>CM039678.1:144781028-147181028 GCA_022496015.1 Hordeum marinum
TGCTGGAGAGGTTGCATGCACCGGGTGATAGCGGCAGCCATAACATCCATCATGGTCAAGTTGTGGTCAGTGAGTATCTGCACCTGGGCTGCCAAGCGTTGCACTTCAGTGCTATCCTCTTGGGACGAGCTCCTCGGTCGCCAGTTGTATCTTTTCTTCATAGGGGCGTCGGAGTATTCAGGAAGACCTCTCTGGGCTAGCTCGAAGAGGAGGACGTCTTCGGTGTAAAACAATTCCGAAGTCCATTGTTTGGATTCCTTCAGAGTACACACCGGATACCCTGTCCCTGCTATGCGACATACTTCGACTTCGCCGACCTCTTGTCCTGAGTACGAGGGACAAGGAAAAAATACTTCCACCATGGTTCGAAATGTGCCTTACAACCCAGGAACACCTCGCAGAGGGTCACGAAGCCTAAGATGTGCAGGATAGACCATGGGGTGAGATGGTGGAGCTGGATTCCATAAAACTCCGTCAATCCCCTCAAGAATGGGTGGATGGGGAACCCAAGGCCCCGCAAGAGAAATGGTATGAAGCATACACATTGCCCCTTTGAGGATTGGAGAAATTCTCCGCAAAAACTTTGTTGTTGTAGGAGGATCGGTCTGCGCGTGTCCCTGCCAGATCTGAAGAAGGGAGATACCCCTCGGTCTCCAGTTTGCGTAGCCACAGAAGCAATACAAAGCAACTGGTCCAGTCCCCGGGAAGGGAGAAGTAGGGGCGTGAGGAAGAGTTGGCGGCACTCGCCATGGTTTTCGTGGTGACCGTTCCGCTTGGAGTTTTTTCCGATATGGTGGAGGAGGATGTGGTATGAACCATGATTTTGTTTGCTTAAATGGGTGATGCCTCAATCGCGGAGGGGTAAGATTGTAAAAAATAATTAAACCAATCGCCTCCCCATGACGCGCAAGAATCAAGGAACCTGAGGCCGCGACGCTTGGGATCTCGTCGAAGACTGGTCGGTTGTCGAACACAAAGGAGTTAGGGACTCGTCTCGCAAGTCTCAGCGACACCAGATAAAGGGCTTATAAAGCAAGTAAGTAACACACATGCCATAGTCAGGCGTCTGAGCGACACCACATAAAGGGATTATAAGGAAAGTAATGACATGAGTATCGAGGAGGTAGAACCATCCCATGTGTCGTGGTTTTGTCACGACAAATATCCCCATGGAAAGACCTAGGTTCGAGGCCATCGCTAAGCCGGTGAGCTCAAAGGGGTTGGTCGGAATCGGGAAATAAGAGTTTCCCAGCTTCGGCCCCTCGGAAAGAGGTAAAAGCCTACATCCTGCTTTGTCTTATATTGATTGGGTATCGATTAGAAGGGAGCGAGTTTGCTTGACCTTTCTATCGATGAGTTGTTTTGTCTCCTAAGATGCACAGGTAACTCGTCTTTATATACACAGGTCGAGGCCTTGGGCTTAAAAGAGTCCATGTCAGGTTATGCTTGATAACCGACCTCACTTCTAACTACACATGCCTTATCTAACAAAACCGCCAACGGCGGCTTACGCCACCGGGTTACATCTTGTCTTCTGGCCCTAGGCCTCCAGGCCCATTGGATAAGCTTATGCTAAGCATTCTCACAAGCCTCCAACCGTATGACCCGGCCCCACCTGGGCGGGTCACACCACGCGGTTATATCCCCAACATTAGGCCCCAAATTGATTTGAACTGGTTCATGTGAATCTCCAAATCTTCTGGTTGGCGAGTCTTGCATCTCTAACAATCTTCATGATCCGCCGAAAATGGGCGTCATCATTTCTGATAAACTTTTATAACCCGCCGTGAGATCATCAGAAAAATCAAGAAATATTCCCCTAACGTCAGTATGGATCTTTCTTTATTGGTACGACCAGCCCAAGAATCGAGGCGCTTTCTTAATCAATCATCATCGTGCCTCCTCGATCCCCGTGTTGAACCATTGTTGCTCCATCACATCCTCACAAATAGGCATGGGGGCCCCATTACTCTCACTTCCGCCACTGTTGGTGTCAAAACCAGAGGATCTCGGGTAGGGGGTCCCGAATTGTGAGACTGGAGTCGACGATAACAGGAGACAAAGGGGACACAGATTTACCCAGGTTCGGACCCTCCTATGGTGGTAATACCCTATGTCCTGCTTGATCGTATTGATGATGTGGTGGATTACAGAGTTGATCTACCTCGAGGTCGAATAGCTAACCCTAGATGAGGTGTCCCTCTATACCCCTAAACCCTCCGGCTTATATAGATGCCAAGGGTGCCCTGGGCTTACACATGGTCGGTTACATGCCGAAGAGATAAACATGCCTAACTATAGCTAATAACTTGGAGAGTACGTCATGGCACCTCAAAGCTTCCATCTGGCGTAGGTGGTCTTGATCTTCTGATGCTTGCCTTGCTGCCCATATAGTCCGGCCCATAAACAATAGGCCGGCTATCCAAGGACCCCCTAATCCAGGGCTCCCTCAGTAGCCCCCGGACTAGCCTTCAACGCCGGTATATATCTAGTCGATCTCCTTGTGATATCGTTCTCGGCTTGCGAGGCGAGTCCCTCATTTGTCTTTGTTCGGCAACCAACCAGTCTTCGTTAAGATCCCAAGCATCATAGGAGGAGTCTCATTATGATAACTGCGCTTGTTCCTCGATTTTTGCACGTCGCGGAGAGGAGAGTGGTCAGTGACTTTTACAATCTTAGTCCTCTGTAACGTAGGCACCATCCATTCAATCAAACAAACAGTGGCTCAGACCACATCCTCTTCTTCCCCATCGAATGAAGCTCCTAGCGGAAGCTCCACGTAGAACATGGATAACGCCCCCAGCTCCTCCGCACGTCCCTACTGCTCATGCACAGGGGACCGGACCATCTGCGTTACACTCTTGTGGCTCCACCATCTGGATACCCAGGGGTATCTCCCTTCTTCAGATCTGGCAGTGACCCGCGCAGGTCTGCTTTCTTACGGCGACAAAGTTTTTGATGAGTGTTTCCCTAACCCTAACAAGGGGGAGCGCGTATGCTTCGTCCCCTTTCTCCTCCGGGGTCTTGGGTTTCCAATCCATCTGTTCCTGAGGGGGTTACTGGAGTTCTACGGGATCCAACTCCACCACCTTACTCCAGGGTCAATTTTACACATCTCGGGCTTCGTCGCTCCCTACGAGATGTTCTTGGGGTGTGAAGTGCACTTTTGATTTGTGGAGAAAATACTTCTATCTCGTCCCCTGAACTTGGGATAAGACAATTTTGGAGGTGACAGAGCTGAATTGTGCCACATAGTAGGGGCGGGGTATCCGACAGGCACGCCGAAGAAATCCGAAGAATGGGCTTCGGAATGGTTTATATCGAAGATGTCCCCTTGTTCGAGCCAACTTGGATAGGTCTTCCCGAATACTCGGACACCCTCCCAAAAAAGAGATACAACTGGCGATCGAGGATCTCATCCCATGAGGAGACCGTCGAAGTGCAGCGCCTAGCAGCGCAGGTGCGGATGCTCGTCCACCACCAACTAGCCATGATCGACGTCATGGATGCCTCCATCTCCTAGTGTGTGCAGCCCCTTCAGCAGAGGGTACACCCCTTCTGGCAATACAATGGGACAAGCGACACCATGCATTCCTGAAATCAAGGGCCCGCCAATCCGTCGGCGTTGGCCGCCGCACTTTCTGACCTGTACAAGGGAGAGCAAGACGACTTCGTTCAGCGGAAAACCAAGGAAGGATATTCGGCCCACAATCCTATTGAATAGTTTGGGGCCAGGGTTTCGGGTACCTCTGGACACCCTGGACAACCAAGGAAGGATATTCGGCCCACAATCCACTCTCAAACATCAAAATAGTTCGGGGTTTGCATGCCACACTTTATTTAACCGAAGCCTTGCGTTAATAGGAATGGAGGAGTTTCATCAAGACAGTGAACGGCCTGGCTCCTCAGCCCGAGAACAATTCACGCAACAATGATTCGGGTTTCAACGAGGACCCGGATCTTCTACTTGACTTCAAAGACGGAGTCTATCTCCAAGATAGCATCATCCAGTCCCCGGTGGCTATCATAGTTGATTTACCCAGGTCATTCTCCATCCTTACAACGAGCAAGAAGAAAAGCTCTTCCCATAAGAGGCCAGTTACCAACAGCGCCCTGGACGCGCCGACTCTGACTCCCAAACGCCATCGATCCACGCGGCATACACCGGCATCCAAACCCGCGGCCGAGTCAGAGGCCAACAGGGATCCCGCGAAAGAGCCGGCCATGGGGACGAACCCACCTGCCCGCTCATCCCAGAGGTACATCGTTCGACTATTCACTCATTGTTAGTAAATAGAATGTTATGGTAGTTTTGTTTAATTGAAATATTTAGGAAAAATTCCCAGCCCTCTCCCGCCAAAGAGGTCACCAGGGTGTTCGGAGGTACCCGAAACTCCCGAGCTACAACCCCTGCAGCTCCTGCTGCAGAAGCACCCATGGCCAATCCAACACCCGCCGATTCTTGTGATGGTGTATCCATTACCAAATCGGAGGTTGGGAGCACCATGAATCATCGGCAATTGTGGGAGGACATGCGGCATCCGGTATTCTCCAAACAAGAGTTTGGTGCCCTACACTCAGCGGATGCACACATCGGAGCTGCCCGAGCCGGGTTTGGCGAGGCTATGAAGTTGATATCAGCCAGGATGCAGGTAAGTGATCGGCTTTTACGGAGTCTCAATACTTATGTAAACCTAGTAGCCCAGAGCCATAATTTCATTTGGAACAAAATGAATTAAGGATCTCTGCAATGTTTGACTGTTGACGCAGGCTTCAAAGCAGCATGCCGAACAATTGGCCAAGGAGCTGGAGGACAGCCGCACAGAGGTGCAATATGTTAAGGCCGAACTAGCGCAAGTGAAGAGCTTCACCCAGGAGACCCATGGTGAGTGTACCTTTACTAATGATCTTAATGTATTATTGTGCCTGACGCGCGGATTCCGTGTAGCAGCCGAATCAATAGGGCACATGGAAAGGTAGTTGGAGGAAGCCCGAGACTCTCAGCGGTACGTCGAGTCCCAGCACTAGGCTGGCTGCCTTTTTGTGCAAAAGTAGGCCGAAGAAATTAAAAATTTGAAGATTAATTGTCCCAAGCTCAAGAGGAAAACCGAAAGCTTCAGAGGGGCGTGTTCGGTAAGTGTGATTCTATTATCAGCAAAATTTTCTTATGTAGGAAATAATAATAAGCACGTTGTTGCCTCATGTACAGGCCTCCTGTCCGGGCGTCCTAAAGAGGAGATCATATCAAACCAGGGGGACCTACTAAAAGAGCTGAACGCTCTCCATGGGCGTGTGCGGAAAGCAATGAAAGGAATGGTAAAGGCACTATGGCCTGCCGAACAGCCACCCAAAGGGCTAGCCGGACATGTGGATGGATTCAAGGGGGCTCGGAATAGGTTCGAGCTGTAGAAGACTTCGTCTTAACATGAAGGAGCACGGGAAGCATGGGCAATGATCAAGACCCATTTCACCGGACTTAGTCCCGAGCATATGGCGTGGGTTGGTCCCGTGGTATCGGATGGAAAAGAAGTGCCACTCCACCTGCTGTATGACCAGGTGATGCCTGCCGCCCGTCTTTCACAATAGTAATGTCCCCTTGATACCATAATCGATAATCTCAATCAACAGCATCACGTGTAATTTATATGTACTTGTGTATAAACAATCTGTGTTGTAGACTTTGTCTTAATCGGCCATCGGCTTCCCCTCCCCCCCCCCCCGTGCGAAGAGCTCGGGAGTGTTCCTCCTTATTTGTCCCTCCAAAAGAGCGAACTGTATTCGGGGAACCAGGCAATCCGGCCATGCGGTGTTATATTACTTCTTAGCGTAGGAAACATCTTCCGAGGAAAATAGTACCTCTATCGATACCTTTCATCGGGGCTCTACGAAGATCGTAGATAGAAGTCTACATACTTTTAGTATGCGGCTAATTGTTTTTTGGGAAGGAAAGACCCAACCAACGGTGATAACGACTGGAGCCATATAAGGTGTTTCTGTCATAGCCAATCAATTGTCTACATAAGATAGCTAGCTTTCAGCTTCACCCGTCTGAGGTATGTGTCTAGATGACCCGGTCTTAACAATCGCAGAGGTGCTCCCTTTACTCTAGCCGAACAATCAGGACATAGAGGGTAATCACAGGAACGAGGCAACCCATCTTGGCAAAGTCTTAGTTCAAATTGATGCATATGATGGCTAGAACCTGACAAAAGAAACATGCACGCACGATAGGTGTGAGCGAATACTTGTAATATAAAAAGTTGGCGACTAGAAGAAGCCCCGACGTGCTGTGTTCGGATGTAACAGTTTATGATGTATGCCGATAATCATTAATAGAAGATCGGTTCAACCGAACATAGGGAAAGAAAAGAAATTGGCCCTATGAAACAGCAAAATGGGAAGGGAGGAAGAAAAAAAGGCAAGAAGAACAAGAGGAAAAAGGAAAAAATATAGGGGAGTTTAGACGACACCGGTTTATCCGTAGAAGCGCCGAAGACGAGCTGTGTTCCATGGGCTTGGTTCAAGACAGTTATCGGATGGACTCCAAAGACGATAGGCACCTCCCGCGAGTACTTCGTCGATGATGAAAGGACCCTCTCATTTGGGCTTGAGTTTATGCTTCTGTTTCACAGGGAGTCGTAGGACGAGTTCGCCAACGTTATATGCTTTTGCCCTAACCTCGGTACTTGGTAACGTCGATCTTGCTATTGGTAAAAAGTGGAGCGAGCCAGAGCTATGTCGCGCTCTCGCTCCAAGGTGTCTAAGTCGTCCTGTTGATCCAACTTGGCCTCCTTTTCCTCGTACATGCTCACTCTTGGTGCGTCGTGGATAATGTCGCAAGGGACGAGTGCCACTGGCCCATAGACCATAAAGAATGGTGTGTAACCCGTTGATTTGTTCGAGCTGGTGCGCCTGCCCCATAGAACGGAAGTCGAATTCCTCCACCCAATGACAGTAGGACTCGTGAAGAGACCGGACAGAACGTGGCTTAATGTCGCTCATAATGGGACCATTTGCTTGCTCGACTTGTCCATTGGTCTGCAGATGATAGACCGACGCATAATCGAGCTTTATGCCCATTTTTGCACATGAGTCCTTGACCTCTTGGGCCACGAAGTTGGATCCGTTAAGCGTTATTATACTATGCGGGACACCATAACAGTGTACTACGCTGGATATAAAGTCGATCACTGGTCTAGATTTATCCGATTTGACGGGCTTTGATTCTATCCATTTGGTAAACTTGTGAACCATGACCAGTAGGTATTTATTTTTCTTGGTCCCCGCTTTAAGTTGCCCGAACATGTCCAGCCCCCAGACCACGAAAGGCCAGGTGATCGGAAAACTCCGAAGAGCTGTTGGGGGCATGTGACTTTGATTTGCAAAGAGTTAACACCTCACGCAATGTTGGACAAGTGACTGGGCATCCGTTCGAGCTGTAGGCCAAAAGAAACCAGTTCGGAAGGCCTTGCTGACAAGGGATCTTGTCGCGACATGATAACCGCCCATGCCTGCGTGTATTTCGGCGAGGAGCTCCCGTCCTTCTTCCTCGGATATACACCATTGTAATATTCCCGTTGTGGTTTTCCTGTATAACTCACCCTCGTGTACTTTGTTGACCTCGTGTCTTCGTTTTCTCACGGGGGGTCGCGCAAGACGGCAGATGCCATGGGGTGGCTTATCGAGGTGAGGGCAAGGCTGTCGTGGATGATCCGGGATGGGTATGCGAATAACACGCAGTGGTTTACCCAGGTTCGGAGCTCTCCGGAGAGATAATACCCCTACTCCTGGATATCTGTATATCTGTGGAATATCTGGTACATGGTTGCTCCTCGAGCTGTATGGGAGAGGAGAGCCATAAGGCTTCTTGCCTCAGGTGTGTCTATGTGTGAGCATGTGAGAGAGGAACCCCCACATGTGGTGGGCATGAGGCCTTTACATAGACGTGAGTGGGTAGCTTGAGATGTAAGCTACAGTGGATAGCTTACATCCCAAGCAGCTTGACGTGTAAGCTACCATGGGTAGCTTACATGTCAAGCCACATGTAGCTTGTGGACAAACTATGTCTGTCCCCTGGTGCACTTTATAAGTCAATGTCCAAAGGGTAGGTTACACTGTAGATAGTACTGCGCGACACCCGTGCAGTGCGCTACTGCTCGCCACTAGTGCATTGCCACGGGATATGTTTGTCTGGTCCGCGCGTGTTCGATGCGACGTCATAGTTGGCTCCGGGCTATCGGCTAGCGGGCGCAACCAGCTGGTTAGAGTGGTCGGCCACGGGCATGAGTCGGAGCAGCCAGCCCAGGCAGGCAGGCGCCCCGTCCGACTCGCCGTCTTTGGGGTACTCGGGGGTCATCCCCCCGACAGTAGCCTCCGAGCCTCCGGGCGACTCGCAAAGTCGGGCGAAGGGTTTTCGTAGTCGTTGTCATTGTTGTTGCAGAAGTTATCGATGACGGTCGATCGTGGGTTGGGGACGACACGGCTTGCTTCCAGCGAGGACTCGAATAGTCAGGCGTAGGGTCTTTTCTATTGCTGAAGTAGATGGTGGCATCGGTTATGTCGGGCATGGATGTGGAGTCCGCCGACTGAAGGGTGCGAGGCGATGCCGGGGGGAGCGTGGAGTTTACCGGCTGGCGGTTTCCAGCGGGGGCGCGCCAACGCACCCGCTAGGTGTAGCCTCCGAGCCTCCGGGCGACTCGAGGAGTCGGGCGGAGGGTCTTTGCTATTGCTGAAGCAGGCGGTGGTGTAGAGGATGTCGGGCATAGACGCGGGGTCCCCCGGCTGAAGAGCGTTAGGTGCTGCAAAAGGCAGACGCGGGGTCCGCTAGCTGGTGGGCGCGGACCCTGCCGAAAGTGGACGCGGGGTCCGCCAGCTGTCGAGCATGAGGCAATACCGGGCGCAGATGTAGGGTCCGCCGGCTGGTGGGTGCAGAGCCCTGCCGAAGGCGGACGCGGGGTCCGCCTGCTGTCTAGCATGAGGCGCTGTCGGGCGCGGACAGAGGGTCTACCGGCTAGTTGGCGCGGAGCCCTGCTGAAGGCGGATGCAGGGTCCACCGGCTGTCGAGCGCGGGGCGTTGCCGGGCGCGGGCGGAGGGTCCACCGGCTGATGGGCGATGTCGGGCGCGAACGGAGGGTCCGCCGGCTGATGGGCGCTATCGGGCGTGCACGGAGGGCCCCCCAGCTGGTGGGCGTGGAGCGCTGCCGAAGGCGGACGCAGGGTCCACCGGCTCTCGAGCGCGAGGCGCTGCTCGACGCGGGTCCGCCGGCCGTCGAGCGCGAAGCGTTGCCGGGCGCGGATGGAGGGTCCACTGGCTGGTGGGCGCGGAGGCCTTCCGAAGGCTGATGCGGGGTACATTGGTTATCGAGCACGAGGCACTGCCGGGCGCGGACGGAGGGTCCGCCGGCTGGTGGGCGCACAACCCTGCCGAAGGCGGACGCGGGGTGCGCTGGCTGTCGAGCGCAGGGAGCTGCCGAGCGCAGACGGAGGGTCTACCGGCTAATGGGCGCTGTCGGGCACGGACGGAGGGTCCGCCGGCTGGTTGGCGTGGAGCCATGCTGAAGGCGGACGCAGGGGCCGCTGGCTGTCGAGCGCGAGATGCAACCGGGCGCGAACGAAGGGTCCGCCGGCTGGTGGGCGCGGAGCCCTGCTGAAGGCGGACACGGGGTCCGCCGGCTATCGAGCGTAGGGCGATGCCGGGCACGGACGGAGGGTCCACCAGCTGATGGGTGTGGAGCCCTGCCCAAGGTGGACACGGGGCCCGTCGATTGTCGAGCGCGAGGCGCTGCCGTGCGCGAACGGAGGTCTGCCGGCTTATGGGTGCGGAGCTCTGCCGACGGTGGATGCGGGGTCCGCCGACTGTCGAGCGCGAGGCGCTGCTGGGCGCGGATGGAGGGTCCACCGGCTGGTGGGCGCGGAGGCCTTCCGAAGGCCGACGCGAGGTCCATTGGTTGTCGAGCGCGAGGCACTGCCGGGTGCGGACGGAGGGCCCGCCGGCTGGTGGGCACACAACCCTGCCGCAGGCGGACGCGAGGTCCGCTGGCTGTCGAGCGCAGACGGAGGGTCTGCCGGCTAATGGGCGCTGTCGGGCACGGACGGAGGGTCCGTCGGCTGGTGGGCACGGAGCCCTGCCGAAGGCGGACGTGGGGTCCGCCGGCTGTCGAGCAAGAGACGCAGCCGGGCGCGAACAAAGGGTCCGCCGGCTGGTGGGCGCGGAGCCCTGCCAAAGGCGGACAGGGGGTCCGCTGGCTGTCAAGCGCGAGGCGATGCCGGGCACGGACGGAGGGTCCGCCGGCTAATGGGTGCGGAGCCCTGCCGACGGCGGATGCGGGGTCCGCCGACTGTTGAGCGCGAGGCGCTGCTGAGCACGGACGGAGGGTCCGCCGGCTGTTGGGCATGGAGTCCTGTCGAAGGCGGTCGTGGGGTCCGCCGGCTGTCGAGTGCGAGGCGCTGTCGGGCACGGACAGAGTGTCCCCCGGCAGCTGGGTCGGTGCCCTGTCGAAGGCGGACGCGGGGTCCACTGGCTGTCAAGCGCAGGGAGCTGCCGAGCACAGACGGCGGGTCTGCCGGCTAATGGGCGCTGTCGGGCACAGACTGAGGGTCCGCCGGCTGGTAGGCGCGAAGCCCTGCCGAAGGCGGACGCGGGGTCCGCCGGCTGTCGAGCACGAGATGTAGCCAGGCGCGAACGAAGGGTCCGCCGGCTAGTGGGCGCGGAGCCCTGCCGAAGGTGGACACGGGGTCCGCCGGCTGTCGAGCGCGGGGCGATACCGGGCACGGACGGAGGGTCTGCCGGTTGATGTGTTGCGAAGCCCTGCCCAAGGTGGATGCGGGGCCCGTCGATTGTCGAGCGCGAGGGGTTGCGGGCGCGAACGGAGGTCTGCCGGTTGATGGGTGCGGAGCCCTGCCGACGGCGGATGCGGGGTCTGTCGACTGTCGAGCGCGAGGGGCTGCTGGGCACGGACGGAGGGTCTGCAGGCTGTTGGGCATGGAGCCCTGTCGAAGGCGGTCATGGGGTGCGCCGGCTGTCGAGTGCAAGGCGCTGTCGGGCACGGACAGAGGGTCCCCCGGCTGCTGGGTCAAAGCCCTGCCAAAGGCAGACATGGGGTCCACCGGCTGTCGAGCGCGAGGCGCTGCCAGGCGCGGATGCAGGGTACATCGGCTGGTGGGGGTGGAGCCCTGTGGAAGAAAGACGCGAGGTTCGCCGACTGTCGAGCACGGAGCCCTGTCGGTAGTAGCCTCCGGGTGAGAAGGTTCCTCATGAAAATGATTGTGTAGAAGACAAGGTTAAGTTGGCGCAGATATATCAAATATTTGATTTTGGTAGTGCGAGCATGTGTAGAAGGTGCCGGCTCGGTTTCGTCCATGCCCCCCTAAGTCTTTTTCATGTTCTCTCTGCTCTTTGGCTTTTGCTCTTGCTAGCCAGACAGCCAGGATGGTCTGTAGCTAAGACGAAGAGCGGGCAGTGGAATGGAGCGTACAGTACTCGGGCTCTGGGAGCAGACTCGACCGAGCAGATGCTCATAAATGAAACGATCGGGTTGCCCAAGCCGTTTTCTCCCTGGATGCTTTTCGCGTGTGGTGACCTCCAGCTTTTGTTGTCCCTAGCCGGATAGTCGCGGTGCGGTCTGTAGCTGAGACGAAGAGTGGCCCTTTGGTCCCATGCACGCTACTGAGCCATCTCGTGGGAACGAACGTATTGGGCCAAGCGGCCTGCCCCGGGCCGAGACTAGCTGGTGCCAGGGCGAATAGTAAAGTTGCAAAATAAATGTGGAGATGGTCCCCCGAGGGTCGCTCGGGGTTGTGCGGGTGGAGACCTCACATAGCTTTTGGTTGCCGGTGAGGCTATTTTGTCAATCACAGCCGACTGTCGGCCTGCAGACGGCACAGTCTCTTACCAGCGGGGCACGTCGGGCGCACCTGTTGGGTGTCATCCGTTGGGTGTAGCTTCCTGGGTGATTGATGGAGGTGCCAACCGGGACGAGCAGCGGAGCCGACTCTCCAGTCGTCCCGGTGTCGAAGTAGGCGGGTAGGCCAGCTAGGTAGCTGAACGGACGGCAATGCGGGCAGGCGCGCCAGCCAACCAAGCGATGATGCGGGCGGGTGCCTACAGTTGTAGAGTCCCTTTTCTTCTTCTTCTTCTTTTTTTTGGGAGCTGGATGTGCCTCATTTTTTTGTACTTTAGGGAGCCGACAGGCTCCTAAACCTCCTGTTAGCCGGCTAAACTTTTGCCTTGAGGGAGGCTGGCTACTGCCACTGGGGAGCAAAGGCCAGCGGGGCCGTAGCGAGCGTAGCCGGGGGGAATGAGAGTGGAGAGACCGGCGGGCCGGTACCGTACGGAGCGGCGAACCGACGGGCGGCCGGCGCACACGTGGATGCGGATCCCGGCCGGCGTGGCGTAGCCGCACAAGGGGGCGGGGAGCCGCAATTTGGCAAGGTGGCATGGAGGGCCAGGTGGGCGGCCGTGGGCCGGGTCGACGAGATGGCATGGCTGCAGCGACGACGCAATCGAGGGCGCACAGCGGAGCCAAAGGGCCGGGCGCATGGGCCGCGGAGGTGGGGCACACAGGGCTCTAGCCCGAGGTAGAGAGCTCTCGGAGACGGGGGGGCCGAGGCCGGACGCGTGAGCCACACAGCCGACACGTGCGCGCAATGGAGCGGGAGGCATGGCCACGCGGGGCGAGGCGTGAGTCGGAGTAGGCGGAAGTCGCGGCAGCAGCTGAGGAGCTGGCCAAGGTGACGGGTGGCCATGACGGCACGCGGAGGGAGGTGCGGCGAGGCGGTGCGTGGGAGCGGAGGCCGGCATGGCCGGGTGCGGAGCTGGGCAAGCGGGAGGCGGCACGGAGCGGGGCGTCGCAAGGCAGGGCGACGTCAGCGATACGGATCCGGCCACGGGGAGGGACAGGCGGAGCCGGACGTCCGTGAGCCGGCCCGGCGCGCCGGTGGTCGCCTGCACCTCGGGCAGAGCCGCTACGGCGAGCCGCACGCGCGACTCCACAGGAGGTCGAGGGTAGAGTTTGGGCATTGGCAGCACCGCAGATGCGAAGGGCCAGCTGGCGAGCCCAGGCGACAGTCGGAACGCGGACAGGCCGGCGGGGCCGATGGATCCGCGCAGGGAGGAAGCAGGGGAGCTGGTTGGCAGTGCTGTTGGAGCAGAGGAGTCGCGAGCACGGGATGGAGCCGACGCGGCTGGGGCAGACGGCCACGCAACATGTGCAGCTAACCGAGCAGTAGCTCCGACGCCGGCCGGCCGGACAGCCAGCCAGGATGCGCGGCCACGTAGCCGGCCGTGCATGTGGTCGTTCAGCAAGACACACATGCAGCGCTCCATGCGGCTTGGCCACACATGCATCGTACGTACTATGCATGTACGTAGTTGGTCTTCTTCTCTTGAAGTAGGGGAGCCGGACGAGCGAGGTGAACGAGCACGGGATGTAGCCAGACAGCTGCGAGGACGCGGGGGAGCCGATTGGAGCGGCGGAGCTGGCGCGGATAGAGCCGGCTTGGTGAAGGCCGGATGGCGAAGGCGTCACGGAGGTCCTGGATAATCTGGAGCTCGGGCAAGCAGCCGGCCGGACCGGATGGGCGCGCGTGGACCGGACGCGACACAAGGGGCATGCGGACGAAGTATCCGGCCACCGCAGATGGGCTCATAAGAATGGTCGTGCACGAGGGAGGAGTATGCATCCGCGGTGGGCAAGGTGGAGCCGGTGGGGCGGGTAAGCTCAAGCCGACGGAGGCCAAGGCCGGGAAGACTGACAACACATCAGCTAGAGCCGGACGAGAACAGAACTGGATGTGTCCGGGCAGCCAGACCACGTACATCGGGCTGGGCAGCCAGCCAGCCGTGCGCACGCATGTATGGCCATGGACACGGCCAACACATGGCTCATGCAGTTGGCCAGACGGGATCATCCGGGGTATGTATGCATATTGTATGGGTGGTATCTGTGTCGCGTGCGTGCCTGTAAAGGTCCAAGCGCTCACGTGTGCACATCCGGCCAGAGAGCAGTACCCGGTGTGTCCGACCAGGTGGCCGGGCCGCGCACGCTAGATGCATGTTTATGCCGGAGGTGTGTTGCAGTCGGGCCTTTGGGCGTCGTCGGAGAAATGGCAGAGGCGCGCCTAAGGAAGGCGGCGTTGGGGCGCGTCGCCTCGCGAGGGCACAAACGTCGAGCACCCGAGCGCGGAGTGCGATGAGGCCTACGGCGAGGATGCGCCAACCTGCACGGTCCCCGCAGTAGCATGTTGGAGCAAGCTGGAGGTGGATGAGGCCGATGGCGGACGTGCCGACCCGCGCGGCCGCCTCGGGTCATGTTGGCGTTGAGTCCCCGAGCCCCGCCAGAGAGACGGCAACAGCGCCATAGTGGTGATGATGAGGCCATTGTCGAGGACGGGGCATCGCGCGCGCTCGCTCCAGGGGTGTGTTGATGTCGAGCCCCCGAGAAGCGATGGCGGCGACGCCACGCTGGTGACGACAAAGACGGTCCCGCCCAGACCATGGTTCCAACAGCAACAGGCGCCGCGGTTCTCATGGGGGGTCACGCGAGACGACAGATGCCATGGGGTGGCTTATCGAGGTGAGGGCAAGGCTGTCGTGGATGATCTAGGACAGGTATGCGAATAGCACACAATGGTTTACCCAGGTTCGGGGCTCTCCGGAGAGATAATACCCCTACTCGTGCATATCTATATATCTGTGGAATATCTGGTACATGGTTGCTCCTGAAGCTGTATGGGAGAGGAGAGCCATAAGGCTTCTTGCCTCATGTGTGTGTAGGTGTGAGCATGTGAGAGAGGAACCCCCACATGTGGTGGGCCTGAGGCCTTTATATAGGCATGAGTGGGTAGCTTGACATGTAAGTTACAGTGGATAGCTTACATCCCAAACAGCTTGAGGTGTAAGTTACCATGGGTAGCTTACATGTCAAGTCACATGCAGCTTTTGGAATAAGCTATGTTGGTCCCCTGGTGCACTTTATAAGTCAGTATCCAAAGGGCAGTTTACATTGTAGATAGTACTGCGCAACACCCGTGCAGTGCGCTACTGCTCACCACTAGTGCACTGCCACGGGATATGTCCATCTGGTCCGCGCTTGTCCGATGGGACATCGTAGTTGGCTCCGGGCTACCGACTGGCGAGCGCAGCTGGCTGGTCAGAGCGGCCGGCCGCGGGCGTGAGCCGAAGCAGCCGGCCCAGGCGGGAAGGCGCCCCATCTGACCCGCCATATTTGGGGTACTCGAGGGTCATCCCCCCGACACCTTGCATTGTTGAACTATGCGTCGTGCCTCGGTTTGATCATCGGGGAGTTCCTTGTGAAGAATGTAAGAAAGGAAGGGCTCTGTCCTTGGCGCTATTACTTCCATTACCTCATGAGCTGAGGGCGTTTCATTCATTGTGGAACCGCCGATAATGCCATCATCTGGTTCGTTTATGGAGGGAACAACTTCATTCGCCATATTCGGACCGACGCTATTGTCGTCGTCTAGCCACACTACGAAGGGCTTAAAGAGCTGCTCCAGGAAGGTGTTTCTCAGGACGGGATCGCGCTTGGCTCCCATACGGGCCATTATGTCGGCCGTTTAGTTGTTGTCGTGGGCGACATGATGGAATTCCAACCCCTCAAACCAAGCAGATATCTTGAGGACGATATTTCTATATGCCGCCATCTTCGCGTTTTTGGCGTCGAACTCACCGTTAATTTGGGATATGGCCAAGTTTGAGTCTCCCTGTACCTCTAGCCGTCATATGCCCATTGATACCACCATCCGAAGATAATGAAGGAGAGCTTCGTATTGGGCTGCATTGTTGGAGTCGGCATACATAATTCGCAACACGTATCGCACGTTGTCTCCTGTGGGGGATGTGAGGATAACTCCAGCCCCAAGTCCGGCCAAGGTCTTGGATCCATCAAAGTACATTGTCCAATGGGAGTATGCAATGTATTCCTTGGGGAGCTCAGCCTATGTCCATTTAGCCAAGAAGTCCGCCAATACCTGAGATTTAATGGCACGGCCTGGCTTGTAGGTTATTTTGAAGGGCAGGAGCTCAATGGCCCATTTGGCTATGAGGCCGGTGGCGTCCCTGTTGTTGACTATATCATTCAGGGGACCTCAGATGCCACTGTTACTGCACACTCTTGGAAGTAGTGTATGAGTTTCCTCGACGCCGTAAATACTGTATAGGCTATTTTTGGTAATGTGGCTATCTGGAATATCACCGTGTTAGCACCTCTGACACATAATATACAGGTTTCTAAGTCCGAAATTTGTGTCCCTCCTTATCTCGTTCAACGACAAGCACCGTGCTGACAACTTTGTTGGTGGCCGATATGTATAATAACATGGGCTCATCGGTGCCTGGTGCCATGAGTATGGGATTGGTTGCCTGTAGTGTTTTGATTTCTTCTAACACAGCCGCTGCCTCATCAGTCCATTTGAACCTATTGGTCCACTTCAGCAGCTTATAGAGTGGTAAAGCCTTTTCACTGAGGCGGGAGATAAAGTGGCTTAACGTCGCTACGCACCCAGCTAGCCTCTGGACATGCTTCAGCTCTTTGGGAATTGCATTTTCCGATAGAGCACGAACTTTAGCTCGATTTGCCTCTATTCCTCTATGGGAGACGAAATCCAAGCAGTTTACCAGAGGGAACTCCAATTACACATTTTTTTGGATTGAGTCATATATCATATTCGCGTAGACTGGCAAAGGTTTGCTGTAGGTCGTCGATCAACTGGCTGACGTGTTTGGTGTTAATTACCATGTCATCCACGTATGCCTCGACAGTGTTACCGACCTGTGTCACGAGGCGGATCTGAATCATGCGCTGGTATGTGGCCCCAACGTTTTTTAGCGTGAAAGGCATCATGTTGAAGCAGAATGGCCCATATGGGTGATGAATGCGGTTGCCACTTGGTCAGATTCCTTCATTTTAATTTGATGGTATCCGGAGTAAGCATAGAGGAAACACAACGAATCATGTCCGGTTGTGGCATTAATAATATGGTCGATGGGCCGTAATGGAATGGGTCCTTAGGGCAGGCCTTGTTGAGGTCTTTGAAATTGACACACAGCCGCCAAGACTTGTCTTTCTTTGGTTCCATCACTAGGTTTGCCAGCCATTCGGGGTGCTTAATATACCGAATGAATCCGGCCTCGAGCAGTTTCGCCAATTCTTCACCCATAGCCTGCCATTTGGGCTCAGATAAATGCCAAAAAGTCTGTTTAATGGGCTTAAAGCCTGGGATAATATTCAGACTATGTTCAGCAAGACGTCGTGGGATCTCGGGCTTATCAGAAGGATGCCACGCGAAAATGTCCCAATTTTCTCAAAGAAAATTCTGCAGTGCCTCGTCCACAAGGGGATCAAGCTGGGCTCCGATGGACGCTATTTTACTGGGGCCCATCGGATGTACTTGAAACATAACAATTTCTTCGGCGGGTTTGAAGACGCGGACTTGGGCCATTCGCTAAGAATCACGTCATCCTTATTGACCGTCGACCATAACGCGGTCAGTTCTTAGGCATCAAAAGACTCCACTAATGCCTCGAGGGCGAGCGCTGTCATTTTGTTTTTGGCCCGAAGGGCCATGTTCGGGTCACTAGCAATCGTGATTACTCCCTTTGGTCCTGGCATTTTGAGTTTCATGTACCCGTAATGGGGTATAGCCTGAAACTTTGTAAAGGTATCATGTCCCAATAGGGCGTGATAGCCGCTCGGGAAGGGAATGATGTGGAAGAGAAGTTCTTCAGATCAGTAGTTTTTAGGCGTGCCGAACACCACGTCCAGGATGATACGTCCGGAACAACGCGCCTCTTTCCATGGGATAGTTCCCCGGAAGGTTGTGTTGCTGTGTTCGATGCGGGATCGGTCGAACTACATTTTTTCCAGGGTGGCTTCCTATATAAGGTTTAGACCACTGTCACTGTCCATTAGCATTTTTTGTAGCCTGTATCCATCAATGATGGGGTTCAAGACTAGTGCGGTCGGTGAGTGACTGGGATGAATGGCCGACTGGTCAGTGTCCCCGAAAGTTATCGATATGTCTACCCATGGGCTAGTGGCTGCCACATGGTAGACCTGTTCGAGTTCCCGAAGAGCTCTTTTATGCCTCTTCCTTGAGGGGAAGGTCTCATAAACCGTCAGGACTTCAGCATTATATCTTGGCGGCGAAGGAGAGCGCCTACTGGACGGAGGTGTTTCAAGGATGGCCTCACCACTTTTTGCGACTTGCTTGACGACCCAGCAAGCTCTAAGGCTGCGAGTCGGGTTCGCATTTAGCAACACGAAATGTATAGGGCAAGGCTTGTCTAATAGTCCGTCGAGGACAGTGCCGGTCCCTGAAAGCGGTTTATTTCTCTTTTCGATGGGTTCGTACCTGGCTGGCCGCTTTGGAGGTATCCTCTTTTTGCAAGCTCCTCTAGGGTGTTCGGGGAGAGTTGGTTCCGAGAACACCTGTTCGGATTGCTAGACGCTCTCCATGGCATAATACTTTTGTACCAAATTGGATAACTCCGAAAAGTTGCTTATGTGTCAGCGGGCCAGGGCATTAAGAATCCCTTCATCGTGGCAATTGCCATCATATCTTGGTCACTAAGCTGCTTCTAGCGAGTAGGAGTCTGGCCCAAAAGTGATGGACTGATTCTCCTTGTAGTTGCTTGATATCCCGAAGGTCCGAAGACACGGGATTTGATGCGATACTGGGATGATCATCTTGGGCAGTGGGTGGGAAAAAATCAATTCCATACCGCATTGATTGTTCGAAATTATAGTTTCCGAATTGTGCGAAGGATCTCGGACACGTGACAGTCCGACTTTAGAGTGATTCCCTGCCTCTGGCTCACTGACGGAGTCTTGATGATCGTGGACTGGGGTATAGACAGTTTTCAGTTCCGGTTGTAGGGAAGAATCCGCAGCTGGACACTCGATAGTAGTGATAAGGTGGGTGACCGGGGGGTGGGACATCAATCTCCCTATCATCGGGTCTGATCCCGAGCCGATCATAGATCAGAATCTGGTCATCCGATATACGCATATCTTCGATCCGATCGAACAAGTCGTTTAAAAATGAGGCGATGATAGGATGCGTGTCGCTAAGACGAGTAGATTCATCGAGTGGCATGACGGTTCTAGAGCCATGCCAAAGCGGATCTGTGTTCTGTCCAACCACTAGACCTAATGTCTTCAGCGTCAAGGCGTCCGGACTTACAGGTTTTTCTTCGAGGGTCAAAGGTTCCAATAGGACAAGTATTCCCCGTGAATCAGCCATCAACTCTAAGGTTCCGAACTTGATGCTCTAATTGGGGGAAAAGCTTCCGGTCTGGCCATGATGACTCATCGGGTTGGCATGCAACAAGATGTTGTTGCCGGTGAGACTTTGATCGGGGACGGGAGTCCCCCAGATGCAGATCTTGCTGCTTGCGACATGGTGAACCATCGATTCCTTTGGCTCTCATAGAGGAACTCTCAATGAAAGCACCAATGTCAGTGTCAAAACGGGCGGATCTCGAGTAGGTGGTCCCGAACTGTGAGAATGGAGTCGACGGTAATAGGAGACAAAGGGTACATAGATTTACCCAAGTCCAGGCCCCCCTATGGAGGTAATACCCTACGTCCTCCTTGATCGTATTGATGATGTGGTGGGTTACAGAGTTGATCTACCTCGAGAACAAATAGCTAACCCTAGATAAGTTGTCCCTCTATACCCCTAAACCCTCCAACTTCTATAGATGTCGAGGGTGCCCTAGGCTTACACATGGTTGGTTACATGCCGAAGAGATAAACATGCCCAACTGAGCCAATAACATGGAGAGTACGTCATGGGTACTCGAAGCTTCCATCTGGCGTAGGTGGTCTTGATCGTTCGATGCTCGCCTTGCGGCCCATACAGTCTGGCCCATAAACAATAGGCCGGCTATCCGAGGACCCCCTAATCCAAGACTCCCTCACCCGCCTCGTCCTTCGTCTTCTTCTTCCAAATGCTCGCATCACCGAAGCTCGCCGCGTCAAACAGACTTTGTCGTCTTCTCCGACCTTGGTCGCTGCATCAACCTGATCTTGTCCAGAGCTTTCGTGCGTTTGTCTGCATCCTCAAGGTTACACTGTTTCCACTTGTTAGATCTGCATTAGGTTTCTCTCGAGTTCATTGGGTTTATTCGGTGTTCATCAACGCTCATCAAAGTGTTCTCCAGAGATTAGATAAAGAGCACCTTTTAAAACCTCATAATGCTGCCCAAATCACTCGGTTGTTCGTTTCATAATCACGCCATACTCATTGTAGATCTACAACTCATTTTAATCTGCATAGAAACAGTCTGTTCTTCCACTGGCTTTTTAGGGTTGAAATTATTTTTCTTTTTCCCTCGTCGTATATCTCAAATCCATAGATGTAGTTGCGGAATCTGTTTCTCCACACTTAGCAACTTTTTTAGTACACACTGATAAACTTGACCCGTCGTAAGGCTGCCGGCTCATGATGTCACACTGTAAATAGCTTCAGCGGCTCATAACTTTATATTGACCCTTAAAATGTTGTCACCATTTCTAGAGTCATAATGACCTTGGTCATAATGTATTTTTAACCCGCCAAATACAACCGTGTAAGGTCTGGTGTGACCGAAGAGTCACTCAAAGAATTGGTCACTATGGAGTTCTACCAGATTTGGATGTTATCCACTTGCGGGTTCCAAGCAATGAAACCACCCTTAAACCCAAAGACGAGGAAGTCATTGTATTCACATATAATCTTCTTTGTGGCTTCTCGCAGCCCATGTTTATGTTTTTTGATGTTTTACACTCATTCAAACTGCACCCCCAAGACATTGGCCCCAATTCTATCACCAATATGTGAGAGTTTCAGACCTTCTATGAAGCCTATCTACAAGAAGAGTCGTCTGTTAACCTATTCAAGGAGTACTTCTATATCAACCGCCAAACAGAAATGGCGGATGTATTAAGCCTCGAGCTTGGGGGTGTCACTCTTCAGAGGGGGGGTGTACTCTTCCCAGTAGCAACACTGTCGAGTCACCCCAAGGAATGGAACAAGACTTGGTTCTACTGCGAAGACACCTCACCAGAGGGGGAGAACCCACTGTCGGGTTACCGTCCCTACCAGCTTAGCATGGATATGGATCTTCCACACCGGATGTCTACCGTCGGACATGCTCAATATGGAGCCTCCACTTTCTCAAAAGTCAGGGCCCTATTGGCCAACGGGTTAAAGGCCATTGGTCTGACCCGCTGCCTGGTTTCTTGGACGATTCTACGGTTAAGCCGCAATGGCACCTTAATGTGCCAATACACTGGTAATGTGAACGACCCTCAACGCTTCAACCAGACCCGCTTGAAAGACCAGGATCTCAATACTATCATCAAGTCTTTGCTGGGGGAATCATTAGCCGCCTGCAGCAAGACGAGTTTAAATCCCTTCTCTGCGCTTAACCGGGCTCCAGATGTAAGTCATCCCATCTTAACCCTCCTCCTTTCTTTTAGTGCTGCACTTGACATACTTTATTAAGGCTTTTCTGTCAATATGCTTTGCCATACGTAAGCCGACTCTTCCTTCTGGAAAAAACAGTTGCCCCCTTCTCTCAAGAAGTAAAAACAAAGTCCCCAGGGTGACCAAATCTAAGGCGCCCACTCGAATGAAGAGACAGTCATCCGAAGATTTGTTCGATTTCAATGACTCAGAGGTAGAACCTGATCCCCTTGGCCTTCTCTTTATGTGTAACGCCCAAGATGCGATCCTATCCTTATTTTGGCACGAGGGCTTTGACAGGGATAGAAGAGCATCTCATCGTTTTGCAAGAATGGATATCATTACAAGTACATGTCCAGAAGAGCAGGAATTGGCTTACACTCGCCATAAGCTACCTCAATATCACATCAATACCATAACATCTCCAAAACATCATATAGAAGAGAAGGGTCCGACTACGGACGAAATCAAATGATAAAATGACATCCATCCTTCCTATCACAGGCTGCCACATGGAACCCATCCTAGATTGATGATGAAGATGAAGAACTCCAAATCAAAAAAGGATCGCTCTCACTTCAAATCATTGCATTATCTGTACCTGCAACTGTTGTTGTAGTAATCTGTGAGCCACAGGGGACTTAGCAATCTCATCTCCAAGGGTATCAAGACTATTAAAGCTTAATGGGTGAGGTATGGTTAAGTGGTGAGGCTGCAGCAAGCAACTAAGCATTTATTTGAGTGGCTAACTTACGAATACAAAAGGTAAAGTGGGTGGCCTACGCATAACGGACGTGAACTAGTAATGATCACTAACTTATCTTGAACACCTACTTACGTGAAACATAACCCCACCGTGTTCTCTCTTGGATAAGGAGTCAAGAGAAGAGACAGTCACTGTTACGTACACAGTTGGTGTATTTTATTAGAGTTTACTTCAAGTTTGTTATGACCGGGTGTTATACAAAGTTTTCCATGTTGCCACATAACCACGAGCATGACTTTCCGAAAGATTTAACCCTCCAGGGATGCTCCAACTCATCCATCACAAATTAACCAAACGTAGCGGGAATAACCTCGACCACGAATCCCATGATTTCTTAGGCAATTCCATTGGAAAACCGCAACCTCGAGATAGCCCACTCAAGACGTTAGAGAAAGGTAAAAGAAATTCAGCAAGACCACCCGACGTGCTGACAATCCCGATAGGAGCCGCGTAACTCGTTCTCAGGGCACGATACATGAGCTACGCGTACAGTGGCCTGATAGAAATCTCCCGAGTTGCCCCAGGTTGGCCTCGCACAGTGCTCTATTTTGGACCAGCACTCATGAGGAGCACGGGCCCAGGTTGTTAATTAATTATCCATGGGTGCTGGTGGGTCCCTATGCCTTTTATTAGTTATTAGGCAAATGTAGTACCAATGTTGGGCCTTGCCAGACAAGCTTTATCCTAAAAAGAAAATCAAGGGGGTCCCCATAACAACCCCGAGCATGTTAGGAGCGCTCAATTATGGAACATAACATCGGTTCACAGGTAACTAGGGGCAGCAAAAGTGGAACAAAACACCGAGAAAAAGTCCAAGCCTTCCACCTTTTACCAAGTAATAACAAAATAATGTCCCTGTTGACACATTGAATCAGTTGCACCTGCAGCTAGAAACACTATAATAAGGGCTGAGCAAGCGGTAACATAGTCAAGCAAAGGTTTGCTGGGATGTGGCGGGGTTAGAGGCTTTCATGTCAATGTTGGGAGGCTTGTCACACAAGTGGTAGGTAGCGTGACATAGCGATAGAAAACGAGACACCTAGCATGGCAATGATAGTAGTGGTATCCAGGGAAATGTCATTTTTCCTGAGATCCCGCTTGGAAGAAAAACGAGTCCATGAAGAAGACGAGCCAACGCAGTTGAACGAATCCTCACACTCTGAATGCTTTCAAAACTCAATCGACAAGGAACAATCCGAAACAACAATCAGCATATGGTACACCACATCTTATGCATGACATGATGCGCAAACCAATATGATGCATGTTATGCATGGCATGGCAAACCACAACAATCAACTTCTACACATTAAGTGAAGCTCAATATGCAACGGGTTGCATGTTGACGAAACTCCACACTTGAATTACTTAGTTCACTCCTGTTAAGGTACACATCAATGTTAAATGTTGTTAACATGGCAAGAGGTTAAGCATAAGTAAACTATCTATCTAGGCATCTTAAATGAGGCCGGAAACAACTTATAGCATTTCCGAAATGACCCCATATGTTGATTTCGAAATTGGTCCAGATCTGAACTTACCATATTTTATATTTGTTAAGCAACAGAATAAAGCATACCATGCAATCCTATACGTCATTCTAGTCGACTTACATATATAGAACATCTCAAACGGAGCTACGGTCTAAAAGATATGACAATCGCAAGATTATATGCCATGAATACAAAATGCATGAAAATGACAACCACAAACATTTCAAATCATGGATCCAGCATGATATTATGATACTACATGAAATTTTAAGTAACTTTCATATATGGCATGTCCAAAACGGAGCTACAGTTCAACCACAACAACTAATAGAAGTTTTATTTCAAATCGGTCCAAAACAGCAAGATGACATATTGCACACATGAAAACAACAAGCTACAAGATTCTAAAATTCACAAACTAAGCATGGGGCAGTATCATATAAAACACACTTCATTTCATCTTCACATATCATACTCAAAAGAGGCATGGGTCACATGGTAGGAAGCTCACAACATGGCTAATTGAAAACAGTTTCAGACTAAGTGAAAATAGCAGTTTTTGACAGTGCAGTTTTTATCACGAAGGCATATTGACAGCAGTAAAAATACATGCTACAGGTCATATATTGGCATGAAGCTTAACACCCTGGTATTATACATTATTAACTACAAATAACTCCACTACGCCAACCACAAAAGGGTTCTAGATCACTAGCAAAACACATGGCAAGACAGCTACAAAATATTACAGATTCTAGACTTACAAAAAATTTCATCATCTTAAATCAGCAACTTTGATTACACATGTTTATATGATGACAAGTGCATCTAAACATGAGCCTCATGTCATGGCAAACCTACCTACAACAACGAGAGGCATGAATGATTAATACGGGCATCTCAAAATGAAAATTATTGTTAACAGATTTCAGTTTTAACGCGATAGCAACTTGAGAGCAAGAAATACACATGATAATGAACTTCTACCTAGCAACCAGAGGCATGGCATCAAACTAGACGTATGCTAGAGAAAAACTCATGAAGAAACTACATGCAAAAGGCCTACCGATGAGATGCAATCATCCATGTAAGTTTGATTAAAATAACAGATTTTAACAAATTGACAATTACGACACGGAGCACCTCTGCAACAGGGTTTTTAGCATGCAAATAAATCCTAATGAACATGCAATTGATACCATCATGTAGAGCATGAAAAATAGTACAACTTTCAGATATGGCACATTTTTATCCGATGCATGATTCACTAGTTACAAGCAATTGAATATGCCAAGATGATAAAAAATACACAATGCCGAGGGACTTGGAGAAGATTACCCCATCGAAAATCTGGACAAAGGGATCCAATGGCATGGAACGATCCAGGTCGCCACCGTTTGGATGAAGGGGTCCACGAATCTGGGACGGGCTGGATCGGGACGGGGACGCCCCGATCTGGGGGTCGAGGAGGTAGCCGGCCACTGGGGCAACGGGACGGCACGGGCATCACCGGCGAGGGGGAGATTGGGGCGGATCCCGGCCGGGGTCGCCGGATCTGGTGGCGGTCGGCCCGTCCCTAACAGCGGCGAGGCCAGGCGGTGGCGGGGCAGAGGCGCTGGGCGACGATGCGGGGCTCACCGGCGGCGAGGCACAAGGCGGTGGGCTCGGGCGCGTGATGGGCTGGCTTAGAGGCGGCGGGATCCGAGGTGGCGGCGGCTGCTGGGAGGTGGGAGGAGGCTAGGGCAGTGCGGGTTTCGAGGCAGAGGCTATGGGAGACCCTAAATGGACAAGGGGAAGGTCTATATATAGAAAAACAGCTAGGGTTTGAGGGATTTTGCCCGTTTTTGGACCGTTCGATCTCGATCGGACGGTTCGAAAGCAGGCGGGTTAGTTGGGCTAGGTAGTGGGCTGAGGAGAGAGGGATATTAAGGCCCGTGACACGAACTTTATAAACCGAAACGTCAGATGAATAAACTGATTACGGCGCCGCTACGGACGACCGTTGGGTTATCAAACGACCTCCGATTGCGACAAAAATTGACAGGCGGTCTACCTACACTATAACATGACCGCACGCCAAGTTTCGACCTAATCCGAGAAAGTTTTATGCACGCATTAAAAACAATATCTTATCGTTTCCACGGGCATGGGCGTGTGTGATTGGTCTCGAAACGGGCAACCGCAACAACGGAGAGAACCGGTGACTACGAATGGATGCAAGTTTGAAAACTCATTTTGACAAAATGCCGATGCTATGCAGATGATGCAAATGATGCGAGGATGAATGCAACAACCAAACGAAACACAAGGCGACAATGTAATAAAAGGGGAATCTTCTGGAGCATCGGTCTCAGGCTGTTACAACTCTCCTCCACTACATGAGGATCTCGTCCCGAGATCTAAGAATGAAAAGGGGAAGAGAAAGAGAAAGAGGAAAACTTAGTTTCTTCTCTGAAAAACGAGTGAAACAAATGATCATGAAGCTTGGAAAGAGATGAAGAATTACATGAGGAACAAGCAAGAATTCACAAGAAATTTGGGCAGCACTTCATTAGGAAAGAGAGGCAAAATTTGATATGATGAAAAGAAATTGAAAGAGAGACACCAAACTGTGGTTGGATTAGAATCA
Organism: Hordeum marinum; assembly: GCA_022496015.1. Taxonomy (NCBI): domain Eukaryota; kingdom Viridiplantae; phylum Streptophyta; class Magnoliopsida; order Poales; family Poaceae; genus Hordeum; species Hordeum marinum. The sequence goes on from CM039678.1 coordinate 144,807,388, forward strand.
AAGCTTTATAAGTTGGAAGGATCATGAAAAGATTTCACAACACTCCGGTTAAATGAATAAGCAAGAAAGAACATGATGATGGTTGAAAGAGAGCAACATGACCACGCCTTCGAAAGAAAAGAATAGAAACTAGATCATTGGAAGGAAAAGACCGGAGAAGAAAGTAACAACTTCTACCACCATTGAACTTGAGAAGCATAGGGTCAATGGAGTTGATGGAGAACCAACAATGAAAAGAATAACTTGTTATGGGCTTGTGGAAAACATCTCAAAATTATGATGTGACAACCTGCCACAACAGAAATAATTGGTTGCTTGAGAGCAACATGAGATGGCGGAGACACTTCAATCATTTATGACACCATGATAGCAACAATCCTTAGGAAATGCTTTAGGTGAGATCCAACCCATGATAACTCCGATAGAGACATGATGAGTTTACTTATCTTATTCTTGACAATTTTCCTTCGAGACTGCTCATAATCAAGAATTTAATAATACCATCTCAAAAAACAATGGAGAAGGAATTGAACTTAAAATCCAAGATAAAGAACACTTGAGCACCTCCAACAAGAATCTTGAAGAACAATTCGAGAAGAATTATATCCTTAACAACCGCCATGAAGAACCATCGTATACAAAAGAATGATCAAAACGAATGAAGGTTGAATAAGAACAAGATTGAGGCCTTGCTTTGATTTAGATGAAGCTTCGTGATGAGATACTTGAGAAAACATGGAAATCCGGAAAGAAAAAGATAAGCAACTCGTAACCAACCATTTGATGCCATGAACACTCCGGAAGAAGGATTGAAATCACCTTGATGAAACTAGAATAAGAATTATGTTATCCTTATCCTTATCAAGTTAAATTGATGACAAGCAATATATTTCGCACACCACTTATTATTGTTGCATAGAATTGAAGAGAAAGAGAGAGAGATCACAAACTTTAAGAAGTCTTGCACAAGAACACCAGTAAGAGTGCACACACGAATGAGGATGCCATGAATGAATGGGGATACAAGAGAATGAAGAGATCATGATCCTCCTGATAGAGATTTGAATGAATCACCGAAATAATTGAGAGACAAACAAAGAGACAACAATTGAGAACAATTTGAGAACGAAAGCTGAAAGCTGAGGACGAAGAAATCTTCTGAAATGATGGCCTTCGGAGGATCGAGAAAAGAAAACAATTATGAAATGCACCGGATAGATATGGGAGAAATTACTCATGAGCGAAACAATTTGAGATGATAACAACAAGCTGAAACCATAAATCTTTGGAAGAATGAACAACGATTTAAGAGAAACCCTACTTCAGTCTTCAATGCAGAGAATGATGACGAAAAACAACACCATGAATTACTGAGATACTCCGGAACAAGAATAAAGAAAATGTTGAGCCAATGCAGAAAAATGATTTAGAAACGATCTTGGAGAAGGAATATGACTCATGAAAATCATTCTTACATCATATTTGAAGGAACTTGAGGACATCTTCGGAAAGATTAGAAGAGCCACATAAGATCCTGGGGAAAACCTATGGGTTATGGGCCCACCCAAAAGAAACCACCATTGAGACAATTGCTTAGAAGAGATATTGCACAAGAAAAAATAAGACTTTATGAGGTGAGAACCTCGAAATAATTTAAGAGGATATGAATGGAAATGAAAGTTTTATCATATATCTTCAGCACTCCAGATAGTATAGAAAGAGGAATAAACAAGAGAGGCTTGGATAGAATTTCCGACATGGGGAAGCATTTAGCTATTGAAAAAGATATGAAGAACACCGAGATCTTGAAACAAATCCACCGAAAGAATAACAACAAGAACAAGGAATATGAGGATAGATAATGAAATTGACACTCCTGAGAATCTCCAGAACGAATCACCGAAACAAAGCAGAAGAAAAGATAGCGGAAGCATTACATGAACAAAATAGACACTTGGATGAGAATTTAATCATTGAAGAAAAAGGGCAGGGGGGGTGGGAAAAACAAAGAAAACTTGGGACAGATGAGACAAACTCCAAAAAGAAATAAGAGGATATATCTTGCAATATTAAAGAGGATAGAATTATCTTGAAGAGAAGCACACTGAATAAAAAGAATTGATATGACAACTTGATTGAGCACAAGAATTAGCAATCCCACAGACATATGAGAACACTTAGGAAAGATATGAAATCACCACTTGACATCAACGCAACTTTAATTACCATAATCAAACAAAACAAAGGATGAGGCTTATGGAACAAGCCAGAATAAATACATGACAGAGATTCTGCTTGATATTTTTGTGGTAAGGTTCGCAGGGCTCGATCGTACATTGGATTGTCATATTGAAATGATGCTCGAATATGCTCCCTAGGCATAGCGAACTACAAGGCTTGACGAAGCATATCTGATGACATATATCGAGACTATCCTCTAAAAGAAAGACCACGAACAAACGAATCCACTAGATATCCCCAACCTCACATCACACATTTTTGAAAAATAGCCTAGGTAACTACCTTCATTTCTACCTAAGAACTCCCGAAATCTTTGGTTATGCAATCGGGTGTTGGGGACACAGGGAGGCAAAATATCTCACACAAATACAATCCCTACACTCCAAATGTATCCATCCGTCAACACATAACCAGAGGCTTTGGAACTCCATCTATCTCGGACCCTCGAAAACACAACGATACCAAACATGGCAGTAACCCGGACGCCTCCCCAGTACCGGGTGACTCCGACCTTATCTCGCCACGAAAAGTATTGAAGTAATTTCGAACATCCTCCGTCCTTAGGTACTAAGGAAACTGAACGGTAAGGATGTGTCAAGAATCCCCTCGAGCTCTACTCCTCGGTAACAGGAGTCACCAAGTACAGAACTCCGTCACATCGGCATCATATAGATTCCAAAATATCCGCATGATCCTAAAAAATTTGAGTGAGAAGAGGGTAGAATCAAAATTCCTAAGTCGTAATTCCTCACCAGAGAATAGAAGAGAAGTAAAAAGAATCCTACTCTCCGATATGACTAGACTAAAAATAGTTTTTATCTAGACTCGACTTGGCCAACACTACTAGGGAAAACCCTAGTAGTAGCGCTCAAAATATGCATAGTAGTAGCGTTGGGTCCAGCGCTACTGCTATCGTGCTACAGCTAAGTTTTAGCAGTAGCGCTGGCCTGGCAAGCGCTACTACTATGTGCTGTTAACAGTAGCGCTTGCCAGGCTAGCGCTACTCCTAACTATCTGTAGCGCTTGGACAAACGAAGCGCTGCTGCTAACCCAGCGCTGCTATTAGATGATTTCCAGCGCTACTGCTAATATTCCTGCTTTCACAGATTTACACCCTCTACGTATTTGTGATGTATTTATACAGGATCTATACAATAGTTTCATCAGATCATACTAAACATACACTATTATCATCACATCATAGACATACAGTACTCTCGTCATACCATCATCATCATTCAACACAAATATCATCACATCTTGAAAATAGCGATAAACATGAGTGATCATGTCATGTCTCGAATAAGTGCATATGCATGGTCATGGCACAAACACAAGTTTTCATCATCTCTATCTAAACCATGATGTTGAGTAGAAGAGCGATCAGGATGAGCAAGAGCGCGACTATGTAGTACTTGAGGCACCGGCGGTGCCGCCCTCACTCATGCCGGAGTGTCCACCTCAAGTAATTACTTGCCGCTTCGACTCTGCTGTCAAACCCTTTGTGGCTAGCACCCGGGTACCAGTACACCTGGGCCTAAGTGTGTGGCCAGTTGTCGTAGACTCTTGGAACCCTCCCAACGAACACGACGTGCCAGTTCTTTGCCATCTCTGATCTATGTACCTACATCGACAGTTGATCAATTGAATGATAATATGCAACATAATGTACTTAAGAAAACAAAGAGGCATAATTAGCAAAATACAGGCAACTTATAGTAAACATAATTGATGAAGTTCCTCATATATACCCAAACTAATTAACTAGCAAGAGCGATCAGTCCTCCATGTCGGCGGTCCAATCTTCATAGTTAGGGATGAAGCATCGTGAAAGGCTTAAGGTCCAGACGCTGAGCAAGTAGTAGTGCTCAGACATCATCCCGCGTCATTGTTGGCCCATGGTAGAACATCCTTGATGGTTTGAGAACCTGCTTCATCATCACTTGGGCAAGTTCACACTGTATGTGATAAAACTCAGCTCGGAGTCGATGATCCAGTGTCTCTCCTATGCTTGTGGATTATCCCTTCTGATAATCTGCATCCAGCTGACAATCTCGGCATCTTCGGTACTAGGTGACATGCGAAGGCGTTGATTATCCCTTCTGTACTCGAGCAGGTGATGCATGAGGTAGAATCCATCAGCCTGACTGGTGTGCGGTTGCTGGATGTAGCAGAAGTCGGTCTTATGGCGGAAAACCAGCCCGTCCTTCCTATTCCTTTTCACCTTTGTATATCCAGCAGACATGTTGAAGGTATGCAGGGCACTATTCAGAACTCTCTTTACATCCGTGTAATCCTTTTTCTTGATGTTCTTCGATGAGTCCAAGTATATAGCATGGGAGTATTTCCGGGTACAGAACGATGAGCACGGCGCCACCCCCGCTGTGCAAATGAAGTACACACCTCTAATTAGCCTTCATGCTTGCAAAGGAATGATTAACGACACTTATGAAAGGATATGCACGGATGACTTACGTGGGATGGTAAGGCAGGAGAATCGCCTCCTTGTCCTTATTAGCGATCATGAATCTACCGAGGTACTTACTCGCATAATTACGGTGCTCTTTGCAAACTACCAAGTAGCTCTCGTGCATATAGAACGGGTCCGCCACGCAGATATATCGTATGTTCTCGATCCCAATGAAGCAGTTGAGATACATCGCATATAGGCGGATGAACTGGAAATCCAGCTTGGTCATGTGGAACATGTTGTAGATGTAGTAGAATCGCAGGTTGAACTGATTCGTGGGCTATGTGTCGACGTACAACTTCCTACCCGGCACCTATGCCGTGTAAAACGGGTATCCTGGTTTTTCCGCGATCAGAAGGCTTTTTTCTCTAGCCAGCACATCTTCATGGAGTCTCCTTAGATCATTGTTTAGTATGTTATCTAGCGCTTTGGGGGTAGGATCGGCTCGCCGGCGACATGGAAACGATTCTTACCTTCGACAGGTATTCTGTCTACCACCCGGGGCTTCAGAGGCGGCAAGCTGCTTGAAGCAGCTCTGGCGCCTTTGGGGCCTTTCTTTTCCGGTCTCCTCCTTGGCTTCTTGGTGGTGGCAGAGGTAGTGAGCCCAACATACCTTCCCTAACCACACCCCCAAGTGTCGTTAGGATAAACATTGGACGGGCCTCGGGGGGTTGCTGGGTAGAGGCGGCATCTGGAGGCATCTCCTGCGAGGATTGTTTGAAGAGAGACTTTTTGCATTCCGCCTTAAGATGTTCCGACTTCGGCAAATCAGGCAGCATCAAGTCATCATCTCCATGCTCATAGCCTGAGTCATCATCGTCCTGAGCCATCAACTTTCCATCATCGTAGGCGGTATTGAAATACTTGTCTGGGTCATCATCATCCTCCTCCATGTCATCAACATTTGCTTCTTCGACAGCGGGGGCGACATGATCTGGCACTAATGGAGGCTCTCCCTCCCGTCGTCCGCTATGACCTGCCACGATAGGTGCTGGTAATGTGGTAGGTGGGGTGGTGTTCATACCTTCTTTAGAAGGTGGCGTTGGTGTGATACTGGGCACCTCGAGACGAAGAAGAGACTGTGGCCAAGGTAAGAACCAGCTCTTGCATGCACCAATCCTCAGGGGGGGTCTCGTCATCATCGGCTGGTACTAGAGGAGGCAAATCCTCGAAGCCTGCTAAGACACTGGCCACGTTAACCTTGAAGACGCCATCGGGCATCTCTCGATTGTGGAACATGCGGTCCTTCGGCTTCACATCGTTGCCTTTCCCACGGCCACCTTCTGGCCCTTGATGTCATACAGTAGGGTGCACGGGGTATCGTCGGCCTACGAAGAAGACATGTCTGCGACGTCAAACATCCGAAAGGCAACTGAAATGGAAGACTATAGACATGCTGGTGAAAAGGGTATGACGCGTAATTACCGTGAGGGCGTCGAGCTCAGCTAGCGATGAAGGCCCGCTGAGCATGCAAGAGACGAAGGTCGGGCTGCTATGAACAGGAGCGGGACTTTTTGCGGTTGCTTGAGCAGGCGCCGATGTTGTGGTGTTCGCCGAATTGCTCCGGACAAAGCTGGGAAGGGGAAAGTCCTCTAGTCGTGCATTTGGATAGTTCTTCGTGAAATCAAAAAATTTCAGAATCAAGCTGGCCACCACGTCAGTGACCGCTGCATTGACGGCCCCGCGCAACTCTTCTTTGGTCTCAGCTTTGGTCTTATTGACCGCAATCACGATCTTCTCGTTGATGGTCTGTTCAGTGACGATCGACCGTCTCTTCCTTCTTTCCTCTGGCTCCTCACTGTAGCACGTTTTCCACGAGGCGCCATCTCCGACGTCGTGCACACGTCCATAGGATGGTAGCTTGTCCATCGGGACCTTTTTCAGTATGTTCAGGGCCAGGTTGAATGGGGTATCCCACTTGGGCCTCGCCGATGACTGTGATGACTCTTCGCTTTTAGCTGCCTTTTAGTGCTGCTCTTTCTGCAAAAGGGACCTGGATAGTTTGCTAATGTGACAAAACTTGTAGTCGAACTGATTGGAAGCTAATATGATAATGTGTTAATATAACAATTACTAGAAGTCTCATGAACTCCCTTGTGTTTGGGTCCGTGTAAAAGATCTTGTTAACTTTGTCCCACTTGTACCGGGCCCTGATCTAGTCATGCTCTAGCGGGTCGGCGAACTCCGCCAAGGGGTCTGGGATTCCATGACTTTCACATTCGGCGTCCTCCTTGGCCCATACGTGCCTCTTCCCCTCGTAACCATGGCTTCCGAGGCGGTGGGGAGGCATGTTCCTGGCCTAGAGCACCTTCATTTTCTCCAAACTTTCCTTGACTTCTTCTTTACTGCAATTCTCCTTGAATTTTTCAAAGTCCTCTTCCATTATTGACGGATTATCAACATGAATCTTGGACCACAGTTCATTCTTCGCAATCTCTTTTTTCACCCGAACTTTCTAGGAGGACAATTCGTTGGTGAACGTCACCATCTCCTTGTCGTTTATCTTTGTCATGGCGACATCGTCCCACGTGTCGTTAAATGTTTTTTCATCCCGGCCAGGGAACAGGAACCTATTATGCAACTTCTTTAGGAGCATGTGCTCCATATATGGTATCTTCTTCAACATAACGTCATTGATGTTCACGGTTTCCCCAAGGATGCATCCTAGTTGATTGCCCCAGCACGAGCGCGCTTCCTCCGGCACCGCTGGCTCTAACTTCTTGGGGTGCATCTCCGTGACCACAATTTCTCTGATGCCGAGCTCTTTTGGTTTTCGTGACCTCTTATTCTTCGGTGCTTTACCGGCTACGACAGCATCGTTGCCGGTCTCGGGGGTGGTGTTGGTGTCGGTGCCAGTGCCGGTGTCGGTGTCAGGGTTGGTCCACTGCCTCCACCATGCAACCCCATATGGTGTTTGTCTAGGTAATCGAAATAGTGATTTGCTGCCTCGTGGGGGTCTACTACGAGGCGACCAGAACCCTTGGCTTCGGCGTCGGTAGACATGTTTCCTATTCAACAGTTGTAAATAAAAGATATAGTGAAGAGGAAAAAGGGGCCTATATATATTTGGTCGGAATGTTGATTCATTCCCCTTACGGCAAATCCCGGGTACTCCATATGTCCTAGTTTCTAGCACAAGTTGCGCCTGAAATTTTTGGCATGAGCTTTGCTAAAAAGTGGACATATGGAGCGGCTGAAATATGCCGGAACGGAAATGAATCAACATTCTAGCAAAACATAGGCCACTCGGATATTTCGCATAAGAGCATACACATGCTTCTTATCGTAAGGCCGTTGCTACACCTGTCTTCATGTGTTTGTTTATGAACGGAAAACTAGATAATGCAAATAGCAAAAATTGCTTTAACTAAAATAAATAAATACCTAGAATTCTGTTAACTACACCGAAAACACCTAAAATACCTACAACCAACAATCAAATACATAGAACCAACATTCAAATAATTAGGTTTTTTTAACTAGGATTCATACCACCTAATTAACTAGGGTTCATAACCTACATTCAAATAACTACTCTAAGAATCAACATTATTCTAAGAAACAACATTTTTTGACTAGGGTTCATACTACTCTAATTAACTAGGGTTCATAACCTACATCACAACTACTCATCACAATCAATCCATCCATCAATCTACATTCAAATAATTTACATTCCAAATAACAGAGAGAGAAGGGATCTAGGGAGGGAGGCAGAAGGGAGGGAGGAGGGAGGAGGAGGGAGGAGGCGGGAGTAGGCTACCTCGCTCTATGGTGGCCGATGGCGGCGGTGGTGCGGGTGGTGGTTGGCGACGGCGCCGGTGGTGCTGGTGGCGGCGGTTGGAGATGGCGCCGATGACGTAGAGAGTGCAAGGGTGGGCAGGGGCTTGGGACGGCGTCGAGGTCCAGGACGAGGAGGAGGCCGGAGGAGGCCGTCGTCGAGGCTGACGATGGCGCGGGCGACGACAGCGCAGGGAGAGGAGAGGTGGGAGTGGGGGAGAATGGGAACTGGCAAAATTTTGAGCCGGCATGGGGGTTAACCCCAAATATCAGTAGCGTTGGTTTTGGAACCAATGCTATAGCTACCTTATCTATAGCACTGGTTCCTAAACCAGCGCTACTGCTATGGGGGAGCCCGCATGGGTGTTAACCCCAAATAGCAGTAGCGCCAGTTTAGGAACAAGCGCTATAGGTAAGGTATCTATAGCGCGTGTTCCTCAACCAGCGCTACTGCAAAATATTCCAATTTTATTTTTTTTAATTATTTTTCCATTTCTAGTTTTTAGTTTTCTTTTCTTTTATTATTTTCCTTTTCTTTAGTGTTTACTTTTATTTTCTTTTGTATTGCATTCTCCTTTTGTTTTTTGTTTTTGTCCCGACGACGGCGCCTCCCTCTCGCACACTACGCGAATATTATCACTGGAACCATGGATGTGGTGGTAACATATCAGTTGACCGATAACGGTTACCTAAGTGCGTACACAAAGTAGATACATATATATAAATGATGGTTTTTGAGCAGCTGCGTCGACGACGTTTCACATTGAGCTTCTTCCCTTTCTTGTTCGTTGCCGAGTAATTGGCCCCCTGCTTGTGACTTTTCCAAAGCCATGGAGTCTGATCTTTCTTAGGTAATGTAGTATTTATTCTTGTTTTCACGTATGCTTCATCGTCATTGTCATCTTCCCTCATGGGGTTGCCGTATTGGTCATTGTCTTCCTCGTTGACGACTCCATCCACTACGATGAAGCTCCTTTTGGATCTCCTCACAACAACACGACTGGGATTGGCCGCGTCGGTTATGAAGAAGCATTGTGTCACATGCTTAGCGTGTACCCATGGCTCATTTTTTGCAATGACGTTAACGTTCACGGGAATGCTCTTCGCATCGGGTATAGAGATTGTGGTGAAATACTTGTTTTCTCTTCATGTAGCCTTCGGAGCTGCTTCACACTTATGGACTTTCGGGAGATAACGTCGAAGAAGTTGCAGAGACTAGTAAGCGTGTCACTGACGTGCTTCTCCATTATCCCACTAATGACAAACGGGAGTATCTGCGTCATCATCACGTGACAGTCATGAGACTTCATCCTGTTGAACCTTTTCTTCTTGGGGTCTAGAAATCTGCTTATCTTCCCACAGTAATCGGAACTGACTTTGATTCCCATAAGGCACTTGATGAATGTATCGATCTCCTTCGCACTTAAGGTGAAGCAAGAAGGGAGGCAATAATTATCCTCCTTCTTGTTGACTTTTCTACCCCTTTCCCCCTCCTCCGTCTCTATCTCCGTCTCCTCCGTTGACTTTTTACGGTGGAGATCTTTCCTGATCTTCAAATCTTCCAAGTCTTTCCTTTCCTTTAGCCCATCCTTGGTCTTCTTCGGCATGTTCATCGGTGTCCCAAGCAAGCTCTCGAGCAAATTCTTCGTGATATGAATTTGATCAAGGCAATGAGGCATGTCGTGATTGGGCCAGTACTCCAAGTCCCAGAAAACAAACCTCGTTTTCCATACCTTCAGCAGCGGCTCCGACGCCATTTTGATCTTTCCCGGTGCGGGGCATTGTTCCTAGTTATTCAACAGCTTGTCGATTTCTGCATCGCTCCTCTTACATGGAGGTACTCGAAGCTCATCCAACCCATTGAATAGATCTCCATGCTTTCTCCACGGGTCATCCTTCTTGAGCCATCTACGATGGCCCATGTACACGATTTTCCCGGACCCGCCATCTTTTGTTGATGTAAGTTGCTGAGACGTTGTATCATCCATGCACCTCATGCATCCACAGTATCCATGGCACACCTAGCCTGAGGTGTACCCGTAACCGAGATAGTCGTGCACCGTCGTCATCAACGTGGCTCTCATATGGAAATACTCTCCTTTGCTGGCGTCCCATGTCCATGCCGGTGTTTTCCATAACGTGTATAGCTTCTCTTCCAGAAGCCCCATATACATGTTAATACTATTTCCTGGTTGTTTTGGCCCTTGAATCAGCATGCTCATGTGTACGTACTTTGTCTTCATGCACTTCCATGGGGGGAGGTTGTACACCCATACAAACACGGGCCATGTGATGTGGTTGGTGTTCTCGTTTCCAAACGAATTTATGCCATCGGTACTCGCACCAAGCACGATGTTCCTTGGATCTTCTGCAGTAAATCGATATACGGCGTTGAATGCTCTCCACTGGCTACCATCTACGAGGTGTCTCAGCTTTGGATCATCTCCATCGTTAGGCTTCTTCCTCTCCGCGTGCCAGCGCATGAGCTTTGCTTCCCTAGGATCTACTAAATACCACTGTAGACCGGGAGTGATCGGAAAGTACCATACAACTTTCTGAGGAGCTTTCTGTCCTGCCTTCTTATATCGAGAAGCATTGCACACTGGACAGCTGGTTTTTTCCACGTGCTCCCCCCGATAAATGATGCAATCATTGATGCATGCATGGTACCTAATGTGCGGAAAATCAAAAGGGTAAACGATTTTCTTGGCCTCCTCGACACTAGTAGGACACAGGTTCCCCGCGGGAAGAACTTTATTATGTAGATACTTGAAATGCTCATCGAGGCTTTTGTCTGTCCATTTGTTTTTGGCCTTCATCTTCAGAAGTTCGAGCGTGAAACTGAAGCGGGTCACCTCGAGATTGCAACCGTCATACAATGGAGTCTTCGAGTTTACTTCAAGTTGCGCCAGCTTGGCCTCCTCTCTAGAAGCAACTCTCTCTCTAGTCGTACTGTTGCCAAGGAGGTCTCGAACATGAGCGTCCTGCACGACTGCACTTAGTAGCATCGAAGACTGCGGCGTGACCTCTTCTCCTCCATGTTTGGACTCTTCTTCGCCATTTCCGGACTCCTCTTCGCTGTGTCCGGAATCTTCTCTGATGCTGTCATTTCTAGACTCTTCCCCAACGCCGTCGTCGTGTCGATCGGTCATCTCTTCGTCGAGCTCCATGTGTTATTCCCTGCCATGTGGACGTCCTCATCATCATCAGCTTCTTCATTTATCCATAGAGTATAGCCATCCATGAAACCATTCTTCAGGAGGTGCGCCTTCAAAGTGCCATGATCAAAAGGGTCCAAAAGGACTCCTTACTTGCATCTTGCACACGGGCATCTAATCCTAGTCCGATTATTTGCATACATGTCCAGCACCGCGGATTGCATGTACCGCTCCACCTTCCATCCACTCACCTTCATGACCAACTGCACGGTATAACAAGAAAAAGGGTTATAAAATAAATAATGCATGCATGCTTCAAAGTCATATAAAATTTTGGCATGACCTTTCCTAAAAAAAATTTACATATTGAGTTTGCTCGAAATTCACCAAAACAGAAATAAATCGACATCTCGGCGAAACATAAGCAACTCAAGGGCATGTCACTCACACAAATCTCTCCATATATCCGAAACACACATATTCGCATTCACACACATATTCCCATTCTTGAAATGAACAACTTTTTACTCACCTATATATCTCCCGAGAACGATACCGATCGAGAGAGCATGCCGTGAATTAGATGATGAGAGAGACCGATCGAGACACGTGGATGGCTAAATAGCTAGCTATACCTAGTTCTTGGGGAGGAGAGGTGAATCTAGCTAGCTAACTAATGGAGAGGGAGTTATGTTGGAGGGGCACATTAATGGGGGGAGAGGAAGAGAGGTAGGAGAAATAGAGATAATGTGAGAGAGGCCATTTATGGAGGAGAGTTATGGTGGAGGGGGGCATTAATGAGGAGAGAATTAGAGAGGTAGGAGGAAGAGAGAAGAAGAGCAACAATGGTGGAGAGTGGATAGGAGAAAGGAGGGGAGAGAGGGAGGGGGTGAAAAGGCCGCAACTAGCAGTAGCACTGCTTACAAAAAAGCGCTGCTACTATGTATGGCATATTAGCAGTAACGCTTGCATGTCAGAAAGCGCTACTGACAGTGGCCTTAGCAGTAGCGCTTCCAATCACCCAACGCTATTACTATAAATAGTGTCAGCAGGGTCATCGGGTCCACCTTATCAGTAGCGATTTCTTAGCGCCCAGCGCTACTGCTAAGTCCTTAGTCGTAGCACTGCAGGAATACAACACTATTGGTAATTAGCAGCAGCGGTTTTATTTTTCTAGCACTACTAGAAGGCTCCTGTCTAAAAGGTTTTCCCTAGTAGTGCAAGTTCGATCAATCAAGGGGGCTCCTAGGTTGGTACAGGCTCTGATACCAACTTGTAATGCTCAGATGCGATCCTATCCTTATTTTGGCACGAGGGCCTCGACAGGTATAGAAGCGCATCCCATTGTTTAGCAAGAATTGATATCATTAGAAGTACATGTACAGAAGAGATGAGTATATGGAATTGGCTTACACTCACCACAAGCTACCTCAATATCACATCAATACCACAACATCTCCAAAACATCATACAGAAGAGCAGGGTTTGACTACGGACGAAATCAAACTATAAAATGACATCCATCATTGCTATCCCAGGCTGCCGCCTGGAACCTATCCTAGATTGATGATGAAGAAGAAGAACTCCAAATAAAACAAGGATTACTCTCACGTCAAATCATCGCATTATGTGTACCTGCAACTGTTGTTGTAGTAATCTATGAGCCATAGGGGACTCAGCAATCTCATCTCCAAGGGTATCAAGACTATTAAAGCTTAATGAGGGATGTATGGTTAAGTGGTGAGGCTGCAGCAAGCAACTAAGCATTTATTTGAATCGCTAACTTAATAATACATAAGGTAAAGTGGGTGGCCTACTCATAACGGACATGGACTAGTAATGATCACTGACTGATCCTGAACACCTACTTACGTCAAACATAACCCCACCGTGTTCTCTCCCGGATAAGGACACACGAGAAGAGACAATCACGGTTATGCACACAGTTGGTGTATTTTATTAGAGTTTACTTCAAGTTTGTTATGACCGGGTGTTAAACAAAGTTTTCCAAGTTGCCACATAACCGGAGCCATGGCTTTCTAAAGATTTAACCCTGCAGGGGTGCTCCAACTCATCCATCAAAAATTAACCACACGTAGCGGGAATAACCTCAACCATGAATCCCGTGATTTCTTAGGCAATTACATTGGAAAACCGCAACCTTGAGATAGCCCGAAGTATTTTTAGAATTACTCACTCAAGACGTTCGAGAAAGGTAAAACAAATCCAGCAAGACTGACTGATGTGCCGACAATCCCGATAGGAGTCGGGTATCTCGTTCTCAGGGCACGGCAGATGAGCTAGGCATACAGTGGCCTCATAGAAATCTCCCGAGTTACCCCGGGTTGGCCCCACACAGTGCTCTATTTTGGACCAACACTCGTGAGGAGCATTGGCCTGGGTTGTTAATTAATTATCCACGGGTGCCGGCGGGTCCCTATGCATTTTATTAGTTATTAGGCAAATATAGTACCAATGTTGAGCCTTGCCAGACAAGCTTTATCCTAAAACAAAAATCAAGGGGTCCCCATAACAACCCCAAGCATCTTAGGAGCGCTCAATTATGGAACATAACATCGGTTCACAAGTAACTAGGGGCGGCAAAAGTGGAACAAAACACCGAGCAAAAGGTCAAGCCTTCCACCTTTTACCAAGTATATATGTGCATTAAATTAAATAGCAATCATATTGTGATAACAAAATAATGTCCATGTTGACACATGGAAGCAATTTCACCTGCAGCTAGAAACACTATAAGAGGGCTGAGCAAGCGGTAACATAGCCCAAGAAAGGTTTGCTGGGGTGTGGAGGGGTTAGAGGCTTTCATAGAAATGTTGGGAGGCTTGTCAAACAAGTGGTAGGTAGCGTGACATAGCGAAAGAAAATGAGACATGTAGCATGGCAATGATAGTAGTGGTATCCAGGGAAATGTGTCATCTTGCCTGAGATCCCGCTTGGAAGAAAAACGAGTCCATGAAGAAGACGAGCCAACGTAGTCGAACGAATCTTCACATTCTGAATGCTTTCGGAACTCTATCGAGAAGGAACAATCCAAAACAACAATCAACACATGGTACACCACATCTTATGCATGACATGATGCACAAACCAATATGATGCATGTTATGCATGACATGGAAAACCACAACAATCAACTTCTACACATTAAGTAAAGCTCAGTATGCAACGGGTTGCATGTTGACGAAAATCCACACTTGAGTCACTTAGTTCATTCCCGATTAGGTACACATCAATGTTAAATGTTGTTAACATGGCAAGAGGTGAAGCATAACTAAACTATCTATCTAGGCATCTTAAATGAGGCCGGAAACAACTTATAGCATTTCCGAAATGACCCCATATGTTGATTTCGAAATTGGTCCAGATCTGAACTAACCATATTTTATATTTCCTAAACAATAGAATAAAGCATACCATGCAATTCTACACATCATTCTAGTCGATTTACATATATAGAACATCTCAAACGGAGCTACGGTCTAAAAGATATGACAATCGCAAGATTATACGCCATGAATGCAAAATGCATGAACATGACAACCACAAACGTTTGAAATCATGTATGCATGATGATATTATGATACTACATGAAATTCTAAGTAACTTTCATATATGGCATGTCCAAAACAGAGCTACGGTTCAACCACAACAACCAACACAAGTTTTATTTCAAATCTTCCCAAAACTTCAAGATGGCACATTGCACACATAAAAACAACAAGCTACAAGATTCTAAAATGCACAAACTAAGCATGGGGCATTATCATATAATACACACTTCATTTCATCTTCACATATCATACTCAAAAGAGGCATGGATCACATGGTAGGAAGCTCACAACATGGCTAATTGAAAACAGTTTCAGACTTGGTGAAAATATCACTTTTTGACAGTGCAGTTTTTATCATGAAGGCTTATTGATAGCAGTAAAACTACATGCTACAGGGCATATATTGGCATGATACTTAACAGCATGGTATTATACATTATGAAATACAAATAATTCCACTATGCCATCCACAAAAGGGTTCTAGATCTCTAGCAAAACACATGGCAAGACAGCTACAAAATATTACAGATTCCAGACTTAGAAATATTTCAGCATCTTAAATCAGCAACGTTGATTAGACATGTTTATATTATGAAAACTACATCTAAACATGAGGCTCATGGCATGTAAAACCTATCTATAGCAAGTAGACATGTCATACTATAACACGCTCCCAAAACACAACTCAAAAGTGGCATGAATTGCTTAATACCGGCATCTCGAAATGGAACTTATTGTTAACAGATTTCATTTTTAACGTGATAGCAACTTGAGATCAAGAAATACACACGATAATGAACTTCCACCTAGCAACCAGAGGCATGGCATCAAAGTAGACGTATCCTAGAGCAAAATTCATGAAGACACCCCATGGAAAAGGCCTACCGATGAGATGCAATCATCCATGCAAGTTTGATTAAAATAACAGATTTTAACATATTGACGATTACGACACGGAGCACCTTTGCAATAGGGTTTTTAGCATGCAAATGAATCCTAATGAACATGCTATTGATACCATCATGTAGAGCATGAAAAATAGCACAACTTTTAGATATGACACATTTTTATCCAATGCACGATTCACTAGTTACAAGCAATTGAATATGCCAACATGATGAAAAACAGACAATGCGCAGGGACTTAGAGACAATTACTCCACCAAAAATCTGGACAAAGGGATCCAATGGGACAAATCGATCCAGGGCACCGCTGTTTGGATGGAGGGATCCACGGATTTGGGACGGGCTGGATCGGGACGAGGACGTCCCGATCTGGGGGTCGAGGAGGTAGCCGGCCACTCGCACGATGGGACAGCCCGGGCATCACCAGCGAGGGGCGGCAAGGGGCGAATCCGGGCCGGGGCCGCTGGATCTGGTGGTGGCCGGCCCGTCCCCAGCGGCTGCGAGGCCAGGCGGCGGGGCAGAGGCACAGAGCGACGATGCGGGGCTCGCCGGCGGCGAGACACAAGGCAGCGGGCTCGAGCGCGTGACGAGTTGGCTAGGCGGCGGCAGGATCCGAGGTTGTGTCAGCTGCTGGGAGGTGGGAGGATGCTAAGGCAGAGTGGGTTTCGACGCAGAGGCTAGGGGAGACCATAAATGAACAAGGGGAAGGTCTATATATAGCAAAGCAACTAGGGTTTGAGGGGTTTTGCCCGTTTTTGGACCTTTCGGTCTCGATTGGACGGTCCGGAAGAAGAGGGGTGACACACCTTGTGTTTGTAGCACATTGTTATGTTTGGTTTTATAAAAATTTGGAGCCAACTAAAACTTTTTCTATGTGATTGTTCTTGCGTGCTTGCTTTGATGTTTGCTTGCTTGTGATTGTGTTTTATGGCACTACTAGGTTCTACTCCACATCATAATCATCTTCCTTGATCCAAACCCCTTGCCCAATGATCAGGCCATGTGAATAGTGTCCAAACTATTTTTATCAAAAAAATTAACCAAAAAGGACTTATTTAATTTAAGTTTCCAAAACCCCCTGAAATGAGGTTTGCACTGCAAGTCCTCAAATCAGGTGAACCCTTCTTTTCCAAAGGCTTTATTTCAAACCCACTATTTATATGACTTCTAAAGACCACCAAATTTTATTTTTAAAGATTATTATCATATTTTATTGAAAGGCTTTATCTTAAGGCCGGAAATGGATTTTCCTAAGGGAAAATTATTTAAATACTTTAAAAATATTTGAGAAAATTTAGAGAAACTCAGTGGACACATATTTCCCATATATATGAGTTTCAACACAAGGGCTTGATCATATCATAGGCCAAACCCCTCAAAACCCTTTCTGTTCAGATCAAACTTTTGGAATGTTTCTATAAGAAATATTCTCAATAAATTCCAGGAAAATTCCAGCAAGCCAACACCATCACGGGTGATTATCTTCCAAAGTTTCATCCCAATCCAAGTTGTTTTGGTTCATCAAATCATCCCAAAACTATTCCTGTCCAGAGTCAAATTTGAGCAACTTTACATGCTGAAGTGTCTCCCCTTGGCCTCAAACTTTGTGGGTGTGCTCTAATGGCCAAATAGTGATGATACGCTAAGTGGTGCATCAAGGGTTAAAGCCTAGCATCTTTGGATCTACAAAAGTCAGTTTGTGTCAAATTCTAGGGTTCACCCAATTTCCATTGGCAACTTTTTCTCCTTGAGCATAAATTTGGTGGAGAATCTCATTTTGCCCTACCCTTTGACCCTGGTAAATATCTCAGGAAGCTGGAAACATCTTCTTGCCCCAAACTTCATTGAAGACCTTGTGGTGATTTTGTAAAAACAACATTTTCACCCCTCTCTCTTTTACCCTTGGCCCCAGCCTTTTGCCACAACCTCTCTGAGTTACCGGCTATCTCCAGAAACTCTTACCTGGCCAAAACTCCATGGGTAAGAGGGTAAAACCCTCATTTTTCACCTCTGGACAGCAGCTTTTTCTCTCTACCTCTCCATTTTTCTTCTCTCCTAAGGCTTCCCCGAGCATCCAAAGCCCTATCCTACATAGTAAAACCCCCTAGACCACCCCTAGACAGGAGTGGTGGTGCCCAAAACACCAGTGGCATGCCCCGGCATGCCAATTTTGTGCTCTGGAGCATGCTACAGTGCCGACAGGCACTATAGCCATTGCCCAATGGCCGCCCCCGATCGCCTCGAGCCTCCCCCTGGCGCCACTTGGTCCTCTCTCATCGTCCGTGCCACGCCACCCTGTCGGCCCTCCCTTATCCCCTTCCTCCTCCCTCCTCTCGAGCGAGCCGCGGCCGCCCGAGCTCGGCCAACCCACGACCTCGCACGTGCGCCCTCCTCTCGCTCTCCCATTGCTTCCGCTCGGCATAGACCACCCCCAGGAACACCCCCGAGCAGTCCCGTGTGCCTCCCTCTCCCTCTGGCCTCAGCCACGTGCTCACCGGCGCACCGCGGCTCGGTGGACTCGTGTTCCCCCTATAAAAGGGCCCCCCAAGCCCTCTCTCCCCCCTCTCTGGATCCCTCTCCTCCCCTATTGACCACCCGAGCCCCCCATTTGAGCCTCCCGAGCACCAGTGCTCGAGATCGACCGAGGCCCCACTATGGCGGAGCTCCGTCGATCTCGGGACACAGGCCCACTCGGGCGCACCCCTTCCCTCCTCTAAGACCTCAGCTCCCTCCTAGTTCGTTCCCCCCTCATCCCTGCCTTCTTTGCGGCCTGGAATGACTCCGGTGACCCCCTCTCGAATCTCCTCCACCCCAGCCATCTCCCCTCCGGTGACTCCGGCCACCTCTTGCCACCCTTCCACCTCTAGAGGACCAGCGGGTCGACGTTGATCCCATTCCTGCCTTCAGCTCCCCTCGCCGTGCTCTCCTTCTCCGCCGGTGAGCCCTTTCCCCTCTATGTCACGAGGAGGAAGAAGGACCCGACAGATGGAGCCCACCTGTCGCCCTCTCTTTCCCCTCCCGCGCTCTCTCTCCTCCCTCTCCTGTCGCTGGCAGCCAGGCCCTGCGAGTCAAGTTTGAACCTGACCGTGCGCGAGGCCGGCTGGCTGGCCAGCTAGGCTGGCCTAGCCACTGGCTGTCCCTGGCCAGGTACCAGCGGCCTCTCTTTTCCTTTTTCTTTTTCTATGGACTTTGCAAAAATTCCACAGACTGGAATATTTATCCAATGGCATTATTTCTTCCACCTAAATTCTTGAAATAATCCCTAGAATTTAATAGTGCTATTTTTAAAAATGTTTGTGAAGGATTTAAGTACAGTTTTATTTTAAAATCTATAAATAGGCACCTTTTAGCCTCTGTTATTTTATTTCAAAAATGGTTTTCACAACAAACCTTTTAGTAGATATTTTTAGTATGACTTTTAGTATCTGTCAGAGTAGGAGAACATTTTTGGTAGTTGATAGAGTTCTCTATTTTGTGTATTTTCTTATTATTATCGTTTACTTTCGCGATGATAGATTGCGCCGTTGACGAAGAAGTTGGACCCGAAGACTTCGAAGACCTCGCAGACTTTGTTGAGCCAGGCAAGCAGCCCTTTGACCATGATAAGAAACCATTTATTGCATGTCATATAGCACTTTACTTTCATCGCATTTGATCATGTGTGGTGGTTCCCCCCTTTTTGTGGGATACCTCCAGTACTTTCCTTTGATACTTGCATCGTGCATGACCCTACCACCTTATGAGGGAGTAGTTAGGTTGCTCTTACATGCTACGCTAATGGGATGGGACTTATGCATGGTGATGGAATGAAATGATTTCAAAGACCTTTCAAAAAAACCGTCGGGTGCCACTAATGCCCGGGGAGATGATGATGAAATGGGTGACCACTTGAGAAAGAAGTGGTGTACCGGAACAAGTGAGTATGGGTGTTTTCGAAAACGGATTAGATTTAAGATTTGTCGACCGTCCCAACCTTAAATGCACGACCACGATACCCCTTATGGGATGGAGCTTTGTTGATTACCTTGGTGGGTACTGGCAAGGATCCCGCATTACTAGTGGCGGGAGTGGCGTGGTCACTCTCGATACGGGGTCGTACCTGTGTGTACGATCATGCGCTGTCTTTACAAGCACCGGGCACACCGTTGGTCCCCTCATGTATGGTATGATTAGAGCGAGGCTCGTGTGGTTTACATCATGAGGGTTGGGTACCAATCGAGTGGACTCTTTGTTTAGTATCGTTGGGGGAAAGGCATTGTTCGGGTGCTTACCTCGGGTATGTTACATACAGGGAGTCGTGGATGACACGGAAGTTCCCCGAGTCTTGTGGGTAAAGTGTGCAACCTCTGCAAAGTGTAAAACTATTCAAATAGCTGCGTCCGCGGTCATGGATCGTATGGTGGTGCTGCTTAAACTACGTCCAGATGTTTTCGTGAAACATGGTGTGAGTATGGATGTGATGGTGACAAGAGATCACATGAACTAAGTCCAACGACTTAGCATGAACATGAGATGTTCAACTGGTACTTATGATGGTAACTGCAATTGTTCACATGAATACCTGTTAGTCGTTGATGCATGTTCACTAGTTACTTGATCATGACATTTGCATATGAAATCAGCTTTCCGCAAATTACCTACTTAGTGTTATATCATGCATCTTGCTACCTCGTTCCACACTTGCGTTGCTTGCGAGTACACTCAAAGTACTCATAGGCAAGCCACTAGTTATTTAATTTGCCAGGCATGGAAGAATAGGAGTATGTTGAAGATTTTGTTGGATATGAACATGCGAACTAGGACGCTTCCCAGTCAGAATGCCTATAGGTTAAGGCAGATGGCATGGGTTCACGCTTTCGACCAAGATTTCCGCTGCTTCTTGCAGTTTAAGTGTTTGGCCCGTGTGGCCCTATCTATGTAGGACTAAGACCTCCATGGTCAGTAATTGTGTAAGACGTTAAGTATGGATATAAGACTCTTGTTATTCAGCTTCTGTGTGTTTAGTGAGCATTGATCTCTGGGATCATTGTACACATGCATTTGGTGATCGCGACTTATGAGCCGGGGTCCCCACAAGGGGTTAGCTGGGCTGGGTAGTGGGTTGAGGAAAGAGGGACACTGAGGCCTGTGACACGAATATTATAAACCGAAATGTCTCACGAATAAACTGATGACGGTGCCACTACGAACGACCGTTGGGTTATCAAACGACCTCCGATTGCGACAAAAATCGACAGGCGGTCTACATACGCTATAACAAGACCGCACGCCAAGTTCCGACCCAATGAGAAAGTTTTATGCATTCTTTAAAAAACAATATCTTATCGATGTCGCGGGCACGTGCGTGTGTGGTTGGCCTCGAAATGGGCGACGGCAAGAACAGAGAAAACCGATGACTACGAATGGATGCAAGTTTGAAAACTCATGTTGACAAAATGCCGATGCTATGCAGACGATGCGAATGATGCAAGGATGAATGCAACAACCAAACAAAACACAAGACGACAATGTAATAAAAGGGGAATCTTCTAGAGCGTCGGTCCCGAGCTGTTACATTGTGCAACTCATTGATTATGATTATTCATAGGAAGAAGCAGAAGCATGTCATGCTGATGCTGTAGAGGTAACCATTATCTCCTCTAACTCGGAACTTTCACCAATAAAGGGAATACGACGGGCTATACGGAAGGTAAAACGTTCTTGCCCTTTTGCTCACATAGATCGCAATTTTCCTTTGAAGAAATAGCCAGAAGACAACAGGCATCAGACCCGGAGCATCGACTCTGAGGAACTTTTAGCCGGCTTACCAAATGAGACGTCTCCTAGAAAATGGCGCACTGAGGTACTTTCTTGTCTTGAATTTACTTCCTCCGCATGTTGATTGCAGCTTATTAGTATTTTAACAATGATAAATTTTCAGGACTCGCCCCCTTCTTCTGGTGACTCAACTGCCTCAAAGTTGCCTCCCCTTATCATCAACCAGGGGTAAGTATTTTTATATCCCACTTATTTGTATTAATAAGCCATTCTTGTTTATTGACATGTAATTTCACTTTTGCTTGTCAGGGCTCAAGCCAAACAGAGGGAAACTGGCGGGTCAACCGCCACTACCGATGCTCCAGAGTTGGCAAATCCAAAGACAAAAATACATGAAGCTCATATTGAGCCTTATAAAGCCTCCAAAGACACGCATGAAGAAGCTCCTCAGCACAGTGAGCCGGTGGATATGGATATTGAAGCTAATGAGGCTCATACAAAAGCTGATGCTAAGCCGCCCAGCCCCCAGCCAACAACCGAAGACATGACTTCTCATGAAGAAGTTACTGTTACCAGGGCGGCTTATAAATCTATGGCTCCTTCCAAAATATTATCAAAGCATACCAGCGAGGACGAGGCGGCTCATCTCAAGGAATGAAAAACTCAATTTGATCTCCCTAACCTTGAAAAGCTTACCACTGAAGAGTTACACGCTGGCTATCTGTGTCGTCTGTCTGCAAGCCGGTACATGGAAGCCAATCTGGTTGGCATGATGAAGAATAAATACGAGGTACTTCACTTCCCTTGCCTCTTCACATATATACTTATGCAGCCCCCAAACGGTTGACCTCTCAAAAGGTTAGCCAGGTCTTCCATAATTTAAATATCTTTGAAAAATCACCTGGCAGCCCCCAAGGGCCAGGTCATTATATTAGTAATGAGCCGACACAAAATCATAGATTAAGAGCTAAGTGTAGCCCCCAAGGGCCGGGTCATTATTCCAACAATGAGCCGACACTCAATCATAGATTAAGAGCCAAGCATAGCCCCCAAGGGTCGGGTCATTATGCCAATAATGAGTCGGTTCTATAAGAACGAGTTGAGATGCATTAGCCCCCAAGTGTCAAGCATATTGCTTACAATCTTCTTGGGACTTGTAACAATTGTGATAAAGTTTGTCAAAAATCGGTATGACCCCGATAGGCGGCTTAAAACTAACAACCTTTCTCTATTATGACTTGTCCTATGTAGGAATCTTTGAATGCCGCTGGATCGTCTGTGTCCAACCTGAAGGAGAGTCTGGCACTGCAACAGAAAGGCCGATCAGAAACTGACGCCAAGCATCAAATTGCTTTTACGGAGTTGGATGTTATCAAGGCTGATCTTAAGACACTCAAAAAATCAGATGAAACGAGACAAGCCGCCCTGACCAAGCGCGCTAAAGATGCAGAAGGCCATCTCAAAATGGTAACTGATGATCTGAATAAGCTAAAAAGCCAGATATCTCATATCATTGTAGCCGTGTTTGGTAAGTGTTCTTAACCGTCAAGTATATATAAAAAATGTTTGTCGAGAATCCTCTATGCCGGCTTATAAGTTTCGACTTCCTTGTAGGGGAACGGAGCCGCGAACTGTAAGATGATAGCCTGTTGAAACTCAAGGCTTTATACTCTCTTACTGAACAGCTCTATGCCAGATCACTCTTCACCATAAAAGCAATGTTGACTGAGAAAGGCGTCCCAAAATTTATGAAGGGTATGCTCGAAGTTCTCTCCACCATCCCAAAGCAGATAGAAGACATGAAGTGATCATCCACTCGTAAGGGCGCAATGGTTGCTTTGATTCGGTCACTGGCTTATACACCTGAGCTTAACTCGCCCAAGATGGTGGATGGCTTCCCACAACTGAAGGATGACGGCTCTGAGTTCATGCAGAATTACTATGCCCACAGTATGAAGGCATACCGTAGTTTAGCAAGCCGGCTGGCTGAAAAAGCTGGCCTATCGTCATATTAGACAGCTTATTCTCAAGAGAATAAGCGAGTTCGAGGTCCCACCTTTGAAGCCAAAAGCCTAACTCCTCAACCCCGTAAGCATCTCTTCACTCCTAATGTTGACGCATCTCCGATCACGCACGATGAAGCCCAATTTGAGGCCTTAATAATATGCAATTGGGATATGGACAACCTCGAGATCCAGGAGACCGAAGACCCGGCGCAGGATGACCCGGCGACGAGCTAGTTAAAAAACTTGCATCATGCGAAGGTAACCCAGCTTTGTTTAATCCATCGGGTTAGAATTTTCTGAGAAAAACTTGCAGTCCACAGCTTTTGGGCTTTCTAATAGCCTTGTAATAGCAATAGGCAACATTTAACCGCCTGATCTTGTGCTTTTGATGCACTGTTTAAACTTCTTTCAATCCATATTCCAGCGTCTTAGCAAATTTGTCTTTGATATATTATCATCTGACTGCCTTGACTCGTCGGGCGGGTTATACTCCATGAGCAATGCCAAGACGGAATCACCCAAAACTTAGAATCTTAGCATTAGATGCAAAAAACAAGTAACTTGTATGTCTCTTGTCCTATAGGTCGGCTTGAAAGGCGCAGTAGGACAAGATAACTCTTGTTTTTTATGAATTTTTTTATTGCTTCCGAAGAAACTAGGCATAAAAGCCTGAAAACCTCCTAAGCCGACTCTCACATGACATAAATCCGTCATTTAAACCTTAGCAAGTTTAGGGTCTGTAAAAGATTGACATTGTGAAGAGTATGAACGGGCCACATAGCGGAGGGATTATGGCAGACAAGACGAGTTTATCCTAGCTCAGTGTAAGCCAACTCTCTCGTGACAAAAGGCGCCATTTAAACCTTGACAAGTCCAGGGTCTTTGTGCGAGAATAACTTATAAAAAGTTCACGGTCTCTTATCAAGATTGACTGTCAAGAGTTTGGTGGGTCACATGGCGGAGTAGCAAGTTGCAAATAGGCAGGTTTAACTCGAACATGGCATATAAAGCCTGGCCAAGAGGGTATGAAAGCTAAACCGAGTGGGTTGGAAGCCCCCAAGTGATCTGATGAAGGATCAACTCCTTCGCACTAACTTTAGTGCGAAAAAATGACAGAGGCCCCTAATCATGGGGGTGCCAACTTTATTATATCATAAAAGATGGTATATGCAAAGACAGGAATATGTACATTGATAAGAGTCGGAAAGGTCGCTTTAATTATAGTATGGCCGAAGGTGAGCAATATTCCATGGCCTCTTGATCGCTTCACCAGAAGTGCGAGACTTGTCACTCTCCCGTATATCAATGAGATAATAGGAACCATTGTTAAGATTCCTACTGATCACAAATGTCCCTTCCCAAGTAAGTGATAACTTATGCATATCTCACTGGTCTTGAATCAGCTAGAGTACTAAATCGCCTTCTTGGAACGTCCGGGTCTTGATCCTACGACTATGATAGCGACGCATGTCTTGTTGGTAAATCGCTGACTGCACCGCTGCAAGATCCTGTTCTTCGTCCAAAACATCCAAAGCATCTTGGCGCGCCGCATCTTTACCAGTTTCCACGTAAGCCGCCACTCTGGGCGAGGCATGATGAATATCATTGGGGAGAACAACTTCTGCGCCATAAACCATGAAGAAAGGCGTATAGCCTGTTGACCTGTTGGGGTGGTTCTAATGCTCCAAAGAACTGACGGAAACTCCTTCACCCAACAACCCGACATGCGCTCCAAAGGAACCATAAGCTGGGGTTTTATCCCTCTCAACATTTCCTGGTTAGCACGCTCAGCTTGACCATTAGACTGTGGGTAAGGCACAGAACAAACATCGAGGCAGATATGATCATCATCACAAAACTCTTTCATAGCCCCCTTAGATAAGTGTGTGCCATTATCAGTGATGATGCTATGAGGATAGCCAAACCGAAAAATCAGCTTTTTGATGAATTGAACTGCTATTGCGGCATCACACTTGTTGACTGACTTAGCTTCAACCCACATAGTAAACTTGTTAACCGCCACCAAGAGGTGGGTCTTTTTGTCCTTGGACCTCTTAAAAGGCCACCATATGGAGCCCCCAGGCTGCAAACGGCTAGGTGATCAGGATCATTTGTAATTCTTGAGCCGTCACATGGGCACGCTGCACAAATTTCTGACACCCGCCACATATATTGACGAAGTCCTCTACATCTTTATGTGCCATTAGCCAGTAGAAGCCATGTCAAAAAGCCTTGGCCACCAAAGATTTTGACCCGCCGTGATGACCACAATTGTTGGCATGTATCTCGTGCAGGATCTCACGTCCCTCATCTGGAGAAACACAACGCTGAAAGACACCAGTCACACGGCGGCGATGTAACTCTTCATTGATAATAGTCATATACTAAGACCGTCTTATGATCTATCATGCCAGATTTCCATCTTGAGGTAACTCGCCACATGTCAGATATGCCAAATAAGGCAACGTATTGTGCAGAGACGCCACCAATTGCCCTTCTGGGTCAGGTATAGCCAAGTCCTCCTCCGATGGTAAATTGACTGACGGGTGATGCAAAACATCCAAGAACACATTAGGCAGTACTGGCTTACACTGAGACCCCAGCCTTGACAATGCGTCAGCCACCTCATTCTTCCACTGATCAATATGATCCACTTGATAGCCCTTGAAGTGGCCAGCAATAACATCAACCGCCTGGTGATAAGCCGCCATGCGAGGGTCTTTAGAGTTCCACGTGCAAGAGACTTGCTGAGACACCAGGTCTGAGTCGCCAAGACACCTGAACTGGCTCAAGTTCATCTCCTTGGCCATACAAAGCCCATGAAGCAAAGCTGTCATGCCCAAGATGCGACCCTATCCTTATTTTGGCTCGAGGGCCTCGACAAGGATAGGAGCGCATTAATACGTCTACAACGTATCTATAATTTATGAAGTATTCATGCCAGGTTTACAATAATTTTATATGATTTTGGTATGGTTTTATTATAACTAACCTGGACTGACATTGTTTTCAGCAGAACTAGCATGGTGTCATTTTTTGTGCAGAAATAGAAGTTCTCAGAATGGGCTGAAAATTTAGTATGATTTTTTGGACCAAAAGAGACCCCCGAAACATTGGAGTAGGGCCAGAAGAGCCACGAGGAGGCAACAAGCCTGTTAGGCGTGGCCACCCCCTAGCTCGCTAGCAGCAGGCTTGTCAGCGCCTCATGGCCCCTCTTGACGTGATTCCAACGCCAAAAATACCTAGAAATATAGAAACCTCCAAAAAGAAACCTAGATTGGGAGTTCCGCCATTGCAAGCCTCACAAGCCATGAAAAAACAATCGGGAGCCCGTTCTGGCACCCTGCCGGAGGGGAAACCATCACCGGAGGCCATCTTCATCATCCCGGCGGTCTCCATGATGAGGAGGGAGTAGTTCACCCTAGGGGATGAGGGTATGTACCAATAGATATGTGTTTGATCTCTCTCTCTCTAGTGTTCTTGAGATGAGAAGATCTTGATGTGTCGCGAGCTTTATTGATATAGATGAATCATATGGAGTTTTCCCTTCTCTATCTTGTTGTGATGAATTGAGTTTTCCCTTTGAAGTTTTCTTATCGGACTGAGTCTTTAAGGATTTCAGAACACTTGATGTATGTCTTGTGATGGGATATCTGTGGTGAAAATGGGATGTTATATTGATCCACTTGATGTACGTTTTGGTGATCAACTTGCGGGTTTTGTGACCTTGGGAATCTATGCATAGGGGTTGGCACATATTTTTGTCTTGACATTCTGGTAGAAACTTTGGGGCACTCTTTGAAGTTATTTGTGTTGGATTGAACATGATGAATCTAAAATTTTCTGATGCATATCATATAATCAACCCCATGGGTACTTGTGGTGACATTGGAGTATCTAGGTGACATTATGGTTTTTGTTGATGTGTATCTTATAGTGTTATTTTAGTACGAACTCTAGGGTTGTTCGTGACAATTATAGGGATAGCTCATAGGATTAATCAGAAAAGATAACTTTGAGTTGGTTTCGTACCCTACAATAATTTCTTCATTAGTTCTCCGCTATTTGTGGCTTTGGAGTGAACTCTTTGTCGCACGAGAGTTATTTATATATGATTCAACTATGTTAGTATTGTAGAGAGAACTTGCACTAGTGAAAGTATGAACCCTAGGCCTTGTTTCCAAGCATTTATACAATGTTTAGCTCCCTGTTTACTATTAGTTACCTTGCTGTTTTTATATTTTCATATTACAAAAACCTATATCTACCATCCATATTGCACTTGTATCACCATCTCTTCGCCGAACAAGTGCACCTATACAATTTTCCATTGTATTGGGTGTGTTGGGGACACAAGAGATTTCTTGTATTTGATTGCAGGGTTGTTTGAGAGAGACCATCTTCATCCTACACTTCCCATGGATTGATAAATCTTAGGTCATCCACTTGAGGGAAAATTACCACTGTCCTTCAAAACTCTGCGCTTGGAGTCCCAACACAACTCTACAAGAAGAAGGTTGTGTATTAGAAATCACGCATCTCGTCATTTTGCAAGAATGGATATCATTAAAGGTACATGTACAGAAGAGATGAGTATATGGAATTGGCTTACACTCGCCACAAGCTACATCAAGATCACATTAATACAACCACATATTCAAACATCATACATATGATCATGGTCCGACTACGGAAGAAACCAAATGATAAAATGACGTCCATCCTTGCTATCCCAGGCTACCGCCTAGAACTCCAAATCAAACAAGCATCACTCTCACGTCAAATCATCACATTATCTGTACTTGCAACTGTTGTTGTAGTAATCTGTGAGCCATAGGGACTCAGCAATCTCATTTCCAAGGGTATCAAGACTATCAAAGCTAAATGGGTGAGGTATGGTTAAGTGGTGGTGCTGCAGCAAGCAACTAAGCATATATTTGAGTGGCTAACTTACGAATACATAAAATAAAGTATGGTGGTCTACGCATAACGGACACGAACTAGCAATGATCACTAAGTGATCCTGAACACCTACTTACGTCAAACATAATCCCACCATGTTCTCTCTCGGGTAAGGACTCACGAGAAGAGACACTCATGGTTACGCACATAGTTGGTGTATTTTATTAGAGTTTCCTTCAAGTTAACTATGACCATGTGTTAAACAAAGTTTCCAAGTTGCCACATAACCACGGGCATGACTTTCTAAAAGATTTAACCCTTCAAGGGTGATCCAACTCATCCATCACAAATTAACCACAAGCCGCATTGGAATTCCTCAACCACGGAATCAACCATAGTATTTGCGGAATCCTGAGGGAAAATCTCAATTTTGAGATAGCCCAAAGTGTCGTAGAAATCCCACACGCAAGACATTCAAGGAAGGTAAAACAAGTCCAGCAAGGCCGCCCGACGTGTCGACGAACCCGGTAGGAGCTGCGTATCTCGTTATCAGGGCACGATCGGATGAACACTACGTACTACGACCTGGTAGAAATCCCTCGAGTTTCCCCGAGGTGGCCCCGCAAGTGGCTCTATTTTGTACCAACACTAGCACCACTGCCCCCTGTATTATGTTAAATTAATCCACGAGGGGGCGACCCTCTATGCTTTAATAAGGTGATCAATATTATTATGTTGGGAAAATGTATTACCAAAGTTGGACCTTGCCAGACAAGTTTTATCCTAAAACGAAAGTCAAGGGAGTCCCCATAACAAGCATGTTACGAGCCTCATTTATGGAACATAACACCGGTTCACAAGTAACTAGGGCGGCAAGAGTGAAACAAAACACCGAGTAAAAGGACAAGCCTTCCACCCTCTACCAAGTATATATGTGCATGAAATTAAATAGCAATAATATTGCGATAACAAAAGAATGTCCATGTTGACACATGGAAGCAATTACACCTATAGCTAGAAACGCTATAAGAAGGGCTAAGCAAGCGGTAACATAGCCAAACAAAGGTTTGCTGGGATGTGAAGGGGTTAGAGGCTTATCATGGCAATGTTGGGAGGGTTGACAAACAAGTGGTAGGTAGCGATACATAACGATGGAAGCGAGACAACTAGAATAGCAATGATAGTAGTGGTATCCAGGGAAATGTGTCATCTTGCCTGTTGGGTCTTTAGGGGATATAGAGCTGGCTCCTTATAGTCGTTCTCTCCAGGACCCTCGTACTCAGTCTCGACAACTAGGTATACCCAAAGACAAACGAAACCAAATAAACAAACAAATAATACACAATTCACAAACAAGATGATGCATGTCCAAATTAGTGCATATGGCATGGCAACCTAAGCTAGTCATATTCCACATGCAAATATTAAGTTGTTTAGTATTCTGGACAGAACCACATGTTACGTTATTTGAACATGCATGATCATGGAAAATATGAATTCTTCATGCAAAAACTATGCAAATGCATATGTAGAACATTGCAAATGGAGTAATGTAGCTCACGGTACGCTCATGGCAAGTTACGAATGATAACGGGGTCAAATGCCAAGATGGAGAAGGACCTGGTCTATTCCTTGGTATTCCAAGGATGCCACTAGATAGGAAATGAAAACCCAACAAGAATGGACCCAAGAATCACACAAAACAATGGAATTTTAGCTCCCACAACTCACAAAACAACTCCACACGCAATCTGTCCACAAACAGCAACATGTCATCTTGCAACACATGTATCAATAGCTACAGCAAGCTATAAACCACAACCAAAGCATGTACAGGAAGTATACAACAAGCTTGACAAATCATCTACCTACAGAAACTTAAAAGGAATCATGGATCAATGGCAATGAAGCTCAAAAGATGGGATGTTGAAACAGGTTTTAGGGACTTGGTGAAAATTACAGGTACACAAATTCTGAGTCAACATGATAACATCTTAACAACAACAAAATACAATTCTACAGCAAGTTTCATGACATGTAATTTAACAGGGTGCTAGAGGGCAACATCTAGTACAAAACACTAGCACTGAGCATGAGCTAAAACATCACAGAACTCTTGGTAGCATCCCCTAAATATGGCATGAAAATAACAACAGAATCTCAGACTTAGAAATATTTAGCATGTGAAACCAGCAACTTTCCTAGCCACGTTGGAGCAAGAAACCCACTAATATACAAGCTTAGCATGGAAAAGTAAAATACCAGGGCCTAGTGTCCACAAAACACTACCACATTCATGTTGACAAGTTCATCATAGAATCCAAGTATTAATTCATACAAAAATAACAAAAGGCCACCCCAACACAAAATGGCACTTTTGCACTATTGCTCAAAAGTGAAAACTAACACCACCATTAGATTCCTTGGGAAATTCTACCCGAAAATCATATATCACACCCATATGTTGCTGTAGAGATATCACCCACAGACACTAAAGAAAATAGCACAAAAACCTTAATTGACTTATAAGTCAGAACTTGCCCTATTTAGGTGCTGCCAAATCTGGCCATGTCCAAATCTGGACATTTTCCTAAAACAAAAAAACACAAAACAGAAATGAAAAACAATGCCAGAAAAAAAAGGGGGTCCCACCTGGCATAGACACCAGCGGTCCCCTGAGGATGACACGTGGGCCATGGGCCCACTATCAGTGGCCTGGACTAAAGTGAAAAAAGGGGGCATATTGTCACCCCACGGGGGATCGAACCTGCGTCTCCTGGGGTAGAGAGAGGGGGCGCTACCACTGGGCTACGACTCGAGTCTTGATAGAAAGGGGGGTCTTTGCTCTTTTGAATAGACCCCTGCGCCTGCCTCCTTCTTCCCCATGACAGGGAAGAGGACGATGACGCCGACGAGCAAGGTAGCGATGTCGGTGTCTGTGCGTTATCGGCGGGGGTGCGAGATGCTGCACGGGATCCATTCACATGGCTAGGACGCGGCGATGGCTGCGGTAGCGAGCACTCAAGGAGGGGCCATGCTTGAAGCTTTCGGCCATGGCAGCGGCGGGGTTGCTGCGATGCGGAGGCATGTGCATATGCGAGTGAGTGGGCGAGTGCGGTGGGGTCCTGGTCGCACGGGAAAAAAATAGGGCAAGCGGAAAGGCTAGCTACGTGGAGGGAACCCAAGCGGCTTGTTCTCTAAAGAACTTCTTCACTATGCTTGCGATAGAGCGCGGGGAGCATGGGCATGGCATGGCTATGGCGGCGTCTACCGCAAGCAAACGACGGTAGGAGGCAGGTATCGGGCGTAGGGATTACCTTCCCTACCTCAGACTCGAAGATGGGGCCGGGGATGCAGCAGAACAACAGCGATGCGGCAAGGAGCGAGGCGACACACGAATCAGAGGCGAGCAGGAAGAAGGACTTGCGGGGGAGGGGACTCCTGGCTCGGGGACGACATGCACGAAGAGGAAGAAGACACAGGGGCTCTCCGGGTACGATCCACAAAATCGAGGAGGTCAGAGTCGAGGCGGAGCACTACCCCGAGCTCAAACTCTCGCTCGGCCGGAGCATGCTGGACATGGCGACGGTGAGGAGCGAAGCTACCTTACCTGGCGGCGGCGAGGCGAGGCGAGGGGAGGAATGGAGCGAGGGAACTCTGGGCTAGGTTGAGGAAATCTTTTATAGGTGGCTAGGGGCATCGGCGCCCGTCAAATTACCAGAGTAGCTGACGTGGCTCCGGTGGATGCTCTGTCGTACAGGGATGACGAATGCGGGTGGCTGGGAGGCCTGTTGGGCTACACTGCTCGCTGCTGGGCCGCCGGAGCGGGAGGAAGGAAGAAGGCCTGGGTGGGCCGGCTCTCCCTCTCAGCGAAAAATAAAAAACACAGGGACTCCTCCTTTAAAATAAATAGTTTGATCCCATGATGTACCGTAGTGTGATAGGCAGCCTTCGGTACCTTGTCAAGACAAGACCTGACATTGCACGCGCTGTGGGGATTGTGAGTAGGTTCATACAGGCTTCGTGTGTTCATCATTGGGAAGCCATGAAACAGATCCTCGGGTACGTTTGAGGGACGCTGGGCTACGGCTGTCGTTATTAGGCTGGGCACGGGGAGGTGAAACTTGTAGGCTATACTGCAGCGATCATGCCGGTGATACTGAGGACAGGAAGAGCACCTACGGCAACATATTCTTCCTTGGGAAAAAACTCACGTCACCTGGAACACCATAGTATGAGGGTGTTTCTGAACGTCGTAGTCGTGCTGTATTGGGTATGGTGTGAACTATGATGTCTCTTATCAATTTGCCTCTATTGTTTTGGGGTTGCGCATTAGAGACAACTACATTAACTTTAAAAGGGGCACCATCTAAATCCGTTGAGATGACACCGTATGAATTTTGGTTTGGCGGAAACCTAAGCTGTCATTTCTTAATGTTTGGGGTTGCGGCGCTTGTGTGAAATAGGGTTTTCACCTAATGAGCTCGAACCCAAAGCGGACAAATGCATCTTCATAGAATACCCTAACATTTGGGTAAACCTTCTATCTTAGATCCAAGCACAAATTGTTTGTTGCTAAAATGGGTCCTTTCTTGAGAAAGAGTTTCTCTGAAAAGAATTGAGTGGGAGGAAGATAGAACTTGATGAGGTTGTTGAACCTTTAATTCAACCAGAGAGTAGCGTAGCTGAAAGTGCGTTATATCGACTAGAGGGGGGTGGTGAATAGGGGATTTTTAAAAATTCATCACTTGAGGAATTTCAACTTGAGGAATTTGATATGTGATGAATAACTAGCAGCGGATTAAGTACTAAGGTGCATGAGGAACATAGCAACAGCATAGTCATCATGATGAAATGAAACATGCACAGATTACATGTAGCATGATACAGGATAAGCAGGTGAGGAACAAGGTAACTTGAAGAATTTAAGGTGAGAAAATTGTGAAAGTCTTCAGTCAAATTCTTCAAACAGTAATGATCAATTTCATCAATAGGTATACGAGGAATAGAGGGGTTAAGGAAATAGAACCAGGTAGCTCGATGAAGATAATGGTTTGATGACCCAGTTCCAACTGCTGTGACAGTCGTACATCTGGTTTGGAGCGGACATGTATTTAAACTAGAGGACACACAGTCCTTACCTTATACTCCTTGAGCTAAGGTCACATAGTCCTCGCCCAACACTCGTGGTAAGTCTTCAGGGTAGACTGCCAAAACCCTCACAAACCGGTCAACCAGCAATCCACAATTGACTGTTGGATGCTCTAGACCAAGGTCACTCCATGATCCCGAATTGACTGTAGGACGCACTAGACCATGACGCCTAACCGTCTGGAGGATACACAGTCCTCAAATGTAACAAGTGTCGGTTCCACACAGGAATTTCTTCAGTGATGCTTAATCACTTTGGCTTTGGTGGTTTGGATTTGGGTTAGTTCTCACTGATGATTTTCTCTCAAAGTCCTCGGAGGATGGGTTGCTCTCAAATGACAAGTGTCGGTTCTCTCTCTGAGCAGCCAACCAACTAGTGGTTGTGGGGGGTGGTTATTCATAGCCAGGGTGCAACCTGACATGATAAGACATAAATTCCCCCAATGATATGACCGTTATGAGGATAAGAATGATTGGGGATAGCTGGCGCTAAGCACAACAACAGTCGGAATTTCGAACTATGAAAGTCCTCAGGCTTATCATATTCCTCACTTGTAGGCAATTCGCACTGGCAAAATCCAAACTACTCAGTCAGATCAATTTCATCAAAGACCAGAAGAACATCGTCTCTGTCACTGAAGAACTTGACTGAACTGCAAGAGCTTTCCAAAGGCCACTCGAAGGATTGGGTAGGTTGAGGATTTTGAGTTGAGCATTAGTTGGAAATTTCCCTTAGTATTACCTCGGCCCCCTTTAACAGTACAGTGTTTCCTATGACTCAAAGAAAGGAAATGAAACTAAGAAAACAAAAGTATTCATGCTTCATAGTCCTTGTTGATATCTTCAAGGTCACACCAACTTCTTCATTTTCAAAGTCTTCAAGGAATACCAAAGTCTTCACCAAAGTCTTTAGTTGAAGACATATATTTTTAGGGGTCGGTAATCTCCGAATATATCAAACTCCTCATCGACTTATAGAGCATGTGTACACTCAGAAACACATTAGTTCCTTAACCTATAAGTCTTCAGTACACCAAAATCACTAAGGGGCACTAGAGGCACTAACAGCAGCGCAGAAAGTTGTTTCTGTGGAGCCTAGGTTAGTTGAAGATGAAGTTAATGATGATGATCATGAAGCTTTGGATCAAGTTACTATCAAACCTCATAGGTCGACAAGGACGTGTACTGCTCCTGAGTGGTACGGCAACCCAGTCTTAGAGGTCATGTTGTTGGACAACGACGAACCTACGAGCTATGGAGAAGCGATGATGGGCCCGGATTCCAAGAAATGGTTAGAGGCCATGCAATCCGAGATGGAATCCATGTAAGAAAACAAAGTATGGGCTTTGGAAGTATTACCTGAAGGGCGAAAGTCCATTCAAAACAAATGGATCTTTAAAAGCTCGACTTGTGGCAAAGGATTTTTCACTAGTTCAAGGAGTTGACTACAATGAGATTTTCTCACCCGTAGCGATGCAAAAGTTTGTTGGAACTATGTTAATAGTTGCTGCCATTTTCAATTATGAAATCTGGCAGATGGATGTCAAAAAATCGTTTACTTAACGGTTTACTTGAGGAAAGGTTGTATGTGATACAACCAGAAGGTTTTGTCAGTCCTAAGGATGCTAAAAGGTGTGCAAGCTTCAGCAATCCTTCTATGGGCTGGAGCAAGCATCTTGGAGTTGGAATATACGCTTTGATGAGGTGATCAAAGTATTTGGGTTTATACAAGTTTACGAGAAACTTGAATTTACAAGAAAGTGAGTGGGAGCACTACAGAATTTCTTATAAGTATATGTGGTTGACATATTATTGATCGGAAATGATGTAGAATTTTTGGAAAGCATAAACAGATGTTTGAAAGGAGTTTTTTCAAAGGAAGACCTGGATAAAGTTACCTAATTGTTGGGCTTCAAGTTCTATAGAGATAGATGGAGATGCTTGATGAGACTTTCAATGAGTACATACCTAGACAAGATTTTGAAAGAGTTCAAAATGGATCAGTCAAATAAGGAGTTCTTGCCTGATTTGTAAGGTGTGGAGTTGAGTGAGACTCAAACCTCGACCACGGCAGAATAAATAGAAAGGAAGAAGATCGTCCCCAATGCTTTACCCATAGGCTCTATATAGTATGCCATGTTGTGTACCGCACCTGTGTGTACCTTGCCATGAGTCTATCAGGGGGTACAAGAGTGATCCAGGAGTGGATCACTGGACAGCGGTCAAAAGTATCCTTAGTAACTAGATGACTAAGGAAATATTTCTCGATTATGGAGGTCATAAAGAGTTCGTCGTAAAGAGTTACGTCGATGCAAGCTTCAACACCAATCCGGATGAATCCTAGTAGCAATCCGGATACATAGAGTGGAGTAGACATTTGGAATAGCTCCAAGTGGAGCATGGTATCTATGTGTATAGTATGACATAGAGATTTGCAAAGTACACACAGATCTGAATGTTGCAGACCTGTTGACTAAAACCTCTTTCACATGCAAAACATGACCGGACCCCAGAACTCATTGGGTGTGAGATTCATAACAAATCACGTAGCGATATGAGATAGTTTATTGACTCTAGTGCAAGTGGGAGACTGTTGGAAATATGCCCTAGAGGCAATAATAAATTAGTTATTATCATATTTCTATATTCATGGTAATCGTTTATTATCCATGCTAGAATTGTATTGATCGGAAACTCAGATACCTGTGTGGATACATAGACCACACCATGTCCCTAGTATGCCTCTAATAGACTAGCTCGTTGCTTAAAGTTGGTCAAGGTTTCCTAGCCATGGACATGACATGTCACTTGATAATGGGATCACATCATTAGGAGAATGGTGTGATGGAAAAGACCCAAACTATAAACATAGCATATGATCATGTCAGTTTATTGCTATAGTTTTCTGCATGTCAAGTATATGTTCCTATGACCATGAGATCATGCAACCCACTAACACCGGAGGATTACCTTGTGTAAATCACACGTCGCAAGATAACTGGGTGACTATAAAGGTGCTCTATAGGTATCTCTGAGGGTTTCTGTTGGGTTGGCATAGATCAAGACTGGGATTTGTTACTCTGTGTGAAGGAGAGGTATCTCAGGGCCCACATGGTAATACAACATCACAACTAGGCTTGCAAGCAAAGTGACTAAAGTGTTATCCACAAGATCTTGTATTACAGAACGAGTAAAGAGACCGGTAATGAGATTGAACTAGGTATGGAGATACTGACGATCGAATCTCGGGCAAGTAACATACCGAAGAACAAAGGGAACATCATACGGGATTAACTGAATCCATGACAAAGAGGTTTAACCGATAAAGATCTTCCTAGAATATGTAGGAACCAATATGGGCATCTAGGTCCCGCTATTGGTTATTAACCGTAGAGGTGTCTCGGTCATGTCTACATAGTTCTCGAACCCGCAGGGTCCACACACTTAACATTCGGTGATGTTTCTTTAGTATTGAGTTATTTATGTTGGTGACCGAATGTTGTTCGGAGTCTCGGATGAGATCCTGGACATTACGAGGAGCTTCGGAATGGTATGGAGGTAAAGATTGATATATAGAAGTCCTGTTTTGGTCACTCGAAAAGTTTCGGGTACTTCGGTAGTGTACCGGGAGTGCCTGGAGGGTACCAGGGGCCATCGGGAGGGGTGTCTCGACCCAAAGGACCTCATGGCTTTGGGAGGAGTCAAACCAGCCCCGAGTGGGCTAGCCGAACCCCCCACTCAGGCCCATGTGGCCAGGGGTGGGAAAAACCCAAAGGTGGAAAAGGTGGAAAGGGTTTCCAAGTGGAGCGGAGGAATCCTACTCCTAGTAGGATTGGAGTAGAACTCCTCCACCTCCCATTTCGGCCAAGCCTTGAGGGTTTGAGGCTGCCTCCCCCTCCCTCCCTCCTTTATATACTAGAGGATTTAGAGGGTAGAGCTAACCCTAATTTCCACGTGCTGCCCTGTTCTTCCTCTAGATTGTTTCTCCTCTAGATTAGTTATGAGAGGCTTATGGGAAGCCCTACCGGATTAGTTCACCACCACATCCACCACACCGTTGTGCTGCCAGAGAGCTCATCTACCTCTCCGCTCCCTCTTGCTAGATCAAGAATTGGAGATCATCATTGAGCCGTACGTGTGTTGAACGCAAAGGTGTCGTCCATTCGGCGCTAGATCGGAAGGACCGTGATTAGGATTGCGGGATGGATTGTGATGGGATCGCGGGACGGGTCATGATTGGATCGCGAGATGGGTCATGATGGGATCGTGGGACGCTCGATGATTTGGATCGCGAAGACGTTCAACTACATCAATCGTGTTTCTTAATGCTTCCCTCTTAGCGATCTACAAGGGTATGTAGATCCACTCTCCCTCTAGTAGATGCTCATTACCATGGATAGATCTTTTATGTTAGTAGGAAAATTTTTGTTTCCCATGCAACGTTCCCCAACAGTGGCATCATGAGCTAGGTCTATGTGTAGATGATATCACAAGTAGAACACAAATGAGTTTATGGGCGTTGATGCTCAGATTGCTTCCTCCCTTGGTCGTGTTTTGATTCAGCAGTATTGTGGGATGAAGTGGCACGGACCAACCTTACTCATACGCTTACGAGAGACCGGTTCCATCGACTGACATGTAACTTTGTTGCATAAAGATGGCTGGCGGGTGTCTGTCTCTCCTACTCTAGTTGGATCGAATTCGGCAAAGGCAGTCTTTGAGAAGGTTGAATAGCAATTTGTGTATCACCGTTGTGGTTTTTGCGTAGGTGAGAATTGTTCTTGCTAGATACCCATAGCAGCCACGTAAAACTTGCATGAACAATTAGAGGACGTCTAACTTTTTTTGCAGGGTATGTTTTTGATGTGATATGGCCAATTATGTGATGAAATATATGTGATGTATGCAATGATCATGTTTTGTATAGAATATCCCGACTTGCATGTTGATGAGTACGGCAACCGGCAGGAGCCATAGGGTTGTCTTTAATTATTGTATGACCTGCATGTCAATCATTAAGCACTATTTAATGCTTTACATTATCATTAAGCGGTAGCAATAGTAGTATTAGCATGGTGGGAGCGACAACCCCGATGGTGACACATACATGGAGATCAAGATGATGGAGATCGTGGTGTCATGCCGGTGATGATGAAGATCACACCGGTGCTTTGGAGATGGAGATCAAAAGCACAAGATCATGGCCATATCATGTCACTTGTGATTTGCATGCGATGTTAATCCTTTTATGCACCTTGTTTTTCTTAGGACGACGGTAGAATTATAAGGTGATCCCTCACTAAAATTTCAAGGGAAAATTGTGTTCTCCCCGATTGTGCACATTTGTGAAAGTTCGTCATGTTGAGACACCACGTAATGATCGGGTGTGATAGACTCTATGTTCACATACAATGGGTGCAAGACACTGTTGCACGTGCAGAACACTCCAGTTAAACTTGACAATCCTAGCATGCACATACATGGCCTCGGAACACAAGAGACGAAAAGGTCGAACGTGAGTCATATAGTAGATATGATCAACATGAAGATGTTTGCCATTGAAACCACCTCAACTCACGTGATGATCGGACCTGAGTTGGTGGATTTGGATCATGTGACACTCGAATGACCAGAGGGATGTCAATTTGAGTGGGAGTTTTTTAAGTAATATGATTAACTAAACTCATTATCATGAACATAGTCAAAATGTCTTTGCAAGTTATTTTGTAGATCAATAGATCGCGTTGGAGCTCCCCTATTTTTAATACGTTCCTAGAGAAAATAGAGTTGAAAGATAATGGTAACAATTATGTGGACTAGGTTCGTGATCAGATGATTGTCCTCAGTTGCTTCACATAAGGCTTATGTCCTTGATGCACCGCTCGGTGCACCGCCCCCTCTAGCATGGTCTATGGATGTTGCGAACATCTGACATGCATGTTTTTATGACTACTTGATAGTTCAGTGTATCTTACATTACGGCTTAGAATTCAGGCTTCAAATATGTTTTAAACGTCATGGAGCATATGTGATGTTCCAAGACCTGAAATTGGATTTCATGCTCGTGCCCGTGTTAGAGGTATGAAACCTCCAACAAGATTCCTTGCCTGAGCATGTGCTCAGATTGCCTGGATACTACAATCGCTTGAATCGAGTGGGAGATGATCTTCCAGATAAGATAGTGATTGATATAGTTCTCCAAGTCACTGTCACTAAGCTACTAGAGCTTCGTGATGAACTATAAAATTCTAGGGATGGAAATAATGGTGCCTGAGCTATTCACGGTGTTTGACACCATGAAGGTAGAACTCAAGAAGGAGCATCAAGTGTTGATGGTTAGGGAAACCACTAGTTTTGAGAAGGGCAAGGGCTAGGAGGGAAAATTCAAGGATGGCAAGTCAGTTGTTGCTCCAGTGAGGAAATCCAAAGCTGAACCCAAACCCAAGACTAAGTGCTTCTATTATGAGGAGAACGGACGCTGAAATGGAACAACCCTAGATACATGGTAGATAAGAAGGCTGGCAACGTCGACAGAAGTATATTTGATATATGCGTTATTGATGTGTACCTTGCTAGTACTCCTAGTAGCACCTGGGTATTCCATACCGGTTTGGTTGCTAAATGTTAGTAACTCAAAATAAAAGCTACGGAATAAACGGAGAGTAGCTAAGGGTGAGGTGATGATGAGTGTTGGAAGTGTTTCCAAGGTTGATGTCATCACCATCGCACGTTCTCTCTACCTTCGGGATTAGTGATGAACCTAAATAAATGTTATTTGGTGTTTGTGTTGAGCATGAACGTGATTAGATCGTGTTTATTGCAATACAGTTATTCATTTAAGTTAGATAATCATGGTTATTCAGTTTACATGAATAATACCATCAATGGTCATGCACACAATGAGAATGGTTTATTGAATCTTGATCATAGTGATACTCATGTTCATAATATTGAGCCAAAAAGATACAAACTTAATAATGATAGTACCACATACTTGTGGTGCTGCCGCTAAATGTCATATTGGTGTAAAATGCATGAAGAAACTCCATGCTGATGGATCTCTGGACTCATTCGATTACAAATCTGTTGAGACATGCGGACCATGCCTCATGGGCAAGATGACTAAGACCCTGTTTTCCGATATGGTAGAGAGAGAAAGTAACTTATTGGAAATGATACATGTTGATGTATTCAGTCCAATGAGTGTTGTAGCGTGCGGTGGATATCGTTATTTTCCTACCTTCACTGATGATATGAGTAGATATGGGGATATTTACTTAATGAAACACAAGTTTGAAACATTTGAAAAGTTCAAACAGAACCAGAGTGAAGTTTGAGATCACCGTGACAAGGAGATAAAATGTCTACGATATGATCATGGAGGTAAATACCTGAGTTACGAGTATTGGTATACAACTTAAGACAATGTGGAATTTGTTTCATAGCTCACGTCACCTAGAACACCACAGTATGATGGTGTGTCCGAACATCGTAGTCAGGATGTATTGGATATGGTGCGAACTATGATGTCTCTTATTGATTTGCCTCTATTGTTTGTGGGTTACGCATTACAGACAACTACATTCACTTTAAAAGGGGAACCTTCTAAATCCGTTGAGATGACATCATATGAATTTTGGTTTGGCAGAAACCTAAGCTGTCATTTCTTAATGTTTGGGGCTACGACGCTTATGTGAAGAAGGGTTTTCACCTAATAAGCTCGAACCCAAAGTGGACAAATGTATCTTCATAGAATACCCTAACAGTTGGGTAAAGCTTCTATCTTAGATCCAACAAGAAATTGTTTTTTGCTAAAAATGGGTCCTTTCTCGAGAAAGAGTTTCTCTCGAAAGAATTGAGTGTGAGGAAGATAGAACTTGATGAGGTTGTTGAACCTTTGTTTCAACCAGAGAGTAGTGCAGCGCAGAAAGTTGTTAGTGTGGAGCCTATGTTAGTTGAAGAGGAAATTAATGATGATGATCATCAAGCTTCGGATCAAGTTACTATCGAATCTCGTAGGTCGACAAGGACGCGTACTGCTCATGAGTGGTACCGCAACCTTGTCTTAGAGGTCATGTTGTTGGACAACGATGAACCTACGAGCTATGGAGAAGCAACGATGGGCCCGAATTCCAAGAAATGGTTAGAGGCCATGCAATCCGAGATGGGATCCATGTAAGAAAACAAAGTGTGGTTTTAGGAAGTATTACCTGAAGGGCGAAAGGCCATTGAGAACAAATGGATCTTTAAAAGGAACCCGGATGTGGACGGTAATGTCACCGTCTATAAAGCTCAACTTGTGGCAAAGGATTTTTCACTAGTTCAAGGAGTTGACTGCGATGAGACTTTCTCACCCGTAGCGATGCAAAAGGCTGTTGGAATAATGTTAGCAGTTGCTGCATTTTTCAATTATGAAATCTGGCAGATGGATTTCAAAACATCGTTTCCTTAACGGTTACCTAAGGAAAGGTTGTATGTGATACAACCAGAAGGTTTTGTCAGTCCTAAGGATGCTAAAATGTGTGCAAGCTCCAGCAATCGTTCTATGGTCTGGGGCAAGCATCTTGGAGTTGGAATATACGCTTTGATGAGGTGATCAAAGTTTTTGGGTTTATACAAAGTTTACAGAAACTTGTATTTACAAGAAAGTGAGGGGGAGCACTATAGAATTTCTGATAAGTATATGTGGTTGACATAT
The DNA here is from genome assembly GCA_022496015.1 of Hordeum marinum. NCBI lineage: Eukaryota > Viridiplantae > Streptophyta > Magnoliopsida > Poales > Poaceae > Hordeum > Hordeum marinum. The sequence continues at coordinate 144,850,028 of CM039678.1, forward strand.
TATTTATCAGAAATGATGTAGAATTTCTCGAAAGCATAAATGGTTGTTTGAAAAGAATTTTTCAGAGGAAGACCTAGATAAAGCTACCTAATTGTTGGGCATCAAGATCTATAGAGATAGATCGAGATGCTTGATGAGACTTTCAATGAGTACATACCTAGACAAGATTTCAAAAGAGTTCAAAATGGGTCAGTCAAAGAAGGAGTTCTTGCCTGATTTATAAGGTGTGGAGTTGAGTGAGACTAAAAGCTCGACCACGGTAGAATAAAGAGAAAGGACGAAGATTGTACCCTATGCTTTATCCATAGGCTCTATGTAGTATGCCATGTTGTGTACCGCACCTATGTGTACCTTGCCATGACTCTGTCAAGGGGTAAGAGTGATCCAGGAGTGGATCACTGGACAGCGGTCAAAACTATCCTTGGTAACTAGAGGACTAAGAAAATATTTCTCGATTATGGAGGTGATAAAGAGTTCGTCGTAAAGGTTTACGTCGATGCAAGCTTCAACACCAATCCGGATGATCCTTGCTAGCAATCCGGCTACATATAGTGGAGTAGATGCTTGGAATAGCTCCAAGTAGAGCAGCGTAGCAGTGTCTACAATATGGTATAGAGATTTGCAAAGTACACACAGGTCTGAATGTCGCAGACCCATTGACTAAAACCTTTTTAACATGCAAAACATGATCGAACCCCAGAACTCATTGGGTGTTAGATTCATAAGAAATCACATAGCGATATGCACTACATTATTGACTATAGTGCAAGTGTGAGACTGTTGGAAATATGCCTAGGGGCAATAATATATTAGTTATTATCATATTTCCTTGTTCATGATAATCATTTATTATCCATGCTAGAATTGTATTGATCGGAAACTCAGTACATGTGTAGATACATAGACAACACCATGTCCCTAGTGTGCCTATAATAGACTAGCTCGTTAATCCAAGATGGTCATGGTTTCCTAGCCATGGACATGAGATGTCATTTGATAACGGGATGACATCATTAGGAGAATGATGTGATGGACAAGACCCAAACTATAAACATAGCATATGATCGTGTCAGTTTATTCCTATAGTTTTATGCATGTCAAGTATCTGTTCCTATGACCATGAGATCATGCAACCCATTGACACCGGAGGAGTACCTTATGTGTATCAAATGTCGCACCATAATTGGGTGAATATAAAGGTGCTCTACAGGTATCTCTGAGGGTGTCTATTGGGTTGGCATGGATGAATACTGGCATTTGTTACTCCGTGTGACAGATAGGTATCTCAGGGCCACTCGATAATACAACAACACAACAAGCCTTGCAACCAAAGTGACTGAAGTGTTAGCCAAGGGATCTTGTATTACGGAACGAGTAAAGAGACTTGCCGGTAAAAAGATTGAACTAGGTATGGAGATACCGACGATCGAATCTTGGGCAAATAACATACCGAAGAACAAAGGGAACATCATACGAGATTAACTCTATCCTTGACATACAATATGTAGTAACCAATATGGGCATCCAAGTCCCGCTATTGGTTATTGACCGTAGAGGTGTCTCGGTCATGTATACATAGTTCTCGAACCCGCAGGGTCTGCACACTTAACGTCCGGTGACCTTTCTTTACTATTGAGTTATGTATGTTGGTGAATGAAGGTTGTTCGGAGTCCCGGATGAGATGCTGGTAGTCATGAGGAGCTTCGGAACGGTACGGAGGTAAATATTGATATATATATATATGTGTGTGTGTGTGTGTGTGTGTGTGTGTGTGTGTGAAGTCCTATTTTGGTCACAAGAAAAGTTTCGGGTACTTCGGTAGTGTACCGGAAGTGTCGGGAGGGTACCCGGGGCCATTGGGAGGGGTGTCTCAACCCAAAGGACCTCATGGGCTGTGGGAGGAGTCAAACCAGCCCCTATTGGGCTTGCTGAACCCCCCCACTAAGGCCCATGTGGCTAGGGGTGGGAAAAAAACCAAAGGTGGAAAAGGTGGAAAGGGTTTCCAAGTGTAGAGGAGGAATCCTACTCCTAGTAGGATTGGAGTAGGACTCCTACACGTACAATTTCGGTCAAACCTTGAGGGTTTGAGACTGCCTCCCCCTCCCTCCATCCTTTATATACTAGAGCATTTAGACGGGAGAGCTAACCCTAATTTCCACGTGATGCCCTTTTCTTCCTCTAGATCGTTTCTCCTTTAGATTAGTTATGCGGTGCTTAGGCGAAGCTCTGCCGGATTAGTACACCACCACCACAAACGAGTCGTACGTGTTGGATCAAGAAGGCGGAGATCGTCATCGAGAAGTACGTGTGCTGAACACTGAGGTGCCATCCGTTCGGTGCTAGATCGGAAGGACCGTGATCAGGATCGCTAGACGATTCGTAATTTGATCGTGGGATGGATTGTGATGGGATCGCGGGATGGATCGTGACTGGATCGCGAGATGGATCGTGATGGGATCGCGGGATGCTCGGCGATTTGGATCGTGAAGACGTTCGACTACATCAACCGCGTTTCTTAACGCTTCCCGCTTAGCAATCTACAAGGGTATGTAGATCCACTCCCCCTCTAGTAGATGCTCATCACCATGGATAGATCTTGCGTGTGCATAGGAAAGTTTTTGTTTCCCATGCAATGTTCCCCAACACACGGATGGGTCATTTGCATTTCAGAGCGCTTGGCGCCATGTCCGCAAAAGGAATGGTGAGAGGGACTCCAGAGATAGCCCACATCAAAAAGTACTGTGATCGTTGTGCGCTCGGGAAGAGGCACCGAGGTCCGTTCCCGCAGGCAAGCACATACCAGGCAGAGCGTGGCCTGGAGTTGGTGCACACAGATCTGTGTGGCCCAATCACACTAGTAACATCAAGAGGGAACAAGTATTTCATTTTGGTTGTTGATGATTACAGCCGGTTTATGTGGATGGAGCTGCTCAAGTCTAAGGATAAGGCATATAGTTAGTTTAGGATTATTAAAGCCATGGCAGAGACTGAGGGTCGTTACAAACTTTGAGCTTTCAGATCTGATCAAGGAGGGGAGTTCAACTCAACCGAATTCAAAGAGTACTGCAGTGAGCAAGGAGTAAAGCACTACACCACAGCATCCTACTCTCCTCAGCAAATGTGTGTGGTAGAGAGGCAAAATCGATTAGTGGTGGAGATGGCAAGATGCCTAATGAAAAGCATGGGTGTACCAGCATATTCTGGGGAGAAGCTATAAAAATTGTAGCGTATCTTGTCAACAGAGCTCCCACTTGCTGCCTTGAAGGGTTCTTACTGTATGAAGCATGGCACGGCCAAAAGTTGGCGGTTCAACACCTGCGTGCTTTTGGATGCACTGCACATGTGAAGCTGCTAGGGTCGGGTATCACCAAGCTCTACGACCGCTCAAAACCCATGATCTTTGTTGGTTATGAAGAGGGATCTAAGTGTTACCGTGTCTATGGCCCTGAGATCAAGAAGGTGCAGGTAACCCAGGACGTTCACTTTGAGGAAGCGCATCCTTGGAGCTGGGGCATGTAGACCGTGCCCACATCGCAGGCCACACCGGTGAATTTCTCTGTCGTGTACACCATGCAACCAGGAGTGGAGGACCTGGACACCGGCGGCACGCACTGCACCACGCCCACCTCGCTAGTGTACTCACCACCAACTCCAGAGACACCACCGCCGGAAGCATCGACACCGAGCTCACCAGCGCTGTAGCCGCCTGCGCCAAGCACCAGCACGCCACCAGGATCGCTAGAGATAAGATGGGCCCCTCCACCAACACATGATGAAGAGCTATACCTAAACTCTGGATAGATCAGGTACCGACGCCTCTCATGCGTGCTTGATGCCACTGAAGAAGACGACGAACGAGAGTAGTTCGAGTGCTGCCTTCTTACTACAGAAGAGTCGCACGACGTTGAGGAGGCCTTGGATGAGGCGACATGGATGGCCTCAATGGATGAGGAGATATGTTGTACTCACGAAAACAAAACTCGGGAGCTATCAGACTTGCCTGCTGGTTAGAAATCCATCGGGTTGAAGTGTGTTTATAAGGTCAAGAGGGACCCTGCAGGCAACATCGCCAAGTACAAGGCTCATCTAGTGGCGAAGGTATATGTATAGAGGCAAGGGGTGGACTATGAAGAAGCATTTCCTCTTGTGGCCAGACTAGAGACCGTGCGGGTTCTGCTCGCACTCGCCGCGCACAACTGCTCAGAAGTTCACCACATGGATGTCAAGTCGGCATTCCTAAATGGCAATCTCAGTGAGGATGTTTATGTGGCCTAGCCACCCGGATTTACTGTACCAGGGGAGGAACATCGTGTATCGATACTGCACAAAGCCCTCAACAGCCTCTGTCAAGCATCGAGAGCCTGGTATGCAAAGCTTCATGATTCTCTCGTCACCCTCGGTTTTGAGCGAAGTCCACTAGAACATGTAGTCTATAGGCGCGACGATGATTCCACTTTTCTGTTAGTTGGAGTTTATGTGGATGATCTTGCCATTACTGGTATGGACAAATGGCTGATAAGAGAGTTCAAGAATCAAATGAAGATGTTTTTCAAGATGAGTGATCTTGGGCTACTCAGCTACTACCTGGGGATTGAGGTATCCCAAACTGAGAGGGAAATCACACTTCACCAACGGAGTTACGCGGAGAGAATCCTAGAGGCAACCGGCATGGAAGATTGCAACACTTGCAACACTCCAATGGAGTGTCGTTTGAAGCTAAGGAAAGATGATGATGGCGAGCAGTTCGATCCCACATTGTACCGCATTGTGATAGGTAGCCTTCGGTACCTTGTCAATACAAGACCTGACATCGAACGCGATATGGGGATTGTGAGCAGGTTCATGGAGGCTCCGAGTGTTCATCATTGGGCAGCCATGAAACAGATCCTCTGGTATGTTCGAGGCATGCTGGGCTATGGATGTCGTTATCAGGCGGGCACGGCGAGGTGAAACTTGTAGGCAATACCGACAATGATCATGCTGGTGATACTGAGGACAGGAAGAGCACCGACGACAACGTATTCTTCCTTGGGAACAATCTCATCACTTGGAGCTCGCAGAAGTAGAAGATAGTGGCTCTTTCTTCTTGTGAAGCTGAGTACATCACAGCAGCAGCTACGACATGCCAGGGAGTGTGTCTCTCTCGTCTGATCAGTGAGATGCTCGGGAGATCGCAGGCCAAGTTCAAGTTGTTCATGGAGAATCAAGCTGCCATTGCCCTCAGCAAGAATCTAGTCCACCATGATCGTAGCAAGCATATCGACATCAAGTATCAATTCATATGTGACTGTGTGGAGACGGGTCAGGTGGAAGTGGATCACATTGGTACGAGGGAGCAGATTGTAGATGCACTGACAAAGGCACTAGGTCGTGTTGTCTTCGTCGAGATGCGTGAGAAGCTTGGGGTCTTCGAGGTTGGTACTAAGGAGAAGATCTTAAGGGGATGAAATGTAGGACCTAATTAAGCTCAGCATTAGCATGTGTCCGTTTTAGCATAGAATAAGTGCATGCATGTCTGATGGGACAGCTACATGCGCATGTACATAGCTAGGTTGCGAGATCTCCAGTTTCCCATTTTCTATTTTGTTTTAGACTCCCGATCGGTATGGCACTAGTGACACAGTCGTGGGATGGCGCGACACATGCAGATCTAGTGCAGCTGACCGGGAGGTAGTTAGCCTTGTAATGGATAAAGAAAGTCAAGGAAATAACAAAAAAAAGTTGTCCAGTTCGACGGCACAAAAATACCCACCTCTGTTCCTTGTTCTTGCTTCATGAGACAGAGATTTCGGAAACAACAAAACATATCACTATGAAAATTGGGACGAAGGTTCATTCAACATATGTCCATGCTTCTTGGGTGCATTTGAATATTCCCTGTGATTTTCCCCGTCAAACATCTAATTAGTCTTTTTATTCCAGGAGACCTGATTATTGCTTGGGGTCTCATCTTTGGCAAATGATATCCTATGCATGTACCCGCTTTCACATTTATGTTCAGAGTACAGACGAGGGTTTGCACATGACAGGAACAGAGGTCACATAGTACATGTTGTTGTTGATTGTTTTCTTCAGCAAAAGATGTTGTTTAAGGTTATTGCTCATAGGCCCTCTGATTTATCTTGTTGAAGTAGCTTCCAGAATATTTCGGTCATTTCAGAAAATGAGGTGTCTTCTATATGGAGTTATGACTTGCACACTTGTCCTAATACATCATGATTTAACTATTGATACGTGGTTGCAAGATGATACCAGATTTAATAATGTTGGAGTTGAGGGAGTTATGGAGACAACCATTGTCAGTGAACGACACCTATGGGACCGCGAGGATCCCTTTGTGGTTCAAAGGGGAGAAGGTATGTACAAAGAGCAGATCAAACGAACGGCACGAGGGGAGGTTTTTACCCAGGTTCGGGACACTGAGAAGCGTAAAACCCTACTCCTGCTTCGATGTATTATGGGTGTTTTTGAGGTTCCAGCTACAGGAGCACTATGAGCGGGTGCTACATGCGTCAGCTAGAAGGTGGGTGCCAAAAGTCCTCTCTCGGAACGCCTTGGGCCTCCTTTAATACGACCAAGGGGATCCCAACATTGGCGTATAGTGCACGCACGGGGTGCACGGTGCTACACTGTTATCATACCTAACACTGATGGAGTGAGACAAATGTATTCAATGCTATGTCAGGTGTCCCTGAACTTCTACGGGACGTGACAGGAGCCCGTCCCATCTGCATTGCTTAGCCTATCCATCGGCAGCGCCTTGACACGTATCCTGGGGGTCGACACCTGGCCTCTGTGCTGGCAAGGTGGGAAGGCCTTGCCAAGTGCCCTCCTTACCGAGGCTCCACAGGCCACCCCCAACAAGATCTTGTCGGGGTTCCATCCCTCTAGACTTCGCGCTTGCGTTTGTTGACTTAAACATTCCTTTAACGCCTTCATGCTGCTTCCAGTAGTCCTCTGACAGTCCTTGCCACGGGTGCGGCTACAACTGCCCATGCACAAGTAAGGGGTACTAATAGACCCGATCCTTAGTACACCAACAGGAGCCCCCGGGCTTGGGCCACACATGGCAAGAGGCGTTGTTGGTCTAGGCCCAAACAGTGCACGGGCACGTGTGGTAGGAGTCTGCAGTTGCAATCATTCCACTTACTGCGCCTCCCCACGATGCGCGTTAAGTGCACGACGTGGGAGACATGTGCGGAGCGGTCATAGTTATTTTAATTACTTCGTCAGGCCATTTCCACCACACGCGCCACATGCATAGTAGGGAATTAGCAACTTCTATCCTTTAAGAAAAAGAAAGAAGAGAAAATAGTGGTATGGAACCTTGGCGGTTCGTTAGCACTTTTCGGGAATAAGTGTAATGCAACATCTCATATAAACATGCATGTAAAGAAACATGGGAATCGACAAGAAGTTGCAAGACGCCCGATCTTATTCAACTATGCACAGGGTATGCGCCTTCCTTTGTACAAATGATGACATGCCCTGCCGACAAGACTTGTACAAAAGGTGGTTGCTGGGGGGCCCGGCAACCACGCCTTATGGATAGAACTTACGAAGATGTTTGATGTTCTAGGAGTTGCTCACTTGGATGCCTTCTTCGTTCTCCAGGCGGACTGCGCGAGGCCTGGTGACTCATACTACCCGATACGGGCCTTCCCATTTCGATGCCAACTAGTTTGAATTCTTGGCTGACTGAACACACCGAAGAACAAGGTCGACTTCCTCAAGAATTTAGGCATGAACTTTGCATCTATGGTAGCGGCGCAAAGCTTGCTGGTAACGTGCAGCTCGCATAACAACCCGAAGACGATCTTCCTCAAGGAGTGTCACGTCGTCTTGGCGCAACTGCTCTTTCTCAATCTCATCATAAGCAATCACTCAAGGCAGCCCATATATGAGTTCTGTGGGGAGAACTTCCTCCCCCCCCGTATACCAGGGAGAAGCGTGTCTGGCCGGTGGCTCGATTTGGCGTCGTTCTGATCGACCAAAGAACCACCGGCAACTCATCAATCCAGCGTCTTCCGCACTTCCGTAGCCTATCAAAAGTTCTCGTCTTAAGCCCTCATAGCACTTCAGCATTTGTCCTTTCCTCTTGGCCATTGCTCCTTGGATGAGTGACAGAAACAAACAAGATCTTGCCTCCAAGCTCTTGGACATACTTCATGAAGGCGCGGCTTGTGAACTGTGTGTCGTTATCGCCGATGACCCTGCTTGGTACACCAAAACAGCAAACTAGTCCTCTCAAGAACTTGACGGCTGATTGTGCTATCACCTTTCTCACTGCTTCCACTTCGGGCCACTTTCTAAACTTGTCAATTGCGACGTACAAGTACTCAAAGCCCCCGGTAGCACGGGGAAAGGGGCCCAAGATGTCGAGCCCCCAGACCAAAAATGGCCTGGAAAGAGCGATCGCCTGAAGAGCTTGAGTTGGTTGATGCAGCTTCTTCGAACGGAACTAGCACGCTTCACACTTGGTTACTAGTGCAGTTGCATCTTGGAGAGCAGTGGGCCGAAAGAAACCTTGCGGGAAGGCCTTGCCAGCAAGATCTCTTGATCCTATGTGGGAGCCACATATGCCTCCATTTATCTCTGCCAACAACTCTAGTCCATCTTCCCGAGGAACACACTTCAATTTCACACCGTTCGATCTCTTTCTGTAGAGGACATCGTCCACAAACTAGTACATACTAGATTGATGGACTATTTTCTTCGCTTCTTCTTGTTCCTTCGGGAGTTCTACTGTTTCAAGGAACTGAATTATGCGTTGTGCCCATGCTAGAGCGTGTGGCTCGACGGAAAGGACTAAAGGCATGTCTTCTGCCATGTGGGCCCTTGTCTCTATAGCAAGGGCTCGAGGCCCCGCCGGAGCCTATTGCCCCCCGGCAAGATTGGCGTCGATCCTGGTAACTTCCTTGCTGACAGCTTCCGTAAGCTCTGTCGGGAAGTACTGGCCATCATTCAACTTCCTCCTCTTGTTCTGCTTTGCCGGTGGAGATACAGATGGCTGATTCATTTGGAGCACGAAAGTCCCTGGTTCCATAGGTAACTTGAGGGCAGCACGCTTCGAGAGCTTGTCAGCAACACTATTCTTTGCCCGAGGAATGTGCTCTGCTTGCAGACCGTCAAAGTGCTCTTCCAACTTCCTCACTTCATCTATGTAAGCTTCCATCAACAGGCTTTGGTAATCCTTATTGACTTTCTTGACGACAAGTTGTGAATCTCCTCTGACAATGAGCTTCTTGATCCCAGGGTCTGTCGCAATTCTGAGGGAGGCAAGCAGCCCCTCATACTCCGCGGTGTTGTTTGTCGACTTCTCCCAGGGAAAGTGCATCTGAATTACATACTTGAGGTGCTCTCTGGTGGGTGCGACAAGCAGCACGTCAGCAGTGGGCCCCTGCATGCAGAACCATTCTTGGCTTGTTTCCTTGCCGGGGAGGGTCGTTTCTTGGATCTCTTTGCCTGGCACTAGAGTCCATTCTGCAATGAATTCTGCCAAAGATCTACTCTGGATGGTTGAAATGTTTTCAAACTTGAGGCCAAAGCTTGACAACTCCAAACCCACATCACAATCCTACTAGTCACGTCTCGGTTTCACAAAATCTGTTGCAGCGGAAAGCGAGTGACGACGGTAATTTCATGTGCTTGGAAATAATGGCACAGCTTCCTTGAGGCCATGAGGAGTCCAAAAAGTAACTTTTGCACACCAGAGTACCTTGACCTGGCCCCTTGCAAAAGGGAGCTGATGAAGTACACTAGACGCTACACCATTTTCTTCTTCTGTGTGGCTTCATTTATCTGTGCAAGTCCTGACTTGTCGGCACCAGACCTTGCGGGGGAGGATCCTGGTTGATCACTTAGCGGTCCTGCTTCTGTAGCTACTTCTTCATCGGCTTCTCTTTATGCCACCAATGAAGCACTAGCCACTTGATTTGTTGCCGCTAAGTATAGCAACAACGACTCTTGTGGTCTAGGCGCGACTAGTATTGGCGGAGAGGAGAGGTACTTCTTCAAATCCTGCAGCACTGTCTCCGCTTCCGAAGTCCAATTCATTGGACCTGCCTTCTTCAAGATTTAGAAAAAGGGCAGGGCGCGCTCAGCAGACTTCGAGATGAACCTACTCAGAGTCGTGATGCAGCTGGCAAGATGGCGCACATCCTTGACGCGTTTTGGTACTTCAATTTGTTCAATTGCTTTGATCTTGTCGAGGTTCTCCTCGATCCCGCGCTGAGATACAAAGAATCCGAGAAGCTTGCCGGATGGAACACCGAACACGGATTTCTCAGGATTGAGCTTCAAGTTGATCTTGCGCAGATTCGCAAACGTCTCTTCCATGTCATGCACGAGCATTGCTTTGTCTTTGGTTTTGACTACAATGTCATCCATATAGGCTTCCATATTTCTATGTAGCTGGGGCTCAAAACCAATCTGGACTGCTCTTGCAAATGTCGAACCAGCACTTTTCAACCTGAAAGGCATACACACGAAGCAATATGTGCCCCATGGGGTGATAAATGCGGTCTTCTCTTCATCTTCCTTGGACATGAAGATCTGATGGTAACCTGAATAAGCATCGAGGAATGACAGCAAATCACAGCCTGCAATGGAGTCCACAATCTGGTCAATGCGTGACAAGGGGAAAGGATCTTTTGGATAGGCTTTGTTAAGATCTGTATAATCAATGCATAGCCTCCGTTTTCCATTCGCCTTGTGCACCACAACTGGATTGGCCAACCATGTTGGATGAAGCACTCCCCTGACGAAGCCTGCCGTTTCCAATTTCCTAATTTCCTTAGCAATGAATTCTTGCTGCTCCAAGGCTTGCTTCCTGACTTTCTGCCATACGGGCCGCGCGTGGGGACAAACGGCAAGGTGGTGCTCAATTACCTCCCTCGGAACACCGGGGACGTCAGATGGTTGCCATGCAAACACAACGACGTTCGCCCGCGGGAAGGCAATGAGCGTGTTTTCCTATTTGTCATCGAGGGTGGAACTTATCGTGAAAGTCCCCCTGTGGCGTCCTCCTTAACGGGCACCTTCTTGGTTTCTGGTGGAGCTGCCTTGGATTTATTGTTCCTGCCGGTGGAGCTCTCTGGCACATCATCGACAGGAGCGTAGCGCTCCAAAGAAACTCTCTTGTCGGAGTGTGCACCAGAGACCTTGTCAGTCTTCTTCCTCTCAGGAGCTTCACCGGTAGCAGGTGCCTTCGCGGCAGGTGCTGCATCTGCCTCCCGGTAAAGTTGGTTAGCACAGATAAGCACGTCCTTCTTGTCAGAGTTGATCGTGATCACGCTGATCGGCCCAGGCATCTTCAACACATTGTAAGCATAGTGTGACGCCGCCATGAACTTGGCCAGTCCCGGGCGTCCAAGTATCCCATTGTACAGCAAGGGTATCTTGGCAACGTCAAAAACAATCTTCTCTGTTCTGAAGTTCATATCACAGCTAAATGTTACCGGCAATGTGATCTTGCCCTTCGGCTGAGTCCTTCCTTGATTGATCCCCTGAAAAGTGCATGTCTCCTCGAGATCCTAGACAGGAATTTGCAATCTCTTGATCACATCAGGCGAGTCAGATTCAGACCGGCCCCACCGTCAACTAACATCTTCGTCACCTTGAGGTTGCAAATCGTTGGCTAAACCAACAACGGCAGACACCCGACTGTTGCCATGCAATTAGGGTGATCCTCAGCGTCGAAAATTATAGGCGTGTGGGACCATCTCAGAGGTTTCCGGGCTTCAACAGATGGTTCTGTCGCATTATTCTCGCGCGCCCATTGTTTTAGTTGGCGGCGGGAAGAATGCAACGAGGCTCCTTCCGTCGACGCACATGATATCTGTAGCTCTATGAAACTCATGCTCACTGGACTCATCGTCCTCTTCATTGCCATTAGTGTCCTCCTCTTCCTTGTCGCGGCCTCGAGCGGGCCTCTCCTGCTGCTTGGTATTGCCGTGGCGGCCTTCTCGGGCATCGTGCTTCTTGCCGGACCCCTCTGCACCTTCTTGGGCCTTCTCCTTGTCTCGCCTTACGTACTCAGCTTTCTGCCTTTTGGCAAGCTGCTCGACTTGTCGACAGTTTTGGAGGTTGTGGCCCTTGGTGAGATGGATCTTGCAATACTGCTTGTCAGAGCCCTCTGGCTTGTCGGCAGCTGCCAAGGCCTGACAAGAGGCGCACCCGGCAACCTCCTTGTCGGGGTTGTCAACCTTTGTCTTTTTGGCGGTGCTTAGGTTGCCGGACTCGTCAACGGCAAGCACGACCTTGTCCTTGTACTTCTTTTTCCGTCGTCATCCCTTCCTTGACGGGGCGGCAGCGTCTTCATCAGAGTCGACCCCAACATCGGTGTCTTCGTCGGGGAGTATCCTCCCATCTTCAGCTCGAGCACGCCTATCAACTAGAGCATAGAGCTCGGCGACATCCTTGACCTTATTCATCGCCAGCTCTTCGCACATCCTGTGGTTACGCATGTTCTGATGAAACGTGCTATAACAGCAGCAGGATGAACATCTGGGATGTTGTGGTGTATGCGACTGAATCTCTGAATGTACTTGCGCAAGGTTTCGCCTTGCTTCCGGGGGATGACATGCAAATCGCTTCCTCGACCAGGAGCTTGGTGGCCTCCCGTAAAGGCGCCAACAAACTCGTGGCACAGGTCTGCCCAGGAGGAAATGGAATTCTCCGGCAGGTGCATCAACCACGACCTGACGTTGGGCTTGAGCACCAATGAGAAGTAGTTGGCGATTATCTTGTTGTCGCAAGCCCCGGCAGCCTACACCGCAATGGTGTAGATGCTCAAGAACTCCAACGGGTGGGTCTTGTCGTCGTACTTCTCCAGGACCTCCGGTTTGGACGTTCGGGCATTAGGCCACTGGACTCGCCAAAGCTCATGGGTAAACGCTGGACAACCCACCTCATAGGGCAGGTCAACGAGATACCCTAGCGCAAGCTTGTCTATAGTGGGCCCCGCACGCTTATCAGATTGATGGCGCGTTTCCCACCGCCGCTCAATGGTGGTCCGGGCGTCCTCCTTGGTACACTCCCGAAGATCTTGACATTGATCGCGACGAGTTTGCGGATCAGACGATGAAGTGGAGTCGTCACCGCTAGCGCCAACTGGCCGAGTCGGCGACCGTCGCTGTCGCTGCGGGGGAGAGTGCACTGTGTTCGTGCCACCTCCGGCCTCGTCGCCATTAGGGCACGCTGACTCGACGGACCGCGTCTGTGAGGGCTCCGACCGCAGCGGTATACCCGTGTCGACGAAGCTGACGAGGCTCTGGATAGTAGCTCTCCACTCATCAAGCTTCTCCGCCGCAACAGGGAAGTTCAGGAGCAGTTTCGCTCACGCTAATGCTTCTGCTGACGAGGTTGGTAGTGGAAGGTGCGATGAACGTGAGGTGCTCTAACTCCTAATGGTGTTATAAGGAGCTCCGTCACGGTCTCGCGACCGTGCGCCACCTTTGTCGGCATTTTGGCGCGTATGTTGGCCCTGCGCATCTCGGGGGTGATGCGTAGGGGCCTTTCCATGGGTGCGCCATCACGGCGTTGCTCCTCACGCGCGACTTGAGAAGGTCGCGGCGTATGTGCCGGCGTAGGTGTCCTGGAGGGCGCCCTACCGTCTCTGGTGTTCACCATGCTGCCCACAGGATGCATGGCTTCGTCTTGAGATCCAGCGGCATGTGGATTGCCATCGTCGCTACGGACGACACCGCTGGCTTCGCCTTGATCTCAAGAACGTCGTGGAGGCTCGAGGCCTCCTCCCACATCCACACCGCTGCCCGTCTAAGTGGCTACGGGCACGCAAAACAAGTGGCTACGGGCACGCAGAACATGGACGGGTCGACCATCATGAAACCCTTCTTCTTGGGGGCCATGGTGATGGATGAACTGGCGCATAGATCGCGTGATCAAGTTCGCACCACCTTCCCCCTACCTGGCGCGCCAAAGATGTCGGTGCACAACACCTATGGGACCGCGGGGATCCCTTTGTGGTCCAGCGGGGAGAAGATATGCACAAAGAGCAGATCAAACGAATGGCGCGAGGGGAGGTTGTTACCCAGGTTCGGGCCGCTGAGAAGCGTAAAACCCTATTCCTGCTTCGATGTATTATGAGTGTTTTTGAGGTTCCAGCTACAGGAGCGCTATGAGCAGCTGCTACGAGCGTGAGCTAGAAGGTGGGAGCCAAAAGTCCTCTCTCACAATGCCTTGGGCCTCCTTTTATACGACCAAGGGGATCCCAACAGTGGCATATAGTGCGCGCATGGGGTGCACAGTTCTATAGTGTTATCATACCTAACACTGATAGAGTGAGACAAATGCATTGAATGCTCCATCAGGTGTCCCTAACCTTCTATGGGACAGGATAGGAGCCCGTCCCATCTGCACAGCTTAGCCTCTCCATCGCCAGCGCCTTGACACGTATCCTGGGGGTCGACACATGGCCTCCGCGCTGGCAAGGTGGCAAGACGTGGCCAAGTTCCCTCCTTGCTGGGGCTACGTAGGCCACCCCGACAAGATCTTGTCGGGGTTCCAGCCCTCTGGCCTTCGCGCTTGCGTTTGTTGACTTAAACGTTCCTTTGATGCCTTCGTGTTACTTCCAGTAGTCCTCCAGCAGGCCTTGTCACGGGTGCGGCTACAACTGCCCTTGCACAAATAAGGGGTACTAATAGACCCGATCCTTAGTACACCGACAACCATCAAGTCAAAGTAAGGACCACCTGCTATGCGAAAGCGATGCACGGCGATGACGAGCGCCACTGATTATGCACGGTGCAGAAGCCTCTATGGAAAGGGGAGTGACTGTTGGGTATGGTCATTGTTCCCATCTCTTCCTTTTTATCATTTGCAGTCATGCCAAACATTGGACGACACATCACCAGAGAAGTTTAGTATTGATCTGAATGGAAGATATTTATTTAAATTTCTCAAATTGGGAAATTGAGTTAGTCGGATACACAATTATCCATTATTTTAGCCATTTTTTATTGATCTATTGTTGAAGATTTATGCCGTTAGCTCGATACATGCTCACCTGAATTTTGGACGGAAATCCACCCTAATCTACCCGTCTATCCCAAAACACTATGTTTAAATTTATTTTGGTTCCCTTTTATGTACAATTTCTAAATTGGATTTGATTTTATTTCGGCACTTAAATTTGATTACGTGCAGTAAAATGTAGCATTTAATTCATTTGGTTGATATGGTGTTACTGAGCTCAGCATGGTGCCCTGAAATGGTGATTTTCCCCTGGCTCTCCCATCTCGGTATTTCTTTTCCCGTTGTACACATTGGATTTCGACAATCATGGTTATGATCCATGATTTAATTTTGAAAAAAATAGAAATAAACCACAAGTTTGGACAAGATGAGACTTTATTTATTCATTTTGGCGTGCACTGCATGGTCCTCTCTTTGTAAACTAATATATTATCTTAGTGATCTAAAATATCTTAGAGTATTAGTTTATAGAGGGAGTATTATGTAGTGTTGCTGCATGGTGATTAGTTCATGTTCATCTTTTCACTAGAAACATATGTTCAGTTGCAATTTTGGATATTAACACAATTGTCTCTATTTCTTTTCTAGATTTTGTTGGAGCAAAAAAATGGTTTCTGATGCATTCGAACTTCAATAATTATCAGCGTCAACAAAATTTACAAGACCAGGCCAATGGATGGTGACTATCTCCACACTTGATATTTCTATTTGACATATCATATATACTACATATACTACAAAGTATTAAAGCGGCTAAGCTATGGCTCCTAGGGTGAGTTCCCAGATATGGCAATAATTCTTTCATAAGCTGCCGCGTGGATATGGTTTTCTATCAGTTTTTTTGCACTCACCAGGTTTGACCGGTTCCATAGGACCGTGCTGGGTTGCTGGGCCGGTTGTTCCCGATATTTCTGCCGCTTACGAGGATCTCTCGCGAACCCACGTCCTTGATTTCTCCTGACTCTTCCCCTCGCTCCTTCCTCCTCGAGAAACAGCGGTAGCGCCTCCTCCACGCCTTCCACTGCCACGCCTACCCCTCACCACCCCCAACTCGCCATCCCCACCATTGCCCGGCGAGCCGACGAACAGCTGGTGCGCGCGTGCAACCATCGTCGGTCTTCTTGGCGCCGTCTTGCCATCCGTCCATCCCTCTCCCGCGTCGATGGCACACGGGGGGAGCCGAGGAAGGGGAGGAGGACTCCGGGGAGATTCACAGGGATGGGAAGGGCAGCGCGCCGGCGGGGAAAGCGAGTCCCAGCGAGGCAAGTTCTGACTGCGGCAGCGGCCGTCCCGTGGCGTCGCCCACCAGAGCGCTCGGTTCAAAAATTCGCCCCCACACAACAAGGACATTGATTACGGTGATTGTGTTATTTGGTTGAGATTACCATGGGCACAGCCACTGCACATGTCATCTTATTACAATGTAGGTGTACCAGATTAGAGAAAGACGTGGAAGGTACTATGCTTACATGTTAATTAAGCAATCTGAGCCTGTTTAAATTGACGCCCTGAAGTAGTGTCCGCCTTCACCTTCAGATTTATATTCTTCAAACTTTCATGTTGTATAAGATTATGTGCTTCAGTGCTTCCACCCCTGATCAAATCTACTGGTGTGACTAGCCAGTGATGCACTTATTTATTTCTATGAGTATGATACATCTATGTGATTATAATTCTTAGGTCTCACATATTTTTGTAAGCAATGCAGTATGTGGTATTGTTTTTCATCCTTGATAGACAATATTAAATAGGAAATATGTCGAGAAGTATGTGATCTATAGTTTATAAAAAAACTTGCCGGACTGACAAAAACAAAATATGATTTAGTGTTACCGAACTGACAACAGTGAAATATTTTCAGTTACTGCAGTTAAGCAATGCAGTAAGTCAGTAACGCTTATGCTTCGTACTATAATCATGTGACCTACCAGATCGAAACTCGGATACGCAACAGGCAGTAGCAAGCAGATTTAAACCGGTGGCGGCAAGCCAACAACTCTTCGCCGGCAACAACAAGGTATGTTGTCTTCTATTAGTTTTATAGAACCTAGCTATTTTTGTGCTTTTCTTATCAGCTGAACGAATGTTGTTCGTGATCTCCCGTCTCTTTCTTCGTGTGGTCGTGGCCATGGTACAGGATAATTCCTCTTTTTGCTGGATGTTCTTTTTTGGTGGATTCTCTGGGTGTGTTGCATGGTTCCTTTTATGCGTCACTGTCTTCATCTTCTGCCGCTGCAGTGCGTGGAGTGGCTGCTCCTTTTGTTGGTATGGTTTCTGTTGTAATTCTCTCCCCCTCTAGTTCTATCTGTTATTCCTGTGTTCTTCCCGTTTTTAGAATTGTGTTTTTGTGATCAGTTTGTTGATCCTGCTGAGGCGCTCCGCTGCCGTTGGGATATTCGTGAGGGGAAGCGCTCTCTTCGAGAGATTAAATATAAGGAGTATGTTACCTCGGCTTCTTCAGGTGTGCCTCTTTTTCTCTTGGTCTTTTGTGAATATTTGAATTGACACTTTTTTCTTATGTTGTTCTCTTTTTGTTCTTTCTTTGTTCACAGCATTGGCTCTTCCTTCTTATGTTGCCCAATATGATTGTTTTGGAGCGTTGTCTTCATCCTGTAGGCCGATTACTTCGTCACGATCTGTGGATCCTTTTTTGGACTCTGGACAATCTTTATATATGGTTTTCGGTCTGCTTTGTGTGGCTGAACAACTACATTGGGTATGTTTTGCTTCATATATGCTTATTGCTTTTGTCTTCTCTGATGTATTGTTGGTGTTTAGGGTTTTTGTCTCCTACTCAATCAATGTGTTTGCCTTCTCCAGTGTTTCCCTGGCCATACATTGGTTTCTGTGCAAGCTGGCCTCAATAGAAGGAAGCGAGACTTTCTTTGAGGGCACCGATCAGGCAAGAGTAAAGGTATGTGTTTTACTACTTAGTATGCTGGCCGTTGCTCTTATTTTTATCAGTGCGCTATAGCATAGAAGATCCATTCGAAAAACAAAGATGATCTTTTTCTGTCTTCTTTTCGCAAGCCAACTCTGTTGTATTTGAAAATTTTCATCAAGTAAGCCTTCTATGTATTACAGAATCCAACCTGAGAAGAGGTTTCGTAGTTTTCTGTTTGTTCAACTAGAAATGCAAATGTGATTACCACTGTGCAAATTGTTTGGAAGCCTCGATGTTGTCAGTTTTCCCAGGAGACTGCAAGTCTTTAAACTTTGAGCCTCTGACCAACTGTTCTGACTCTTATACTTTTCCATATACTTTTTTGGAATTTTTGCGTGCGCACACACACACACACACACACACACACACACACGCACGCACGCACACACACACATAATTAATATAGTTTTTAATCATCTAGATTTACCATGAATCTCAGCAATCGGCCTTTTAAAGAGGTGTTCATGAGCGATGGTCAGCTGCACACAAGGATGTGTGTCATGTGGCACTATCCGTTTACCATGGTTATGATTCCACAAAAATGTGTACTGTTAACCACAAAAATGTTGTATAAATAAATCTGGGCGCAATCTGGGACAAAATATTATATGCGTAGTTACATGTGTCCATTATAAATTGTATATTCCTATTTACATGGTATTCCCCGCTTTCTACATGGTCTTTTGTAGGAGAAGATTGTAGCATTTCTAATGATTTCTTCCCTCTGACACTAACCACCAATCCAACAACACTCTCCGAAGAACTAGAAGAGACAAGCTTGGCAGCACTGCTTGCCAAGACGAAGGAGAACAAACCCAGGAGGACTAAAGGAACCCAAGTTTGGCATCACTTCTTGCGAAGAGAAAGAAGACAAGCTCTTATGGCTTGCAGAAATAGAACAAGAAGTAAAAGAAGAGTACGAGTGATGACAAAGCATAACCATTCTATCAAATCGAGTTACGGGACATTGGCAGAAACCGGTGTCAGACAACTGAGTAAACTATTGATGATTCAGTTGCTACAGAACCAACCAATATCATGGTATTAGACTGATTATTTATCTGCATACCTATTTCCAATTTATTTAGTATTCCTGCAAAATTTAGTATCACCCTATTAATTGCCACTATATGATTTATTGGCATGCCTTGCATCAAAGGGATGTCTGTTTTTTCCAACTCATCGTCAGTTATAAGAAGGGTGTTCTCATGTTGGTACCTGACCATGATTATTTGTCTGGTTGTATGATTTTGTTCAATATTTTGAAAACTTATTAAAACTTGATAATAGATATTTCATTAACAATGTATCACCAGGTAAACCGGCAAGGTTATTTTTTGGCTTTTGATGTTCAGTTCAGAAATATTGGTACTTATCATGATCAAAATTCACCTTTATCATTGCTGCCCTCTGCATCATGTTTTGGTGCCATGAGTGATCCTCCCTTCAATTACCCATTGATAATTTTACAATTAGTTCCTTATTAAAGGTCACAGGTTAATCTGCTAAAACAGTGATGTGCAACCAAACTATAGTAAATCATTTTGAGTTCTTCCACATAGATTTAAACCATCATTTCCCATTCTTCCAGTTTCAATGTATTTAATGTTTTCATTGTTTAACTCTCTTACTTTTCATATCCTCCAGCGTGAGAATTTCTCCAAATTGATTACCATCCGGACACTTTTTTGTCCCAAGTTTCTTTGGTTGCATAACAGCCCATTAATGTTATATTTTTTATGATTTGTAATACTAAACTCAATGAAGCATTAGTGATAATTAACTAATTAATGTTACAGATAGCTTCTTGGTTCAGATGGCAGAAACCAAAGATGATGTTACCCCATTGTTTTGTAATCTGCAAGTCAAGCTTCTTACGCTAGATGGCATGCAACAAAATCTAACAATGATTGATACAGTGGCAGACAAAGTGATAGAAGCTGGTTTCACAGATTCATATTTCAAAGCTACTTGAGCTGGCCACTATCCTTGCTTATACATCCAAGCTAATCAACGACGGGCCAATATGCGGGCACGGCATGCCGCCGCGCTTCTGCCTGCTAGTCAATATATTATAGCGGCTAAGTTATCCCAGTTGAGGTGAATTCCCAGTTGTGGTGGTAATTCTTTCATTGGCTAACACGTGGATTTGATATTTTTTGGTTCAGTGCCAGGTTTTTTTCTATGTTGCCACCGGTTTCATATTGGTTCACCGTTTTAGCTTTTCTCTCGCAAGATATTTTTGTTTCATGCCCGTCCTATCCTGCGATCCCCACAGCTTCGAAGAGTCACGAAGCCATCTCCATGTCCATGTCATCTCTATCCCCAAAGTCTCTCTCTCTCTCCCTCTCGCATGACGATAGCAGCGGGCATCACCAAATCAACAGCGGGGGTGAATCGGTGACGGCTCGGCACAGCTCCCACCGGCCTCTCCTAGCAGCACAGCACGTGGTACACCCCGCCTCCTCCCCGACGGTCGTTGGAGCCGGTGGCCAGCCAGTTGTGACCTGCAACCGGCGGTGGAGGAGCTTGCGGGTTGCGGCCCTGCTGCGCCCCGCTCTCCCTCCTTTTCCTTCCATCGCATCACCCTTGGCTGGGCAGGATTTGCTACATTCTCAGGTTAAATCTTCACATTAGGCAAAAGAAAACCGCAGATTTTTGGGCGGAGCCGTCTTTACCGCTCTCCTTTCTCTCCTTATTCATGCAATGTTCGCTTAATGAGGATCATCGGTCTAAGTTCATCGCTTAGTTTATGTCGACGCCTCTACTCAATGTGGCATCTCGCATGGAAGGCCACAACATCAATCCATGGATGAAACGCCATAGCCAAGGCCCTTGATGTGCATCGTCGGAGGTCGTGGAAGGAAGCGGTGTGCGACTGTGTGGTCTTCGATGCCTACCTTGGAAGGCTTTCCTTGTCTTGTATTTTTTTCTTAAACCTTGTCGTGAGCGTAGCGTGAGAACCGTTATTCCGTTTCCTATGTTTTACATATGCATTTGCATCGATTTTGCATGAAGCATCCATATTATCCATGATCAGGCATGTTCAAACAACTTAACATGAGGTTCTGTCCAAAATTCTAAATAACTTAACTATTACATGAGAAACATGACTAGCTTATGATTGCGGTGTTAAATACTTCACATGAATTATGCATCATCTTCTTTGTGCATTGCACCTTGGCTGTTTGTTTATTTGGTGATGTTTCTCTTTGGGTAGACGCGAGTGTTGAACCGAGAGTACAACTACGAGGACCCAGCTCTTTGTCCCTCTGAAGAACCAACAGGCAAGATGATCGTACCCGGATTCTGATACTATTTTTGCTTTCCTAGATGTATCGCTCTTATCGTTACATTTGCGTTACCTACCACTTGAATCTCAAGCCTCCAATGTTGCCATGATAGCCTCTACCCCCTTCACTATCTAGCAAACCTTGTCTGGCTAAGTTATCGCTGCTCAGCCCCTCTTATAGCATTCTTAGATGCAGGTGTAGGTTGTTTTCATGTGATAACATGGATATCTGGAGATATCACAATATTGTTTGCTATTTAATTTAATGCTTGGTAAGGTGGAAGGCTTGGCCTTTTTCTCGGTGTTTTGTTTCACTTTTATCGTCATAGTTACTTGTTACCAGTGTTATGTTCCATATTTTGCACTCCTAACATTCTCGGGGTTGTTATGGGGTCTCCCTTGATAATTCATTTGAGATTAAAGCTTGTCTAGCAAGACCCAATATTGATACTATTGCTTAACAACTTAATAAAAATGCATAGGGTTTTGCAACCCCGTGGATAATTAATCAACAACCCGAACTAGTGCTCCTCGTGAGTGTTGGTCCAAACTAGAGCCGTGTGCGGGGCCAACCCAAGGCAACTCGGGAGATTTTTATCAGGCCACTGTATGCTGTGCTTATCCGGTCGTGTCCTGAGAACGAGATGCGCGACACTTATTGGGTTCGTCGACACGTCGAGCAGTTTTGCTGGACTTGTTTTACCTTTTCTTGAATGTCTTGCATGAGGAACTCTGATCTTCTTCAGGCTATCTCGAGGTGTCGATTTTCCTTTGGAATTGTCTAGGAAGATCACGAGATCCGTGGTCGAGGCTATTCTCGTGGCGTGTGGTTAATTTGTGATGGATTAGTTGGAGCATCCCTGCAGGGTTAAATCTTTTGGAAAGTTATGCCCGCTGTTATGTGGCAACTTGGATATTTTGTTTAACACCCGGTTATAGCCAACTTGAAGTAAACTCTAATAAAATACACCAACTGTGTGCGTAACCGTGATGGTCTCTGCTCGTGAACATGAACCGAGAGAGAACACGATGGGGTTATGTTTGATGTAAGTAGGTGTTCAGGATCACATAATGATCATGGTAGCTTTCGACCGTCTTTCGTAGAACACCATATTTACATTCATGTGCCCGTAAGATAGCCACCAAATACATGCTTAGTGCTTGCTGCAACCTCAACACTTACCCCTTCCAAACCCAAAAGCTTACATAGTTTTGGTACTCGGGTTAGATGATTGCTGAGTCCCTATGGCTCACAAATTACAACAATACAGGTGCAGGTGTTGATGAGTACGTGCCAGAAGATGTGACTCGGCTTCAGTGGGAGTAAGATGAAGAATGTGGCCGGATGTATGCCACGTATCCCGATGAGTAGAGAGGTC
The DNA here is from genome assembly GCA_022496015.1 of Hordeum marinum. NCBI lineage: Eukaryota > Viridiplantae > Streptophyta > Magnoliopsida > Poales > Poaceae > Hordeum > Hordeum marinum. Next base: position 144,872,640 of record CM039678.1, read on the forward strand.
ATGGTTGTTATCTTTGGGATAGCAAGGCAGCTTTACATTGTTTCTTTTCTTTGTTTGATTTCGTCCGTAGACCGACCCTGTCTTCTGTATGATGCTTGAATAACTATGTGAACTTTTAATTTAGCTTGTGGAGAGGGTGAGACAAATCATATACTCATCTCTTCATACATGTATGCAATGTTTACTTCACTTGCGAAACGACAAGATGCGCCTCTATCCCTGTCGTGGCCCCCGTGCCTAAATAAGGATAGGAGCACTGATGACCCACAAGTATAGGAGATCTATCGTAGTCCTTTCGATAAGTAAGAGTGTCGAACCCAACGAGGAGTAGAAGGAAATGACAAGTGGTTCTCAGTAAGGTATTCTCTGCAAGCACTGAAATTATCGATAACAGATAATTTTCTGATAAGATAATTCGTAACGGGTAGCAAGTAACAATTGTAACAAAGGTGCATCAAGGTGGCCCAGTCCTTTTCTAACAAATTACAAGCCTGGACAAACTCTTATATAAAGCAAAGCGCTTTCGAGGACACATGAGAATTTATGTCAACTTAGTTTTCATCATGCTTACTTGATTCGCGTTCGCTACTTTGATAATTTGATATGTGGGTGGACCGGTGCTTGGGTGTTGTCCTTACTTGGACAAACCTCCCACTTATGATTAACCCCTCCCGCAAGCATCCTCAACTACGAAAGAAGAAGTCAGATAAATCTAACCATAGCATGAAACATGTGGATCCAAATCAGCCCCTTACGAAGCAACGCATAAACTAGGGTTTAAGCTTTTATCACTCTAGCAACCCATCATCTATTTATAACTTCCCAATGACTTCCTATAGGCCAAAACAATGGTGAAGTGTTATGTAGTCGATGTTCACATAACACCACTAGAGGAGAGACAACATACATCTCATCAAAATATCGAATGAATACCAAATTCACATGATTACTTATAACAAGACGTATCCCATGTCCTCAGGAACAAATGTAACTACTCACAAAACATATTCACGTTCATAATTAGAGGAGTATAAGTGATGATCAAGGATCTGAACATATAATCTTCCACCAAGTAAACCAACTAGCATCAACTACAAGGAGTAATAACACTACTAGCAACCCACAGGTACCAATCTGAGGTTTTGAGACAAAGATCGGATACAAGAGATGAACTAGGGTTTGGAGAGGAGATGGTGCTAATGAAGATGTTGATGGAGATTGACCCCCTCTCCATGAGAGGATCGTTGGTGATGACGAGGGCTTCGATTTCCCCCTCCCGGAGGGAAGTTTCACCGGCAGAATCGCCCTACCGGAGCTCTAGATTGGTTCTGCCCAAGTTCTGCCTCAAAACGGCTACGCTTCGTCTCGAAAGGTCTTATGATTTTTTCCATGACGAAACCCTCCATATAGCAGAAGATTGGCACCGGAGGGCTGCCAGGAGGGCCACAAGCTCGCTAGCCGCGGCTAGGGGGGTTGCGGCCAGCAGGCTTGTGGCTCCCAGGTGGGCCTCCTGATGTATTATTTCGCCCAATATTTTATATATATTCTGAAATAATTCTCCGTAGATTTACAGGACTTTTGGAGTTATGCAGAATAGGTATGTCAGATTTGCTCCTTTTCCAGTCCAGAATTCCAGCTGCCGGCATTCTCCCTCTTCATGTAGACCTTGTAAAATAAGAAAGAAAAGACATAAGTATTGTACCAAAATGTGTAATAACAGCCCATAATGCAATAAATATCAATATAAAATCATGATGCAAAATGGACATATCAACTCCCCCAAGCTTAGACCTCGCCTATCCTCAAGCGGAAGCCGAAATCAACAAATATGCCCACATGTTTAGAGATAGAGGTGTCGATAAAATAAAATATGGACATGAAGGCATCATGATCATCTTTAGAACAACAACATATATTGACATATAATTTCTTATGCCAAAGTAACAATTCATTCACAATGGCAAAGTATGAATCAAGAACTCTATTGAGAACTGACAAACTATGATCTCAGTCATTGAAGAAATTCCAATTTATCATAACGTGGGAAAGAGTCAATAAAAGAGCATGTAAAGCAAACCCACATACTCAATCATCTTTTAGTCTTTTGAAATTGCTAACACTCACGAGGTACCTATGAGTTTAAAGTTTGAATCGGCCATAGAGAAAGATAGGGGCTTATAGTGTTGCCTCCCAACTATTTACCTCAAGGGTAACGTCAACAGTAATAACTCATGATCACCCACTTCCGAGTGGATATATGTGCCTAGATCATTCGCCAACATGTGGCACTTGCCAGAAGATAAAGGCAAAAATAACGAAGGTGATTGAGATCACCACGACACTTGCATAAAGGTAAGTACTAGAAAATAAAAGTAACAGATAGGCCCTTCGCAGAGGGAAGCATAGGTTGTCATGCGCTTTTATAATTGGATGCACAATCTCTTAATGCAAAAGAACGTCACTTTATATTGCCCCTTGTGATAGAGAACTTTATTATGTAGTATGTCGCTTTTATGTCTTCCCTATCACAAGTTCATATAAAGTTTATTTTCCTCACACTAATAGATCACACATATTTAGAGAGCAATTTTTATTGCTTGCACCGATGACAACTTACTTGAAGGATCTTATATTATCCTTAGGTAGGTGTCGTGGTTTTGTCACGACAGATGTCCGGGTCAACGGACTTGGATTCGAGGCCATTGCTAACGTGATGGACCCAAAGGGGTTGGTTGGAACGAAGGACACGAGTTTACCCAGGTTCGGCCCCTCAAGTCGAGGTAATAGCCTATGTCCTGCTTGAGCTTATATTGCTTGATGTATCGATTACAAGGGAGTTGTTGCTTAACCTAGCTTTCGATAGCCTGTCTAAGTCGCCCCGGGTCTCGCCTTTATATAAGAGGTCAAGACCACGGGTTACACGAGTCATAACCGACTCTCCTCATACATGTCCGAGTCTATCTCTTCCTCTCTCTTGCCTTCTTGGCTACGTCGTCTCCGGGCGACTTACGCGCCCGGGTCTTCTTCATCCGGGTCATGGGCTTAATCCCCCTGGCCCAAGTCTCTGCATGTTTTGGGCTCAAGTCTTGTCGTCCCACTCCTGAACGGGTGTACGAGCCGCCCAGTGTGACTCGAACCATTCTGGCGGGTCTCACCATAGGATTATATCCTCAACATTAGGCCCCAGGTTGATTTGAGCCTGCTCATTTCAGCCTTTCTTCTTTTTTCCTCGGTGAGTCGCCCGTTTTTGACCCGGCGTGACGTCATGGTAAATCTGCAAAAAAGATTCTCTAACGCACACAGCGGATCTTTGTTATTAAATGAGTTAGACCGAAAACCGAGGCACCCGCCTCGGTTAAAACGTCATTCGATGCCTGGATTTTCGCGCCCCTTCCACTTATTCCCTCTTAAATAGGACCGCCCAGAGCGGCACTTGCTTTTTCCCGCTTCGCCTCATCATCTTACTACGCTCGACGGCTCCGCTTCCGACGCTCCCGCTCCGGCGCCGTCTCCCGCTCGACACCGCCACGGCCGCTGCATCAACCTGACGCGATCGAGAGCTTCTTCTGCGTTCACCTCCTCGTCGCCGGTGAGTCCTCCGCCCCCTAGATCCGTAGCAATCTCCGATAGGGTTTGTAGGAGCTCCGTCGCCGCCATTTTTTAGAACTCAAAATGCTTCACTGTCCATCCATGCTCAACTCATAGGTATTTGCCCGAGTCCTCTCCCTACGACACTGCTAAATAAGAGACTGATATTGGCGCTGCCTAGATTCGCTGCGGCTCCATCTGTTGTTTTTCATTTATCTTGTCAGTTCGTCTTTAGGTCGAGAAATAGAGGCATTTTCCTGATTTTGTAGATCCATGTTCATAGCGGCGCTTCGCGGAATCTGTTCTCAAGACTTAGCCGAATTTTACTCTTTTTTCTTGTTAGGCTGACCCGCCGTGCCATTCCGGCTCTCGTCAGCCGGATCATGGCCCTTTATTGTAGAGTCTTATGTCTGTAAGCCGCCATGAATACTTGCTTTCTGTTGACTCGTCATTTCTAATTTGCACAATATTCGAAACGCCACACAATGTCTCGCGCGTCCAACTCTTGCAACTGGGTAGGCTCCTGCATCACGGAAGAATATTTGACCAACTTTGTAGAGGCGGGCACCATTCCTGCAAAGAACGTCATCCATTGGCGGGTGCCGGGTAACGAGTCGAAGCCCATCCCTCAGGAGGGCGAGGTGGTCGTGTTCTCGGACCATATAGAACGTGGATTTGTACCTCCCGGCTCTAAATTCTTCCGAGATGTCCTTCATTGCTATAATTTGCATCCTCAAGACCTCGCCCCAACTCTATTTCAAACATATGCAACTTTCAAGTGCTCTGCAAGGTCTACCTGCAAACTGAGCCGTCAGTTGGCCTTTTTCGCGAATTCTATTACGCAAACCGGCAGACAGAGGTGAAAGCCGGCCCGAGTTTAGAACTTGGCAGAATTTCCATTCAAAGGCGCCGGGATATTGTTTTCCCGGCTGTGCCAATGCAGAGTCACCGAAAGGATTGGAAGAAGACCTAGTTTTACTGCAAGGATACTTCTCCTGATAATGAGCACCCGCTGCCGGGTTATCGCCCCTCTCGGCTCAAGACGACTTTCGAGCTTCCCGGCCAACTGTCACCCTCTGAACGCGCAAGGAACGAGCCGGATCATGCTAAGATCAGAGCCCTCATGGCCAATGGACTGACGGTCTTAGACCTGATCCGCTGCTGGGTCTCTTGGCGAATTATGCCTCTGAGTCAGAGAAGCCGCCTTATGTGCGAGTATCCGGGTCAATATGATGCTACCCTCTGCTTCAGCCAGTCGACGCTGACTGAAGATGACATTTCCATGGTCATCCGGAGTCTTGTTCATGAGACATCCGGAGCTTGTGGCGCCATTGGCCTGGCACCTTTCTGCGCCACCAACCCGGCCCCGGATGTAAGACCACTCCTTACTGCTTTTTTCTCTATTAAATCATGTCTTGTTTACTTACTCTTGTATTCCGGCTTATCCTTTCAGGCTGCTTTTGAATTCTAAAAAAGAAGTACGTTCCACCCCCGAAGAAGACCCAGAAGAAATCCCCAACCAAGAAGTCCAAGAAAGCCACCACTCAAGAGGAGTGGTTAGAGCCGCCAGAGTCATCCAGCTCTGAGGTATTTCTTGTCTGCTTTTTCCATCTCTTTCTTTGCTTTACTAACAACACCTTTTCACAGGAAGAAGTAGATACTAGCCGCGCCGACGCTCCCGAGGTAACTTACCCTTCGTCCAACTCAGAGTATTACGTCCCCCGAAAGACTCGTCGAGTTTTTCGAAAGGTTCCTCTTTCTCATCCTCTTGCTTATCTGGATCCCTAATTTCTTTTGAAAAAGCAATAACAGGCTGAGCGTTGTCAGACCCGGAGCGCCGGCTCCACTAAATTTATGTCGGGCTTACCAAACTCTCCGGCTCAGAAGAAGCCCCCAATGCCCGGCTCTACAATTGGGATTTTAGAACCAGGACTTTAGAGAAGATAGATAATAGAGCCAATAGTAGCCCCCAAGGGCCGGCTTAATCTTTTCAAAGGATTGAGTCGGGACTGTGTTTGTCATTGTGAGCCAATAGTAGCCCCCAAGGGCCGGCTTAATATTTTCAAAGATTGAGTCGGGACTCTTATACTGAGCTTCTTAACTGTATGTGTAATTGGAACTGCCGGTTTAGCTGAAGTAAGATGATCCGGAATAACCTGAAATAAACATTAGCCCCCAAGTGTCACACATATTTCTTGCAATCTGTTTGAAACTTGGTGATTGCGGCTCATTGTATGTCTTGTTATGTCTTTAGGAAGCGTTGCCGGCTTAAAGACCAATATAGCCACCTAGCAAGACGCCCACAGTGAAGCAGAAGAAAGATGTTGGATCCTCTTTGACGAGCTGACCAAGCTTAAGGCTGACTTCGCCACCTTGAAGGAGACCACATAAGCCGAGAAGGCCAAATTAACCAAGTGGGCGAATGACGCCGACCAGCGGCTGATGATAGTCTCTGACGAGCTTCAGTCGCTAAAGCGACACATAATGAAGATGACATCTGCCATCTTTGGTGAGTAACCGACGACTTTCGTTTGATTTAAGTATGATTCCTTTGAGCTTGGAGACTTATAATCCAATTTCCGACTTATGCAGGTCCTAGGAGCCATCAGCTTGCGTCGGACAGCCTACTCCCACTGAAGGCTTTATACACTTTTACTAAACAACTGTATGGCGGCGCTATCTGCACCATCAAGGCTATTCAATACAGGGAAGCCATCCCTTCGAATCTCAAAGGTATCTTGGAACTCTTCACCACTATGCCGAAGCAGATAGGAGAACTGAAGAAGTCAGCCGCCTGCCAAGGGCAATTACTGCTATCAGCTGGGCATTAGCTTTTGCCCCCGAGTTGACGCCGGCTGAGATGATGGATGGATTCCCTTCGAAGAAGGATGACGGCTCAGAGTTCATTGACACTGACTATGCACAATGCGTGTTAAGAGCTCCCGGGTCTTGGCCTCCATCTTAGCCGAGGAAGTCGACTTGGCAACTTATCAAGCGGCCTATGGTGCTGATGAAAAGAGGATCCGCGGCCCGCTTTTTGAGAACAAAGATCTGACACCCGCCCGCAGTAAGACTCTCTTTTCTGCTGAACTTGATGCGTCCCCCTTCTTTGAAGAAGGGACTTTTGCATCTTTAACCCACCGCAATTGGGACTTGGACCATCTCCAGATCAGAGCAGCCGGAGAGCCAGAGCAGGGTGACCCGCTAGCCAGCTGAACACTGTAAATCTTTCTATAGCCGGCTCATGTATGACCTGTCGTGAGCGGTAAAAACTTAATAACATTTTGGCACCTGCTGAGAGCTTTTGTAATAGTCTAGTGATAACACTTTCCCTTCTGGAATTTTTGCCATCGCGCACATCTGAAAGTCCGGCTATTGAATGTATATATTTACCACCTTCTTTGTCCTTTTTATGCTTTACCAGCTCTTCATTGCTTAGCTTCCCACCTGTATGTATGCTTCTTTACACTATGATGAGGGCGGCTTAAAAGCTTAACCCGAAGATGTGACTAAATGTCTTCTCAAAAATCCTTTGATTGGCTTTTAGAGCCAGACGAGAAATTTTAATAACCTTTACCCGTAAAGTGGGAGGCTCCGGCTGTTGAGGAGAAATGATTTACACCTTGAGCTAAGAAACCCCTTTGAATAATCCACAGCTGATACGTCAACCGGAGCGGCATGAAGCCGGCTGTTAGGGTGAGATAGCTATATCCGGAGGTAAGAAGCCCCCTTTTGAGAATTGCGGCTAATAGGTTAACCGGAATGGCATAAAGCCGGCTATTAGGGTAAGATAGCCATACCCGGAGGTAAGAAGCCCCCAGTCAATGTTGATTTGTCAACATTTTTGGCGCGAACGCTGATTGTTAGGATGAGATAAGCTATACCCGAAGGTAAGAAGCCTCCTTTCGACAACCGCAGTTGATAAGCAACTGGAATTTGGCATAAACGCCGGTTGTTAGGGTGAGATAAGGGAACCCGTCGGTAAGAAGCCCCCTTTGACAACCGCGGTTAATAAGTAACCGGAAGTGGCGTAAAGCCGGCCGTTAGGGTGAGATAAGCGATACCCGTCGGTAAGAAGCCCCCTTTGACAGCCGCAGTTGATAAGCAACTGGAATTTGGCATAAACGCCGGTTGTTAGAGTTAGATAAGCTATACCCAAAGGTAAGAAGCCCCCTTCGACAACCGCGGTTAATAAATAACCGGAAGTGGCATAAAGCCAGTTGTTAGGGTAAGATAGCTATACCCGAAGGTAAGAAGCCCCCTTTTAACAATATGGCGCGAACGCCGGTTGTTTCGGGTAAGAAAAGCTATACCCGAAGGTAAAAAGCCCCCTACAACCACGGCTAATCATGTGAGCCGGAAGACGGCATAAAGCGGGCTGATAAGGCATTAGAGGCGATACCCGAAAGTAAGAAGCCACCCTCAGCAATCACGGTTGGTATTTCAATTGGAATATTCATGAACTCTTCTTGCATGAGCAAAGATGCGTAGAACAGTAGAGGCCCTGTCTTGCAGGGATGCTAAATTTATTCATATAAATATGATATGGGCAATGATAGTGTACAATGACGAGTCTCAACACTTTTAAGTGTAATAAGGGCGCAGGTGCGCTATGTTCCATGACCAGCGGGTTTCCTGACCCGCCGTGTCTGAGTCATCCTGGACATCAATAAGATAATATGATCCATTGTTAAGATTTCTGCTGACCACAGAAGGTCCTTCCCATGGAGGAGATGACTTATGCATATCCGTCTGGTCTTGAATCTACCGGAGCACCAAGTCACCTTCTTGAAACGTCCGGGTCTTGTGCCTGCGGCTATGATAGCGGCACAGGTCTTGTTGATAAATCGCCGACCGGGCAGCCGCCAGCTCTTGAGCTTCGTCCAAAGCGTCCAACGCATCTTGCCGTGCCGTATCATTGTCCATCTCAACATAAGCCGCCACTCGTGGCGAGTCATGCCGGATGTCACTTGGCAATACCGCCTCGGTACCGTACACCTTGAAGAAAGGCGTATAACCTGTAGATCTGTTAGGGGTGGTCTTGATGGTCCATAAGACGGAGGGCAACTCTTCGACCCAACACCTAGGCGTCCGTTGCAAAGGAACCATGAGTCGTGGCTTAATACCCCTTAAGATTTCTTGATTGGCCCGCTCGGCCTGACCATTGGACTGTGGGTGTGCTACAGCTGAAACATGAAGCCGGATATGCTCTTCAGCACAGAATTTTTCCATAGCGCCCTTGGATAGATTTGTGCCATTATCGGTGATGATACTATGGGGGTAGCCGAAACGGTAGATCAACTTCTTCACAAATTGAACCGCCGTTGCCGCGTCACACTTGCTGACCGGCTCTGCTTCTACCCACTTGGTGAATTTATCAACCGGCACCAAGAGGTGCGTTTTCTTATCCTTGGATCTCTTAAAAGGTCCCACCGTCAAGCCCCCAGACTGCAAATGACCAAGTAATTGGTATCATCCTCAACTCTTGAGCCGGAACATGAGCACGCCGGCCGAACTTTTGATAGTCGTCGCACTTGCAGACCAAGTCTTCTGCATCCTTGTGAGCCGTCAACCCAAAAAAACCGTGCCGGAAAGCCTTGGCCACAAGAGATTTTGAACCGGTGTGGTGTCCACAATCTCCAGCATGGATCTCATTTAAGATTTCTTGACCTTCCTCTGGCGAGACACAACGTTGAAAAACCCCAGTAACACTTGATATGTGCAACTCACCTCTAATTATTGTCATAGACTTAGATCGCCGGGTGATCTATCTGGCCAGGTTTTCATCATCAGGTAACTCGCCTCAAGTCAAATAAACCAGATATGGCACCGTCCAATCTGGAGTAGCATGCAGAGCCGCCACCAGCTGCCCCTCCAGGTCAGGAACAGCCAAATCTTCCTCCGAAGGTAATTTAACAATCGGATGATGTAACATGTCTAGAAAAATATTTGGTGGCACCGGCTTTCGCTGAGAACCTAAATATGACAAGGCATCAGCCGCCTCATTCTTGCGACGATCAATGTGATCTACCTGATAACCCTTGAAGTGGCCAGCTATGACATCCACCGCCTGACGGTAAGCCGCCATCCGTGGGTCTCTGGAATCCCAAGTACCTAACACTTGTTGAGCCACAAGATCTGAGTCGCCCAAACACCTCACCCGGCTTAAATTCATCTCCTTAGCCACTCTAAGACGATGAAGGAGGGCTTCATATTCAGCCGCGTTGTTAGTGCAAGGGAACATCAGCCAGAGTACATAACCAAACTTGTCCCCTTTGGGAGATGTCAAAACAACTCCTGCCCCTGATCCTTCCAACTATTTAGACCCATCAAAATGTATAGTCCAGTATGTATCATCCGGCTTTTCCTCTGGTGCTTGACACTCCGTCTAGTCATTGATGAAATCCACAAGGGCCTGAGACTTGACAGTTGTACGAGGTACATAACTCATATTAAGAGGCCCCAACTCCAATGCCCACTTAGCATTCCTACCAGTGGCTTCTCTGTTCTGGATGATATCCCCCAATGGAGCAGAACTAACCACGGTGATATGGTGCCCTAAGAAATAATGTTTTAATTTGCGATTAGCCATGAAGACTCCGTACACCAGCTTCTTCCAATGTGGATACCTCTGCTTGGATTCTGTCAGAACCTCACTGATGTAGTAAACCGACCTTTGAACCGGATATTCCTTCCCAGCTTCCTTGCGTTCAACCACAATTGGGGCGCTAATAGCCCGGTTGTTCACCGCCACATACAGAAGCAAAGGCTCTCCTTCAGCCGGAGCGGCTAACACTGGCGGCTCAATGAGCTGCTTCTTGAGTGCTTCAAAGGCTTCACCCGCCGCCGTGCTCCAACAAAGTTGTCTGTCTTTTTCATCATCTGATACAAAGGGATAGCTTTCTCACCCAGGCGGCTTACAAACCGGCTCAATGCGGCGATCCACCCCGCTGAGCGCTGAACATCATTAACACAAGTTGGCTCTGCCAGGGAGGTGATAGCCTTGGTTTTATCCGGGTTAGCTTCAATGCCACGTTCAGAAACCAAAAACCCCAAGAGCTCACCAGCTGGAACACCAAAGACACATTTGGACGGGTTAAGCATCATCTTGTATACCCGGAGATTGTCAATGGTCTCCCTTAAGTCGTCCAAAAGGGTCTCCTTCTTCCTTGACTTGATCACAATGTCATGTACATAAGCATGAACGTTGCGCCCAATCTGACTGTGAAGACAATTCTGTACACAGCGCTGATAAGTCGCCTAGGCACTCTTGAGCCCAAAAGGCATAGAAATATAGCAGAAGGCTCCAAAAGGCGTAATAAAAGCCGTCTTCTCTTGGTCCTTCACTGCCATCTTGATTTGATGATACCCTGAATAAGCATCGAGAAAACATAGGCTGTCGCAGCCCGCCGTGGCATCAATGATCTGATCAATGCGAGGAAGAGCGAAAGGATGAGCCGGACAAGCCTTGTTAAGGTCCGTGTAATCCATGCACATACGCCACGTGCCATTCTTTTTTAATACCAACACCGGGTTGGCAAGCCACTCCGGGTGAAAAAAACTCAATGATGAAACCCACCGCCAAGAGCCGGGCGACCTCCTCTCCAATGGCCTTGCGCCCTTCCTCATTGAACCGCCGCAGAAACTACTTGATGGGCTTGAACTTAGGATCCACATTAAGGTGGTACTCAGCGAACTCTCTCGGCACACCCGACATGTCAAAAGGCTTCCATGCAAAGATGTCCCGATTCTCACGGATGAATTCGATGAGCGCGCTTTCCTATTTGGGGTCCATGTTAGCCCCGATGATGAACTGTTTGGATGAGTCGCCCGGAGTAAAGTCTACCGCCTTAGTATCATCCGTGGAGAACTTAAGAGGCGGCTCAACCTCCGTTGTGGGCTTCTTAAGCGGTGTCATATCCTCCGGTTCGACCTGCTCCTTGTAAAACTTTAGCTCCTCCTGAGCACAACTGGACTCCGCATAAGCCGCATCCCCTTCCTAGCAGTCAATGGATGTATTCTGGTCACCGTGAACGGTAATAGTACCATTTAATCCGGGCATCTTGAGCTGCAAGTAAACATAGCAAGGCCTAGCCATGAACCTAGCATAAGCCGGCCGGCCAAACAACGCGTTATAAGGACTCTTGATCTTGACCACTTCAAACCATAGGGACTCCACTTTGTAGTTACACTCATCACCAGAGGCGACTTCTAGAGAGATCCGGCCCATCGGATAAGCCGACTAGCCTGGCACCACACCGTGGAAAACAGTGGAAGATGGCTTAAGATCCTTGTCCAGCAGCTTCATCCGCCGAAAGGTGTCATAATAGAGGATGTTGATACTGCTGCCTCCATCCATAAGCACCTTATTCACCCTGTATCCTACCACTTGGGCGGGGGGCAACAACCAAAGCTAGCCGCCCCGGGTCATCAACACGCGGCGGGTGATCCTCACGACTCCACGTTATGTCGTATTCCGACCACTTCAAATATTGTGGCAGAGCCGGCGCAACCACATTGACTGCCCGTTTACGAAGCTTTTGATCCTGCTTGTTAAGACTGGTTGTGAAGACGTGATACTGGCCCGAGTTGAGCTGTTTCGGGTTACTCTGATACCTGGACTGGTTTTGTTGTTGTTGGTTGTTCTTACCAGAATGCGGTGGACGCCCCCCTTGATTACTCTGATTACCTTGGCCATGAGGGCCTGAGCCGTCGGATCCTAACCCGGCTCCTGACCCGCCCGGTCCTGAGCCGGTGGGCGGGCCACCACCCTGGTTGTTGTTTTGTTGTGAATACTGATTTTTGAACCTATGCATGATAAAACAATCACCCATGCATGCGTCGAGGGCTTACCAGGCATGCTGTGTTCTGGACAAGGCTTCTTAAGCGCCTCTTCTAAATTGAAGGGGGTCGATTCTTATTAGGAAATTGCCTGAACCTTCCATTTCCTTTGGGATTATTCTGACCGGTGCTAGCATTAGCAACTAGCTCTAACCCGCCATCAGAGTTCTTCCGCTTATTCTGATTTCCACGATTTGCGAAACCCTTACCTTGATTGTTCTTCTTGCCTTGCCCGGTCTTATCCTCATCAGAGCCTGGATCCTTTGTGTTGTCCGAGTCAGCATACTTCGTTAGAGCCGCCATGAGCTCTCTCATGTCCTGACACGTACGCTTGAGCCGGCCAAGCTTCTGTTTCAACGGGACGAAGTCACAGTTCTTTTCTAGAATGAGCACCGCTTGGGCCGCCATGATCTTTTTAGAAGAGTGGATGATAGTCGACACCCGTCAGACCCAATGATGAGCCGACTCATTCTCTTGCTGCACACCATGATCAAGATCCACGACAGTCATAGGCTGCTTGCAAGTCCCCTGAATTTTTTTGATGAACTTTGACCTCAACTCGGCCCATGAATTTATAGTGTTAGGTGGTAAGCATTTTAACCATGTGCGAGACGGACCTTCAAGCATCATGATGAAGTATTTTGCACACACGGCCTCACTAACATCCAACATCTCCATGGCTAGCTCATAGCTTTTGACTCAGGCCTCAGGAGGTAAATTGGCCATGTAATTCGGAACCTTACGAGGCCCTTTGAAGTCCTTTCGCAGCCGTTCACTCCTCAAAGCCGGAGTCAAGCATGGCACCCCTATGGCTCTGGTGCTGGCTGAAACCTCGGCTCCCACCGAGACGGAGGGCGCCGGCTCTTGGTGAATCGCCACTGCCGCTGCCTCTTGCCGGTTCCTTGCCCGGTCTACGAGAGCTTGGGCATCTAGAGCCGCCCGATAACCCTCCGGCCCCGCCTGTGCTGGCCACTACTGGAAACCGCTGGTGACTCATAACGCCGGCTATAATTGCGGCTGGGGAGAGGGGTCGAATGGACACGGCTCCGGCTGTAAGTATACTTCTCCTGTTGAGCCATCGCCGTCTGAAGATATCCAATGGCGTCTCGCACCTCGTTCACGAAAGGCGCCTCGTCTGGGATGGGGATTGTTTCAAGATGAGTCGCCGCAGCCACCATGTTCTCTACCGGGTTGGAATAATGACCCGCCAGCATTGGTAAAACTGTTGGTGAAACTTGATTTTGCTAAGACGGATTAAGCTGTGGCTGAGCTGTCGGCCGACTCCCAGGCGCATCCACTGCCCTCCTTGCTCCTGGCGTATGGAAGAGATTCCTCGCTTCGTATTGCTCTGGCAAATGGGATTGATGCCTCATCCGATGTATGGCGGCCGTCGACTGTTGTTCCAACCCAAGGTGGAAAGCATCCGTCTTAAGGCGCTATGCCTCTGCGTCCATCTGAAATTTTAGCTCTGCTATCCTCTGTTGGTGCTTCGCCATCTGGCCCTTGAGCCGTGCAATCTCTAAATTCTGAGCCGCTTGATTATCCGCGGTAACTTCAGTGGCCATCACGCCCACGAGCTCGGTCATTAAATCCGAAAGGACTTGAGTCGGAGATGGCGGATCACTCCCCATGTTGGTGGCTCCAGCGGCTGTGCTACTTGCACCCAGGGCTGATCCCTCTGTGAACACGGCCGCATGAACCGGCTCCGGCCCCTCCGACTCAGACCGCTCCAACTCAGGGTAAAGCGCCTCATAGCCCCCGAGTCCGTCATTGTGAAGCTGGTAAATCGAGTCCGTCTCTCCACTTGATGACCCGTCCTCAGAATAGACGAGAGTTTCCTGTGATTCGGTCGCCCCGAGATCAATACCTTGAGTGAAACCTACAAAGATGCGCTTCCGGCCCGGGTCAACACGGGTAGGTGGCACGCATTGGACGGGTTGGGCGCGCCGAGCCGGCTCGACGACGTCGGTGCAGATGTCCGGCCCGGGCGTTGATCCATCAACCCAACTGATGAAGACGTGGATCCCTCCAAAGGGAACCCAGAAACCGTACACAACAGAGTCGGCGTCGAGTCCTTTGCCGGCACCGTCGACGTAGAGCCGGCCACGGCGACTCTTAGTCATCCTTATGACCACGTATCCTTCGAGCCCTGGAACAGAGCCCTTTGAGAACTCAACACCACCAAGCGCAGGCCCCACGGTGGGCGCCAACTGTCGTGGTTTTGTCACGGCAGATGTCCGGGTCAACGAACTTGGATTCGAGGACATTGCTAACGTGATGGACCCAAAGGGGTTGGTTGGGACGAAGGACACGAGTTTACCCAGGTTCGGCCCCTCAAGTCGGGGTAATAGCCTACGTCCTGCTTGAGCTTATATTGCTTGATGTATCAATTGCAAGGGAGCTGTTGCTTAACCTAGCTTTTGATAGCCTGTCTAAGTCGCCCCGGGTCTCGCCTTTATATAAGAGGTCAATACCACGGGTTACACGAGTCATAACCGACTCTCCTCATACATGTCCGAGTCTATCTCTTCCTCTCTCTTGCCTTCTTGGCTATGTCGTCTCCCGGCGACTTACGCGCCCGGGTCTTCTTCATCCGAGTCATGGGCTTAATCCGCCTGGCCCAAGTCTCCACATGTTTTGGGCTCAAGTCTTGTCGGCCCACTCCTGAACGGGTGTACGAGCCGCCCAGTGTGACCCGGACCATTCTGGCGGGTCTCACCATGGGGTTATATCCCCAACAGTAGGTATGGTGGACTCTCATGGCAAAATTGGGTTAAGGGTGTTTGGATGCAAAAGTAGTATCTCTACTTGCTGTGGAAGTTTTGGTTGATAAGAGGTGGAAGCAGGCGACACATGTTGAGGGATATATAACAATATAACTTCTATTCGGAAATAAGCAAACATAAACCATTATGTTGTCTTCCTTTCCAACATCAACTTCTTAACATATAATTTTTTAATGAGTGCTCACAATCATAAAAGATATCCAAGATAATATATTTATATGTGAACCTCTCTTTCTTTATAACTTCCTTTTAATTGCCCCAGTACCCAACAGCTATGTTTGTCCATCCACAACAGGTTTCAATCGACATACTTTTTATATGTGAAGTCATCACTCCCCATAAGATTTTCATATGTACTCTTTGATTTTATTCTACACTTCTTTCTACTTCATCTTTCTCAATATTAAAATCATACCAAGCAAGGCCCTCAACTCAAAAGCACTTTTGATTATATAATTCACGGACTTACTTACATAGGGAGAATCATAAAGCAAAGACTCAAAGCTAGATCACACGAAAACTTGAACGAGATATAACCAAAAGGATTGAAAAAAGAAAATATCATTAAAATAAAATAAAAATAAAAATAAAAACAAAAGATGTGATGGTGATACGATACTGGGCATCTCCCCCAAGCTTGGCACAAGCCAAGGGGAGTGCCCATACCCATGTGTTTAGTTGTCTGGCTTCGGAGGTGATGATGTGGGAGTTGTTGATGGGGTCAGAAGCCTTTCTAGTATACTCCTAAGCATAATTTTTCCCTCAAATCATCCACTTCCTGCTTGAGCTTCAATATCCTTTGACATAATTCTTCCTTGCTCTCCTACCGGAAACGAGAAGGGATAAATAGAACCTTGGGTTTTTGCCTTGTGTTTGGGAGGCTTGATTTCCTGAACTCCACGTGCATATCTCCTGGCTGAAGTAGGGAGGCCTCTTCTTCATCCGAGCTTTCTTCCTCGTAGTTGCCTTCTTGTACCTCCTCTGAGAACAATCCATAAGGGTCCAAGTCTCCATAGAGCTTGGGATTGGCAAGATAATGCGATATGAAGTTGTCCCCATCAGAATCTTGGGACGACATATTGCTCTAAATTTGCTGCAGAAAAAGCTCAAAAGAGAAAACGGGAGGTATTGTCGGGATATGAGAGTCAAAAACTTTGAGACATTATATAATGAATTTTTACCGACCCGAGGGAGTATGCCACAAGAAAACAGAGTCCGGGTGGTGCACGAGGTGGCCACAAGCCCTAGGGGCGCGACCAGGGGGTGGCCGCGCCGAGCAGGCTTGTCGCCTCCTCATGCACTATTCAGACTAATTTAAATTTTCCTAGTTTTTTTAAATATTCCAAAACAGATGAAAATTGCAATAGAAAAAGTTTTGGAGTCTTTTTACTTACCGTACCACGTACCTATTGCTTTTCGGAGTCTAAAACGTTCTGGTAAGGCTCCCTAATGTACTCCTCCGGAGTTATGGTATTGATGATATTGGTTTCAACATTTATGGGAGTACTTGAGATATAATGTTTGATTCTTTGACCGTTCACCACCTTCGGGTTTGTGCCTTCGACGTTGGTAATCTTGATTGCACCAGAACGGTATACCTCTTCGATGACATAAGGACCTTCCCATTTAGAGAGAAGTTTTCCTGCAAAAAATCTTAGACGAGAATTTTATAGCAAGACATGATCACCTACATTAAATTCACACTTTTGTATCCTTATATCATGCCATCTCTTAACCTTTTCTTTAAACAACTTATCATTCTCATAGGCTTGGGTTCTCCATTCATCAAGTGAGCTAATATCAAATAACCTCTTCTCACCAGCAAGTTTGAAATCATAATTGAGCTCTTTGATTGCCCAATAAGCCTTATGTTCTAGCTCTAGAGGTAAGTGACAGGCTTTACCATAAACCATCTTATACGGAGACATACCCATAGGATTTTTGTAAGTAGTTCTATAAGCCCACAATGCATCGTTGAGTTTCTTAGACCAATTCTTCCTAGATCTATTAACAGTCTTTTGCAAAATCAATTTAATCTCTCTATTGCTCAATTCTACTTGACCACTAGACTGAGGATGATAAGGAGATGCAACTCTATGATTAACATCATATTTAGCGAGCAATTTATAGAAAGCACCATGAATCTAGGGACTCCAAATCTAAGGAAAATAACTTCTTTAAGCATTTTAATAGAAGTGTCATGATCAGCGCTACTAGTTGGAATAGGTTCTACCCACTTAGTGACATAATCAACAACAACTAGAATATGATTTTACCTGTTAGATTGTGGAAAAGGCCCCATATAATCAAAACCCCAAACATCAAATGGTTTGATAACAAGAGAGTAATTCATAGGCATTTCTTGACGTCTACTAATATTACCAATTCTTTGACATTCATCACAAGATAGGACGAACTTACGAGCATCCTTGAAGAGAGTAGGCCAATAAAACCCAGATTGTAGTACCTTGTGTGCAGTTCTATCTCCAGCTTGATGTCCTCCGTAGGCTTCAGAGTGACACTTGCTTAAGATATGTTCCTTTTCATGCTCAGGTACACAACGTCTAATAATACCATCTACTCCTTCTTGATAAAGATGTGGGTCATCGCAGAAGTAATGTCTTAAATCATAGAAGAACTTTTTCTTTTGTTGGTATGTGAAACTAGGAGGTATAAATTTAGCAACAATGTAATTGGCGTAATCAGCATACCAAGGAGCATTATGTGAAGTATTCATGACAGCTAATTGTTCATCAGGAAAGCTATCATCAATAGGTAGTGGGTAATCAAGAACATTTCTAACCTAGAGAGGTTATCTGCCACATGGTTATCAGCACCTTTTCTATCAATGATATGCAAATCAAATTCTTGTAGCAGAAGGACCCACCTAATAAGTCTAGGTTTAGCATTTTTCTTCTCCATAAGGTATTTAATAGCAGCATGATCGGTGTGAACAGTTACTTTGGAATCAACAATATAAGGTCTAAACTTATCACAAGCAAACACAACTGTTGGAAATTCATTTTAATTAGTAGCATAATTTCTTTGAGCACTGTCTAGAGTTTTACTAGCATAATGGATAACATTTAATTTCTTATCTACTCTTTGTCCTAGAACAGCACCAATAGCATAATCACTAGCATCACACATAATTTCAGAAGGTAGGTTCCATTCGGGTGGTTGAACAACAGGTGCGGTAATCAAGGCATTCTTAAGAATTTCAAATGCTTCTACGCAATCATCATCAAAAACAAACAAAATATATTTTTAAAGAAGGTTTGTGAGAGGCCTAGAAATCTTAGAGAAATCTTTGATAAACCTCCTATAGAAACCAGCATGACCAAGGAAACTTCTGATACCTTTGATATCCGTAGGGCATGACATTTTTTCAATAGAATCAACTTTAGCTTTATCAACTTCAATACCTCTTTTGGAGATCTTGTGCCCCAAGACAATACCTTCATTAACCATAAAGTGGCACTTTTCCCAATTCAAGACAAGATTAGTTTCTTCACATCTCTGCAAAACTCGATCAGGGTTGCTCAAACAATCAACAAATGAAGTTCCGTAAATGGAAAAATCATCCATGAAAACCTCTAGAATTTGTTCACAAAAGTTAGAGAATATAGCCATCATACATCTTTGACAGGTAGCAAGTGCATTGCATAAACCAAAAGGCATACGTCTATAACAAAACGTACCGAAAGGGCAAGTAAAAGTGGTTTTTTCTTGATCCTGGCTTGATACAGGTATTTGAGAGAAACCATAGTAACCATCTAGAAAGCAAAAAATGAGTATGTTTGGATAATCTTTCTAGAATTTGATCAATAAAAGGTAAAGGGTAATGATCTTCCTTAGAGTTTTTAATAATCTCTTTTCTTCATGCTTTGGAAGGTTAACACTAATAATAACATGATATGTCTCCTTTTCCAAGATAAGCATATTTCAACGTACCGGGTAATTGCTTGAGCTCAAACACAGGATCACCCTTGGGTGGAGGAGGATCCCCAAGTATTTCAACAGGTAAGTTATGTTTCAAAATAGGCTGTTGTTCAAAGAAAATTTCATCTATTTCATTCCTCTCATTCATATGCATATCATTTTCATGGTCTAGCAAATATTGTTCTAAGGGATCAGTAGGAGGCACAACAATAGAAGCAAGACCAATAATTTCATCTTTACTAGGCAATTCCTTGTCATGGGGTTGTCTATGAAATTTAGAGAAATTAAACTCATGGGACACATCCCCAAAGCTCATAGTAACTATTTCTTTTTCACAATCAATCTTAGCATTAACAGTATTCAAGAAGGGTCTGCCAAATATAATGGGACAAAAATTATCTTGTGGGGAACCAAGAACAAGAAAATCAGTAGGATACTTTACTTTCCCACACAAGACTTCAACATCTCTAACAATCCCCATTGGTACAATAGTGTCTCTATTAGGAAGCTTAATAGTAACATCAATATCCTCTAGTTCAACTGGTGCAATATCATGCATGATTTCTTTGTATAAGGAATGGGGAATTGCACTTACGCTAGAACCCATATCACATAAGCCATGATAACAATGATCTCCTATTTTAACAGAAACAACAGGCATGCCAACAACTGGTCTATGTTTATGCTTAGTATCAGGTCTAGCAATTCTAGCAGCTTCATCACAGAAATAAATAACATGCCCATCAATATTATCAACCAAGAGATATTTAACCATAGAAATACTAGGTTCAACTTTAATTTGTTCAGAGGGTGTAGGTGTTCTAATACAACTCTTATGAACCACAGTTGAAGCCTTAGCATGTTCCTTTATCCTAACAGGAAAGGGTGGTTTCTCGATGTCAGCAGTAGGGATAACAGGATCAGCATTGTAAGTAATAATTTTCTCTTCAACTTTAATAGGTTCCACTACTTTCACTTTAATGGGAGGATGATATTTAAACCACTTCTCCTTAGGGAGATCAACATGAGTAGCAAAATATTCACAGAAAGAAGCTATTATCTCAGAGTCAAGTCCGTATTTAGTGCTAAATTCACGAAAAGCATCGGTGTTCATGAAGGATTTAACACAATCAAACTTAAGATTTATACCTGACACCTTACCTTCGTCGTGTTCCCAATATTCATAGTTGTGTTTAATTCTTTCCCATAAATCCCATTTGAATTCAATATCTTTCTTCATAAGAGAACCAACAGAAGAAGTATCGAGCATGGATTGATCATTACGAGAAAGCCGAGCATAAAAATTCTAAATAATAATTTCTCTCGAGAGCTCATGATTGGGGCATGAATATAACATTCAATTAATCATCCCCCAAGCTTGAGTGATTCTTTCTCCTTCACGAGGCAAAAAATTATAAATATAATTCCGATCACGATGAACTAGATGCATAGGATAGAACTTCTGATGAAATTCCATTTTCAACCGGTTGTAGCTCCATGATCCAATATCATCACATAGCCTATACCATGTCAATGCCTTCTCCTTACAAGATAAAGGAAAGACCTTCTTCTTGATGTGATCCTCGAGGAGACCTGCAAGCTTAAATAATCCACAAACTTCATCCACATAGATTAGATGCAAATCAGGATGTAGTGTTCCATCTCCTGCATAAGGATTAGCTAGCATTTTCTCTATCATACCCGAAGGAATTTCATAATAAATATTTTCATTAGGTTAAGTAGGTTGAGGGGTAACTCTTTGTGTTTCTGGTCGAGGTGAAGATACCCCGAACAAGCCCCTCAAAGTATTACTTTCCATAGTAACATTTGACAGTAAATTTCAGCACACTATATAAGTTTTTTCCTCACCAAGTTCCACTCACACTACTATAAAAACGGCTATAGCTAATATGGACGTAATGGCGCACCATATATGTGGTGCGCCATTAGTGGCCATATTACTAATGGCACACTTGGTGTGTGGTGCGCCATTACTAGTTTTGCCCTGGCCCCACACCCTTCCCAGACTTAGAAGTGGCGCACCAGGGGAAAGTGCGCCATTACTAGTTTTAACTAGTAATGGCGCACCACACCCACGGTGCGTCACTACTAACATTTTTTTTTCATTTTTTTTCAAAACTAGTAATGGCGCACCACACACCAGGTGCGCCATTAGTAACCCTGGTTACCAATGGCGCATTCTTAGGAGGTGCGCCATTGGTAACCTGAGAGCAGCTAGATATTTTTGACAACCACCTACCACACTCACTTTCCCCACTTCATTCTCTCCACCTCTACCAAGCTTGGCCTCGGCTGCCTCCTCCTCCTCACCTCATTTGCACCATAGATTCACCCAAATTAAGTGGTTAAATTTCCTTTTTTTGATAGGTAAGTAAGGGGAAAGCTTTCATTATGTTCTAGATCTACTTTTTATGGCCTAGATCTACGTATGTTTGTGGTGTTGCATATGTTTGTGTTTGCAGGTACCGGTATTTGAAATGCGATAGTTGCCAATATTTTGCCGGAATGTTGATTCATTTCCGTTTCGGTGAGAATTTGACACTATGCATTCTTTTTGGTCCTATTTTTAGGCAAAGTCATGCCAAAAAAAATTGGTTCTAAAATATTGTTTTGCTCTACCCCGCAGACGACCATGGTCTGCACGATGACTGAAGGCATCGTGAATAGGTTTTTGAGCTCCAGGAAGGCCGAGATGCTTCAGAAGAACGAGACGGAAATAAGATGTCCATGTCGAAGATGCAAGCTGAAGAGCCTTATGGGCACGGATTCCAGAAAGGTGCGGGACCACCTACTCGTCCGTGGTTTCATGGATGGCTATCGGTGGCAAGGTGATGAAGATGATTATGAAGTCATCCATTGGGTCCGGGCAAGAAATAAGGAAGGGCAGCAAGACAATAGCGGAGAGGGCAAGCGAGAAGACGAAAAATCTCCAGGACATGATCACGAAGTAGATGCAGGACACAGTCATCATGTAGAAGATGCCGGACATGATGATGAGGAAGATCAAGATGAAGGGCATGATCATGAAGATGAAGATGCCGGAGCAGACGACGATGGACCATCGATAGGCTGGGTGCAGGACCCTCATACTCAAGAGCTGCTTCTCAAGCAGACAGGTAACGCAAGAGCTGCCGCCCGAGGGAAAGCCAAGCTGGATCAACTGGAGATAGACGCGGTTACTGCATTGTATGAAGGATGCAGGCTCGAGGATACCCACCTGAAAGTAACGCTCATGGCTCTCGAGATGAAGGTAAAATACAAAATGACCGACACATGCTTCGATGAGAACATGTCATTCTGGCACGAACGTCTTCCCAAGGGGAACAAGTGCCCGACCAGTTTCGAGGAGGCGAAGAAAATCGTGTGTCCTCTGGATTTACCGCACGTGAAATACCATGTGTGCATGAACAATTTCATCATTTATCAGGACGAGCACGCGGAGTCTACGATATGTCCGGTGTGCGGCGTCACTCGATACAAGAAGAGGAAGAAAGCTCCTCGAAAAGTGGTGTGGTACTTTCCGATCACTCCTCGTCTGCAGCGGTATTTCGCGGACCCTAAGCAAGCAGAGCTCCTGCGTTGGCACGTGGATAGGGAGGAGAAGAAGCGAGAAGATGACGGAAATGATCCGGAGATAAATAAAAAAGGCAAGATGCTGAGTCACCCTAAGGATGTGAGCCAGTGGCAAGCGTTGAACTTCGAACACCCAGAATTTGGGGATGATCCAAGGAACATCATGCTGGGTGTGAGCACTGATGGAGTCAATCCGTTTGGCAGCCAGAGAATCACACATAGCACCTGGCCTGTGTTTGTGTGGATGTACAACCTTCCCCCTTGGATGTGCATGAAGAGGAAGTATATTCATACGAGTATGCTACTTGAAGGGCCGAAACAACCAGGGAACGACATCAATCTATATCTGGGGTTGCTCAAAGAGGAGCTAGACACGCTGTGGAAAATGCCAGCCAATACGTGGGACGCCGCAGCGAAACAATATTTCCCTATGAGAGCCGCACTTCTCACGACGGTGCATGACTATCTCGGTTACAGATATGTCGCGGGGCAGGTGGTCCACGAATTTTGTGCATGCGTCAGGTGCATGGATGACACAACGTATCACTAGCTAGATAGAGATCCCGGGTCTTCGAAAACCATGTTCATGGGACATCGAAGGTGGCTTCGCGACGATGACGCATGGAGAAAACGCAAGGATCTGTTCAATGGTGAAACCGAACCCCAAAGACCCCCACATACAAGGAGCGGCGAGGAAATAGACGAGCTGTTGAAAAATTGGAAAGAGTGCCGACCGCCGGGAAAGAAGTGAAAGGCGCCAGAGCCGCTGCTGAAGGTATGGAAAACGAGGTCTCTTTTCTGGGACTTGTCGTACTAGAAGATCCTCTGTGTGCCTCACAACCTTGATGTCATGCATATCACGAAGAACATGTGCGAGAGTCTGCTTGGTACCCTGCTCAACATGCGAGAGAGGACCAAAGATGGGCCGAAAGCAAGGGCAGACTTGCAATCAATGGGAATCAGGGAGGAGCTTCACGCAAAACGCCCTAATGATGATGATGATGATGATGATGATGATGATGAAGCGAAGGACACGAAAAGTTGTCGCAAAGGCAAAAAGTCCAAGAAGATCGAATATGACTTCCCTCCCGCGTGCTTCACTCTAAGTCCGAAGGAGAACGAGCAGTTTTTCACCTGCCTCGTAGGAGTAAAACTTCCTTACATTTACGCGTGGAAGATAAGCAGATACCTAGACTCAGCGAAGCAGAAGTTCAGCGGGATGAAGTCTCACGACTGTCACGTGCTGATGACGCAGATACTTCCAGTTGCAATCCTTGGGATCATGGATGCGCACGTCCGTGAAACGCTATTTGGCCTATGCAACTTTTTCGACGTCATCTCTCGGAAGTCGGTTGGCGTGAGGCAACTCAGAAGGCTACAGGAAAAGATCGTGGTGGTACTATGCGAGCTTGAGATGTACTTCCCTCCTGCATTCTTCGACGTTATGGTGCATCTGCTGGTCCATATCGTGGAGGATATCATCCAACTCGGGCCGACGTTCCTACGCAGCATGATGTCCTTCGAAAGGATGAATGGTGTCATCAAAGGATACGTTCGCAATAGGGCACATCCAGATGGAAGCACAACCAAGGGCTTTCCGACCGAAGAGTGCATCTCCTTCTGCACGAATTATCTAGGCATCGAGAACCCCGTTGGTCTGCCCGTCAACATGCACCTCGGTAGGCTCGCTGGATGGGGTCACCGGGAGGGTCGCCGCGAAATGCATGTCGACTTCAAGGGTCGACTCGCCGACTTTGAAAGAGCAAACCTAGTCGTGCTACAACACACAGACGTGGTCAATCCTTGGGTGGTAGAGCACAAAACCTTTATTGAGAAGACGTACAATGACCGAGGCCAACAGAGGACGGACGGAGATATAATCAAAGAGCACAACTCATGTTTCACGCGTTGGTTCAAGGACAAGCTTCTGTCGTACCCTTTACATGAGGATTCTTCCGCGGAAGAAAAACTCATATTCGCCTTGTCACAGGGCATCAAGCACAACCTGATGACCTATGAGGCATACGATATCAACGGCTACACATTCTACACCGAGGAAAAGGACATGAAGAGCGAGTATCAGAACTCCGGGGTAATGATGGAATCGTACACCGTTAACTACAAGGACAAATACTATGGAAGGATCAAGGATATCTAGGAGCTGAGCTACGCTGGAGAGAAGGTCCCGATGTTCCATGTCAGATGGGCCAAGAGCATCCTAAAAGAAGACCGGTATTTCACCACCATGGTTATACACGAAGCCAAATCCAAGACTGCGGGCGCAAACGTCACCGTGAAAAATGAGCCATGGGTACTGGCTTGCCAAGTGGACCAATGCTTCTTCATTACCCACCCATCAAAGCCCAATCGTGTTGTCGTGAGGAGAGGCAAAAGGAACATCATCGGAATGGATGGAGTCGCCAATGAGCAAGACTTCGACAAGTATGCCGACCCAAAGATGGAAGATGACAACGATGATGAAGTACCACACACCACAAGAAGAAGCAGGACCACCCTACCTAAAGGACGTCCGTTCAAGAGAAGAATTCAAGGGGTTCTGGGGCTAAATTATTCAACCACGAGAAAGAAGGGCAAGAAGATTGTGAAAAGATAGCTAAGATCGAATCACGACGTGTTGGTCGCGTGTGTGTGTCAATGGCAAGCTCAATCTTTGATGACTGTTATTTCATGTCACTTGATTTCAACCATGTCATCTAATTCTAAATCTTTGCACAATGTGATATCACCTCATAACATGATTTTTTGTAAGTGTCTCTCTCCATGAGTTTTATGGATGGGTTAGGTGTAAACCGTTGGGCTATTCCATTTCTTTTCGGTTATTAAGTCATGTGCATGCAATACGTCTCAGAAAATTTAGATAACTAGACGATACCCCACGCGTTGCGACAGAAACCTTGTTAAAAGTATATGGATAAGTGGTAGAAGACTAAAATCAATGCAAAAACAAGTATAAAACTTTCTTACATGACTTAATTCCCTAAAAAAAGTGGTATAAGACTAAAATTCATGCAAAAACAAATATGAAACTTTCTTACATGACTTAATTCCCTGGGAGAAATAATGCACGAGGTGGTATTTTTGCATGAAGAGATTAATAAAAAAAGTAACTTATAATTCCATCCATGACTTAATAATGTGGAATTGTTGCATGAAGAGGAAAATTAGCTAGTGGATTGTAGTTATTTAAGAATAAAGGATGACGGAGAAAATGTCAATGGATCGTTGGAGCCTAATTTTGGGAGCACATATTTCTCGGAGCACATATTTCTCGGTCGGCTGACGGTACCGTATTTGTTTTTTTACATGCAAGAGTTTTTAGAAAGGAAACTGGGCACGAGCCCACCTTTGAATTAACACTGTCATTAACCGATCAGAAATTAGCATCAATGACATAAGCTACAATGACAGAATGATACAAGGGGTTAGATAGATAGCTTAGAACTCAACCCCCACATTACAAGCACACGGGAAAACAGAGAAACGAGATTACTACTTGTGATGACAACGGCTATTGCATGGATGTAACCAAGGGTTGAAAGGAGGTGATAAAAAAGTTATGAGTAAAAAAATTGATAACCAAAATTATTACATGCAACTAAAAATCCAAAAAAATAATAAAAAAGTTAGTAATGGCGCACCAGGAGAAGGTGCGCCATTGCTATCATGGTGTTTATGGCGCACCCCTAAAAGGTGCGCCACTAATATACCAATTTTTATGGCGCACCCCTAAAAGGTGCGCCATTGCTAACCCTCCCCCGTAGTACTCCTTCCCCTTCTTTCATTCCCTCCCCGCACTCGTCTCTCCCCCACATCTCCACTCCAACCGCATCGCACCGCACCCCTCCCTCCCTCCCATCTCCCCTCCCTCCACCCAGCGCCGATGACCACGCACGGCGACGAGGTGGGCACGACAGCGACCGGAACGCGACCGCGTCAACGAGGGGAGATCTGTTCGTGGTGGGGGTGATCGAGCTCGAGCCAGAGCACGAGGGCGAGGAGATGACACACCCCTCCTTGCCGCCGGAGTTCGGGGAAGCCCCGGACCCGAGGAGGGTGGAGGAGGATGAGGAGGCCTTTGAGGACGCGCTCATCGACGAGCAGCTACGGGAGGTATCACCCCGAGCACCCCATCCGCCCACCCGTTCTCCTTCTTGATTTCTGTGCTAGAATTTGATATCCCGACCCTAAAGCTTTGATTAGGACATATGGTGGTGCCGTGCCGCGAGGGTTCCATTGGTGGGCTGGCTCTTAGGGTATAATTTCCTCTTGGAAAAAATCTTCCCACACTGACCTGGCTAACACCGCCTGTAGCTCTTCGTCTCGGCAAAACAAAGACAAGAAACTACCAACACTTGTTAATCTACATGCCAAACAAACTCACAGAAAAGTGTAATGTATGCCTAAGCAAAATAAACATAAAAAATATGCACATTGTTGTTTTTCTTATTCCCCACAAGCAATGCCCGGTTACTACTAAGATGAAGAAAGTGTAAATGTATGCTTCTATTAGTATGTATGCGCACAAAAAAATAGCTTTTAGTCATCTAATTACCATTCAGTAACCCAACTTGTGTTGCTTCAACAACAAAACCCATCAATATTCATAGTAGTGGCGCACCATATTGCACTTTAGTGACGCACATGAATAAACACACTAGTGACGCATTATCCAAAAGTGTGCCATTAGTAACCCAGAGCACAAGGTACACATGGCCCCTTGGAGTAACAACAGTGATGCACTTTTGGGCCTAGTAATGGCGCACTTTAGCTGTGCCATTAGTGTCTAGGATAGTAATGGCGCACCAGGTGGTGCGCCACTGTTATGTAGATTAACAGTGGCGCACTAGGCGTGCGCCATTACTATTTATTAGTAGTGGCGTGATAATAGTGGCGCACCTATAGTGCACCATTAATAGCCAAAATAGGTGCGTCACTAACAGCCTTTTTTCTAGTAGTGTCACCAAAGGCGCTTCACTCCCCGGCAACGGCACTAGAAAAGAGTCTTGATGATCCACAATTATAGGGGATCTATCGTAGTCCTTTCTATAAGTACGAGTATCGAACCCAATGAGAAGCGGAAGGAAATGACAAGCGGTTCTCAATAAGGTATTCTCTGCAAGCACTGAAATTATCGGTAACAGATAGTTTTGTGATAAGATAATTTGTAATGGGTAGCAAGTAACAAGTGTAACAAAGGTGCAGCAAGGTGTCCCAATCCTATTTCCAGCATAGGACAAGCCTGGACAAACTGTTATATAAAGCAAAGCGCTCCCGAGGACACATGGGAATTTATGTCAAGTTAGTTTTCATCATGCTTACTTCATTCGCGTTCGCTACTTTGATAATTTGATATGTGGGTGGACCGGTGCTTGGGTGTCGTACTTACTTGGACAAACCTCCCACTTATGATTAACCCCTCCCGCAAGCATCCGCAAATACGAAAGAAGAATTAAGATAAATCTAACCATAGCATGAAACATGTGGATCCAAAACAGCCCCTTACGAAGCAACGCATAAACTAGGGTTTAAGCTTCTGTTACTCTAGCAAACCATCATTTACTTATTGCTTCCCAATGCCTTCCTCTAGGCCGAAACAATGGTGAAGTGTTATGTAGTCGATGTTCACATAACACCACTAGAGGAGAGACAACATACATCTCATCAAAATATTGAACGAATACCAAATTTACATGATTACTTATAACAAGACTTATCCCATGTCCTCAGGAACAAACATAACTACTCACAAAACATATTCACGTTCATAATCAGAGGAGTATAAGTGATGATCAAGGATCTGAACATATAATCTTCCACCAAGTAAACCAACTAGCATCAACTACAAGGAGTAATCAACACTACTAGCAACCCACAGGTACCAATCTGAGGTTTTGAGAGGAAGATCGGATACAAGAGATGAACTAGGATTTGGAGAGGAGATGGTGCTGATGAAGATGTGATGGAGATTGACCCCCTCTCGATGAGAGGATCGTTGGTGATGACGAGGGCTTCTATTTCCCCTTCCCAGAGGGAAGTTTCACCAGCAGGATCGCCCTACCGGAGCTCTAGATTGGTTCTGCCCAAGTTCCACGTCGAGACAGCGGTGCTTTGTTCCGAAAGGTATCTTATGATTAGTTTTCCTCAACGAAACCATCCATATAGCAGAAGATGGGCACCCGAGGGCTGCCAGGTGGGCCACAAGCTCACTAGCCACGGCCAGCAGGCTTGTGGCTCCCTGGTGGGCCTCATGATGTATTTCTTTCGCCCAGTATTGTTTATATATTCCGAAATAATTGGCCGTAGATTTTCAGGACTTTTGGAGTTGCGCATAATAGGTATCTCAGATTTGCTCCTTTTCAAGTCCAGAATTCCAGCTGCCGACATTCTCCCTCTTCATGTAGACCTTGTAAAATAAGAGAGAAAAGGCATAAGTATTGTAGCAAAATGTGTAATAACAACCCGTAATGCAATAAATATCAATACAAAATCATGATGCAAAATGGACGTATCAAGCACATCTTGGGCGTTACAACTATTATACTCCTAAATTTTGTGTATGAATATCGAACATGTAGATTGGCACGAAATTGTCTCCAGGATATCTTGCTAGTGAGGCTAATATTGGATTTGTAGATTTCCACTAAGAGCTACCGTCATCCGTTTGTTGGCCATGTCCTATTGCGGGTTGCAGCCCTGCTGCGCCCCGCTCTCCCTCCTTTTCCTTCTACCGCATCACCCTTGGCTGGGCAGGATTTGCCACCTTCTCGGGTTAAATCTTCACATTAGGCAATGTTCGCCGGAGGAGGAGCATCAGTCTAAGTTCACCGTTTATGTCGGAGCCGCTACTCAATATGGCATCTCGATGGAAGGCCACAACATCAATCGGTGGATGAGACGCCATGACCAAGGCCCCTTATGTGCATCATCGGAGGTGATGGAAGGAAGCGGTGTGTGACTGTGTGGTCTTCGATGGGGACGACGACATCAGCTTGGTCTGAGATATCTGCATCGACTCCGGTCCTATTTTTGTGTCCTATTTTTCTTACATTATATTCATTCATACATGGTTTTACTTGCTTCTATAGATTCATAGTATATCAGATTCATAGTATATCTGAGATATGTATTACTTACCCATTCTTTGTTTTATTTGGAGGTTGTGGCGCTTGGGAAAAGTTCACTATTGAAGAAGTTGTGGCCTCAATCTTGGTCTCAATTTCATGCTTGGTGATGTTTTGCCTCTCTTGCCTCTTCCATGTCCTTAATTTTGTTTTGTATAATTGGGGATAAATAGGACCATGTTTGAATACGAGTTGCAACGGGTGAAAAATACCACACCCTACACCAATAAGTATGGTTTAAAGTCCCTTCGTCACTGGTCCACGTCCTAACTGATGCATCCAAATATGGTCGATTCCAATGAGAGTGCCCATCATACCCTATTCACTTTAACTTTGTAATGTTATGAACTTGTTTTGGGGAGGATGAGTCCTCCATGTGCCAACGCATGCCTTCTTCGGGTCCAGTAATTAGCCTCATGCGTATCATGGCGGTGACAAAGTTGCTCTCTTGCTTTTTGCCTCTTTGTGAATTTATCATCATGTTAGATTCATCCTGCGAAGGCACAACCTTGAGGTGTAAATGAATAAGTTGATGGCATGGGCATGCACACCATTGAGGATTTGAGGTGTAAGGTAATAAGTCGATGGCGGGAGTGTGCACATCGTTGAGGTGTAAGGTAATAAGTCGATGACAAGAGCACGAACCTCGGAGTAATAGGAATCAGGGCAGAGGCACCACAAATTTGAAAATAAAATAAATGTAAAACACATTTGTGAAGGTGGTTGACGTCGTCATCCTGCGATCAGAGGGGTGCGGTACCATGACGACATGAGACATGTATCTTTCTTGAAGCAGCCGATGACTGGCCTAACGCACCTGTTGTTGACCTCGACCAGCCGCATAGTGCATCGACGCCGACGTAGCTGCCGACATGGTGTCGTTCACTCACTCAAGAGAATCTGCGTGGGAGGCATCAGTGATGGGAATTTCAGTGAGACGCGGAAGCACTATCGATGATCGGGATGCCTCAGCCTGAACCGATGACAACTGCTCCCTCCGATCCAAAATAATACTTACCCACACCAAGTATGCATCGCGCACACAAAAAGCACTAAGAACATAAAACACTAAACCACACAGTGAAGTCAAGCCCGCATCAACACACATCCTGCATAAGATCAAAAATTTCAACATATCTATTTTTTTGCTGCAATGCTTAAGGCGATCCGTAACCCAAAATCCCCACCACAGTTTACTTTCTTCTCTACATGTCCTGTCTCCAAATACTTCCTCTCTCTGCACCAAATCCTTTCTTCAAAGCTCTCCTCTCCAATCTAAAAATCAAATCCAGATGCCTCTGATCTTCATAGCTCGAAGCACCAGCCTCCAGCCACTCATACACCATGGTTATGGTGACTTGCGCCCGTCATGACTTCGGCACATGCAAATGTTGGGGAATAATGCTGACTCAGCAACGGTTGAAGTGGGTCGCACTGTATTCAACACGGGTCACACTCAGTACTCCCAAGCATCTTTCTCCTGTACACATCTTCCTCCTAGTCTTCTACAAATCTTGACCAAATTACTGGCAATCCTGCGTTTCTGCTAGAAAATCCGACCCAAAATTAAATAAAAACCGCCTGCTAGTAGCCGAATCAGCCAAGTGACCGCAACCCCAAGCTTGTGCAGCCCAACCACCCAAGTTGAGCTGCTGGCCATGGCCTCGTTTTCGATCTCGTGGTGCGGTCCATGGCTTCATTTCCAACCCCCTTCTCGCTCCGTCCACCATGGTTGCACCGCCGAGAACTAAAGGTGCTGGCTATGGATTTCAATGTGGAAGAGGAAGGGAGAGCAGAGACCATGGGGTTGAGGTGGGTTGGGGTCGCCGGCAAGGAGTCCTACACCTAAGTCTAGATCCTCGTCGAGTACAACATCTCCGCCGTACCCGAACTATTAGCCCACCCCGCGAGACCTCTGTGTCGAAGGGGAGGAGCGGTTAGATGGGGAGGCAAGGCTAGGACCATTTGAGACCAATTGGTCGTAAGCTTTTCGGGGGGCTCGAGACGCTATACCATAATGACCAATTTCGTTAGAAAGGTCGTAATTTCCTTACACGAAATGGTCGTAAAGTAGACAACACTGGTCCGCTGCCTTATTTCTAGCTGATCACAACCAATATACGTGTTCATATCCTTGTAAATTGTGGTGCATTGCTATGACTAGGCGCCATCTCATCAGTTTTGCCTATGTGTCATGTCCATCTCTCAATTTTTGCCCTAGTTTGTGACGTAGCCTACATTTCTGTCATTCAAAAGATTCCGCAAATATTCTCCTAAATACTTTGCATCATATATTCCTCAAATATGTCAAAACCCTTCCTTGCCTAGTTCAAAAATAATTCAGGAATATTCATTTTCCTATTTTGTTCAAAACAACACTTTGTGGAGGAAGTGTTATTTATAATTTTTGGATTGCCCTCAAAAATTTTGGGCACCCTTTTCTATCCAAATCATTGCCTCATGACAAAATTCAGATCCATTTGCCCATTAAATCTTCCGTAGAAAATTCCCAAAGCATATGTTCAGCTAGAAGCTTTGTGAAGTTAGTACTAGATAGGCATCTCCTAATGAGCTGAATTTTTGCCACATATTTTGTATGCCAAAATAATATCTCTCCACAAAATTGTATCCCCATATAATAATCCATGTGACCTCACCATCCAATCTTTGTTTCTGGTAATATTTTTAGTTTGTGAAGCAACTATATTTTATATTGCTTTTCAATTTCTGAAAAATTAATAGGAGATGACCCGCCCATAGAACCTCTCTATACCAAATTTTATCTGATTTTAATGTAGACAATATTCTTCAATATTTTTCCCAATTTTCTGTTCAGTGGAGAGCATTGTGAAGGAAGTACCACTTTTATTTATTCAAATGGTATAAAATTTGTACAATAGCTTCATATGACCAAGTTGTCATCCTCCACCAAATTACATCTCAATCCAATAACCTATGCGAGCCTAGATTCAATTTCTATTTTCTGGCCGGATTAGCACATTGCAAAGCAAGTTCTATGAAGACCCCTCATATTACCCTCAAATTTTGGGGTACTCTTACATACTCAAATCATTGTCACGTGAAAATATTCAGCTCCATTTGCATAGTAAATCTTCCTCAGTAAATTTACAAAGTTTCTACCCAGGGAGAAGATTTGTGAAGCAAGTACTATCTAGTTTCGCAAAATTATCTGAGATTTTATAAAATCTTCTATATGCTCAAACCTTAACTCTCCACAAAATTTGAGGACATTTCATTTAGCCAATTTCTCTCAATATTTTTCCCAAGTTTATGTCCAAATAAGAGCATTGTGAAGGAAGTACCACTTTGGCATGTCCAACTATTATAAAATTTTGAGAGTGCTTTTATATGCCCAAATTACCATCCTCCACCAAATTTCAGCTCAATCCAAGCATTCATTTGAGCCCAGCTTCAACATCCATATTTCTGGTCATATTTTCAGTTTCTGAAGCGAATATATTTTATATTGCTTATTTATCTTTGAAAATTTACCAGGGAATATTCCTACATGCATAACTTACCTCCACCAAATTTTAGCTCATTTCATTTAGCCAATTCCTCTCAATAATTTTCCCCAAGTTTCTATCCAGAGAAGAGCATTGTGAAGGAAGGGGCACTTTGGCATGTTCAAATGGTATCAAAATTTTACAGTACTTTCCTATTAACGAATTACCATGCTCCATCAAATTTGAGCTCAATATATTCATCTATTTGATCCTAGCATCAACATCCATATTTTTGCACAGTGTGGTACTTTGCAAAGAAAATGCCACCTGGGATCCTTCATTTGAGCTAAAAATTTGCCAAGACAGCCTCCTTAGTAGATGATCATCCTCAGCCAAACCTCGGGCCCATTGGCCATGTGAATTTCACCCACCGCTAATCAAACACTTTGCTGCTAATTCATGTTTGAGCTTACTCCAGTCTACTCGTGAGATTATTCTATTGTATTATTCTTCCAAACACCTATAGGGAGAGTGACCAACTCACTAGACATGCCTTGGCCATCCAGAACATGGTGCGATGCCACGGTCACTCGGTGACCACGTGGCTGACATGTCGGTTTACATGCTCTAGAGTTGGGGCCCTCGAACACCATCCAAACCTCGACGTCTCGCCATCACACCATGTATCTTTGATTAAATGGATACTTATGACCTACAAAATATTTTTGGAAAAAATAAAGAGCAAACTATAAGGCAGTTGCAGTTCAAATTTGACCCGCTTCCTACTAAATCATCGGAGATTTGTATTTTTCACAAGAGGTGGATCAAAACTTATGACACCCAACCATTTTGTCAATTATACATTAAATGTGGACTAATATTTTATAAAAATGCTTCGGTCCAAATTTGCAATAAATATATGGTAGGTCCTTCATAAAAAACTCATTTGGGGCACTCAAAAAATGGAAAATGAATTTTTTGTCTGAAGAAAATAAAAAGTTCCTTAGGCAACATTGTTTTCCATTACAATATGCACCCTTTTGCACAATATGAGATCATTTGAACAAACTATGCCATGAATGTGGCCATAAGATTGATCATTTGGCTTGAAAACCATGAATCTTCACACATGATAACTCATTTTTGATAACACCTTTTTTTAAATATTGCCATGTTACAAGTTTATTATTTTTCCTGGTAACTTGGTCACATATAATGACACAATGCAAAGGTTTTACAATTTTTTGATTATTTTTTTTGAATTTTGCATGACCATTTCAAAATGCGGTCAAAACGACGTGCATGAATGTTCCTAGCTAGGGGTTGAATATGTTACAACTTTTGGTGTTTCTATGATTAAATAGATACTTTTGTACCTATAGATAGTTTTTTCTAAAAAGCAACCTATGAGACAACAACAGTTCAAATTTGACCTGCTTCCTACTAAATAGCGAGAAATTTGTCTTTTTCATGAGAGGTGGCTCAAATTTTTTGACACCCAAATATTTGGTCAATTGTACATTAAATATTCCCTAATATTTAATGAAAATGATTTGGTCCAATTTTGCAACAAACATATGGTAGGTCCTTCACAAAAAAACTTATTTTGGGTACTCGAAAAATGGAAAATGAATTTTCCGTCCAAAGAAAATGAAAATTTTATTAGACAACATTGTTTGCCATTCCAATATACCCTTGTGCACAATATGATATCATTTGAGCAAACTACGCCATGAATGTATGTATAAGATTGATCATTTGGCTTGAAAGCCATGAATCTTCACACATGATAGCTCATGTTTGAGAACAACTTTTTAGAAAAATTGTCGTGTTACAAGTTTATTATTTTTCCTAGTAACTTGGTCACATATAATGACACAATGCGAAGGTTTTAGATTGTTTTGATTTTTTTTGAATTTTGCATGCCCGTTTCAAAATGCGGTCAAAATGGCGTTCATGGCCGTTCCTATCTAGGGTTGAATATTGGAAACTTTTGGTGTTTCTGTGATTAAATAGATATTTTTGTACCTATAAATGATTTTAAAAAAAAATAAAAATCAATCTATGAGACAACTACAGTTCAAATTTGACCCATTTCCTACTAAATTGCGGGAAGTTTGTCTTTTTCACGAGACGTGGCTCAAAGATTTTTACACCCAAATATTTAGTCAATTGTACATTAAATATTCCCTAATATTTTATAAAAATGATTTGGTCCAATTTTGTAACTAATATATGGTAGGTACTTCACAAAAAAACTCATTTTGGGTACTCGAAAAATGGAAAATGAATTTTCCATCCAAAGAAAATGAAAATTTTCTTATACAACATTGTTTGTCATTCCAATATGCACCCTTCTGCACAATATGATATCATTTGAGAAAACTATGCCATGAATGTAGCTATAAGATTTATCATTTGGTTTGAAAGCCATGAATTTTCACACATGATAGCTTATTTTTTAGAACACTTTTTAAAAATAATTTTTGTATTATAAGTTTGTTATTTTTCCTGATAACTTGGCCACATATAATAACACAACGCAAAGGTTTTACAATTTTTATTTTTGTTTTAGCATGCCCGGTCCAAAATGTGGTCAAAAGGATGGGCATGATCGTTCCTAGCTAATGGTTAAATTTTGGAAAACTCTTGGTGTTTATCTGATTAAACTGATACTTACGTATGTAGAAATGATTTTTAGAAAAATAAAGAGGAAACTATAAGGCAGCTGCAGTTCAAATTTGATCCGCTTCCAGCTGAATCGACGGAAATTTTTCTTTTCACAAGAGATGGATCAAAGATTTTGACACCCAACCATTTGATAAATCGTATATTAAATATGGACTAATATTTTATAGAATGTTTTTGGCCCAATTTTGCAACAAATATTTGGTAGGTTCTTGACAAAAAAACTCATTTTCGACAATCGAAAAATGGACGAGAGGTGGACGGAAAACTTTTAAGAGAGAACCATTTGGCCAATTTGTACATAAAATACGCTCGAATATTTTTGAAAATTGTTGCGGTCTAATTTTGTAATTAATATTTGATAGGTTCTTCACATAGGTGAAAACAAAGAAGAGACACAAAAAGAAAAACACATTTACATAAGCGTAATTCTCATTAGTGGAGATGTTTGTGTCATGGATTGATGACATGGCACACATCCATCCATCCATCCATCCACCTACCCACAGCCCAAACCCTAACTCCACTCCTCCCGTTGGTCCCCTCTCCCCTCTCCCCCGATTCAGATCCAGTCCTCGCCGCCGCCACCTAACTCAAGCCGGTCCAACCGCCCGCGCCCGCACACCACCACCCGCTCCACGATCACCACCCGCTCCTTCTCGCCTCCCGAAGGACGTAGATCCCACGCCGCTCTTCCTCCGTCCGCCGACCCACCCTGCCCCGGAGGCCTCACTCGCTTCCTTTCGCCATAGGGCCACCGTGCTCGTCCCGCCCTTGGAGTTGCACCTCCACCGTCATCTCCGTTGGCTCCTCGCCGACGCCGACGCTCCCACCTCCTTTGCGCTCCGCTCGATGAGCTCGAGGCCCTGTGGCTCTGCCACATCCGGGACAGGTGCCTGTTCCAGTACATGGTCGGGGACGAGCACTGGAAGGACCTGGTGGTTGTCATCTGGGACGGTGTGCTCATCCGACAGCCCGAGACGGAGGCCGTCGTGGACATCGTCACCACCACCGACTATGATCGGGGGTCCTGGTCCTCTCCCTCATCACCCTAGGCGGGGGCATCTAGCTGAGCCACTAGACAGGGTGTGGGCTGCCGCTTCTCCAACATCGTCTGCAA
The DNA here is from genome assembly GCA_022496015.1 of Hordeum marinum. Classification (NCBI taxonomy): domain Eukaryota; kingdom Viridiplantae; phylum Streptophyta; class Magnoliopsida; order Poales; family Poaceae; genus Hordeum; species Hordeum marinum. The sequence continues at coordinate 144,909,808 of CM039678.1, forward strand.
GAAGGCCGACACGACATGAAAGAGGTGAGGAACCATCCCCCTTTCTTGCTAGATCTCGTCGTGGTGGGTGGGGGGCTGAGCCGTGCGCTGTCTTCTGTGGTGGTGTGTAGGTCCGAAGAGCTTTCCGCGGAGGAGATGAACCATCTGATGGTGGTGGTGCACAGCCCGCGCCAGTTCAAGGTGCTGGACAGGAGGACTACATGACGGGAGGTTCTCCCAGATCGTCTCCAAAGCCGTCGACATGATGCTCAGGGATGACCTTGAGAGGCTCAACAAGATCAGGTATAAACTCCTCTCCCTCTTGTTTGTTTTTTCTTCATACTGTTTGGTGGTTGATCGATGATTAGGTGCTAGGTTCAACTGGTTATGATGCTGTTAACTAACATCTTGCACATGCTTTAGTAGTAGAAGTAGTTGATATCTCACCCAGTACTTTGTAGTCTAGTCTTGAGATTGACATAGTGGGTTTCTGGAAGCAGATCTCCAGACATTATAATGCCTGAAATGCGTTTATTTTGTTGTTCTTGATGGACATAGTGTTGTTTTGGTAGCATGTACTAACTTCATGTGCTTCATTCTATACTGGTTTATAGATAGAGCAATGTGGCTGGAGTTTGATTTTCAGTTGGTATAGTCTGCTTATGCTACTCTTTTGTTGTAGGTAATTTGAATGTTGTAGGTTTAGTATGAACGTGTCTTAATCCATTGGATGGCCTCTGGCTAGTTCAGTTGGTATCTAGTCTAGAATAAATTATTTTCCCATGTTTTCTTTCCTTGCTGGACATGTGATGCTACAAGTGTTGTTGCTGCTGTTTACTACTCCCGCCGTAAAGAAATATAAGAGCGTTTAGATCACTACTTTAGTGATCTAAATTCTCTTATATTTCTTTATAGAGGGAGTACATGGTATTATTGTTAGCTATATATATACTCGTCACTGATTCATGCTCTTGTGGTTAGGGTTCTACTCCTCGAAGTGATGCTTTTGCATTGCTTTCCTTCATCACGCGCCTCTAAACTATATGATATCTCCTTGTAGATTAGACGTCAAAATTTCTAACTCCTCCTATCCATGTGCAATAGTGATGCTTTCGATTTCATCCGTGCTACAGAGCACAAGGGCTTCATGGCCAACCAAGGTGCATGGTGCTCGCAAGCGACAAACGGAGGTTGTTCGACATTGGCTGCACTAACCACCACTATGAGCTCCTCCCTTTGCTATGCTACAATCATGCTCTGTTTCATGGGTTAGTTAGGATTTTGATGATTTTTGCGCCGTGATTGAGTCCTTGCCGACTATTGCGTTGATGATCAAGTGCTGGTGCTTCATCTCGCTATTTAATTTGCTGCTGGTAATTAGTAATACTAGATGATGCCCCGCGCGTTGCTACGGGAACATTGCTAAAAAGGAATAAATAGTTGCTGTAAAAAATCTAAAACTAATGGAAAGAAAATGTAAGCTTAAAAATAATAAAATACAAATAGTATAAATAGGAGTGAAAATTAGAGTTGAAAAATGTACTTTCTAACAAAATATGGAGGATGAACTCTAATGAAAAACACTACTTATGACTAATATGTATGAATTGATGATGTGGCACCATTGCATGCATAGAGTAATGCAAAAAATGTTATTTATATTTTGCATGCATACTTGCTTATGTGATGACTAGGAAAATTAGGTAGTGGGTTCTATCTATTTAGGAATAGAGGATTAGAGTGCTGCTGGTTTATTAGGATGTGGCGGAAACCATTGGATGGCCTTCCTGGACATGTTATCTAGAATTAGTACTTGTCCGATTTTTGTTAGCTAGAACAGTAAATCTTTGTATTTGGTGAACATTAGTACCTAACTCAGTTGTGCCCCATTGATATCCTACTAATGTTAATTGTTACTCCCATGGTGCTGATATTGTTCACAATATGTATCTATTTTGGTTCCCATTATTATCTCATGCCTTTGTGATGTTAGTATGCATGCACTGACTAGTATTGTTTGATCTTGTCGTTGAATGGATGGTCATGATAATATAATGGTATTTTGTTTTAGGCGCAATATGCTGTAGTGAGCTTTTTTAAACGACCTGTACTTGTGCCATGCATATTCATATTGTGTCTCTGTTTCATGTATGAACGACTATCTCATTTTAATTAACTGGAGGAAAAAATAATTGTACTAGTTGAATTTGTGTTATCATTCTGAAGAATGTCCTTTTTTAAATGGTCTGTTCATAATATATTGGCTCCGGTTTTTTCTTATTCTTCTCTGTTGATTCATGTAACAGGACGACCATGGAAGACATGATGATAGTTCATATTGTCGTTCTGTTACCCCAGTGTAGCAAAGGTCGCCTACTTAGTCCTGCATAGAGTTCCATATGACTCGGGCAGGAGACCAGTTTCTACCGATTGTCATCGTTATTGTCACTATATATGTGTAACTGTGATTGTATTTGTATCTGTGTTGCTACACTGGTAGAGCCTGTAACCATGTCATATGGCACGAGCAGGGGGGCATTAAGTAGTTATTACACTTGTAGAGCTTGTATCTTGTGTTATATGATGTAATAGGTTGATTTGGCTGCTATTATTTGAAGCATTATATTTTTTGCCTGGTTATTTATTTACTGTTAAGTTATTGTCTGAAGAATATGATGCTGGCAAAAGGGCCCCACTTAATAAAATTTGGCAAATAGGGCCCACTTGACTAGAAAACAAAAACAAAAAAATTGATTCAAAAAGGCCACGACCCAGAAACTAAAAAGGCTGAATTGATGGGCCAGGCCCATCTAGCTAGCAAAAATTAAAAGAAAAAATATATATTAAAAAGGCTGAATTCATGGGCTCGGCCCATATATTAAAAAGGTTTTTTTTAAAAGTACTACCTAATTTGTTCCAAATTCTAAAAGCATATGTCGAAATTGAAAAAAACAAATCAAAAATAGCACCCTGTTGGCCTCTGGGGGGCCGTAGAGGGGCCCGTCGGCCTCCGGGGGGGCGAAGAGGGACCCGTTAGCCTCGTGAAGGCCGAAGAGTGTCAGGGGCACAAAACATAATTAAGATGTCCTCAAATGAAAAAGTTGTCAACACGAAAAATCTTCGCCTCGTCGCATCGGTTGATTCTGATATAAAAATCGTCTTAATCCAAGGTCGTATGCAACTTGTAGAGCCAAAACAAGATCAGGGGCAGAAGAGTGTCAGGGAGCACAAAACGTAATTAAGATGGCCTCAAATGAAAAAGTTGTCAACACGAAAAATCTTCGCCTCGTCAAATCGGTTGGTTTTGATATAAAAACTATCTTAATCCAAGGTCGCAGGCAACCTGTAGAGCCAAAACAAGATCAGAGGCAGAAGACTGTCAAGGGGCACAAAACGTAATTAAGATGACTTCAAATGAAAAAGTTATCAACACGAAAAAACTTCACCTCATCGAATCAGTTGATTTTGATACAAAAAATCGTCTTAATACGAGGTCGTATGCAACCTGTAGAGTCAAAACAAGATGAGGTGCAGAAGCTGCAGAGTTACTTCGGACAAACCGAATGGATGTCAGAAAATTTTTCACGGGACACCTGATGCATTCGGTGAGACCATCTATTTTTTTTATCATGAGACACCACCCAGATCACTCAGCGACACCATCTAAAAAAAGTCACACGTCGGCGGGCTCACCGCCGGCCGCCTCCTTTGTCTGCGTGAAGATAACGAATAAGCGATCACATGTACTACGAACATGGAGCGTGATTTGGAACACGCTGACTTGCCATGTTTTTCCTTTTCTTCTTTGAGCACATTACATTACAATTTAAGTCTCTTACATACATCAAGCATACAATCACCCCTATAAACAGACGCGTGCACGCTTTATTTTGATGAGCATTTTCGATAGACTGCATCGGCACAACATTTTAAGATTGATGAAGTTGTTATAGACGCCTTCCTAATCGACGGTAAGATCTCCCCCGCAAATTTTTTTTGGACAGAAACGTTGTTTTCTATTGAACGCACGTAGTCAAAAAGCCCTGCCATAAATTGTCCTTTGAACACGCTAACTTGCCATGTTGACATATACTGCACGCGCATTACTTTCATTACGTTTCTTTGGGTTGGAAGAGTTGGTTGGGTGTGCCCGTTCAGTATACTCAATCGCCAACATCTCTTATCTCTTATCTCTTATTTACTAATTGAAAGCAAAATAATGCAAGAGTACTTATTTAGTAAAATAATAGTGTCCAAAAGGAGATATGCACAGCACAGAGGCCTTAGTCGGATACTAATATATATCATGGGTTATGATATACCGGCGAGCTAGGCATCATCGCCTAACGAAAAATAGCATCACCACTTTTCCCAGTGGCTCATTTAGCATTTCACAAAGATCAATTAACTTAAAAGGGTACTATCTCTGTTCCTAAATATAACTCTTTTTAAAGATTACATTACGGACTACATATATATATATATATATATATATATACATACTTTTGGTGTGCAGATTCATTTATTTTGCTTCATATGTAGTCCATAGTGGAATATCTAGATACACTTATATTTAGGAACAGAGGGACTACAAAGTAACTTTCAAAATTGTATATGCATTCGCCCAATAATTTAAGGGACTTTTGGGACAACATAAGTGTGAGCTTTTGGAATATTCGAGAAAGCAACCACATCACAATATTGAATTTAAAGATATAAGGATGTCTAATAGAATATTTCAATCAAATAAAATAAGATTGGATCGGAGAACTAAAAATATAGGGTATTATTGAAAAGACAAAGAAGATTTTGGCGAGTGCACCGGGTGTCACGTGACAAATTTTCTAACATCCATTCGGTCTGTCCGAAGTAACTCTGCAGCTTCTGCGGCTGATCTTGTTTTGACTCTACAGGTTGCATACGACCTCATATTAAGATGATTTTTGTATCGAAATCAACCGATTCGAGAGGTGAAGTTTTTTCGTGTTGATAACTTTTCCATTTGAGGCCATCTTAATAACGTTTTGTGCCCCCTGACACTCTTTTGCCCCTGATCTTGTTTTGGGTCTACATGTTGCATACTACCTCGGGTTAAGACGATTTTTATATCAAAATCAACCGATTCGATGAGGCGAAGCTTTTTCATGTTGACAATTTTTTCATTTGAGGCCGTCTTAATTACGTTTTGTGCCCTGGACACTCTTCGGCCTCCACGAGGCTGACGGGTCCCTCTTTGGCCCCCCGAAGGCCGACGGGCCCCTTTTCGGGCCCCCGGAGACCGGTGCTATTTTTGAATTTTTTTTTTCAATTTTGACATATGCTTTTTGAATTTGATACAAATTAGGTAGTACTTTGAAAAAAATCCCGAATTGGACTGAGCTGAATCTTATCAACAACCAATCCAATTGGTCGCAATTTTGCCACGTCAGCTTGCCATGTTGGATCCAACGTGGCCTGGGTAGCTAACCAACGACCAAAACAATGGGTCGTAAGATCAACGACCTTTCATTTTGGTCGTTACCTTTTACGACCATATCACAAAGAAGGTCGTTATAGTTCATTAACGACGGTCAGCTTTTGACCAACTGTTTTTGGTCGTAAAAAGATCAAAAATGGAAAACAATGACCATTTAGTGACCAATATCAATGGTCATAACTTGACATATTTCTTGTAGTGTGTCCTATTGCTCTGCATCAGGGCCAGCTATCCTATAGGTCAATCTGATGAATTATGTTGAGCACTTGAGCTTCATTTCTAGACCAGGATGGTTCTACTTAATAAATATGGTAAGAGCCCTGAACGGAGGTCAGTAGCCCTGAACAGGAGACTACCATAAGTTGGTTATTTTCTTTAAGCTGCTTCTAAGACGCCAAAAGTATGCACTTTAGTTAGGTTTGTAAAGCTGCAGTATTTTCTGTTTTTTCAGTGCCCTCCATGGCTGCTATGGCTCTTTTTTAGTTATGAATACTGAAGGTCAATTGAGCAGCATTACTCCATGATTAAGAAACAATGATCACCATCGGTTTCATCAGCAGAACACCAATATCAACAAGCTCCCTTGTTCACTGATGCGCAATGCTTTGCCAATATATGTTGTATATATTTACCTTTGAGGTCATGTTGTTTTTACTGAACATAAGCAAGTCTGAATTCGATCAGTTGTCTATGCAACTTCTGGTATTAATATCACGAGGTACCAACAGTCCAAGATTACTTTTTTATTTATCCTCCGTCGAGATCTGGCTGCCCTCTTCTTACCATAACATTAGTCTTCCTAAATATATATAACAACAAAAGCTCACAAATGTAAAACAAAAGGGACCTAATTTGATAACGGGCACTCCAACAAACACTGCATTGTTCTTGTGGAATGTTGCCTAGAACACCGGACCGCTCTTTCATATATTGTACGGTCTAACTAATCTACATGAAAACAAAATGGTGGTTACTGTCAAATATATCAGTTATTTTAATGAGTATTTGCTTCTCTCCCAAGCCGATCAAATTGACTATAAATTAATCTGGTCGAACAAGTAGATGAAATGTAGTGTTGATTAAATTATGCTCCCACCAATTTAGTATTAGATACTAATTAAATTGACATGCACTCACTGATTTATTAAGTACTAACTTAGATTAATATGCTCACACCGATATTGGTTGCCATGTGCAGCTACTTCTGTTTTCAAGCAGGATTATAAAAACAAATTATGTTGGCTGGAGCAGGAAAAGCAACATGCTTGGACTCAGATGTATGCATGCAAGGGCCTCTTTGTTCTCTTTAAATTGGCTGACATGTGCAACCTGGGGCCTCAGCTCAATAAAAGCATGAACGTCAACAGTGAAGCAGTGTGTCATCTAAGTTTCAGAGATGAAAATTCAGCACATAATGCCTTAGAAGGTACTTTTGGTCTTTCTTAATGTAATTTAAAACTTTCTTCACATGATATGTTAGGTTCAACATCGACAAAAAAATATTAAGTAATTTAAATCCTGGAAGGCTGCTAATAAAAGAAAATGTTTAGACTGGCTATTCATAATTTTTCAAATACACGCCTATCAAAAAAACTACATAGACTTTTGGCAATGATAACTATACATGTACAGTGTGTTATATCTCACAAGTATGTTCATCTTTTTATATTGAAAGGATTTTGAGCAAATCTCAGTTGCCTGGTACTGCAGTAGTCTTCATTAACTAGCGCCTAACTGGATTAGATAAGATAACATTACATCCATTTTAGAATTTGTGGGCTCAAAATCCATTTTAGAATTTCTCTCCCTGTGCTTTTCAATCCACCAGACTATTTACAATGGGAACATGTGAATATCCTGAGAGTATGATCTATTTTTTCAGTCCCTTTATTTTCAGAAAGAGAAAAGTAGTTTCCAGAAGGTGCAGAAGGTTAATTCATATGATGATGCGTACAACAGTTTACTCATTAAGTTAAACCATGAAATCATCTCCGTTGTTTGTTGGAATTAACCACGCTGCAAAGTCTGTGTCCGGCTCGGACAAGAACATATCACCGGATAGGACTTATAGTCATAGGCTAGATGCTATATAATCCTATGTATCCCGTGTAATCTAGTATCAGATCAAAGCAATACAAACGACAGGTCCGACACGGCCCTGTTTAGCCATCAACTTGTGTTTCTCGCGTGTGTGTTTTTCGGCGACTTGTATCCGGTTGATCGGTAGCCTCGTCTAGCTAGCTTACAACGTTCGTCTATCTTGCGGAACCAACCTGCTGGTTAGCTTCTGCGTACGTACGTGTTCCAGCGGAAAGTATTCGTTGTGAGCGACGTCCGACGCGGGATTGGGCCATCAAATGGTATCTAGAGCTTGGTTTATTGGCGTGATTTCCGGAAAGATCGAAGGATCATGTCGAGCCCGAGCAAGGAGATCGTTGTGGCGCGAGCGAGAGCACCGATGTCGATGGTGGGGGTGTCGCAATTCCCCCGGCTAGATCGAGAGGACTACGCACTATGGGTGATAAACATGGAGGTCGCGATGGAGGGCGCTGAGCTCTAGGAAGCTGTCGAGGATGGCGGCGCAGAGTACGCGAAGGGCGGGGCAAAGTACCGGAGGGATCGTCGGGCGTTAACGGCGATCTACTCCGCCATGCTGAAGGATGTGCTGCAACACCTCGTCGGAAAGAAACCGGCAAAGGAGGCATGGGAGACCATCAAGATCCTGCACCAGGGTCATGACCGTGTCAAGGAAGCACACCTTCAGTCCCTCATGAGAAGCTACGAGTGCCTGAAGATGGAGGAAAGTGAGACGGTTGATCAATTTGCCTCACGTCTCAAGACCCTCATCAACGGCATACACGGCTATGGTTCAACCCTAGAAGAAGTTGCGATCGTCCGACGATTTTTGTGCGCCGCGCCGGCACACTACATCCAGATTGTCACGTCGATCGAACAATGTCTCGACCTAAAGACTCTCACGGTCGAGGATCTCGTCGGAATGTTCAAGGCCCACGACGAGAGAATTCGTCTCAGCTTCGGCGATTCGAAGGAGAGTGAGCATCTCATGCTTACAATGTCGCAATGGATGGCCCTGTCGAAAGGAAAGCAAGGTGGATCCACGAGCGGCAGTAAAGCGAAGGAGAAGCAAGGCCCGGTGAAAAAGGACCTCGCTGGACAAGAAGAAAAGGCTAGAAAACCAAGGAGAAATTTTGACATAAAAAAAGTAAGGTGTCATAACTGTGGAATCCTCGGTCACTTCAAGTCTGATTGCAAGAATCCACCAAAGGAGAGAGCTCTCATGGCCAAGGGAGGCGATGATAGCGATATGATGCTCATGGTCGAAGTATGCGAGCTCATGGACGAGGACGGTCCAGCTCCGAAGGCGCCGGCTACTGAGGTTGTCACACTCGACGAAGAGAAGGTTTACCTTCACGACAACAAGAGGATGAACACGGCAAGGCACGTGTGGTACCTCGACACAGGAGCAAGCAACCACATGACCGGCGACAAGGACCAGTTTTCTGAGCTAAATCTCTCGGTTGGAGGCAAGGTTCGATTCGGTGACGGGCGGACCGTTGACATCACAGGGCGAGGCACTGTCCTGTTTGAGCTGAAGAACGGTGGTCATAAGGTACTCACGGATGTGTACTATATTCCCAAGCTAAAGAGCAACATTATTAGCCTTGGCCAGCTCGAGGAGCGTGGTTGCAAGATTGTGCTCGAAGATGGCTATCTATGGGGGTATGACCGTCAGAGGATGTTGATCATGAAGGTGCAGAGGTCGCCAAACAGACTCTACATCCTCAATTTGGATCGTGTGGATCCAGTATGTCTCTTGTCAAGCATGGAGGACTCTGCATGGAAGTGGCACGCGCGCTACGGTCATCTAAATTTCCAGGCTCTTCGGCAACTTGGACAAAAGGAGATGGTACGTGGTCTACCGTGCATCGATCATGTTGAGTAGGTGTGCGACGGTTGCCTTGTTGGGAAACAAAGGCGGGCCTCATTCCCGAGAGAGGGAAACTTTAGAGCAAGTAAAGCTCTTGAGTTGGTCCATAGAGACTTGTGCGGGCCCATTACACCGGCTACCCCAGTCGGGAACAAATACTTCTTGCTCATCGTCGACGACTTCAGCAGATACATGTGGATTGTGTTGTTGAAGACGAAGGACCAAGCTTTGAAAGCCTTCAGGAAAGTAAAGATGGTGGCCGAGGTAGAATCCGAAGCCAAGCTGAAGGCCCTCTGCACCGATCGGGGGGGGGGGGGTGAGTTCAAGTCTCGTGAGTTCACGGAATTTTGCGAAGCACATGGGATCAAGCGGTATTTTACGGCGCCATATTCACCGCAGCAGAACGGCGTTGTGGAGCAAAGGAATCAAACCATGGTGGCGATGGCACGAAGCATGATGAAGAGCAAAGGGATGCCGGGCAAGTTTTAGGGTGAGGCGGTCAATACGGCCGTTTATCTGTTGAACCGGGCTCCAACCAAGAGTGTGGTTGGGATGACCCCGTACGAAGCATGGTACGGACACAAGCCCACGGTTGATCATCTTCGCACGTTCGGGTGTGTGGCGCATGTGAAGACGGTGGCCGGGCATACAAGCAAGTTGGCGGATCGGAGTACTCCAATGATATTGGTTGTCTATGAAGCGGCCACGAAGGCTTACCGTGCGTGCAACCCCTCGACCAATAAGGTGGTTGTGACGCGTGATGTGGTCTTTGAAGAAGCAAGGTCATGGAATTGGAACTCCTCCGAACCGGTATACCCGATTTCCGATGACATTTTTCATGTTGTTTACAACGAATATGAGCGTGTAGATAATCAACTGGAGACTACACCAGGCCCAGCAACAAAAGTGCCAGAGGGTACAACCGCTGCTCATACTCCAGGAGAGCACGTAACATGCACTCTAGAAGATCCAAAACTGCATGCACGTGAATTATCCCAAACATTGGCTAATTCACACAGTGAACATGCAACTGTACATAGTACATGAGAGCCTGGATCGCCAAAAAACAGGAGTTTGGCAACTCCGCAAGATGAAAATTCCTCGTCTTCGACAGAACAGGAGACAAGGGAACGTCCGCCGACACCAGTCCGTCTTCGACCAGTGATGGATTTATATCCGGAGGAAGCACTTCGTGCTATCAATCCTGTCAAGGTTATAAGAAGAGGACGACAATGTTTGCTTAGCGTCGAAGAACCGACGAAATTTGAAGAAGAAAATACTGAGGAGTGTTGGCGTCGTGCTATGGATGAAGAGTTGGGATCGATACGAGACAACAAAGTATGGGAGCTCGCAGATCTTCCCAACGGTCACAAATCCATAGGGCTCAAGTGGGTGTACAAAGTCAAGAAGGATGCCGATGGGAACTTGGTCAAGCATAAAGCTCGGCTCGTAGCTAAAGGATTCATGCAAGAGCAAGGTGTGGACTTCGAGGAAGTGTTCGCTCCAGTCACAAGGATGGAATCGGTGAGGCTAGTTATAGCTCTCGCGGCTCAAGAATCTTGGAGGCTACATCACATGGATGTAAAATCCGCGTTTTTGAACGGGGAGTTGGAAGAAGAAGTATATGTGAAGCAACCACCGGGGTACATCAAAGAAGGAGAGGAACACAAGGTCTTGAAGCTACACAAGGCGTTGTACGGGCTACATTAAGCTCCTCGGGCATGGAACATCAAACTTGACCGTACATTGATTTCTATTGGTTTCGAGAAAAGTCCACTCGAGCATGCTATGTACAAGCAAGGTAAAGGCAAGGATCGTCTCTTAGTGGGCATCTATGTTGATGATCTCTTGATAACTGGAGCAGATGAAGAGGAAATTGCAAGATTCAAGCTACAAATGAAGGAGCTATTCAAGATGAGTGATCTCGGGCTCTTGACTTACTACCTTGGGATCGAGGTACAACAAAAGCCGGAGGGAATCACACTATGCCAAGAGGCATATGCAAAGAAGATACTTGAAAGCTGTAGCATGGAGGATTGCAAACCAACTTATGCTCCAATGGAGCCTCGGCTTAAACTTAGCAAAAGGAGTGAAGCCCCCGCGGTTGATGCAACGGATTATACAGGTATGGTCGGAAGCCTAAGGTATCTTGTGAATACACGACCAGACTTGGCCTATTCCGTTAGTATAGTGAGTCGCTTCATGGAAGCGCCCACGACTGAACATTGGGCAACCGTCAAACATATACTCAGGTACATCAAAGGGACAACAAACTTTGGTTGTGTCTATTTGAGAGAGAAGAAGAAGGAGGTGGTGGAACTACTTGGCTATAGTGATAGCGACCGGCAGGAGACGTGGACGACCGTAAAAGTACCTCGGGTCTAGCATATTTCTTGGGCAGGAGCATAGTGACTTGGCTATCACAAAAGCAAAAGGTGGTTGCATTATCATCCTGTGAAGCAGAGTATATAGCAGCTGCAACCGCGATGGGTCAAGGTGTATGGCTAGAAAGGCTACTCGGTGACCTCACAGATAAGTAACCAGAAAAAGTGGTGCTCAATGTTGACAACAAGTCTGCGATTGTCCTGTGTAAGAATCCAGTGCATCATGACAGGAAGAAGGCCAAATTGAAGTCAACTATGTTTGCACCGACGACCAGCTTGCAGATATCCTGACCAAGTCTTTGAGACGACAAAAGTTCACGGAGATGCGGAGAAGGATCGGCGTTCAAGCTGTAAAGTGAGGACATCGTGTTTAGGGGGGTGATTGTTGGAATTAACCACGCTGCCAATTCTGTGTCCGGCTCGGACGAGAACATATCACCGAATAGGACTTGTAGTCATAGGCTAGATGCTATATAATCCTATGTATCCCGTGTAATCTAGTATCAGATCAAAGCAATACAAACGACAGGTCCTACACGGCCTTGTTCAGCCATCAACTTGTGTTTCTCGCGTGTGTGTTTTCCGGCGACTTGTATCCGGCTGATCGGTAGCCTCGTCTAGCTAGCTTACAACGTTCGTCTACCTTGCGGAACCAACCTGCTGGTTAGCTTCTGCGTACGTACGTGTTCCGGCGGAAAGTATTCGTTGTGAGCGGATTGGGCCATCATCGTTAATTTTTTAATTATTGGTTACAACCATTACGCGGTGAGGGATTGGGCCATCATCATTAATTTTTTAATTATTGGTTACAACCATTGCGCGGTGACTTTGTTGCTTCTGAACCACCGTTAGAAATAGCTCTCCCATTTATTTTGAAAATCATTGTCGGTAAATTTTAATTCTTCTAGGTGCCTATTGGAATAAGCCATATATAAATTATAAAACCTTTTTTTTTAAGATTCAGAGATATACTGTCAACAAAAGATAGTAGCATGTCTGCTCTTCCTGAGGCTAGGTTGTTCTTATATGGTATCCTTTGGTTTTATCGTCTATATGGAATCATGTCAAGCTTCTAAAATTGCACGCTAATATGCGCCTTGCTTCGCTCCATCTGTCTGCAACCTCGCGTGAAGAATTAGCGTAATTTTCTCAGTGGGTACAGGATGTCAATATTGATATTGTTACCCTTCAGTCTGCTGCAACGAAGTATCATGTTTGGGACAAACCTCTAGCCATCCTATATGTATTCCTGATGACATGCTTTTGTTTCCACTGTCAAGAAGTGTACCTGCTGCTATTGATTATCAGTAACTCTTTTTTTCTTCAACTACTCTGATGCGGACTATCTATCGCAACGTGTCATTTTATGCTCAACTAGTGCAGTGGTTGATGATAGTAATGATATCCTCTGATTAATCCATTGGGTTGTGCACTTGTGGATGAACTTATGGTTCATGGTCTGTGTGGAGACTACAATACCAAATGTGCTTGCATGAAGAATAGAATCTGTTCCAAGCAATTCCCTAAAGATTTCGATGAAGAAACAATCATTGATGAAACGGTTTTCCTATTTATGAGCGACTTGATTTCGACAACCATGTACTCAGAAATAGAGGGCCAGTTAAATTAGATAATCAGTGAGTTGTTCCGCATTGTCTAAAATTGTCAAAAGATTTCAGGGACATATTAATGTCAAATTCTGTAATAAAACAAATTTGCTTAAGTATTTGTTTAAATTTAAATATCCTATATACTTAAGAAGCTCATCCCCACTACTTGATTTATCTCAACATGCAGCATAGCCATGTCATCATCCAATCACATCAAGGCATGTCACATCTCTCATGCAGTCCCACTCAAGACCACGTCAGTTTTTTTTAATTAACAGAGCTAAGCGCAACCTTCCCTCGCTGAAAAAAAACAATTGATCGATTTGATAGCTAATAATTGATTGACGGGTAGCTTTTCCTCCTATTTAATGAAGCCACGGCGAGGTCCTACACGTGAAAGCACTCTTCCCCTTCCAATAACCTTTCTTAAATTGGAGCATACATGCTGGATTAGCTCCGAGGCCTAAAGGATCAAGCCATGACATTCCGTTACCAGCCACAGAGAATGAAGGAGCGTTATCTTCTCCACCACAATCCTCCCTGTTTATCATTTTCTAAACGACACTTCATTTCCTCCTTCACTTGGTCTCCTCCATCCGGTTCCAATTGCCGCAACAAATTAACCCCTCCACCACCAGCGACTGTGGTGGGCGTAGTGCCCCTGCCAGCACATTCTTCGTGGGGGGTCGCCGCTAAATACCCGCATGCTGCTGCCGATCGAGGCCCCTATGAACACCACAGTTAATTTGAGCCTGTAATCCATTGTCGATGAATCGAGCCCCGCGGACACTGCTGGCCCAAGCCCCAAACACGTCGCCCCGTTCTCATACTACTCCAACATCACCTGCACCAAAACATGGGGGCTCTCCTTCCTCTTTACTTCCCCAGATCTGATCGATCTTGAGTTACTTTCTTCTTATTTGTTTATGGCAGGAAGCAATTTTTATGAAGACAAGTATGTTATGTCTCCAGCGCCTCATCTCTGCAGTAAATCCGGTCAGTCTCTCTAATCCACAATCCTCTCAAATTCAGGCACTGCCGGCAAGCATGAAATAAGCGCCTGATCTCTGCTGCAAATTCGGTCAGTCTCTCTAATCCACAATCCTCTCTAATTCAGGCACTGCCGGCAAGCATGAAACAATAAGCTATGATTCCCTTTTCATTTTATTTCCTTTATTGTTGGAAGGAATAAACAGATGAAAGAACTTCGATTGGAATTGATGGACCGTAGTCATCTCTCTTTGTTTTGTTCTATAAGTGCTGATCGGAAGAATAAACAGGTCAAACAAAACTACCATTTACTATGTGCCACTACAATCATGTATCTCTCTCTTTCTCATACATTCACACACATGTAGTTTAGTATGAATTTCATTGGTATTCCGTTGGTCATTTTCAGGTATATTGCTGCCCGATGGTACTAGATATTCCACTGAATGTCATCAAATACATCCAATACCGGAATAGAGGTTAATTACGCATGTATTTCAGCAGTACTATTCAACCTGAAAATCATCTAGCATGGCAAGCTAGCTCTATGCTAGATTAGGCATGTGTTTCAGATTTATCATAAAATCCCTTGAAGAGATTTTAATTGCTACCTCCATTGTTATTTTGTTTTTTCCTTTATACAATATTCACCCGTGTTGGGTTAATAATAATTTACAAATGCCACATGGTTTCATATTCTTAGTCGTGTCCTTAACATATCTATTTTATATTCCTGCTGCAACACACTACTAGAAAAACTAGCGATGCCGACGGCCAAATCTATGCCGACGGCACCCGTCGGTATAGATGGGCATATCCCGACGGCCCAGCTAAAGCCGTCGGCGTATGAAAGTCGTCGGCGTATATATATCTATGCCGACGGCACCCGTCGGCATAGATCAGCCGTCGGCGTCCAAATAAATACGCCTACGGCGGCCGTTGGCATATTGTGTGGGCCTGTCTACCCAGCGGCGACGGCCGTTTAACGCCGTCATACCTATGCCGACGGCCCTGACGACGGCCGTCGGCATAGCTATGCCGACGACAAGGCCGTCGGCGTAGGTTTGGTCCACGTCACCGATCCGCGACACGTGCCACGTCACCGATCCGAGGCCTGGCGGTCGATTCGTGGCCGTACTTATGCCGAGGCCTTGCCGTCGGCATAGCTATGTTTTATCTGTTTTTTTTCTTTTTTTTGTATTTTATTTTTTTTTAAATTAAAATTTTATTAACTTAAATGTGCCTTATCTAAACATAAACATACATAATAAATTTTATATAGATTTGTGTAGAAATTTTCAAATATTATGTATATATAGTTTGCATTTGTTTTCGAGTATGTTAGTAATGTGACCACATGTTCTTTTGCATATAGATTCCTACACTTTATTAAAATCACAAACAATTGATAATTACAATTAGTTTGACAAGTTCTATATGTTTTTTATAAGCATCGCGAAAGTGCTAGACCCGCCGGTCAACTGTGCCATGGTTAAGACGGACGATGTACTTGGGGGGGGAGGGGGGGTTAGCTATGCCGCCAGGTCTTGGGCTGGGCCCGGACCTTGTTCAGGAGTGTAGCTTTGGGCTGGCCTATCACAACAAGGTGAAAAGATCCATCACTCAAACCCCGTCCGGCGAAAGTCAAAGGCCTAGATCCGCCGGTCAACTATGGCATGGTTAGACGGGACGGTGTACTTGGGGGGGGGGTAGCTACGCCACCAGGTCTTGCACTAGGCCCTCTTACACGTCTAGAAGCGCGGTGGCAGGTGCTAGCACCCGACACGCAGCTCCGTGGTGTGACCCCCCTCACAGACGTCACCGATGCCATCTCACGGAGGGGAAACGACCACGTCGGGCCGACATGGAGGGAATCTTGCGGTGGGTTGGGCCCGGACCGTGTTCGGGGGTGTAGCTATGGGCTGGCCGATCACAACCAGGTGAAAAGGGTGAAAAGGTCCATCGGTCAAACCCTGTCCGGCGAAAGTCAAAGGCATAGATCCGCCAGTCAACTATCGTAGGGTTAGACGGGACGGTGTACTTGGGTGGTAGCTACGCCAGCAGGTCTTGCGCTGGGCCCTCTTATAGGTCTGGAAGCGTGGTGGCAGGTGCAAGCACCCGACATGCGGCTCCGTAGTGTGACCCCCTCTCACGGACGTTGCTGCCGCCGTCGCACGGAGGGGGGAAACGGCCACATCTGTCAGACACGGAGAGAATCTTGCGGTGTGTTGGGGCCGAACCTTGATCGGAAGTGTGCCTATAGGCTGGAGTATCACAACCAGGTGAAAAGATCCATCGGTCAAACCACGTTCGGCGAAAGTCAAAGGCCTAGATCCGTCGATCAACTTTGCCGAGGTTAGAGGGACGTTGTACTTGGGGGGGGGTAGCTATGCCACCAGGTCTTGCGCTAGGCCCTCTTACAGGTCTGGAAGCGTGGTGGTAGGTGCAAGCACCAGGTACGCGGCTCCGGGGTGTGACCCCTCACACGGATGTCGCTGCCGTCGTCTAAAGAAGGGTGGAAACGGCCACGTCGGGCAGACACGGATGGAATCTTTCGGTGGGTTGGGCCCGGACCATGATCGGAAGTGTGCCTATGGGCTGGCCTATCACAACCAGGTGAAAAGATCCATGAGTCAAACCCCGTCCGGCGAAAGTCAAAGGCCTAGATCCGTCGGTCAACTATGTGGGGGGGCAGCTACGCCACCAGGTCTTGCGCTGGGCCCTCTTACACATCTAGAAGCACGATGGCAGGTGCTAGCACCCGACATGCAGCTCCGTGGTGTGACCCCCCTCACAAACGTCACTGATGCCGTCTCACGGAGGGGAAACGGCCACGTCGGGCCGACACGGAGGGAATCTTGCGGTGGCTTGGGCCCGGACCGTGTTCGGGGGTGTAGCTATGGGCTGGCCGATCACAACCAGGTGAAAAGGGTGAAAAGGTCCATCGGTCAAACCCTGTCCGGCGAAAGTCAAAGGCGTAGATCCGCCAGTCAACTATCGCAGGGTTAGACGGGACGGTGTACTTGGGTGGTAGCTACGCCAGCAGGTCTTGCGCTGGGCCCTCTTATAGGTCTGGAAGCGTGGTGGCAGGTGCAAGCACCCCACATGTGGCTCCGTAGTGTGACCCCCCCCTCACGGACGTTGCTGCCGCCGTCGCACGGAGGGGGGAAACGGCCACATCTGGCAGACACGGAGAGAATCTTGCGGTGTGTTAGGGCCGAACCTTGATCGGAAGTGTGCCTATAGGCTGGAGTATCACAACCAGGTGAAAAGATCCATCGGTCAAACCACGTTCGGCGAAAGTCAAAGGCCTAGATCCGTCGGTCAACTGTGCCGAGGTTAGAGGGACGCTGTACTTGGGGGGGGTGTAGCGATGCCACCAGGTCTTGCGCTAGGCCCTCTTACAGGTCTGGAAGCGTGGTGGCAGGTGCAAGCACCTAGTACGCGGCTCCGGGGTGTGACCCCTTACACGGATGTCGCTGCCGTCGTCTGAAGAAGGGGGGAAACGGCCACGTCGGGCAGACACGGATGGAATCTTGAGGTGGGTTGGGCCCGGACCTTGATCGAAAGTGTGCCTATGGGCTGGCCTATCACAACCAGGTGAAAAGATCCATCAGTCAAACCCCGTCCGGCGAAAGTCAAAGGCCTAGATCCGCCGGTCAACTGTGGCACGGTTAGACGGGACGGTGTACTTGGGGGGGGGGAGCTACGCCACCAGGTCTTGCGCTGGGCCCTCGTACACGTCTAGAAGCACGGTGGCAGGTGGTAGCACCCGACACGCAGCTCCGTGGTGTGACCCCCCTCACAGACGTCACTGCTGCCGTCTTATGGAGGGGAAACGACCACGTCGGGCCGACACGGAGGGAATCTTGCGGTGGGTTGGGCCCGGACCGTGTTCGGGGGTGTAGCTATGGGCTGGCCGATCACAACCAGGTGAAAAGGGTGAAAAGGTCCATCGGTCAAACCCTGTCCGGCGAAAGTCAAAGGCGTAGATCCGCTAGTCAACTATCATAGGGTTAGACGGGACGGTGTACTTGGGTGGTAGCTACGCCAGCAGGTCTTGCGCTGGGCCCTCTTATAGGTCTGGAAGCGTGGTGGCAGGTGCAAGCACCCGACATGCGGCTCCGTAGTGTGACCCCCCCTCACGGACGTTGCTACCGCCGTCGCATGGAGGGGGGAAACGACCACATTTGGCAGACACAGAGCGAATCTTGCGGTGTGTTGGGGCCGAACCTTGATCGGAAGTGTGCCTATAGGCTGGAGTATCACAACCAGGTGAAAAGATCCATCGGTCAAACCACGTTCGGCGAAAGTCAAAGGCCTAGATCCGTCGGTCAACTGTGCCGAGGTTAGAGGGACGCTGTACTTGGGGGGGTAGCTATGCCACCAGGTCTTGCGCTAGGCCCTCTTACAAGTCTGGAAGCGTGGTGGCAGGTGCAAGCACCTAGTACGCGGCTCCGGGGTGTGACCCCTCACACGGATGTCGCTGCCGCCGTCTGACGAAGGGGGGAAACGGCCACATCGGGCAGACACGGAAGGAATCTTGCGGTGGGTTGGGCCCGGACCTTGATCGAAAGTGTGCCTATGGGCTGGCCTATCACAACCAGGTGAAAAGATCCATCAGTCAAACCCCGTCCGGTGAAAGTCAAAGGCCTAGATCCGCCGGTCAACTATGGCACGGTTAGACGGGACGTTGTACTTGGGGGGGGGGGGTAGCTACGCCACCAGGTCTTGCGCTGGGCCCTCTTACACGTCTAGAAGCGCGGTGGCACGTGCTAGCACCCGACACGGAGCTCCGTGGTGTGACCCCCCTCGCAGACGTCACTGATGCCGTCTCACGGAGGGGAAACGGCCACGTCGGGATATATAAAAAAATTATATATATAAAAAATTATTTAAAAGGTATATATAAAAAAATTGAATAAAAAAAGTATATATAAAAAAGTATTATTTGAGGAAAAAGTATATATAAAAAATTATTTAAAAAAATTGAATGTAGATATGCCGACGGTTAAGCCGTCGGCATATCCCCTTGCCACGTCATCGATCCGTGCCACCGTGTGGGGCCCGAGTCTATGCCGACGGCATAACCGTCGGCATAGACCCCCCTTATCCTATCGGGCAGCTTCTCCCTCCTCCACTCATCCCCTCCCCTAACTCCTCCCACCCCGACCCCGCCGCCCCAGCCCCACCTCGCGCCAGCCCCGCCACCCCAGCCCCACGTCGTCGCCCTGCCCTAGCGCCGCCGCCCCACCCTAGCGCCGCCGCCCCGCACCGCCCAGCCCCGCCGCCCCAGCCCCACGCCGCCGCCCCGCCCTAGCGCCGCCGTCCCGTCCGCGCCGCCCTGTCCGCACCGCCCATCGCCGCCCCGTCCTCGCCGCCCCGTTCGCGCCGCCCGTCGCCGCCACCCGTCCGTGTCGCCCGTCGCCGCCATCCCGTTCGCGCCGCCCGTCGCCGCCACCCCGTTCGCGCCGCCCATCGCCGCCACCCCCGTCCCCGACCCCGTCTTCGGTCGGCGCCCCCGTCCCCGACCCCTCCGGCCGACGCCCCCGTCTCCGGCCAGCGCCCCCGGCTTTGTCCCCGACCCCGTCTCCGGCCGGCGCCCCCGGCCCAGTCCCCAACCGCGTCTCCGGCCGGCACCCCCGGCCCCGTCCCCGACCCCGTCTCCGGCCGGCGCCCCTGTCCCCGTCCCCGACCCCGTCTCCGGCCGGTGCCCTCGGCTCCATCCTCGACCGACGCCCCCGGAGGTGAGCAACAAGTTTTTTTGTATTTTGCACGAATAATGTGATAGATAGATGTTTTTTCACTCGATGAATATGATGAATGTATAGTTAGTGGAAGATGATGGTAGATGATGATTTTGTTTGTGGAAGAGATGATAGATGATGGTGATGATTGTTAGATGATGATAGATGATGATGATGATGAAGATATTTTGATGCTCTTAATTTTGGTCACGGTGCAATTTGCAGGTTGTGTGGTGTTCCATCTCGGTGGAGTGATCGTCGTAGGAGTTGTTGGTCCCCGATCGTCCCTCCGGTGTTGGACTACTTCCTCTACATCCGTATGTGAGCTACGAATCATGCCAGTAGACTTTATTTTCAAGTCAAGTTGCGTAACCTAGGCGTCTCCCGTCCGAAAGGGTTGCATCGATAAATATGCATTCAATTGCATATTTATTACCGCAGCAATTTCGGATTGTCCAGCGTTTTCCATGGATAGCCCGAGGATGTGTAGATTGGGTACGTTCTCCATGTCGTACCCCGTTGTGAGACAAGATTTCGGTGGCGCCTCCCCGTTGTTCTCCGGAGCACATTCTCTCGGCTATTTGTCGAGACTTGTATCTGGAGAACAGCGAGTAGGTGCTGCCGAAATTTTGTCTCGCAACGGGGTACGGCATGGAGAACGTACCCAATCTACACATCCTCGGGTGGGATTAGGACCCATCTTTACCTATTAGAGATGTAGGTGGATTCAACGCGGTAGAAACTAAAAATTTGATGTGATTAATTTAAGTGACTCCTTAATTATGTTGTGTGTCTTGCAAAAAAGCAGACGATGGCAGATAATCAGTGGATCTACAGTGCTTTTATCCGTCGGAATCTAGTAACATCAGAGTGGATCACGAAAACTGATGTGTATTTGAAGGAGATATTCTGTCGTCCAATGAGAATTATCCCACCATGCCCCTGTGCCAAATGTGAGAGACGTCACCGTAGAAATCAGAAGGACATGAGTGAGCACCTTCGCACGTACGGATATATGCCAAACTTTGACATGCCACCGATAAACATAGCCGAGCAAGACCGTGGTAGAGAGGAGGTGATGCGACAACGCATCGATGGATACGAGGATGACGGGGTCAGGGACATGCTAGATGATGTCATTGTTGTAGAAATGGCAAATGCGACACCTTTAGAGAATGAACCAGAGGAGACGGAAGCAACCGCGAAGGCCTTCTTGGAGGTCTTGGCCTCGTCGAAGAAACCTCTGTATGCGGGTGCGAAAATATCTCAGCTGGATGCCATCTCGCAACTGGTTGCAGTCAAGGCTAAGTATGGTTGTACCCAGAAATGCTTTGAAGCGTTCCTGGGAGTATGGGCTAACAGCCTCCCTGAGGGTCATGAACTGCCGAAAAGCATGTACGCTACAAATAAAATCATGAAGGCACTCTCTATGGATTATGAGAAAATACATGTTTGTCCGAATTATTGCCTTTTGTTTAGGCAGGAGTATGCGGCTGACAAGTACTGTAGGGAGTGCGGTTCGTCTCGGTACCTTGAGGTGGTCGGTGAGGATGGTGAGAAGAGGCAGCTAGACATCCCCGCAAAGGTGCTTCGGTATCTCCATTTCATTGAAAGACTGTAGTGCCTTTTCCTCACGGAGGAGACTGCCAAAATGATGAAGTGGCACAAGCAAGGTATAAGGTACCATCCGCATAAAATCGTACATCCATCGGAAGCAGAAGCATGGAAGTTGTTCGATGAAGAATACCCCGAGGAAGCAACCGAGGCTGGAAATGTCAGAATTGCCATATCAGGTGATGGGTTTAATCCATATGGTATGTCGTCCAACCCATACAGCTGCTGGCCCGTGTTTGTAATTCCGCTCAATCTCCCTCCCGGTGCCCTAATGCAACGGAAGACCATGTTCTTGTCGCTTATCATTCCGGGGCCTGAATACCCGGGGAAGCAATTGGGTGTGTTTATGCAGCCGCTGGTGGATGATTTGCTCCATTCTTGGTACTTTCCGAGGTTGACATACGACCGGGATCTGTAGAGAAATTTCTTGATGGAAGTTTGGTTGCACTATTGCATGCATGACTTTCCTGGCTATGCTCTATTCTGCGGATGGTGTACCAGTGGGAAGATGCCATGCCCAGTGTGCATGCAGGCTCTACGAATGATTTGGCTGAGTAAGGGTGGCAAGTATGTAGCCTTTGACCTGCATCGACAATTCCTCCCTCCAGACCATCCATACAGGGAAGACAAGAAGAACTTCACGAAAGGCCGGGTTGTCCATGAAGTAACCGAGATTCCACCGTTTTCAGCGGTAGATGTTATTGCTCAACTAAAAGCTCTCAAGCCTAAAGGCAAAGGCAAAGCCAAAGGCAAAGGATTCGAGGGATATGCTGAGACGCACAACTGGACTCACATTACCCCCCTTCTCGTAGCTTCCCTATTTCAGGGACCTCAAACTTCCTTACAACATCGATGTGATGCACACAGAAAAGAACGTCGCAGAGTCTCTTTTCCACATGATCCTCAACAATCCGACGAAGGATAACGTTAAAGCTAGAGCCGATCAACAGAAAATTTGTGATAGACCAGGACTAAACATGAAGCCTCCCACAGGCGGTCGAATAAACTGGTTCAAGCCAGATGCTGACTTCGTTCTTAAAAAGCCTGAAAAGACAGAGGTACTTAAGTGGTTCAAACACATAATGAAGTTCACTGATGGTTATGCATTGAATATAAGTAAGGGAGTCAATCTTTCAACGGGCAAAGTGACCGGGCTCAAGAGTCATGACTATCATGTATGGATTGAGCGGATAATGCCGGTGATGGTTCAAGGCTATGTCCTCGAGCATGTCTGGCGAGTGCTTGCCAAGCTAAGCCATTTCTTCCGCACGCTCTATGCTAAAGAAGTAAGTAAAGATGTGATTGAACAATTGCATAAGAAGGCACCGGAGTTGATAGTCAAGCTAGAGAAGATCTTTCCGCCAGTCTTCTTCACTCCGATGACACATCTCATTCTGCACCTCGCGAAAGAGGTATTGTTGGGGGGGCCTGTGCAGAATCATTGGCAGTATGGCCCTGAGAGACAGAACAAGCACCTCCGACAGAAATGTGGAAACAAAGCTAAGATTGAAGCTTCCATAGCTGAGGCAATTATTCTAGAGGAGGTGTCAGACCTCAGGACATCATACTATCCAGACCATGTTCCCCATCTGCATAACAAGGTGCCTCGATACAATATAGAAAGCCCAAGTATGAACCCAAGATCCATCTATTCAACGTGCAAGGTGGCAGGGCTGGGGCCTCGAAATCTTATAACATGCCACGACAAGAGTGGGAGGACCTCATTTTCTATATCTTGCACAACATCAAGGAAGTTGAGGAAGTGTGGATGAGGTAATACCAGTACACAATTCCTTTATGTCTTCCACATCATCATGTTCTATGTTCACTTATTCCCGGTCTAACACCTCTTTTCTTCTTTTAGTGATTTCCTTCAAGAGGAATGGACGGGAATTAATCCTCCTACTGAGGCGGAGGCACTTACTCTTCTTCGTCATGGAAACCCTGGACGTAAAAATTTTGTTGCTTGGTTCATGGAGAAAGTAACTTTCTACATTCCCCTATTAAATACCTAGTTCAACATCTATTAGTTAACCGAACTAATGCACCCAACACTTTCAATTATACTTGTACGGAAATAATCCGAACATATCTATGGATGACGAATTGAGATGGGTTTCCATGGGTTTTGACCCTGCTGTCATGACATGTAAAAAGTATGATGTGAATGGGTATCGCTTCCATACAGAGGAGCACCAGAACAGCCGTCCGGATCCCAAAACTATAAATACCGGAGTGTACACCCCCGGTCAAAATTTAGTAGACTACTACGGAAGGGTACAAAATATATACGAGATTAAATTCCGCAAAGGTCGTGAAACCCTAAGTCTGCCGTTGTTCAAATGCCGATGGTTCGATCCGCGTGAGGGGCAGAGACATACGCCTTCTATTGGTTTGGTCGAAGTTAAACCATCAACCGTCTATGCAGGAGCCGATCTCTTCATTGCGGCTACCCAAGCTACACAAGTTTATTATATGCCTTACCCATGCCAGAAAGAGTACCTAAAGGGTTGGGAAGTTGTGTTCAAGGTGTCGCCACATGGTAAGCTACCGGACCCGAATGAAGACGATTACTACAACATTAACCCCGTGACATACGAGGGAGTGTTCTATCAAGAGCAACCTGATGATGATGTGGTTAGAAACGATGACTCTAGACCATTGGCTGATGATGATGTGGATCCAAATGAGGACGATGCATGAAATGATGGTGAGACCATTGTCAATGAAAGTGACATACTTATGTTACAAAAGTTAAACGAAGACGTTGACGACGAGGAAGAGCCTCCACCTCCCTCAGACAACGAAGATGATATGATTGATAGTGATGATGAGACCGACAGAGAAATAGGTTACAACAGTGATGATTCGTATGGGTTCTAGCAGATGTACGTTTCATTACTAATGCTTTTCATAATGCTATGCTTTTTCCTTCATTACTAATGTTTTTCATAATGCTATGCTTTTTCCTTCATTACTAATGCTTTTCATAATGCTTTTTTCCTTCATTATTAATTTACTAATTATTTATTCTCTTTTCAATGCAGGTTCGTGGAACATGGGTAAGGGGAAGGCCGACGGCGTGGGTTTCCTATGCAAGGTCGTCGGCATGCCTAGTCGGAGTGGTCGAGCACGTAATCCTCCCCCCGACTACTTGAGGATGACTCCTCACAGGGAGGTCGAGGGAGAGGTGCCCCTAGAGGAGGAGGTGGCGGTGGGAGAGCCCCTAGAGGGCGAGGGGGTCGCGGCCAGAAATAGCACACCCTCACCGACTTAGGGGCGTTGTCTTCGAGGCCCTCATCTAGTGAGGTACCCTACTCTAGTGAGGTACCCTCTTACGAAGAGGAGGATGAGGAGGAGGACGAGGAGGTTCACGAGGAGTAGGAGGAGGAGGAGGATGCGAAGGCTCAAGATGGGGGCGAGGAGGAGGAGGGGGATGAGGATGAGGAGGAGGAGGCAGGCGAGGAGGATGGTGGTGGCGGAGATGATGGTGCTGGCAGGGAAGGGGGTGGTAACAACAAGGGGTGGCTGCATGGTAACGCAAGGCTACCCAAGCAGGTTCCTGCTACTGAGGAGCATAAGTGGCTCATTGAGCCCAAGGGGAAAGAGTAAGTGTCACCTTATAACAATTTCATTATTTTGCTTGTCACATGCTAATAGTTCATTCTTTTGCAGCAACTGGATATATTCTAAAGGGGTCCGTATTCCCAATGGACTCATCACCGTCTTGTTGAAGTTATACTGTCCGGGGTTGTACTGTCCGGATCCAGTCGGGCACCCGGACCGTCGGGTTTTGGCCACGAGCTGGGACCACTGGAAAGCGGCCCTCCATGCGGAGCATGAGACCCATGCCAACGCCGTGATCACTAATTTCTGGGTGAGTTCTCTTACGAAGCACAAGTCCATTCTAGTTTCATGAATGATTTAACTCATGGCTTCTTCCATTCTTGTTTCATGCATGATTGTAGAAATACTATCGAGTTCTTTCGGAGCACAAGGCCATAGCCGACCAGATCGTGCTGCGCCAATGCAAGAAGAAGGCCCGCCAGCTGCAGTACGAGGTGCGCTATGTGGCCATCACGACATACTATCATGACGCTCTTGGTGTGAAGATGACCAAGAAAGATCAGCGGAGGATGGGCATTACCTTGGAGAGGGACCAGTACTTGGCGGTAAGTATAAAAGATTTTTCATTCCGATGTTTGTGGTACATTTTACCGTTTCGTGTTGACATGCCATTATGCTTTCATTATGTAGGTGTTTCCAAAAATTGTGTTATGGCAAAAACGAGTCTTGGGCGGCATTGGTGGATGTTTCGTGTCATAAGGATGAAGCCTGGGCGGCTAAGAGCATGAAAAACAAGGCTAACCGAGGGACGGAGGGAGTACATGCTCAAGGAAACAGAAACCACTTTCTCCACAAGGCACATAATGTATGACTAACCTCATTAAACATTCTTATTCTTTTATTTACCGTCACTTTCTTATGTATGAGTAACCTCTGTTTGGTGGTGCAGGAGGAGAAACTGAAGCGGTCACTCTCACACATGGAGGCGTGGGAGATCACCCATACGCGGAGGAGCGCCAAGCCTGGCGAGCCCAAGTACTACGGCAACACCGCGGAGAAGAAGCAAACCTACTCTCAGGAGTATCTCAGGTTACATCCTGAGACATCTGACCCCATGAGTGCGGATCTGGACGAGAGGGTGGTGCTGGGTACGAGGCCCAAGAAGCACGGTCGGCAGGTGGTTCTCGATGCTGTTATCACTCCGACTATCTCCTACACGCAGCTCCGATCTACAGACCCGAGCCTGAGCCAGCGCACGAGCACTACCATGACCAGTGCGCAGTCACAGTCCCTCTTTTAGGAGCGGCAATCTGTAAGTATTTTCCCTCTTATCTACATTGCTCACTTTATTTTCCAGCATTGAGATGTTTATGAGTTCCATCATGTCATACCGTAGGCCTACATGGAGTACACACACCAAGAGACCATGACGTGGCACACGAGCCTTCATGCATACCATGAGCAGAACAATGCTAGGATGCAACGGGCTCTTGAGGAAATGGCGGCTGGACGGGTTCCTCAATTTGAAGCAGCACCACCTCCTCCAGCACAACCAACGCTGCTTACCTTTGAGGAGTTTGTGGCATAGCAGCACGATGGCCTCTCGCCGGTATGTACATCCCCCAACTATTCACCCAAAGCATATCATTCCTTTCAACACAGTCATATATCCCGTTAATATCTCTTTTCAACATCCAGGGAACCGGAACATCAACCGTTGGCGGTGGTCGTCGCAGCACTCCTGAGTCACGGAGCCCGACCACTCCGATCCACAGAGGCGGAGGTGGAGGCGATCGTGGCGGTAGCGCTGCCGCTAGCAATGATGACCAGGGTGTGTTTCTTTAGATAACTTGTGTGTGCTGATGATGATGATGACTTGTGTGTGGTGATGATGATGATAAACTTGTGTGTGCTTATGCTTATGCTTATGTTTCTTTAGATGACTTGTGTGTGATGGTCTTTGATGGTGATGATTATGATACTTATACTTGTGTGTGGTGATGATGATGATACTTATACTTGTGTGTCGTGATGATGATATATATCTGCTGTATAATTGAATTGATCTGAAAACAAACAGGAAAAAGAAAAAAAAACTGAAAAACAATCTATGCCGACGGCTAGGCCGTCGGCATAGAGCTGGCGTGAGCACCCAGTTGTTGACACGTGGCTACTATGCCGACGGCCTAGCCGTCGGCATAATTTTGAAGCTATGCCGACGGCTAGGCCGTCGGCATAGTAGCCACGTGTCAGCAACTGGGCACGCCTGGGGCGGGGCTATGCCGACGGCTAGGCCGTCGGCATAGCCCCGCCACACGAGTGACGGCTGTCGCCACGTGTCAAGCAGCTGTTGGCCAGGACTTGACGGCGGACGGCGTTAGGCGAAAACGTTGCCGACAGCCTGAGCCGTCGGCATAGATGTACGAACACCGTCGGCATAGCACCTACGCCGACGGCATTTCTACGCCGACGGCCTCCCGGCTACGCCGATGTATATGTTGCCGACGGGTCTATGCCCCCGGGGGCCGTCGGCATAGACCTGTCCCGACGGGAATCAAGGCTATGCCGACGGCCTGGGCCGTCGGCATAGGGCCCGATTCTGGTAGTGACACACACGGGGTGTCTTCTAGGCAAACATTTATACCCTTCAGATATGTACGTAAAAATATAGGCCACAAAAAGTAATGTATTTCCTTAAATTAAAATGTATAACTTTTTGGTCCCTAAATTTGCTGATACATTACAATTACAGTTTCCTTATGGTGGTGTTTGTTCGGCTGCATATTCAACCTGACTACACCTTGAGTTTCACTTTTCTATTTATTTTATTATTTATCCATGATAGAATAGTAAGCGATGTACTGGGTGTTTGTAATTATAATAAACAATCTTCTTCAAGGCTATAGCTTTGCTTTTAGAAATGTAAGAATGACAATCCTTGGGGAGAGAATCAAGTATGGCCCTTTCTGATGCTCCTGCACTTTAATTGTTCTATGCTGGAAAAAGATGTAGAAAATGGAATATATTTGTTGTCCTACTTAGTAACCATGACATTTTATACAATTGGTTATTTTTCCTCTAAAAAATGGATCATAACAAATGAAAGCTAATTCCTATTTGGGCATATTAGCATGCAAGGCTCGCAAATTTGCATGAATTTATGCCGTTATTGTTTGTTGCTCTGATGCACTTCTCATAGCTAATCATGTTATATTGCCTTCAATTATTATGAGAAAGATGTCATCAACGTATACATTCCTTTTTGATCTTGATGATGCATTATAATTAAGCAAGTGTGGAGATATTACTAATTTTCCTGCTTTATATTACATCAAAGGTTAAAAAAGTATCTTATATTTTGAGATGGAGGGAGTACATTCTTATGATTTTATTATTTCTTGCAATGTAAATACTTATCCAATAATGCTACAAATTCCGGCAGCAACGACGCGTGGGGTAGTATCTAGTTTTACTAAAGGTTATGACGTTGCTTGAGTCAGATTTCAGCGACTGTTAGATTATCTAGCGTTTGTTGCCCCTGGTCAATTAACAGGTAGAAACAAAAATTTAGAGTATGTTAAGTGCGGTTTTAAACTTTTCATTTTCATTGGTTGCTGTATTTTTTCCTCTTATTTTCTTTTTATGTGGTCAGGTTTATTTTCTTTTATGTTGTAGATGCCTCTCTGCTTGCATGAATAAACATACGCTGCACTTTTCTTTTCATGAAAGTGCTCGGAATGATTAGAAATCTAAATGCATAGAAGGTGATGCTTACAAAATGGTTCGTCACAAATAAAAGTTATGAGGAATAAAAGTTATGAGGAGGCTAGATCTTTAACATATCTAAATTCCCTTCCAAGTGGACCTGGGATATATATTTCAGACGAGATTTGGACTAAATATCCGTACAAAGTTAGTTTTAGGCAACCAGTTTACTTTCAAGCACAATGTTCATTTTCTCTCAATAAAATAAAAAACAAGAGGCACACATGGGCTTCTTGCCGGTGCGGCGTGCCGCCGTGCTTTTGCCCGCTAGTAGCATTATGGCATCAGAAGAACAGTCTTCTGTGGTCTACATCGAGGGGTACGATGGCGAGCCGACAATGGCGCCGACGGACAGCTGCTCAAACAGGCGATGATAAAGGCAAGCGTCGGCTCAGTGGGGGCATTGGAGGGCTGTGAAAGTAATAAGAGTAGTATGTACTATATTTTCTATGACATCGGGTTGTATCTTCGTAGGTCTTCTTTCCTGTGCTACAAATACAAAAATACAAACATATGTGTGACATTACCTTTGGAGCAACTATAATGGGTGGTCCTCATTATCTCTACAACAGTTTAAGTACGTCTGGACTTGTATTTTTCTGCTGCAACACATGCCTAACGTCCTCTATACATGTGCACTAAGTAACTAGATGCTTGCTTTTAGTGGCGGAGCTACATTAGAAAGCATGGGCAGGCCGGTCTAAAGAGAACTCTATTTTTTCTATAATTATGACTTAGATTTACTCCTAGACACAGCTTGTTGCAGAAAAATTGGGCGGGCCATGGCCCTTTTTGCTACAACGTAGCTCCGCCAGTGCTTGCTTTCCTAACAATTATCAATCTGTGATGGGCACCAGCTGGTATAACTTTGTTATTTCTGTAGACTTGTCCATGTGAATTACGGATGCATATGAATAGCATTTATATGTTCAGACTCCTAGAAATGCTATGTTGTGAAAGCATGGAACAAACAAGCCATCTGAATGGGCAGCAGCAAATCAGGCACCGCAGCATCACGCCTCAAGCAGTGCCATCGGGTGCACATTACTAGTAGAAAACCAACCTTTCGTCCGTCTCATTAGTCGCGGTTGGCTTTTGAACCGACACTAATGTGATCAGTAGTGTCGGTTCGTGACGGGGATCATTAGTGTCGGTTCGTTACGGACCTTTAGTCCCGGTTCATGCCACGAACCGGCACTAAAGGTGTGGTGGCAGGCTGGCGTCAGCCTGGGGCCCCACGGGAACCTTTAGTCCCGGTTGGTGGCTCCAACTACGACTATAGGCTAACCTTTAGTCACGGTTGGAGCCACCAACCGGGACTAAAGGTCCCCCTATATTGAAACCCTTCGGCGCTAGCCTGAGCAGAGTCCTCTGTTCTTCCCCTTTCCTCTCCTCTTTGTTCTTCCTCTCTTCCTCGAGCTCATCCTCCATTTTTGCCAAAATTTGTCAAGATTTGGAGGCATCCCATCCTTCCAAATGTTCACAAAGGTTAGCAACTTTGTCCTTTCATCTCTCATTGCTAGATTAGCTCTTGCAATGCTCTATAAGTATAGTAATTTGTGGGCTTTAGTTTGTATGTGGTAGTTTATTTGATTTATGCAATTTGAGTTCAAATTAAATTCTTACTTTGCATTTGTAGGTGTGGTTTACTTAGTGCCTTCCCGTCCCCGTCCTAACCACTGTCGATCGCCCGCACCGTCCCGTCGCCGGCACCACCTTGCTGAGCTTCTTGTTCTTATCCTTTTTATAAAAAAAATCATGTTTGTAAGATTTAGTTAGTCACTTGTATAGTTTTTTTACCTATATGGTTGTTTGTTATACATAGTGGCATGGTTTTGAAATCTGTCCCCGTCGGCCCTCGTTCAGTTTATGATGCGGATGTGGTATATACTCTCTTTTATAACTCTTTGTTGCATTTCGTGTTTATGACAATTATGCCAATCAAGTTGACATAGATATTTTTATCTAGGAGGTATGTGAACCGGAGATTCCAACCGACATAGATATTCTTGTCAAGAAGTTAAATTTAGTTGAAAAAGAAAACGAGTATTTGAAAGAAAAATTAAAAAGAGTTGAAGAAGAGAAGATGAAATTGGACTTGTATGTTGCCGATGTCGTCAATGATCACAAGATCAAGATGGGTGCAATGCGCTTGAAGATTAGAAAATTTAAAATATATGCCATTGATAATGAGGCTTGGTATCACTATGCTGTTGAATCAATTGTTACCTTAGTTGTGATGTTGATCGCATTTGTTGTTGCATTTAAATGCTTTAGCTAGAGAGTTTGTATGTTGTTTTATGAGGACAAGTGTGTATGAACTTTATGTACGAACTTGTATTAATTTGGTCTTTTCGGTGTTGTGTAATGAAGATGAGCCGGCAATGGATGTATGAAGACCGATGCTCTCCCCAGTTCATTAATGGCGTGCATACTTTTCTGGTTGCGGCTGAGGCAAACAAGCGGCCAGATGGTTTTATGTATTGTCCATGTGCTAGTTGTAAGAATGATCGAAATTACTCCAACTCAAGAACCATTCACGTCCACCTGTTTGAGTCTTGTTTCATGTCCGGATATAACTATTGGACCAAGCACAGAGAAAGAGGGGTCCTAATGGAAGAGAATGAAGAAGAAGAGGATGACGACAGCTATCCTGGTCATGGGTTCCATGAATACGATGGTACAACAATGGGGGAAGAAGCTGAGCTGGCAATACGGGAAGGAGCTGAAGAAGAGGCATCAGATGAGCCCGCTGATGATCTTGGTCGGGCCATTGCCGATGCAAAGAGAAACTGTGCAAGTGAAAAGGAGAATCTAAACATGCAGCGCATGTTACAGGATCACAAAAAGGGTTGTACCCAAATTGCGAAGATGACAATAAAAAGTTGGGTACCACACTGGAATTGCTGCAATGGAAGGCAGAGAATGGTGTATCTGACAAGGCATTTGAAAAGTTGTTGATAATTTTAAAGTGTCGGGACCCCGATCCTAAGTCATATGAATCCAAACTGTAACATATCACATCACTTTGCGGCCTCACGCATGGTAAACTCCACGGCTGCAGCCTTACCTTGGCCAGGACCGTTTGCGTCTTTTGGCACACGTATGTGAACATGTCGCTGGCAATCACACGACAGAGAACCCGGGCCGACATGACTAGTCATATACCCCAAGTGGTACATCCATACGAAAACAGGCATACGTAACCCAACAATGTAGATGTCGATCTCAAGCGTGTGTAGACGAGTCATAGCAAGCTACAAGAACTTCATTACACCGTGTGACATAAATGCCAACACTGCATGTAGACGAGTCGTAGAGGCTACAGGGACTCCATTACACTGCGAGACATTTCCCCGAAGGGACAGACAGAACAGCAAAGAAGGATACATGCCGGTCAACCAATGTGTCCGGAGCAGTAGCAAGCTACCAAGGCTCGATGGAAGCACAAAGGGGCAGTTTCCCGTAAAGAGTACTACTAAAAGCACATGACTAGGTGTCGGATCCCATACATATCATTGCACGTCACACATACGCACGACATGCCCGATATGCATAGATACAACTATGGCATCATAACATAACGATACATTAATACAACTTTTATTTAAGAGACTCGAAAGAGCCTTGCATAATATGTTCTTACACGCAGGGGTCACATGACCCAACACTCAAGTCATACAAACATGTTCATACAAGCCAGCGGAAACTTAAAGCTGTTTGAGTACAGACAGTGGAAAGGGGTAAAAGGCACATGGCCTGACTATCTACAGCCCGCCACAGGGCATAAGGTCGTAGCTGGGACACCAGCTATTCGGCATCATCAACGTCTAGAAAGAACCCACCTGATGGGTCCTGGGTCTCGTCTGCAACATTTATTAAGCAAACATGAGTACAATCATACTCAGAAAGTCTTTAAAATAGACATAGTCTATTTATGCTCATGTATCAACAAGGAAGGATGGTGGAGTTATGCAGCAATGCCAGCTTTGACTCATGGCTAACCTATACTACTCAATTTTAACTCTTTGTTCGTTTTTAGATATCGCACACGAGTCCACTAACTCCATGACAATACACCACCATGTATTCACTTTCCCCTCCTGGGAGAGTGCCATTCACGGTACTCACACTTGTCTTGATATTTTTATGAGTATCCATTTGATTATCTATGAACAGCATAAGTTCTCGAAGTAGTCCATAACCGAGGACGCGGCTATTCGAATAGTTTCATACCCTGCAGGGGTGTACTTCTTCACACACGCTCTCGCCACTTATCGAATGTGCTCATAAAACCATGCACCTGGCAACCTTCAAGCGGAAGCCCAGCGAGGGAGTCGGCCATGACCGTCAATCACATAAGACCTCTAGTCCAGACTATCGCCTATTTGAGACTGAACCCACACGGAAGTCCGGCCGAAGTTTCCGCTACGGCCCCAAACGATGTACGCAGGGTTCCCCCACCATTCGGGTGACCCTTGGTACACCGTGCCACTGCCTACCGCGTCGTAACCCACCCCTAGGGTCAGCGCTACGCACAGCCTCCAGCATGCTATAAACACCAGAAACTACTTGCAAAACCTGGACCAAGGACTAAGCGACTAATAAGTTGAGAGGATCAATTAAGTATCCCAACGTGTGGTAGTATCTAGTCTTGGATCACGAACACGGAACTCAGTTCCTAAGAACGGTCCCAATGAGACAACCTGCTATGTACTCCTACATAGCCCCTCATCTCTACCTTTACCAAAACGGGTTCATCATAAGCTTATCACATCAGAACAACATTGTTTCACTCCAGTTCATCACCCAGATGAATCAGACCTAACACAACTCTAAGCATAACAGGCAAAGTAGGCTAAGCACATCATGGCACAAGCATCTACCAGGTATGCTAGGTTGCAAGGTTTAGCTATTTACTGTGACAATGACTGGACATGCAAAAGAATAGGATCATCTACCGTGTGTGACTGACATGTGTTCGTTTGTCCTAATGCAATAAACAAGAGCAAGAGAGAGAGAGAGTGGGATGTTATCGGAATGATCAAAGGGGTTGCTTTCCTTGCTGGGAAGCGGATGGGTTCTCTCCTTCGTCGGGATACTCGGGGGTGTCCTCCGAAGTAGGGCCTACCGCAATGCAAATAAACAATACTCAATACACGCAATTGCAACAATATGATGCATGACCATGGCATGGTAGCATGGATGGATGAGCTAATGCAACTAGTGTCCAAGTTAATTTGAAATGAGTTTGAATATAGGTTCAAAGTTGTTCTTCATTTCAAATTCCATATACTAACCTATTAGTAAATGTCAAGGTTTACCTACATAGGTTGCTTTCACATGCATGATAATATCACCATTGGATTCATTGGATTTTTCTGATCAATTTTCATATATAAATTATTTTCATCTGATTTACAGATTATTTTATATGAATTTTCAAAGTTTTAAACAATTTTTGGAATTATTTTTAAACTGGAAAATGATTTAATGACGTCAGCCTGACGTCACCACGATGTCAGCTGGTCAGCTGACCTGGCCAGGTCAAACCTGACAGGGTGGGACCCTCCTGTCAGCGTCAGGGGACTAATTCCCGTGCTGACTGAGGTTTGACCCACCTCTGGGCCCCACTGTCAGCGGTTGAGGCCTAATCTAATCAGGGGGATTAGCCCCTGATGATGGCCACGTCGGCGCCCATCGGAGCGGGGCCGGCGGTGACCATCCTCACGGCAGCATCTCGCCGGAATCACGCCTCCGGCGACCATTTGGCGCGCGGAGGGCACTGGGAGGCAGCCCGTGCACTGGCACATCCAACAAGCGGAAAAAGAGGACCCGGGGGCCACCGGAGTTGCGGCCGGCGACAACCCGAGCGGCAGCGAGCTTCGGCAGTGAGGGGAACAGCGCCTACGGCGAGGGACAAGCCGCAGGGAGAGGGGGAAACGGAGCAGGAGCTCACGGCAAGGTTGTTGGGGGCGAAGGCGAGCTCGGGGACGCGCTGTCGACCTCGAATCGCCGGAGGAGAGCTTTGGTGGCCGGCGGGGAAGAAGCAGCGACAGAGCGGCGTTGATGGCTCCCGGCGATGGCTAGCTTCACGGAGAGGAAGAGGAGGTCACGGCGGAGCTTTTGGTTGGCTCAAAAAGGCGCAGGGGTGGCTGGAGCTATGGCTGCGCGGCGGCGGGGAGCTCGGCCATGGCATGACAGAGAGAGTAGAGGGCGAGAGAGAGAGCTCGCACGGGAGAGAGGGGGAAGAAGCCACGGGGAGAGGGGCTTTGCACTGGTGCGTCCGTAGCCCTCCAGGCCAACAGCCAGGCAGGGAGGTGCTGGCCGGCGCGTGCCAACGCGCGGCGAACGCACGCCCTTGTCCTCCTGGCGAGACGACAGGGATGACTGGCAATGGGCCAGTGGGCCGGCTGCCCTGGGCCTTTTGCATTTCCTTTTTTTATTTCGCTCTGCTTTTCTATTTCTGACATTTGTTTATTTCTTTTGCAGGTACAAATGCTTTTATAAAATATTCCAAATATTTTGTAGATTTAAGTTTGAATATTTCAAACTTATCTAAAAAGTTTCAGAATATTTGGAAAACTAAAATAATGATAATGCTTTATTTGATATTTTCAGGAGCTTTATCATTTATTTTTAAATTAACTTAGATGTTCAAATAATTAAAATGGCCCCTGTTATAATCATGCCCATATTTATCAGACATAGGGAACATTTTTAAAGGGCATTTTGAGTTTGTTGAATTTTCACCAACTTTGAATTGTTTTGATTCAATGTGAACTTGGGGTTTCCTTTAATTCCCATTTCATGTTGATGCAAAGATGAAACATGATGCAACACACATGCTATCCTGTGACATCTAACTAGGGTTGTGACAACTCACCCCCACTCAAAAGAATCTCGTCCCAAGATTTTGTAGTCGTCAGGAAGAGCGCAGGGTACTCTAGTCGAAGGCGATCTTCTCTTTCCCATGTGGCCTCCTTCTCGGAATGATGTGACCACTGAACCTTGAGAAATTTGATGTTCCGACGCCAAGTGGTATGCTCAGCTTGATCAAGAATACGAACAGGGTATTCTCGATATGTAAGGTTATCTTAGAGATCAAGCGTTTCATGGTCCACTTCACGGACAGGGTCCGAAAAGCAACGCCTGAGTTGCGAGACGTGGAAGACATCATGAACCTTGGAAAGATGCGGCAGAAGTTCCAATTGGTAGGCAACCTCTCCTCGTTTAGCAAGAATGCGAAAGGGTCCAATGTAACGAGGAGCCAACTTTCCCATGATACCGAATCGATGGGTACCCTTCAGAGGTGTAACCCGAAGGTAAGCCTTCTCGTCAACTTCATAGGTCACAGCCTTATGATGACGATCATATTGACTCTTTTGACGAGATTGGGCTGTTTTCAACTTTTCACGAATAATGCGAACTTGGTCTTCTGCATCCTGGATCATATCCGGGCCAAAGAGTTGCCTCTCTCCGGTTTCTGACAAGTTAAGAGGTGTTCGACACCTTCGTCCATAGAGAACTTCAAAAGGGGCTTTGCCCAAGCTTGATTGATAACTATTGTTATAAGCAAATTCGGCAAATGGAAGACATTTCTCCCAATTCATACCAAAGGATATAACACAAGCTCAGAGCATGTCTTCGAGGATTTGATTGACTAGATCAACTTGACCACTTGATTGCGAGCGGAAGGCAGTGCTAAAGGATAGATGAGTCCCCATAGCGTTTTGGAAACTTTCCCAAAATCGAAAAGTAAAGATACTTCCACGGTATGAGTTGACCTCCAATGGCACACCATGAAGAGAAACTATTCGAGAAACGTATAGGTCGGCTAATTGACTAGCAGTTATACTCTCCCGAACAGGAAGAAAATGAGCCACTTTGGAAAGACGGTCTATGACCACAAAGATAGCATTATTCCCTTTCTTGGTCCTGGGAAATCTGGTAATGAAATCCATACCGACTTTATCCCATTTCCATTCAGGAATAGCTAAAGGTTGAAGGGTGCCAGCAGGCCTTTGATGTTCTGCTTTCACGTGACGGCAACCGTCGTAGTTAGCAACGAACTGAGCAATTTCTCTCTTCATCCTAGTCCACCAGAACCTCTGGCGTAGGTCCTGATACATCTTAGCACTACCGAGATGAATTGTGAGAGGAGAATCATGAGCCTCCTTAAGGATCAGCTGTCTTAAACGTCTGCTCTTAGGAACCACCAACCGGTTGTGAAAGAACACGACACCCTGCTCATCTTTAGAGAAATCTTTAGCATTTCCTCTAGCAATATTCTCCTTGATCCGGGATATACCCTTATCATACTTCTGGACAGCTACTATTTGATCCCTAAGAGTAGGTTTTGCCACCAGGATGGATAGGAATCCTTGGGGGAAAATGTGGACGTTCAACTTCCGAAATTCCTCATGGAGAAGTGGTTTACCTTGTTGTAACATCAAATTGTTACAATAAGACTTACGACTTAGTGCATCAGCCATGAGATTGGCTTTCCCCGGGGTGTAAGTTATCCCTAAGTTGTAGTCTGTAATCAACTCAACCCACCGTCTTTGCCTAAGATTCAAATACGGTTACGTGAAGATATATTTTAGACTTTGGTGATCAGTGTAAATTTCACAACGATTACCCAGAAGGTAATGTCACCATGTTTTCAGTGCATTGACCATAGCTGCAAGCTCAAGATCATGTGTTGGATAATTATCCTCAAGGAGACGCAACTGTCTAGATGCGTATGCAATCACATGTCAATCTTGCATGAGAATGCAACCTAATCCTTGTCGCGAGGCGTCGCAATAGATAACAAAGTCCTTAGAAAAGTCTGGTGGCACCAGAACAGGAGCAGAGGTCAGTCGTCTTTTCAACTCCTAAAAACTATGCTCGCATTGTGGGGTCCACTTGAACTTTTTATCTTTCTTGAGGAGTTCAGTCAGAGGTTTTGCAACCTTGGAGAAATTCTCGACAAAGCGGCGGCAATAGCTCGCTAAGCCAAGGAAACTCCGTACTTGCTTAACCGATTCAGGTTGAGTCCAATCAAGGATGGCCTGAACACTCTCAGGATTGATAGCAATTCCTTTACCAGAAATTACGTGGCCTAGGTAGGTCACTTCTGGCAACCATAATTTACACTTGGAGAATTTGGCATACAGACGATGCTCTCGAAGTTTCGTCAATACCAGCCTTAGATGCTCGGCATGTTCTTGTTCGTTCTTCGAGTAGATGAGTATATCATCGAGGTAAACCATGACGAACTTATCCAAATACTCCATGAAGATCGAATTCATCAAGCGAGAGAAGGTTGCTGGGGTATTGGTTAATCCGAAGGACATAACGGTGTACTCGTATTGGCCATAACGAGTAACAAAAGCCGTTTTTGGAATGTCCCCGTTTCTAATTCTGATTTGATGGTATCCCAACCTCAAATCCATTTTCAAAAAGATAGAGGATCCAGCGAGTTGATCATACAAGTTGTTGATCCTGGGGAGCGGATACTTGTTCTTTACGGTGACCAGATTCACTGGCCGATAATTCACAACCATCTGATCCAATCCATCCTTCTTCTTGATGAAAAGAACGGAACGAGCCCAAGGAGAGGAACTAGGACGGATGAAACCTTTCTTCAAAGCCTCATCGAGTTGAATTTTAAGCTCGGCTAGTTCTAAGGGTGCCATCTTATAGGGTCTCCTAGATATTGGGACAGTCCCTGGAATGAGCTCTATCACAAACTCAACATCTGTGACAGGTGGAATTCCTGGCAGTTCTTCTGGAAAGACGTCCGGAAATTCTCGGACTACCGGAACATCTTCTAACTCTGGGAGAGGGCTAGCATTGAGGGAATAGAGTTGGAGCTTGGTTGTTCGAGTAGAGACATTAACTATCTCACCCGAGGGATGTGTAAGTTGAACATTCCCAGTATGAGTATCAATCTTGGCATAGTGGGCTAACATCCAATCCATGCGCAAGATGATATTGATGTCCGAAGACTTGAGGGCTATCAAAGATGTTAGGAAAACTAGCCTATCCACAAGAATCTCATTATCATGGCTCACTCTAGAAGTTTGCCATTTTGAACCAGGAGTCTGAACTACTAAAGGAGTAGGCATATCACAAAAAGACACGTTATGCAATTGTGCATAACTTTCTGAGATGAAAGAATGAGATGCCCTAGTATCAAACAGAACAGAAGCTGGATGGCTATTGACAAGGAGCGTACCTAGGAGAACATCAGGATCCTCCACAGCTTCTTCAGCAGACACATAGTTCACTCGTCCACGTCCAGCCAGCTTGACATTGTTCTGAGGCACTCACAAGAGTAGTGTCCTGGCTCTCCACACTTGTAGCAGACCATTGTGGCACGGGGCGTTGTGTTGGCAGGGGGACCTCCAAATGTCCTGACCGGAGGGTTCGGCTGAGCTGGGCGAGGCGCCTGAAAGGATGGCCTCGTGGTGTATCTTGGTGGCAGGGCTGCATTGGGCACCCACACTCGGCGTTTATTAGAGCCCGAGCCAGATGCGGGGCTGAAGTCGCTGGTGTGCTTCCTAGTAGCCTCATAATCAGACTGTCCAGTCTCGGCATTGATAGCCTTGTTGACGAGGGCCTGGAAGGTTGTGCACTCATGCAGGCGTAGGTCTCGACGGACTCAGGACTAAGTCCCTTGTGGAACCTAGCTTGTTTCTTGGCATCACTTGACACTTCCTCCGGAGCATAGCGAGCCAGATTGCCGAACTCACAGCTATAGGCATCCACTGATAGTCTGCCCTAGGTGAAAGCACAAAACTCTTCTCTTTTGTGATCCATCAGCCCTTCCGGGATGTGATGGATACGGAATGTTGCGCTAAATTTTGGCTAAGTTGGTGCGGGGCCTGCGGGGTGCATGGCTTCATAGTTTTCCCACCACAGATTGGTGGGTCCTTCCAGAAAGTAAGCAGCAAAGGTCACCTTATTGGCCTCGGGTACATCGGCAGCCCGGATCTTGCGGGACATGCTAGTCAGCCAATCATCCGCGTCGAGGGGGTCGACCGAATGATGAAACTTAGGTGGGCACAGCTTGATGAAGTCGTTGAGAGACACTCCATCATTACGATCATTACGGGGAGCACGCGCTGTATTTTGCTCAATTCGTTCCAGCAGCCTATTGGTCTCCCTTTTTTTTCGCTCAGCTTCGAGCATCACTTCTGCCAAAGATGGCGCATGAGGCAGATTCTCTTGCCTTGGCTGGCTTCCTTCACCCTACTCAGGGGCAGACACGGGATTATTCCTAGTGGCCACCATCTTGGGAAAACAAACTCACAGCTTAGACATCAAGGGCACCAATTCTAAGGAAGAAGATAAGGAATGTACTGGACAACATGGCATGCAGGGATAAAACCCAATTAACATGGTAACAACAACTGCCATATAACACCATGATTCATACACACCATGACATAGTTCAGTACAAGCCCAAGGTGAAATACAACCTACGGAGAGATGACTCGACTCATCGGAGGCATTACAAGCTTCCTATACTTTATCCATCTACACCTCCGGAAGTCAACTCTCAACCTCGGTCATATCCCACAAGACACGTAGGACTGCGGCGATACAACTACTACCATACTAGTACTAACATCCACACACTCAAGCATCACCGTAGAATGCCTCATACATGCTACCCCCATGGTCTGGGAGCTGAACCTGAGGATCTAGAAACACTCTAGCCTATGATCCCTGGAAACAGAAAGGACACGAATGTGGCCTTGGTCCCCTTGCTGGTGGCAACAACGGTCCTCGAAGAGGGGTGATGCCTCCAACATTGGGCCAGTCTACGTGTGCTGGCAGATGAGTTCGCGATGGGTTCAACATCTCCAAATCTCCAAAGCCTGTCTGCA
Organism: Hordeum marinum; assembly: GCA_022496015.1. Lineage (NCBI taxonomy): Eukaryota > Viridiplantae > Streptophyta > Magnoliopsida > Poales > Poaceae > Hordeum > Hordeum marinum. The sequence goes on from CM039678.1 coordinate 144,950,771, forward strand.
CGACAGGTGCTAACTACGTCAAGGCTATCCAAAGACGCGCATGTGTAGCATATAGCTCCATGCGAAGGGCACGTGCATCTCGATCCCTGTTCTCTAACATCTGAGCAGTCACCTGCAGCCTAGGGTCTTCATAAGAATAATCATAGTAGGCTTCACTAAGATAGCTATCCTCTTCTCTTTGAGAAGCAGGAACATAGCAGAACTCTGTGTTCTAAAGCAGACCGTGATGAAACCTCATAATAGTCAACATGGTGTAGGCGGCCTCCTGAACTGCCATGTCTATGGTAACACCTAATCCATAGGTCAAGTGAAGCGGCTCTGCAGCTCCAGGATAGGGTGGGTATATCCTAATAGTACACAGATACTGACTCTGCTTGAAGTCTCGATACTGCTCCTCCACTGTGTACTCCGGGTACCAGCGACATCCAGCCTCCATCATGACTCTAACAAACATGGCCGTGTGACCCGGTACATTGATGCACTTGGTCAGACGGACTACCTGGCGGGAGGGACGAGGGGGCATCTGAAACAGAGAATGATGCGACGACATTAGAGATTCTAGCAGAAATCGGACAACATAACGGTTGTAATTGCTCAAAAAGGATTTTGAGACAACTGCAAAAGATTGGAAATGCATAACCACTCGACCATCTAGACTCAAATCTCTTCTCCATCTGTTTGTCACACCAACAATACTCAAGTACCGACATACACTTGCAATCAAGCTAGCTAGTGGTCCATGGTTAGTAACTCGTCATCCTAAGCATTAGATAAGAAGCCTAGTTCTTATCCCTATAGAATAGATGAGGATGACTCAGCATAGAATAACTTGGGGAGACGAGTAAAAAGAGCCTTACGTTCCCTTCCACAATCAATTCCCCTACTTTTCTATAGTGTTTCTAGACTCAACTTAGACCGGTTTGGCTTGGTAGTCCTACAGTCAGTCAGGCTCTGATATCAACGCTGTCGGGACCCCGATCCTAAGTCATATGAATCCAAACTGTAACATATCACATCACTTTGCGGCCTCACGCACGGTAAGCTCCACGGCTGCAGCCTTACCTTGGTCGGGATCGTTTGCGCCTTTTGGCACATGTATGTGAACATGTCGCTGGCAATCACACGACAGAGAACCCGGGCCGACATGACTACTCATAGAACCCAAGTGGTACATTCATACGGAAACAGGCATACGTAACCCAGCAATGCAGGTGTCGATCTGAAGCGTGTGTAGACGAGTCATAGCAAGCTACAAGGACTCCATTACGCCGTGTGACATAAATTTCAACACTGCACGTAGACGAGTCATAGCAGGCTATAGGGACTCCATTACACTGCGAGACATTTCCCCGAAGGGACAGACAAAGCAACAAGAAGGATACATGCCAGTCAACCAATGTGTCCGGAGCAGTAGCAAGCTACCAGGGCTCGATGGAAGCACAAAGGGGAAGTTTCCCATAAAGAGTACTACTAAAAGCAGATGACTAGGTGTCGGATCCCATACATACCGTTGCACGTCACACGTACGCACGACATGCCCGATATGCATAGATACAACTATGGCATCATAACATAATGATACATTAATACAACTTTTATTTAAGAGACTCGGAAGAGCCTTGCATAATATGTTCTTACAAGTAGGGGTCACATGACCCGACACTCAAGTCATACAAACATGTTCATACAAGCCAGCGAAAACTTAAAGCTGTTTGAGTACATGAAGTGGAAAGGGGTAAAAGGCACATGGCCTGACTATCTACAGCCCGCCACAGGGCATAAGGTCGTAGCTGGGACACCAGCTATTCGGCATCGTCAACGTCTAGAAAGAACCCACCTGATGGGTCCTGGGTCTCGTCTGCAACATTTATTAAGCAAACATGAGTACAATCATACTCAACAAGTCTTTAAAACAGACCTAGTCTATTTATGCTCATGTATCAACAAGGAAGGATGGTGGAGTTATGCAGCAAGGCCGGCTTTGACTCATGGCTAACCTATACTGCTCAATTTTAAATCTTTGTTCGTTTTAGATATCACACATGAGTCCACTAACTCCATGACAATACACCACCATGTATTCACTTTCCCCTCCTAGGAGAGTGGCATTCACGGTACTCACACTTGTCTTGATATTTTTATGAGTATCCATTTGATTATCTATGAACAACATATGTTCTCCAAGTAGTCCATAACCGAGGACGCGGCTATTCGAATAGTTTCATACCCTGCAGGGGTGTACTTCTTCACACACGCTCTCTCCACTTATCGCTGTGTGCTCATAAAACCATGCACCTCGGCAACCTTCAAGCGGAAGCCCAGCGAGGGAGTCGGCCACAACCGTCAATAACATAAGACCTCTAGTCCAGGTTATCGCCTATCTGAGACTGAACCCGCACGGAAGTCTGGCCAAAGTTTCCTCTACGGCCCCAAACAATGTGCGCAGGGTTCCGAAGCCCACCATTCGGGTGACCCTTGGTACACCGTGCCACTGCCTACCGCGTCGTAACCCACCCCTAGGATCAGCGCTACGGATGGTCTCCAGCATGCTATAAACACCAGAAACTACTTGCAACACCTAGACCAAGGACTAAGCGACTGATAAGTGGAGAGGGTCAATTAAGTATCCCAACGTGTGGTAGTATCTAGTCTTGGATCACGAACACGGAACTCAGTTCCTAAGAACGGCCCCGATGAGACAACCTACTATGTACTCCTACATAGCCCCTCATCGCTACCTTTATCAAATCGGGTTCATCATAAGCTTATCACATCAGAACAACATTGTTTCACTCCAGTTCATCACCCACATGAATCAGACTTGACACAACTCTAAGCATAGCAGGCAAAGTAGGCTAAGCACATCATGGCACAAGCATCTACCAGGTATGCTAGGTTGCAAGGTTTAGCTATTTACTGTGACAATGACAGGTGATGCAAAAGAATAGGATCATCTACCGTGTGTGACTAACATATGATCGTTTGTCCTAATGCAATAGACAAGAGCAGGAGCGAGAGAGTGGGATATTATCGGAATGATCAAAGGGGTTGATTTCCTTGCTGGGAAGCGGAGGGGTTCTCTCCTTCGTCGGGATACTCGGGGGTATCCTCTGAAGTAGGGCCTACCGCAATGTAGATATACAATACTCAATACACGCAAGTGCAACAATATGAGTTCGAATATGGATGAGCTAATGCAACTAGTGTCCAAGTTAATTTGAAATGAGTTCGAATATAGGTTCAAAGTTGTTCTTCGTTTCAAATTCCATATACTAACCTATTAGTAAATGTCAAGGTTAACCTACATAGGCTGCTTTAACATGCATGATAATAGCACCATTGGATTCATTGGATTTTTCTGATCAATTTTCATATATAAATTATTTTCATCTTATTTACAGATTAATTTATATGAATTTTCAAAGTTTTAAGCAATTTCTGGAATTATTTTTAAACTGGAAAATGATTTAATGATGTCAGCCAGACGTCAGCACGACGTCAGCTAGTCAGCTGACCCGGCCAGGTCAAACCTGACACGGTGGGACCCTCCTGTCAGCGTCAGGGGACTAATTCCCGCGCTGACTGAGGTTTGACCCACCTCTGGGCCCCACTGTCAGTGGCTGAGGCCTAATCTAATCTGGGGGATTAGCCCCTGATGATGGCCACGTCGGCGCCCATCAGAGCGAGGCCGGCGGCGACCAACCGCACGGCGGCGTCTCGCCGGAATCGCGCCTTTGGCGACCATTTGGCGCACGGAGGGCACCAGGAGGCAGCCCGTGCACTGGCGCATCCAACAAGCGGAAAAATAGGACCCGGGGACACCGGAGTTGCGGTCGGCGACAACCCGAGCGGCGGCGAGCTTCGATAGTGAGGGGAACAGCGCGTACGGTGAGGGACAGGCCGCAGGGAGAGGGGGAAACGGAGCAGGAGCTCACGGCGAGGTCGGTGGGGGCGAAGTCGAGCTCGGGGACGCGTTGTCGACCTCGAATCGCCGAAGGAGAGCTTCGGCGGCCGGCGGGGAAGAAGCGGCGACAGAGCGGCGTTGATGGCTCCCAACGACGGCTCGCTTCATGGAGAGGAAGAGGAGGTCGCGGCGGAGCTTTTGGTTTGCTCAGAAAGGCGCGGGGGTGGCTGGAGCTACGGCTGCACGGCGGCGGGGAGCTCGGCCATGGCGCGGCAGAGAGAGGAGAGGGAGAGAGAGAGATAGCTTGCGTGGGAGAGAGGGAGAAGAAGCCATGGGGAGAGGGGCTTCGCGCTGGCGCGTCCGCAGCCCTCCAGGCCAGCAGCCAGGCAGGGAGGTGCTGGCCGGCGCATTTTTTCTATGTCATTGCTCGATATATGGAACGGGTTGACTTTACGTCTATTTCTGCTCCTTGTGTGGTTTTCAGTGAGGGAGAGTGTCCACCTTATATATATATATATATATATATATATATATTCAAATGAAGAGATAAGCGTCATGGTTAATAAATATATATGAGAGAGGAAGAATCCCGACTGTTGTCATGGGGGTTGCTTCTCCTTCGTTCCAGTGTGCTAGACATCTTGGTGTAATGCTCTCTGGGACGAATGGAGGAGCCACCATCACCGACGGTCGCAATATCAGAAGGAGGGCCCACCATATACATGAGATGAGAGTTTAGGAAGGAAAGACTCGATAGACCTAAAGTCAACCTGTTGCATACTGAGTAATAGTGATCTCTATGTTGATCAGTTTTCTCGTAGTTTCCTTCGATCGATTTTAAATGTTTCAACTATGAACATAGGAAATGTCTGACGACGAAAGGGAATTCGTTATGTGCGAATATTGTGAAGACGAGTGCGGCCTGTGTGACAAGCCTTTCCTAGTTGATGATAGGCGCTTTAGCATCATGCTGGATGAGACCTTCAAAGTGGATACAGTAAGTCACAACGACAAGTATTTTTTCGTAATTAAGCATGACTTCTGCTTCTTTTGCTTCAACTTATAATTTTAATTTTTTACTATCCTACTAGCGTATCCCCTGCCATGCAAGAATTTATGTCTTGGATAAGATTGGTTTCAATACTAAGAAAAGTATGGAGGTAAAGATAGTTCACTTGAGGACCGAGCATGGTTATACATTTGCCGTAAAATTGTACAATACACACACCGACTCCTACTTTGAATGCAAAATTTGGAGAGCACTATGCAAGGCTTATGCATTTGAGCCTAATATGCTTATCACCTTTGATATTCATCTGGAAGATGAAATTGAAGGTAATATGGACATCTGGGTCGATGTGGAGACGCCTCCAGTTCTACCATTATGTGAGTTTCTCAACCATATTTATTAAGTAAATTATATTGTTTATTTAAAAATAGTTGATAACTTATTTCCATTGACAGCTTATTTTCATTGTTCAGAAAATATACGGAATATGGTAGACAGAACCTACTACTACAATGATGAAGCAGGATTAACTTATAAGGAGAAAGATCATCTTACCGCATTTCTTAATCATCTTGAGAATTATAATAGATGTTATCAAACTCCTCCACATTATGGTCAATACGTGCCACTAGTGCATGTGGTGAACTACGGTAACATCCATGGAGATTGCATGGTAAGATTTTCTACTATTACGACACATCTTTTGCATAAATTCTTCTAAAACTAAACTACATTTCTAACTACAAAGTTATTACTATGTTTTTCAACAGAAAATCCCGAAGGATTATGTGCCTCATCTGATGTTTCCGAGAGGTCGCGTTGTTGTTATGAGCTTACGGCCAGCACGGCCAGGTCAACGTATGCATCACTCATGTCCATACCGGATTTCTAAAACCGATGAAGACATGGCAATCAAAGATTGTAAAAAATGTATGGTCAATCATAGAGAGCTACTTGGAAGCAACACTGTGCGTAGGCCGAGAATTGGAGACAGGATGATCTCCATTCTCTAGAATGAAGAGTCAGGGCCTATCTTGTTTTATGATATTGTAGCTAAGAGAGGGTAGAGTAGGTCCTATGAGAGAGGAGTAGGTCCTAGGTACAATGTGTTATTATGTGCTACAATGTGTTAGACTTGATGATGATGATGAGGTGGAGTTGTGATTATGACTAGTGACCAACTTGTTATATGATGTCTCATTGACGAAAATGATGATTAAATAGTGTTGGTGGTAATACTATGATGATGATTATCTATAGTGTTATTGGTGATGATATGATGTAAGAGTTTTTATATTAATATGATGATGATGTCGATCATGATTATCATGATGATTTGTTATATCATTGGGGGAAGGAAAGCGGATTATATTCATGTGGATGGATCAAAAGTGACCAAAAGTTGAATTAGTAGGATCTTCGTCCTACTAACTCAACTTTTGATCACTTTTATTCATTTGCATGAATAAAATCCATGTTTCTTCCTCACAATGATATAATAATTCATCATGAACATAATGATATAACAACATCTTAATTGGTATTGTATCAAAATTTGTTTAATGGCATATAACCATAATTAATTCATAAACACCTAAAGAATTAAAAGGAAAAAAAACAAAACTAAAAAACTCAATACTTTTAGTCCCGGTTGGTGTTACCAACCGGGACTAAAGGTCCCCCCAGCCCACGGCGCCGGCGGATGCCACGTGGAGGGCCTTTGGTGTCGGGTCGTGTTGAACTGACACTAAAGGGGGGTAGGCTTTAGTCCCCACCCTTTAGTGTCGGTTCTAGAACCGACACTAAAGGCCCTTACGACCCGCGACTATAGGCATGTTCTGCACTAGTGCATGGGCACACTTAGGTGCGATGTTGTCGAAGCACGTCTCCATCGTGGGGTTGTCTTCATTGTCGGAGACCTAGGGCGAGTTGGCCGACATGCTGGCCTCGATTTGCCTGGCACGGCGGCTTTGCCAGGCGGACGGAAGGATGGTGACCTTATGCTTCATTTTGGTCAAAATGCTCTCCCATAGAGCGTTGCAGCCTGCAATCATGGTGGATGTGGCGCAAAGGAGGGGTATGTGGAATGGCTTGTATTGTGGCGTGGAGTTATCTAGGTGTGGATGCCTTTAAATAACAGATTCCGGTGAGGCTAGACGTCCGGGTGCTTCAACGCACCACGCCGGATTGGGTTTCTTAGCGGGCAAGCCTGCTTAATGGCGACATTCCGAAGGACATGGCATTGAACAGGTGTGGTAGATATCTATCTCGTCCAGTCCAGTGACGTGTCTCCGACATTGAACAAGCACGGACACCAGAGAGGCATTGCGGGCGACGCGTTGCTTCAACGACGGGCCGATGAGAGGTCATGTCCGCACTGAGCTGGCTTCGACCGGAAGCAGTCGCTCTACAGCGGGATGAATGCGGGCATCTGACGTCGGGCGGGAATGCGCGCAGCAAGGGAGAAGCGTTTTTGGTGTTCAGAAGTGGATGTGGGTGTTGTCCACACGCGTTCAAACCCCCCTGGTGTCACAGGAAGGTACAAGTAGCCCAATTGTTTTTGTTGTTATTATTAGGGAGAATATCATACGGAAACCAAAATATTCGATGAAAATCGATGAAAACCACGAGAAAATGATGTTTCCAAGTTTTAAAAAAAACTAAGAAAAATACGGGGTGTTAAGACGATGATGTTTTATTACCACACAAAATTTCAAATTGAAACAGATTACGAGATATGAGCTATGAAAAAAGATAAAATCAAAAATGAATAGTGGCAACAGTAATGTCACTATTCAGAGTTGAAATTTGTCTTTTTCATATCTCACGTCTCGTAATGCGTTTCAATTTGAAATTTTGTGTGACAATAAAACATCACCCTCTTAACATGCCATATTCTTTCTAGATTTTTTTTGAAACTTTAAAATAAGGATTCCACGAAGTTTTCATTGAATATTGGTTTTCGTATGATATTCTTTTATTATTATTATGTGTGTGAAGTATTCAAATATTTACACGATTACTTAATTGAGTTTGCTTTGTCTCTAGTTGAGTGGCCTTATATATATTGTGACAGAGTCCTTGTCATCTGCCTTACTTATTGCTCCATGATAGCTCTGGATCTTGATCCTTTCCCCACCTATATACTATATACTATATAACTAAACTTTTTAGGATTGAAAGCTTCACAATCAATTGAGGTCTCCAATTGGAATTTCTTCGCCCAATTTTGACTGGGTCAACAATCTCTTTCCTATAATTTTTAATACAATATACTATGTTTCCTAATTTTTAGATCTTCACAATTAGTTGAGTTTAAATTTAGAGTTGGGTCACCCAATTTTGATCGGGTCAACAATTTCTGAAGGAGCTCTCCCATTTAATTATTTGAAGTCTCTATGTTCCATAATTTTGAAGCTCTTTCTTTGAGGTATTCAATTTTGAATTTGGTTTACAATTTTGATCGGGCCAATGATTTTCAAATCAATCGGCAACAAGCGACACGTAAAAACATGCCAACCCCTAGCAGACTCCTATCACCACGAAAAAAGTGTCACCATATATTACTATAGCAAGAATATAGTACACGCACCAACGGTGAAAAAATATCCCCACATAAATATGAGTTTATTAGCGAATGACACCGAATCATACAGCGAAAGGCTCATCAAATAACCGCATTATAAATAAACATAAAACACGCTTCGTCGTCTCCCCCAAACTAAATAACCCATCAATTCCAAATATAAAGATTATTTGTTTTTTGGAAATTCAAATTTCTTTAATTCTTACCAAGTTCAGAGCCAAAAATATTGATATCCATAATATTAAATAAAAATAAAAATAAAAATTCCTGATGAATCTAATAACACCGATTTGAGAAATTATTGACCTGGTCGAAATCGAATAACCAAATTTCAATTGAAGACCTCAATTGATTGTCAGCCCTCCAATCCTAGGGAGATTAGTGATACTAGAAGGGTTGGGCGCACTTTGGTGCATCGTTGAATTTGCTGAGATTCTTAAATTTCTTTACTAACTATATTTCAAAATATATAGTGTATTTTAAAAAAAAGTCAAATTTCTTTAATTTTGATCAAGGTCAGAGTCAAAAATATCGGCATCCATAATATTAAACAAAAAAATTATGAGAATTCATTTCACAAAGAATCTAATAACACCGATTTGACATTATGAATTTTGATATATTTATGTATAAATTTGATTGAACTTAAAGAGTTTTGACTTTTAAAAAAACAATACACCATATATTTTGAAATAGAGTGAGTAAAGAAAATTAAGAATCCCAACAAATTTAACGACACAACAAAGCACGCACAACCCATCTAGTTAATACCAAGTTCCTCCTCCCAAGCTGCTGGTCTATTGGTCTATTCTGTCATCGTGAATATTTCATGGCATATTGTCGTTCGCTCTGTAGATATTTGATTACTTGTAGGCATGGAAGATGGTGGAAAGTTCATAGAGACTGGACTTGTCGTTCAAACCTTGCACGGCTCACGAGCTCTTGGTAAGAGACCAATACACGGGAGGAATAGCTGAGAGCCATGTCCGTCTCTCAAACATCAGTTTAATCCAGAAAATAGTTCCTGCAGTGCTAACCGTGACAACCAAATGGAGATGGGAAGAGCCACGTGACTATTCCTTTTCGCGTAACAGACTGACTGAGTCGACGCTGCCCTTAAGAACACACAGTACATACTGTTATGCACCAGCCAGGGTCCTAGATTGTCTGATGCAATTTAGATACAAATTGGACAGAAGTAGGAGAAGAAGGGAAAGGTTACAGAGAGCAAAACATGGTTCAGAGATCTGATCTTCGACGATCCCTTTCCTCCTCGCTGCTCCTATTTATCTTTTCCTGCGCCAGGTTCTTTCCTGGCACATGTTACGCGCCAGGCCCGGTCCAAGTGTCAACAACGGAAAGAGGCCTTCGGCCGCCTGCGAGGCATGGGCCACTGCATAACACTCCCCACCCCTTGCGGAGCGGCTTGACCCCAAGCCATCAGAGTTGGGTATCACTGGTGAATCACGAACGCATTCTCCCAAGTGTCTGGAGCTACAGAAGAATTGGTCCAGCATACCCTGAGCCGAGGTCTCGCTTTGCCTCCTGACTGGATGAATCTGGACTGTAGGATAGCTGTTGGTTGAGGAATTGAGACTGAACAGACATGGTTTTGCTGTATGTCGCCACCACTTGAGCCGGTGGTACATGTTTCTGCAGTTGAGAGACGTGAATCATGTCATGTATCCTGGAGCTCGAGGGAAGTGCTAGCTGGTATGACACTGTGCCCACGCGACGTAACACCTCATATGGTCCATAGAACTTGAGTGATAACTTCTGGTTACGGCAGTCAACTAGGGAATGCTGGAGGTAAGGTTGGACCTTGAGATATACCTGATCGCCTTCAGCAAATACTCCTTCGCTATGATGTTTGTCAGCATGTTTCTTCATACGCTGTTGGGCACGAAGTAGATGATGGCGTAACTACTCAGTAGCAGCAGCTCGATCAGCCAGCAACTCTTGAAGATCATGGTTTGTAGCTGGAGTGGACATTCCGAATGGTTTTGGTTGATAACCATAAAGAGCCTCAAACGGTGAAATGCCCGCAACAGTGTGATAAGAAGTGTTGTACCAATGTTTTGCTAGTGGCAACCACTTAGCCCATTTAGTGGGTGTATCATGCACAACATTGCGAAGAAAAGCTTCCAAACATTGGTTTAATCGCTCCGTCTGACCATGTATTTTTGGATGCCTGGCTAAGCTCATGTTCAACAATGTATCTGATAGCCTAAACAATTCTTGCCAACACAAGCTCGTGAAAACGGGATCTCTATCAGAAATTATCCGGGATGGCATACCATGCAGGTGATACACTTGGTCAAAGAAGAGTTGCGCCACTTGGGAAGTTGTGTAGGGGTGTTTGAGTGGAAGAAAATGAGCGAACTTAGTGAGTTTGTCAATTACCACCAGTATCACATCTAAGCCTTGAGACTTGGGTATTCCTTCCACGAAATCCTAGCTGATTGTATGCCAAGGATGTGGGGTATAGCATGTGGCTGAAGCAGTCCTGGGGTATGAAAATGCTCCGATTTAGCCTTGTGACAGACCTCACAATTCTGAACAAAGTCTAATACTGTGTCTTTCAGTTTCGGCCAAGCAAAGAGCTTCTTCACTCAGTGGTATGTGGCCAGCTTCCCGAGTGGCCCCCAAGAGCACCGGCATGGAGGGCTCGTAGAATGTGTTGCTGGGCCAACAAATTTTGACCCTCCCAAATACGATACTTGTACCTGAGCACCCCATTTTGGAGGGAATAGCCTTTGTCATTGGAACCTGACAATGAGAGTTCAGTTAATAGTTGTGCAGATTGAACGTCTTCATTGTACCCTTCCACCAAAGTTTCAAGCCAAGCAGGTATGGCAGCTGAGATTGCTAGCAGAGGTGTGTCATGTGGATGACAAGAGAGAGCATCAGCAGCCGCATTGGTGATACCCTTCTTGTACCGAATTGTATATTGTAGTCCCATAATTTTGATGAATGCCTTATGTTGAATGCCGGTGGTCAAACGTTGCTCTATCAAGTGCAGCGGGGCTTTCTGATCCGTGCGTATCACAAATTGTTGGTGTTGTAGATACGGCCTCCATTTGTCCATTGTCATGAGAATGGCTATACATTCTTTATCATACATGTTGAGAGCCTGATTCTTAGGACAAAGAGCTTTACTCGGATAAGCTATGGGGTGACCCTGTTGCATAAGGACGACCCCGATCCCATCCTTGCATGCATCAGTCTCGAGGACAAAAGTTTGAGTGAAATCAGGTACTGCTTAAACCGGGGCTTGCATCATTGCGGTCTTGAGTAATTGAAACGCTTTATCCGCTACCGGTGTCCACTGGAACAGAACCCCTTTTTTTAATAATTCAGTCAACAGTCGGCTTATCACTCCATAATGTTGGAAGAACTTCCTGTAATAGCCTGTGAGGCCCAAGAAACCTCTTAGCGAGCGAGCATTGTTAGGCAGTGGCCAGACACTCACTCCCTCAATCTTAGCAGGATTTGTGGCCATGCCTTCGGCACTGATAATATGGCCAAGATATTCGATTTGAGAGCAAGCAAACTCGCACTTTGATGCCTTGACAACCAAATTGTTTTCTCTGAGGATTTGCAATACGGTGCGCAGCTAACATACATGATCTTCTAAGCATGTGTTATACACCAGAATGTCATCCATGAAGACCAACACCCCTTTCCTAAGTAGCAAGGCGAAAATCTTGTACATCATGTGTTGAAAAGTTGCCGGAGCGCCTATCAAAGCAAAAGGAACCACCAGAAACTCATAGAGCCCATGGTGAGTACGGAATGCTATTTTTGTTCCTCTCCTTCCACAATCCTAATCTGATGATACCCAGAGAGAAGATCAAGTTTAGTAAACCATTTGGCCCTGGCCAACTCATCTAACAGCTCGTCCACCACTGGCATCGGGTGCTTGTTCTTGACTATAATGTTGTTCAATTGGCGGTAATCCACGCAGAAACGCCAAGTGACATTCTTCTTTCGCACGAGCAACACTGGGGATGCAAACGGACTTGAGCTGGGGCGGATGAGACCTGCATAGAGCATCTCTTTGAGTTGCCTCTGGATTTCATCTTTTTGTTGTGGAGTATAGCGATACGGTCTCGCACTGACTGGTTGGGCTCCCAGAAGCAGGGGAATTGTATGATCTTCTGGGCGGCGTGGAGGCAGAGTCTCGGGGGCTTGAAAAACATCTTGGTATTTATGTAGAACTTCAGCAACCTCTGGTGGCAAGGTCTTAGCAACAGGTGGTGTAGGATGGAGTAACATTAAGTCTTGTTCTTGATGCATCTGTTGAATTTGGACTCCATGTTGAATGGCTCCGCGCCTCAAGAGCCCTTTTAACTTCCTTGTAGAGACTGGTTTGCAAAGGGGTGTGCGGTCTTGAATGCCCTTCAAGGAAATTCTGGGCCCTTCATGAGTAAACTTCATCAACTTGTGTCGCTAGTGCACCCACATTGGACTGTGTTCCTCCAACCAACCTGCACCAACAATGAGATCATAGCACCCAAGGACTAGTACCTTCAAGTCATGTCTGAATGTGTGACCTTGTGTTAGCCAAGGCAACTGCTCCACCATCTTCGAACTTGTGAGTGTGCTTCCTCCAACAATAACGTAAGAGGCAGCCTCTGTTTTTTTTTGTTGGAAGCTGCAATTCCTATACCAAGGCTTCATCCACGAATTAAGAATTGGCTCCAGGGTCAACCAAAATTAAGACCTCACATGCCCCATTCAGACCATGTAGGTGCATCGTGCGCCGTCTCACTGGTGTTGCAGGTTTAGTGTCAGAAGCAAGGAGCAGAATTTCTTCTTCGGAGATGGAGTCTGAATCCGGCCTAGGATCAGGAGGATCATCGAGTTGCAATATTTCTAGTAATTATTCCATGACGTGTATTGGTACTTTGTTAGGGCACTTGTGACCTTTTACCCATGGCTCACCACATTTGAAACAAAGATTCTTCGCTCTTGGTGGATTCATCTTCATAAGAGTCTATGTGCTCTTGAAGCTTGATCTTGTCCTTGAGCTTGGTGTCTTTTGGTGGATGGTTATCTTGAGATTTTTGTTCCCTTGGGGAGAGTGTTTTCATACTTCTCCTTTTGAGGAACAAACTTGGGATTGGGGGATTGACCTTCTTCCCATTCAACTCCATTAGCGTTGAAGTGGCCAACACCACGATTCTTCTGGTATCCTCCGTTCTTCCGTACAATCTCCTCAAATTGTTCGCACCCTTCAAGACTCTTATGGATACCTTTCACTATAATCCCTTTCAAGAGTTCATTTTCTTGATCAGCTGTAACTTGGCTAAGAGAAGAGGTAGTGGGATCAATAGAACTACTAGAAGCAATATCATTGGATTTATCATTTTTATTGCTACTAGTTGAAGAACCTTTCTTTCCTTTGTTACTAGCTTGCTTAGTCTTAACTTGTGGCATGAATGTAGATAAGATTAGTCGCTTGGCTCGATAAGAGGAAATCTTCTTTCGAGATTGTCATCGATGGCATTAAGGAACTCATGCTCTTGCTATAAGTTCAGCTTCTCGAAGTGTAGCTTCTCATGTGACCTTACAAGCTCTCTATGATCTTCTAGAGTTGACTCGTGAGCTAACTTAAGAGTTTTTAGTTCTTGAGTTAGTCGCTCTATTTCCAACTTATCATCATCACACGACTTGTCTACACTAGAGTGAGTACTAGCAAGTTCATTTTGACTAACATTACTAGATTTTTCAAACAGCAAGTCATCTTCAATTAACAAGTCATCTTCATCACTATTGAAATCGAGATACTCAGGGTGTGATACCTTGGGGCCTTTAGCCATGAAGCAACGCCCACTCCCTTCATTTGGTGACTCAAATATGCCGTAGGAGTCGGTTGTCACTAGCGCAAGTCCGGCAACACCTTCATCTTGACTATAGTCGGAGTTGGAGTGATAGCTTCTCTAGGAGTGGTTATCGGATTTGGGGCCGAAAACCCATTCACCAACATGAGCTTGATGTTTCCTTCTTGAGTAGATCTTGGTGTACTTGTCCTTCTTCGAGTCCCTACTTCTTCTTGAGGGTCTTCGTTCATAACGATCATCTTTACTCCTTCTCTATCTTTGAGGTGACTCGTCTCTTGAGCTTCGTCTTCTTGGTGACTCTTCTTTCTTCTTGTAAGGAGTCGTGCACTCATTGGAGTAGTGTCTGGGCTTCCCACAATTGTAGCAGTTTTGGTCACGACTTGACGAACGCTTCTCTTCATATCTTGAGTTGGAGCTTCGATCTTTGCTTCTATTCTTGTAGAACTTGTTGAATTTCTTAACCATGAGGCTTATCTCTTCATTTGTGACAAGGTTGTCGCTTGAGGTAGCGGGAGCATCACTTGTGGCTTTGTAAGCACCGCTAGACTTGTGGTGAAGCTCTTCCTTGTCTTCGAGTGTCATCTCATGAGCAACATTTCTACCAATCACTTATGTTGGCTTGAGATCTTTGTAGTTGGGAATCATTTGGATCGATGTGCAAACGGTGTCATATCGATCATCCAAAGCTTGAAGTATCTTCTTGATGATGAATTTTTTAGTCGTTTCTTTGCTTCCTAAGCCGGTAATCTCATTGGTAATGAGAGCTAGCCTAGAGTACATGTTAGCGACTCCTTCACCATCCTTCATCTTGAACTTGTCAAGTTGACTTTGAAGAACATCCAACTTAGATTCTCTCACAGATTTTGTACCTTCATGCATATCAATCAAAGTATCCCAAATCTCTTTTGCATTATCAAGACGGATCATTCTGTTGAATTCTTCAGGGCATAGGCAGTTGAACAGAATGTCACATGCTTGAGCATTGACTTGCAACATCATCACTTCATCTGCAGTCGCTTCGCGATCGGGTTCCCTTCCTTCCGCAAAGAATTCACCTTGCATGCCAACATGAACAACAGCCCAAACGGAGGGGTTATGACCAAGCAAATGCATTTTAATTTTATGCTTCCAACTAGAAAAATTTGTGCCATCAAAGTATGGACCTCTACGGTGATAATTTCTCTCACTAGACGCCATACTCTCCTAGGTTGTGAGACCAATGCAATGGAGACCAATGCTCTGATACCACTTGTAGGATCGAAAGTAGTGCTAGAGGAGGGTGATTAGACTACTTGACCAAATAAAAATCTACTTTTTCCCAATTTTAATTCTTGGCAGATTTTAGCATTCATAGTATGTAAAGTACACCCTACACATGCATGTCTAAGAGTATAGTAGAGGAAAGTAAAGACAAGCATGTAATTAAAGAGAGGGTAGGAAGAGCAAATGCAATTGCTGACACGATGAGTTTTCCCGTGGTTCCGATAGGTGGCGCTATCGTACATCCACGTTCATGGAGTCTTCAACCCACAGGGGGTAATGGTTGCGAGAGTCCACGAAGGGCTCTACCCACGGAGGTTTCCACGAAGAAGCAACCTTGACTATACCATGACGGCCTACGTCCACGGAGGACTTGACTTACTCGGGGTAGATCTTCACAAAGTAGGCGATCTCCTTGCCCTTAAAAACTTCTTGGTTCGATCCACAACACGAAGTAGGAGGCTCCCAAGCGACACCTAACCAATCTAGGAGGCACCACCCTCCAAAAGGTAGTAGGCTCGGTAATGCGATGAACTCCTTGTTCTTGTGCTTCAAGATGATAGACTCCTCAACACACAATCACTCTCTCATAGATTTGGCTTGGTAGAAGAGATGGGATTGGTGGAAAGCAAGTTGGGGAGGCTAGAAATCAAGAAACATATGGTTGGAGTGGAAGATCTTGACCTCAACACAAGGGTAGGTGGTTCTCTCTCAGAAAATCAGTAGGTATGAGTGGGGAACTGTTCTGAGTGCTTCTCTCTCGAGTGAGTGGTGGTGGAGGGGTATATATAGGCATCTCCAAAAATCCAACTGTTACACACAATAAGTCAGACTCGGTGGAACCGATGTGTGAATCTCGATTGTACCGAAGTGACTTAAAGTTAGCAACTTTTGAATCTTGGTGAGACTGATATAGGAATCTCGGTTGCACCGATAAGGTGACCAATGGTCAGAATGTTCAATCTCGATGACGTTGATCCAACAATCTCGGAGGGACCGAAACTGTGAACTTGCGTAACAGAAAGTTGGCAGCCCAACTCGGTGGCACCGAATGCAGTACCGGTGGTACCGAAAATCTAGGGTTTGGAATCGGTGGCACCGAGTGGAGAATGTTGGTTGCACCGATTTTGAGTGTTTGGCTTTGCACAGACTTTTGTGGAAGAGCTTGTGGCTGTATGTGGTGACTATCACTTGTGCATGTATGAGCATTTTGTTCACCAACAAAACCTTACCCCCTTTTAATAGTATTGGCTTTCATATGGACTCAAAGTGATTTCACACAAATGTAAAATGTAGTTTCCTTTTCTTTAAGCTTGACCAATGTTATTCCTTGCATCTAGGGGTATTCCACAATCCTTTTGCCAACCCATCATTGAACTTCTCCTGAAACATACTTAGTGGAAACATTAGTTCAATGACATATATGTAGTTATTAATTACCAAAACCACCAAGGGAAAAAATGTGCTTTCAGGGGCACACACAACGTCGGGCCGTCATTCATGGGCCCAACCGAGGACCCATCAACAAATGGAGAATGTGCCACGCAAGCCGTCGCCCTCGGTGTACTCAAGCTAGAATCTTCCGAAGCCTTGGCGTACACTTTGATACATCTCCAACATATCAATAATTTATGAAGTATTCATGCCATGTTAACAATAATTCTATATGATTTTATTAGAACTAACCCGGACTTGCGTTGTTTTCAGTAGAACTACCATGCTGTCGTTTTTTGTGCAGAAATAAAAGTTCTCGGAATGGGCTGAAAATTTAGTATGATTTTTTTGGGACCAAAACAGACCCCCCGAAGCATTGCATTTGTGCCAGAAGAGCCACAAGGAGGTCACAAGCCTGCCAGGCAAGGCCACACCCTCGCCACGCCTAGCAGGCTTGCCACCACCTCATGGCCCCTCTTGACGTGAGTTCCACCGCCACAAACCGCCATAAATATAGAAACCTCCGAAAAGAAACCTAGATCGGGAGTTCCACCGCCACAAACCTCCACAACCATGAAAAACCAATTGGGAGCCTATTTCGGCATCCGTCCGGAGGGGGAAACCATCACCGGAGGCCATCTTCATCATCCCGATGGTCTCCATGCTGAGGAGGGAGTATTTCACCCTCGGGGCTGAGGGTATGTACAAGTAGCTATGTGTTTGATCTCTCTCTCTCTCTGTGTGTTCTTGAGATGGCACGATCTTCATGTATCGCGAGCTTTATTAATATAGATGGATCATATAGAGGTTTCCCCTCTCTATCTTCTTGTGATAAATTGAGTTTGCCCTTTCAAGTTTTCTTATCGGATTGAGTCTTTAAGGATTTGAGAACACTTGATGTATATCTTGCGATGGGATATCCATGGTGACAATGGGATGTTCTATTGATCCACTTGATGTACGTTTTGGTTATCAACTTGCGGGCTCCGTGACCTTGGGACTCTATGCATAGGGGTTGGCACACGTTTTTGTCTTGACTTTCCGGTAGAAACTTTGGGGCACTCTTTGAAGTTCTTTGTATTGGATTGAACATGACGAATCTGTAATTATGTGATGCATATCGTATAATAAAGCCCATGGGTACTTGTGGTGACATTGGAGTATCTAGGTGACATTAGGGTTTTGGTTGATGTGTATGTTAAGGTGTTATTTTAGTACGAACTCTAGGGCTATCCGTGACACTTATAGGTATAGCTCATAAGATTGATCAGAAAAGATAACTTTGAGTTGGTTTCGTACCCTACAATAATTTATTCGCTTGTTCTCCGCTATTTATGAGTTTGGAGTGAAATCTTTGTTGCATGTGAGAGATTTACATATGATTCAACTATATTAGTATTGTTGAGGGAACTTGCACTAGTGAACGTATGAACCCTAGGCCTTGGTTTCAAGCATTTCAATACCGTTTGTCGTCACTTTTTTTTACTTGTTACCTTGATGTTTTTATATTTTCATATTAAAAAAACCTATATCTACCATCCATATTTCACTTGTATCACCACCTCTTCGCCGAACTAGTGCACCTATACAATTTAACATTGTATTGGGTGTGTTGGGGACACAAGAGACTCTTTGTTACTTGATTGCAGGGTTGCTTGAGAGAGACCATATTCATGCTACTCCTCCCACGGATTGATAAACCTTAGGTCATCCACTTGAGAGAGATTTTCTACTGTCCTACAGCACTCTGTGCTTGGAGGCCCAACACGAGTCTACAAGAAGAAGGTTGTGTAGTAGATATCAAGCTCTTTTCTGGCGTCGTCCGGGGAGGTGAGTGCTTGAAGGTATATATTTACATCTTGCAATTAAATCTTGTAGTTTCTTGTTTTTCAATAGTTTGTTTTCAACAAATAAAACTACAAAAAAGGGAATTGAGGTTGCCTCATATGCTTCATCTTTTTAATGTCTTTCGTGGAAACGATGGAAAGGGAAATTGTGCTCAAGTGTTAGAAGAAGAAGTTATTAAAATGTTTGGCACTAAATCTTTGAGTAATGAGAATTATTGCAATGTTGTTAGTATGAATTATCTAAATATTCATGATGCTAATGATATGCAAAGCCACAAGCTTGGGGATCCTATGTTTGATGAAGAAGATATTTTTAGTCCCCCAAGTTTTGATGAGCAAAACTATTATCATTATGGCATGCCTCCTATCTATGATGATTATTGTGATGACACGTATGCTATAAAGAGTAATGAAAACCATGAAATTTTTTATCATTATTTTAATATTCAAAGTGTCAATGTCTATCAAGTACCTCATGATGATTATTTTGTTGAGTTTGCTCCCACTATTATGAATGAGAAGAAATTTGCTTATGTGAAGAGTGATAAAAATTATATGGTTATAGATCATGAAAAGAATGGTTTATGTGATGGTTATATTGTTGAATTCCTTCATGATTCTACTGAAAATTATTATGACGGAGGAACACATGCTTGTAGGAATTGCAATAATATCAAGTTTCTTCTCTATGCATTGAAAGTTTCTAAGTCATGTTTGTTTTGCCTTCCTATGCTAGCTGATTCTTGCTCGCATAAATTGTTTTCTCACAAAATTCATATGCATAGTAAGTGGGTTAGACTTAAATGTTCTTTTTATGAGATTCATGATGCTCTCTTGCATGTTCCAACTATTATTCCTATACGAGTATCATTGAAATCATCATGCCTAGCTAAAAGGCATTAAAGAAAAGCGTTTGTTGGGAAACTACCCAACACTTTTACTTTATGTTTTTGTGTTTTAAAATTACTAATATTCTGTAGTAATCATATTTTTTGTCTTTTATTTCAATAAAGTTCCAAGTAAAGCCTTCAGGATAGGGTGGATACTTGCTTGTTTAGTTCTGTGCAAAAACAGAATGTTTTGCGTCCAGTATATGAATTATCAGATTTTACTGGAGTGTCAAAAAATTATTAAATTTTTACACAACATTTATATGCAAATTAATTGAGTTTTCCTAATTTTTAGGAATTTTAGAGTCGATGAAGTATGGTGATCATTCAGATCTTTACAGACTGTTCTGTTTTTGACAGATTCTGTTTTGCATGCATAGTTCACTTGTTTCAAGTGTTCCTATAGATTATATTGGGTAATATAAATGGTGGGAATGATGTAATAAATTATTTATCATGTGGGAATAATTATGAATATTTTGTTGACAGTACCTAAGTGAAGGACTTGTCTTTACTACACTAACCCTTCTCACGAAGTTCCGTTGAGTTTTGTGTGATTGAAGTTTTCAAGTTTTGGGTGAGATATTGATATGAGGAGAATAAGGAGTGACAAGAACCTAAGCTTGGAGATTCCCGCGGAACCCCCAAGGTAATATCCAAGGAATACTCAAGCGTCTAAGCTTGGGGATGCCCCGGAAGGCATCCCCTCTTTCATCTTCAACATTATCGGTATATCTTACTTGGAGCTATATTTTTATTCGTCACATAATATGAGTTTTGCTTGGAGCATCATTTTATTTTGTTTTTATCTGTTGGATGTTATTTATATTATTGTTTTTCAGTAAAAGTTCCAAGAATTGCCTTAGGATGCCTGCATTGCATATTTTTATATGTGCTGGGTAAAAATAGAAACTTCTGGTGTAGAATTTGAATTTCCATATTTTACTGGAATGTGGAAAGTTTCTGAACTTTTGACATAGTATTTAAACATAGATTACATATCCTTTCATAAATTTTCATAATTTTTTGAGTTACATAAGTACACTTTTTTCATAAATTGCTACAGACTGTTCTGTTTGGACAGATTGCTGTCATAGTTTTGTTATCTACTTATCCTATAGTTTTCATAGCCTATATTGGTAGATATAAATTGTGGAAATTATATTATACAGTACCTAATGTTCTCAACTTGTCTTGGCAGTACATGAAGTGTTGATTTGTTCTTATGTGTACTAACCTATCTCACGAGTTCTTTTTGTGTTTTGTATGGATGAAGTTTTTGAGAATGGGTGAAAACAGGATATGAGAGGATTGAAAACGACACAAAAGCTCAAGATTGGGGATGCCCAAGGCACCCCCAAAAAATATTTCAAGAAGTCTCAAGCATCTAAGCTTGGGGATGCTACGCATCCCACCTCTCTTCGTCAACTATCGGTTAGCCTATGTTGAGCCTAAATTTTTATTCGTTCACATGATGCATGCTATTCTTGGAGTGCTATTTTTCTTTTGCTTGTTCTTGATTAAAATACTCAGATCTGAAAATCTTTATTGAGATAGAGAGATATAAAGTCCTCACATAGCTACTTAATTGTTTGACTACTCATTGGTCTTCACTTATATGTTTTGGAGTAGTTTTGTCACTTACTCTCGTGCTTCACTTATATCCTATGAGTAAATGGTTGAATGAATTGAATATCATAAATCTGAAATTATATATGTTCTATATGCTTATCCCATGGGGAGTAATGACTCCACATATAAGAAGTATAGGAGGTTAAATTTATTGAAAGTTAGCAAACACTGCATTGGTCACTTGAACCATTCATGAAAGAATATTGAAGGAAGAGAGATTTCACATATAAATATACTATCTTGGACATCTTCTATGATTGTGAATACCCATTAATTATTTTAAAACTTGAGCAAATTAGTTGAAGTTGGACAAGGAAGACAATGTAATGAGTTATGCTTGGGTATATTTGTATAGAAGTTATATTGTTATGGATGCTCCAACATGTGGTGCTTGATTCCACCTCATACTAGCCAAAACTTCTACACCAAGTAGAAATACTACTTGTGCATCCAAACACCCTTAAACCCAAAGTTGTTCCATATGAGTCCACCATACCTACCTATATGCGGTATTTACCTGCCGTTCCAAGTAAATTTGCATGTGCCAAACTCTAAAACTTCAAATAATATTATGTTTTGTATGCCCGAGTCGCTCATATAGTAACTAGGGGCTTTCAGTATCTTCCATTCTACGTCGGCTATTCTCACGATATGTGTTGATTCACTATCATTCACGAGAAAGTGGCTGGTAATAGGGATCCCAGACCCGAAATCAAAGAAAAAAATGCAAATAATTAAACAAAACTCCCCAGGAATGTTGTTGGTATGGACGGTACCCATGGATTTGGCTCGCCATGGAGTGTGATTGATTCGTGGAGGGGGAGTAAAAACTTTACCATTATGTTTGGGAACCGTGTATAATGTATCTAGCATGGAAGATACCGAGATCACTCGGTCTTTATGGTGACAATGAAAGCATACCGCCAAAAATTATTATTCATCTCTGTTTTAAAAGCTCAAGCTCTGGCACCTCTGCAAATCAATGCTTCCCTCTGCGAAGGGCCTATCTTTTACTTTCTAGTTCTTAGTTTTATGCGAGAGTCATGGTGATCTTCACCACTTCCTATATTTTGCCTTTTTCTCTTGGCAAGCGTCATGTGTTGGGGAAAGATCCAAGAATATATAGCCATTCAAATATAATTGATCGTGAATTATTATTGTTGACAATTATCTATATGATAAATAAGTTGGGAGGAGAAACTTTAATCCCATATATTTTTGTGTGTTCGATGGATGCTATTTGTTCTAAAAATATGCTTTGAGTGTTACCAATCATGGAAGACTATATGATAGTTGAGTATGTGGAATTTTCTAAATCAAAGCTCTTACATAGACCCTTCCTGAAAATAAGATGAATTGCAATTGCTTGGTGACTGAAAGCATAGTTTGTTAGTCTATTCTTTAACTTGTGAATAGCTTGTTATTTCATCATGAGAAGTTTTATGAGATGAGCTACTATCTACGATGTATAATGATGCTAGAAAAAGTGTTTGGAATTATCATTGATCAAACTTGTGCACTTGCCAGCATTCACACTTCATAAATTATTTATTTTATCATTTACCTACTCGAGGACGAGCAGGAATTAAGCTTGGGGATGCTGATACGTCTACAATGTATCTATAAGTTTTGAAGTATTCATGCCATGTTTACAATAATTATATATGATTTTGGTATGATTTTATTAGAACGAACCCGGACTGACGCTGTTTTTAGCAGAACTACCATGGTGTCGGTTTTTGTGCAGAAATAAAAGTTCTCGAAATGGGATGAAAATTTAGTATTCTTTTTTTGGGACCAAAAGAGACCCTTGAAGCATTTGAGTTGGGATAGAAGAGCCATGAGGAGGTCACAAGCCGGACAGGCATGGCCACCCCATGGCCACGCCTAGCAAGCTTGACACCGCCTCGTGGCCTCCCTTGACGTGAGATTGACGCCGAAAATTCCTATTTATATAGAAACCTGCGAAAAGAAACCTAGATCGGGACTTCCGCCGTCGCAAACCTCTAGAGCCAAGAAAAAACAACCGGGAGCCCGTTACGGCACCCTTCCGGAGCGGAAAACCATCACCGGAGGCCATCTTCATCATCCCAACGGTTTCCATGACAAGGAGGGGGTAGTTCACCCTTGGGGCTGAGAGTATGTACCAGTACCTATGTGTTTGATCTCTCTCTCTCTCTCTCGTGTTCTTGAGATGGCATGATCTTGATGTACCGCAAGCTTTATTAATATAGATGAATCATATGGAGTTTTCCCCTCTCTATCTTCTTGGGATGAATTGAGTTTTCCCTTTGAAGTTTTCTTATCGGACTGAGTCTTTAAGGATTTGAGAACACTTGATGTAGGTATTGCGATGGGATATTCGTGGTGTCAATGGGATGTTCTATTGATCCACTTGATGTATGTTTTGGTGATCAACTTGCAGGTTCCGTGACCTTGGGAATCTATGCATACGGGTTGGCACACATTTTTGTCTTGGCTTTCCAGTAGAAACTTTGGGGCACTCTTTGAAGTTCTTTGTGCTGGATTGAACATGAGAATCTGAAATTATGTGATGCATATCGTATAATCAAGACCATGGGTACTTGTGGTGACATTGGAGTATCTAGGTGACATTAGGGTTTTGGTTGATGTGTATCTTAAGGTTTTATTTTAGTACAAACTCTAGGGTTGTCCGTGACACTTATAGGGATAGCTCATAAGATTGATCAAAAAAGATAACTTTGAGGTCGTTTTGTACCGTACAATAATTTCTTTGTTTGTTCTCCGCTATTTGTGACTTTGGAGTGAACTCTTTGTCGCATGTGAGAAATGTACATATGATTCAACTATGTTAGTATTGTTGAGAGAACTTGCAGTAGTGAACGTATGAACCCTATGCCTTGTTTTCAAGCATTGAAATACCGTTTGTGCTCACTTTTGTTACTTGTTACCTTGCTCTTATTTGATTGTAGGGTTGCTTGAGAGAGACCATATTCAACCTACGCCACCCACGGATTGATAAACCTTAGTTCATCTACTTGAGGGAAATTTTCTACTATCCTACAAAACTCGGCGCGTGGAGGCCCAACACGAGTATACAAGAGAAGGTTGTGTAGTATACATCACAGTTCAAGGTGTATTCAAATGATCGGCATGTTATCCCTAGTTGTAGCCGACATACTTCTAGCCCTAGATGCCCCAAGTGCCTATATAAACTGAGGGGTTTAATCCATAGAGGCATGGTTTTTAGAGGTTAGAACTCATTCATACCGTCTTGAGGTAGATCATCATGTACTTTAGACCCCATCCATAATCAATACAATACAAGAAGTACGTAGTGTTTTACCTCTTAGAGAGGGCCCGAAATTGAGTAAAATTGTCTCCCTCTTACATCATGTTACCATCGTGTCAAGATAACCATTTCGGGACCCCCTACCCGAAACCCATCGGTTTCAGCACTGCCAGGGAGGTGGCAGGGTGCCTTGGACCCAATCTGTCTCTCTCTCGCTCTCTCTCTCTCCCTCTCTCTCTCTCTCATGCCCGATCACTCCCAAAATTTGGACGGATCTAGCTCGCAAGTTATCGTGGGAGAAGGTATCTAGCAGTGAGAGAGGTGGGGCATCACGGGGCATGGAGGTTCTCAGTGATATCAAAGAGAAGAGACAGTGTCTAAGGGGCATCATGTCGCGCGCATTGCTGCGAGGGTGGCGCGACAGTGCATGTCCTGTCCGGCGACGATGAGGAAGGTAGTTTGAGAGGGTAGGCGGCGGGGATGATAGGGACTTAGGGACCCTGGCAACGTTGGTGGAGGTTGGAGTAGCATGGGGGAGGTGGGTGAATGCAAACGAGAGGTTAGGGTGCAGTGAGGGAAGGAGAGGTGGATGCGGGGGGGAGAAAGGAAGAAGGTGGGGAGTGGGGCTGCAGTTCTTTTCTTCTATTTGATGTGCTTTGGTTGGGGGGTTTCATCTACTACCCTTATAAAGGGACGAAAGGGCAGATGCAAATCACTATCTCGACCATCTAAGCACTGAATCTGATGGTCTAAAATCTTTCGTTAGCGCACTAACAAAACATTGATTCCATCAATGAAAAATAACCCCCCTACCGCTTCGCCTCTCTCCACGCTCCCTCAAATCATCTTTTCTCTGTCGTTGCTGCCACCCGCTCAGGGGCACCGAAGGGACGCCGAACACCGTTCCTTCTCCTTTTCATTCTGCCTCTTAGTCGGCCCCCGCCCACTGTTGAACCCCGGCTCCAGTCCTCATATAACCGCACCCGCCGCTCAGCCTTGCCACGCCCTTGTAACCGCACCCCTCCACACCCCATAACGGTGCAATATGCTTCTCCAGCTGAGGCCGCCCCCCATTGGTGACGCAGTAGTTGTGCCAGATCTCCCCCTTCCTAGGGTTCTGGAGCTCGTCAAACTTGACCATCCCGTCGATGAAGGTCCTAAACAAGGCGTCCTGGTTCTGGCTGAACTGCATCACGAACCGCTGGGTCCCATTGTTGTCCGAGAAGACCGCCTGGTCAGAGTTCAAGGACCCGCGGAGCCTGCACACTAGTCACCCATCGATTCTCTGGACGATGGAAGAAACATGCGCCCGAGGCTTGCCAACCTGGGCTTGTGCCGACCGAATCTCCGCTCGGCAGAGGCTGCACATGCCCCCGGCGCCTGCCTACCAGGGGTTGCGCCCTCCAATTTTGCGCTGGTAGGGAAACACGCCCCCGATTCCCCATCCTAGGATTGTCGACATGGATGCCTACGACGCAATTGTTCCCCTGTACAGCCAATACAGCGGACGCCGGCTGGTCGTTCACCAACTCGGTGTGAGGAGGGTTCAGATGCAAAGTGTTCCTTTCCTGGCAATGTACCCCATTCTCTAGGTAAATCTCTATATCAAAGTTGCGATGTTCTATATGAATGGAAAATTTCAAGAATACTGTGGTGTGATCTCTGATGCCCATGTTTCATTCTAGATAGTAACAACACTTTGTTTCTTTATTTTAGGTTCAAACTGAGTTAATAGTATCCGTGATCCAAGTGATTGGTTCCATGTTATCAACTTGACATGTATGTAGCCTTCCCCATTTCCTCAATCTCTGATTCTTTGGGTCCTTTTACA
Source organism: Hordeum marinum (assembly GCA_022496015.1). Taxonomy (NCBI): domain Eukaryota; kingdom Viridiplantae; phylum Streptophyta; class Magnoliopsida; order Poales; family Poaceae; genus Hordeum; species Hordeum marinum. The sequence goes on from CM039678.1 coordinate 144,977,284, forward strand.
ACTTCTAATGCGTTGATTTCTGTCTAGCGCATACTGTTGAGGATGCTCCAAGACTAGCAGAAACAACTCTTTGTTATTTCTATCCAAAGTGCATCTTATATCTGAACCCACCGACCCCGCCAAAGTTGTCATCGTCCTCCATAACGGACCATACGGTAGCATACACACAAAACCTATTTTCATCTTGATCATTCAATAGAGAATTATTTTACACGTTATTCATCATCTTGTCATAATCGTAGCCTGACCATAATGTACAACAAGTGACCAAAATCGGAATGTCCTTATGACATTATTGTTCAATAGAGGAACCAATGTGCTTCTCATGTGATTCACAATTGTGGAAGGTTTTCTTTGTGGGGTGGGGTCGTCATTCAAGGGATGGACTTTCCCTTCAGGTTATGGTCTTCTTTCTCCCAAGGAGATGGTGATAGCAAGGGGGCAGCACAAGATGTTGTTGATGGATTCAACAATGATTTTGACAATTATATGAGATCCCTCCTTCTGCTCCTTCTAATCTGTCAAATTGATTTACTCATTTTTGTAGCCTTGTTGATATCTTCTCTTCGTTCAAATAAAATATCTCACTGCTTTTCCTAACCCAACTCCTTTTTGTAGGAAGTTGAACTTGAAGACACACTAGAGAAGGAAGTATGTTAGAGAAATGCATGTCAGCTCGTAAGCATATCAGAATAGAATCAGTGAGCACATAATTAGTCAGATATATATTCTACTCATGACCTAACAAGGCAATAATCGACCAGGTTACATATATTCTGTACTAAATGTACACTACTGCAGGATGGTCCAAAGACGACACATCAATCAGAGACCCTTCGATGAAACTATGTGTGATCCATCAATCGCAAACGGTATAGTTCAAGCTCCGTCAACAATGACGAAAACCGTGCGCGATGAAGGAACGAGAAAATATGGTTCAAAAAATAGTTGTGTGTGTGATGCATTACATATAGTTTGTTCTTATGAATTTTTTGTGATTATGGAAGATAACAGAAATGGTTAACAAACTATATACGTGTGCATAGTGCGTCATACAATTCATGCGAACAAATTGTTTGCGCTGATCCGGCTGAACACAAACGAGTTATCCTAAGAAGGCGTGTATGATACCCGACAAACCTTTCATTCATCAGACATGTGTTGGAAGACCAATAATACCTCAAACGATTCATCCTGATAACCTGTGTGTTGTGGGCACACGATTTCTGCTAATAATTGTATGGGATATGGTTTGCTCTGTTTGCACAACATCTATATGCTCTGTCTATAGAACACCAACATCATTGTTGCATAACCAACTTGAACATACAGTTACATAAGTGACTACACAACAAATGTACATTCCTCAATATAAATTTACAAGAAGTAGATGATCACCAAATCATACTGTTCTTCTCACGACGGTTGCCGACACTACTCTGCTTGTGGCTATCCCTTGCCGTCTACATGAAGGAGGAACTTCCTCATGTCAATGATCCTCTTGTACATCTCGTAGCTGGTGTATGCGTCCTTGGCCACATACTTGATGTGTTCTTCATCCAGTTCGTTCACCCAGGTCGTGTGCTAGGTAGTCTTGTCCTTCTAGCACTCAGCCTTCATGTCTCTATAGTAGGGGTCGATGATGGCCGCGGAAAGGTCAACCAAGGAGTCCTTCTGCTTCTTCTTCTCGCCGCCCTAGACATTGTACTGACCTTGGATGTTGACAAACTTCTGGCAGGACAAGCCCAAAGTCTTGAGCACCTTTAGATCGTTGGTGGTGTCCACCATTGTGAACCTGTAGTCAGGGTTGTTGAAAAACCTGGCGAAACGCTCGCAAGGCCTTGTGTCCACGCAGTAGTTATAGACGAGCACGTGATGGTGCACGCACAACTGGGCAACGACAACCTTCTGATCATGCTCGGCACGACCGCCGGTGTACTCGAGGTCGAAGCCGACCACTTCGTACTTGTCATCCGCATCAATAATCCGGTCCATGATGTCGATGGAGTCCTCCACCATGCCCGGGTTGTAGGTGTACACCACTGCGAGGTCGGTCTTCCTGATGTGTGTGTCCAGTTTGACAATAGTGGCCAACTGGCGCTCGACGCCGGCAACTGCCATTTGATCCACAGGGGAAGGTTGAAGCGATGAAGAGATGTGCATCATCTCTCTATTATTTGTCGTCATGGGTGTGCTTCTTGGCTTGTGTGGCATGAAGGAAAGGTGGTAGAGACGAAGGTAAATGGCCGCATCAACCGCATGGCATTTTTTGCAGTCCTTAACTGCATGGTGGCACCGGGAGCGGCACAACCACTTGCATATGGCTCCTCGAACATGCTTGATCATTCGCGCATGGACGTCGGCAGAGTGGGCGCGCATGGACGTGAGCACAACGTGTCGAGGCCGCATCAACCACCTCATGTGTACATTCATTCGCGATGGTGCGTACAGAACGACCGTTCACTTTGTAATCAAACACAAACGGTTTTTTATTATCAACCGTCTGCGTAATTGCCATTTCTCCCACCTCTGTCCCGTCTTGTCACCACGTTGTCGCATGAGGATTCCAGTGCATGCTTCGGGAGCATGCAAGTTTCCAGCCCGGTGCGTGCCCCAAACACCCAATGCTTCGGGAGCGCACAACATTTCTTTTGGGCTTCCCGTTCCCCCACACCCTCACAGGAACGCGCGCAAGCTTCCCGTTCCCGTGAAACCGCGCATGAACGCGCGCAAGCTTCCCGCCCGGCTCGCCTTGGCCGTCTGCTTTACAAACCCTCATGGTCGGCCTCTCCACATCGCATTCAGCCCCTCCCTGCCCGTAGCTTCCCAAGTTTGCTTCTCCCCAAATCGCCAATGGCACCTATCCGTCGTCGTCGCTCCGCCACTCCGCCACGGGTAGCTCTAGATGGGAGGCTGCACCATATAAGTGGTGCAGTACCCAGAAGCATGTAGTGTGTGTGGCGTCCTTGTTGGTCGTGCGCACGGCACCCACCACATGCTCCTCCACATTTTCCCGAGGGCAGCTGCTGCCAGCGACCGTCGTCACCCCCACACCATCGCCGACCGCCGTTTTTGTCACCCCACCAGCTGCCTCCTTGGTCGCCACCACACCAGCGTCCGCCTTGGCAGCCACTCCACGGTCAGCCGCTGGGGCCATCACCCGCTCCTCTACCATGGACAAAATGCGGGAGGAGGGGGCCGCCGCCAAAGCACAGTCGCTCGGCTTTTGCATCAGTGGCCTAGCTCGCTACATCAACTTCCTACATGAGGAGGAGGAGCGCTAGGTCGAGGACGCACAAAGGCTCACCGCCACCATGGTCGTAGCAGACGCCACATCTATGGCGCGGAATGAGGAGATCTATGCCGAGTCCTGCCACTTCGATGAGGCACGTCAGGAGCGACGGTGCGCAACAGCGACAACCGATAAATTCGACTCCTCCAACTTGTCGGTAGGTTTCTCCTCCTCTGCCTCTTATTGAACGCACTCGGCGAAGGAGAAGGCTGCTGGCAGTAGCACGAAGCCCCTCCGAAGTAGTATTTAGGGGCTATTTTGTTCAGTTAATCTAACTATAGATATGGTTGAACTATACCACGTACTTTAAATTAGCTAGTATATATAGTTGAACTAGCTATTTCAGTACGTGGTTGACAACAAATGGGGAAAAGTTTGTTAGATTCAGCTCTCGAGTTGAACTATTTTGTACAAAGACCAGTGCTTGATCTATGAATGAAATCTATGTTTACTGAATTCCAGTTGCAAAATTGCCCCGTAATAGTGATTTTGTTCCTGCAAAATTGGACAAATCTCAGTGTTTCCAATTTGACAAATGAAAATTTACCCAATATGATAGATTCGAATCTTACCTGACTCCTGCTGCCAATGCATCGATTGGTGCTCAAATGTGGTGCTTACTGTATTCAATGTCTTAGCAACTCAAGGCCACAATGCATTGTTGCTAAGGTCCCTTCATTTAATGGTTTAGCAATTAAACTCTTGCATGCATTGGTGAGTTTCCTTCACTTAACTGTTTTGCCAAGGTTGAAGCACTTGACATTGTTTCTTCATGTGGTCACCAAACTCATATCTCTTCTTAATTACTTTCCCACATCAAAAAAAATTTTGCATACATGGCAACCTCAGCAGTTAGCACCAGTAGAAGTTTTAGCATCGGGAAGGGAACACGGGTCATCATTCACAACTGTTTGTGATGAAGCAATGAAAAAATTCCTTCGCGCTAGATTTCCACTTGGCTTGGTAGGGAAGGAACAATTGCCCTCGGTTTGCATACAGGTGTTCGGTATGAAACGTCTTTGATGGCTGGCAAAGGACACGCCACCCTGATGAGTGTGCGCACGACACATCTTGCATGCCACCCGTATACTCAACATCTATCCGCACACTACCTCCTTGCCAATACAGATAGCGACATGTGGCCCGCACGTAAATGGTCTGTAGCACATCCACGAATTAAAAATAATATGCCCGTTTGCGATGGTAATATGATAGATTTTTGTTCAAAATGCCTTTTTAGCTATTAATAATGCTTGCTCTTTCTCTCAAAGTGGACACTAAAAATATCACAACTTGTTTGTGCTTTATATGATGAGGCCCTGCCCAACATAGACCTTGAGACACAGTTCATATTTGAATTGTGTACATTAAATGCACATAGAACTCAATTAATGTATAAAAAAGTCATACGAACCGTTAATAATTTCATATGTTTGCAGTACACACCTATTGCTCTATGTTGTTTCTATGGGAAAAAAAGGAGGCATCAGATGTCGTTTTTCACCCATAGATGTGGCATGCATATGCTCCCTAACAGAACCGATGGACATAGATTATTGTGTGAGAACCTCATGTTTTTGTAAGAGGCTTGTGACAAAACATGTCCAACTTGGTATTTTTTTACCACGACATATATGTGCCTTGACATGACACCATTCCAAGTTACATGAATTTCTGACAAAGTTTTGGATTTAAGAGAATTTGGAAACCAAGCTTCTCAATATTTGTGGTTGAGAAACCATGCTTAGATGTTTGAAATTCGTTCTCATTTCTTGCATGTGACCTAACACATGCGTCCAAGGACGCATATATGATTTTCTAACCTGTTTTGCTGCCCCAGACCTTGTGATTGTAGATCAAATTTGAATTGTGCACATTAAATAATGCACAGAAGACTCAATTAATGTACTTAAAAGCCAGATGATCCCTTAATTTATTCATGGTTTTGCACTTCACACCTACATGTCTATGTTGTTTATATAAAGAAAATCAAGGAGAGAAGAGGCATCAGATGTATTTTCGCCCGCATATGTGACATGCATGTATACTAAATGTTCCCTATAGAAACAACAAAGCTTCTTGTGAGGAGCTCCGATTTGTAAGGGGGTTGTGCAAGAACGTGTCCAATTTGGACAATTTTTTACCACGGCATGTGTGTGCCCTTGTCATGACACCATGCCAAGTTTCATGAATTTCTGACGAGTTTCAGATTTACGGGAATTTGAAAATCAAGCATCTCAATGTTTGCGGCGAGCCAATAGTCAGTGAGATCTTAGAAATCCATTCCCATTTCTTGCGTGGGACTTAAACATGCATCTTGGTAAAGGCATATTTTTTTAAACCTATTTTTCATGTGTTGGACCTTGTGATTGTAGTTAAAATTTGAACTATGCACATTAAATCACTAGAAAATTCAATTAATGTGCTAAACAAGTCTCACAAACCCTGGAAAAATCCACAGTTTAGCATGACTGACAGAAAGTTGCTCTATGGTGACTCACAAAATAAATTCAAGGCCACAAGAGACAACGGGAAGTTGTTTTGCACATAAAATGTGAACTTTCCTTACCGGAACACACGACTTTCGTGAGAACCTTCGGTTTGTTAGAGGATTTGTGCCAAAACTTGTCCAGAATTGGGCAATTTTTTACCACAACACACACACACAACATGGCAATTGATGGCACCATGCCCAAATTTCATGAATTTCTGTCGAGGTTTGCATTTACATGAATTTAAAAACTAAGGATGTTTGCGGTCGATCCAAGACGATGATATGTTTGAAATCCATTCCCATTTATTTTGTGGCACCTAAACATGTAGCCAGGGAAACGTATATGGTTTTTCGACATATTTTCATTGTTGTGGGACCTAAATTTGAATTATGCACATCTAATGCCTAGAAAAATCAATTAATGTACTTAAACGTCCAAACGAACTCTATAAGATTCCATTGTTTCGTATGACACATTCATGTTACTCTATGAAGACTCTATAAATATTTTCAACTCGAGAAGAGACATCGGATGTTGTTTCTCACATAAAGTGTGAACTGTCCTACCGGAACCATATGACTTGTGAGAATCTTTGGTTTGTAAGAGGTTTGTGCCAAAATTTGTCCCGAACTAGGCATAGTTTTTACCACAACACACATGTGCCATGACATGACAACATGCCAAGTTTCATGAATTTCTCACGATATTTGGAATTACTATAATTTCAAAACATGGCTTCTCAAAGTCTACGGCCGAGCCAAAATACCATGAGGTTTGGAATCCGTTTAATTTCCATTTGCTGCATGGGACCAAAACATGTATCTAGTGACAAATAGTTGATTTTCAACCAAGTCAGGTGCATTCTAGTATGTGCTTAATTAACTATAGTTCAAATTTGAACTATGCACATGGGATGTATAAAAAAATCATTAAGTGTTTAAAAGGGCCTAAACAACCCTAAATAATTCATATTTAACACATAGTTCTATAGTTGCAAGTTCAATGCAGATAAATGTTATTGCCATCCAAACACCTTCAATTGCCAATGTAACTTCATTTTTCGTCTCAAAGCAATTTGAAAATCAAATACATCGCAAACCGTTCTTGATCATGAAACATGTGTGATGTGGTATCAAAATATCTTGGGCCAATCCTCATATAAGGCTTAGGCCGGAAGCTTCAGTCCACCGCCAGCGCGTCAACCACGCAGTCACACTTGTTCCCCAAGACCACTGTATTGTTCAAGCATCGCCAGTGAAAGATGGGGACGTGGATCCGCATCGTGAGGGCAACTTCGGCGACGCACTCCGGCCCGAGCGTGGCTACATAAGCCATGAACGTGCTCACAACATCCTTTAGCGCGGCTGCACTCTCCGATAGGGAGGCTGCGTCAGCTGAAAGGGTAGTTGTTGCATCTGAGATGGCGGCAGCAACATCCGCAACCGGGATAGCAAATGGAGAGAAGAGCACAACAACTATCCATTCCTCGGTGGCCGTCGTAGCCCTGATGGCATCTGCCCACACCTATGTCGATGCCTCCCACTCCTAGCTCGTGTCGGTCACCGCACAAATAGCAGCAGCCTTCTCCGACAATGGTCGGCAACCTATGTCCGAAGAGTTGGCAATCACCGAGACTGCTCGGGAAACCGTCCATTCATCGGCAGCCTCCCTTGCCAAGATGGAGGCCGTCAATGCCCGGACCGCGGCCGCCCACGCCAAACTCGTGGTGGCCTTTTCCAAAGAGATGGTGGACGCGGACGGCAAGATGCTTGCAGAGTATGTGGCGATGGATGCCATGGAGCACCTTCCCCTGGAGGTCGTCGAGCACGAGCTGGTTATGGAGGATGCGACGGAGATCTGCGAGCGTCAGGCGGAACATTAGTCTTTATTTAGAGCGCTGGTATTTTGTTAGGGTAATGTTAAGGTCAACCATCTCTATTTAATTGCTCGATTAAGTATGCGGGTTGTGGTGTAGGCTCTTTTGTGTAGTACCCAAATTAGCATTTGATGTTAAATTATGCAACGACGTGGATGACCGCTATAATCAGGAAAATTTGGACCAAAAGTTTGCTGCCATATCCCCACACACTTTTTTGGAATAAACCGTGTGCAATGTAGTACCGAATCTTACGTCTGAAGCTTGGAGACAAACATTTGCACGTCCAAGTTCACCACACATGGGGTATATCACACGCTTTGTTTGTGATGTGTTGATATCTAGAACTATTATGCACAAATGAAAATTTTGGGCTGCCGAAAAAATATCTACCTCCCTCACCCTGGTACCAATCAAAAGCCACATTTCCCCCTTTTCCTGTACCTTTCCTTGTTCAAACGTTCATTGCTTGCTTGCAGTGTCACCTCCCCGCTGGCGATGCTCCTCTATCTAGTCAGGTAATCCACACCTCCCCAATATCCCCTCACCCCCTCCTCCTCCATACCACATGGCCCAACTGGCGCGACACCTTCCACCCAAATCACCGCCCCATCCTCCAAATAATCACCACCAAAAGTCATGGTGCACGCAGTATAGCCAAGATCTCAAAGAGTATTTGGCTATGGAGAAGGAAACCACGGTTGCACGTGTAGATGGGGCAAATATTGCTTCCATGTGTGTTGACCCCAATATCGTGGAGGAGCACCTCGCCGTTGAGGCCACTGTCAATGCCTCGCGCGCTGACGCTGCCACGCGGTTGGCTGCTATAAACGCCAACTCGTGGTCTTTTCTCGAGGGCATTGTCGATGCGTTCGACGAAGACTTCGATGTGTTTTCTCAGCGTGCCCGTGCTTACCTCAACTCCAGAGCCGACATGTTGGTGCCGGGGCAGGATCAGGACACTCACCACTACGAGGGGTGCACCCATAGTGTGGAGGCCTCACCCTCTTCCAAGTTGAAACAGCCCATCATCATCGTTATCTCCGACAGTGAGGAATAGCTTGTTTTTCCTTAGCTTTATCACTAAGGAACTATGTTCACCTAGCTATGCCAGTTAAGCATGTTTCGTTTACCTGTTGTGTGTGCCGCTACTGCCTTTCATTTAGAAATTCTAGTGAAATGTCCAATGTAATGCTACTACAACCTGACCCTCTAGTATGTTCTATTGTGCAATGTGGTGCTTAGTTAACTGCTTTGTTCATTTGTTATGGTGATCATTTAACTATTTAATTCAATTCTGAAATGTGATGTACAATTGTTGTTGGTACAATTTTGTATCTTTATGCATGTGATGAATAAATCAAATTTAGATGTACTAAATACATGTGAAACGTATAGAATTTCTACATTTCCTAGTTCTTAGCACGCTTGGTTTAGATAACTGGATTTTCCATGTGGCTCGAACTAATCTGTTGGATCCGCAATGTGTTTATTTTCCATTAACATATTTCAGTGATAGTATGCCAAATATCACTTGTAATTTGATCAATATTTGTCTTGAATATGTTGCAAGGGAAACAATGGGGCACAGTGAAGTTTACCATCGAGGTTTGCACATCCATGGTCGTTTGGCTAATAGCACATTATTGTGCAATTGCAAAAACCATTGTAATATTAATGTTTTTATTAATAATTTGTTCTTGCACATGTAGGTCCTGCTGTAAGAGGTTTATACCCACTGTTCGACCCTTTTTGCATGCGGGGAAATGAGGTGTCCTTGAATATCAGTCAAATCAAGAAACTCACAAAGATTGTTAAGATAAAGAAACTAGCTACGAAAAACAACAATATGTTTGTCCACACAATGAACAAGACATCAATCAACTATAGGATGGTACCATCTCTTTCACCTTGTCCTTTTCCCTTTGCGCCATTTCAAATTTTAGAAAAGATATTTATGCGTATGTTTGTTTTCAGTCCTTCTCAAGGCAGTTCATCGATGATTACCTCTCAAGCCATATGTATGATCATTAGGCGATGAAGGTATTCATATAGCACCCACGGTATAATCTTAAAGTCTTCCTTAATAGGACAAAGGATGGGAGGGAAATCATCCATAGGCACTGGCCTAAAGTTACCAGGACCTTCAACATCATTGAAGGCTCAATATTTGCCTTCCGCTTTAATAGTTATCTAGATGAGATTCATCTGTCTATTTGCCATCTATGATGATACTTAATTTCCAAAGATTTTAGATGTTGCATTTGAAACTTTGTCTTGTTGTGCAATTGGGTAGCTAGGCAGTATATGCCTATATGATGTTGTACCCTGATGTAATTCAATTATGAAATCTTGGTTGTCGTACTATGAGTAAGAAATATATTATGTGGTTGATATGAAATGTTAATTTTTATTACTAAATGGATTAAAAATAATTGATCGATCGGGTTGATTATTGGAGTTCCCATTGCAGACGGTTTTAAAACAACATCGTAGGCGATGACCTGAACAAACCCACATGGTTTCTAGAAAGTTGGCGTGTTGGATCGTTGAGCAATCATACAAGAATTCGGGTCGACAACTATGTGCATTAGGACACCCAATCACAAATGTTTTCACATAGCTAGTGTGTGTGATGGGCAGCCCAATGCCAAACAGTTTCTTCTACACACCGTGAGTGATGTTTTGAGTAACGCAAACAACAGAATTATAACTATCGTGTATGATGACCACCACTATCACAAATGATGTTATGCAGAAAATTGTGTGTGGTCTGCAATAAGAACAAAAACGTACCCTTGGGAGTCCCTGTGTGGGATGCTAAGCTCATCTCACACGTCTTCCCCAATATGTATGTTTGTGATGGTCCTTCCAATCGCAAACGATGTATTTTTGCCCATCGTGTGCGACTAGGTGCAGGCATCGCCGACGGGTTTTGCATGTCGTGTGGGATAGCCCCCTATCGCCCACACATGAAAGGAGATGGTTTAGGACTATGTCACGAAAAGGGGTTAAAAACCGTTTATATAGCACGCAAATGCACTAGTGGTATCATATCTTTTGTACATGGTGTTCTTGTAGTACTACAATCTCTAGATATAGGGATGATAGAAAGATTTGCTAGGATCACATAAACAACATGGATTAATGTTTACATTTTTATATCTGGTGCTTAATTCATTCTTAATAATATATAGTGAAGTCGTTTTTCCATGTTGTTCCAACTGTCTTCAGAATTATGAGGATATAGAAGATTAAATCAAGTCAGGTAAACAACATGGCTTTTATTTTGTAGATTTCTGTAATGCGGCACTTTAGACATGCATTTGGCTATTCTAGCCCCCCAATCGATGTATATTTGTTGTATTGCTTTTCATCTATTATGATTAGTAAGGGATCCTACTGATTTATGATTTCATTACAGAAGTGTTGCTAGTGATACTTTGATACGTCCATTTTGCATCATGCTCTTATATTGATATTTATTGCATTATGGGATGTTATTACACGTTATGGTACAATAATTATGCCTTTTCTCTCTTATTTTACAAGGCTTACATGAAGAGGGAGAATGCCGGCAGCTGGAATTCTGGACTGGAAAAGGAGCAAATCTGAGAGACCTATTCTGGACAACTCCAAAAGTCCTGAAAATTAAGGAGAATTGTTTTGGAATATATATAAAATATTGGGCGAAACAATTACAAGAGGGGGCCCACCAGGAGGTCACAAGCCTGCCAGGCTCGGCCACCCCCCTTGGCCGCACCTAGGGGGCTTGTGACCCACTTGGCAGGTCTCCGACGCCCATCTTCTGCAATATGGATGGTTTTTACCTAGAAAAAATCAAAAGGAATCTTTCGGGACGAAGCGTCGCCGTCTCGAGGTGGAACTTGGACAGAACTAATCTAGAGCTCTGGCAGGGCTGTTCTGCCGAGGAAACTTCCTCCCGGAGGGGGAAATCGAAGCCATCGTCATCACCAACGATCCTCTCATCGAGAGGGGTTCAATCTCCATCAACATCTTCACCAACACCACCTCCTCTCCAAACCCTAGTTCATCTCTTGTATCCGATCTTTGTCTCGAACCTTAGATTGGTACATGTGGGTTGCTAGTAGTGTTGATTACTCCTTTTAGTTGATGCTAGTTGGTTTACTTGGTGGAAGATCATATGTTCAGATCCTTTATGATAATTAATACTCCTCTGATTATGAACATGAACATTCTTTGTGAGTAGTTATGTTTGTTCCTGAGGACATGGGATAAGTCTTGTTATAAGTAATCATGTGAATTTGGTATTCGTTTGATATTTTGATGTGATGTATGTTGTCTCTCCTCTAGTGTTGTTATGTGAACGTCTACTACATAACACTTAACCATTATTTGGGCCTAGGGGAAGGCATTGGGAAGTAATAAACATGATGGGTTGCTAGAGTAACAGAAGCTTAAACCCTAGTTTATGCGTTGCTTCGTAAGGGGCTGATTTGGATCCATATGTTTCATGCTATGGTTAAATTTATCTTAATTCTTATTTTGTAGTTGTGGATGCTTTCAAGAGAGGTTAATCATAAGTGGGAGGTTTTTCCAAGTAAGGGCAGCACCCAAGCACTGGTCCACCCACATATCAAACAATCAAAGTAGCGAACACGAATCAAATGAGCATGATGAAAACTAGCCTGACAGAAATTCCCATGTGTCCTCGGGAGTGCTTTGCTTTATATAAGACTACATCTAGGCCTGTCCTTTTCTACAAAAATGATTGGGCTACCTTGCTGCACCTTTCCTACACTTGTTACTTGTTACCCGTTACAAATTATCTTATCACAAAACTATCTGTTACCAACAATTTCAGTGCTTGTAGAGAATACCTGACTGAAAACCGCTTGTCATTTCCTTCTGCTCCTCATTGGGTTCGACACTCTTACTTATCGAAAGGACTATGATAGATCCCCTATACTTGTGGGTCATCATACTTCAGTACAGTCCATCTCTTGATAGTATTATGTAAACACGAAATAGATTGTGTATATAGCATAATATTTTTGCATGTAGATCTTGAAGACTATTACTCTGCATATTCTGCATTTAGTTATATTCTTGATGTTAAAAGAATCATGGAGCAATATGTAAAAGGGCAGAAAGTTTTCAGTTTCTTGTCTGGATTATGTGCCTTTAATTGGTACACTTTTTTTGTAGCGAGAGACGTACGATGGTACACTACAAAGGTCTTAATTGAGATGGATAGTTGTAGTTCTCCTTGCAGAGTGGTGTTTGTTTGCTTTACATTGTCAAAAAAAACTTTGCTTTACAAGGTTTTTGGTTATTTTTTAGATGTTGGTATCAAAACTATAGATTAATTTGTAAATGGATCTCTTGTTTTATGATAAAGTATGATATGGACCTATGGTATTTCCCCTCTATAGGGACAAGGAAATGAACATTTCGGGTATTATTAATTTCACTACCTTAAGCATTTTGTATTTAGTAAGGTGTCACTTGATAGTGTTTATTTTGGTAAGGTGCTCTGTTTGCCTTTTAAAGTCAGTCACCGTTAATACTTTCTCCTTTCAATTTTGGATCATGTCACCTTGAATATATTATTATTTTCATGACCACTGCGAATAAAAGTGTTTAGAATGAATTCCGTAGGCAACTAGCCATATAACACATGTGTTTGCTTCAGGTTGTGCGTTTCAGTCTGTTGTAGGAATAATTTCACTGAGAACTCGTAACCGCGGGTTGAAGAACATTTTGGAGCACAAGTAGGGATAAGTTCTAGAGTGTGGAGGAGCAACACTACAAGCTTGGAGATTGCTCATGGTTCTGATTGTTTCCTATTCATATTGAGGAACGTATACCCAGACCACCCTCTCATTGCCAGTGATTAGATAGTTTACATGGATATGCAAATTATGCCTAAATAAATTTATGTACACCAAGGTAAAAATGGGATGCTAATTTTCACTATTGCACATTTGCAAATCCTCTTTGAGACCTTGTATTTGATATCTCCCCTTTGGAATACATGTGCTTGGTTGAAATTGGTATATTTTGTAGATGTGAAAATGGTTGTTATAGAACCGAGTTTCTTTTGTGTCTAAGATTTGCCAAAGGCAAGCAAATGACTCAGATCTTGCACTGCTTCAAGTTAGAAAATAAAGTTTTAATTTTTCAGGTTAGCACAATTTCAAGGTTGGTATTAATTTGTAGGAGGCTAAAATTCAGATTTATTATAATGTTTAAACAATGTTCATGGTTTAACCTACTTTTACATCTTCTATGTAATATGAATATTAAAAATTGTGTGCCCATGAATATTTGTCTATGTTATTGGACAATCATTCTATTGTGTGGACAAGACTAGGGATAATAATATTATTAACTGCCATGGAATGTTCTTTGGGATAATAGTATTATCAACTGCCATAGCATGTGTTTTTGTTGTATCTATATTGGTTGAGACAAAGACGCGCATTGCACGTGTCGTTTACTAGTAGTGCCAAAGTGTTTTTTTTGTCGAAGTGTTAGCAGAATAAATAGGTTTGTTGTAATAAGGTATTAAGGATGTTATGAAAATAGACCCACCCTATATATACAATGTAGGGGCAAGAACCCTCGAAATGTTTGTCATAATGTCACATGTACCGACTTTCCCAAACAAATGTTTTAACTGTTGAGATTGATGAGAGACCATATTTTGTTCTATAAAACGTAACAAAAAATCATCAAGAATCACTTATTGTCAGCATTATCTAAGAAAAAAATAGTGCTCGCCGATTTCAGCAGGTTTCTTTTCTCACGAATAACCTCTCGTTGGCTAAGATGGTTGCTTCTAAAAACGTCAATGATGACTCGGTCAACTGAAGGTGTCGCACCCCAATCATCAATTTTCTACAGGACACCTCTTCTATTCAGACTGTTGCATACCATATCCTCTAATACACTAATCTTTTTAGAATTGGAGAGCCTAAAATCAATTGAGGGCAGTAATTCTGAATTGGGCAGCCGATTTTGACTCGGTCATCCCCTGGGTCGTTGTTGTTTGGTGGGTCATGGTTGTAAGTGGCACAGTCTTATGGGCCTCTAGTCTTTTCCCGTGAGGGAGGCGGTGTGGCAACTCCTCGTCTGTTCGCTAGCCGCGTGCCCCCCCCCCCCCCCGCCCCTCCAATGAGGGTTTGTTCGATGGTAGGGGAAATAAACATCTGATACGTCTCCAACGTATCTATAATTGTTGCTTCTTCCATGTTGTTATATTATCATTCTTGGATGTTTTACAATCATTTTACTACAACTTTATATTATTTTTGGGACTAACCTATTAACCCAGAGCCCAGTGCCAGCTTCTGTTTTTTCCTTGTTTTTGAGTTTTACAAAAAAGGAATACCAAACAGAGTCCAAACGGAATAAAACTTTACGGTCATGTTTTTACGGACCAGAAGAGACCCACGGGGCATCAGAGTTGGGCCAGAAGAGCCACGAGGAGATCACAAGCCACAGGGGTGTGGCACCCCCTCGGGCGCGCCTCCCTGGCTTGTGACTCCCTCGTGGCCCACCAGGACTTGTTTCCACCGCCATAAATTCCTATAAATACAAAAACCTTAGAAAATAAACCTAGATCGGGAGTTCCGCCACTGCAAGTCTCCAGAGCCACGAAAAACCAATCGGGAGCCTGTTCTGGCACCCTGTCGGAGGGGGAAACCATCACCGGAGGCCATCTTCATCATCCTCGCGGTCTTCATGATGAGGAGGGAGTAGTTCACCCTTGGGGCTGAGGGTATGTACCAGTAGTTATGTGTTTGATCTCTCTCTCTCTCATGTTCTTGAGATGACGCGATCTTGATGTATCGCGGGCTTTATTATTATAGATGGATCATATGGAGTGTTTCCCCTCTCTATCTAGTTGTAATGAGTTGAGTTTTCCCTTTGAAGTTCTCTTATTGGATTGAGTCTTTAAGGATTTGAGGACACTTGATGTATGTCTTGTGATGGGATATCCGTGGTGACAATGGGATGTTCTATTGATCCACTTGATGTATGTTTTGGTGATCAACTTGCGGGTTACGTGACCTTGGGAATCTATGCATAGGGGTTGGCACATGTTTTCGTCTCGAATTTCCGGTAGAATCTTTGGGGCACTCTTTGAAGTTCTTTGTGTTGGATTGAATATAATGAATCTGAAATTGTGTGATGCATATCGTATAATCAAGACCATGGATACTTGTGGTGGCATTGGAGTATCTAGGTGACATTAGGGTTTTGGTTGATGTGTATCTTAAGGTGTTATCTTAGTACAAACTCTAGGACTGTTCGTGACACTTATAGGGATAGCTCATAAGATTGATCAAAAAAGATAACTTTGAGGTGGTTTCGTACCCTACAATAATTTCTATGTTTGTTCTCCGCTATTTGTGACTTTGGAGTGAACTCTTTGTCGTACGTGAGGGATTTACATATGATTCAACTATGTTAGTATTGTTGAGAGAACTTGCACTAGTGAAAGTATGAACCCTAGGCCTTGTTTCTAAGCATTGCAATACCATTTGTGCTCACTTTTGTTACTTGCTACCTTGCTGTTTTTATATTTTCAGATTACAAAACCTATATCTACCATCCATATTGCACTTGTATCACCATCTCTTCGCCGAACTAGTGCACCTGTACAATTTGCCATTGTATTGGGTGTGTTGGGGACACAAGAGATTTCTTGTATTTGATTGCAGGTTTGTTTGAGAGAGACCATTTTCATCCTACACCTCCCACGAATTGATAATCCTTAAGTCACCCACTTGAGGAGAAATTTCTACTGTTCTACAAAACTCTGCGCTTGGAGGCCCAACACGAGTCTACAAAAAGAAGGTTGTGTAGTAGACATCAAGCTCTTTTCTGGCGCTGTTGCCGGGGAGGTGGGTGCTTGAAGGTATATCTTTAGATCGTGCAATTGAATCATTTAGTTTCTTGTTTTATCACTAGTTTAGTCTATAAAAGAAAACTACAAAATAGAATTGAGGTTGCCTCATATGCTTCATCTTTTTAATGTCCTTCGTGAAGATGATGGAAAGGAAAATTGTGCTCAAGTGTTAGAAGAAGAAGTTATTAAAATGTTTGGCACTAAATCTTTGAGTGATGAGCATGATTGCAATGTTGTTAGTATGAATTCTTTGAATATCCATAGTACTAATGATGATTGCACTAGTCATGATAAAAATATTTTCTTATAGCATGTCATTTTTTGTGGAGTGCATAGAGTTTGTGTAGACATGCCTAAAAGGGGAGATAGATTTTGTAAGAGGCACAAGTATTTAGAAACTAAATGGTTGCAAGAGAGGTTATATGTTTGTGCTGAAAGACTTAATATTTCTCTCCGTCCTTGTGAACTTTACAATGAACGTGGTCATTATAATTTCCAATGTGAATTATTTCATGATCGAATTGTGTCCAAAAATTGTGATAACCTCATTACCCTTTAGCATCATAATGAACTTAGTCTATTTTGGGGGTATGAAGAAATGAAATGTGAAACTAAGGATGTTCCAGCATGGGCTCTCATGAAAATGATTGATTTTGATCTAAATGAAATCTATATGTATTGTGTGGTCAATTGCATTGAGAATCCTTATATTGCCAATTACTTAAATACAAGGAAAAAATGGAAGATTAAGAGAATACTAACGAAGGGGAAGAGGTATCCCACTATCCTCCTATTTTTTTCTTATGATGAATCAGGTAACGAGGAGGAGCTTTTTATTCAACCAATCTATTCGAAAAGAAGCTTGGAGAAATTAAATAAACCCACACATGATGTGGTGAAGAAGAAGAAGAAAAGAAGGAAAAGTAAAGGTAAAGCGGTATCTCTCCCAAAAAATGACACCCCTTATAATCTTGAAAAGCTTTTTGGCACCAACTTAGAAAATTGTGATGATAATAATTGTTATACAATTGGTACTATTCATACTATTAATGATGAGAGTGATTATGCTTATGTTATGCAAATCCACGGGCTTGGGGATGCTATGTTTGATGAGAATGACATGTTTGAGAATTTATTTGCTGCAATTAATGTTCGTCCCAAGCTTGGGGATACTATGTTTAATGAAGATGATGTTTTTAGTCCCCCAAGTTTTGATGTGCAAATTTATTATGATGATAGCATACCCCCTATTTATGATGATTGCAATATTATGAAAGTGGGTTTGGAAGAGTGTCAACTTTATATAATAATTATCCCACTGTTTTGGAGGGTGTTGCATCTTATTATAATTATAAAATTGGATTTGGAGAGGTCACGACTTTATTTATTAATGATTCCACTATTTCGGAAGAGGCTTCAATTGACTATGATGAGAACAAAGTTGCTACTTATGATGATTATTGTGATGATACTTATGTTATAAAGAGTAGTGATAATTATTGTCATGATTATGAATATCATTTTACTAAACATTACTCTTTTAATATAGAAACATTTTTTAGTATTCGAGTTTCATATGATACTCCCACTATTAGTCATGAGAAGAAATTTTCTTGTGTGGAGAGTAGTAAAATTTCTATGCTTGTAGATCATGAAAAGAATGCTTTATGTGCTGGTTATATTGTTGAATTACTTCATGATGCTACTAAAAAATATCATGAGGGAGGAACATATGCTTGTAGGAATTGCAATAATATCAAGTTTCCTCTCTATGTGTTCAAAGTTTTGAAGTTATGCTTGTTTTGCCTTCCTATGCTAGTTGATTCTTGTTCCCATAAATTGTTTGTTCACAAAATACATATGCATAGTAAGTGCGTTAGGCTTAAATGTGCTAGTCATATGCTGCATGATGTTCTCTTTGTGTTTCAATTCTTATCTTTTCTGTGAGCATCATTGAAACCATCATGCCTAGCTAAAAGGCATTAAAGAAAAGTGCCTGTTGGGAGAGAACCCAACACATTTACTTTCTGTTTTGATGTGTTAACATGATTAAGATACTATAGTAATCATGTTTTGGGCCTTTTATTTCAATAAAGTGCCAAGTAAAGCCTTTGGGATGGTGTGGATGATAGTTGACTTGATTATGTGCAAAAACAGAAACTTTTGCTCTCAGTCCAGGAATTTTGTAAATTCACTGGGATGTGCTTTTGATCCGAATTTTTTACACTGATGGATATACAAATTTCCCAGGTTGTCCAAATTTTTAGGAATTTTTAAGACAGGGAAGTATGGTTAGACTACAGATCTTCACAGACTGTTCTGTTTTTGACAGATTCTGTTTTGCATGCATAGTTTGCTTGTTTTAGTGTTACAATAGCTTATATTCAGTGGTATAAATTATGGGTATGGTAGAATACAGTAGGTATCATGTGGGAACAATTATGAATCTTGTCTTGACAGTACCAAAGTGAATGATCTTTGTTTATTATACTAACCCATCTCATGAAGTTCCGTTAAGTTTTGTGTGATTGAAGTTTTCAAGTTTTGGGTGAGACACCGATATGAGAAGAATAAGGAGTGACAAGAACCTAAAATTGGGGATGCCCAAGGCACCCCAAGTAAATATTTCAAGAACTATCAAGCATCTAAGCTTGGGGATGCTACGCATGCCACCTCTCTTCATCCATAATTATCGGTTAGCCTATGTTGAGCCTAAATTTGTATGTGCCATCTCTAAATCTTCAAAATAAATTTTCTCTTTTGTGTGTCCGTACCGCTCATGAAATAGTGGGGAGTATCCAATATTTTTCCATGCTAGGTGTGTTATTTTCACGATATGTGTTGATTCACTATCATTCACGAGAAAGTCGCTGGTATTCGGGATGCCCAGTTCCATGCTCAAACATCAAATCAAAATATAATGAAACAAAACTCACCCCAGGAATGTTGTTGGTATTGACGGTACCCGTGGATTCGGCTCGCCGTGGAGTGTGATTGATTGGTGGAGGGGGAGTAAAGACTTTACTATTCTGTTTGGGAACCGCCTATAATGTATCTAGCATGGAAAGTATTGTGAGCTACTTCCTCGTTTTCGTTGATAGGAAAAGCATGCCATTCAAAATATTTTCCTCTCTCAATATAAACCTTGAGCTCTGGCACCTCTACAAATCCCTAATTCCCTTTGCGAAGGGCCTATCTATTTACTTTATGCAATTTTTATTTTTTCTTTGAGTCTCCATCTTCTCTTATAAGCACGAACTAGGGGGCACTATGATCGTACTTGATCATTGGGCATAGATAATATTTGAGTGTGTTTCATGAATGGATCAATGATTGAGCATGATGGGCTAGGGATAACTTTATTTAGTGTTGATATTTTGAAATACATGGTTGCTTGTTGACATGCTTGAGTATTGAAGTCGTTATGTTAAAACTAGACTATTGCTTTGAATCATTTACAAGTCCAAATGTCCATGCTATACAAAGAGAAAAGAATATGATGAACATGTTAGGCAGCATTCCACATCAAAAATTATTTTTTTATCATTTACCTACTCAAGGAGAGCAGGAATTGAGCTTGGGGATGCTGATACGTCTCCAATGTATCTATATTTTTTGCTTATTCCATGCTGTTATATTATCATTCTTGGATGTTTTACAATAATTTTACTACAACTTTATATTATTTTTGGGACTAACCTATTAACCCAGAGCCTAGTGCTAGTTTCTGTTTTTTCCTTGTTTTTGAGTTTTACAGAAAAGGAATATCAAACAGAGTCCAAACAGAATAAAAATTTACGGTGATTTTTTATGGACCAGAAGGGAACCACGGGGCATCGGAGTTAGGCCAGAAGAGCCACGAGGAGATCACAAGCCACAGGGGTGCCTCCCCCCCCCCAGGGCGCGCCACCCTGGCTTGTGACTCCCTCGTGGCCCACCAGGACTTGTTTCCACCGCCATAAATTCCTATAAATAAAGAAACCTCCGAAGATAAACCTAGATAAGGAGTTCCGCCGCCGCAAGTCTCCAGAGCCACAAAAAAACAATCGGGAGCCCATACCGGCACCCTGTCGAAGGGGGAAACCATCACCGGAGGCCATCTCCATCATCTCGGCGGTCTCCATGATGAGGAGGGAGTAGGTCACCCTCGTGGCTGAGGGTATGTACCAGTAGCTATGTGTTTGATCTCTCTCTCCTCGTGTTCTTAAGATGGCACGATCTTGATGTACCGCGAGCTTTATTAATATAGATGAATCATATGGAGTGTTTCCCCTCTCTATCTAGTTGTAATGAGTTGAGTTTTCCCTTTGAAGTTTACTTATCGGATTGAGTCTTTAAGGATTTGAGGACACTTGATGTATGTCTTGTGATGGAATAACCGTGGTGACAATGGTATGTTCTATTGATCCACTTGATGTATGTTTTGGTGATCAACTTGCGGGTTCCGTGACCTTGGGAATCTATGCATAGGGGTTGGCACATGCTTTCGTCTTGACTTTCCGATAGAAACTTCAGGGCACTCTTTGAAGTTCTTTGTGTTGGATTGGATATAATGAATCTGAAATTGTGTGATGCATATCGTATAATCAAGCCCATGGGTACTTGTGGTGACATTAGGGTTTTGGTTGATGTGTACCTTAAGGTGTTATCTTAGTACGAACTTTAGGGCTGTTCGTGTCACTTATAGGGATAGCTCATAAGATTGATCAGAAAAGATAACTTTGAGGTGGTTTCGTACCCTACAATAATTTCTATGTTTGTTCTCCGCTATTTGTGACTTTGGAGTGAACTCTTTGTCGCATGTGAGGGATTTACATATGAGTCAACTATGTTAGTATTGTTGAGAGAACTTGCACTAGTGAAAGTATGTACCGTAGGCCTTGTTTCTAAGCATTGCAATACCATTTGTTCTCACTTTTGTTACTTGCTACCTTGCTGTTTTTATATTTTCAGATTACAAAACCTATATCTACCATCCATATTGACCTTGTATCACCATCCCTTCACTGAACTAGTGCACCTATACAATTTGACATTGTATTAGGTGTGTTGGGGACACAAGAGATTTCTTGTGTCCTATTGCAGGGTTGTTTGAGAGAGACCATTTTCATCCTACACCTCCCACGGATTGATAAACCTTAGGTCACCCACTTGAGGGAAAATTTCTACTATCCTACAAAACTCTGCGCTTGGAGGCCCAACACGAGTCTACAAGAAGAAGGTTGTGTAGTAGACATCAAGCTCTTTTCTGGCGCTGTTGCCGGGGAGGTGGGTGCTTGAAGGTATATCTTTAGATCTTGCAATTGAATCTTTTAGTTTCTTGTTTTATCACTAGTTTAGTCTATAAAAGAAAACTACATCTAGTGGAAATAAACCTCTAGAGGATTGGGTGATCCCCGCTTGACACCAAAATCACTTGGGTGCAAATCCCTGCCACCATGCAACCCCCGTCACTCACTATGTATTTGGTTAATACCACCCATTATGCAATCCACGCCACACCAGTTTGTCACTGAATCACATGGACAACAGTGCTGACAGAGATGAGTGGTGCATATACATACTAACACCCATTCTCACATAGTATTGACAGAGATGCAAACAGAAATGAAAATAATTCTGATAAATGTAAAACACTTATTTATCCCAGCAATAACAACAATTCTAAGATTTGAACAGGGTACAAATACTAACAAGAATGACAGCAGTTTGACACATATATAATAATGTTTAATAGACAACAAAAGCTTAACTCTGAGTTTCTCAAAGATACAATCGGTCGTTTTCAGAAATGGTGATTAGTTTCTCTACAAATATGACATCGACAAAACTTAGCAAATAGATATGAAGCCTTCCACTAAACAGCACAAACAAATAGATCCAAGGTGTGCCCTTCTTCTCGAACATTCTCATGTAGAACTCCTGCTTTCTAAAACCATGCCAAACAAAATTATTTTGAAATCCGTACATCTTTTCAGACTTATGTAGTACATCTGAACAAAGATTTATCAAGGATGCCCAGCACTATATAGTAATATACTAACTTATGTAATACATCAGAACAAAGATTTATCATGGATGCCCAGGAATATATAATAATATACTGAATTATGTACTACATCAGAACAAAGATTTATCATGGATGCCCAACAACATATAGTAACATACTGACTTATGTACTACATCAGAACAAAAGATTTATCATGGATGCCCAACAATATATACTAATATATTGACTTATGTACTACATTAGAACAAATATTTATCATGGATGCCCAGTAAAAAGATCAACTCTATAACATTTACAATCTCTTTTTACACAAATTTAGACTAGCAGAAAATAATGTCTTTACTGCAGCAGCAACAACACGGACTAAATGGCTAGCAGGAGTTTAGTAACATGGACCAACTGAATGAGGAGTACCTGAGTTATTCCATTTCAGCTATCGGCCACATCAGAGCAGTCTCTGGTCTGGCACTCCTGAAAATCACTTGGTTCTCGGGGATCTTGAAGACTCGGAAAGCCTTGACTTCTTCCTCGGGTGTGATGTCCATTATTTTTAGCAGATTGATGCAGTTTTTGATGCAGTTTTTGATAGAGTATGCATCCACAACCCTTGGCTTATTCCTCTCATCTTCCACCTGCTTCGCCCTTATTTCCAAGTACTTCTCCATCATTGCAGCTACATCGCCATTCAGCCCCCTCCGCCTCTTTGGTTCTTTTTCTTGTCCATTTTTTGAGGGTGCAGTAGCTAAACTTGGTTGCGTTTGATGGGGTTCCACAACAATATTTTCTTGCATTTACACTTCCTCAACATCTTCATCAATCTGTACCCTTTCTCCTCCAAGATTGTCACCATTCGCTGATGTTTCTCCTCCAAGATTGTCACCATTCGCTGATGTTTCTCCTCCAATATTCTCACCATTGGCTGATGTTTCTCTTTGATTCTCACAAAGATTGTCACCAGCTCCTCCCAGATTCTCGAGTTGTGCTTGGGTTGAGTACTGTGATGACTCGATAGATGTGAAGTTGTATGTCCCTTCAGCAGTTTGGCCTACAAGTTAAGGTGAAAATCGAATATAAGATTGCAGAATAAAAGACTTGACAAATATAAAACAATGACATGAGTATATGAATGAAGTTGATAATTGACCATCATGCAATTCTCCCAAAGCTTCAAAAAGAGGGAAACCTTTTGTCCTAAACTTTCTAGCTTTAGGGTGTGACTACATAGTTAACAAAACAATGAGATTAGAGCATGCAATAAGCAATGAAACTTTTAGGGAATAACAATGGCATTCTTACTATGATGATGTTTTTCCAAAGTGGTGATTTGCTAGAATCTTGCACTGACTATCATCTCATGAAACGTCGCTTTGCTTCCTTATCTCTTTAATCATCTTATATTCTCTTTTCAACCCTTTCTCCTTTTCTTGGATTTTCTTCTTCTCGTACCTAGCATAAGGATTCTTTTGGTGGAATTTCTTCACTATCTTATTCCATGCTTCAAAGCTCCATCCATTTTTACCCTTATGTTCAGATGTAGCATGCTCATGAAGCAAGTCCACGAGATCTTTCTCAAGGCTTGCATCCCATTGTGCTCTATCTTCTGCATTCCATATAGCATGTTAATGCATCTGTTTATATCTTAACTACTTTCACATAGCTAGAGAAATATCTAAGATTGTACAAGAGCTAGTTTATTACATTTTGGAGACACTCTCCTCCTCTTTTCCACACTCCCTGTAGGGGGTGACGCTCTATGCCTTTCGGCCACTTCTTTCAGGAGGCTAAACCTTGGTGATCCTCGAGCAGTCATCAATATGATTTCTGGACAAAACAATAATCCAAGTTACTATTTATAACATGAGATGAAAGTAAAGCAAGTTTCAAAGTGACAAATCATTACAAAGATTTATTGTTCCCTAAGGTTGTCGCTGGTAATCTGCCCACATTTGATGAGCAATTGTATCCCTAAGGTTGTCGCCTTCATGGTTGACTTGATGATTTTGAGGAATATCTCCATCAGGAAGATCCAAAAAATTCACCGGTTTGGTTGATTATCTAACCAACGCTCATCTCCTTGGTGAGATCGAATGATGTTATGTAAGATTGCCACTGCTTCTCGAAGCTTGACTTGATTCTCTATTCGATGATGTGTACCCACTTTCAGAATTGGGAACCGCTTCTTCATGACTCCCAATGCCCGTTCGATATAATTTCGAAACACGGCATGCCGCTGATTGAAGAGATCCTTATGATTTTGGGGTCGACAGCGACCACGTGCAAACTCCTTCGGATGGTACCAAACACCACGGTATGGTCCCAAGAAGTAAGGAGTGTTGGCATAACCACCATCAACCAGATAAAACTTGTCGGTACTTAAAACTCATTGTTAAGTGCTGAGCGAAGAACTTTAGCGTTAGTCGCGGATCCCCCCAACCACAAGAAATGAAGGTGAAGTTCAAGTCGAAGTCACACGCGACCATAACATTATGGCTTAGGGTCCCTTTCCTATTTCTAAACAGTGCGGCCTTTTCTCCCAAAATTGTTATGGGAACATGTGTCCCATCAATGGCCCCGATGCGGTTCTACAACAAAATAGTACAAGTTAGCATCTAAAACATGAAGAGTAAGATTCCGATGTGCATGGACGATGTGGATGGAAGTTGACGAAGCAAAAACCTGAAAATAAGGAAAGAATCTCGCGCTCGATTGAATCTTAGGATGTACTTGATCAGGATTTGGAGGCTTCAAGAATGCTTAGATAGAGTAGGGACAATGTTGAAGAAATTATTCATGTGCCAATGGAAAGTATCCCTGTTGTGACCAAAACAAACTTGAAGGTCTTCAAAGGAAGAATTGTCGGATAACATCCACAGAAACGATGCTAGTTTCTCTTCGACTTTAATTCTAGTGTCAGACATCATATTCTCGCGTCGAAGATAACCAACCAAAGATTTAAAAATATGAGGCTCCATCCTAAATGCTACAAGGCAGTTTTTGATGTGCCCTTCGAGTAACTCATTAATAAACATCTCTCCGGTTAGCAACGACGCGTCATGTAGAATCCTCGGCTCCCTACTAACAACTCCACCGGTCTCCATCAAATGTAGTGCAGGGAAAACAAATAGCATCATTTCATCATCATCATCATCCTCCCTCTTCCTAATGCAATACCTCATATCTGAATCCATTTTATGACTAAACAAGAAAAAGGCCACTAGTTATTACTACTACAACAGTAACTGTGCAAGGTGTCTGAACAAATGGGCATGCAAAAGTAATTAACAGTAATAGTACATTGGTACATACGACAATCACTAATCAACAGATGATATTACTGGATTGTTCCTTCGAGGTCATCATGTTTTTCTAATCAGAAAATTATTTATGTGATATCACCATGTTGTCTGGTTAGCACATAGAAAAAGACAAGACCTGACCATCTAGGATTCTATCATCTCTGTAATGACATAGGAAATATAAGTGAAAGAAAATCTGCACACTACACACCACACCATGGAATCTAACAGAGTTTGCATAGGTACAAAATCAGTCCTAAAATCATCAGAGCGGCAACAGGGACAACAAGGTGTCATTTTTACCTCCGTGTGGGCGGTGGCCTTGCACGGCCGATCGAGCTCCTTCCAGGTCGAGCTCCTGCCCTCACCTCCTTGCCTCAACCGTCTCCTCCCCTCCTCCTGGTCTTGTCTCTCTCCCCTTTTGGATCCAAGAAGAGCTCTGCTTTGCACGGATCTGGCCGAGAAACGCAGCCGGCAGTAGCTCTACACGGATCTGACCAAGAAACATGATGTGTGTGAGAGGGAGACAACGATGAGGGCCACCTGAACCTAGAGATGAGGCAGAGCAGCGCTGGCAGGAGGTGGCGGCGGTGCGGCGCTGAGTATGTACCTGCAGATGTTGTGCCCTCCGATGCAGCGCGGAGAGGGCGACGAGGGGAGAACGCTCACGAAGTCCGACGCTTCGTGGTTCCCGCCGAGGTTGTGCCCTCCGTCCTCGCGGCCTCCACCTTCTTCGCCGTCGCTATCGTCTAGGGTTCACGAGAGGAGAGGAGCCGCTTCTTCTTTTGGGAGGAGAGGCGGGGTGAATTCCACGGGGGGGAGAGGTGGGGGTTGATTCCCCGCTGAAACCCAGCGGTTTTGGAAGGGGTCGGACGGGATGTAACCCCTGTCAGGTTTAAACGAAGACAGGGATTTAATCCCGGTCGGGGCAAAACCCCGCGGTTTGACCGGGTTTCGGCTTCGATCCCGGCGGGGGTGGGCGTAATGAAGCCTGATTAGTAACTGGTGTGGGAGAGGGAGGGAGGGGGGCTGAGGTAATTTGTTGTGTCATGGGCAAAACGGGTTGTTCTCTGTTGTTCGCGTGTCATCATCCAACCTCTTTCCTCTCTCCCCATTTTGGTTGTCGCAGTTTCTCCTCCTATCCGTTGGTCGATCTGGTGGTGTGTGGATGGGGGAACCCGGGATCTATACGTTTGGGGTGTAAATAGGATAGGGAGTGGTGTCTCCGGCGGTGGTGGTCTGTGGGAGGGACACAGATCAGGTGACATGCATGTTTGCATGTCACCGTGTGCCTTGCGGCCTCCATTCAAATTTAAACATTGCGAAAAAATCTGAAAAAAATCATGCATGTTCACAGCACATATTAAGATAACCCCTACAAAATTCAGATCAAAATTCGAAACATACATCGAGAAACAAAAAAGAGAAATCTGTCATGAATAGTTCGCGAATGGTTCTCTGTAGACTATTCACATCTGAGTTTCTCTTTTTTGTTTCTCGATGTATGTTTCGAATTTTGATCTAAATTTTTTAGGGGTTATCTTAATATGTGTTGTGAACATGCATGCGTTTTTTTAGATTTTTCGTAATGTTTAAATTTGAATGGAGGCCGCAAGGCACACAGTGACAATCTGTGTCCCTGTGGGAGCGGCACCTGAGCGGAGGAGAATAAAGTTGTCCCCTATCCTTGCTCCCTCCTTGTGTTGTTCGTCTTGGCGCCGGAGGGTCTGTAGCCTTTGTTCTCTTGGTGGTGCGATCGCGCTGGCGGTGACACTGCATTTGGAGTTTTGTTTCCTCAGCTCCGTCCGCGTTTCGTTGGTCGTTTCACCGACGAGGATCTCATAGGGTGTCTCCGGTGGTGGTCGATGTGACAGCGTGGTCAACTTCTCCATGGAGCTTTTGTTCTTCGGCCCGCGTCGTCCCCACAGCGGTTATCTCTCTAGGACTGCTGCTTGGTCGGATAGAGGTGTGGAGCTCGCCGTCTGATGCTTTTCCTTCTCAACTGTGTTCCCCTTTGTCGTTTCTTCTACGAGCTAAGGCGCCGGGTTCGGACAGCATTGCTGGCTCGACCTTTTGCCCACGTCAGGGCATGCCCCCCGCCGATGTGCCTTCCATGCGCCAAGACCTCGCTGTTGGCGAGCAACTCATGCGGCCCACACAACTTAACATGCTGAAGTACATGAGATGCGACATATATGGATCTCAAAGTGAGATTCATGGAAGTCAAGCAGCAAACCTAGATGTAAGTGGATCATATGGTATAGTTGAATTTCTTTGTTGGCGGCATTGTTGCATTTATAAATATGGAGAAATTCAATAATTTTCAAGATATTGCTATGTACCAAGCACGAGAGATACAATATTGTAGATGCAAGTATTTTAATTTTAACATAATTAGGCCTTATGTGTTTAGTTCATACTAATTCTTGTGCTGGTTATAGTTTTTGCCTAGCAGTCTAGGGTTCATCTGAGGAAAGCACTAATTGTATGTAATGCAGTGAAGTTGGTGCCTCCATAGCATGTATTAGTGATTGAATAAATGTTCTATAGTAAAATATTATTTGACGTCTGGTGCAGCTTCAATGCTATTTTATATTCCCTCTGTTAATAAATATAGGTCTTTTTAGAGATTTCACTAGGATACTACATACGGATGTATATAGACATACTTTAGAGTGTAGATTCACTCATCTTGCTCTGTAAGGGACTACATACGGAGCAAAATGAGTGAATCTATACTTTAAAGTATGTCTATATACATCTGCACTACTGGAATTGCCCCCTACGCCGACGGTCAGGTCCCGTTGGCGTAGGCTAGAATACCGTCGGGGTTGCGCTACATCGACGGCCCCAGTCGGCGTAGGCGTATCGAGATCACGAGAGTCGGCGTACCCGGGCATTTTCTTCGGAATAGGAAAACCGTCGGCATAGGTCCCTATGCCGACCTCCGACCGTACGACCGTCGGCGTAGATGGGTCGTCGCCGTCCTTTTTCACATGACGGCGGCTGACGACGACGTCAGAGTTCGTCCACCAACCGGAAGCTACCACGTGACAAGGGCTACGCCGATGGTCACACCGTCGGCATAGGCCAGGAGCTACGACGATGGTGTAACCATCGGCATAGCCCTGCCACGTTGTCACGCCCAAGATGCGGTCCTATCCTTATTTTTTTGACACGAGGGCCTCGACAAGGATAGAAGCACATCTTGATGCGTTCGCAAGAATGGATATCATTACAAGTACATGTACAGAAGAGATGAGTATATGGAATTGGCTTACACTCGCCACAAGCTACATCAGAGTCACATCAATACAATATCATCTCAAACATCATACATAAGAGCAGGGTCTGACTACGGACGAAATCAAACGATAAAATGACATCCACCCTTGCTATCCCAGGCTGCCGCCTGGAACCCATCCAAGATTGATGAAGAAGAAGAAGAAGAAGAACTTCAAATCAAATCAAGCAACTCGCTCACGTCAAATCATCGCATTACCTATACCTGCAACTATTGTTGTAGTAATCTGTGAGCCACAGGGACTCAGCAATCTCATTTCCAAGGGTATCAAGACTATTAAAGCTTAATAGGTAAGGCATGGTTAAGTAGTGAAGCTGCAGCAAGCGACTAAGCATTTGTTTGAGTGGTTAACTTACGAGTACAGAAATTAAAATATGATGGTCTACGCATAACGAACATGAACTAATAATGATCACTAACTAATCCTGAACACCTACTTACGTCAAACATAACCCCACCGTGTTCTCTTTCGGATAAGGACTCACAAAAGAGACAGTCACGGTTACGCACACAGTTGGTGTATTTTATTAGAGTTTAGTTCAAGTTTGCTATGACCGGGTGTTAAACAAAGTATACAAGTTTGCCTCATAACCGCGGGCATGGCTCTCGAAAAGATTTAACCCTGCAGGGGTGCTCCAACTAATCCATCATAAATTAACCACACGCAGAGGGAATAACCTCAACCACGGATCTCGTGATCTTCCTAGGCAAATCCAAAGGAAATCCAACACCTCGAGATAGCCCGAAGATGATCAGAATTCCTCACTCAAGACGTTCGAGAAAGGTAAAACAAATCCAGCAAGGCCGCCCGACGTGTCGACGAACCCGATAGGAGCCGCGTATCTCGTTCTCAGGACACGACGGATAAGCGACGCGTACAGAGGCCTGATAGAAATCTCCCAAGTTTCCCTGGGTTGGCCCCACACAGTGCTCTAGTTTGGACCAACACTCATGAGGAGCACTGGCCCGGGGGTTGATTAATTATCCACGGGGTCCGGAAAAATCCCCTATGCAAGTTCATTAATTATTAGGCAAATGTAGTACCAATGTTGGGCCTTGCCAGACAAGTTTTATCCCAAAACGAAAATCAAGGGGGTCCCCATAACAACCCCGAGCATGTTAGGAGCACTCATTTATGAACATAACACCGGTTCACAAGTAACTAAGGGCGGCAAGATTGGAACAAAACACCGGGCAAAAGGCCAAGCCTTCCACCTTTACCAAATATATATGTGCATTAAATTAAATAACAACAATATGGTGATATAACAAAGAAGGTCCATGTTGACACATGGAAGAAATTGCACCTGCAACTAGCAACGCTATAAGAAGGGCTGAGCAAGCGGTAACATAGCCAAACAAGGTTTTGCTGGGATGTGGAGAGGTTAGAGGCTTATCATGTCAATGTTGGGAGGCTGGTCAACAAGTGGTACGTAGCGTGACATAACGATAAATCGAGACAACTAGCATAGCAATGATATTAATGGTATCCAGGGAAATGAGTCATCTTGCCTGAGATCCCGCTCGGAAGAAGAACGAGTCCATGAAGAAGACGAGCCAACGTAGTCGAACGAATCCTCACACACTGAACACTTTCGGAACTCTATCAAGAAGAAGCAATCCGAAACAAACAATCAACACAAGATACACCACAACATATGCAAGACACGATGCACAAACAATATGATGCATGTCCAGTTTAATAAGCAAGGCATGACAAAACACCACAATCAAATACTACACATTAAAGTGAAGCTCAATATGCAACGAGTTGCATATTGACGAAACTTCATGTTCGAATTATTTAGTTCACTCTTGTAAGGTACACGACAATACTAAATGTTGTTAAACATGGCAAGAGGTGAAGCATAGGTAAACTAACTATCTAGGCATCTTAAATGAGGCCGGAAACAACTTACAGCATTTCTGAAATGACCTCGTATGTTAATTTCGAAATTGGTCCAGATCTGAACTAATCATATTTTATATTTGTTAAACAGAAAAATAAAGGTCACCATGTTACTCTACACGCCATTCTAGTCAATTTACATATATGGAACATCTCAAACGGAGCTACGGTCTAAAAGATACGAGCAACACAAGATGCACATGTAATGAATGGAAATGCATGGGAAACACCATCACAAACATCTCAAATCATGAATGCAGCAAGTTATTATGAAATTACATGAGATTCTAAGCAAGTTACATATGCAACATGTTAAAAACGGAGCTACGGTTCAACCACAATCAACGAAACAAGTTTTTGTTGAAATCTGCCAAAAACAGCAAGATAGCATTTCGCACACATGAAAGCAACAGGTTACACTATTCTAAAATGCACAAACTAAGCATCGGGAAGTAGTATATAACACCCACATCATTTCATCTTCACATATCATAATCAAAACATGCATGGATCACTTGGTAGGAAGCTCACAAGGAGGCTACTTGGAAACAGTTTCAGACTTAGTGAAAATAGCAGTTTTTACAGTGCAGTTTTTATCACGAAGGCATACTGACAGCAGTGAAACTATATGCTACATGTCATTAAATGGCATGAAACTTAACCGAATGCTAAAGGACAATATCAGCTACAAATAACTCCATTACACCTACCACAAAAGAGGTCTAGATCACTAGCAAATCACATGGCAAGACAGCAACAAAATATAACAGATTCCAGACTTAGAAATATTTTAGCATCTCAAAGCAGCAGAATTTTATAGCAAGTTGACGACACGAAAACAACACCTAAACATGCATTTCTATGACAAGAAAAATGTCCAGGGGCTAGGACACATATCAAAGAGCATTTCTCATGTTCAAAATTAATTCATATCATGCACGGATTAAATCACACGAAAATAACAAAAGGGCATCACGGCACAAATGACATGCACTCAAACTGCTCAAATGACAAAACTAAATGCACAGTTAAATCCTATGTATTTTTCTAGCCCGAAAACATATATAATATGAATAGGTTTAAGTAGAAAATTAATCATAATTAATTATACGGGCTTTAGGCCTATTCACGTTAAAGCAATTCACTTATGCAAAATAAATGCAAACGTGATGACAACCATTTATCTCATGCATGAAAATGCGGTGCAAATGAGATGAACATCTTTATTATATGTTTTTTTATTAATTCCGATGCACGTTTATTAAATATGCCAAATGCAAAATATGACATATATTTAATAATGCAGGAATGACATGTTTAACATATTAGACATGGATGCAAATGGCATATTAATAATCTACATATTATTCTAATCATTTTTCATGTTTAAAAATATTTTATACGATCTACGGTTTAAAAGATATGTCATTTTTAAAAAATGCAATGCATCTACACAAAATAAATAAATAAAAACGCCAGGGGGGCTGCTCACCCAATGGGCCTTGGGCCCAACTGGCGGCTGGGAGGAGGCAGCTAGCCGCTGGGGAGCTGGGCCGGCTGGGGAACTGGCGAGGCCCAGCCGGGCGCTGCGCTGGGGTCAATGCTGGGGCGTTGGCCTCGAGCGCTCGATCCCGAGCAGGCAGCGACGGCGGAGCGCGAGGTCGGAGGCGGGGATGGCCGGGGCGAGGGGCGGCGAGGTCGGGCGGCGCCAGATCCGGTGTGGGGAGGCCGGATCCCTGCAACGGCGACGCGCTGCGGCGGTCGGTGTCGAAGCTTGGGGCGGAGCGGCCATGGCGACGGCGACCTGCGGAAGAAGCCGGCGGGGTGAGAGAGGAGAAGGAGGAAGAAGAAGGGAGGAAGGGAGAGGAGATGAGAGGATCCAGCGGGGGAGCGTGGCTCCGGCAGCTCTCCGGCGAGGGGCTGGCTGGCGGCGCCCCGCGGCCATGGGAGGCCACGAGGAGCTCGGGAGGAGCTCGGGAACGGGCCCAGATGGGCTCTCCCGGGCTCAGATGGGCTCGAGCGGGCCTGACGACTTGAGGAGGAAGAAGCTAGGGTTTGGCACGGGATTCTAGGGGGATTAGGGGAGCTGCCCAATTAGGAAGGGGAAGGGGCTATATATAGGTTTCGGGCTAGGGTTAGCTACGCTGTCCGTTTTCGGACTGCCGGCTGACGATCTAACGTCCGGAAGCGGAGGGGGTTTACGGTGGTTGTGCAGACGGACTAGGAGGGAAGAGAGGGAAGAATGGCGACCCGTGGCACGGAGATTTAAAAATACCGAAAACGTCCGACGAAATACCGATAACCGCACTGCTACGGACGACCGACGGGGTATCTAACGAACTCATAACGCGACGAAATTCGACGAGCGGCCTACCTACAATATAACAAGACCGCACGCCAAGTTTCAACTCGGTCTAAGAATATTTTTGCGCGCACTTAAAAACGGTTTTATTTTTAAATGCTGTCGCGGGTTCGTGCATGTGTGGTTGGACTCAACAGGCAACGGCAAGAATGGAAAGAACCGGCAACTACGAACGGATGCAAGTTTTCGAAAACAGGTGACGATGCAATGCAGATGATGCGAATGATGCGATGATGAATGCAACAGACAGACGGAACACAAACAAGAACGGAAATAAAAGGGGAATCTTCTGGAGCGTCGGTCCCGGGCTGTCACAACTCTCCTCCACTACACGAGGATCTCGTCCCGAGGTCAAGAATGAAAAAGGGGAAGAGAAAGAGCAAAAGGTAAAACTTAGTTGCTTCTTTGACGAACGAGTGAAACCAATGACGATTGAAGATTGCAAGAGAAGAAGAATGACAGGAGGAACAAGCACGAATTCACAGAAAATTTCGGCAGCACTTCGGTAGGAAAGAGAGGAAAAATTAGATATGAAGGAAGAAATTGAAAGAGAAACACCAAACTTCGGTTGAAACAGAATCAAACTTCATAAGATGGAAGGAACATGAAAAGATTTGACAGCACTCCGGTTAAAACAAGCAAGGGAAGAGCATGATCTTGAAACAAAAGCAAATGACAGATTGAAGAGAGCAACATCACAAGGCCTCTGCAACAAGAGAATTGAAACTGGATTGATGGACGGAAAGAGCGGACAAGAAAATGACAACTTCCAGCACAATGAATTGAAAAGCATATTTAGGAAGAAGAAATTGAACGGAGTTGTTGGAACACCAACAATGAAAGAACAAGCTTATTGTGGACTTATGGAAAACATCTCAAAATTATGAGGTGACATCCTGCCACAACAGAAACAATTGGTTGCTTGAGAGCAACAAGATATGCAAAACTTCTTTCACCAAGAGGAGGAGAAAGCTTGAATCATTTATGACACCACGATAGCAACATCCTTAGGAAATGCTTTAGGTGAAATCCAACCCAAGATAACTCCGAGAAAAGAAGATGGGTTTACTTATCTTATTCTTGACAAATTCCTTCGAGACTCTTCATAATCAAGAATTTGATCACACCATCTTAAAAGACAATGGAGAAGCAATTGAACTTAGACATCCGAGATAAAGAACACTTAGGCACCTCCAACAGAATCTTGAAGAACACTTGAAATTGAAAGAAATCTTGATGAACCACCATGAAGAACCTCCGGAAGAACTCTAAAACGAAAGGATGATAGAAAGAATTGAAGGATGCAAAAGAGCAAGATAGGGCCTTCCAATGAATAAGATGATGCTTCCGAAAGAGATATTTGAGCAACTTGAACTCCGAAAAAAGAAGAGAACACTTGAAATCGAGAATTGATATCATGAACAACTCCGGAAGAAGAATTGAAATCACTTGATGAAACACGAATAAGAATTATGATATGCCTATCCTTCATCAAGTTAAATTGATGACAAGCAACGGATTTCACACACCACTTATTCTTCTTGAAAGGATTGAAGATAGAGAGAAAATCACACACTTGAAGAAGTCTTGAATGAGAACACCGGTAAGAATTCGCAGACGAATGAGGATAAAGCAAATGAATGAAATAACAAGAGAACGAAGAGAGCATGATCTACCTAATAGAAAACTTCACAAAGCACCAGAATAATTGAGATACGAGCAAAGGAACAACACTTGAGAAGAATTGAGAACGAAAGCTGAAAGTTGAGAATGAAGAAATCTTCTGAAATGATGCCTTCGGAGGATCGAGGAATGAAAACAATTATGAAAGCACCGGATAGATATGGGAGAAATAACTCATGATCAAAACAATTGAGATGATAGCAAGAGCTGAAATTAGACTCTTAAAAGGAACGAACAAGGATTAACGAGAAACTTTCCTTCGATCTTCAAGCACAGAACGATGACGAGAAACAACACCATGAATTATTGAGACACTCCGGAATAATGAATAAGGAAAAGTTGAACCAACAATGAAAATGATTTAGAAGCGGACATGGCAGAAGCATATGAGTGATGAAAATCATAATTATGTCATATTGGAAGAGAGCTTGAGAACATCTCCGGAAAGAATAGAAGAGTCAGGTAGGATCCTGGGAAAAACACCTGTGGGTTATGGGCCCACTCAAAAGAAACCATCGTTGAAACAATTGATTAGGAAGAGATATTGCACAGGTACAAATTAAGAACTTGATGATATGAGACCCTTGAAATAATTTAAGAGGATAAGAATGAAAATGAATGTCTTTTGAGACATCTTCAACACTCCGGATAGAATAGAGATAAGAATAAGCAAGAGAGGCTTGATAAAGAATTCCAACATGGGAGAGCAATTAGAGAATGAAAATGATATGATGAACACAAAGGACTAGAATTGAATCCACCAGAAAAGAAAACAAAGATGAATACTGATAAATGATAACTTGAGCACTTAGCATCTTCATAAAGAATCACCGGAGAAGAATAACAACAAGAACAAGGAATATGATGATAGATCTTGAAATGAAACTCTTGAGAAAACTCACAAAGAATCACCGGAAACAAGATAGAAGAGAAGCTAACGAAAGCATTACATGAATAGAAAAGACACTTGGATGAGAATTTAATCATTGAATACAAAGGGCAGGAGGGCGGGAAAAACAAAGAAAACTTGGAACAGATGGGAAGAACTCTGGAAAAGAAACATGAGGATAGATCTTACAAAATTGAAGAAGATAGAAATATCTTGAAGAGAAGCGCACCGGTAGGAAAAGAATTGATATGACAACTTGATTGAGCAAAAGAATTAGCAATCCCACAAAATATGGGAACACTACTTCGGAAAGATATGAGATCACCACTTGACATCGAAGCAACTCGAATTACCATATTCAAAACAAAACAAAGGATGAGGCTTATGAAACAAACCAGAACAAATACATACCCACTATGCACTCGTAGGAAAGATAATTCTAGGTAACTACTTGAATTCCCACCTAAGAACTTCGAATCAGGGACCTGCCCTAGGCAATCAGCTGCAACTGCATCCGCAACCTTCCACACCATAATTCAAGAAGTTCCGCAAACTCATCTAATCTCGAATCCTCAAACTCACAACGATACTAAACCATGGTGGTACCCCGGACGCCTCCCCAGTACTAGGTGACTCCGACCTTATCCCACCACGATAAGTATTGAAGTAATTCCGAACACTCTCCGTCCTGAGATATCAAGGAAGATGAATGATAACGATGTGCCAACATTCCCTGGAGCTCGACTCCTTGGAAGAAATCACGTTAGACAGGAGCCACCAAGACAGAACCCTGTCACATCGGCATCATATAGACTCCAAAATACCCACGTGATCCTACAAAAATTGAGCGAGAAGAGGAGTAGAATCAAAATTCCTAAGTCGAATACCTCACCAGAGCATAGAAGAGGAGTAAAAAGAAACCTACTCTCCGACATAACTAGACTCAAAATAGTTTTTTCTCTAGATTCGACTCAGCCAAGTTCGATCAATCAAGGGGGCTCCTAGGTCGGTACAGGCTTTGATACCAACTTGTCACGCCCAAGATGCGGTCCTATCCTTATTTTTTTGGCACGAGGGCCTCGACAAGGATAGAAGTGCATCTCGATGCGTTCGCAAAAATGGATATCATTACAAGTACATGTACAGAAGAGATGAGTATATGGAATTGGCTTACATTCACCACAAGCTACATCAGAGTCACATCAATACAATATCATCTCAAACATCATACATAAGAGCAGGGTTCGACTACGGACGAAATCATACGATAAAATGACATCCACCCTTGCTATCCTAGGCTGCTGCTTGGGACCCATCCAAGATTGATGAAGAAGAAGAAGAAGAAGAACTTCAAATCAAATCAAGCAACGCGCTCACGTCAAATCATCGAATTACCTGTACCTACAACTATTGTTGTAGTAATCTGTGAGCTACACGGACTTAGCAATCTCATTTCCAAGGGTATCAAGACTATTAAAGCTTAATAGGCGAGACATGGTTAAGTGGTGAAGCTGCAGCAAGTGACTAAGCATTTGTTTGAGTGGCTAACTTACGAGTATAGAAATTAAAATATGGTGGTCTACGCATAACGGACGTGAACTAATAATGATCACTAACTGATCCTGAACACCTACTTACGTCAAACATAACCCCACCGTGTTCTCTTTCAGATCAGGACTCACGAAAGAGACAGTCACGGTTACGCACACAGTTGGTCTATTTTATTAGAGTTTACTTCAAGTTTGCTATGACCGAGTGTTAAACAAAGTATCCAAGTTTGCCTCATAACCGCGGGCACGGCTTCTCGAAAAGATTTAACCTTGCAGGGGTGCTCCAACTAATCCATCATAAATTAACCACACGCAGCAGGAATAACCTCAACCACGGATCTCGTGATCTTCCTAGGCAATTCCAAAGGAAATCCAACACCTTGAGATAGCCTGAAGAAGATCAAAATTCCTCACTCAAGACGTTCGAGAAAGGTAAAACAAATCCAGCAAGGACGCCGACGTGTCGACGAACCCGATAGGAGCCGCGTATCTCGTTCTCAGGACACGACAGATAAGCGATGCGTACGGAGGCCTAATAGAAATCTCCCAAGTTTCTCTGGGTTGGCCCCGCGCAGTGCTCTAGTTTGGACCAACACTCATGAGGAGCACTGGCCCGGGGGTTGATTAATTATCCAAGGGTCCGGAAAAATCCCCTATGCAAGTTCATTAATTATTAGGCAAATGTAGTACCAATGTTGGGTCTTGCCAGACAAGTTTTATCCCAAAACGAAAATCAAGGGGGTCCCCATAACAACCCCGAGCATGTTAGGAGCGCTCATTTATGGAACATAACACTGGTTCACAAGTAACTAAGGGCGGCAAGAGTGGAACAAAACACCGAACAAAAGGCCAAGCCTTCCACCTTTACCAAATATATATGTGCATTAAATTAAATAACAGCAATATGGTGATATAACAAAGAAGGTCCATATTGACACATGGAAGCAATTGCACCTGCAATTAGGAACGCTATAAGAAGGGCTGAGCAAGCGGTAACATAGCCAAACAAGGTTTTGCTGGGATGTGGAGAGGTTAGAGGCTTATCATGTCATTGTTGGGAGGCTGGTCAACAAGTGGTAGGTAGCGTGACAAACGATAAATCGAGACAACTAGCATAGCAATGATAGTAATGGTATCCAGGGAAATGAGTCATCTTGCCTGAGATCCCGCTCAGAAGAAGAACAAGTCCATGAAGAAGATGAGCCAACGTAGTCGAACGAATCCTCACACACCGAACGCTTTCGGAACTCTACCGAGAAGAAGCAATCCGAGACAAACAATCAACACAAGATACACCACAACATATGCAAGACACGATGCACAAACAATATGATGCATATCCGGTTTAATAAGCAAGGCATGACAAAACACCACAATCAAATACTACACATTAAAGTGAAGCTCAATATGCAACGAGTTGCATATTGACGAAACTCCACGTTCGAATTATTTAGTGCACTCTTGTAAGGTACACGACAATACTAAATGTTGTTAAACATGGCAAGAGGTGAAGCATAGGTAAACTAACTATCTAGGCATCTTAAATGAGGCCGGAAACAACTTACAGCATTTCTGAAATGACCTCATATGTTAATTTCGAAATTGGTCCAGATCCGAACTAATCATATTTTATATTTGTTAAACAGAAAAATAAAGGTCACCATGTTATTCTACACGTCATTTTAGTCAATTTATATATATGGAACATCTCAAACGGAGCTATGGTCTAAAAGATACGAGCAACACAAGATGCACATGTAATGAATGGAAATGCATGGGAAACACCATCACAAACATCTCAAATCATGAATGCAGCAAGTTATTATGAAATTACATGAGATTCTAAGCAAGTTACATATGCAACATGTTAAAAACGGAGCTACGGTTCAACCACAATCAACGAAACAAGTTTTTGTTGAAATCTGCCAAAAACAGCAAGATAGCATTTCACACACATGGAAGCAACAGGTTACACTATTCTAAAATGCACAAACTAAGCATCGGGAAGTAGTATATAACACCCACATCATTTCATCTTCACATATCATAATCAAAACATTCATGGATCACTTGGTAGGAAGCTCACAAGGAGGCTACTTGGAAACAGTTTCAGACTTAGTGAAAATAGCAGTTTTTACAGTGCAGTTTTTATCACGAAGGCATACTGACAGCAGTGAAACTATATGCTACATGTCATTAAATGGCATGAAACTTAACCGCATGCTAAAGGACAATATCAGCTACAAATAACTCCATTACACCTACCACAAAAGAGGTCTAGATCACTAGCAAATCACATGGCAAGACAGCAACAAAATATAACAGATTCCAGACTTAGAAATATTTTAGCATCTCAAAGCAGCAGAATTTTATAGCAAGTTGACGACACGAAAACAACACCTAAACATGCATTTCTATGACAAGCAAAATGTCCAGGGGCTAGGACACATATCAAAGAGCATTTCTCATGTTCAAAATTAATTCATATCATGTACGGATTAAATCACACGAAAATAACAAAAGGGCATCACGGCACAAATGACATGCACTCAAACTGCTCAAATGACAAAACTAAATGCACAGTTAAATCCTATGTATTTTTCTAGCCCGAAAACATATATAATATGAATAGGTTTAAGTAGAAAATTAATCACAATTAATTATACGGGCTTTAGGCCTATTCACGTTAAAGCAATTCACTTAGGCAAAATAAATACCATTTATATCATGCATGAAAATGCGGTGCAAATGAGATGAACATTTTTATTATATGTTTTTTTATTAATTTCGATGCACGTTTATTAAATATGCCAAATGCAAAATATGACATATATGTAATAATGCAGGAAATGACATGTTTAACATATTAGACATGGATGCAAATGGCATATTAATAATCTGCATATTATTGTAATCATTTTTCATGTTTAAAAATATTTTATACGATCTACGGTTTAAAAGATATGGTATTTTAAAAAAATGCAATGCATCTACACAAAATAAAAAAAAACGCCAGGAGGGGCTGCTCACCCAATGGGCCTTAGGCCCAACTGGCGGCTGGGAGGATGAAGCTGGTCGCTGGTGAGCTGGCGAGGCCCAGCCGGGCACTGCGCTGGGGTTAACGCTCGGGCGCTGGCCTCGAGCGCTCGATCCCGAGCAGGCAGCGACGGCGGCAGGTGAGGTTGGAGGCGGGGATGGCCAGGGCGAGGGGCGGCGAGGTCGGGCGGCGCTAGATCCGGCGAGGGAAGGCCGGATCCCGGCAACGGCGACGCGGTGCGGCGACCGGCGTCGAAGCTTGGGGCGGAGCAGCCATGGCGACGGCGACCTGCGGAAGAAGCCGGCGGGGTGAGAGAGGAGGAGGAAGAAGAAGGGAGGAAGGGAGAGGAGAGGAGAGGATCCGGCAGGGGAGCGCGGCTCCGGTAGCTCTCCGGCGAGGGGCTGGCCGGCGGCGCCCGGCGGCCATGGGAGGCCACGAGGAGCTCGGCAGCCATGGGGGAGCTCGGGAGGAGCTCGGGAGGAGCTCGGGAACGGGCCCAGATGGGCTCTCCCGGGCTCAGATGGGCTCGGGCGGGCCTGATGGCTGGAGGAGGAAGAAGCTAGGGTTTGGCACGGGATTCTAGGGGATTAGGGGAGCTGCCCAATTATGAAGGGGAATGGGCTATATATAGGTTTCGAGCTAGGGTTAGCTGCGTTGTCCGTTTTCGGACTGGCGGCTAACGGTCCGACGTCCGGAAGCGGAGGGGGTTTACGGTCGCTGTACAGACGGACTAGGAGGGAAGAGAGGGAAGAATGGCGACCTGTGGCACGGAGATTTAGAAATATCGAAAACGTCCGACGAAATACCGATAACCGCACTGCTACGGACAACCGACAGGGTATCTAACGAACTCAGAACGCGTCGAAATTCGACAAGCGGCCTACCTACAATATAACAAGACCGCACGCCAAGTTTCAACTCGATCTGAGAATATTTTTACGCGCACTTAAAAACGGTTTTATTTTTAAATGTTGTCGCGGGCGCGTGCATGTGTGGTTGGACTCAACGGGCAACGGCAAGAACGGAAAGAACCGGCAACTACGAATGGATGCAAGTTTTCGAAAACAGGTGACGATGCAAAGCAGATGATGCGAATGATGCGATGATGAATGCAACAGACAGACGGAACACAGACGAGAATGGAAATAAAAGGGGAATCTTCTGGATCGTCGGTCCCGGGCTGTCACACACGTGGCAGCTCCTGGCGCATCCGAAGGCAGGGCTACGCCGACGGTTACACCGTCGGCATAGGCAGGAGATACGCCGACGGTTACACGTAGGCCAGGAGATAGGCCAGGAGATTCCCTGTCGCGTAGACCTCACGGCATAGCCCCCCTCTAGGTCCCCCGTCCCGTCTAACCCTAACACTGTTCACTTTCACTCGACGGTGTTTGAACGAGGGACATT
This sequence comes from Hordeum marinum, assembly GCA_022496015.1. Lineage (NCBI taxonomy): Eukaryota > Viridiplantae > Streptophyta > Magnoliopsida > Poales > Poaceae > Hordeum > Hordeum marinum. Next base: position 145,019,296 of record CM039678.1, read on the forward strand.
TTCACCTAGTTGTGATAGGTTAGCCCATAGGTTCATTTCCGATCAAGGTTCGGGCCTAGCCCGCCGCAAGGTTTTCTTTGTGTCTCACCAGCGTGGCTGTTTCCACACTCCGTGTGACGGCGGCAGCGACATCCCTGAGAATGGACACACTCCGGAGACGCATGCGGGGTGCTTGCACTTGCCACCACACTTCCATACGTGTAAGAGGGCCCAATGCAAGACCTGGTGGCATTGCCAACCCCCCAAGTACTCTTTCCGTCGAACCCTCGTACTATTGATCGGACGGATCTACCTCTTTGACTTTCATCGGACGGGGTTTGATCGAGGGGTATTTTCACCTGGTTGTGATAGGTCAGCCCATAGCAACATCTTAGAATAAGGTCCGGGCCCAACCCACCGCAAGATTCCCTCCGTGTCGACCAGATGTCTATGTTTCCCCCTTCAGGTGCAAGCGCCAACGCCGTCCGTCAAGACTATGTGTTATATATAACATGATTTTTTAGCGCCTATACACATAGCTAAATAGACGATGCATTGAAAAAACAGTGTATAAACTATATATAACATGGACATGGGCTATAGAATTCCTAATTAATACAGGGAAAAGATTTAAAAAAATGTACCTACACCGTCAGCGTAGCTAAAATAAAAAATACTCCCTCCGTTCCTAGATATAGGGAGTATAGTTTTTGACACGAATATTAAAGAACGCACGTGGAGGGAAAATTTCACAAGTTTTGGGCGAGATTACACCTGACTAATGGAAATCATAAAATACAGGAGTTTGTGTGATATAAGGAAATGTAATCAAATTTCTAAAAAATATATCCAAACGAGTGGTGCAATGCAATACACCTTATATTTTGGAATTTTTCTCAAAAATCTATACACCTTATATCAAGGAACGAAGGGAGTATGTACCTATGCCGACGGTTACACCGTCGGCGTAGCCAAAAAGGTATGCCGACGGCATAACCGTCGGCGTAGCTACGCCCCGGGATATGCACCTCCCTCGAATCGATGACGTGGACCATCGAAGCAATGCCGACGGTGTCCGTCAGGACCGTCAGCATATCTTTGACGGCGTCAAACGGTCGTTACCCATCGAGTGGCCGGACTCGCTGATACGCCGACGGGGTGTCTATGCCGACGGCCACCGTAGGCATAGATGAATCTACGCCGACGGCCTTTGTACTCCGACGGTGGTCGTCGGCATAGGGTGATCTACGCCGACGGTTTTTAATACGCCGACGATGAGACGCTGGTGGTCGGCATAGGGTGAAATATGCCTACGGTGGACGTCGGCATAGTTTAGGCCGTCGGCAACGAGCCTGATTCTGGTAGTGTTGTATGTAGTCCCCTAGTGGAACCTCTATAAAGACTTATATTTAGGAACGGAGGTAGTATATTCTTTCTTTTACATGATGTACATGAGTTGTTTTTATTGGACATAACAAATTATCAGTGACCGGATCATACTTGGGAAGAGTGGAAAGTTAAATTTGAAAGCAATAATTGGGATCTCTAATTTTGAATTGTAGTGTATACATTGTGAAAAGGTATTTTTTTTCGTATATCCGTGTAATGCGTCACTGCTGGAAGAATTGAACTTTGGTGAAATAGTGCTTCCTTAGCACATTGGATTAATCTTTTATATTGCCTTCCTTAGTTCAAAGTCATATATGGTTGTTAGTCTTCGTCAAAAATATTCTCTTTTGGTTTGCTCCGCATTTTATTAGAAATATTTCAAAATACTACAAATGGTATAAAAAATACATGGTCCTTATTCTACACCTTGCTGAGATGAGCTGGGATTGGCTGACTTAACGTCATGTAACATAGAGTCACTGACGTGTGGGACCACAAATCAGTTGGCCCACATGTCGGTGACACTAAGTCACCTGATGGTAAGTCAGTGAATCTGGGCCATGTTGAGATATAGCCTTTCATAGTTAAATGCAGAACTAGGTAAACATGTTCTACTGCCTAATTAGATAGTTGATGATGCGCGTTGCTACGCCCGTCTATTTTACATTTTAGTTGTTAGGGACATGAAGTAATTTATATACAATTGTTTGTAGTGCTTTGATGTATTGGGCTTCCTTACAGGTTGTTCTTGTCGCCACTTCATTTTTCAAAAATGATATGTACTCAAGGAGAGGACTCGGTCGACCTACAATTGTCGAGAGGAATCCATTTGATATGCAAGAAAGTAGTGTGTTGCCTTTTTTCTTAGGTCTAATAGACTTGTTGGTTTCAGTCGTGTTATCAAGTGTATGGGATTTAAATTAGGATGGCTGATGGAAACATGTTTCGTGATTGACCGTCTACTATATTGGCTCCTAAAATAACTACTACTAATATATACTCCCTTCGTTCCTAAATATAGGGTGTATAGTTTTTTGGCACGGAAATTAAAGAACGCACATGGAGGAAATATTTCACAAGTTTTGGGCGAGATTACACCCGACTAATTGACATCAGAAAATAGAGGAGCTTGACTGATATAAGGAAATGCAATCAAATCTTTAAAACAAATATCCAAACGAGTGGTGCAACACAATACACCTTATATTTCGAAGTTTTTCTCAAAAATCTATACATCCTATATCAAGGAACGGAAGGAGTAGCAAAGAGTCGCAAAAATTTGTAATATAAAGTTTGAGAATTATAGATACGTCATGTATATATACAAAGTTCTAGAGATGTCTTTACATCAAGGAAAAGTGCAAACTAACAAAGCATGTAGACTGGAAAACCAGAATGTAATGATTGACTGGGGCAACCTCACAGCCAGTTAGGACAATATAGGTTGAACCAAACCACCTCTCAAGTGTCCAGTTTATGCAATTCAAAATAATGACATGCAAAAAGATACAAGTTATGAGGGAGAAAATAAATAATGATAATACTTGTAAGTTCCACTAGAAATGAGAAGGGTGCCAGGTAAAAATACTGAGAAGGGTAGAAATACACGGGTTATGGTAAACAAACTAAGATATAGTTTTGTTGTTCCCATATCTAAATGTGAGTTTTTTAGAATTATTAAGCTGAAATGTTTAGGTACAATATTACAAGAACAAAATCATAAAATGATGTTAACATCATGTCTTATATTCACATTTCTTTGATTCCTCCTACCTCGTGTTCTCCAGTGGTTCGATCCAGCAGAAAACAGTGGATGGGGCTGGTGAACGGAAGAGTTCATCAAGCCAGTTCTTGCCTTAATAACCCCCTATAAGATAAATAGGAAGAGGGGTACTTGAGTTGGATCTTTAGCTGGCCACTCATAGAAAGTTAAGTACAAATCCTGCTTCAGGATAAGATCATTCAACTAAAGTTGTCAGGCTAGGTAGGCTTTGGAAACAAAAAAGCTCTGTTCTTGTTCTCTCTGCTCAACTCTGTAAAAAATAAACGGGTATAAACCTATCACCAACATACATTGTACACTTGGAACAATCAATTCAATCATACTGAAATAATTCCAAGACCCCCAAAGGAGAAAGTCGTAGATAAAGTGCAAAAGGAAGAGACTTTACTTACTAGAATGCGAGAAGCCGTTTACTTACAGTACATTCCGAAGTAACCAAAAAACTCTAAACTGTAGACTCTTTCATGGTTGATGCTGTGCAGAAAGACCGCTTGGGAACTACGGTGGCTCTTTGTAAACGAATATAAGAAAAACCATCTCGGTTCTTCATGGATGAAATATAAAAAATTCTCTCCCTCTACAAAGCATGTCACTGGATGGCTGGATATACAGAAAAGCACAAAGAAAAGAACAAGAGGAATTTCAGAAAGCACTACTTTTATATGCAATTTTTTAGATAGTCTTGCCAACAAAAGCAATTGTATCTCAGTAATAAGCATCTAGCTAGAGATCCTAGGTGGTTCACTGCTAATCGTAGTTGGTTCACACTCTAGATGCATGGCACTTCCACTCAGATTTCGAAGCAGTGGTGTGCAAGTAGAAAAGCACAAACCATGTAGGTGCTAGTATTAGTAATCTTTACGAGCAGCACGTAAAATTTGTTATAGGGGTGTTCTTTTTCACAAGAACTGACCGCTACTTGTAGTAAGGTTTCTCCGTAAATTACATTTGATTTAGGAGCACACACAAGGCAAGCACATATAGCGCATGAACTGTTACAATTAACTTCATTAATGGTAAACATGACAGAGTATTAAAATGCTGCATCTTAATGATTATTACTTCTAAATAAGCTTCAAATTGTTCTATCACCAGTATAATGTACATAAGTCAAGATACAGAATGTGCCTTCGATCTTTTGGTTCACCAAAAGAGATTGACAGAAATTAAAAACTTCATGAATCACGAGCCATCTGAATTCGAAGAAGAGAGGAGAACAGAACGGGGAAAATGAATCCTCGACTTACACGTCAAACATAGCTGCCAGAGAAGGAGCTACAGATGTAATGAGGGGAATGGGAATGAGCAGCTGCAGGATGGAGATTATACATGCACAAACGTTGAGTAAATGAAGAAGATGAATTGAGGTAGTAAGCGATCTGCCATTATCGGTGGCCAGAGTATCCACTGCTAGTAATTGGCGGCATCAACTATGATTTGCATCTTCAATCACTCGTGAGTCGACTCCAATCGCAGCATCTAGGCACAAATTTATGGTCAGCATAATTTAGCGACATGGGCTAAGAAATCTCCACAGATGGAATGGAGGAACGCAATCCTCAACAACCAGTCTACAGACTTAAGATTTATGGTGGCATCATACCTCAACGGGACAAAAGGAAAAAGGATGTCCGCGGTGCAGATTCTGTCTCCAGCTGCCTACAATGGTGGTCACTATTGGAGCTCGCACAGCTGGTGGCTAAAGCCGAGATGAGGCCAAGGCATAATAGGCGAAACCACATCCCCCATCTCCATGTCTTATGCAGTAAAATTGTAACATCTACAGTCAGGCACACACTGGACTGTGCAAACATTAGATATGTCATTTTGTCATATATATACAGGAACAAACTAAGAGTCTGTACAACCACATTATGATTGCGTGTAAGGATCTACCGTCCAAAACAACCTGATACATATATAGCAAAAATAATAGTGGACAGTAGCATGTCATGAATATTTACGAACAGATACGAATGGAAAGTAAGCAATCATATGAACACATTGAATATGGAGTAAAATATGGTATTCCACTAAACTAACCTTCGAGCAGCCATTGGGATCCTCAGATTCAGAATTCAGGAACAAAAATAAACCAAGAAACACCCTATATAAATTTGTTCATTGGCATGCCACGTTGGGTACTTAGGGAAAAAATTATCCCCAGAATTGGACTTTGCTCGTTTATTAGTACAGGCAGAAGAAGTTGATGCTTCGTGTCCCTCTACGCGATTTCTTCACCTGTTCCGTATAGCACCATGATATGAATACCAGAGGAACAAATTACTTAAGCAATTGTGTGGCGTAGTAAAATTGATGGCAAAAGATGAAAGGATAATGTGCAGAGTAATTACATGTCCAAAAACCATTGAAGACGATGAACGGCTGAGCACAGAAATTGAGAGTAGGAAGCTGCAGAATCTGCCCACAAGTCAATTGTCCACACGTAACAACAGCATCACCTGCACATATTTCGTTGGGATAGGATATGAGTATCTTTTCCGTGAGATGATATGTGGACATTGCAATTTATAGGAAACATACCTGACCATGTCGCTCAAAAGATGTTGCTGAGTAGGGTGTGCATACAGGCAGGGAGGGAATCATTATATACAACCACTGGGCACAGGAAAGTTTTGCGACTTTACCAGCCATGATTGCGAGCTTCAAGGAGAGCAGAGCAGTTTCCAATAGAAGGGGGCCATGATTGCGAGCTTGAAGGAGGGCAAAGTAGTTTCCAGTAACGGAGGCGTCTGCCATTATCTCCCTTGCCCTCACTTGCGCCTCTGCTGATTCGTCGCACTATCTGGCACGCCCTGGATTGGATCGGGTGGACCCGGATCCGCTCCTCCGATCGCTCAAATCGACCGGATGGACTCGATCCCATCCCTCATCTCAGGTGGACGGATCCCTCTCCTCCAGTCGTTGGATGCACCCGTACAGCCGACTCGATCCCAATCGGCCGCACCGGTACTCTGCGGGTCGGAAGCACAGGCGCGTGCGGCGCTCCCTCCTGTGTGCGGCTCAGAAGCACCAGCGCATGCGGCGCTGCCTCCTGTGCGGCTCAGTGCTCTCCCTCAGGTCAACGCGCTCGCCTCAGTCTCGAACGGGAGGGATAGGAATAGCGAGCGAATGGATCACGCGGTCGCCCCGAGCAGCGGGCTTCTTACGAATGGGCTGACCGAAGCCCAACGCACCAGATGTGTTGGATTCGGCCCCTGGAGCAGCAGTCCACAGGACAGACGGGCCAAATTTAACGGACTGCGCGAATCAGCTCTACTAAGAAAGAAATCCAACGATGAGAAACTCCCAGTTGACGAAATCTAACGGTCAGAAACGTCCAATCGTTGAGAGGACAGGGATTAGATGCAGTTTTACTATCCTTAATTTGTTCTTGAGCTTTTGCTGGCTGGGCAGTAATGAATCATGGCAGCTTAGTAAAGCGAAGTCAATCAAGTGCGCTCTTCGTGGTTTATTAAGAGGCATGGTATAAAGCATTTTGATCATGTTTTGCTTGCTCCATAACTGGTTAGGCTTGGAGACATGACCTAATTCGATTGTGGCCATAGACATATATATGTATGTGCCTCTTAATATGTTTCCAGTGTACTATGTGCCACTTTGTTGGGCAGCTAAGTTCGTGGAAGAATCATGTCATGTTTCTGTTATGCATGTAAAATTTCAAGTTGCTTGTTCAGCTATTAGATGTGGAGGTTTGATATTTGGGATTGGCTAGAACTCATCTAGCTGAGACATAACTATGATTTCATTCACCTCAGTTGATGTTATCCTTGTTGTATCCCATTTCATTTCTTTTTGAGCTGGCCTAATGTGTTTTCTTGTCTTCCCTTACCCTAGTAACTTCTCGTGCTAGCAGCAAGAGACCTAAATAGTAGTTCTGCACCTATTCACCTTTTTTTCATTTTGAAAGAGAGGCAAAAGATTTGCCTCATTCATTAATTAAGAAGGAGAGTTTAGAGTACATGCTGGCCGGTCATACATCCTGACCCATCAACGGAACAACAGATAAGTAAATAACTACTCTCGCAGCATGATTCTACTCAGATGTCTAGCCCCTGCAGTCACCCACGTCTTGGCCTCCTCCTGGATAAGTATTAGAATGTAGTGTGGGGTGTCGACTTCTTACGGAAAATTCTGGCGTCTCTCTCGTTCCAAATAACCAACATATCAGCATTGTGAGAGATGCCTTCGCCTTCCTGTAAGGTGTATTTGGTCTGGACATGTTTGTCCATCAATGTTTGGTGCTCCTTTCCCTCCCCCAGCTATCAACGTCCAGAGCTTCCAAGTGCAGCCATGTCTTTATCATCCGCCAGATGCGATGTGTGAATCGACATTTAAAGAAGAGGTGACTCGATGTCTCATTGGCCCTCTTGCAAAGGGTGCATAGGCCACAGTTCTCCCAACCCCTTGTCTCTAGTCTGTCAGTCGTCCAAATCCTATTTTGAATTGCCAGCCAAGAAAAGAACTTGACCTTGGGAGGCGCCCAAACCTTCCAAACGGTCTTGTTCATGGTGGTGGACGTGGATCCCAGAAATTGTGCCCTATAGGCAGAGCTCGCTGAGTACTCTCCGTTGGCTTTAAATTTCCATGTGATGTCGTCTTCAACATCCAATCGCAGCTGAGTGTCTTGAAGCTGCATCCACGGGTCGATGAATTCCACCATATGTTGGGCCGAAAGAATGGTTGAGTTGTTTATCTTGTGCACCCAAGCATCGTCTCGCATGGCCTCCCTTACAAACCAGTTTTTGCGTGTGCAGGCCGTGAAGATGAGAGGGGCAATATCCTTCGGCCTTTTCCCTCCCAACCATGGAGCATCTCAGAAGGGTGTCTTTCCAGCGTTGCCTAAGGTGATGACGGAGTAGTTGTTATTGCGACGCTGAATAGGAACAGAACTACTAGTTGTTGTACGGATGATGAAGTGATGTGAAAACTTGTATGAAAAACGTTTTAGGTACAATTAACACTACAAACTAATTAACCATGACTTCCTTTTGTTCTATTTCGCTTAAATAAATTAGCAAAATTTGTGTCGCAAGTGTAATAATAGAACTATGTAAATTTCTTGTTACTGCATTTTCCATGAACCATGTGATTTTTCATTTTAAAATTTGTTTGCCCATTATAAAATATTCGCATATATGACAAATATTCGTCAAATACAAAAAATGTTTGTGAATTTTAAAAAATGATCATGAATACTAAAAATGTTAGTGAACTTTAAAAATCATAAATGTTAAAAAATCATGAGTTTTTAAAAATAATGAATTTGGGGGAAAATCATAATTTTTTAAAAATGTACAAAGCCTTTTAAAAAAGGTTGTGATTTTTCGAAAACAAAAAACAAAAAAATTATTGAAAGCATGCAGTTGCGACATGCCTTGAAAGTATGCAATTGCAACCCCCCTTGCAATATATGCAGTTGCAACATGCTTTGAAAACAAGTTCCCATCCCATTCAAAACTTATATAGTTTGACTAAAGGCTCACGAAAAAATATTTTTGTCGAAAAGGAAGGCTTAGCTTTTGAAGTTATTAGAATAAAAAAAACTAAAACATGACCAAAATAACATTAAATAAAGAATCAAGGCAAAGTTTAAAATGAAAATGAAAATCATAGAAAATGAAAAATAGAAATAAAATAAACCAGTAAAAAAGTAATGCTAAAGGTCAACAGACGCTGAAATAAAACAACAAAACAGAAAATGCCCACGTGTCCTGATACACATTTTTCTTTTGAGATGGCCTGATACGCATAACTAGCTCAACACAGTTGACGGGCCGTGACAATGCCACCAACATGAAAAAAACGAGCTGTCACAACGTTGGACGACGAGGATAGAGCGCATCACATATCTAAAAAAAAACATATCTTGAGAAAAAAAGGAAAGAGTGAATCACTGCCTAAACAAAAGGAAAAAGTTAATCATGACGTGAAGTACATCCAGCGGCTGACATGGTGAGTGATGCCAAACAAAAACTCAGCTAGCTAAGTTCTAGCCAAACCGTTGATATTTACAACAAACAATCAATCTTATCTTTACCTAATAATAAAGCAGGTAATGCTTCTGGTCGTACGTCGTCCAAATTGCCCTCAAATTTAACGAGAATTATCCACCAATGTCACCCGTAAGTCAAGAAAACTATTTGTTTTAAATTTTAAAAATCGTCATTGGGTTCTGTTATTAAATATTTGATACGGCATAAAACAACAGGGAACCAGTAGCGTGATGGCTGGGGCTGCAAAGCTCCACAAGGGAGACCGGGGTTCCATCCCTGGTTCTTGCCGCTTTTTCTCTTCATTTTTACATATCTTAAGCGCGGTAATGGGCCAGCCCATGTGCGGGTTGTGGCGCCCCTGTTTTCTATTTCTTTTTTTACTTTTTTATTTCTGTTTTGTTTTTTTCTCAAAATTATTTTCGGATTTGTGGCGCCCCTTTTTTTGTATTTTTTCTTACTTTTTATATTTTTTTGGTTTTTCCTCTCAAAATTAATTTCGGATTTCCAAAATATCCAACAGTTGCAAGTTTTGAAAAAAGTAGGAAAATGATAAAATATTTGTGAATTCAAAAAATATTAGGAAAATCCTAAAATATTTATGAGTTAAAAACTTGCTCATATCTTTACCTAATAATAAAGCAGGTAATGCTTCTGGTCGTACGTCGTCCAAATTACCCTCAAAGTTGCCCATCAATGCCATCCGTAAGTCAAGAAAACGATTCTTTTTAAATTTCAAAAATCGTCATTAGGTTATGTTATTAGATATTTGATATGGCATAAAAACAACAGAGGACGAGTAGTGCGATAGCTGGGGCTGCAAAGCTCCACACGAGAGACCAGGGTTCCATCCCTGGTTCTCGCCGCTTTTTCTTTTCCTTTTTACATGTCTTAAGCAGGGTAATGGGCCAGCCCATGTGCCGGTCATGGCGACCCTATTTTGTATTTTTTTTTACTTTTTTATTTCTGTTTTCTTTTTTTTCTCAAAATTATTTTCGGATTTGTGCCGCCTCCTATTTTGTAAAAAAATCACTTTTTTATTTGTTTTTTTGTTTTTTCTTTCAAAATTAATTTCTTATTTCCAAAATATCCAACAGTTGCGAGTTTTGAAAAAAGTAGGAATATGATAAACTGTTTGTGAATTCAAAAAATATTAGGAAAATCATAAAATATTTATGAGTTAAAAAATTGCTCATATATTATAAAAAATCATGATTTCAAATGAATTTTCATGAAATAAAAAATGTTCATGATTTTTTTAAATGATCCAATATTTAAAGCATATTCAGAAATTTAGAAAACAAGTCCATCGGCTTTTAGAAAATGTTCACAAAAATTAAAACACATCCGTAAATAATGAACAAAACTAATTGTAGCCTACATAAATGTTTTATTAGGAGATCTGTAGAGGTCGTTTTACGATTTTATTTAGTCCCTCACGTCGGGTAAAAAAAGGTTTCCGTGTTTTTTACAACGCTAAACCCAACAAAATTGACATAACTTTCTAAGGGTTGGTTTTTGTAAGCTATATTAAAATGACTAAATGTCTATTTTGCTTCCATACACAGTTATGCTTATTCTGGTACAGCAATAGTGGTTATGGTAAACGCCACTATGCTGAGTCAAGCCGAGACACTTCATTTATCAGTATAGCTCAGGCAGAGTCCGTCAATGCAGTTTGTTCAGGCACAAAATAATTTGTTGTGACTCCTTAAAAAATCAAGTCCCGATGAACATCATATTGTTAGTGTTTGAAATCACATTTTAAAAGTGTCTTATCTCATCATGACAACATTTTTATATACTTTGTGAATTTGATTGATACTTTTCTATATCTACCACACCTGTATAACTTGATAGTTTTTTCCCATTGCATCGCACATGTATTTCCAAAAATGTTCGTTAAATCAAAAAAGCTTCGTCAAGTTTAATAACTATTTCATCCAATTTCTAAAAAATCTTTGTCGATTCTAGAAATGTTTGCCAGTTCAGGAAATTGCTTTAAAATGTTCACAATTTTTTAAAAATGATTGTAAATAGAAAAAAATGTTCATAAATTTAAAAAATGTTCTTGATTGTAGAAAATGTTCAGAAATTTGTAATAGTATGTTGTTTGTGATTTCAAATATGTGCATGAGTTTAACAAATTGTTCATAATTTCAAAAATATTCATGATTCCGCGAAATTGAGAGAGATATTGTATCTCGGTGATGTGGCAAAATGTGATCATGACCATTGAAATTTATGATTTTTTTCTTCCGTTGCAACACATGGACCCTTTTGCTAGTATTTACTAATGGACGCGTCTAGCGGGCGGGTGGCCGCCCTAGGATGGTTAGGGAGCGGCCCGCTCAAAAAGAAAACCACCTGGTCCCCTCCCCCCCCTTGACAGAAAAGGAATACCACTTGCCCCCCCCCCCACCACCACCATCACGGTCGGGTTTGGAGCAGGTGGAGCTGGTCCAAATCCAACCCATGACCCATCTTTGTGCCATCTGCCCATCCACCCAAGGATCCATGGGCACAAACTTTGCCCATGCCCAAACCCATTGGATATCCAGATACCCATGGAGCTCCATGGGCATAGAAAAATCAGCATGAATCCTTTCCAAAAATCAAATTAACTCATCATCGTTGATTAACTAAGATTAGGTTTAATAATTCTTTTAGTGGAGTTGTGGGGGATTAGGTAGCATGGGTCGGAATTTGACCTTCTGTGGCTGCGAGTAACTTGGGATTGGACATTTGCTTAGTTTAGTCTCACTGTTATAGGGGTCCATGTGTCATACGGGTATCCATTGGATATCCGTGGAGAAAAAATTACAACTATGCCCAACCCAACTGTTCATGGGTATCCAAATCCATGGATCCATGGGCCGAAACGCGCTCCATACCCTTGCCCAACCGGGCCGGGTATCCGGGGGTATCCAGATCCATGGATAAAATTGCCATCCCACCATAACGACGCAAAAAACACCTCGAAACCGCCCACACGCACGATAGCTGGTGATACGTCTCCAACGTATCTATTTTTCCAAACTATTTTTTCCTTGTTTTGGACTCTAATTTGCATGGTTTGAATGGAACTAACCCGGACTGACGCTGTTTTCAATAGAATTGCCTTGGTGTTATTTTTGTGCAGAAATAAAACTTCTCGAATCGTCCTGAAAATTTACGGAGAATATATTTGGAATTAATAGAAATACTATCGCAAGAAGTAACCAGAGGGGGGCCACCTACAGGCCACAAGCCTGCTAGGCGCGGCCAACCCCTGGCCATGCCTAGCAGGCTCGTGGGGCCCTCGTGGCTCCTCCGACCTCCTCTCCAGCTTCCTATAACCCTATTTATCGAGAAAATAATCAGAGAGAAGAGTTCATCGCGTTCCATGATACGGAGCCACCGCCATCATCTGTTCTTCCTCGGGAGACCAGATCTGGAGTCCGTTTTGGGCTCCGGAGAGGGGAAATCGACACCTTCATCATCACCAACCAATCCATCACCAATTCCATGATGCTCTCCACCGTTCTTGAGTAATCTCATTATAGGCTTGCTGGACGGTAATGGATTGGATGAGATTTATCATGTAATCGAGTTAGTTTTGTTAGGGTTTGATCCCTAGTATCCACTGTGTTCTGAGATTGATGTTGCTATGACTTTGTTATGCTTAATGCTTGTCACTAGTGCCCGATTGCCATGATTTCAGATCTGAACCTATTGTGTTTTCATGAATATATGTGTGTTCTTGATCCTATCTTGCAAGTTGTAGACACCTATTACGAGTTATGATCCACATCCCCTAGAGTGGCAATAACTGGGATTCTTTCCGGTGATTACCGTAATTTGAGGAGTTCATGTATTCACTAAGTGCTAATGCTTTGGTTCGGTTCTCTATTAAAAGGAGACCTTAATATCCCTTAGTTTCCAATAGGACCCCGCTGCCACGGGAGGGTAGGACAAAAGATGTCATGCAAGTTCTTTTCCATAAGCACGTATGACTATATACGGAATACATGCCTACATTACATTGATGAATTGGAGCTAGTTCTGTGTCACCCTATGTTATAACTGTTGCATGATGAATGCCATCCGACATAATTATCCATCACTAATCCATTGCCTACGAGCTTTCCCTATATTGATCTTCGCTAAGTTACTTTTCTGTTGCTACTGTTACAAACACTACAAACTGTTACTATCACTTGCCACCGTTATCGTTATTACCATATTACTTTGCTACTGAACACTTTGCTGCAGATATTAAGTCTTTCATGTGTGGTTGAATTGACAACGCAGCTGCTAATACTCGAGAATATTCTTTGGCTCCCCTTGTGTCGAATCAATAAATTTGGGTTGAATACTCTACCCTCGAAAACTGTTGCGATCCCCTATACTTATGGGTTATCAAGACCTTTTTTGGCGCTGTTGCCGGGAGCATAGCTTTATTCTCTGAGTCACTTGGCGTATATATCTGTTGATCACTGTGAAGAATCTGAAAGATCCAAAAACCAAGATCTATCCCTCTACTACGAGGGGAGGTAAGGAACTGCCATCTAGCTATGTACTTGATTCACCTTCTGTTATGAGTAAGTTTGCGACACCACCACCTGCTAGTAATTCTGATATGTTGCAAGTAATTGATGATGCTACTTATGCTATGCATGATGCTTATGATGATACTTTTCTTGATGATATTGTGCCACAGGGTGAATTTCTTGATGAACAAATTGCTAGAGACAATGCTGAAACTGATAATATTTCTGAATCTGATGAAATTATTGAAACTAAACACTATGATTCACCTGTTAGACCTAGTTCTCCCAGATATGAATTGCCTGATATACTTGAGGGTTATGTTATGGAAGGAGAGGTAGCTAGGGACTTTCTTGCTTGTCGGGATAGAGATGATCTTAAGAAATTGCTTCGCAAGTGGAAGGAAAAATCTCTGAATGCTAGAATGCAATATGATCCTAAGTTTGCTACTTCACCTATCTTTGTTACTGATAAGGATTATGAATTCTCTATCGATCCTGAGTTAATTACTTTGGTTGAATCCGATCCTTTCCATGGTTATGAATCTGAAACTGTTGTGGTACATCTTACCAAATTGAATGATATAGCCACCCTATTTACTCATGAGGAAAAAAATTGCTATTACTATATTCTTAAGTTGTTTCCTTTCTCACTAAACGGTGATGCTAAGATATGGTTTAATTCTCTTGCTCCTGGTTGTGTGCGTAGTCCCCGGGATATGATTTATTACTTCTCTGAAAAATATTTTCCTTCCCATAAGAAACAAGCTGCCTTGCAGGAAATTTTTAACTTTGTGCAAATTAAAGAAGAGAGTCTCCCACAAGCTTGGGGGAGGCTTATCCAATTACTTAATGCTTTGCCTGATCATCCTCTCAAGAAAAATCAAATACTTGATATCTTTTATAATGGACTAACCGATGCTTCTAGGGACCACCTAGATAGTTGTGCTGGTTGTGTTTTCAGGGAACGAACTGTTGAACAAGCTGAATTACTATTGAATAATATATTGAGCAATGATAATGATTGGACTATTCCCGAACCACCTCCAAAGCCAACTCTAAAGAAAAGAGGTATTCTATTCCTCAGTCCTGAAGATATGCAAGAGGTAAAGAAATCTATGAAAGAAAAAGGTATTAAAGCTGAAGATATTAAGAATCTACCACCTATTGAAGAAATACATGGTCTTGATAACCCAACACAGGTAGTAGGGGTAAATTCTCTTAGTAGATTTGATGAAGGAGATATCCCTTATAATAAGTCTGTTGGCCAATGCTTGGATGGATTTGATAATTTTATTATGAAGCAAGAAAATTTCAATGCCTATGTTAGTAGACAATTGAAACATATTGCTTATATGCTTGATTGTTTGGGTGATTATTTGAGTAGAACTGTCAATGATCTTAAGCTTATTAGTAAACATGCTTCCATGGTAACCACTCAAGTAGAACAAGTACTTAAGGCTCAAAATGATTTGCTTAATGAGATGAATAGTAAAGACAATGATCATTCTGTTAAAGTTGTGACTAGAGGTGGTAGAATGACTCAGGAACCTTTGTATCCCGAGGGCCATCCTAGGAGAATTGAGCAAGATTCTCAGAGAGTTAATACTGATGCACCTATTCCTTCCAATAAGAGTAGGAAAAAGAATGATGATAGTACTTTGCATGCTGCTAGTGAACCTATTATAGATACGTCTGAGAATCCAAATGATATTTCTATTTCTAATGATGAGACACAATCTATTGATGAAAAAGAGCCTAGTGATAACATTAATAATGATGTTCATGCTGATGCTCAACCTAGTAGTGATATTGATGTGGAGATTCAACTTGCTGATGATCTTGATAACCCACAACCTAAGAGTAAAAGATACGATAAAAGAGACTTCATTGGTAGGAAACATGGTAGAGAAAGAGAACCATGGGTTCAGAAACCCATGCCCTTTCCTCCTAAACCATCCAAGAAAAAGGATGATGAGTACTTTGAGCGCTTTGCTGAAATGCTTAGACCGGTCTTTTTACGTATGTGCTTGACTGATATTTTGAAAATGTCTCCTTATGCTAAGTATATGAAAGATATTGTGACAAATAAAAGAAAGATACCGGAAGCTTAGATTTCCACCATGCTTGCTAATTATACTTTTAAAGGTGGAATACCTAAGAAACTAGGAGATCCCGGAGTACCTACTATACCATGCTCTATTAAATGAAATTATGTTAAAACTGCTTTATGTGATCTTGGAGCTGGTGTTAGTGTTATGCCTTTCTCTTTATACCGTAGACTTGATTTGAATAAGTTGACACCTACTGAAATCTCTTTGCAAATGGCTGATAAATCAACTGCTCTACCTATCAGTATTTGTGAGGATGTACCTGTCGTAGTTGCAAATGCTACTATCTTGACGGACTTTGTTATTCTTGATATTCCTGAGGACGACAGTATGTCGATCATCCTTGGTAGACCCTTTTTTGAATACTGCAGGGGCTGTTATTGATTGCAACAAGGGCAATGTCACTTTTCATATTAATGGTAATGAGCATACGGTACACTTTCCGAAGAAACAACCTCAAGTTCATAGTATCAAATCTATTGAAAGAATTCCAACGATTATTATTGGAGACTTTGAGTTCCCTCTTCCTACTGTCAAGAAGAAATATGATATACTTATTCTTGGGGGAATGCATATCCCCATTGAGGTAACTTAGTGTTATTCGAAAATTCTTCGGTTTCATGTTATTCGAAAGAAGTTTGTTAATAAGACTTGATCAACATTATTTATGGATTCCTTTTGATAAGCATGAGATAGCCGAATTTAGAAAGCACAACTTCCTGCACCTAACTTTTACTTTATGTTACCTAGATGAAATTAAGTAAAATGCTATTATTTTTCTGTTTTCTGAGTTTTCCGTGCAATGAAAAAATGACCTGAAAATAAAAGTTCCCACAATTCCCTAAAAATTTAGTATGATTTTTTCTGGAATATTTAAGAATTTTTGGCCGAGAATGCAGGCATCACCGATTTCCTCAATGATAAGTGTGACCAGTACCTCTTGCTCACTAATACCTTTGTGCAAAAATTTCACTTTCATCCTAGGGAAGACCCTCCTATAGTAGAATTTCACTTATATGATGTGCCTAAGAAAATGAACCTTTATGATTTTTGCAAAGTTTGCAAGATACCCTATGAGGGCAGCATCAGGGAACCACGTCCTCGAGACATGGAAGATTTTATTGCCGCAGTCACTGTAGGAGAAGAGAGAGGCGTGTCAAGGGCAAGAGTAGCTAGTTTACATTTTCCTGTGCTACGCTATTATTCATTATTTGCGGGAAGATGTTTAGTTGGTCGCTGGGAGAGTGGAAGCCTTAGTGACCCCGACCTTGCTATTTTGTGCCATGCTTTATTGGCTGATAGAACCTTTAGTCTGGGATCTATGGTGGCCCAACGATTGAACACCAACGGTTTGAAGGGCCCATATTCGGAGGTATCTATGCATCTCGTTTAGCTAAAAAAATTGAGATATCCATTAGGCTTCACGAGAAAGATGAAAAGCTGATACTGCGAAGTTTCTAGATTATGACCGTATGGTAGCCCATGATGTTATTAAGAAGAATGATGATAGGAGGCTGCTTTACAATTTAGTATTTAGTCAGGGTACTTGTGAGATTATTACTCGGCCTGCTTCTTCTCCGTTCGATATTCATTCAGGCAGGTACACTGTTATGCCCGATGATATCTACCGATATTGGGGTTTGGCGCAACCCCCCAGCACCTGAGCCAGCATCGGCTCTGGATCCATATCAGCCCCCCGTTTTTTCTGTGGGAGCCACAGGAGATCGCTAATAAGTGGAACCCTTAGTGTCCTCTGGAGTCCCAGAGAAGGTTATTTCCAGACATGGCCCTAGACCAACTTAGGCCAAAAGCCTAAGCTTGGGGGAGTATGTATTTCTCACCGACATTACATTCATGTTCACACACTTATTTCAGTTGTCGGTGTTCATACTTTTTTATTGTACTATCCATGGTAGGTTCTTTTCTTCTTTATGCTTTCTTCTTCTGTGTTTAATTAACTTTGAGGAAAATACAAAAAAATAGTTCTAGCTTTATTTCCTAGTTGCTTAGTTGTAGCATTAAAGAGAAAACCCAAAAAGATTTCTCGTTCTTCTTTTTGCTTATTGGGAGCTTTCTCGTGTAAATAATTTTCCTTTCTTTTCTTTGGGTCATAAGGAGAAGACCACGATGACATGTTGAGTGGCCCTCATATGCATTACTGTTTATCTTACAAAGAGCCCATATTGCCTTGTATTCTCCTTTGGTTTATTGTTTGCAGATTCTACCTTAGTCCAATGCGTGTGCACTCTTATTATTATTCACATCGTTCGGTCGTGCAAGTGAAAGGAAATAATGAAGATATTTGATGAAAAGATTGAGATGGAGAAAAGCTGGTATGAACTCAACCTATCTTGCTTTTGTAAATATGATTAGCTCATTGTTCCGAATTCAGTACATTATGGGTTGAACATGCTTGCAATGATAATTAGATATTATAGTTATCCATGCCATGCTTAATTAACTAAGAGTGGATAATGGTTCATCTTGAGTGCCAACATGCGCATTAAAATGGTTGTGATGTAGTATGATAGAATTGTATCCTCCTCTGGATGATTCAAGTGGCTTGACTTGGCACATGTTCACGCATGTAGGTTAAACAAATCAACATAGCCTCCACGATATTTATGTTCATAGTGAATTATATCCTACTCATTCTTGCATTCAATGTTGGTTAATCTCAAAGCATGTTGATGACTGTGTCGCTCTCTAGTTAGTCACTCCCTAGTCTTTTGCTAGCCTTCACTTGTACTAAGCAGGAATACTGCTTGTGCATCCATCTCAATAAACCCTAAGTTTTTCCATATGAGCCCACCATATCTACCTATATGTGGTATTTACATGTCATTCCAAGTAAATTTGCATGTGTTAAACTTTAAACCTTCAAATAAATATTCTGTTTTGTATGCCCAAATCGCTCATGTGGCGACTGGGGGCTGTCAGTATCTTGTTGGAAATATGCCCTAGAGGCAATAATAAAATGGTTATTATAGTATTTCCTTGTTCATGATAATTGTCTATTGTTCATGCTATAATTGTGTTAACCGGAAACCGTAATACATGTGTGAATACTTAGACCACAATATGTCCCTAGTGAGCCTCTAGTTGGCTAGCTCGTTGATCAATAGATGGTCACGGTTTCATGACCATGGACATTGGATGTCGTTGATAACGGGATCACATCATTGGGAGAATGATGTGATGGACAAGACCCAATCCTAAGCATAGCACAAGATCGTGTAGTTCGTCTGCTAAAACTTTTCAATGTCAAGTATCGTTTCCTTAGACCATGAGGTTGTGCAACTCCCGGATACCATAGGAATGCTTTGGGTGTGCCAAACGTCACAACGTAACTGGGTGGCTATAAAGGTACACTACGGGTATCTCCGAAAGTGTTTGTTGGGTTGGCATGAACCGAGACTGGGATTTGTCACTCCGTGTGACGGAGAGGTATCTCTGGGCCCACTCGGTAAAACATCATCATAATGAGCTCAAGGTGACTAAGGAGTTAGCCACGGGATGATGTGTTACGGAACGAGTAAAGAGACTTGCCGGTAACGCGATTGAACAAGGTATAGGGATACCGACGATCGAATCTCGGGCAAGTATTGTACCGGTAGACAAAGGGAATTGTATACGGGATTGATTGAATCCCCGACATCGTGGTTCATCCGATGAGATCATCGTGGAGTACGTGGGAGCCAACATGGGTATCCAGATCCCGCTGTTGGTTATTGGCCAGAGAGATGTCTCGGTCATGTCTACGTGTCTCCCGAACCCGTAGGGTCTACACACTTAAGGTTCGATGACGCTAGGGTTATAGGGAAATGGTATACGTGATTACCGAAGGTTGTTCGGAGTCCCGGATGAGATCCCGAACCTCACGAGCCGGAATGGTCCGGAGGTAAAGATTGATATATAGGAAGTCCAGTTTTGGTCGCCGGAAAGTTTTCGGGCTCATCGGTAGTGTACCGGGAGTGCCGGGAGGGTGCCGAAGGACCCCCGGGAGGGGTGTGACGACCAAAGGACCTCATGGGCCCTTAGAGGAGTGTGCCAGCCCATATTGGGCCAGCCAAGACCTTCTAGAAGGGGCCCATGCGGCTGGGATCTAGGGATAGGGGCAAAAGAGATTTAAAAGGGGGAGATCCACCTCCCTTGTGAGAGGAGGACTCTCCCCCCCCCCCACTTCGGCCGAAGCCTCCTCCTTGGAAGAGGGGCTAGGTCAGCCCTCCCTTCCCGTTCCTCCTATATATATCCAAGGTTTGGGGCTGGTTTGAGACGATGAACTCTTTCTCTCTCGCTGCAGCCCTGTCCTTCTTCTTCCTCCTCCGCAGTGCTTAGGCGAAGCCCTATCGGTATACCCTGCTACTCCACCACCACCACGCCGTCGTGCTGCTGTTGGATCTCTCCCTCAACCCTGCTACCCTCCTTGCTGGATCAAGGCGTAGGAGACATCACCGGGCTGTACGTGTGTTGAACGCGGAGGTGTCGTCCGTTTGGCACTTGATCGGATCTACCGCAATCTGAATCGCTGCGAGTACGACTCCACCAACCGCGTTCTTGTAACGCTTCCACTTAGCGATCTTCAAAGGTATGAAGATGCAATCTCTCCCCTCTCATTGCTGGTTTCTCCATGGATAGATCTTGGTGATCGTAGGAAAATTTTTGATTTACTACTACGTCTCCCAACAGTGGCATCATGAGCTAGGTCTATGCGTAGAATCTATGCACGAGTAGAACACAAAGCAGTTGTGGGCGTCGATTTTGTTAATATGCTTGCCGTTACTAGTCTTATCTTTATTCGGCGGTATTGTGGGATGAAGCGGCCCGGACCGACTTTACACGTACGCTTACGTGAGACTGGTTCCACCGCCTAACATGCACTAGTTGCATAAGGTGGCTAGCGGGTGTCTGTCTCTCCTACCTTAGTCGGATTGGATTCGATGAAAAGGGTCCTTATGAAGGGTAAATAGCAATTGGCATATCACGTTGTGGTGTTGACGTAGGTAAGAAACGTTCTTGCTAGTAACCTATAGCAGCCACGTAAAACTTGCAACTACAAATTAGAGGACGTCTAACTTGTTTTTTGCAGCATGTGCCTTGTGATGTGATATGGCCAAAGGATGTGATGTGATGCATTGTGATGTATGAAATTGATCATGTTCTTGTAATAGGATTCACGACTTGCATGTCGATGAGTATGACAACCGGCAGGAGCCATAGGAGTTGTCTTATTTTATTGTATGACCTATGTGTCAATCATAAACGCCATGTAACTACTTTACTTTATTGCTAAGCGTTAGCCATAGTAGTAGAAGTAATAGTTGGTGAGACAACTTCATGAAGACACAATGATGGAGATCATGATGATGAAGATCATGGTGTCGTGCCGGTGACAGTGATGATCATGGTGCCCCGAAGATGGAGATCAAAGGAGCAAGATGATATTGGCCATATCATGTCACTATATTTGATTGCATGTGATGTTTATCATGTTTACATCTTATTTGCTTAGAACGACGGTAGTAAATAAGATGATCTCTCATTAAAATTTCAAGAGAAGTGTTCACTCTAACAGTGCACCGTTGCTAAGTATCGTTGTTCCAAAGCACCACGTGATGATCGGGTGTGATAGGTTCTAACGTTCGCATACAACGGGTGTAAGCGAGATTTACACACGCGAAACACTTAGGTTGACTTGACGAGCCTAGCATGTACAGACATGGCCTCGGAACACGGAAGACCGAAAGGTCGAACATGAGTCCTATAGAAGATACGATCAACATAGAGATGTTCACCATGGATGACTAGTCCGTCTCACGTGATGATCGGACACGGGCTAGTTGACATGGATCATGTGTCACTTGGATGACTAGAGAGATGTCTATCTAAGTGGGAGTTCATTAAATAATTTGATTATGTGAACTTAGTTATCATGAACTTAGTCTAAAAAAATGTCTTTACAATCTATATTGTAGATCCAATGGCCAACGCAAATGTCTCCCTAAATTTCAACGCGTTCCTAGAGAAAACCAAGCTAAAAGATGATGGGAGCAACTATGCGGACTGGGTCCGTGGCTTGAGGATCATCCTCATAGCTTCCAAGAGATTATATGTCCTAGATGCACTGCTAGGTGACGCACCCGTTCTCCCAGCGGAACAAGACGTTATGAACCCTTGGCAATCTCGCTGCGATGATTACTCCCTTGTTCAGTGCGGCATGCTTTACAGTCTAGAACCGGGGCTCCAAAAGCGTTTTGAGCAACACGGAGCATATGAGATATTCCAAGAGCTGAAACTGGTTTTCCAAGCTCATGCCCGGGTCGAGAGATATGACGTCTCCGACAAGTTCTTCAACTGTAAGATGGAGGAGAATAGTTCTGTCAGTGAGCACATCCTCAAGATGTCTAGGCTACACAGCCGCTTGACTCAGCTGGGGGTTAATCTCCCGGATGACTCGGTCATTGACAGAATCCTCTAGTCGCTTCCACCTAGCTTCAAGAGCTTTGTGATGAACTACAACATGCAGGGTATGGAGAAGTCCATTCCTGAGTTGTACTCGATGCTGAAATTAGCGGAGGTCGAGATCAAAAAGGA
The DNA here is from genome assembly GCA_022496015.1 of Hordeum marinum. Lineage (NCBI taxonomy): Eukaryota > Viridiplantae > Streptophyta > Magnoliopsida > Poales > Poaceae > Hordeum > Hordeum marinum. Next base: position 145,041,695 of record CM039678.1, read on the forward strand.
GCCTCAAGTGTTGATGGTGAATAAGACCACTAGTTTCAAGAAAGGCAAGGGTAAGAAGAACTTCAAGAAGGACGGCAAAGCTGTTGCCGCGCCCGGTAAGCAAGTTGTCGGGAAGAAGAAGAACAAGAATGGACCCAAGCCTGAGACTGGGTGCTTTTATTGCAAGGGTACCGGTCACTGGAAGCGGAACTGCTCCAAGTACTTAGCGGATAAGAAGGACGGCAACGTTAAAGGTATATGTGATATACTTGTTATTGATGTGTACCTAACCAGCGCTCGTAGTAGCTCCTGCGTATTTGATACCGGTGCAGTTGCTCACATTTGTAACTCCAAGAAGGAGCTGCGGAATAAGCGGAGGCTGGCAAAGGACGAGGTGACGATGCGCGTCGGGAATGGTTCCAAGGTCGATGTGATCACCGTCGGCACGCTACCTCTACATCTACCTTCGGGATTAGTTTTAAAGCTTAATAATTGTTATTTAGTACCAGCTTTGAGTATGAACATTGTATCTGGATCTCGCTTGATGCGAGATGGCTACTCATTTAAATCTGAGAATAATGGTTGTTCTATTTATATGAGAGAAATGTTTTATGGTCATGCCCCGCTGGTCAATGGTTTATTTTTGATGAATCTCGAACGTGATGTTACACATGTCCATAGTGTGAGTACCAAAAAGTGTAAGGTTGATAACAATAGTCCCACTTACATGTGGCACTGCCGCCTTGGTCATATTGGTGTCAAACGCATGAAGAAACTCCATGCTGATGGACTTTTGGAGTCTCTTGATTTCGAATCATTTGACACGTGCGAGCCATGCCTCATGGGCAAGATGATCAAGACTCCGTTCTCCGGAACAATGGAGCGAGCAACTGACTTGTTGGAAATAATACATACCGATGTATGCGGTCCAATGAGCATGGAGGCTCGCGGTGGCTACCGTTATGTTCTCACCCTCACTGATGACTTGAGTAGATATGGGTATGTCTACTTAATGAAACATAAGTCTGAAACCTTTGAAAGGTTCAAGGAATTTCAGAGTGAGGTAGAGAATCAACGTGATAGAAAAATAAAGTGCCTACGATCTGATCGTGACGGAGAATATTTAAGTCACGAGTTTGGCACACACCTAAGGAAATGTGGAGTTGTTTCACAACTCACACCGCCTGGCACACCACAGCGAAATGGTGTGTCTGAACGTTGTAATCGCACTCTATTGGATATGGTGCGATCTATGATGTCACTTATCGACTTACCGCTATCATTTTGGGGATATGCATTAGAGACTGCCGCATTCACTTTAAATAGGGCACCGTCAAAATCCGTTGAGACGACACCGTATGAATTATGGTTTGGAAAGAAACCTAAGCTGTTGTTTCTAAAAGTTTGGGGATGCGATGCTTATGTGAAGAAACTTCAACCTGAGAAGCTCGAACCCAAAGTGGAAAAATGCGTCTTCATAGGATATCCCAAAGAGACTATTGGGTATACCTTCTACCTACGATCCGAGGGCAAAGTCTTTGTTGCCAAGAATGGATCCTTTCTCGAGAAAGAGTTTCTCTCGAAAGAAGTAAGTGGGAGGAAAATAGAACTTGATGAGGTAATCGTACCTCCACTCGAACCGGAGAGTAGCGCAGCACAGGAAGTTGTTTCTGTGGAACCTACACCGGCTGGAGAGGAAGTTAATGATGATGATCATGAAACTTCAGATCAAGTTGTTGTTGAACTTCGAAGGTCCACTAGGGCACGTTCCGCACCAGAGTGGTACGACAACCCTGTCCTGGAGATCATGTTGTTGGACAACGGTGAACCTTCGAACTATGAAGAAGCGATGGCGGGCCCGGATTCCAACAAATGGCTTGAGGCGATGAAATCCGAGATAGGATCCATGTATGAGAACAAAGTATGGACTTTGGTGGACTTGCCTGATGATAAGCGAGCCATTGAAAATAAATGGATCTTTAAGAAGAAGACTGACGCAGATGGTAATGTAACCGTCTATAAGGCTCGACTTGTCGCTAAGGGTTACCGACAAGTTCAAGGAGTTGACTACGATGAGACCTTCTCACCCGTAGCGATGCTGAAGTTTGTCCGAATCATGTTAGCAATTTCCGCATTTTATGATTATGAGATCTGGCAAATGTACGTCAAAACGGCATTCCTTAATGGCTTCCTCAAGGAAGAACTATATATGATGCAGCCGGAAGGTTTTGTCGATCCTAAAGACGCTAACAAAGTATGCAAGCTCCAGCGCTCCATCTATGGGCTGGTGCAAGCATCTCAAAGTTGGAACATTCGCTTTAATGAAGTGATTAAAGCGTTTGGGTTTGTACAGGTTTATGGAGAACCCTGTATTTACAAGAAAGTGAGTGGGAGCTCTGTAGCATTTCTGATATTATATGTGGATGACATACTGATAATGGGAAATGATATAGAACTCTTGGAAAGTATAAAGGCCTACTTGAATAAGTGTTTTTCAATGAAGGACCTTGGAGAAGCTGCTTACATATTAGGTATTAAGATCTATAGAGATAGATCGAAACGCCTCATAGGTCTTTCACAAAGCACATACCTTGATAAAGTATTGAAGAAGTTCAATATGGATCAGTCTAAGAAGGGGTTCTTGCCTGTGTTACAAGGTGTGAGATTGAGTACGACTCAATGCCCGACCACGGCAAAGGATAGAGAAGAGATGAGTGTCATCCCCTATGCCTCAGCCATAGGTTCTATTATGTATGCCATGCTGTGTACCAGACCTGATGTGAACCTTGCCATAAGTTTGGTAGGGAGGTACCAAAGTGATCCCGGAGCGGAACACTGGACAGCGGTCAAGAATATCCTGAGGTACCTGAAAAGGACAAAGGAAATGTTTCTCATATATGGAGGTGCCGAAGAGCTCGTCGTAAAGGGTTACGTCGATGCTAGCTTCGACACAGATCCAGACGACTCTAAGTCGCAAAACGGATACGTGTATATTTTGAATGGAGGGGCAGTCAGCTGGTGCAGCAGCAAGCAAAGCGTCGTGGTGGCATCTACATGTGAAGCGGAGTACATAGCTGCTTCGGAAGCAGCAAAGGAGGGAGTCTGGATGAAGGAGTTCATCACCAACCTAGGAGTGATTCCAAATGCGTCGAGCCCGATGACTCTACTCTCTGACAACACTGGAGCTATTGCCCTTGCGAAGGAGCCCAGGTATCACAAGAAGACAAGACACATCAAGCGCCGCTTCAACTCCATCCATGATTACATTCAGGAGGGAGATATAGATATTTGTAAAGTACATACGGATCTGAATGTCGCAGATCCGTTGACTAAACCTCTCTCATGAGCGAAACATGATCAACACCAGAACGCTATGGGTGTTCGATTCATCACAATGTAACTAGATTATTGACTCTAGTGCAAGTGGGAGACTGTTGGAAATATGCCCTAGAGGCAATAATAAAATGGTTATTATTGTATTTCCTTGTTCATGATAATTGTCTATTGTTCATGCTATAATTGTGTTAACCGGAAACCGTAATACATGTGTGAACCGGAAACCGGAAACCGCTGTTGGTTATTGGCCAGAGAGATGTCTCGGTCATGTCTACGTGTCTCCCGAACCCGTAGGGTCTACACACTTAAGGTTCGATGACGCTAGGATTATAGGGAAATGGTATACGTGATTACCGAAGGTTGTTCGGAGTCCCGGATGAGATCCCAGACGTCACGAGGAGCTCCGGAATGGTCCGGAGGTAAAGATTGATATATAGGAAGTCCAGTTTTGGTCGCCGGAAAGTTTTCGGGCTCATCGGTAGTGTACCAGGAGTGCCGGGAGGGTGCCGAAGGACCCCCGGGAGGGGTGTGACGACCAAAGGACCTCATGGGCCCTTAGAGGAGTGTTCCATCCCATATTGGGCCAGCCAAGACCTTCTAGAAGGGGCCCATGCGGCTGGGATCTAGGGATAGGGGCAAAAGAGATTTAAAAGGGGGAGATCCACCTCCCTTGTGGGAGGAGGACTCTCCCCCCCACTTCGGCCGAAGCCTCCTCCTTGGAAGAGGGGCTAGGTCAGCCCTCCCTTCCCCTTCCTCCTATATATATCCAAGGTTTGGGGCTGGTTTGAGACGACGAACTCTTTCTCTCTCGCTGCAGCCCTGTCCTTCTTCTTCCTCCTCCGTAGTGCTTAGGCGAAGCCCTGCCGGTATACCCTGCTACTCCACCACCACCACGCCGTCGTGCTGCTGTTGGAGCTCTCCCTCAACCTCTCCTTACTCCTTGCTGGATCAAGGCGTAGGAGACGTCACCGGGCTGTACGTGTGTTGAACGCGGAGGTGTCGTCCGTTCGGCACTTGATCGGATCTACCGCGATCTGAATCGCTGCGAGTACGACTCCACCAACCGCGTTCTTGTAACGCTTCCGCTTAGCGATCTTCAAAGGTATGAAGATGCAATCTCTCCCCTCTCGTTGCTGGTTTCTCCATGGATAGATCTTGGTGATCGTAGGAAATTTTTTTGATTTACTACTACGTCTCCCAACATATCTTCCATACTAGGTGGGTTATTCTCACGATATGTGTTGATTAACTATCATTCACAAGAAAGTGGTTGGTAATCGGGATGCCCAGTCCCATGCTCGAAATAAAAGGCAAAATATAATTAAACAAAACTCCCCTAGAACTGTGTTTGTATGGACGGTACCCGTGAATTCGGCCCACCCTGGAGTATGACTGATTGGGGAGGAGGAGTAAAAACTTTACCATTCTATTTGGGAACCGCCTATAATGTATCTAGCATGGAAGATATTGAAAACCTCTTGGTCTTTATGTGAGCAATGAAAGCATACCACTCTAAGATCATTACCTATCTCTGTTTTAAAAGCTTGAGCTCTGGCACCTCTGCAAATCAATGCTTCACTCTACGAAGGGTCTTTCCATTTACTTTATTGTTGACTCATCACCCTCTTATAAAAAGCACCAGTTAGAGAGCACCATTGTCATTTGTATGCCTTGCTATTAATTGATATTGAGTATGAGCATGACTAGATCTCTCTCACCATGAATTACAATGTTTAGTCAGCCCATGTTCTCCAAAGGTGCTCTGCATTTATGTTTTGCGGTCTCAGAAAGGGCTAGCGAGATACCATTATGTCATATTGTATCATGATTTTTTTGAGAAAATAGTTGTCATACGAGACTTTTTATTATTGCTCATTACTTGATTATGTCATTGCTATGAGTAAATGTGAGACCTAAATGTTATTGTGAATGTGATTAGTCTATAATCCTTGCTGAAAATCTGAACATAGGTTAGACATATTTACAACAGCAAGATCAAACAGAGTTTGTAAAAGTTTTTCTTTATCACTTTCAGTTTATCAACTGAATTGCTTGAGGACAAGCAAAGGTTTAAGCTTGGGGGAGTTGATACGTCTCCAACGTATCCACTTTTCCAAACTCTTTTGCCCTTGTTTTGGACTCTAATTTGCATGATTTGAATGGAACTAACCCGGACTAATGCTGTTTTCAGCAGAATTGCCTTGGTGTTATTTTTGTGCAGAAATAAAACTTCTCGGATCGTCCTGAAAACTTATGGAGAATATTTTTGGAATTAATAGAAAATACTGGCGCAGGAAGTAACCAGAGGGGGGCCACCTGCAGGCCACAAGCCTGCTAGGCGCGGCCACCCCCTGGTCGTGCCTACCAGGATCGTGGGGCCCTCGTGGCTCCTCCGACCTCCTCTCCAGCTCCATATAACCCTATTTGTCGAGAAAATATTCATAGAGAAGAGTTCATCGCATTTCACGATACGGAGCCGCCGCCATCATCTGTTCTTCCTCGGGAGACCAGATTTGGAGTCCGTTTTGGGCTCCGGAGAGGGGAAATCGACACCTTTGTCATCACCAACCAATCTTCATCACCAATTCCATGATGCTCTCCGCTGTTCTTGAGTAATCTCATTGTAAGCTTGTTGGACAGTGATGGATTGGATGGGATTTATCATGTAATCGAGTTAGTTTTGTTAGGGTTTGATCCCTAGTATCCATTATGTTCTGAGATTGATGTTTCTATGACTTTGTTATGCTTAATGCTTGTCACTAGGGCCCGAGTGCCATGATTTCAGATCTGAACCTATTATGTTTTCATGAATATATGTGTGTTCTTGATCCTATCTTGCAAGTTTTAGACACCTATGACGAGGTATGATCCGCATCCCCCAGAGTGACAATAACTGGGATTCTTTCCGGTGATTGTCGTAGTTTGAGGAATTCATGTATTCACTAAGTGCTAATGCTTTGGTCTGGTTCTCTATTCAAAGGAGGCCTTAATATCCCTTAGTTTCTAATAGGACCCCGCTGCCACAGGAGGGTAGAACAAAAGATGTCATGCAAGTTCTTTTCCATAAGCATGTATGACTATATACGGAATACATGCCTACATTACATTGATGAATTGGAGCTAGTTCTGTGTCACCCTATGTTATAACTATTGCATGATGAATGACATCCGACATAATTATCCATCACTGATCCATTGCCTACGAGCTTTCCCTATATTGATCTTCGCTAAGTTACTTTTCCGTTGCTACTGTTACAAACACTACAAACTGCTACTATCACTTGCCACTATTACCGTTATTACCATATTACTTTGCTACTGAACACTTTGCTGCAGATATTAAGTCTTTCAGGTGTGGTTGAATTGACAACTCAGCTGCTAATACTCGAGAATATTCTTTTGCTCCCCTTGTGTTGAATCAATAAATTTGGGTTGAATACTCTACCCTGAAAAACTGTTGCGATCCCCTATACTTGTGGGTTATCAGCTGGTCGCGGTATCACGTGACCTTCGATCGAACCCCCCTCCCCCTGCTTTTGTCGTCTTAGATTGGTACCAACTGCCCCCAGGCCATCTACTTCTTCCCCACGAAAGAAGAATCTTCCCAGGGCGAAATCCTTCCTCGCCAGGAAGAAGAACATGGTGGCTACCAAGATCCAAGAAAGAAGGAAAAGATAAGAGAGGACTTAGAAATCAGAAGGCAAACCAAGGAAAACGAAGATCAAAGAGAGGAGGAGGGCAGAGAGGAAGAACTTACATGAAGGAAAAGAGAAGAATCAAGAGGTGTGGATCCTCCCTTCAGCTTATTTGTATTCAACTTCTTGTTTCCTCTTGTATACTTGCTCTTTTACCGATTTTCCTACATACATCCTTCATTCATGTATTTGATTGTCAGAAATCAAACAATTCTGCATACTATGCTTCCACAGAAAATGTGCAACCAGTATGTTGTTTTCATGCAACTGAAGGAGTATTGTGTGCCAAAAAGCATGAAATTGTGTGCAACTATTAAACTACTATCATGTCAAAGTTTTATGGCTCAGAGCTAAATGTACCGTATGGGCCAAAGGCAATAACAAACTTGTGTGCTAGCTTCCGCAAGGACTCAACAAAAGAGGGGGACATTATTGAGACAATTGCACATTTTAAAGACTTGCAAAAAGATGATCCATATTTTTTCTATAAGATAAAATATGATCTTGAAGGGAGAGCAGAAAGCATTTTTTCAGTGGATGGCTTGGCATGGAAAACTTATGCGAAGGCATATCATGATTGTGTTTCCTTTGACACAACCTACATGACCAATATGTACAACGTGCCATTTGCTCTGTTGATTGGGATCAACCGTCATGGACAGTCTTTTATGTTGGGGTGCGCGTTTGTGAGGCAAGAAATGGTGACCTGCTTTGATTGGGTTTTTGAAACTTTCCTAGAGGCTATCAATGGAAGGGCACCGGATAACATCATTACTGATCAGGATGTGGCAATGAAAGAGTCCACAAAGAACATATTTCCCGCAAATGTGCACCGATGTTCTCGGTGGCACATCATGCAAAAAGCTCAAGAAAAAGTTGGGTGACTGCTAGGCTAGAACCCGGGATTGTCTGAAGACTTCAACCTCTGCGTTGATTTCAGTTTCACACCAGATCGGTTTGAACAAAATTGGGCTGCGTTGATGTTGAAATATGAGGCAATTACACACACATTTTGAGAAGCTTCAAGAATATAGGAACACTTGGGTGCCATGTTACTTCAAACACAGTTTTCCCCTTCTTACAGTCTACACAAAGAAGTGAGGGTTTTAATGCAGTCTTGAAGCGGTATGTGAACCCTCACAAGTCTATTCTTAACTTTGTGAAGCAGTACCACAAAATACAGGCGCTCATCCTTGTCAAGGAAGACTCCAATGACTATAGGATAGAACATCTCGATGTTGACATGTGTTCGCCGTTTCCAATAGAGAATCGGGTGTACAAGACATGCACTAGAGACCTTTATTGCTAGTTCCATGACAAGTTTGAGATGATTGGACGGTACAATGCATTCCAAGTTTCTGCGGAAATGTTTGAGCTGAGACCAAACACATATTGGGTTTTGAAGTATGGCTCCAGGAACTACTTAGTGATGGAAAAAATAATCGAGGGACAATATTCTTGTGAGTGTTGCAAGATTGAGAGGGATGGCATGCTTTGTTTCCACATACTCAAAGTGTTCACACAAATTGGGCTTGATGTCATCCCGGAGCAGTACATGTTGAAGCGTTGGACACCAATTGCTGTCCCAAGTGTGCCAAGTGCCACCATCTAGCTCCCTGATGTAATGCCTCCTCAATATTTAAAGTAAATTAGGCATGCAAACATGATTGCAGATTTCCAGAAACTAGCAAAGTTTTCTAGTGGTTCTGATGCAACAAAAGGCATTGTTGATAAGCACATGTGTGCGGCATGGACAGAGATTGTGCAACTGAACAAGTCTAGACGGAAAAAGAGGGCTGCAAGAGAGGCAGGACCATCTGCTGGTGATAACAACCAAGATCCTCTTGCACCACCTACATCTACAGGGCCTAATGCAACGCCTGCCCCTACTGGTCATGCTCCACTGCCTCCTCCCATGGGCCATGGTGGACCACCTCCTTCCATGGGCCGTGGTGGTCATGGTGGAGCACCTCCTTTCATGGGTCGTGGTGGTCGTGGTAGTCCACATGCGAGTGTGGGTAATGCTTCAACAACTCTTCCTACGGATAACACAACACAAGGCCATCCTATGGGTCATGCTTAGCAGATGTCACCACCAGCAACGACAATGACGATGCAATTCCTAGGGATCCACCAAAGTCAACTACAAAAGGGAGGTCAAGGAGTAGACGCTATCATTCAGCTATTGAGCTGCACCCGAAAAGGAAAATAAGTGCAGCTTCTACAACTCGGATAAGCACAATGCCGCTAGTTGTTCTGCGAAAATGGCCTGACAACTTGGTGAGACACAAGCAAGAGAGAAATGGTGTAAATTGGAGAAATTTTCTTTTGTGCATTGTTAAGGCAGGATGGAGCTATCAAGATGCAATAATAGACAGGTGCTTTGCAGACTTCAATCTTTGTGTTCTTTAAGTTTATTGTACAAATATTTTGTATTCATGTTAAATATGGCACACACAAAAGATGACTATTATGTGGCTATGTATGAGACTACCTATTTATGCCTCTGTTGGCAAATTTCCACATTTATGCATGTTCCCTTTTGTGATTGAGATTTGGATGGTCTGCCAAAAGCAAAAGAACTGTGCAAGTTAAATAGAACCAGTGTGCAAGCATTTTCCCTGTATGTGCAAATGTAACATCTCCATGTACTTTGCCATCTAAAAAGAAAAGAAAAAAGAGTAAAATTGTGCCACTCTGAAAAAAATACTGCAACCTGGGCAAGAAGGACTAGGTCAAATTATGCAACTGAATTATTAGGTGTGCAACTGAATAGGTATCATTGTGCAACTATCCATGTCAAACAAGAGGAAGAAAAAAAAATACAACAAATACAAAACTTACTCTTTGTAATTTAGAATAGCCTTCCATGGGGCTTTGTTGTCATCACTGTCAACCATCTTTTGGGTCATTATCTTTCTCATGTTTAGGCACTCTTTCGGGTCATAACTCGGCAGTTGTCTCCCATTCCAAGTGCTAGTGTTGAACACCGTAAATGTGCAACATTCATTGTTGCACAAAAAAAAGGAACACATTTTTATTCAACGTGGGCTGGAGACATGCTCGTCCAACTAAAAAACAAACTATATATCAAATGTAAAAGAATTGCAACTAGTAGACTTGCTGATGCAAACCATGTTCTCTGTCATGCAACTTCCTCTGAACAGTTGTTGTTGCAAAATAAAAGAACAAACAAGTGGACAAGCAAAAATTATACACTATATCATCTCTGTCATGCAACTTGCCATAAATGTGCAACTACATTGGTCTTGTGTGCAACTGTATGAAGACTTTGTGCAATTAGGTGGTAAGCTTGGTGCAAAAACAAAATCTGAGCATCATGCACCCTAGTGGACTATTTCTTGATTGGGAGCGAACTATTAAAAAAATAAAGATGAACATGTTATAGATCCAAATCAAAAAAATGTCTTGTCTGCATGACTTACTTCCCAATTTGTTTGGGTACATTAATGTCAATGACCTCATAGTGACTAATATTGTGCTTTGGGTAATGCTACTTCCATAAAAACCTCACTTCCCCCACTATGGTTGAAGCACAGTCCATTAAGTGAGGGTTGTCGAGCTTCCTCCAAGAATCTATCACCTCAAAATGTTGATCCCTTCGATTGATGTTAAACAACCAGTAGTGCCTGCCTCCACTTGAATCATTGGGATCAGCGAACTCGAGCACAGGGAGCATCACCTGCACATATGGACATTACATTAAAAGGAAAACCAGAGAATTATGAGTTGTGGAAAACTATCCAATAAAAAACAAGAATTATGCAACAAGCAAAATTGAAAATCAGAAGATTGTGTGGCCAGAAAAGGGTACCATATCTTGATGGTCTACCTGTTTAGTCTTCTCAAATCTAGCATGTATCTCGGCAACATTGTATATACCTTGATGCAACTGTGCGTGCATTGAAAAGGTGGGTCTCAATAACACACTATGAAAAAATAAAAATAAAGTTGTGTGAAACAAAAACAGAAGTTCTCATTGAACTTACGGCAACCCTCAAATGCATGATGATATTCTTTGAGTCACTAGGTAGTGTTTTTTCTGATATGGATATGTGCAGCTTCAACAACGGTGTTTGATAGCCATCTGGTTGGCCTCATTGAATCAGCTAGTTCTTTTAGGGTGACAAAATACCCATCATAGTCAATGATGTCAGGGCTGTTCACAAAAAAACAAGGAATATTGTTTAAGGTGTCTAGGAAAATATGTGCAGCTGCATTGTTATTGTTGTGCAAATACAGTTTCATGAAACTGCAACTATAAACTATGATTTGACAACTAAAAAACTAATTTAATTGTTCTTCTCTGTGTAGTAGTTTACCTAGTTTCTGAAAAGTTTGCTCCAGGTGTATTCCGAACATAGTAGAGGACTAACGCATAAAGCTTGTTGACTTGTTCACCACAAGTAAATGTATTTTTATTGTTGTAGTTAATGTAAGGAGACCTCTGGACAGCAGTTGGCTTGATTATCCTCCTGCCGCGTTTTTGAACTGGTGGGCCAGATGTGGTACTGCCGGACCCACTTGCACCCCCTATAGCAGCTATGAAATTTGGATGTGAAACTCATCTGGAAAAGCCGACAGGGATGTCTGAACTGTTGCCTTCCCACTAACAGCCATATCTACAGTAGCACAAACCTCTCTCACAGTTACCGAATCCCAATCATCCTGCTCAATGCTTGTAGATAACCCTGCATCTTGTGGTGTCATTTGTGATTTGTTAAGGTTGTTAGCTGTGGCAACTTAAGAGTCATTGTCCAAACCCAAGTCAAATGGTGGAGCATCACAGTACCCATCGCCGTTATATGATATTTCTGGCGATGCTCTATGAATGGGATGCACACTATTCTTGGCTCCTTGGAGATCATTGGGTGCATCACCCACTGACTTGGTTCGTGCAATTATGCTTGGCGGTGGTCTCGACGGTATACACTTGGAAACAAGGTTGTACACTTCCTCTTATGTAAGGGTTTGTTGCTGACCAATATCATGAAATATAGGCAATTGTGGTTGCTGAGTCTGCACAACATTGCACATATCTGGTAACATGTCTGCTGGAGTTGGCACACTTGAAGCTGGAGTTGGCACAGTCACTGCTTGGGTTGGCAAGGTGGCTTCTGAGATTGGCACACTAACAACTGGGGCATCCATGTTGATTGATAGGGGTTGGATAGTTGCCTCACTTACTCTTCCTGTTGGCACAGTGGTTGCTGGAGTTTCAGTAATCGTCGATGTACCCTGTGCAGTAGATGTTGCATTTGGCATATTTGCACCAGGAATTGGCACACTTGAAGCTGGAGTTGTCACAGTCATAGCTTGGGTTGGCAAGGTGGTTTCTGGGATTGGCACACTAACATCTGGGGCGGCCATGTTGACCGATAGGGGTTGGACAGATGCCTCACTTCCTCTTGCTGTTTGCATAATGGCTGCTAGAGTTTCCTTAATCGCCAATGTACCCTGCACCGTAGATGTTGCAGTCGGCATATCTGGACCAGTAGTTGGCTCACTTGAAGTTGTAGTTGGTACAGAAGTTGTTAGTGTTGCTGACTTGCTACAGGGCATTCTGATAGACTCCTTTTGATTGTTTGATGCAAACTTAGCAGCATGGCTTGGCACCTTTGTTCCTATTTCTCCAAAATTTGTGTCCTTGGCAAAAGAAAGTGTTTTCTTGCATTTTTTATCGGGGAGCTTGAGCATTGTAGAGGGGAGCTTAGCATTTACATGCCCAGCAGTTGGCTCCTGTAGAACAACACTTGCATTCTTGGGCTCTGTAGTTGGCACCTGCTTCCCCTTTAATTTCCTTCTATTCTTAGAATTTTTCTCTGTCATACAAGGGATCTTATCTTTTGGTTCGCCCAACACCAAGTTCTTACTAAATTTGATGAGCTTCTTGCACTTTGGGACTGGGGGTTGGCGTGGTGGGGATGATGTCGTCCTCTTGCTACAAAAGGACATTGAACCATCTTCAAATGCGGCACTTTCCTTCATGATCTTCTCAACCATTGATTTTGAACCAATCTAGTCCAAACCCTTTCCTTCCTATTCCATTTCTTCCTAAGTGCTTTTTGCCCTGCCTTCGATTATTTCTTCAAAGGCAGTATCCTTCTCTTTCATGTCAATGATTTCATGAGTTTCAAGCAATGGTATTTCAAAACTGTTGGGGATTACTGGCTCTGATCTACACAAGTCAATAAGGGAGAAACTATCCTCTAACACAGTTGATTTGGTCCTAACTGATTTGTCATCTAAACCTTTGCGATATGTCTTTTTTGATGAAAAACTATAGAGTTACACTATCCTCAATTGAGCTGCTACTGTTGTTCCCTCCATCTGCACCACTGTTTGCCCTCTTTGAACTACTGCTGCAGCCGCAACCCATGCCATCGTCATCCTCCCTGCTGCCACCCATGCCATTGTCATCCTCCCCTCCGCCACTCATGCCACCATCAAAGGCCCCCCTATCATCGTCCTGTGTCTCCTCGCTATCATCATCACTGTTAGGGTCCTCTCATTGATCAGCATCATCAACCTTGTCACCTTTCTCAGATGCGCCCTTGTTTGTTACATCACCCTCCTCTTCCTCTTCCTCTTCCTCAACGTCATTCCCGGTATCACCTTTGTTTTCAAAGTTGTCTTTGTCATCATCGTCATTGTCTTCATCTTCTTCATCATTCCATGCCTCTTCGTCATCATCCTCTTCTTCGGACTCATCACTTTCTTCTACATCATTACCAGCTCCAGGATCAACATCTTCTTCCTCCGACTCAGTTTTATCCTGAAATTCATGTTCTTCACTTTCCTCCACCTCTTCTGTTTGCTTGGCAGGAGCTTGACGTTTCCATCGCCTAGTGTGCGAGCTTTGAGTCTTTGTTCGACCACTTGACGGCCCCCTGAGTGGTGACAATTCGGGTTCCTCTTCATCAAGCTTCGCAAATCCTTCGATGAAGTTGGCAAGATTGTCAGATATTCCTTTGCATAGATCATGAACCGTGCTTGCTAGCTTGAACTTATTCTGCAAAACAATAAAAAACAAAAAAACAATTTTAAGTTTGAAGGAGCTAAAGCGTAAGCTTTCTGCTAGCAAGAAAAATGCTAGGTGCAACTGAAGCATAAGTTTGGTGCAAATATAATAGGTGAGATAATAACAATGTGCAACTGAACCTTATGTTTGGTTCAACTAAGGAAAAAGGTGCTTGGTGCAACTGTAACAAAACTTTGGTGCAAGTAAAGAAATATAGTTTGCAACTGAGTTAAGAACTCTGTGCAACTGACAACATAAGTTTGATTTCAGGTAAGAAAAAGGGTGACTAGTGCAACTAAGACAAATAAATGGTGCAAGTAAAGATAGGATAATTTGCAACTGATATAATAACTCTGTGCAACTGAAGCATATGTTGGGTGCAAAGTAAAAAAAGTGATTTGTGCAACCAAGAAATAACAAATTCCAACATATGTTTCAATATGTAAAAACACAAAAAATTGAGCTAGATAACAAACGGGTGAGCAAAAGGATAACTAACATATGGATTGTAGCTCATTGGAACCTTTGACGCCGCAAACGCTTCTGACTGCATCCTTTGAAAGTTGATGATTCGTCTCTACTTCTGAACTGCTCTTTGAGCTGATGCACAAAAGAACATAAAATTAGTTACAAAACTTCATGCTAAGTAAACAAGAAAAATACTTAAATCGCTTATTATGTGCACCTATAAATAAATAGTACGACATGTGAACAACTACCATATGACTAGCAGCAAAAAAACAGTTGAAAATTACTATGTGAAGACCCAAAAAAACAATGAAAGTGTTATGGGTAAAAATATTGTAAAGAATCATATGTGCAACTATCATAAGTCTGTGTGCCAACTATCAAAATGGGCATGTGCAAGTACCCACAAAATGTGAAACATATGTGCAACTACATAACGGTAATTATATAGATAAACCCTAAAACATAAACATATTATGAAACTAACACATTAATATATGCAAGAAGTATCATTTGACTTTGAAAAAAATGTCCAACTCACTTGAAGTTTGCCAAAGACGCCAGGTGAAATCAAATGCTTTTTATAATCTTGCTAGTCAGGTTCTTATCAAATGCATTGGCTCAAACAACGCATACGCTTACTCTCTCATCAACATCAAGCGCATCAATGTAAAGAATCTGTTCACGTACCATCCCAATAAACAAAAAAAGGGAAAACAACATGTGAGCACATTGGTCAGACAAAAGCACAACCTGTAGAAAAGTACATCTAACAAGAACATAATTTAATTTCAGCTTACCATTAAATGATACAGACAACAACAGACTGTTTGCTTCTCCTCACCCATGTTGCGGAAAGCTTCATTTATGTGCTCAGCAACAAATAAGCACACATTGCTCTTCAACAGCAATTCAGGTTCTAGGATATCACCGTAGCAGCGTGGGCTCAGGGATAGGCTTGTTGTAGGAGCTAAAAAGGTGTTGAAAGCAAGTGCAAGCCAACCAGTGAGGAACTTGTTATCAGCAGTTGTTGGGAGACGTAGTAGTAAATCAAAAAAAATCCTACATGACACCAATATCTATCTATGGAGAAACCAGCAACGAGCAAAGGGGAGTGCATCTTCATACCTTTGAAGATCGCAAAGAGGAAGGATTACTAGAACGCGGTTGGTGGAGTCGTACTCGCAGCGATTCAGATCACGATGGATTCCGATCTAAGCGCCGAACAACGGCGCCTCCGTGTTCAACACACATGCAGCCCGGTGACGTCTCCTACGCCTTGATCCAGCAAGGAGGAGGGAGAGGTTGAGGGAGAGCTCCGGCATCACGACGGCGAGGTGATGGTGGAGCTGCATGGTACTCCGACAGGGCTTCGCCAAGCACTACGGAGGACGAGGAGGAGGAGGGGTAGGGCTATGTCGAGAGAGGAAGAAACTTCTGTGTATGGCAGCCCCTAAAAACCCACTATATATAGGAGGAGGAGGTAGGGCACAGCCCCTAGGGGCCGGCGGCAGCCCCAGATGGCATCTGGTGCAGCGACCAGAGGGAGAGAGGGAGGGGCGGTGCCCTAGGTGGGCCTAGGGCCCATCTACCCCTAGGGTTTGCCCCCCTCCCACCTTGTGTTGCGCCTTGATCCCTTGTGGGGGGCGCATCAGCCCACCTAAGGGCTGGTTCCCTCCCACCTGTGGCTCATGCAGCCCTCTGATGCCGATGGCCCCACATGGTGGACCCCTGGATCCTTCCGGTGGTCCCGATACGTTACCGGTGATGCCCGAAACACTTCCGGTGAGCAAAACCTCACTTCCTATATATGAATATTTACCTCCGGACCACTCCGGAACTCCTCGTGACGTCCGGGATCTCATCTGGGACTCCTAACAACCTTCGGTAACCACGTACACTATTTCTCTATAACCCTAGCGTCATCGAACCTTAAGTGTGTAGACCCTACGGGTTCGGGAGGCACGTAGACATGACCGGGACACCTCTTCGGTCAGTAACCAATAGAGGGACATGGATACCCATGTTGTCTCCCACATGCTCCACGATGATCTCATCGGATGAACCATGATGTCAGGGATTCAATCAATCCCGTATTCAATTCCCTTTGTCTACCGGTATGACACTTGCCCGAGATTCGATCGTCGGTATCCCTATACCTTGTTCAATCTCGTTACTGGCAAGTCTCTTTACCCATTACGTAACACATCATCACGTGTCTAACTCCTTAGT
The DNA here is from genome assembly GCA_022496015.1 of Hordeum marinum. Taxonomy (NCBI): domain Eukaryota; kingdom Viridiplantae; phylum Streptophyta; class Magnoliopsida; order Poales; family Poaceae; genus Hordeum; species Hordeum marinum. The sequence continues at coordinate 145,058,447 of CM039678.1, forward strand.
CACATTGAGCTCATTATGATGATGTCTTACCGAGTGGGCCCAGATATACCTCTCCGTCACACGGAGTGACAAATCCCAGTCTCCATTCGTGCCAACCCAACAGATACTTTTGGGGATACCTGTAGTGTACCTTTATAGCCACCCAGTTACGTTGTGACGTTTGGCACACCCAAAGTATTCCTACGGTATCCGGGAGTTGCACAATCTCATGGTCTAAGGAAATGATACTTGACATTAGAAAAGCTTTAGCGGACGAACTACACGATCTTGTGCTATGCTTAGGATTGGGTCTTGTCCATCACATCATTCTCCTAATGATGTGATCCCATTATCAAGGACATCCAATGTCCATGGTCATGAAACCATGACCATCCAGTGATCAACGAGCTAGCCAACTAGAGGCTCACTAGGGACATGTTGTGGTCTATGTATTCACACATGCATTACGTTTCCGGTTAATACAATTATAGCATGAACAATAGACAATTATCATGAACAAGGAAATACAATAATAACCATTTTATTATTGCCTCTGGGGCATATTTCCAACAATAGCTCCCTTTATATCTTTCAACGTCTTGCTGAAATCGGTGACCATGGGGTCTTTGGGCGGCCCAGCGTAGTTGAACATCTCATTGAATATCTTGACAACTTCCTTTTCAACAACATATTTCAAATGTGGCCCTCTGTTGGGTAACCCAAAATTCCTGTGTACACTAGTAGAATCTACTAGAATGGTACCCCTACCTGGAAATACCAATGATGAACTGCCTGGGTCGTAAGCCTGGAGTAGGAACTTGGTCAAGTCTGAAGGAAGTGTGTTGGCTAAGTTTACCAAGCCTCCTAACATTTTCTCATACAGGAAAGGCCTTTGAACAGGTGCCAATCCCTTGTTCACCTTCACAAACCTCCCTGGTGGGGCCCTAATCCTTCCATCTTGTGAACGTCGCCCAAGAACATTTCCTTCAACTCCAACTTTAGAACCCTGAGACAACAGTAGAGGTGGAACTGAATACACAACAATAGAGGTGCAACTAGTGAACTTATGTGTGCAAATGATCATAGATAAATAACTAAATTATTTAACATCAGGGGAAAAAGAGGGAGGAAAAGTAAACACAAAATGTATGGCAATGACATGCTGAAAGTTGTGCAACTATTATCCCAAAACAATACAACTGTTATGTATACAATGTGCAATTAAAGACTGTCAATTGTATACATGTTTTGTTGCAGCTATTTGTGACAAATGGGTGCCAACTGTAAATACATCAGTTATCTCAGCACATAAAAAACTTAGCTGGAAAGTATAACACTTGTGCACACAAACAGAACAAAGTGCCAAGTAAATAGAATTCAAGTGCAACACTAAACAGCAGAGGTGCCAACTGTTAACAACATATTGTGCAACTGTTAAAAAATGTACAATAGATACCTCAGCAGTTTGTGCAGACGTCGCGCCACCCCCATCAGAGCATTTGGCTTTGCCTTTCCCTCTGGCATGCTTTACAACATGGAACTGGTCATCATCCTCGAACTACAAAAAAAAAGGATGCCACACATGAAAATTCATGAAAAAGAGAAAACAAAAAGGAAATGCTACAAATCTTCAAAATTGCACATTGCATTCAAAAAAGACAAAAAAAGTGTTGAAGCTTGGGCTAAAAACTTAGCCCTTTTCTTGTTCCACCGTTTACGTAGTGGTGCAATTCTCTGCATGGGCCAAAAGAAAAGAACCAAAAATGAAAAAAAGAAACATGAGAAAAATAGCACATATATTGGATCATGTTTGCTCCTTTTTGGGCACAAAAAAATAAACCTCTTCTCCGCTTCCACCGTCGTCTCCGTCTTCAAACTTTGTCACTGCAAAAATAAAGGCTCAACATGAAAAACAAGGACAAACAATTGTAATTGCACGCTAAAAAAATTTCTAGTTGAGAAAAGGACAAGTAACAACAAGCAGCATGAAAACAATCAACATGTCATGACACAACAAACAATGTCAGTAACAAGGGTTGACTATAATTTTGCAGGTCGGTTGTCTCATGGGATGAACAAATGCATAAAAACCATGAACAATGCCAACTATTGGCCTGGATCTGCCAACTAGGGACAGGGCAATGTCAAGTACAAAATGCACACAACCCACATCACATTAGTGTGCAACCATTGGGACTAGATCTGCGAACTAGGGACAAGGCAATGGCAAATATATAATCCACACAACCAAAATCACATTAGTGTGTAACCATTGGGCCTGGATCTGCCAACTAGGGACAGGGCAATGTCAAGTACAAAATGCACACAACCCACATCACATTAGTGTGCAACCATTGGGGCTGGATCTGCCAACTAGTGAAAGCCCAATGTCAAGTACAAAATCACATTAGTGTGCAACTATCTGCCAACTAGAGACATGAAAATGGCAAATATAAAATCCACACAACCAAAATCACATTAGTGTGCAACTTTTGCGCCTCCATCTGCCAACTGTGGACAAGAAAATGCCAAGTACGGACAAGAACACTATGGGCGCGACCTCACCTTGCTACGTGCACGAGAGAACACTAAGGGTGCACCCTCTCCTGGTACGGGCACGGCCTCTCTCGGTACGGGCACGGCTAGAGCAGTACAGGGCGGGCCTTTCTTGCTACGGGCACGATGAGATAGTACCACACGGGCATTATGTTCCATTTTTTATTAGCGTTTGTATATATCTATCTTTGCGTTAAAGCAAGAAAATAGTGCATGAAAAAAAGCTGAGTTTTAACAGCACCAAAATCAATCTTTGAGGATTGTTAGCTCTTTTTATGATGTCCAAATTGTTTGATGCATTATTGATCTCTGAGTTTTTTTATCACAAAAAAATGCATTGGTACCATACAAAAGCATCCGAGCTTAAGAGCTTTACATAATGATGCTTTAGTCTTAGTTCTTCTGAAGTTCTTGATTTTCTTGAATTGAATATATCACTTTGTCTTTGTTTGTCACGGTACTGTGTACTTACAGAAAAAGGATTACCCCCACTTTGTATTCCAAAACAACCAACACCGAGTACATAGATGGCTGAGGCGAGAAGCACAACAAGCCAAAGGAAAAAGAAGAAGAAACAAATGCCAACCACGACAGTTCGGCAAAGCGCAGAAAACCCGCCATCACGACGCCCACCGGAAACAAACCACCACAGTCCGAGGCTCTGAACCGTCGCATACCGTCATGCCCAAGATGCATGCCTATCCATATTAAGGCACGGGAGCCTCGACAAGGGATAGAGGCGCATCTCGACATTCGCAAGTATAGCATCATTACATCATACATTTAAGAAGAGAGGAGTACATGAGTTGGCTTACACTCGCCACATGCTAAATTACAATTCCACACAAGGGTTCAAACATCAAATGAAGACAGGGTCCGGCTACGGACGAAAACAAACTATAAAAACATATGCAATGATACTATCTTTCTAGCCTCAAAGATCACAACCACGGTCCTCTACTCATCTGGATACGTCACGTACATCCTGCCGCGTTCCTCGTCATACTCCCACTGGAGCTACGTCATGTCATCTGGCACGACCTCATCTGTACCTGTACCTGGATTGTTGTAGTAATCTGTGAGCCACGAGGACTCGGCAATCTTGCGCCCGGGTACCGAGACTATTCAAGCTTATAGGTTGGGATGGGGTATGGTTTAGTTTGCAACAGCACTAAGCATTTATGGTGTCTAACATACGAAACATGAAGGTAAATATGTGGCCTATGATAAACGATCGAATCTAGAATGACCTTTATGAGATCCTGAACACCTACTTACGTCAAGCATAACCCCACTGTGTTCTCTCCTGGTTCATGTTCACAGGCAGAGACGATCACAGTTACTCACACAGTTGGTGCATTTTATTAGAGTTTACTTCAAGTTAACTATGACCGGGTGTTAAACAAATATCCAAGTTGCCACATAACCGCGGGCACGGCTTTCCGAAAGATTTGACCCTGCAGGGGTGCTCAAACTAGTCCATCATAAATTAGCCACACTCTGCAGGAATAGCCTCGACCACGGATCTCGTGATCATCCTAGGAAACTCCAAAGGAATTCCAACACCTCGAGATAGCCCGAAGAAAGTCAGAGCCCCTCACGCAAGACACTCGATAAAGGTAAAACAAATTCAGCAAGACCACCCGACGTGTCGACGAACCCGATAAGAGTCGCGTATCTCATTCTCAGGACACGACGGATAAGCGACGCATACGGAGGCCTGACAGAAATCTCCCGAGTTGCCTCGGGTTGGCCCCGCACAGTGCTCTAATTTGGACCAACACTCATGAGGAGCACTGGCCCGGGGGTTGATTAATTATCCACGGGGTTGCAAAGCCCTATGCAAATTTTATTAAGTTGTTTAGCAAATGTAGTACCAAAGTTGGGTCTTGCTAGACAAGTTTTAATCTTAACCGAATAAACAAGGGGGTCCCCATAACAACCCCGAGCATATTAGGAGCGCAAATTATGGAAACACAACACCGGTAACAAGAAACTATGATAGTAACAGCGGAACAAAATACCTAGCAAAAGTCCAAGCCTTCCACCAATACCAAGATATATATGTGCATTAAATTTATTAACAAATAATATTTTGATATGCCAAATCCATGTTATGACATGGTAACAACCTGCACCTGCAACTAAGAACGCTAAAAGAGGGGCTGAGCAGCGGTAACTTAGCCAATCAAAGGTTTGCTAGGATGTGGAGGGTTAGAGGCTATCATGGCAAATAGGAGGCTGACATTCAAGTGGTAGGTAGCGCTAAAGTAGCGATAAGAGCGAGACAACTAGCAAGCAAAAATAGTATCGGGATCCGGGTACGATCATCTTGCATGTTGGTTCTTCAGACGGACAAAGAGCGGGGTCCTCGTAGTGGTACTCTCCTGGATCCTCGTACTCAGTTTCAACACTCGTGTCTACCTAAGAGAAACAGCAATAATAAACATCCAACCAAGGTGCAATGCACAAACAAGATGATGCATGACTCATTTGAAGTATGTAGCATGGCAATCCTAAACTAGTCATGATTCGCATGCGATAGTTTGGTTATTTACAATTCTGGGCATAACCTCATGTTAAGTTATTTAAACATGCATGATCATGGTAAATATTGATGCATCATGCAAAAACGATACAAATGCATAAGTAGAACATAAGAAACGAAGTTACGGTTCTCATGCTACGCTCACGACAAGATACGAAGGCAAAACACAAGACCTCAAGGCCATGGGCTATTTCTTGGCATTCCAAGGTAGCCACTAGTTAGGCAATGAAAAAACAACCACAATAGATCCAAATATCAAGCAATTCCATGGAGTATAGCTCCCACAAGTCACAAAACACTAAAACAAACAATCTGCCACAAAACAGCAACATAGCAACTTTCACAGCCAATAACTTGAGCTACAGGATGTCTATAACCACAAACAAGGCATTGACAGAAACTACATAACATTCTTATCAACTTATCCAACTACACAAATTGGAATGGATGCACACATCAATAAGCATGAAGCTCACAAGTTGACATGATGAAACAGATTTCTGGCACTTAGTGAAAATAATAGTTTTCTAGAATCTGAGTTAATCTGGTAGCAAGTTGACAGCAGAAACTAATGGTGTTAGATACCACCTCATGGCATGAAAATTAATAGGATGATAGAAGACAACATATACTTCAAATCACTAGCAATGAGCTTGAGCAAATTCACAACATATCACAAGATAGCAACCACTCTTCATGGCATAAAATAACAGCAAATTCTCATACTTAGAACTATTTAGCATGGTTGAAAACAACAACATTTTAGTGGCTACTTTAGAGCATGGTTCCCACTCATTTGCAAGTTGATCATGACAAAGATAAATACCATAGCATACTACACATCAAAGACTACCATATTCATGTTGGCACAAACATCATAGCATGCATGGATTAAACATGGAAAAAATGACAAAATGGCACTATGAGATAAAATGACATTTTGACAAACTTGCTCAAATGACCAAACCAACATCACCAATGGATTCCTGAGTTTTTTCTACCCCAAATTCATGTATCATACCCCTATAGTCACATGGAGCATCATGACAAAAACTACATAGCAAATCATCATCCACTCCTAATAAGTGAAAACATACCTAAAATGCACATGAGCATAAATGAACATGGCCAGATTTGGAATTATTACTATAATTGGAAATGATCTAATTATATCAATAAAAAATTAAAACACACACTAAAATAAATAGTGTATGACAAGTGGGGCATGGCCCACTTGTCACACACACACACACCCTCAACACACACACACTCAACTCATGCACACACACACACACATACACAGCCCCACACATGCACACACACAAGCACACACACAACTACATCACAACCACACCAGATCTGCCATACACACAGCACACTACACTGGATCCGGTCATCACACCGGATCCGAACACCACACACGAGATCCCACCAATCCAAAAAAAGGAAAAGTGGGGCAATCCAAAAAAAGGAAAAGTGGGGCAATCCAAAAAAAAGGAAAAGTGGGGGGAAGCTAGGGATCGAACCCCCAACCTCCCGAGCTCACAACGAACCGGCTACCACTGCGCTATCGACACGGCTACGACCAAAGGGAGGGGCTTCGCTTCATATACACTGCCTGCACACAAAACTGACGAAACTGAAACTCGCATGAGACCGGCAACAGCGACATAGCGGTGGCGATCCCCGACGACGAATGGCCTCTCCGGCGACGCGGGGCACCAGCGGGGAGAGCTGGGACTTGGGGGCACCCATCCCCGCACCTACGGCGGCTAAGCGCGGCGGCGGCGAGGCGCTCGAGCTCGAGCTTACGCTCGGCTCGGGGCAAGGTGTCGGCAGACAGAACAGCTCGCGACGGCGAGCATAGCACGGCAATGGAGGGGAATCATGATGCTCACCGAGGGGGAGGCGACGATGACTCGGACCGCAATGAAGAGGAAGGAGAGGCGAGGACGCGGCGGCGACAAAGAGGAAGAAGACCGGCGACGACCTGCTCCCTTGTGGACGACGGTGATGGCGAAGCGGCACCGCAGGGAGGTGCTCCTCACCTCCTAGCGGCGGGAATGGAACGCGGACGACGGCCCTGTGCTCCACACCATCTCCACTGGCGACGAGGGCCACTAGAGGCACGAATGCGACGGCGAGGACGACCGGCGCAACCCTCTGAACTCTCTCTGCTCTCTCTGAACCCAGAAGAAGATGGAGAAGAAGGGAGAGGAAGGAGGGGAGGAAGAGATGGCGGCGGCTGGGAGGAGGAAGAGGAACCCTAGAGTAGGGCACGCACGCCGAGGGAAGGCTAAGTAGGCGCGGGCTGACGGCGCGACGACGGCGATAGCAGACGGCGGCGACGCGCTCGCACACTTCTCCCTGAACCTGACGGAAAGACACCAACAGAGCAGGTGGCCGTTCCCGCGAGCAGGCTGGGCCGCGAGGGAGGGAAGGGCAAGGCCCAAGAACCGGCTCTCTCTCCACAGAAAAGAAAAACTCCACAGGGATTTCATTAAAATAAAAACAGCCACACAAAGTAAAAAACAGAGGAAATAGAAGGATTTTAGAAAAACAAAAATACTTTTGCATGCAAGGAAATAAGAACTATTTTATAAAATTAGCTAGTTGATTTATAGAGCAATTAAATTAAATGGTTTTATTAAACAACAGCCCCTCATTATTTAAAGCCCCAATATCATAAAGCTCAAAACATCAAAAGGCCAATACACATAGACTTAAAATATTATTGACTACCTCCTGAACATTTTAAAAAAAATTAAACAGCAAGCTAATTATGTTGATTAATGACAATGGAATAAAAGAGAATAGGTTGGGTTTGCTTTGAAGAAAAAGAGAGGGGGGGAGAAGTTGATGCCCACTCCAACACAACCAAACACCACCCACTCACAACACACAAGATCAAGAGCACACCACATAAAAGAATATGCAAGACAAGATGATGAATGATATGATGCATGATGCATGAGATGACATGGCAAGGGCAAATTCAATACATTCCTCACATGACACAAGATCCACATAGGTTACATGCCATAAAAGTTGTGACAACACTTTGGTTGTCACACGTACCAAGCAGCACCTCCAAGAAGGAATGCGACGCCGACGACGCTGCTGCCCGGACGAGTCCTAGGGTTTCTCCCGGCACGCGGAGGCAGGTGGGGGATGGATACCACTAACACCCTCCAAGAAGGAATGGTGGCACCCGCAAGTGTCACCGCATCGGGACCGAAGCCGGCAAGGATTTCTCCCGCACTCCAAACCCAGCCGCCCAACCGAACGGAGCCGATCCGTCAAACCGTCGCCCACCACCATGCGCCAACGCAGTAGCGCCTCCACCCACGCCGCCTCACTATGAACACCACCACGAGGCCAAGAGGACCGGAGAGAAGCGCACCATGACGGCAGCAGCAACCCCGAAGCCAAGCGGGAGGGAACCACCTCCATCGCTATCGTGCGGGAGGCTTGTGCCTCCGGCACTATCGCGGTCGTCGTCCGGACGCGGCAGCGGGGCATGCCGGGCCACCCCTAGCCCAGCCAGGCCCGAAGCGGGCCCGTTAAGCCCCGTCGGCCACGTTGCAGCAGGCCAGTGTCGGCGCCGCTAGCACCCAGCCGCTCGTAGCGTCTCCCCCGCCTCCAGGAAGCCACGCCGGAGACCATCCCTGCCGCCAGCCCGCCCAGGCCCAGATGGGGCCCGAAGGGCCCAGATCTGGGCCAAGCGGGCATCGCCAGATCACGCCGTCGCGCCGCCCCGCCGCCGCCCAGTCGCATCACGCCACGGAACCCCACCGCCACGCCAGACCGCCGTTGCCTAAGTGCACCCTCCCCCTCCCGGTGCAGCTCTGCCCGCGCCGGAGAGCGACCGGGAGGGGAAGGGCAGGGAGGTCGCCGCCACCACCAGCCCCGGGGCCAAGCCGGCCGCGGGCGCCGGCGACGGCGGCGGGAAGGAAGGAGGAAGGGAGGGCTTGGAGGGAGGAGGGAGGTCGCGCGGACGGTCGCCCGCGAGAGGGGGGGTGACGCGGTCACGAGAGGAGGAGGAACTTAATTATTAATCAAGCCTTTCCGTCCGGTACTCTGTACTTAGCAACAAGCCACTTCTTTGTCTTCAGATGCGTTTTTAATATATCAAGAGGAATCAAGGCCAATAATCCATGTTGTTAGATTTTTATTTCTACAACTAAACACTACAGAACAACAATAGTCACACGGGTACTTTTTTTTTTACGGGTAGTCACACGGGTACTTCTTATAATTAAAACAACAATGTTTTGGCTCCAGTTTGTTATATTTCACTTACTAAAAAATTATATGACTCCTCCGTTTACAGTTAAATAGCACACAGATGATCCTATTAATTGTATTACATATGCAGCATGCTGCCGGATAAATTAAACTTTCGTGTATAGTAAAAAAAGTGACAACTTAATTTTGACGCATTTCAAAGGAAAAACTTCATTGAGATAACTACAAAATTAGGGTGGTGTCTATATTTTTAAATGTTAATTTCTGTTGAAAGTATGGTCCTTCTTTTGTACTCCCTCTGTCCTAAATTAAGTGACTCAACTTTATACTAATTCTAGTACAAAGCTAGTACAAAGTTGAGTTACTTATGTTGGGACGAAAGAAGTAGTATATATGGTTCCAACCAAACTTTAGTTCAACATTTCACTAAGGATCTGCCGTCAAGTTAAATTCCTATTTTATAGTTTTAAAATTTTACTCTACAAATTTGGTCGCTGATTCATGATATGAAACAGCGTATCTGTGATTTCTTCCACCGTTTTGAACCGCTTTTGTACGTGCATATTCGATAATAAGAATATCATTCTTTTGGTCGTATGTGGATACCCATAGTGTATTGTTCACCTAAAGTGGTGTTCTCTATAATTAGAAGACACTAACCAGTGGCGGGGACTTTGGGGGGGGGGGGGGGGGGGGGAGCAGGGGCCTGCCCCCCCTATAGATCGAGCAAACGTTTACCAGGTGGTATGTAATTAACGTTAACATGGGTCATTACGTGTACTCGGCCCCCCTAAGTATCTTACTCTAACGTAAAGCAGAAAGAAAAGCCCATGAAGAAGCCCACTCGTGACCAGCTGTTTCCATAGGTAATTTCTAAAAAAAAAGATGTTTCTGTCGGTTACTAGCATCAAACCGGCATCTCTCCCGTGATTAATTTGTGATTGCGTTAGCCCTAAAACAAATCTGTAATTGTGATCCTTGCGCCGCGGCCACCCTTCAACCCTCCTGCCCTCCTGCCCTCAAGCTAGCAAAAATAATATGAATCATATACCGACGCCGCGATGATGATCTGCCGAGGCCTCATGCGGCTGCACTTTTGACTTATTCCCCAGCCATCAATTAGACAACTAGTCAAGGTTAGCCAGTCCTGAGGTTAGCATTATCTATATACTGTCTACTACAACGAACATCTCTCAATTTTGATCTTGTATGACAAAAATACTACTAATGAAATCTCTCCAATTTGATCATGGGTGTCAAATTATTATCTCAGATTTTATATTTTTTGGTTTTCTGACATGCAATGCTAATTTGGGACTTGTAGTTTAGGAGCTATGAACAGAAAAGTGACCCCCAAACGGCATACAGATGAATTCCTTTTTTAAGCATTTTTCTTTGAGTTCTCGAAGTAAAATCATTCTAGATGACCGAACTGCATGATAATGTATGCGAAAGAAAATTAGCAGCTAAAATATCTTTGATAAAATAAAAATCAGCATATTAGCGGTCATAGAGGCAAATTTATGCAAATTCATTTTCTTTGGAAGCCAATACAAATTTAGTAGTGTTTTTTTCAAATGAAGCGGAATATTATGATGGTTATTTTTTGCACTAGATTTTTTACTAGCTTCGTTTGGCCCCCCTATACCCAAATCCTCGCTCCGCCCCTGACTATAACCAGTATGTATGTCTTTGATCCCATATACATACTCCCTTCGTCCGGAAATACTTGTCCTAAAATGAATGTATGACTTATTTTAGTTATAGATACATCCATTTTATTTATTTTTGGGACAAATATTTCCGGATGGAGGGAGTACATGTTAGAAACATCGAGTGGAGTGTATTTGCATCGTCTGATAACTTACTCATGTGTTACAACAGAAACATATACCCACGTATATTCGATTAACTCTGGAGAACCTAACGAATTGAAACCAAGTGAAGGTTAAATATCTATTTGAACGTTTAAAAGTGGAAAAAATATATAAATATCACAGGAGTCTGCTTTCCTACCAACGTGTGGAGTTTCAACCATATTCATTTGAGTGGTACTTACACAATTAATTAATGATGTTCAAAAGAACCCGATGAAGTATTTGACTAAACATCACTTGCCCGGGCAATATTTATATAAATTCCCATTGTTTTCATTGTTAAAACAGACGTGCACACAAATCACAATATGAAAGGACAAAAGAGACATCTTAAAGCAAATACTTTTCCAGTAGTAATTTAAGTTGTGGTTATAAACTTGAAAGGCAGTTTGAAAAACAAGCACACACAAATCGTATGTCCTTCAACATTATCACCATGGAACAGACACAAGTTACATATAAGATCAAAGACTCACATGGATTCTTCAAAGTCCAAACATATACTTCCATATAAGTTGGTTGAAACATGATACTCCCTCCGTCCCAAAATAACCGTCTCAATTTTGTACTAGCTCTAGTACACTTATTTTGGGACGGAGGTACCGAAGATGAGGCAATCATGGTGACCGAAGACACAATAAAATACAACGACAGATATATGTTGCTCAAACATATCAAGCGAGTTGACCACAAATCCACAAACACAGGAGATCATGTCTTCTATCTAACATAATAAAATACCAATAAATGGATATGTCAAGCAAGACCAGAGACAATTGCGTACAGCACAAGGGCATATTTTCTCAATTAAACCTTGAGAAAAACATCTTCATGCTGAATTTATTCATGCTGTAGATAGCTGATGGTCTCGGGTTACGCCGGATAACTGCATCCAACAAACAAAGATCATTTTACGAGACAAACAGGGGGGGGGGGGGGCACAAAGATCATTTTAGAAATAGATGAATTTGGCTATAGTGTGGAATCAAGTCCCTGCCCAGAGCCAAGAGAGAGATGCAGAGTAAGACGTTGCAGTCTGAATTACCTCAAGTATTGGAGGAAGACCTGCCAGTGCAATACATGACAGAATCACATGGATCTTCTACGATGCCAAACAGGACAGCGCTTTGCAGTGTCTTGGTATTCATGTCAAGAGCAAGGATAAATGACTTTCGGTGATGTAATTTTTCCCTGGCAATTAAGTAAACAAAACCATCACCATCCAAGCTCGGAGAGGGGTCAGAGACCACAAGGTGCCGAAAGTAGTCTGCCTTTACTTCTGAATCATCAAAACTCTCATCTGATGGCCGCAGCAGCATTCCAGTCGGGTGTGAAATCATATCGGTTTTGATTCTGATCTCAGAAGCTTGGACCGTGCATTCAGGCTCGCCCCATGCTTCGAAAGAATTCTCCATCGTGGGATTGATCCATGAGGAGATCGCCCAGTCATCCACCAGCAAGGTTGGATACCCTGTTTCCGGGTCTACGATGTGAATGTCGTAATTGGCGATGATGTCTAGTTGGATAAACTTGAGACAGCCATTGACGAAGGCAATGCCTCGGCAATCCATTGCACGGCCTGCATATTCGCCACTGGTGATATGTTCCATCGGCAGCGGCAACGGTATTCCGCTGAGAGTTGGCTCCTCACGCAGCACATCACAGAATAGAATGCCTCGCCAGAGATCTACCCAGCCAATGGTCCCATATTCACCACCGATCGTGATGACGTTGGAAGTATTATGGCAACGAAGATCCCTGTTAGTGGGGATGTCGCAATCGAAGTCCTGCTGTGGCTCTGCCACAGGCAGCACCGTGGTGGTCCAGCTAGATGTCTCGGGAGTGGAACAAATGCAGCTCGAACTTGTTGGGGCTGAAAAGACAAGGAAGCAGCGCAGCGATGGTGTAGTTGTGGAGACCACGGGGAAGAATATCAACCTCAGTGTCTTCGAAACATCTACTGCGCATCTCGTTGAGGAGCGTGAGCACTCGCAAATTGGGGTCAGCTCGGTAGATGAAATAGTCGCAATCCTGCCGCATCGAGAAACGGCTGTCTGGGACACAATCGGAGGAGATGGCGACACGGAACAGGATCAGGTCGCCGGCGGTGCAGAGGATACGGGGGGTGTCGACGTGCACGGCCTCCGGGCAGTGCACCCACAGGTGAGATGGTTGAGGCGGGCGCTTGGGGAAAAAGGACGCCTTGATGCTCAGGCCCTCCCTCGTGAAGCCTGTGGCGGTCCTCTCGTTGGACCGGTCGCCGACGTAGCCTTCGGCGGCAGTGAGGAACCAGGCAGGGTGGCCGGCCTCGGTTGCCATAGGGGTTGTGCCGGGCAAGGGGGCAGATCTAACAAGTCTCTGTGGAGGAAGGTATGTCTGCTGATGGCGGCTGGGGCGAGGGAGTTGAAAGGGAGGCTTGAAGGGCAATCTATATTTTTCATGCTAGGGTTCGACTACGAAACGCTAGATCAAACCTGCCCAACTGGGCCGTGCCCTGGCAGCCGGCCCGGCACGTGGTTAATCGGGCTGTGCCCGTCACGTGGCACGCCCGCATGTCTGGCCTGAAGGCTGGACATGCGTACCGGCACGGCACAGCCTATTTAAATTTTTTATCTAAAAAATAGGTTTTTCTTAATTTTTATATCACAAATATATAGTAGGCTAAATATAATAGGTGGGCTGACGGCTAAATGTGTCGATGGACCGGTCCGTTTAATAGTAGTATTGTCTGGATCATGAAGGTTGGCACGTGTATTGGTCCTACATAACCCATGTCCTAGACATGCCAGGCATTGTGTCATGCGTGGTCCTTTTAACTCAAGGAGGGCCGGTCCGGCCCATTTGGTCAGGTCTGCCCTAGATACATCCCCGTATTTTAAAAAGTCTAAAACAAGCATTTTTAGCTAGGGATACAATACCGGTCATCCACGAGAGGTCCAACGTGGGCCTGGACCCACGTACGCAATGATATCTTTTACTTTTCTTTCTTTTTCATCTTTTCCTTTTTTATTCTTTATTTTCGTTTTTAAAGTAATCACAAATTTAAAAATCAACTTTTAAATAATTATTTACTCTTTAAAAATATTTGGGATTTTAAAATTGCTTCTAAACTATGTTTCCACTTTTACAAAAATTGTTCAAAATTTCAAGAATGTTCCCAAATTTAAAGAAACACATTTTTCATAATTTGTTCAGATTTTAAAAATTGTTCATGACTTTCATAAAATGTTGATTGTTCTAAGGGAAATGATATGATTCAATCGGCGGATTATACGCTTGCATCCGCCATCTTGGTTGCACGTTGTGCGTCCCATGTGATGCGGTGGACCTCGCTTCCACGCTCTCTTGCAAGAAATAACTATAACATGACCTCTGTTACAAGAATAATTAAATTGCAGCAAGACCTCTATTGCGAAAAATATTATAACAAGGCCTCTATTGCAAAAAAAATACAACATAACCTATGTTGCAAAAAAACCTTGTAACAAGGCATATGTTGGAAAAGATATGTAACTCGATCTTTGTTTAAATTTCTGCAACATGACCGTAGAAAAATTGCTACAACACGACCTTTGTCGCAATGATAAAGGATGACGCTCGGCCACTCAATCCGCGCAATCCGACGTCTCGCGAGGCTATGAATCTTTTAAAAAGATCTACTGATTGACGCGTAGCAGCGCTCTACTTCTAAAAGTTGATGGGCTTTTTATTCACAATTGTTTTTTCAAATTTGTGAACATTTGTTGATATTAACACATTTTTTAAAATTCATGGACATTTTCTAAATTCACAACCATTATTTTTAAATACTTGAGCATTTTGTAATTTGTGAAGTTTTTTAAAATTCAGGAATTGTTTTCCATATTTGCGAGCATTTTTTAGTTAAAATAAACTTTCCAATATGTGTCTTGGAGGTAGTAAAATTGACCGGCGTAAAAAAAACAAGAAAACAAAGAGGATGCACTACTGGGAGACGCACGTAATCGTAGGGAACGTGAGTGTGAGAGCAAGAGAGCGTAGTGCTTGCTATGAGCCTATGAGGGCGTGGTGTTTCCCAGTCCGCGTGAACAGTAAATCTGAAAAAAAATCAAGAAAGTTAACAATTCTGTTTTTTATGTAAACATTGACAAAAGTTCATGCTCACAAAATCTCATCAGAAAATAACTTTCATGCAAGTTGTAGGGAAAAAACGAAACTGACGCTTTAAAAGTGTTATTTTCAAAAACATTTTAGATTACCGATTTTCTATTTTGGCCACGACTTTTACGAATGTACGATAAAATTTTGCAAGCACTAAGAACTTCTGTCAATGTTGACACAAATAAAAGTTTTTTAAGAAAAGTCATTTTTTGGATATTATTTTTTATCCCAAACTCAAATGAGCTTGCGACGAGAAGATGGCTTTCATCATCTGTGGATCTAGGCCCGAGGCGAGGGGAGGCCCGGGGCATGAGGCCCAAATCCTATGTACACTGTAACGAATACTGTACAACTGCTACACTGTACAAAGGGGGCCAGGACGGCCCGCTGGGCTGGATCCGCTGACTTTCATTGCTATGAGCCATACACAACAACTCCCTTCTAGTGTGTTTTAGAAACCAAAAGTGTGTTGAGTATAATTGTACGAAAAAAATGTGTGTGCATACGGCTACAAAAACAGTGTGTACGTGGATAAAATGTTTATGATTTAAAAAAACATGTTTGTGATTTTTAAAAATCAAGAATTTCAAAAAAAGTCTTGAATTTGAAAAAATATTTTTTATCATTTATGTCACTAAATGTGTCCCATTATTCAGTTTTGTGATGCTTGCTCAAAAATGTCATTAGATATTTAAAAAATATCACCATTCCATTAGATGTTTGCTCAAAAAATGTCATTAGACATTGTTATTGTCAGGTCAAACCTGTTGACCATGTTATATGACAAAAATACCCCTAGAACCTCATGTCAACTCTCTCTATCTCACAATGATAAGTGTGGGTCCACTTGTCAGGAGTAAGCAAGCGAATAGTTTTAGAGGAAAATAAGAACGATGTTGAAATCAAGTCGGACCCACACTTTATTGTAGTGAGATGGACGAAGAGCTGACAGGTTGGTCCATGAGCATTTTGGTCATTATAACATGGAAAACAAGATTTGATCTTACATTCATGGTGTCCAATGGCATTTTTGAGCATGCATGTAACTAACCGATTGATGGGGTTATTACCCCTAGGTAGGCCAAAGCAACGGGTTTCTTCCCCCTCCCCCCCTCCCCCCCCCCCCCCCGCTTCGAAGAAAAACTATGTGACCGGCTGCCCACGGCCGGCTCGAGCTGCCACCGGCTGGCGGCACGGATTTTGATCTGAATTTTTTAGGAGTTGTCGACATATGTGTTGCGAACATCCATGATTTTTTCCAGAATTTTTTGAAATGTTTAAATTTGAATTTTTCAAAATGGTAGCATGGGAGCATGGGAGTGTTGGTATCACTAGATATTTCCCCCTTCTATAGGTCCGCCAATGGTTCCCACCCATGCATGTGAGTGGTGTTCCCCACCTAAACTATCATGTATTCTTGTTTTACCTTGATAAATGTCACATGTAAGACACGAAACAATTTTGCCTTAATATTTTTTTATGATTATCCGAAGATGACAATTTTAGTTATGAAGCATGGCAATTTTTTGTTTAGATGACAAGTTTTATTTTTGGGGGTTCTTTTTCTAGATGTTAACTTTAGTTATAAAATCGTTAGGACGGTGTTACTTCATGCCACATGTGTGATACTTATCATTTGAATTCTTTCTTTACCCCTTGTATTGTATTTGTCAAAGCCAAACTTCATAAAACATTTGGCTAAAGTTATTTAAACAAATCAACAACTACAATACAATAAAATATATAATGTAAAAACATATTTCATCCTGGATCTATTGATACCGCTTTTGTATTGTGAATATAATAATCTTGTAACAAGATTTAACCAGTTGCTCCAATTGTCCCCCATCAGTGGTTTTCAGAAGGCAACATTCAACGATGTCTTAGCTCCCTTGAGTGATGTTGAACGCAGTATGATGTTGTTGGTATTTTGAAGGAGTTGGTACGTCCGTAATGAGATAGTCCATCATAAACTAGCCCCGCTAATGGAGGTTTCTATCAGATTTCTGCAGAATTATCCGGATGCTCTGATTGGAATCAAACTGAATGAAGACTTGGATCCGGCCAAAGGTAAAGCTGTAATTTGGTATGACCGGTTGCATGCTCCTTCAAAACCGACAGTATCGGGCAATGTTAATCTAGTTTGGAGTCCGCCTGTCCAAGGATGGAGTATACTGAACACTGACGGCTCATTTATGTCGAACGTATCGGCAGGGGCCGGAATGATACTACGCAATAACAGGGGAATGATCCTGTTTTCTCCATGTAGAGCGTTATTTTTATGCAGAGACGAATTAAAGGCAGAGTTGGGAGCATGTATGGAAGGCTTATCACTTGCAATCCAAAGGACTGATTCGCCAATTGTCGTCGAGATGGACTCGAGCATGGCTGTGTCCATGCTTTTGTGCGACAAGGTGGACCGCTCAGTGTACGCTTCGTTGGTTAATGAGATTAGATTCTTAATGTTAGACAAACTTGTATTACTCATGTCTCCCGTTTTCAAAATAAAGCCAGTGATAGTTTAGCGAGGTTTGCTAGAGTAAAGGGTCGGACTATGACTTTGGTTAGGGTCCGGTCCTGTGGAGACTCTAGAGATTGTCCATGATGATTGTAAGGACCTCGTAATTGAGTAATATAAAGTTTGCTATCCTGCAAAAAAAACATTCAACGATGCCTAACCATTAAGGAGGCAACACAGACAACTTCTCGCTCAAAAAATGCGATGGAGGCAAGGGTATTCCAAGGCTAACGACCTGTTCCTTCCCTAACTATGTATCTTCCTAAAATCAAGTAATTGGGCCATTGTTTACCATAAATGTACTTTTATGGAAAAGTTGTTGTCCCCCATAAGACCCTCTTAGAAAGGTAAGTCCATTAGTTTGGCCTCAACCTCCGAAAGGGTATTAAAATGTACTTCCTTCGTCCCAAAATAAGTGACTCAAAAGTGACTCAACTTTGCACTAATTTTAATACAAAGTTCAGTCATTTTGGAATCACTTGTTTTGTGACGGAGGGAGTAAGTACTTATTTCTAAGTAATTCTTGTCAAACTCTCTCCTCGTCAAGTATATTGTCAGTTATTTGCACAATGAACACTTATTTTCGGTCTCAATGTCTTTCACACCTAGACCTCCTCGGTCTATAGGGTGACAAATCACATTCCATCTTGCAAGTCGATATTTACGTTTATGTTCACTACCTTCTCTCGTGTTGAATATTGACTCTAATTTATTTCTACCCTACTTCAAAAGATGCAATCCTCTTATGTCTTTTAAATGTTGATATACGGTGGCATGACGAAGGGAAACATTTGCGTACGACAGACCAGCCGAATGCTCGATCGGTCCATCACGCGTCGTCTGATGCCACTAGATCAATCGGCTTGCATCGCGTCTCCCACCCTTATTCCCTCACACGAGTTTTTGGCCACACGTGAGATCCCTTCTCTCCTCCGAGTGACCTCCTCCTCCTCCCTCTCTCTCGCCCATGGAGGGAGACCGTCGGCCGCTGTCATCGAGGACGCCCACCTGATGTTGCGAGCAATTTTTTCCCTATGCTTCTACGAGCATCTTGTCTCCCAGTCAAGATGCTCATCGGCGCCGTGGAGAGACGACGTCACACACGCCCCCCCCCCCTCATGCTACCGGATGCTGCATGGTTCCTCCAATGGTGTCGCGTCGTCGGTGAGGCCCTTGAGTTGGTGCTGCAAGCGGAGGCACTAGTGGCCATGGGGGCTGCTGCGGGATGGCGACGACAAAGCCATTTTGTGTGTGTGTTGGAATCAGAGAGATGCCCTCCATTTTGTGTGTGTGTTGGAATTAGAGAGATGCCCTCTGCTGCAACCGATGTCCTAAAAGGCTACAACTAGTGATGACAAAAGCTTCAACCGGCTACTAAAAAAGCTTCAACCCGTATACGACGGAAGCTATAGATGACCAAGAAAAAGTTACAACCGGTGACGAAAAAAGCTTCACCTGGCGATGAAAAAAGCTTCAACGGGTCAAGAGGGAGCTACAATGGCGGCTATGGCATCTACAACCTCGGGGCGGAGGATGTGGCCAACAGGTCGGGAGGGATCTCGATGTTGGTGAAAATGTTACAACCATGTATCACGGAAGCTACAACCAACACTTGGAGAAGCTACAACGATGCACACGGGAGCTGCAACCGACAACGTCATCGTCGGAAAATGTTTCAACCGTGTCCCGTACAAGCTACATCCACTCGTGCGTCAAAGCTGCAACAATTTTGGCGTTGCTACAACCGTGTCGCCAGAGATGCAACCGGCGACGATGTCATCGCAAAAATGATTCAACCGTGTATTGAAGAAGCTACATCCATGTACACTAGAGCTGCAAGCGTTTTGTGGCGAGGCTACAATCGTGTTGCTGGAGCTGCGGCGCGGGCCATGGTGCTGATGACCATTGGTGGGTGGGGAGCTTTGAGACCGACACCACTACTGTCATGATTCCCGTGTGCTAGAATCAAGTGGTAGCAGAGTTACAACTTTGGTAGCAAAAGCTTTTTTTTACAAACCCTAAAAGGATGTGCTTCAATCGGGGAGCGACGAGCCTGCGTGCGGTGTTGGTTGCGACCGTCGACTACAGGACAGTGACAGCTCCGGCGAGTCGTGGGGAGTGGATGAGGCTGATGCGGACACCGGTGGGAAATGACTCACGTAGTTCTATTTCGGATTTAGGATGAAGCGGTTTGAAAAGCAAGCTAAGAGCATCTAGAGCCGGACCCCTTATATCCGTCTCGTACGCTCGGACAGGCCGCCCGATCATTGTCCGGTCACGAAGAGTCAACCCAGACAGACTCCCTAAACGGGCCTCAAACGCCCGGGCTGACCGGCACCCCTATATCCAGCCCAAATATGGGGCGGATATGGGGGAGCCCGGGCAAGCCCGCCTGACTGCCCGGCCCACCATCGACCTCACCACCACGTCAGCCCGACCTACCATCGACCCCACTAAATACCGGAATCCGGCAAACCCTAGACATCCGCTAGTTCACTCTCCGTCCACTCCACTCCCCCTCCCCTCCCCATCCTCTGATTCGATGGCCAGCGACGGAAGCAGCTCCGACGGATCGAATGTTGATGTGGAGGAGGTGGCCCTCTGCATCGCGTTGAGCCGGTTGCTGCAGGACCAAGGCGGCCCCGAGAGCTGTGGATCTGCATCTTCCAGGCCCGTCGCACGCCGAGGGAGCGTCGGCAACGTGACAGGCCCTTCCCGCCCGGTGCGTAGCTCCGGCCGCTCCCGCTCCGGCCGCTCCGCTCCAGGTCAGGTACGCCGCCCACCTCCACCACCCTCTGCTCCGGATGCGGTGCCCGGCCACCACTGGGTCATCGTGCTCGCGACGGGGACGAGGCGCACGAGGACGCCGGAGTCTGAGGCGCGTACAACCCGTCCGGGCGGCAACGGGCGAGAGAGAGGGGGGAGGCTTTGGACGCGCGCCGGTGGACCCGAAGGACGCGCTCCTCGCGGGCGTCCTCCGTTGCTCGCTGACGACGGCTGAATCGGATGCACGCCGCCTTCGTCACAAGAACGCCGACGCGCTCCGACTGGCAATCCAGTTATCGAAGCGCGGGGCAGCGAAGGAGGCGGTGGCGAAGGCGAAAGTGCCCGCCACACCGAGGAGTAGGCCCGCCTGCTCCACAGACTGTCCGGCATGCGCTGCTCCGACGAGGAAGACATCAACGCCTTCACCTCCTGCTCCGATGACGACGACGACGACGACGCTCCACCACACACCGACGCCTACACGGAGGATGGACACAATTGTGCGGACTATCGGAAGGGGAAGGGGGGCGGCGAGGAAATGGTGATTTCCTTCGCCCCTCCCCGTTTTGTTCATATTTTAATTATGCTTAATAGTTTCTAGTTTGAATTTGCCGATGAACTCCGGTGAACTATGATCCTTTTGTTCGGTGAAGCAATCCGATCTGATGAAAGATGTTGATCTATGTTTTACGTAATGTTGCATGCGTTTATATAGATATGAGGGATGAGGATGTGAAAAGCAAAAAATAAGACACGCCCGATCAATGCGTGCGGATGCGTTTAGAGAAGTTTAAGGAACCAAATTTGATATACCCGATTGTAGATGCTCTAAGAAGACGTAGGTTAGGGAGATCTGATGACTACGGGATATCTAATCAGACCGTTGACCGGCCGAAGCTCTTCCACCGGTCCACCCGGCGCGTAGCAGTCGCCCATGACGCACATGACAGGCAATTTGTGCTAAAATAGTCTGAGTCAAGTGAGTCTAGACTAGATATAATACTCAAGTCAAGCCAAGTCAAGTCCTCTTCAATAGTACTGCCTGGTGCTGAGTGCAGAACACGATATGTATCGTGACTGTCATTAGCAGTATTAAACTGCAATTTGTGAATGGTAACACCGCGATCGAGGAATGCGCATCCAAGAAGATGGAAGACATGAAACGTTCGCAGGTCGGACGTAGGACGCGACATCTCAATGGAAGCGTAGATTGACTGTGTAAACGTATGGTCTTCTGTCATCCTTGGAAACCAGATGCACATGCCGAGCTATTACTGTATGTTTTAAGTAGGTACGGTGCTCAATTTGGTCAAGAATGGAACTGACACACGCTTATTGTTTTTTTGAATTGATACACTCAAGTTAGATATCGTGGCAAGCCAATTTATGATTGGATGATTGTGAATCCTGCCCATTAGAGTTGAATACTCAGACTTAATGTTGACGCTTGCGTTTTTTTATTTTTTTTAGTCTTTCGACAATGTGCGTTCAGAAGAAGACGTTTCTGTTGACTACAAAGTCATCTATGATGATTTCATCAGTCTTGTAATAATGTATCGGCTCACTCAATCAAAAATGCTCACTTGCATTCATAGAGATACTCGCGAATATGAACAACTTTGATTGTACCGTGTTAAAAAAAAGTTAGACATCCCGAGATATGCGCGCTAAGCATGAATCTTCACAGATGTAGAGAAGATCGATGCCTGTAGTAATTTAAGATAACAGCGTATTCGTCATGTACATGGCTCTTGTACGTACGATGTGTCTTGACTCTATCAAAGGTTGCATTTGTGGAGGATTCACTAATCTGAAACTAAGCTTGCTCAACCAAATATGTTTCAAAGGTCTAGACAGAGTTCCTCTTTGTCATGTGTGATGCTTAAACAATACTTCGAAATTCAGGTTCGGTGGCTTATGAACAAGGCTCGTAAGTCAATGAGATGAGAATCATAGAACATAAACTTCATCTAACTGGACCTCCTGACATACCTCCTTATAGGGTGCGAAGAAGCAACTCCGGCCTGCGGCCTAGCAGATGTACCTGTGGCGAGTTACTTGCCTGTGGTCTTGATTGCTCAAGCGGCATTTTTTAATCCGACAGTAAACCAGTATGCACAACAATATCAAATAATGAGACCACAACAGCACGGTTGGTAAAGTGTGCATGCTTAACTGATGGTGTTACCTATATTTACTTCAGGTCCTATCCTTTTAACCGAAGGTCTTAGATGGGTTGGCCAGTTGTTACTAGTTGTTGAGTATCGAGATTAGATTGACAATATAGAATATATTAAAATGAATTTTGACTTGTCTTGTATTTTGAATAGATCATGTATTTTTATATATATGTCCACCTTAAGTAATACAACCAACTATTCCATCAATCTCTCTGTCCCTTCTAACATGATATTATCCTAACTGATCCAACCCTAGACGCTGTCGCCGCTTCCGTTCCGCGCCGCCCCAGGGGCGGTTGGCCTGCACGATTGCCGCCGGGGGCCGCATCGCCCATACCTAGAGTTCGTCCGCCGGTCGTGTTGACCAGCTGCCTTAGAGTCTTTTTCCCGGTCTTTTGATGCGGATTTTTTCTCTCTCGCCGATCATTTTGATCGGCATTTGTTTTTGATTTTTCGATCTAAGATCGGTTTGCGTCGCCCGCCACCACCGTCGACCATCACGCCTCTACTCCGACATCAGCGCGACCAGCCGACCTCTCCTCCAACCCGATGGCCTCGCACAACGCTGTGGCTCCTCAGGGCCATCTCCGTGTGTTTGCTCGCCCGTCGCCCCTGCGTCGGTTGTTGCCGCCCTACTCCGACCGGGACATCTTCATCACCACCGCCTTCGTCGCCTCGTACTGTCGCGCACCGGCTGCCTCAAGCCGGTTGCATTAGGTCGGCTCCCTGCTCCGGCCTTGTCGGCTGCCTCAGGCCGGCTGTCGGCTCCCGCCGCGTCGGCCTCACTGGCTGCCTCGGGCCGGCTGCTGGTTGTCTACTCGTTCGCCTTGTTGGCTGCCTCGGGCCGTCTGCGCCAGGTCGGCTGACGGCTCCAGCTCTCGGGCTCATACGCACATCGTCTCACGCCGATCATCGTCGCCAGCTTCATCTCGGACTCTACCGCCACAACATATCCACCGAGCGACGCCCCGACCTTGCACGCGATCGGATCGGTCACCCACCCACCCGCGATCCGCCTCATCTACGCCATGCGACCGATCTGGCCCGTCGGTAGCGCGTGCCTCCGCAGGTCCGTAAAGGTTGTCCCGAGTACAACCCGCCCCTCCACCGATCGAGCAACGGACTGTTGTTGCGTCGACCCGTCGGGCCATAGCATCGCCGGCCCGTGGTTCTCCCCATGGCAGCGCCGACTCACGCATTGCCTCTACGTCGCCCCTTTGGGTCGTAGTGCTGCGACACACGGTCCCCGCAACCCGCGAGCCGTCGCTACACCGTCCCTTCAGGTTGTAGTGGTGCGACACGAGATCCCCGTCACCGCCCGAGGTTGTCCCCGTGGTTGCACCGACCCATGCACCGTCACTACGTCGCCCCCTCTGGCCGTCATGCCGACATGGTCCACGCTGCCGTCCCGAGGTTTTGCCGCCGTCGCCCCGACCCGCGCGCTGCCACTTCATCACCCCTTTGGGCCGTAGCGCCGCGGCGCGCGGTCCAGTCCGTCGTCCCCATGCATCGACTTCCTGTGGTATGCATCGTGCCACCTCCCTCGACGCGGGAACGCCACTATCCGCGCCGGTCTTCGTCACGCTATCAGATTCTTTCTCACCTACTTCGAGCATCGCTGCCGCGCTCCTAACCAGCCGCGGCCGCCGCCCTTCTTCGGTGTCGCTGCAGCTCGCTCACCCGACCACTTCATCTACTCCGACCACTACGAACGACACCGGTCCCCCGTCGATTTGCGCCGCACCCGTCCTCGTGTCCTTCTCTGCTAGCCTCCTCGACATGGTGTACTGGTTTGTGCAGGTCCCCGTCTACGCATGTCCGGTGCTGACAACACCGACCCATGCCTTCGTCCTCGGTGCGTTCCTAGGCATGGAAAATCTGGAGCGACGCATCGTCAACATCGACTTCGTCCATCTACTCATGCCCGGTGCTGGCAACACCGATGCGTGCCTTTGTCTATGATGTGTCCCCGGGCTTGGCAAACCTGGCGCGATGCGTCGTCAATTACGTCTTCTTCCTGCCACACCACTACTTCAACAACACTGCGCCCATGACTAACTCGACGCCTCCTAGTGCACGCGGCTCCACGGCGACTACCTCGACACCGGCTACCCCGACTCGATATCGACCACGGCGTTCTTCGCACGGCTACCTCGACTACATCTACACCATCCTACGCTCTCGGCTACCTCTACAACGACACAAAGGGTAACGCCTTGCTTGAGCAACCTCGTCGGTTTTTCACTCCAGCCACAACTTCCGTGATGCATCGACCGATACGATTGGGGGGGGGGGGACCGTCACCTTACCTTTGGATGCTTCTCCAGTCTCACCGTCTGCGTCGCTACCGTTATGACTGCGGGGGATGTTGAGTATCATGATTAGATTGGAAACATATGATAGACTGGGAAGTATCCCGGCTTGTCTTGTACTCCAAATAAGTCATGTACTCGTATATATATGCTCACGAGGCTCAAGCAATACAATCAACTATTTCATCAATCTTATCCCTTCTAGCACTGGTAATAAAATTGCAAGGCCAACAAGCATTATCAAGTCACAAGTAAGAAGGGCCTGTGTTTTAAACTGCTCGAGCATACTATACCAGAGGGCAATTAATGTGGCAAAGTTCCACATATACTACTTGCCTAAATTGGCTCAAACGACTGTACAAAGCAAACCTCACCATACTGTTTCTTACAGAAACAAATGTGAGTGCAAGTGTGCAACCAACTCACACCATCATATTCATATGGACGCAAGATAAGTACAGAATCACAAGCTGAAAGGCTCACAAGCTCAGAATCCCATAGAACTGAACCAATTCACTACTAAATCTCAGTAGTGGTCCATGAATCATAATTGACCAGAAGCATGGGATAAGTTCTAAGTTCTGACTACAAAGTTTGGAACTGAGAGGCTCAGAACAGCATACACATTAAGAAACAGTGAACACAAGATTCAGAACATCGATAACAGGCACAAGAACAACATCTATTTTTAGCTTGCATGAACAAGTGGAGCAAATTGCTCAGAGGTTCATAGGTACACGAGGTGCAGAATCCGTGGCGATCGTACAAGTGCGGATTAATGTACCGGCGACTGAGTATCCTCATATACACTTGAATAAGAATCTCAACATCAGATTCAGTATACAGTTGAAGACGAGAAGAGGTCGTTGTGTCCCCCGAGCGGTCCAGCGTGAAGATTGGCCGCGGCATCCTCCTTCTCGAGCGCCTCTTCGGCCCGCCACGCTGCTTCAAATGGATCGAAGAAGCTCGGCCGCGAGTTGAACAAGTGCTCGTCGTGTTCCTGAAGCGATGGAGCGTCGTGAAGATCGGCTTCGGCATTGCACGTCTTCTCCTGCTCGAGCGCCTAGTCAGCGTGCCACTCTGCTTCAGATGGATGGAAGAAGACCGGCGGCGGCTTGTCGTTCGTCGAGACTGCCTGCCGCTCCAGCTCTGCTGTTGCTTCATCCATTATAGCGAAAAGCGTCTGGATGTCGAGCGCCTCCACAGCTTCAGATGGATGGAACAAGATCGGCGGCGGATTATCTTGGACCATGGAAGACTTGTGGTTCGTCGAGACGGCCGGACGCTCCTGCTCTGCTCCTGCTTTATCCATCATAGCCCAAAGCGTCTGGATGTCGAGCGCCTCTTCGGCCTGCCACTCTGCTTCAAATGGAGCGTGAAGATCGGCCTCGGCGTTGGAAGTCGCCATGATTTCTTCTTCAGCATCAGCGAAAAGCTTTTCCATCTCCTCTGGTTCAGAGTAGAAATTATGTTCGATGTCGTTTCTAGCTTCCACAGGGAGAGTTTCCTCCTCTTGTACCTCCCCGAGAAGCTCTTCCATTGAGCAAGCGAGCCAGGGAATGTCGTCGTCAGTTTCAGGTATGGGCTCAGCCGGCAAGGAAACCGGTGCTGCAGCGGTGAAGGACGCCGTGGCAGGTGCCTGGACGGGGACGGTAACTTTCATCCTCTTCTTGCGCTGCCGGCGATTTGGGGAGGTGCAAGTCCCCATGATTTCTTCTTCTGCATCAGCGAAAAGCTTTTGCGTCTCCTCTGGTTCAGAGTAGAAACTCTGTTGGATGTCGTTTCTAGCTTCGACCGGGAGAGTTTCCTCCACTTGCACCTCCCCGAGAAGCTCTTCCATTGTGCAAGAGATGCTCATGTCGTCATCAGCTTCAGGTATTTGCTCAACCGGCAAGGAAACCGGTGCTGCAGCGGTGAACGACGGTGTGGCAGGTGCCTGGACGGGGACGGCAACTCTCATCCTCTCATGGGGTGCGGCGGATGGGGCTCGACCGCGGCAGCGTGCTCTCGTTGCGGCGCGGGTCGTGGCACGGGCTCTGCTCTTCCTTGAAGCTTGTACGCGGCGGATTCACGGCCGGCAGGCGGCTGCTCTGCTGCTTCTAGTCTAGATGGGATGGGAGGGGGTTGATTGATGCGACGCCGGCGATTTGGGGAGATCGGCGGCGATTGGTTTGAGACGTATACGCGCAGGGTGTGCTCGTATTTAATAACCACGGAGCTGAAACTCTGCTGGTCCCGTCTCTACGCGCTTCCGTTTGTGCATTTGATGAAATCGTATTCCGAATCCGACTCTGTGCATCATTCGTTTGATTGATGGATCATGGATGGGCGTAAGAGCATCTCCAGCCGCCGCCCCCCAAGAGGCTTTAGAAGGTTTTTTTTTTTGAGCCGGCAGTCGAAAATCTGTTCAGTCGTGTCTCACGAGTCCATTTTTCGCCGGTTAGGGCCTAATTTAGCGTCGGCGTATCCAGGCCGAACCCGGCGTGCTAGAAGCGTCTGGGGCGCCGGACGAAACGATTTGACGCGAAAACGGGGATGGGTCCGCCGAGTCAGCGACCGAGCGGCGTCATCATCCTCATCGCCTCGATTTCCCCGCGGGGAATCAATGCAAGGCTGCCGCCGGTCAGCCTTCCATTGGTGCCGAGCCTTCACGAGCCAACGTTCATGGGCAGTGCAGTCATTACGCGACGACGCGCGTCCACACATCGCCTTCGACGCGTCCGCACGGTGCTGCCCGCTCGCCTGCTATAAAAGGCGACCTCGCCGGTGTTCGCCACACCTCGTCGTCTGCCCCCAATCCCACCAGCGACGCCCTCTCTCTTCCCGGCGATCTCCTCTCTCCCTCTCCTCCCGCAATGACCGAGCGCTACCCTGGCGACGACGTGGCCCGTAACGGCTTCGGCCGCCAGCACCTCCACGAGGACGAGGCCCTCCGGGAGTACCCGGCGTCGCCAGACATGCGGGCGCCCGGCGCCTGGAGGCTCAGCGCGGGCGGCGTCCCTGTGCCACCGGTGCCCACCGGAGCCGAGCGGCGCACCGAGATCGCCCGGATCCGATCCACCCTGTTCGAGGAGTATCGCCGGCAGCCGAGGTACGCTCCGGACAGCACCTCCCTCTGGATGGCCTACTTCGAGCGTCGCCGCGAGGAGCAGCTCGCCTCCACCAACGACGGCCCGCGCTCCGACGCAACAACAACGAGGGCCGTCGTCTTTGGTGGGGCGTCCCCGGACGCACTCTCGAGGCCGTCCTCGAGCACATCGAGGGCTGCAACGAGCCGCGCCCCGGGTACCCGAAAGCGACGTCCGTTTCCCGCCGGAGGGGCTCGTCGTGGCAGCCACGGCGTATGGAGGCGCCGTCGTCGTCGTCCTCGTACTCCTCCCACTCCTCCCAGTCCTCCCACTCCTTTGACACAACGCGCACGCCGCTCGTCGCCGTTAAGGCCGAGCCCGGCTTGTTGTCGCCGCTCCGACGCAGCGGACGCAACAGTGGCGGCATCACCATCAACGAGGGCCGTCGCCGCGAGCCCTCGCCTCCCCGCGGCCACCTCCGCCTTGTCAGGCCGAAGACGGAGCCTGGCACGCCGGTGGTGGTCAAGCAGGAGCACCTAGACATGGCCACCGCCGCCGACGAGGCCGCCCTGAAGTGGGCGCGGGACGACTACGTTCAGGAGGAGGTGGAGTGGCAACGTCGGGCCCTCGAGGAGATTGAGGCTCGCCACCGTGCCTGCCGCGAGGAGGAGACCGCCGGCCTCATCATCCTCGACGACGACAGCGACGGGGAGGCGTCTGGGCCCTCCAACCCCGACTTGCACCGTTCGGTGACACAGGACAGGGCTGCAGCAGGGACGGCGGCCGCGGCACGCCGGACGGCGATGACAACGACAAGGACGGGGACGGGGACGACGGCGGCGACTACACCAACTTCTACAAGCTCCTCGGCATGTAGAATGTGGCGCGTGGCGACGGGACGGCGACGACGGGACGACTACGTAGTCTTTTTTTATTTTAGCTTTTATATTATATTTTAATAAAAATCAAAACTTTTTAACTTTTTTGAGCCAATTCTACCCCATAATGGGTTAAAGCCTACAGGCGGCACTAAAATCGACCCCTAGAAGGACCAACGGTTGAAGATGCTCTAAGTGCACACAAGAGAAGAGCTGCTTTCATTTGATTTGTGAACGTCGGCTCATCACGTGCATCCTTCCTTCTTTCCGCCGGCTCGTCACGCGTTTGGTTATAGCAAACATGTCTGCCCGTTGCAACGAGAGAGCTTACTTCAATTCAATTTTGGTTTTGACTCGTAATATTGATGCGTGCATCTCCAGCTCTGGTAGCAACCGGTCGGCGCCGTTCTACACTTACGGGCCGTGTCTATCAATTAAGTCCATTTAAGAAATTCTATATGTGTCTCCGTCACATGTAGCGAATAAAACACAAATTAAGATCATATGTATTGGTTTTAATATTAACGTTGATGACTTTCTCAAGAAATGTTCGGATATTTTCAAAATAATTTTCATGTACTTTCGATGTTCATGAATTTTAGAAGTGTATGTATATCCTATAAAAATTATTTGTATAAAAAAGAATTGTGTAATCCATTGGTGTGTACGCGTGTGGATTTTCTAGAAAAAACGTACATAGAGTCTTCAATCATGGGACATGTACAAAGAGCAGCTAGTGGAAGTACAACTTGCTTATGAATTGTAATTGATTCATTGTAATCATTTTCCTCACTCGATCCTTGCCAAGCAGCACAGAGGAATGTTTGGCATGTCTATTTCCAATACGAATCGACGCCGGTACGAAAGAATGACGGATCATGCATCATTAATTTATGTTGCATCCTAAATAGATTTTTTCAAAATATTTAATAGATAAAAAGTAACATTATATTCAGATTCTACACATTTTTAATCAAATTTCATATAGAAAATGTTGGAATTCAAGTTAGGGTTTAAAAGATACAATTATTTAAAACAAAATATTTATTACATATGTACTGTCGGTAGATTAACACAAACATTGAGGGGCTTTGTGTAAAACTTCAGTAAACAATTCACTGTGAATTATAGTTGGACTACGGGTAGATTAGTATAAATGTCAGGAGGTTCTATGTAAATCGGAAAAAACGACTCGTCCCGATTTAAAGATGGACTGCGGGTGGATTTCAACAAGCTGTAGGTTTTTTTTGTGTGGCAAAAATGCAACGACGATGGGCAAAAATAATACATACTTTATTATTACTAGTAAAAGAGTCTGTCCGTTGCAACGAAAAAAAAAACCACACACCCTAACACAATAACCATAACTCAAGACCCCAATAGGTCTCGTCGAGGCGTTTCTATGTTGGCATTAGATTATGAATATTTTTCTTCATGCAAACTTTTGCCAAGGCGTGCATGCATTATTATCAACGGTTTCATTCGTCTCCAATCTGGCTTTGCTGAGGTGTTCGTTTGCAATCTGGATCGGTGTCGATACGAAAGAATGACATGTCATGCCCTATTGATTAAGGTTACATCCTAAATAGTTTTCTTAATGTTTAACATATAAACTAATATCATATTCAGATTTTACATATTTTTCTGATCAAATTATATATAAAAAATGTTGAAATTGAAGTTACGGTCTAAAAGATATAATTATTTTAAAAGAGTAGTATTTTCTCTAGGTAGACCACAGGTTAATTATCTAAATAGGCAGGGGATTTCGACAAAAAATGCAAATAACGATTGGTTTCCTCACTTAAAGATGTACTGCGAGTTTATTAGCAGAAAAGGGAGGAGGGTTTCTTAAGAATAAGGGAAATGATTTTTTTTTAGTACTAAAGGGTGGAGCACGGGTTAATTATTGAAAACTAAAGCGATTTTTTGTAAAACCGTGTGACGGAAAGAAATAGAAGGAATAGCCCTTTTATTATAATATAGATAAAGACAAGTAAAGATTAGGTAGAGATAACCACGGAGAGCTTGTAGTAGTACTTGCGGCCGATTACCAAAAGGAGATCTGTTTGACTTTGGTGGCAAACTTCCGTTTGTGTATTTGATGAAATCAGATTCCGACCCTGTGTAACTTTGGTGGCAAACTTCTGTTTGTATATTTGTTGAAATCAGATTCTGACCCTGTGCATCATTCGTGTGATGAAACAGAATTTTTTGTGAGAACTTTGCAATGTACGAGTGTCCCTATGCTTGTATTGAATGCCTTGGTTTGCAAGACATAGCAAATTTGGTTCCTCGCCTATTTCAGAATGGTTCAATGGATAATTAATGTCGGTATGATTTGCCACCTGTTTCCTTCACCTTGTTTCCTCTCGATTTCCTTTGCACATTTCTTTTTTCAATTTTATGTTTTTTTGGATTCTTTTTTATTTTACAATCTTCATGAATATTATGTTCATTTACTTTTCAGAATTGATGAATATTTTTAATTTATGAATATTTTGAAAAAATACACGAGGAAGTTATTAACTTGCGAACATTTTTATTATTAATTAACACTTTTAATATTGATGATTCTTAAATTTGCAGAACATTTTTTTATAAATCGTGAAAATTATTTAAAACGCATGAACATTTTTCAAAATTGATAGCATTCTTGTAAATCAAAATTATTTTTCAACCTATTAAAACACACAACAATTTCTCAAAAAGTGTTTGTGAATATGAGCTTTTACACAGCCACACCCCACACGTTTAGACGGCTGCATTCGTCTGTGCTAGTAAACAAGAATGAAACTTGATGAATTTGTGTGTATGCACTTTAAATGGGTCGCCTATCGAGGTGGCAGGTGCCCATTATTCATGCAAAGTGCTTATTCTCAAAGTCCGAAAGAGGTTCTTGGGGACTCCGAGAAAGAATCACTTGAAGTTGAGTCAACTTGATTTGTTCCTCAACTAATTCATGATTTGAGTTTCAAATACGACAATTATTCATTGTGCCGCTTGGCCATTATGTGGTTAGTGCCCCTATTGGTCATTTGACACCTTGAGATCGCTCCTGCCTATTAAATAGCTTTGCATCCCAACCTTAGACAGTTGGTTGCTCCATTTGTTTTGACATGAGTTTCTCTGAGCAACCCCTCCTCCGAAAGAATTAGGAAAATCATAAAAGAGATAACCCTATAGACTTGAATTTGTTAAGTCATTGAGCATCACGAGGATAAATTTTTCATGAGAGATATGCAAATCATTTCTAGATAGGAATCTAATGTGACTCATGAACTTGTCATTCCAATGGAATATTGTGAGCCAACACATGATGAAAATCATGTGGAGGATAACGAGGAAACTCCTTTTAGGTGCAGGAGACAGACAACTGCAAAGTCGTTTAGTGATGATTTCCTTGTGTACCTCGTGAATGATGCTCTCAATTTGATTTCATAAGCGTATGCATCTCTACATGCTAACTACTGGAAGGATGCAGTCACTAGCGAGATGGAATCCATCTTGCCTAACGGGATATGGGAGATCACTGGTCATCCCTATGGTTGCAAACTAGTGGGATGTAAGTGGGTGTTCAAAAGGAAGCTTAGGCCTGATAGTACCATTGAAAAGTACAAGGCAAGGCTTGTGACCAACGATTGTACCCAGAAAGAAGACAAAGATTTCTTCGATACCTACTCACATGTGGCTAGATTGATAACCATTTGAGTAGTAGTCTCATCGGCCGCCTTGCATGCTCTTCTCATTGATCAGATCGACGTCAAGATAATTTTCCTTATGAAGAGCTAGACGAGGAAATCTACATGCAACAACTTGATGTCTTTGAATTAGACGGCCAGGAAGGAAAGTTGTGTGAGTTATTGAAATATTTGTATGGCCTGAAATGAGAACCTATGCAATAACATGAGAATCTTGATAAAAAAATAACATTTCGAAAATGTGTATATTATTGCCATGGTGGGGGCGAAGGAGTTATATTATGTCTGTATGTTGATGACATACTGATATTTGGAACCAACCTCAAAGTCATTGAGGAGGTTTAAGACTTTCGTACCTCGATATATTGAAAATATGCCCTAGAGGCAATAATAAAGTTGTAATTATCACACTTCCTTGTTCTTGATAAGCGTTTATTCTTCATGCTATAATTATATTAACCGAAAACTCAAATACATGTGTGGATACATAAAGAAACGCCATGTCCCTACTGACTCTCTACTTGACTAGCTCATTGATCAAATATTGTTATGGTTTCCTAACCATATACATTAGTTTTCATTTGATAATGGGATCACATCATTAGGGGAATAATGTGATGGAGATACCCAATCGTAAGCTTAGCAATTGATCATGTCACTTAGTTTTATTTGCTACAACTTTCTTAATGTCAAGTATCTATGTTTAGACCATGAGATCATGCCACTCCCTAATATCGGAAGAATAATTTATGGGTATCAAACGTCACTTCGTATCTGGGTGATCAGAAAGGTGCTCTTCAGGTATCTCAGAAAGTATTTGTTGGGTTGCATGGACCGAGACTGAGATTTGTCACTCCATGTGACAGAGAGATATCTTTGGACTCTCTCGGTAATACGATTTCCTAATTAGCTTGCAAGCATGTGACTAATGTGTTTAGTCACGGGGTGTTGGGAATATGCCCTAGAGACAATAATAAAATAGTTATTATTATATTTCCTTGTTCATGATAATTGTCTAGTGTTCATGCTATAATTGTATTAACCAGAAACCGTAATACATGTGTGAATACATAGACCACAACATGTCCCTAGTGAGCCTTCAGTTGGCTAGCTCGTTGATCAATAGATGGTCACGTTTTCATGACCATGGACATTGGATGTCATTGATAATGGGATCACATCATTAGGAGAATGATGTGATGGACAAGACCCAATCCTAAGCATAGCACAAGATCGTGTAGTTCGTCTACTAAAGCTTTTCTAATGTTAAGTATCGTTTCCTTATACCATGAGATTGTGCAACTCCCAGATACCGTAGGAATACTTTGGGTGTGCCAAACGTCACAACGTAACTGGGTGGCTATAAAGGTATAGTACGGGTATCCCCGAAAGTATATGTTGGGTGGGCACGAATTGAGACTAGGATTTCTCACTCTGTGTGACGGAGAGGTATCTCTGGGCCCACTCGGTAAGACATCATCATAATGAGCTCAATGTGACTAAGGAGTTAGCCATGGGATGATGTGTTACGGAACGAGTAAAGAGACTTGCCGGTAACAAGATTGAACAAGGTATAGGGATACCGACGATCGAATCTCGGGCAAGTGTCATACCGGTAGACAAAGGGAATTGTATACGAGATTGATTGAATCCCCGACATCGTGGTTCATACGATGAGATCATCATGGAGCATGTGGGAGCCAACATGGGTATCCAGATCCCGCTGTTGGTTATTGACCGGAGAGGTGTCTCGGTCATGTCTACATACCTCCCAAACCCGTAGGGTCTACACACTTAAGGTTCGATGACGCTAGGGTTATAGGGAAATTGTGTACGTGGTTACTGAAGGTTGTTTGGAGTCCCAAATGAGGTCATGTACGTCACGAGGAGTTCCGGAATGGTCCGGTGGTAAAGATTCATATACAGGAAGTGAGGATTTGGTCACCGAAAGTTTTTCGGGCGTCATCGGTAACGTATCGGGACCATCGGAAGGGTTCCGGGGGTCCACCGGGAGGGGCCCCGGGCCCCGGAAGGCTACATGGGCCAAGACTGGGAGGGAACCAGCCCCTAGGTGGGCTGGTGCGCCTTCCACCTCAGCCTAAGGCTCAGCAAGGGTGGAGGGGGGCAAACCCTAGGCATGGAGGGCCCTAGGCCCACCCTAGGGCGCCACCCCTCCTCCCCTCTCTTGGCCGCCGCCGCCCCAAGGGCCATCTAGGGCCGGCCGCAGACCTAAGGTGGGAACCCTAGCTAGGGGATGCGCCCTCCTCCTCCTCCTATAAATAGTGGAGGGTTTTGGGCTGCCCACGATACGCATCTCTCTCTCTCTCTCTCTCGGCGCAGCGCTACCCCTCCTCCTCCTCGTCATGTAGGGTAACGCAGCAGAAAACAAAAATTTCCGACCTACGCACCAGCCCAGGACCACTATGAAGACTGCATACAAGGTTTGATCTTTTCGTTACCGACTCGTAGCGTAGCGGAAGTAGAGTCGATGACGATCGGCGGTGCAGATCCCCGCAGCTAGGATTTACAACCTCCCAACCGCGAGGATGTATACCCTCATCTGCCCCGCGGACAGCCCCCCGGGAGGCGGTCGGACAGTCCCCCGGACGGTGTCGCAGACAGCCCTTCAGGAGGACCTCCGAAACTCGGACTGTCACTCGAACAGCCCTTCGGGAGGACCTCCAAAACTCGGACGGTCACACGGACAGCCCTTCGGGAGGCACTCTCGAACTAAGACCGAAACTACGATCTCTCTATAGAGTTGCACACATAGGGTGTCATCTATCCGGTAGATCTTCGCCGTCCAGAACTAGTTCCTGCCGGAACCTAGACAGCCTTTCGGCTCTACGAAACTATTTCGCTGGGAGGGAGAGAGAGAGAGCCAGATCATGCATGGCATTTGTATGAGAGTAAGAGTGTGTCTTTAGGCAGCCCACTCCACCCCTATTTATAGGCCAAGCCCAAGGGTGGCTTCTCCAAGAAGCCAAGTGGGAAAATACCAAAGGGCCCTCAAGGTGGCTTCTCTAAGAAGCCACCCAAAAAGCACTTTCACTATTCATGACGACATTTTTCAGCGTCCGTTCGAACCGAAAATATTTATGTGGTCTTAGAACAATTCCAGTACCCACTAAAATAATTTTTAATGAGATCCGGAACAATTCCGGATTAGTGATTTTCATTTGCGAAAAGCATCTGAAGCGGTTTCGGCAGCTCCGGAACATTTCCGGTTTTTCTTCCGGAAAATTCCCAGAAGTTTCCAGAATGATTCTGGCACCCTCCAAGAATTATCAGGCATGTGCCGAAACCAATTTGACTTAATGGTATGCCTTGAAACAACTTTTCAGTTTCACCGAAACTGTTCCAGTGTTCTCTCTGCGGAACTTTTCCGCTGTCCGAAACTTTTCCGGCGTCCGAAACTTTTTCGGTGATTTTCTCTCAGACTCCCTGTCTAGTATTCAGCAGATAGATGACCCTTAAGCGTGTGACCCTATAGGTTCGGTGAAGCATAGACATGACCTGGAACCCCTTCCGATCAATGATCAACATCGGAGCCGTGGACACCCATATTGATCCCTATACTCACACGAATAAATATTCGAGTGAACCTCCAATTGCCGTTTGCTATTACTGTTGCTTCGCGATATGTTACAAATACCCGAGGTGAGACATGTTGGCATCCCCGTGGATCAACAACTTGTCCACTATGCCATGTTGGGGAACGTTGCATGGGAAACAAAAAATTTCCTACGCACACGCAAACCTATCCATGGTGATGATCATCTACGAGAGGGGGAGTTGATCTACATACCCTTGTAGATCGCTAAGCGGGAAGCGTTAAGAAACGCGGTTGGTGTAGTCGTACTTCTTCGCGATCCAAATCGCCGAGCGTCCCACGATCCAATCACGAACCGTCCCGCGATCCAATCATGAACCGTCCCGCGATCTCGTCACGATCCATCCCGCGATCCGATCACGAACGTCTCGTGGCCTTGATCACGATCCTTCCGATCTAGTACCGAACGGACGGCACCTCCGCGTTCATCACACGTGCAGCTTGATGACGATCTCCACCGTCTTGATCCAAAAAGAGGAGGTGGAGAGGAGAGAGAGTTCACCGGCAGCGTGACGGCGCTCCGGTGATGGTGGTGGAGGAATTCCGGCAGGGCTTCGCCTAAGCACTGCGGAAAACCGATCTAGAGGAGAAACTGTGCACCGGTGGAACGGGTAGCACGTGGCCGGAAATTCTGCCAAAACCCTAGCTATTCCACCAGTATATATAGGAGGAGAGGAGAGTAGAGGTAGCCAAGGGCCTCCTTGGTTCGGCCGAAGTGGAGGGGAGCAATCCTACTCCACCTCCAATCCTAGTTGGAGTAGGATTGCTCCCTATTGGCTGATTTTTGGCCTTTTTTCCTTTAGCCTTTTCTCTCTTGCGCCATGGGCCTTCTAGGATGATTCCCCAGCCCACTAAGGGATGGTAATTATTCTCCCACAGCCCATGGACCTCTTGGGGTCGAAATACCCCTCCCGGAGGCCTCCCGGTACACTATCGGCACTCCCGGTACACTACCGATGAGCCCAAAACTTTTCCGGCGACCAAACTGGGACTTCCTATATATGAATCTTTAGCTCTGGACCATTTCGGAGCTCCTCGTGATGTTTGGGATCTCATTCGGGACTCCGAACAACCTTCGGTTACCACCATACATAACTCTATACTACCGAAACGTCACCAAACCTTAAGTGTGCAGACCCTGCGGGTTCGAGAACTATGTAGACATGACCGAGACACCTCTACGGTCAATAACCAATGGCGGGACCTAGACGTCCACATTGGTTCCTACATATTCTACGAAGATCTTTATCGGTCGAACCTCTATGTCAAGGATTCAGTTAATCCCGTATAACGTTCCCTTTGTTCTTCGGTATGTTACTTGCCCGAGATTCGATCGTCGGTATCCCAATACCTAGTTCAACCTCGTTACCGGCAAGTCTCTTTACTCGTTCCGTAATACAAGATCCTGTGACCAACACTTAGTCACAATGCTTTCAAGGCGTGTGTGTGATCTTGCATTACCGAGTGGGCCCTGAGATACCTCTCCGTCACACGGAGTAACAAATCCCAGTCTTGATCCATGCCAACCCAACAGAGACCCTCGGAGATACCTGTAGTGCACCTTTATAGTCACCCAGTTACGTTGCGACGTTTGATACACACAAAGTATTCCTCAGGTGTCAGTGAGTTGCATGATCTCATGGTCATAGGAACATATACTTGGCATGCGGAAAACAACAGCAATAAACTGATACGGTCATATGCTACGTTTGTAATTTGGGTCTTGTCCATCACATCATTCTCCTAATGATGTGATCCCGTTATCAAATGACATCTCATGTCCATGGCTAGGAAACCTTAACCATCCTTTGATCAACGAGCTAGTTCACTAGAGGTATACTAGGGACATAGTGTTTTGTCTATGTATCCACACATGCATCCATGTTTCCAATTAATACAATTCTAGCATGGATAATAAACGATTATCATGAACAAGGAAATGCAATAATAAACACTTTATTTATTGCCTCTAGGGCATATTTCCAACAGTATTCAGCAGATAGATGACCCTTAAGCGTGTGACCCTATAGGTTCGGTGAAGCATAGACATGACCCGGAACCCCTTCCGATCAATGATCAACATCGGAGCCGTGGACACCCATATTGATCCCTATACCCACACGAATAAATATTCGAGTGAACCTCCAGTTGCCGTGTGCTATTACTGTTGCTTCGCGATATGTTACAAATACCCGAGGTGAGACATGTTGGCATCCCCGTGGATCAACAACTTGTCCACTATGCCAGTTACCTCGTTACCGGTATTGTTCTCTTTTCTCGTTCCCGTGTTCCGGCATCCCCGTGATCAAATCACAAAGTGTCTGGCCAGACGATGATGGATACCGTAACACCGAGAGGGCCCAGAGATATCTCTCCATCGTCGGAGGAGCAAATCCCAATCTTGAGCTATCAAGTTACTTGACATACTTTTCCATGAACCTGTAAGCCGCCGTAATAGCCACCCATTTACGGATGACGTTTAACAAACCCCAAAGTTCATGAAGCAAGTATGAAGAAACTCGATACTCTCATGGTCTAAGGAATTATGCAAACAGTAACTTGTTTGTGTTATTAACCATTAACTTATGACGAATGTATCTCATAGCATAACATCAATCCGGGTCGATTCAACACAAATGTTCTACTAACATTGTGCCCTCAAAATTGCCGGCATAGCCATGCCATGATCAGGAAAACAGGATCATCATGCAATACTTGAGCCAGTCTTAGAGGCCAGACTAGGAATACATTTTACCATTTATTATTCCACACATGCATATGAGTCTTCCTTCAAGCCTCGTGATTATTGCAGACTCAAGAACCATAGTAGTTATAGCATGGAACATAAACCTAATTATGAACAGGGAGATAATCAATAACATTTATTATTGCCTCTAGGGCATATATCCTACACGTCCTCCATAGTGCTTGGCGAAGCCTTGCCGGAGAACCACGCAGCTCCACCGTCACCACGCCGTCGTGCTCCCGGAGCTCTCCCTCAACCTCTCCTTCCTACTTGCTGGATCAAGGCGTAGGAGACGTCACCGGGTTGCACGTGTGTTGAACGCGGAGGCGCCGTTGTTCGGCGCTTAGATTGGAATCCACCACGATCTGAATCGCTGCGAGTACGACTCCGCCAACCGCGTTCTAGTAACGCTTCCGCTTTGCGATTTTCAAAGGTATGAAGATGCACTCACCTTTTGCTCATTGCTGGTTTCTCCATAGATTGATCTTGGTGATGCGTAGGAATTTTTTTGATTTACTACTACGTCTCCTAACACGGGGGTATCGTATTACGGAACGAGTAAAGAGACTTGCTAGAAACAAGATTGAACTAGATATGGCAATATCGACGACCGAGTCTTGGGCAAGTAACCTATCGTCTGACAAAGGTTGCTAGTGGGTGTCTATCTCTCCCACTCTAGTCGGATCGGATTCGATGAAGAGGGTACTTATGAAGGGTAAATAGCAACTGGCATATCACGTTGTGATTTTTGCGTAGGAAAGAAACGTTCTTGCTAGAAACCTATAGCAGCCACGTAAAAACTTGCAACAACAAATTAGAGGACATCTAACTTGTTTTTGCAGCATATGCCGTGTGATGTGATATGGCCAAAGGATGTGATATGATATATGTGATGTATGAGATTGATCATGTTCTTGTAATAGGATTCACAACTTGCATGTCGATGAGCATGACAACCGGCAGGAGCCATAGGAGTTGTCTTAATTTATTGTATGACCTGCGTGTCAATCAAAAATGCCATGTAGTTACTTTACTTTATTGCCAACCGTTAGCCATAGTAATAAAAGTAATAGTTGGCGAGACAACTTCATGAAGACACGATGATGGAGATCATGATGATGGAGATCATGGTGTTGTGCCGGTGACAATGATGATCATGGTGCCCCGAAGATGGAGATCAAAGGAGCAAGATGATATTGGCCATATCATGTCACTATATGATTGCATGCAATGTTTATCATGTTTTACATCTTATTTGCTTAGAACGACGGGAGCTTAAATAAGATGATCTCTCACTAAAATTTCAAGAAATGTGTTCACCCTAACTGTGCACAATTGCTAAGGTTCGTTGTTCCGAAGCACCACGTGATGTTCAGGTGTGATAGGTTCTAACGTTCACATACAATGGGTGTAAGCCAGATTTACACACGCAATACACTTAGGTTGACTTGACGAGCCTAGCATGTACAGACATGGCCTCGAAACACGGGAGACCGAAAGGTTGAACATGAGTTGTATAGAAGATACGATCAACATGGAGATGCTCACCATTGATGACTAGTCCGTCTCACGTGATGATCGGACACGGGCTAGTTGACTGGATCATGTGTCACTTGGATGACTAGAGAGATGTATATCTAAGTGGGAGTTCATTAAATAATTTGAACTTAATTATCATGAACTTAGTCTAAAATTGTCTTTACAATATATATTGTAGATCCAATGGCCCACGCTAATGTTGCCCTCAACTTCAACGCGTTCCTAGATAAAACCAAGCTGAAAGACGATGGAAGCAACTATTCAGACTTGGTCCGTAACTTGAGGATCATCCTCATAGCTTCCAAGAAATTATATGTCCTTGATGCACCGCTAGGTGACGCACCCGTTTTCCCAGCGGCTCAAGACGTTATGAACGCCTGGCAGTCGCGGTGTGATGATTACTCCCTGGTTCAGTGCGGCATGCTTTACAGCTTAGAACCGGGGCTCCAAAAGCGTTTTGAGCAACACAGAGCATATGAGATGTTCCAAGAGCTGAGAATGGTTTTCCAAGCTCATGCCCAGGTAGAGAGATATGATGTCTCCGACAAGTTCTTCAATTGTAAGATGGAGGAAAATAGTTCTGTCAGTGAGCACATACTCAAAATGTTTGGGTCGCACAACCGCTTGTCTCAACTGGGAGTTAATATTCCGGATGACTCGGTTATTGACAAAATCCTCCAGTCGCTTCCACCTAGCTACAAGAGCTTTGTGATGAACTACAACATGCAGGGGATGGAGAAGTCCATTCCTGAGTTGTACTCGATGCTGAAATCAGCGGAGGTCGAGATCAAAAAGGAGCATCAAATGTTGATGGTCAATAAGACCACTAGTTTCAAGAAAGGCAAGGGTAAGAAGAACTTCAAGAAGGACGACAAAGCAGTTGCCACTCCTGGTAAGCAAGATGCCGGGAAGAAGAACAAGAATGGACCCAAGCCTGAGACCGAGTGCTTTTATTGCAAGGGTACCGGTCACTGGAAGCGAAACTGCCCCAAGTACTTAGCGGATAAGAAGGCCGGCAACGTTAAAGGTATATGTGATATACTTGTTATTGATGTGTACCTTATCAGCGCTTGTAGTAGCTCCTGGGTATTTTATACCGGTGCAGTTGCTCACATTTGTAACTCCAAGCAGGAGCTGCAGAATAAGCGGAGACTGGCAAAGGACGAGGTGATGATGCGCGTCGGGAATGGTTCCAAGGTCGATGTGATTGTCGTCGGCACGCTACCTCTACATCTACCTTCGGGATTAGTTTTAAACCTCAATAATTGTTATTTAGTACCAGCTTTGAGCATGAACATTGTATCTGGATCTCGCTTGATGCGAGATGGCTACTCATTTAAATCTAAGAATAATGGTTGTTCTATTTATATGAGAGAAATGTTTTATGGTCATGCCCCGCTGGTCAATGGTTTATTTTTTATGAATCTCGAACGTGATGTTACACATGTTCATAGTGTGAGTACCAAAAGATGTAAGGTTGATAACGATAGTCCCATTTACATGTGGCACTGCCCCTTGGTCATATTGGTGTCAAACACATGAAGAAACTCCATGCTGATGGACTTTTGGAGTCTCTTGATTTTGAATCATTTGACACGTGCGAACCATGCCTCATGGGCAAGATGACCAAGACTCCGTTCTCCGGAACAATGGAGCGAGCAACTGACTTGTTGGAGATAATACATACCGATGTATGCGGTCCAACGAGCGTTGAGGCTCGCGGTGGCTAGCGTTATGTTCTCACCCTCACTGGTGACTTAAGCAGATTTGAGTATGTCTAATTAATGAAACACAAGTCTGAAACCTTTGAAAAGTTCAAGGAATTTCAGAGTGAGGTAGAGAATCAACGTGACAGGAAAATAAAGTGCCTACGATCTGATCGTGGCAGAGAATATTTGAGTCACGAGTTTGGCACGCACCTAAGGAAATGTGGAATTGTTTCACAGCTCACGCCGCCTGGCACACCTCAGCGAAATGGTGTGTCTGAACGTCATAATCGCACTCTATTGGATATGGTGCGATCTATGATGTCTCTTACCGACTTACCGCTATCATTTTGGGGATATGGATTAGAAACTGCCACATTCACTTTAAATAGGGCACCGTCTAATCCGTTGAGATGACACCATATGAATTATGGTTTGGACAGAAACCTAAGCTGTCGTTTTTGAAAGTTTGGGGATGCGATGCTTATGTGAAGAAACTTCAACCTGAGAAGCTTGAAGCCAAAGCGGAAAAGTGTGTCTTCATAGGATACCCCAAAGAAACTATTGGGTATACCTTCTACCTCAGATCCGAAGGCAAAGTCTTTGTTGCCAAGAATGGATCCTGTCTAGAGAAAGAGTTTCTCTCGGAAGAAGTAAGTGGGAGGAAAATAGAACTTGATGAGGTAATTGTACCTCCACTCGAATCGGAGAGTAGCGCAACACAGGAAGTTGTTTCTGTGGAGCCTGCACCGGCACGAGAGGAAGTTAATGATGATGAACATGAAGCTTCAGATCAAGTTTCTATTGAACCTCGAAGGTCCACAAGGACACGTACCGCACCAGAGTGGTACGGCAACCCTGTCCTAGAGATCATGTTGTTGGACAATGGTGAACCTTCGAACTATGAAGAAGCGATGGCGGGCCCGGATTCCAACAAATGGCTTGAAGCCATGAAATCCGAGATAGGATCCATGTATGAGAACAAAGTATGGACTTTGGTGGACTTGCCCGATGATCGGCGAGCCATAGAAAATAAATGGATCTTTAAGAAGAAGACTGAGGCGGATGGTAATGTGACCGTCTATAAGGCTCGGCTTGTCGCTAAGGGTTATAGACAAGTTCAAGGATTTGACTACGATGAGACATTCTCACCCGTAGCGATACTGAAGTCCGTCTGAATCATGTTAGCTATTGCCGCATTTTATGATTATGAGATCTGGCAAATGGACGTCAAACCGGCATTCCTTATTGGTTTCCTTAAGGAAGAACCATATATGATGCAGCCGGAAGGTTTTGTCGATCCTAAAGATGCTAACAAAGTATGCAACCTTCAGCGCTCCATATATGGGCTGGTGCAAGCATCTCGAAGTTGAAACATTCGCTTTAATGAGGTGATAAAAGCGTTTGGGTTTATACAGGTTTATGGAGAACCCTGTATTTATAAGAAAGTGAGTGGGAGCTCTGTAGCATTTCTCATATTATATGTGGATGACATATTGTTGATGGGAAATGATATATAACTTTTGGAAAGCATAAAGGCCTACTTGAATAAGTGTTTTTCAATGAAGGACCTTGGAGAAGCTGCTTACATATTAGGCATCAAGATCTATAGAGATAGATCGAAACGCCTCATAGGTCTTTCACAAAGCACATACCTTCAAAAGATATTGAAGAAGTTCAATATGGATCAGTCCAAGAAGGGGTTCTTGCCTATGTTACAGGGTGTGAGATTGAGTACGACTCAATGCCCGACCATGGCAGAGGATAGAGAAAAGATGAGTGTCATCCCCTATGCTTCAGCCATAGGCTCTATTATATATGCCATGTTGTGTACCAGACTTGATGTGAACCTTGTCATAATTTTGGTAGGGAGGTACCAAAGTGATCCCGGAGCGGAACACTGGACAACGGTCAAGAATATCCTGAAGTACCTGAAAAGGACCAATGACATGTTTCTCGTAT
Organism: Hordeum marinum; assembly: GCA_022496015.1. Taxonomy (NCBI): domain Eukaryota; kingdom Viridiplantae; phylum Streptophyta; class Magnoliopsida; order Poales; family Poaceae; genus Hordeum; species Hordeum marinum. Next base: position 145,102,784 of record CM039678.1, read on the forward strand.
ATGGAGGTGCCGAAGAGCTCATCTTAAAGGGTTACGTCGATGCTAGCTTCGACACAGATCCGGATGACTCCAAGTCACAAACCGGGTACGTGTATATTTTGAACGGAGGGGGAGTCAGCTGGTGCAGAAGCAAGCAAAGCGTCGTGGCGGCATCTACACGTGAAGCAGAGTACATAGCTGCTTCAAAAGCAGCAAAGGAAGGAGTCTGGATGAAGGAGTTCATCACCGACCTAGGAGTGATTCCCAGTGCGTCGGGCCCGATGACTCTATTCTATGACAACACTGGAGCTATTGCCCTTGCCAAGGAGCCCAGGTTTCACAAGAAGACAAGACACATCAAGCGCCGCTTCAACTCCATTCGTGATTACATTCAGGAAGGAGATATAGATATTTGTAAAGTGCATACGGATCTGAATGTCATAGATCCATTGACTAAACCTCTCTCACGAGCAAAACATTATCAACACCAGAACTTTATGGGTGTTCGATACATCACAATGTAACTAGGTTATTGACTCCAGTGCAAGTGGGAGACTGTAGGAAATATGCCCTAGAGGCAATAATAAAATGGTTATTATTATATTTCCTTGTTCATGATAATTTTCTAGTGTTCATGCTATAATAGTATTAACCGGAAATCGTAATACATGTGTGTATACATAGACCACAACATGTCCCTAGTGAGCCTCTAGTTGGCTAGCTCGTTGATCAATAGATGGTCACGGTTTAATGACCATGGACATTAGATGTCGTTGATAACGGGATCACATCATTAGGAGAATGATGTGATGGACAAGACCCAATCCTAAGCATAGCACAAGATCGTGTAGTTCGTCTACTAAAGCTTTTCTAATGTCAAGTATCGTTTCCCTAGACCATGATATTGTGCAACTCCCGGATACCGTAGGAATACTTTGGGTGTGCCAAATGTCACAACGTAACTGGGTGGCTATAAAGGTATACTATGGGTATCCCCGAAAGTATCTGTTGGGTTGGCACGAATCGAGACTGGGATTTGTCACTCCGTATGACGGAGAGGTAACTCTGGGCCCACTCGGTAAGACATCATCATAATGAGCTCAATGTGACTAAGGAGTTAGCCACGGGATGATGTGTTACGGAATGAGTAAAGAGACTTGTCGGTAACGAGATTGAACAAGGTAGAGGGATACCGACGATCGAATATCGGGCAAGTGTCATACCGGTAGACAAAGGGAATTGTATACGAGATTGATTGAATCCCCGACATCGTGGTTCAGCCGATGAGATCATCATGGAGCATGTGGGAGCCAACATGGGTATCCAGATCCCGCTGTTTATTATTGACCGGAGAGGTGTCTCGGTCATGTCTACATACCTCCCGAACCCGTAGGGTCTACACACTTAAGGTTCGCTGACGCTAGGGTTATAGGGAAATTGTGTACGTGGTTACCAAAGGTTGTTTGAAGTCCCGAATGAGATCCCGGACATCACGAGGAGTTTCGGAATGGTCCGGAGGTAAAGATTCATATATAGGAAGTGAGGATTTGGTCACCGGAAGTGTTTCGAGCGTCACTGGTAACGTACTGGGACCACCGGAAGGGTTCCGGGGGTCCACCGGGAGGGGCCCGGGGCCCCGGAAGGCTACATGGGCCAAGAGTGGGAGGGAACCAGCCCCTAGGTGGGATGGTGCGCCTCCCACAAGCCCAAGGTGCGACAAGGGTGGAGGGGGGCAAACCCTAGGCGTGGAGGGCCCTAGGACCACCCTTGGGCGCCGCCCCTCCTCCCCTCTCTTGGCCGCCGCCGCCCCAAGGGCCATCTAGGGCTAGCCGCAGCCCTAGGGTGGGAACCCTAGGAGGTGCGCCCCCTCCTCCTCCTCTTATAAATAGTGGAGGGTTTTGGGCTGCCCACGATACGCATCTCTCCCTCTCTCGGCGCAGCCCTACCCCTCCTCGTCCTCGTCCTCCGTAGTGCTTGGCGAAGCCCTGCCGGAGTACCACGCAGCTCCACCGTCACCACGCCGTCGTGCTGCCGGAGCTCTCCCTCAACCTCTCCTTCCTCCTTGCTGGATCAAGGCGTAGTAGACGTGGCCGGGCTGCACGTGTGTTGAACGCGAAGGCGCCGTTATTCGGCGCTTAGATCGAAATCCACCGCGATCTGAATCGCTGTGAGTATGACTCCACCAACCATGTTCTAGTAATGCTTCCGCTTTGCGATCTTCAAAGGTATGAAGATGCACTCCCTTTTTGCTCGTTGCTGGTTTCTCCATAGATTGATCTTGGTGATGTGTAGGAATTTTTTTGATTTACTACTACGTCTCCTAACACGGGGGTATCGTATTACGGAACGAGTAAAGAGACTTGCTAGAAACAAGATTGAACTAGATATGGCAATATCGACGACCGAATCTTGGGCAAGTAACCTATCGTCTGACAAAGGGAATATCGTCACACAAAGGAAATTGTATACGGGATTATCTGAATCGTCGACATTGTGGTTCAAACCGATAAATATGTTCATTGTCGATATGGACATCCAGGTCCCACTATTAATTATTGATCGGAGAGGTGTCTCGATCATGTGTGCATGTTGTTGAACCCGTAGGGTCACACACTTAACGTTCGGTAACACTAGGGTAATAATGGGATATTCATAATGGTGAGACTGAATATTTTTCGCAGTCTTGGATGAGATTCAGGACATCACGAGGAGCTTCATAATAGTTCAAAGGTAAAGAATTATGGGGAAGTGGTTTTCAGGGTTCCGAAAAAGTTTGGAAATTTACCAACATTGTGCCGGAGGGTCCGGAAAGGGTTTTCGGGGACCACCAGTTGGCCCCACCTATCTTGGAGTCCTGCTTGGGGTTAAGGGGGGTGCCCTATCCTAGATGGGACAAGCGCACTAGTCCCGCCAAGGGCCCATGCGGTTGGAGTGAGAAACCCTAGGGAAGGGGAAGCACCTCCACTTAGCTTGGAGGGCAAGCCTCTCACCTGGCCGCCGCTCCCTCTCCTTGGCCGAGGGGCCCGGGATGGCCGACCCCTTCACCCCTATATAAATAGATATAAATAGAGGGGAGGGGCTGGGCACAACCACATAGGAACTATGGCCGCCGCCCTCCCTCTCTCCCCGCACCTCCCCTCCGTTTGCGCTCGATGAAGCCATGTCGGAGTTCCACCACCACCACCATGTCGTCGTCTTACTGGCCTAGATCCCACTTGCCTCTGCCCCTCGCTTGCTGGATCGATAAGGAGGAGACTTCACCAAGCCGTACGTGTGCACATCTCGGATGTGTCGTTCGTGCGGTGCTAGATTAGATTGGATCATGAAGAGTACGACTACATCAACCATGTTCAATATTGGTTCCGCTTTCGGTCTACAAGGGTATGTAGATACTCTCCCCTATCATTGCTATGCATCTTCTACATTAGATCTTGGGTGAATCCATAGGATTTTTTTGTTTTCCAAGCACCGTTCCCCATCATGAGATTACTCTTCTGCCATCCCACTACATTGAGAAGATTCCGAGTTGCTTTGGATATTTAGATTGCAAACCTTCTCCAACACCATATCATACTAGTATGCAGATTCTAAAGTTTGAAGGCATGGGTATAGATCAAATAAGATGATGTGAAGTGATTGGATCACTCATGTAACTAGCTTGCGCTACAAGTCCTGAAATCACATTTATTGTGTGAAAACAGAGCCGGTTTGTTTCAAGTCGGGAGATGTACATTGGCATACTCTTGAAAGAGTTATGCACTATCTGAGAGGTACTGTGAGCCACAAACTTTACTATACCGGATACCCGACAATACTTGAAAGGTATAGTGATGCGAATGGGATCTCTGATGTTGATGACATGAAATGCACAAATGGGTATATGCTCATACTTGGTGGTGGTTCTATTTACCGGAAGTCTTGCAAGTATACTAGCTTGGCAAAGCCAACTACGAAAGTAGAACTCACAACATTAGATAAATCATGTGTTCACGTAGAATAGCTCTGAGAGCTTTTGATGGACGTGCCAGTGGTTGAAAGACAATTAAGGCTATCATTATGAACTGCAACAATTATACATTAGTTGTCAAGGCAAAGCATTCAAAGGAGACAATCAATCCAGAAAGCATATAAGGAGACTGAGTCTGCTAGACATTTAAGAAAGTTCGGAGTAATACCATTGGACTACATCAAATCGGCTAAGAATCTGGCAGACCCCTTTACGAAAGGACTATCACGAACTATGATAAAAAATGCATCGAGGAAGATGCGGTATGAGACCTGCATGAGTTACCATGATGGTAACCCAACCTATGTGATTGGAGATCTTGCGAAATAGGACATGTAAAAACAACCCACTTGTTAAATGGGGAAAGTAAACTTACTAACCTACTCCGTTGGAGATGCAGTACTCTCGCAATCTGTAAGGTAGGTTGATGTTTACCTTAATGTGTTCTAAATCTTGTATAAGTAAGATGCTATGTTATCCTACAGAGCAATCTTTGGAAGAATACACCTATATGAACCCAACTGTTGATCATTCTATGAGATAGGGTAATCTCTATGAAGCTCACGAACAGGTTAGGAGTGACTAATAAGCTCCACCTGCGGGGTTAGCCTTCGACAACCTAGTACCAGTAAGACAATTGAACCCAACCCGCGGGGTTAGCCTTCGACAATCTTTGGGAGAACACAGCTATATGAACCCAACTGTTGATCATTATATGAGATAGGGTAATCTCTATGAAGCTCACGAACAGGTTAGCAGTGACTAATAAGCTCCACCCGCGGGGTTAGCCTTCGGCAACTAGTACCAGTAAGACAATTGATGAAACTTATGAACACAATACTTACAATACAAGATATAGTCAATTGTTCAAGTATGAAGAAGTCTAGCTCCCCGCTCTATGTGGATGTTCAACCTTAATCTGTCTCCACTGAAAATTCTGATAATCAAAATAATGCTTGGAACGAAGACAACCTTATGTGCCTCCGATATATGGTGAGGGATTTTTGAATTCTAGAGGGGTCTTGGGACCATATAAACAGATATATGGTGTTTTTTTGAATTCCAGAGGGGTCTTGGGCCCATATAAACAATAATTTCTGGTTAATCACTTTGGCCCATGTAGATGCATCACATGATGGGTTAATACCATACTGCTAGTGAAAGAGAGTCAAGACGTACTCCTTGTTTGGGTGATAAGGTTTTTGGGAAGTGTCTAGGTGTGTCTACTCCTTTTTTTTTGTCTTCGTACTCGTCCTCTGCTTCAACTACAACTACTTCTCCTACGTCGACACCATGGCCGTTGCTGTCAAGAAGCTACGGATGAAGCCGCTGCAACCGCCGTGACTTTACCCTGGCCTACCAGAGGGTATGATTTGTTTATCCCCTATTTACGTCCATGTGCTATAGTCGTAAATGTTTCAGTTCTATGCACACTAGGTGCTCACATGTTTAGATATTGATATGAACCTCACTCCGTTAATATCATGTTCATTAGGATTAAATCAATCAAAAAGTGCTAATATGTCTGGCAACATTCATATCTTTTTTGGGTTGATGGCTTCATTTATTTGAAGTTGGGCTGTCATGCCTTCTCTTAAAAAAACAAAGAAAAGCGAAAGACTACATTCCTACTTTTTTCTTTTCTTTTGAGGATACATTCCCACTTTTCTAATGACGCGTGATCCACGCTCCAAATATTCTGCTCGGGTCACCAATGATGCTATAGCATGGCGCCGCAGCGGTTACGCAGACCTTATCAATCACCTATCATTCACACTAGTTTGGGTGTTGATACTACTTTTGGCGGTCCAACTCCAACTCCAACTCCAATCCATGGCGACCAACGCAACCAGTGCTCCGGCAGGCCCTATCCCGTTCAAGGATGTTGTCCTGGACAACGTCGACCTGGTCGCCGCCATGCCGGCGGAGAGATCTTCGGGAGACGACGGCGATGTTCTGGTATCGGCGCTGCCGAGCAAGATGATGGCCGGCAGCTGCCAGCACATGCTCCGCTGCTACCAGGGCTTCTGGCTGCCGGAGTCATTCGTGCCGGCGGCCATCGGCCTGCAGCGCCGCTTCGTACCCCGCCCCGATGACGTCATCAACGCCAGCCTGCCCAAGTGCGGCACCACGTGGCTTAACGCCCTGGCGTTCGCCACGATGGCACGCCGCCCTTACCCGCCCACCGGCGCCGACCACCCACTCCTCCGCCTCAGCCCACACCAGTGCGTGCCTTTTCTGGACGCCCTCCTCGCCGGAGGCGGCTGGGAGGCCAGGCTCGACGCGCTCCCGTCCCCGCGCCTCATGTACACGCACATGCCGCACACGATGCTGCCGCGTGCCAACGGCGCCGGCGGCTCCAGGGTCGTGTACATCTGCAGGGAGCCCAAGGACACGGCCGTCTCGCTGTGGCAGTTCCGCCGGAGCATGCACCCGGAGCTCTCGTTCGTCGACACCTTCGAGTCCATCTGCAGCGGCGCCAACACGTACGGGCCGTTCTGGGACCACATCCTCGGGTACTGGCGCGCGAGCGAGTCATCGCCGGAGAACGTGCTCCTCGTGAGGTACTAGGAGCTGCTGAGCGACACCACCGAGAACGTGAGGAGGCTCGCGCGATTCGTCGGGCTGCCGTTCTCAGAGACGGAGGAGGAGGCCGGCGTCGTCCGCGGCATCGTGGAGCTGTGCAGTCTCGGGAGCCTGAGGAGCCTGGAGGTGAACAGCACAGGGTACATGGACGGCCTCAAGTTCCCGCGAAAGGCCCTCTTCCGGAAGGGCGTGGCCGCCGACTGGGTGAACCACATGACGCCGGGGATGGCCCGCCGCATGGACGAGATCGTCGCCGATAAGTTCGGCGCCACGGGTCTCACTTTCCAGTGAAGTCAGAGAGAATCTTCGTATACGTAGGCCGATTTGTCAAGCAAGTTATAAATTTCTCCATTTCGGTGTAGTACAATTTGTAACTTTGCTCTTGCAGGTTCCTCGGTTTGTCAGAATAAGGAAGCAAGTTCAAAATGGTTTTTCAAATTTCTCTATTAACCAGATTCATCAACTTGTCATACGTCCGCAACACAGTATGATTGACGATTTTTATTTTACAGTAAAATCATTCACGGCTACTAAATAAGTATATTCCCAGCTGCTTGGCATATATGCACGGCTACGAGTACCAAAGTACCACTTTTACGTTGACACATCAGCAACCCCATAAACATACCGGACACAACAGAGTCCGGCGTCAGAGCTTGCTGGAGACCGCGATGGGCCTGGTCCGGGGCCGGGCCGGCACGGGCTCCTTGGGCACGACGACGGTGAGCACGCCGTTGTCGACGCTGGCCGTGATTTGCTCCACCCTGACGTGCTCCGGCAGCGCCACCTCCCACGCGAACTCCGGCTTCCCGCGCTCCGCCACGTGCCACACCGCCTCCTCCTCGTTTCCCTTCTCCTTCGCCGCGCCCCTGATGCTGAGCACGTTGCCGTCCTCCACCTGGATCTTAACGTCGTCCTTGCCCAGCCCCGGGACGTTGATCCGGAGGACGTGGGAGGTCGGGGTCTCCACCCAGTCCATGGCGGCCGTGGCGGATGCGAACGGGCGGGTGTAGAGGAGCCGCCGGATAGGGCTTCCCCCGAAGAAGAGGTCCGCCATTGATTGACTGGAACCGGAGATCTAGCTCGGAACGGATCAGCTGGGCTGGAGTTGAGATTTGAGAATGCACGGTCTCGTCGTCGGCGAGCTGGGGAAAATGGCGACGGAACTGGAACAATGGGGGCAATAAATCAGGAAGAGTTTGCGGCGTCGACGTCAGAGCGATGGTTCGAGAGACACGGAGAGAGAGCGACTCGCCGGATGGCTGTCGTAGATGGAAGAAACTTCTGGACTATGTATGGTTTGATATGTCTGTACTCGTCTCTAACAGTTCCTTCGGTTGGCTGCTTACAAATGTATCCGCCGCATTTGTAAATGAGAGAAGCGCCTGAAAGAATATTTCTGTCCATTTGAATCCAACTGGAATCAATGTACAGCTGCTAAACATCTTATTCGAAATATGATACTCATTTCTTTCCTGTTTATGAAGCCTTCTATATCAATGATTTAATAATTTGACCAATGTGATACAAGTTATATATCACAAAAAAACTATCATTGAAACTTTAGATAAGATATTTCCCCTAAAAAGGATTGTTTTTTATTGATAACTTTTTTTTAGGTATATACAACCCGTATTAGGTTGATCAAGTTGTCAACCTAAGGTGCTCGTAGGCTCAGTTTACTGGATAAATTTATTTGATATAAAATGTGTAATTATTTCTTGATAAAAGATTTTAACATAAGAAGTTAAACATGTCACAATTAAAAGTGATGGGTACTAAAATAATATTTTTCTGTTTTTTGTCTTAGTTTTGGAAAAGTCATAAAAAATATGGTAAAAATTATATAACTTAATTTGCGTGTTTTGATTTTATTCGCAAAAAATCGTTAAATGTTAATATGTTCACGAGGAGTGATGTGTATAAAAATAGTCTTATTTATTTTTCTATCCGAATCTCGGTTTGATTGTAATCTTTTTTATCTTGATGTTTGTACAGTACTTTAATGCATTCAACCATCAAGAGATATAAGCTTTACAATGTGCTATGTATTTATTCTCCTAATTCCATTATAAAAAATAAAGTCATTATTATAATTCAACTATATAAGTTCATGGATAATAAAAATTCATTTTTTTATCCATGAACAAGATATTATATACGAAATAACACAACAATTTATATATATCTGTTTAATTTCCATTACCTAGTATTATAAAGTACTATCTAAGATCATAGTTTTTTTCAGTGCAACCAGATTATTTTTCAACGTTTGTGATTCTCTTCGTATTTGTGATATATACGATACTCTTTCTTATAGGCAAAATTTAATTGTAATATCCAGTTTTCTTGGCTTGTACCCCTGTGTACCATAATATAATATGTTTTTGAAGTTCAATTATGGTAGAGAGGTACGAACTAACGTTTGTTGCTTTGGTCAAAGAACATGGTGTTTGGACGTTGATGGTTCACAAAGTACTTATTCTTCATTCGTATGAAAATCCATTTTCATTGTAACTGATTTTGGTTTGTTCCGGTAGAACATGGTATGACGTGAGAAGAGAACATTAGTATTGGCTTAATATTCGTGTGACATGTGATGTTCGGATGGTGGGTACTGAATTGTTGCTTGGTGCATGGTGCATGACTGACGTGGCTTAAGACTGCATCGGTATTTCCCAAAAAGGAAGGGATGATGCAGCACATCGACGGTAAGTATATCTCTTATTTATGAAACCAAGGTTATCGAACTAATAGGAGAACCACAAAACAGTATGTAAACAATACCTGCATACAAAGAACAAATACTTGCAACCCGACGCGTAAGAGAGGCTGTCAATCTCTCTACGGTAAAAAGATAGATCGCACAAGAACACAAAATAAAAGAAGCAAATAAAAAGTGAAATAAAGTATTTTTGGGTTTTTGGAATAATTGATCTGAAAACAAAAACGGCAAAAGGATAGATCGAAAAGCAATATGTTGAAAGATAGACCCGGGGGCGTAGATTTCACGAGTGGCTTCTCTCGTGAGTATATCACACGGTGGGTTAATAAATTGTTGTTGGGCAATTGATAGAAGAACAATAATCATGACGGTATCCAAGACAATGATCATTATATAGGCATCATGTCCAAGATAAGTTGATCGAAATGATTATGCATCTACTACTATTACTCCACACATTGACCGCTATCGAGCATGCATCTAGTGTATTAAGTTAATGGAAAACAGAGTAATGCAACAAGAACAATGACATGGTGTAGACAAGATCTATTCATGTAGGAAGAGACCCATCTTGTTATCCTCAATAGCAACAATACATGCGTGCCTCGCTGCCCCTTCTGTCACTCGGAAAAGACACTGCAAGATCGAACCCATCACAAAGCACCTCTTCCCGAGGAAAGAAAAATCGATCTAATTGGCCTAACTAAACCAAAGATCTGAAGAAGAAATACAAGGATATAAGTAATGATGCATATAAGAGATCAAAGTATACTCAAATAATATTCATGGATAGAAACTCATCATGAACTCAAAATTCATCGGATCCCAACAAACACACCGCAAAAAGTCGTTAAATCAAATAGATCTCCAAGAGACCATTGTTTTGAGAATCAAGAGAGAGAGAGAGAGAAAGCCATCTAGCTACTGCCTATGGACCCATAGGTCTATGGTGGACTACTCACGCATCATCAGAGAGGCACACATGCAGACGATGCACTCCTCCGTGATGGTGTTAGATTGGATCTCGCGGTTCTGGAACTTGTGGCAGTTGGAACTGTGTTTCGTGGACTCCTCTTGGTTTTTTGGATTTTTTGGGTATTTATAGAGATTATAGGCAGTGGAGAGGCATCCTGAGGAGGACACAACCCACCAGGCCTCCTCGACCCTCCTCTCTGGTACTTCTTTGGTCCTCCAGGTGTCTTCTGTCCCACAAACCCCTCCAAAAAGTTTCATGGTGTTTGAGATTCGTTTGGTACTGATATTCTGTGAAGTAAAAAACAAGCAAAAAGTAGCAACTAGGAGTTGGCACTATGTCAATAGATTAGTCCCAAAAAATGATATAAAGTTGCTATAAAATGATTGTAAAACATCCAAGACTAATAATATAACAGCATAGAACAATCAAAAATTATAGATATGTTGGAGACGTATCAATGCCTAACTTGATTCATTTGTGAACATGGTGCATCCTGAACTTATTGGTTATTCAATTCAAATGGCAACATTAAATTTGTTTTTTTATCTTGACTAGTTTCTATCTTGTTGCTTGCTACAACTATAGAACCGCATGTCCCAGGCATAGACTAATGCTTATAGCTGGCAGGGATTAAACCAACTAGTGGAACTAAATCATATATAGACACAAAGATTTGAGTGGATGGAGGGGGTCGGCTCGATATCCCTGCAAGGATTAGTTCTACTAGGGGGTCTAATCCCTTGCAATCAAACATGGATTCAGCGTGCAACAACGCTTGTTATTGCAAGCACATAGATATGAAAGGTTTCAAAATTGCATAGCAATGTGTGATTTTGACATGAATTTAGTTTTTTTTTAATATTTTGGATGGCTTGGTTTCATGGCACACGGCGTATGACCTGATGCTAGGTTGAATATGCCCATCATCCACATCTTCCGACAACTAATCATATGTAAGTGCATTTATTTAATAAATTGTTTGCATCTATGATGCTCCCTATGCTTTTAATTTTCAATGTTTTTTATTAATTCCACTAATAAAATTAGTTGTTTGTTGACTCCGGATAACCAAAATATATATTATATGTCGCTCCATGCAAATAGCAGCAGTATCATGCCTACAAGATCATTGATGGTGTGCATTACCGCACCCATCCATTTTGCCAATAGAAAGATGGGAATTTTCAAATATTTATATACATACTTATTAAATAGGCATGTAGTGCGTACGTTTAATTATCCATCCTACAATAATACACTATTTATTTCAATGATTGGTTATTTCTCTTTGTTGATGTTATCAGGATTTTGCATCCCAAAACATGAATATTGTATAAAATATCATGACCTTAATAGTTTTTAGAACGACACCACAACATGTGTGTGACTTTATATTAATAATACCCATAAACCAGGAAACATCCAACACACAACACAGACAAGTTTGAAACATAACAAGAGAGAAGTTATGGACAAAGTTCCAAACGGAATGAGACCCGGAGCATGTAGGCTTGAAGATGAAACTCAAAAGAACACAAACAAACTAGATTACCGACGGCGTCGCCGGAGCCAAGGACTAGACCCGACGTAGCTTAACGAGCGCGACATTCAGAAGATCAATGCCCCTTTGCTTCCCATGCGGATGCCACCACTACAAGTAAATATTTCATTTATATAAAGAGTCAGCAGGGTGGGAAAGAAAGGCTGCTTTGATGGTAAACTTGGTCCTAATTTTCCAAATGGTCCACATAAGCATCGCAATGCAATGCCACATCACCCACTTTGGCTCTCCATTGAGCGAGTTAAGCAGTGAGAGCAACTCCATACTCGAGGCCGGATCCTAGTTAGCCCGGACGCATCGCGCACCTTTGAAAGTGCGTTATATCGACTAGAGGGGGGTGAATAGGCGATTTTTACAAATTCATCACTTGGGGAGTTTCAACTTTGAGGAATTTGAAATGTGATGAATAACTAGCAGCATAATAAGTACTCAAGTGCATCAGAAACATAGCAGTAGCATAGTCATCATGATGAAATAAAGCATGCACAGATTACAGGTAGCGTGATACCGGATAAGCAGTGATGAACAAGGTAACTTGAAGAATTTGAGGTGAGGAAATTGTGAAAATCTTCAGCCAAGTTCTTCAAACAATAACGATCAATTTCATCAACAAGTATATGAGAAATAAGGGGGTTGAGGAAATAGAACCAGGTAGCTCGATGAAGACAATGGTTTGATGACACAGTTCCAACTCCTGTGACAATCGTACGTCTGCTTTGGAGCGGCCTGGTACTTAAACCAGAGGACACACAGTCCCAGGACACACAATCCTTACCATATTCTCCTTGAGCTAAGGTCACACAGTCCTCGCCCAACACTCGTGGCAAGTCTTTAGGGTAGACTTCCAAAACCCTGACAAACTAGTCACCCGGTGATCCACAATTTACCACTGGATGCTTTAGACCAAGGTCACTTCATGATCCCAATTGACTGCAGGATACACTAGACCATGACACCTAACCGTCTCGAGGATGCACAATCCTCAAAGGTAACAAGCGTCGGTCCCACACAGGAATTTCTTCAGTGATGCTCAATCACTTTGGGTTTGGTGGTTTGGTTGTGGGTTTTTCCTCACTGATGATTTTCTCACAAAGTCCTCGGAGGATGGGTTGCTCTCAAATGACAAGTGTCAGTTCTTTCTCAGAGCAGCCAACCAACTAGTGGTTGTGTGTGTGGGGGATCTATTTATAGCCAGGGTGCAACCTAACATGATAAGACATAAATTCCCCCAATGATATGACCGTTATGTGGATGTTATGATTGGAAACAGCTAGCGCTAAGCACATCAACGATCAGAATTTCGAACTATGAAAGTCCTCAGGCTTATCATGTTCCTCACTTGTAGGCAATTCGCACAGGCGAAATCCTAACTCCTCAGTCAGATCAATTTCCTCAGAGACCAGAAGAACTACGTCTCTGTCACTGAAGAACTTGACTGAACCGTAAGAGATTTCCAAAGGCTTCACTCTAAGGATTGGATAGGTTGAGGATTTTGGAGTTGAGCATCAGTTGGAAATTTTCCTTAGTATTACCTCGGCCCCCTTTAACAGTACGGTGTTTCCTATGACTCAAAGAGAGGAAATGAAACTACGAAAACAAAAGTCTTCATGCTTCATAGTCCTCGTTCACATCTTCAAGGTCACACCAACTTCTTCATTTTCAAAGTCTTCAGGCAATACCAAAGTCTTCAGCAAAGTCTTCACCAAAGTCTTCACTTGAAGACATACATTTTTAGGGGTCGATAATCTCCGGATATATCAAACTCGTCATCGACTTATAGAGCCTGTGTACACTCACAAACAGATTAGTTCCTTAACCTATAGGTCTTCAATACACCAAAATCACTAAGGGGCACTAGATGCACTAACAATCTCCCCCTTTTTGGTGATTGATGACAAATAGGTTAAGTTTTCAACGGGGATAATATAATGAAGTGTAAATACCGAGTTTGAGGAATTTGATTGCAGGATATAGAAGGACTCCCCCTGAATATGTGCATATTTGAGGAATTTGCTTTGGACTGCAAATGCACATGACAGGTTAAAAATATGGAGAACACCCCCTATATCTTGTAATTCATACACGCATTTAATATATGATATGAAGAATTTGAAATGCATGATGAAAGTTGGTGTCTGATGAAATTCAGCATGCATGCATTAAGGTGCTTGATGAAATAAGCATGTGGAAAGCAGTTCAAAAGAGTCAAACCACCATCGGACTTAAGTTTACAACTCAAACATCAAAAGCTTCAGAAGAGCGAGAGTTGTAACAAACAAAAATAAGCCCATTTATAAAGACCCGCTTGAAGACTAACTCAAATTTTCTCCCCCTTTGTCGTTGAAGACCAAAAGGGACGAAAAAGTGAGGACTAACGCCCCTTGAAGAATTTCATCGTGTTGGTGAGGAAGGAGCGCCAATGTTGTTGGGGTCGTTTGTCGATGCAGGGCCCGCCGCAGTGTCGTCAATGTCCTCAGCTTCATCCATCTCACGCCATGAGAATATGAACTTGTGACCATCAGAGGAACTTGAACTTTCTTGAATTTCTTGTGTGGTTGACGAGCCTAGTCAAGATTTTCCTCAAGATCCAGCTCCTTCAGTTCTTCAGGTGTCTTGAGGTGAGATAGAATAGCCCAAGTGCGGTTGAGGTTTTCATGCGCATAGTAGTGATTCTTCTTCACAGAGTTCTGTGTCAGAGTCATGAACCAAGCTGACGCTTCACCCACTTGTGATTGCGATCGACCTTCTGATGAAGACTTATGAGAAGCTCACGATCAGTCATCACACGAGGGGCAGACTCTTGAGGTTTTTGAGCTGAGGCCTTTGCTTACGAGTCTTGAGTTGCAGTGTCATCATTGGTGGAGAAGGAAGCACCTTTGTAAAACTGTCCATCCAATGGACGAGTGCCTTCATCAATAATAGCCTTGCCTTTTCCTTCCACTGAGGTAATTGTGCTCTTGAGGACTTCAATCGGAGGCAGGAAGCCGAAATGATTCTGAAAGTCCGCCTTGAAGGGAACTGAAGACTTTGATCTGATGATCTTCATGATCCAAGGTGCATAAGACTTCAGTTCAAATGGGGCAAGAGCAGCATTCTCCAATGTCCTCATGAAGAAATCATGGAAGTTTATGGGAATCCCATGAATGATGTTGAACATCATATTCTTCATGACTCCCTCCACTTCCTCTTCTTCAGAGTTGTGGCCCTTCTGAGGACATAGAGTATTAGTGAGTATGCGGTAGACCGTCCTGGGCACATAGAGCAAATCCTTCACTAGGACGGTTTTCTGTTGAGGCTTTCCAGGAGCCAAAGGCTTCATCGGTACTTGCATCAGTTGATTGGGAAGAGCAGGTTCATCAAACAGTCGACGAGCTTCTTTTGAAGGAATTGGCACTAGGACAGATTGAAGTAACTCAGATGCATGAGCAGTGAGATGTGTTGATCCTGTCATCCAGTCCAAAACCCATGAGTTGATGTCAGAAGCACTTCCACTGATGTGCAGTGTGGCATAGAATTGAAGAATGAGTTCTTCATTCTAATCGCAAATTTCCACACAGAGAGGAAGAATTCTTGCATCATGAAGAATTTGGAGCACCGGCGTGAATGATGGAAGTATTTCCATATCAGCATGAGGAATCTGATGGTGCTCGAAGACTTTCTTCTTGTCGAATAGAACTGATGCATAGTAATTCATTTGAGTGGCAGTACAGAATCTGCTTCGTCTAGCCCTTGCTAAGTCATACGGATTGGGACCTACGAAGAACATGCGCTCATTGAAGAAATTGCTTTTGAGGAATTTGGGGCGCACTGAGCCTTTGAAGGACATTCTGGGCTTTGGTTGAAGATTTGGCTTGAAGCGGTCCTTGATCTCCATTGGCATGGGAGGAATTTCTTCAGTCTGAGGAATTTGCAGAGCAGTTGCCTCAGTTGGAGCAACAAGGTCATCAGGTGATGCAGCTGGAATTTCTTCAATGACTTTGGCGGTCAAGTCATCAGATACTTCACGAAGTTCTTCAGTCTGGGCTAGGGACTGAGGAATCTGTGACAGAGGAGTAGTCATTGGTGAATTTGGGTGAGCTCTTTCCCAATATTCATCGTTGATGACAGGAGTTGTATTCCAATGTCTACATCCTCATCAGTTTCTTCAATCCCGGCCTCTTCAGTAGTGAACTGAGGCTGGGGCGATGCTACCTGAGGAGTTGAAGAATTTTCTTCAGCCTCAATGTCTTCATCCATCTGCTCTGCCGAAGCAGCAGAATGATCTTCTTCATTTTCTTCATCTGGGATGACATAGTCAACGCCAAATGGAATGATATCATATGCGGGTGCTAAGGAGAGTGGAGTGGCATCAAGTGTTTCAGTGGTGGACTTTGGCAGAGTCTTCAACTTCTTCACAGCCGAGGAATCTGAAGTTGAAGCTTTTCTTTTCAGTGTCTTCTTCTCAGCAGCCTTAGTTTGATCACTTCTGATGCAGAAGGAAGTTTGATTGTCTTCACATTTGACGTTTTGTTTGAATCAGCAGAAGGTGAGGGTGGTACAATTTCTTCAGGCACGACTGATGCAGTCGTCCTTGTGGGCTCAGTTTCATCAGGCGCACCAGTGGAGGGTGCCCTGTCAGGTTCTTCAGCGGTCTGACTTTCTTCAGCAGCGCTAGCAGTTTCCTCAATAGGCTGAGCAATCTCCTCAGCCTGAGGAATTTGTTGCTTGGAGCGAGATGCAACCCTTGAGTTGTGGTCAGTGATGACTTTGTTAGCAATGTTGACGAAGCAAACTTTGGCGCCTTGCCAATCAGCATAGTATGAACTTAATTCCTCACTAAGCCTTTGGATCTCAGACCGCACCCTCACAAGTTCCTCGGGGGACAAATTCAGAACATTCTTCTTCAAGTAATGCTATTTCTTGTACTGAGCCTTCTTGGTTAGTCTGGCCTTCCCATATTTCCATTTTTCTTCAGCTATAAAAGCTGTGAGGACATGATCAGGACCAGGAGGCAGTTTCAAGTCATCAATGGGCGTCTTGGGATCCTTGTACCAGATATCAATGAAGTTAAGCACCTGTTTTGGATCAAGCAAAAGAGGAATTTGAGATCCCTTTACTTCAGCCACTTGTTGTTGTTTGTTTCTGATGATAGCTTCCAATTCCTCATCATCAACTTCGTCTGAGGATTCTGATGGTATTGTGAAAGCCACATTCTTGGTTTGAGGACTTGGTCGAATGACTCGTCTAGCAATTGCTTTCTTTTTCCTCATAGAAGGACCGCTTGAAGAGTGAGTGTGGAATGAAGAACTTGCTGATGCCCCTAAAGCAATTGAAAATCCTTCAGTCCGTTGGCTTGAGGCAAGGTGCACAGGAGTTGAGGACTTTGCAGCAGCAGTCGAGGACTGGGCAGCAACTGTACCAGCAGCTGAGGCCTTTGAGAGCTGAGGCCTTTGAGCTTGAGGAATCTGGCATGATGATTTTGAAGTAGAAGAATTTTTCTTCACAACAGATTTCTTCATCATCGATTTCTTCAGAGCACTTGTAGAGGCTCCGGAAGTGGCAGTAGCAGCAGAGTCTTCATTGAATTTCTTCACTGTAGCTTCAGCAATTCTTTGAAGTTTGAGTTGACACTTTGCCTACTCAGCGGGAAAGTCTTCACCGCGAGCAACACTGGTGGGATCAACCACTTGATCATCAGCTGGAGGAGCCCTAATGCAAGGGGGTTTGAGTGCGAATTTCTTCATGTACTTGGGAGTAACATAGCGATACTCCTTCCATTCCCTCACCCACCTCCGTTCAATCCTCTGAATTCTAATATTTTTCTGTTCTTTCGTCTCTTTGCCATGTATGGATTCATCTGGTGTACATTAACCAGCATACATATGGTTAGGAATCTCAAAGGCAGTATTCTGTTCAGCCTTCTTTCCACCTTTCTGTGGCTTCTTCCCATCAGCCATTTTCTTTAGCTAAGGATTTTGAACTCTTGAGGACTCTGAATAAGTGCACAGTTTTTCCTCAAGAAATGATGCAAATGAGTTAAGTTGATGAGAACCTAGTGATTCATCAGCGGACATGTTTGTACCTATGAACAGAGTATAGGTGCGAGGAATTTGAAGAGGTCATATGTGTTCTCAGAAATTTTTCAATAAAATCAGGTGTGAGGAATTTGACCATGGGTGTCTTGAGGAATTTTAATAAGTGTTCTTTGTCTTAGGTTCCAGAGTTGTGTAAATTTTAAGGATTCACACAATTGAGGAATCTTGAAGAAAATCATAACTTAGGGAAAATCATCAAGTGAATGAACATGTAAGGTGCTTTAGAATGAGATTCTTGAAGAATAAACACCTTTGTGAAGATTGGAAAACTTGAAGATCAAACAAGGACAGTAAAAATAAATTTATTTACCCTGGTGAAGAACACGACGAATTGAGAGATGAGATTGAGGAAGTTCGTCAGTCCATATCTCCCACGCCCTAGCTCGGCAGAGGGAGACAGCTACAACGATAGGGGGGTGAAGGCTTCCTCGACCGATGCGAGTACGACGACGGTGAGGTCGAGGCAGTGAAGATCTTCCACACCGGCGACGATGATTTTAGCGGCGGCGCTAGGTCAGAGCTCAGGAGAGAGAGAGAGGAAGTGAGTAACCGAGCACAGTGAGAGGGGAGGGGTATTTATAGCGGAGGTGAAAACCAATCCGTCCAAAGATTTAGGACCAGATTGCCCTTGACCCTTGCTCTCCACACGACAGGTGTCACCCACGTTCTGAGTAGTGGCTATAGTGGGGGATCGTGGGTTATCCAGTCGTGGGAATCGGAACCGATTGAGAGGGAAACGCCGAAATTTTTTGAAAGTGATAATTTCAAAGTTTCCGTTCGCAAATTCTTCAGCTGTCAAGGACACAGTGAAGACTTTGAACGAGTTTCAAAGTAGAACGCATATGAAGAATTTGTGAACAGACTGGGTTGAGTTTAGCATAGAGGGGGAAGGGGTCCTATCACAGTCACTTAGATGAAAATCAACTTGAAGAAATAGCAATAAGTGAATGCTGTTGAGGACATTGAAAACTCAAATATATATATAGTCAATGAAGAACATGAGTTTCATAGTTTGAAGAATTTGAAAAGTTGAGGAGTTTGAAAAATTGAAGAATTTGCAAAGTTGAGGAATTTGATAATTTGAAGAATTTGCAAAATGACAAAACACTCAACTTTGAAGAATTTCAACTATGGTTGGTGGCGTGACCCACCGTATAAGAATGATGACTTCAGACACCACGTACAGTTGTCGTAGGGTTCTGAGAATCAAATTCTTCATTAATTTCTTCACACCTAGAGGTTATTGTTCATTGATTGAAGAAAAACGTTACTTCGTGTGTTGCACATCTAAGTCATCAATTTTGCATAAGGGTTAGGATGTGTGTCCTTTTTCAAAGAACATTTGAAGATTCTAAGATATTTAGCTCACGCCACAACTTGCAAAATCTCTTTTCATCCTAGGGCTTTGTGAAGATATCGGCCAGTTGTTCTTCAGTGGGGATGTGGTCGACGGAGATGTCACCCTTGAGTACATGATCTCGAAGAAAATGATGACGAATCTGGATGTGCTTGGTCTTGGAGTGCTGAACTGGGTTGTAAGCAATCTTGATGGAACTCTCATTGTCACAGTAGAGAGGCACATTCTTCAACTTGATGTCGTAGTCCTTGAGGGTTTGCTTCATCCAAAGCAACTGAGCGCAACATGAGCCAGCAGCAATGTACTCATCTTCGGCAGTAGATAGAGGAACGCAGTTCTGCTTCTTTGAGGACTAACAGACTAAGGATCGTCCGAGGAAATGACATGTGCCTAAGGTTGACTTGCGATCCACACGATCTCCAGCATAGTCGGCACCAGAGTATCCGACGAGGTGAAGATTTGGGCCCTTGGGATACCATAATCCAAGCGTTGGTGTGTGAGCTAAGTATCGAAGAATATGTTTCACAACCTTATGGTGTGATTCCTTCGGTGTTGCTTGGAATCGGGCACACATGCAAATACTCAGCATAATATCAGGCCTAGATGCATAGAGATACAATAATGAGCCAATCATGGAGCGATATACCTTCTGATTGAAATCTTTACCATTTTTGTCAATGCAGAGGTGGCCTTTTGAAGGCATTGGAGTTTTGACGCCTTTGCACTCTTGCATGTCGTATGTCCTCAGAACATCCTTGAGATATTTCTCTTGTGAGATGAAGATGCCATTGTCTTGCTGACGAGTTTGAAGACCAAAGAAGAATTTCAACTCTCCCATCGTAGACATTTGATATTCTTCACTCATCATATAGGCTAATTCATCACTGTAACGTTTGTCAGTACAGCCAAGGATAATATCGTCTACGTAAATTTGGCATATGAACAGTTCATTGTCATAGGATTTTGTGAAAAGAGTTGGGTTAAGTGAACCGGGTTTGAAGCCTTTATTCATGAGGAATTCCTTCAGAGTGTCGTACCATGCCCGAGGGGCCTGCTTGAGGCCATAGAGGTCCTTGTTGAGTCTGAAGACTTTGTCAGGATGCTTGGGGTCTTCAAAACCTGGGAGTTGAGCAACACATACTTCTTCCTCAAGCTTACCATTGAGGAATGCACTTTTCACACCCATTTGATATAAGATGACATCATGATGGTTAGCATAAGCAAGCAATATGGGGATAGCTTCAAGTCTAGCAACACGTGCAAAAGTTTCATCAAAGTCAATTCCCTCAATCTGTGTGTAGCCTTGAGCTACAAGACGAGCATTATTCCTCACCACAAGGACATTTTCTTCTTGCTTGTTGCGGTAGATCCACTTGGTACCTATGATGTTATGCTTGCGAGGATCTGGCCGCTTGACAAGTTCCCACACGTTGTTGAGCTTGAATTGATACAATTCCTCTTGCATAGCTTGAATCCACTCAGGCTCCTTGAATGCTTCATCAACTTTGGTGGGCTCTATGATAGAGACAAAGGCAAAGTGCCCATAATAGTTAGTTAAATGTGAAGCTTTTGAGCGAGTGAGAGGACCTGGTGCATTGATGTCATCGATGATTTTGTCAATCTGCACTTCATTTGCAACTCTTGGATGAGAAGGTTGACGTGGATGAGGATTTTCTTCAGCTCCATTTTCTTCAGGTGTATCAGCATGAATGTCTTCATTCGTTGGAATGACTTCCTCACTGGGTATGATGTCTTCAGTAGCCTTCAACTTAATGGATTCCTCGGGAGACTGTTCATCTAACACAGAAGGCAGGTGCTCTCTTTGCGAGCCATCGGTTTCATCGAACTGCACATCTACAGTTTCAACAACCTTGTGGTGGTAGGTGTTGAAGACTCTGTAGGAGTGCGAATCCTTTATGTAACCAAGCATAAAACCTTCATGTGCTTTCGGTACAAATTTAGAACTATGGTGAGGATCTCTAATCCAACATTTTGCACTGAAGACTTTGAGATAACTTACATTTGGTTTCTTGCCAGTCCTAAGTTCATATGAAGTCTTCTTGAAGAATTTTTTAAGATATACCCTGTTGATGATGTGGCATGCAGTATCAATTGCCTCAGGCCAGAAGCGACGAGGAGTCTTGTATTCATCAAGCATGGTGCGAGCCATCTCAAAAAGAGTCCCGTTCTTGCGCTCCACGATGCCGTTCTGCTGAGGAGTATAAGGGGCAGATAACTCGTGAGTAATACCAAGTTCATCAAGATATTCATCAAGATTGGTGTTCTTGAACTCAGTCCCATTATCACTCCTGATATGCTTGATCTTGACGCTGAAGTTGGTGGAAGCCCTTGAAGCAAATCGTCAGAAGACATCCTGCACTTCAGACTTGTACAGAATAATATGCACCCAAGTGTAACGAGAGTAATCATCAAAAATGACAAAGCCATACAAACTTGAAGAATTTGTTAGTGTGGAGTAATGAGTGGGGCCAAAGAGATCCAAGTGAAGCAATTCAAAGGGTCGAGTCATGGTCATGATTGTCTTCGAGGGATGCTTAGATATGGTCATCTTCCAAGACTCACATGCACCACAGAGGTGGTCCTTGAGGAATTTGACACCTTCAATGCCAATGACATGCTTTTTCTTCATGAGCGTGTGCAAGTTCCTCATACCAGCATGTCCAAGTCGTCGATGCCACAGTTAGCCTTCTGAGGACTTTGCAAGCAGTCATGTGGCAGGCTGAGGAACTTTAGAGAAATCAACAATATACAAGTCTCCTCTCCTAAAGCCTTCCAAGACTTTGGAGTTGTCAGATTCCATGATGACAACACAACGATATTTCCCAAATACGACAACCATATCAAGATCACAAAGCATTGAGACAGACATAAGGTTTAACCCGAGGGATTCAACTAACATCACCTTATACATGGTTCGGTCCTTTGAGATTGCAACCTTACCTAGAACCAATACCTTGCTTTTTCCTTTGTTAGCGTAGGTGATGTGCTTTAGATGAGATGGAGTAAGTGGCAAATTCATCAGTAGATTCTTGTCACCAGTCATGTGGTTTGTGCATCCACTATCGAGGACCCACTCAGTAGCTTTTGGAGGTTCATCCTGCAGATGAATTAGTACAACTTACTAACTCATATGCTTCAGAGTGAAGAATATGACATCAATTTCATCAGGCAGAATTTCATCACACAAGATAGTAAGCAAGTAGTGTGAGGACGTGAGAAATGAGGAATTCATTTCTACATGGTTAGCTTGTGTCCTTTCAAGCATTTCCTCAGGTCTCCAGCAAATTCATCAGATGTTCAAACTCATCTGGAGACCTGACCCTGCATAAGAGATTAGTTCAATTTCTTCACCACCCACATCTGGAGGGGTGGCAAAGAGTTCATCATTCCGCGAGCACCACATGAGAAAGGAGGCATTGAAGCAAGTGCGCTTCGTTTCATGGGATGAGGATTAGAGTACTCATATGAATAAGCAGAGAAATTCTTCGAGGACTTATGAACATAATGATTTGAAGAGTAATGCATATATTCAGAACTCTTAGATTTTTCATGCAAAACAGAGGCATTAGCACGAGAATGACATTTTTGACCATCTGAGGAATTTGGTCCAAGTGAAGACTTTGATCCATATGAGGAATTTGATCTGGGGTTCCTGTTCTTCATAAGTGGTGTCGTGAGGACATTTACTTGAAGATTTTGTAGGTAGCTCTTGCGAACCCAGATTTTCTTCATAGGTGAACCATTCCTGCAGTTAGTTCCAACAAACCTGGCAAATACTTCGCATTTTTGATTTAAATTTTTTTGTAGTTGGAGTCAAGTGACTCATAAGAGGAATATGAAGTTTCATAAGTAAATCTAGATAAAGTGGATGGATCTACAGGAGGTCCTTTCGTAGCAACCAATGAGGTTTTGGGGTACTGCTTAGGTGTCCATTAGTATCCATTAGCATTGAGTTTCCTCACAAAGGCAATACCCTCTTTCCTAGGGTTCCTGTTCAGAATCTGCTTTTTGAGGACATCGCAAAGGGTTTGATACCCTTTCAGGCTTTTGTACATGCGGTCACATACAATTCCTTCAACCGTGCATTTTCGTTGGTGATACTTGTGGTATCCTCAGATGAGGAATTTGAGACCACTGGAATATTTGAATAATTGGCAGCAATAGAAGCATTTGAACATTCAGGTGAAGAATTAGCAGTTTCACGTTCGATGCATTTCAAACAAGGTGGAAAAAATTCTTCATGAGCGGTACTGATCTGTTGAGCCAGTAAGGAATCGTTTTCCCTTTGGAGATCCTCATGTGACACCCTTAGTTTCTCAAGATCTTGCTTTCTTTGAAGAAATTCATAAGAAAGCTTCTCATGATCGGCTAAGAGAGCATTATGATGACTCTGAAGGTTATCATACTTTGTGTGAAGACTTTTGATATCGTCAAACAGAGTTTGAGTCCGATCCACTTCATCGTTCAACAGATCATCGCTTTTGTCTAGTATTTTCTGAAGCTTTTTAAGTGCACTTTGTTGCTTAGTGGAAAGTTTAACAAGTTTAGCATAGCTAGGTTTCACATATTCATCAGATTCACCTTCACTTGATTCAGAAGAGGAATGATGTTTGTGTACCTTTGAGCCTTTTGCCATGAAGCAATAGGTGGGAGCATAATCATCATTGCTGACGTCAGAGTCGTTGGAGTAGTCATATTCTTCGTCGTTGAGGATGGACTTGCTGATGAAAGCAGTAGCGAGAGCAAGGCTAGCGACACCAGATTCAGATTCCACCTCGGATTCTTCTTCTTCTTCATATTCTTTAGATTCTTCTTCAGAATCCATTTCCTTGCGAATGCTCGAGCCTTTCTGGAACCATTCTTCTTGTGCTTTGAGGACTTTGAAGATTTCTTCTCTTTCTTCGAGTCATCAGAACTATCATCCTTGTATTTGTTCTTCTTCTTTGAATCTTTTTCCATAGAGGACAGTCAGAGATAAAGTGACCAGGCTTCTTGCAACAATGACATGTTGTTTTCTTGTAGTCATCTGAGGAATCTGATTTCCTCAAACCTTGATGACTTTCCAAATCCACCTCTCCTTGAGAACTTCTGGAATTTCCTCACGAGCATTGCTATCTCCTGACTTAGTTCTTCAGGATCACCAAGGCTACTGTCAGAATCTTCTTCTTCGGATGAGGACATTGCTTTTGCCTTCAGAGCACGAGATCTTCCATAGCTTGGCCCGTAGAGGTCTCTCTTCTCAGCTTGTTGGAATTCATGAGTATTGAGTCTCTCAAGAATATCAGCAGGATCAAGTGACTTGAAGTCTCCATGTTCTTGAATCATCAAAGCAAGAGTATCGAATGAGGTGTCAAGAGATCTTAGCAGTTTCTTCACCACTTCATGGTCAGTGATATCGGTGGCACCCAGTGCTTGAAGCTCATTGGAGATAACAGTAAGACGATCAAAAGTTTGCTAAACATTTTCATGCCAAGTATCTTGAAGCGGTTAAAGAGATTGCGAAGAACATCAACACGAGAGTCATGTTGAGTGGAAACACCTTCATTGACTTTGGATAGCCTATCCTAGATAAGCTTAGAAGACTCCAAAGCACTCACTCTGCCATACTGACCTTTGCTCAGATTGTAGGAGATATGCCCTAGAGGCAATAATAAATGTTATTGATTATCTCCCTGTTCATAATTATGTTTATGTTCCATGCTATAACTGCAAGGATTCTCAAGTCTGCAAATAAAACAAGGCTTGAAGGAAGACTCATATGCACGTTTGGAATAATAGACGATAAAATGTATTCCTAGTCTGGCCTCTAAGACTGGCTCAAGTATTGCATGATGATCCTGTTTTCCTGATCATGGGCATGGCTATGCCGACAATTTTGAGGGCACAATGTTAGAAGAACATTTGTGTTGAATCGACCTGAATTGATGTTATGCTATGAGATACATTCGTCATAAGTTAATGATTAATAACACAGAGAAGTTAATGTTTGCATAATTCCTTAGACCTTAGAGTATCGAGTTTCTTCATGCTTGCTTCATGAACTTTGGGGTTTGTTAAACGTCATCCATAAATGGGTGGCTATTACGGCGGCTTACGGGTTCATGGAAAAGTATGTCAAGTAACTTGATAGCTCAAGATTGGGATTTGCTCCTCCGACGATGGAGAGATATCTCTGGGCCCTCTCGGTGTTACGGTATCCATCATCGTCTGGCCAGACATTTTGTGATTTGATCACGGGGATGCCGGAACACGGGAACGAGAAAAGAGAACAATACCGGTAACGAGGTAACTGGCATATTGGACAAGTTGTTGATCCACGAGGATGCCAACATGTCTCACCTCGGGTATTTGTAACATATCGTGAAGCGACAGGAATAGCACACGTCAACTCGAGGTTCACTCGAATATTCATCCGTGTGGGTATAGGGGTCAATATGGGTGTCCACGGCTCCGAAGTTGATCATTGATCGGAAGGGGTTCCGGGTCATGTCTATACTTCACCGAACCTATAGGATCACACACTTAAGGGTCATCTATCTGCTGAATACTAGACAAGGAGTCCGAGAGAAAGTCACTGGAAAAGTTTCAAAGACAACGGAAAGGTTCCAGAGAGAACACCGAAAAAGTTTTGGTAAAATCGAAAAGTTGTTTCAGATAAAACCATTGATCCGAAAAGGTTTCAGCAAGCACCGGGAATGTTTTGGAGGTACCAGATTGGTCTGGTAATTTCTGGAATTTTTTCAGAGAATAAACCGAAAAAGGTTTTCAGAGCTGTTGGAATTGTTTACCGGGTAAACGAAGATGGTTTTAAATTAGACCACCATACCGGAAATGTTTTGGAGCACGTCCAGATAATTTTAGAGGGTGCCGGAAATGTTCTGGAACCTTCCGGAATTTTTCAGAAGTAATAGTCACGTTAAACATCTTGTCCCAACGTGAGGGGACAAGATCCCACGATTCATGGGGGCTGTTTGGGGGGGGGCGCCCCCTTTAGGGGGCAGCCCCCTTGTGGCTGGACAAAGTGTTGGGGGGGCCATGGTGGGGGGCAGCCCCCACAAAAGGTGGGGCTGGTTGGGAGGAGGTGGGGCGCCATGTGGGGCCCCCATGTTGGGGTGCCATGGACAAGGGGACATGCTTTCCCCTTGTTTTGTGGGTGCTTGTCATGTGGCTGAAATTTCAGCCACCACTACCCCCTCCTTCCCCTATAAAAGGAGGTAGATAGGCGCTCTCCATCCTCAATCCAACTCTCTCACACAATCCATGCATGATCTGGCATTCTCTCTCCCTCCCAGTGAAATAGTTTCGTAGAGCCGAAAGGCTATCTGGGTTCCGGTGGGAACTAGTTCCGGACGGCGAAGCCCTACTGGATAGATGACACCGTATGTGTGCAACTCTATAGAGAGATCGTAGTTTTGGTCTTAGTTCGAGAATGCCTCACGAAGGGATGTGCGTGTGAGCGTCCGAGTTTTGGAGGTCCCCCCGAAGGTCTGTCCGAGTGACAGTCCAAGTTCCGGAGGTCCTCCCGAAGGGCTGTTCGCGACACCATCTGGGGGACTGTCTGACCACCTCCTGGAGGGCTGTCCGTGGGGCAGATGAGGGTATTCATCCTCGCGGTTGGGAGGTTGTAAAATCCTAGCTGCGGGGATCTGCACCGCCGTTCGTCACCGACTCTACTGCCGCTGCGCTACGAGTCGGTAACGAAAAGATCAAACCTTGTATGCAGTCTTCATAGTGGTCCTGGGCTGGTGCGTAGGTCGGCATTATTTTGTTTTCTGCTACGTTACCCTACAATGGTATCAGAGTCGTGCTATGCGTATATGCAGGTTGCGATCTAGAATACATAGAGATGTATGGGTATTGTATAATACAATTTTGGAGTAGATGTGATCTATTGCTGAAAATTATTTATGCGGGTAGCAGATGAAATCTGTTACCCGATGTTCCTGTTGCTTCCGCTGAATTTGCGTAGTCCTGATCTTGACGGCATGGTGGAATCTCACAAAATTCTGGCAATCCGTGATCCTTTCATGCTGCTCCTGAGTATGCTGATTGACAGATCAACAAAGTGCTAACAGTTCTTTGGGTTCCACCATAGTTGAGAAAGATGGATGTTTCGCAAACGAAAGGGCAATGCAGATGTGATCTGCACGGGGGTCATGCGTATGACAAAGTTTAGTATGAGGCTCGAGATTTTATTATCTCGTGTTTCATACACCCTGGAAAGTTAATCTGGCAACTTGAATTATCATACTTGATGATGGACGTTGGTAGCTTCGGTTTGTTTCGAAACCTTAAAAGCCACGTAAAACAAGTTTTTGCATGGACCGATTAGAGGCGTCTAACTTGGTTTTGTAGGCTGGTTTGCATGTGCATGTGATGTGGTATAGTAGTATTCATAATAATTTGATTATGTATGAGATGACTATATGATGTAAATTGATTAACATGACCTGCGTGTCATGATTCGACATGATGGCTGGAGCCATATGATTGCACTTTAATGACCTTCATGTCAACCTTATGTAATGCACTTATTTTATTAGCTACACAGATAACAATATTATCTGGTGCATCAACCAGGTGGTGGAAATCTTCGCGAAGGTGAACACCGACGCGAATGCCGAAGACGAAGAAATACAAGACTTCTCCGTCATAAAGGGCTATACCATATCATGCTATTATGAATTGCCTGAGATGTTTATCCTTTATGATGCACCCTTTTGATTGTGCGGTAGTCGCTTTTATTAGGGTGATCTCTCAAAAAATATCAAGTAGTTAGTGTTCTCCCAAGTGTAGCACCGTCACGACATCTTTCCTTTAGGGGTATCACATGGATACATGGGTACGAATGATTCTACGGGTGTGAGGAGGGTGAGTTGAGACCTTGCAGCGGGATCACTTGGTTGTCTTGACATTCAGGCATGAAAGTCATGAGCTCAGAGCACACACATCGAAAGATGAACAAGAGTCACATAGAGATGTGATTGGCAAGTTGGACTACCGATTACAATTCTCGTCACTTGAGATGGGTGCATCCTTGGCGAATTGTAATATGGATCTTGAATCACTCACAGTCAATTATGAGAGATATTGGTTTGAGTGGGAGCACACTGTAGAATTGAATTCTTTTAATTCTCAGTGCAATTAATTTTGAACAATGTCTAAGTGTGATTTGCATAATAGTTGTAGTATAATGGCTCGCGTTTCCACCTTCCCTATTAAAATTGAATAGCTGTTAAATATCTAGTTAAAACTTTACCGTTGGTAATGTAATGTGAGAATTGTCCTCAATAGTGCCAAGAAGGACTTTGTCCTATCACATACTTTCGGTATTCTCCTGCTAATGATATGGATCATGTGACTCTCATACCTCAATCCAAAAGCTAGAATTCTGTTTCAGTCAAGTGCAATACGTTTGCTTCCATGAGACCCGAACTTCGAAAGTTTGGATAGTTATGTGATATTCATGGAATCTGAAAATCATTTTTAGATACAAACAAAGGCTAAAAGATATGAGATATCCAAAGCAATGTTTGTTTGCAAACTATTAGTAAAGGAGTTTACTATGCATTAGACTGATAAGAGAGGGATCGAGGAGAACGACTGTCATATGATGAAAGGTGAATAAAACAACAACTTAAAGAGAAAGGAAGTGTTCGAAGGGTGTTAGTAAGACTTTCACGCCTAGGAAGTCCGGGGCTAATGCCACTCTTAAGTTGGATGCTTCTTCTGAGAGTAGGAGAAATACTAAAAGTTAAACTGTTAGAAGTATAATGGCAAAAGTGAAGAAGATTGGAATATCCAGCTCATGTATGAATATCATACAAGTTTTTGATGTATAGAAGGCTGGTCAAAGATATAGTTCTTCGGAATTATGGTTAAACATGTTAATCACTAATTCTTGGGTATTGTGAGTTAGTCACAAAGATACCCGCTCGATTGCATTCTTTTGCAACTCGATGTAAGAACTACTATGGCTTGAAAGACTAGTCAGGGATGAGGTTTAGATACACGCAGGGAACATAGTAAATGTTACTATGCCTTCCATCGCTGTATTACCTATGTATTATGTTTCATAAATCATTTTAGAGTTTCACACTCTAGACCTTTGCATAAGGTAACTTGCAACAAGGTTGTTCATAAGAGAACTTTGCATGTTAGGTGTTATGAATAACATAAGGGCCATACTTTCATTATGAATGAGATGTATGTTATGAATATTGATACTAATACATTACCTCTGGGTTTACTTTTATAATTCATTTTAGAGTTTCATACACTCTAGCCCATTGCACAATGTTTGTTGCAAAAGAGTTGTTCATTAAAACAACAATTGTTGTTCTGTTTTATGAATAACATGAAGGGCCATGCTTCCATCCTAGATGGGATGTATGTAATGAATATTTATGGAAATATGATACATCCATAACACTGATGCTAAATGTCGCAAGACTAAAATAATACCACACAAGTGTGCCACTGCATTTGGTCACATTGGAGAAACCCGCTTGGAAAATTCCATTATGATGGATTTTGAAGTTGTTTGATTTTGAATCATCTGACACTTGCAACTTTCCTCTGAAAAGTGAAGTGACTGAAATACCGTTCACAGGCCATAAGGAACGAGCAAAGAACATATTGGTAATCATACATTATGATGTGTGTAGTCCAATAAATATTGTTGCAAGTAGTGGATTTATCTATCTTCAGAAATGACTCAAGTAGATATATGGATATTTACTTGATGAGACGTGAGTCTGGATCTTTTTGAAATCATTCGAAAGGTTTTCAAAATGAAGAAGAAAATATTGTAACAAGAAAATTATGTTTCTACAATTCGATTGTAGAAAGGAATATTTGAGTTACAAGTTTAGCGAATGTCTGATGAGTTGTGAAAAGAGTTTCATAACTTGCACCTCCCGGAACACCACTTCAAAGTGGAAAGTTCGTGAAGATGTAATCGAACCATTTATGACATGGTAAGATCAAAGATGACATAAATAAATTTGCCATTATCCCTTTTTAAAGTGATGCTTTAGAGACCACGGCTTTTACACTGAAAAGAGCTCCATAAGGTCTATTGAAATGACGTCATGGTATGGTACACCCAACCATGTTATATCTTTTCTTAACATTTGGAATATGGGGCTTGTGTAAAAGTTTACAAACCAATTCCAAATCAGACAAGTGCTACTTTGTAGGCTATCCCAAGAAAATGGGTATTCCTCCCTCAACTATACCGAGGCAAATAGGTTTGCCACAAATGACGGTATGCTCTTTGAAGGAAATAGTTCTTTCAAAAGGGGTGAGTGGGAGAACATTGCAACTTGACAAGATAAACAGTATCTTCGTCATAAGTTCAAGGGAAAGGAACCTTGGAAGTGATTCCAGGGTTTCCTACTGCGACTGATACGGAAGTCTCTACAATAAAATGTATGGACTTCGGTCGAACTTGCAGCTGAACCTCGTAGGCAAGGCTCGTGCAAACCTCTCAGGTGCACAAACGAGATATTGTTGTTGGACAAGAGTATACCTACGATACACAAGGAAGCGGTGATGGGCCCTGACTCCGGAATTGGCTAAATGCCAATACAATCCGAGATAGTTTCCATATAAATGTTTCAAGATTAAAATCTTGATAGACCTTTCGGAAGACTTAGAGTCTAACAAATATTTATGGAACTAAAAACTGATACGGATAAAAATGTTTTATCCATAAAGCTCGACTTGTTGAAATAACAAGTTCAAGGAGTTGACTACGATGAGGTTGTTTCACCGCAGCGATGCTTAAAGTCGGTTCGGGTTGAACTAGCAATTAATACATTTTTCAATCATGAGATATGAAACATGGAAGATGAAAGGATTTCCATCTGATGGAAATGTAACCAAGGACTTGCATGTGTTATAGTACAAGGTATTTTGTCAGTACAGAGGATGCTAGTAAGGGTGCAAACTTCAGAGTTCTAGCGATGGACAGAAGAGAGCAAAATGGAGTTGGAATCTTCGTGTTTTGATGAAATGGTCAAAGGGGTTTGACTTCATCAATGGGTAACGAAGATGCTTGTAATTCAAGAAATTAGTGGGAGCATAATAATATTTCTAAAACCCTTGTGTGCTTGACACATTGTTAATTGGAAATACATTTCTTGACATGAATTAGGATTTCATTTGAAAAGTGTTTTTTCGATGAACTGCTTGGGCTAAATAGACTTAATATTAGGCATGATGATCTATGGAGATAGATTTACCTAATAGGTCTAAGAAATGAATACATATTGACAAGATGCTAAAACCTTTTAGCATTTAAAACGCCAAGGAGTGATTCTTGCCGAAGTCACATGGAAAGAGTTTTTGCAAGACTCGGTGTCCCAAAACACTGATGAGTAAAATACATGATGGTGATACCACACACTCTTGTGTTTGGATTAATCATGTATTCCATGGTATGTAAAAACAACCAGATATGTCCGATACTCCCAAACTGTTGCGAGTATAGATACCAAAGTGATCAAAGTACTGATCAAAGGACAACAGTGAAATATGTCATTGAGTACTAAAGTAGCACTGATGACATGTTTTCTCGCAAGCGGAGATCATGAAGAGTTCGTTGTAAAAGGTTACATTGATACAGTCTTCATCTATGCTCCATGCGATTTTCGATTTAAATTAAGGGTTTTGTGTAATACACAACATGATGGCAGGGTAGTTGGAAATTGTTCCAAACAAGATACTATGGCGAATTCTATAACAAAGGCTAAGTATGTTGACGCTTTAGAAGCGACAAAAAGTTGTTGAATCATATAGTTCATTCATGAACTTAGTATGGTTCCAAGATGGCTTTGATCTATGGGACACTATTGCAGATAGTTGCAACATAGCTCAGTCTGAGGAATCAGGTTTTGACCAATGATTCACACATATGCAAAGCCAAGTCCACACAAAATATGAATTTTGTGGAAGCATGAAAATGCAAGGATATGAAAAGTTACACACGGAGCTGAAGTTGTCAGATCCGTTGGACATCAGGCTATACCACAAGCGAAGCATAGTTTACACCAGTATGCCATAGGTGTAAAGTGCATTAGCATTGACTAGATTATTGACTCTAGTGCAAGTGGGAGTATGTAGAAGATATGCCCTAGAGGCAATAATAAATGTTATTGATTATCTCCTTGTTCATAATTATGTTTATGTTCCATGCTATAACTACAATGATTCTCGAGTCTGCAAATAAAACGAGGCTTGAAGGAAGACTCATATGCACGTGTGGAATAATAAATGGTAAAATGCATTCCTAGTTTGGCCTCTAAGACTGGCTCAAGTATTGCATGATGATCCTGTTTTCCTGATCATGGGCATGGCTATGCTGGCAATTTTGAAGGCACAATGTTAGAAGAACATTTGTGTTGAATCGACCTGAATTGATGTTATGCTATGAGATACATTCGTCATAAGTTAATGGTTAATAACACAGAGAAGTTAATGTTTGCATAATTCCTTAGACCATGAGAGTATCGAGTTTCTTCATGCTTGCTTCATGAACTTTGGGGTTTGTTTAACGTCATCCGTAAATGGGTGGATATTACGGCGGCTTACGGGTTCATGGAAAAGTATGTCAAGTAACTTGATAGCTCAAGATTGGGATTTGCTCCTCCGACGATGGAGAGATTTCTCTCGGACCTCTCGGTGTTACAGTATCCATCATCGTCTGGCCAGACATTTTGTGATTTGATCACGGGGATGCCAAAACACGGGAACGAGAAAAGAGAACAATACTGGTAACGAGGTAACTGGCATAGTGGACAAGTTGTTATCCCACGGGGATGCCAACATGTCTCACCTCGGGTATTTGTAAAATATCGTGAAGCAACAGGAATAGCGCACGACAACTGGAGGTTCACTCGAATATTCATTCGTGTGGGTACAGGGGTCAATATGGGTGTCCACGGCTCCGATGTTGATCATTGATCGGAAGGGGTTCCGGGTCATGTCTATACTTCACCAAACCTATAGGGTCACACGCTTAAGGGTCATCTATCTACTGAATACTAGAGAAGGAGTCTGAGAGAAAGTCACTTGAAAAGTTTCGAAGACAACGGAAAGGTTCCGGAGAGAACACCAAAAAAGTTTTGGTAAAATCAAAAGGTTGTTTCGGATAAAACCATTGATCCAGAAAGGTTTCGTCAAGCACCGTGAATGTTTTCGAGGTTGCCAGATTGGTCTGGTAATTTCTGGATTTTTCCGGAGAATAAACCGAAAAAGGTTTTCGGAGCTGCCAGAATTGTTTACCGGGTAAACGAAGATGGTTTTAAATTAGACCACCATACTGGAAAATGTTCTGGAGCGCATACAAATAATTTGAGAGGATGGAGGAAATGTTCTAGAACCTTCCGAAATTTTTTAGAAGTAATAGTCACGGAAAACATCTTGTCCCAGCGTGAGGGGACAAGATCCCACGATTCATGGGGGCTGTTTTGGGCTGTTTTGGGGGGCGCCCCCTTTAGGGCGCAGCCCCCTTGTGGCTGGACAAAGTATTGGGCCCCGCCCCATGGTGGGGGCAGACCCCACAAAAGGTGGGGCTGGTTGGGAGGAGGTGGGGCGCCATGTGGGCCCCCATGTTGGGGTGCCATGGACAAGGGGACATGCTTTCCCCTTGTTTTGTGGGTGCTTGTCATGTGGCTGAAATTTCAGCCACCACCATCCCCTCCTTCCCCTATAAAAGGAGGTGGAGAGGAGCTCTCCATCCTCACTCCAACTCTCTCACACAAGCCATGCATGATCTGGTATTCTCTCTCAGTCCCAACGAAATAGTTTCGTAGAGCCGGAAGGTTGTCTGGGTTCCGGTGGGAACTAGTTCTGGACGGCGAATCCATGCTGGATAGATGACACCGTATGTGTGCAACTCTGTAGAGATATCATAGTTTCGGTCTTAGTTTGAGAGTGCCTCCCGAAGGTCTGTCCGTGTGACCGTCCGAGTTTTGGAAGTCCTCCCGAAGGGCTGTCCGAGTGACAATCAGAGTTTCGGAGGTCCTCCCGAAGGGCTGTCCGTGACACCGTCCGGGGGACTGTCCGACCACCTCCCGGAGTGCTGTTCGTGGGGCAGATGAGGATATTCATCCTCGCTGTTGGGAGGTTGTAAAATCCTAGTTGCGGGGATCTGCACTCCCATTCGTCATCGACTCTACTTCCGCTGCGCTACGAGTCGGTAACGAAAAGATCAAACCTTGTATGCAGTCTTCATAGTGGTCCTGGGCTAGTGCATAGGTCGGATTTTTTTTGTTTTCTGCTGCGTTACCCTACACAGATGGCCACAGATGATATTCTTCGCTTGAGAGTCGAGTTGCTTGAATTTCTTCACAGCAGCAGCGTTGATCGTGGGAGTAACAGAGGGAACACAATTTTCCACAACATAGAGAGATCGTATTCAATAGCTTCAAGATGCATGCGCATCTTATTCTTCCAGTAGGGGTAGTCTGTCCCATCAAAGGTAGGACATCCCACGGAAACCTTGATCATACCTGCAGTCGACATAACTAGAACTCCAGGTGGTTAAACCAAAATCACACATAACAAGGGAGTACCTTGCTCTGATACCAATTGAAAGTGCGTTATATCGACTAGAGGGGTGTGAATATGCGATTTTTACAAATTCATCACTTGAGGAATTTTAACTTTGAGGAATTTGAAATGTGATGAATAACTAGCAACGGAATAAGTACTCAAGTGCATGAGGAACATAGCAACAACATAATCATGATGATGAAATGAACATGCACAAGTTACAGGTAGCGTGATACAGGATACACAGTGATGAACAAGGTAACTTGAAGAATTTGAGGTGAGGAAATTGTGAAAGTCTTCAGCCAAGTTCTTCAAACAATAACGATCAATTTCATCAACAAGTATATGAGGAATAAGGGGGGTTGAGGAAATAGAACTAGGTAGATCGATGAAGACAATGGTTTGATGACCCAGTTCCAACTGCTGTGACAGTCGTACGTCTGGTTTGGACCGGCCTGGTATTTAAACCAAAGGATACACAGTCCTTACCGTATTCTCCTTGAGCTAAGGTCACACAGTCCTCGCCCAACACTCATGGTAAGTCTTCAGGGTAGACTTCCAAAACCCTCACAAATTGGTCACCCGACGATCCACAATTTACTACTGGATGCTCTAGACCAAGGTCACTTCCTGATCCCCAATTGACTGCAGGATACACTAGACCATGACGCCTAATCGTCTGGAGGATGCACAGTCCTCAAAGGTAACAAGCATCGATTCCACACAGGAATTTCTTCAGTGATGCTCAATCACTTTGGTTTGGTGGTTTGGTTGTGGGTTTTTCCTCACTGATGATTTTCTCTCAAAGTCCTCGGAGGATGGGTTGCTCTCAAATGAAAAGTGTCGGTTCTTTCTCGGAGCAGCCAACCAACTAGTGGTTGTGGGGGGTGGCTATTTATACCGAGGGTGCAACCGGACATGATAAGACATAAATGCCCCCAATGATATGACCGTTATGTGGATGTTATGATTGGGAACAGCTAGTGCTAGGCACAACAACGGTCGGAATTTCGAACTATGAAAGTCCTCAGGCTTATCATGTTCCTCACTTGTAGGCAATTCGCACTGGCGAAATCCTAACTCCTTAGTCAGATCAATTTCCTCAGAGACCAGAAGAACTTCGTCTCTTTCACTGAAGAGCTTGACTGAACCGTAAGAGAATTCCAAAGGCTTCACTCTAAGGATTGGATAGGTTGAGGATTTTGGAGTTGAGCATCAGTTGGAAATATTCCTTAGTATTACCTCGGCCCCCTTTAACAGTACAGTGTTTCCTATGACTTAACGAGAGGAAATGAAACTACGAAAACAAAAGTCTTCACGCTTCATAGTCCTTATTCATATCTTCAAGGTCACACCAACTTCTTCATTTTCAAAGTCTTCAGGGAATACCAAAGTCTTCAGCAAAGTCTTCACCAAAGTCTTCAGTTGAAGACATACATTTTTAGGGGTTGGTAATCTCCGGATATATCAAACTCCTCATCGACTTATAGAGCCTGTGTACACTCACAAACATATTAGTTCCTTAACCTATAGGTCTTCAATACACCAAAATCACTAAGGGGCACTAGATGCACTAACAACCTCACATTAGCCAAAACACGCCAGCAGGCATGTAAAAGGGCATGCTTATCACCCTCTCCGACCAGGCAGATGAAGCAGTTGTCATCTTAAGGGTTGTTTCACTCGACAATCTTATTGGACGTCGGAAGGTGGGCACAAAACAATTGCTAGAGGAGGATCATAACTTTAAGAGGCTAGCTGGAATTTCTAAGGTGGCACACGACTAATAGCAAGGGTGAATTGGCCAGTTGTGCATACAAGGACTTGATCAAAAAATGCCTCGAACTAGAGAAATGCCACAAAACCTCATCATGACAATTTGTAACGATAACTTCATCAAAAAGCTGATAGACTTATCACTGCCCAACGTGAATTTTGTCTCCAAAGCAAAGACCAATTTAACTTTTTGGATCCCATTCCAGAAGGGGGAACCACGAGATTTGGATACAAAGAGTGAACCATTCAAAAGGTATTTACCTTGAGTAACTCCCTCCATAGACCTAGTGGCGGAGGGACACCATAATTCCTAGGGAGGGGGGGGGGGGGGACAACACAAAATGTGAACATTTGAGGGGGGCAAATACTAAGTTTTCTTGCAGCTAAGCCCTCTACTTAATGTTTCCTTCACAAAATTGTCCAAGGTTGCGGGGGGGGGGGGGGCATAGCCCCCTGACAGTACACTAAGATCCGCTAGTGCATAGCCCACTAGCATTTTCGGGAGAGTTTCCAAATCCACTTGGACAAAACAACAACATTCATTAACTTGGAATTGATGATGTCTAAGCCTCCAAACTTCCCAGGACGGAAGACTGTGGCCATTTGACCATGAGACATTTGTGCTTGATTCCAGCTCCTTCCTAAACAAACATCGAGCAAGGCATATCAAGTTTGGCATGAACCCCATTAGGAAAAAGAAACAAGACGATTGCGAACAAGGATAACGATGAGAGACTAGAGTTGTTCAAAGTTAACCTAGTGCCCGATGGCGTAAAGTATGCATGCCACGAGCACACTCTCTTTGCTACTGACCACACAACGAACCCAAATTCGATATAGTGAGATTTTTTTCAAAAAATTGGTAGGCCGAGGTGAGTGATTTGGAACGTTCCTAAGCGACAATTAAGGAGATCAACCACACACTTTCCTTCCTCATGAGCCATCCCCATGGAAACAACTTCAAACTTGTGAAAATTAACCCTTGGCCCAAACATTGGTTCAATTATAAGAAGAATGAGATTCACAGCTGCAATGCTAAGCAGATTAGGCTTGAATAGGAGTATCATGCCATCAACATATTAAAACTGTGAAACCCCCTCCTCTGATAAGGTGGCTCACAACCTCCTTTATGTGCCCTGCTACTCAAACGTTGTCAAGCAAAGTGGCAACTGCGCTATCCATAAATTGAAGTGCAAAGCAGTAATATGGACCACCCTTTCGAACCAGAACCTCCCAAAGAAATGTGCAGCTCTTCCGACAATATGGCTTATTAAAATCGAACTTAAGCAAAATAGTACGTTGTTTGCATTCTTTGATTTTGTGAGCAATTTCTTGCAACACCAGCAGACACCCAAGGATGAATCTGCCTTTGAATAAGCAAATTCGCAATGATTGATAAGGCGACGAGCGACCAGAAACACGCGAGTGGCATACACTTTTACACATATCTTAAAGGCATGCTAATGAGTGCAATTGGACAGAGTTGACAAATATTGTTGGCGCCTTTGTCTTTATGGATAAGGGATAACATGCTAAAATTTATCCCAACAATATGTACCTTAGCTAGCGCAAACCCATTACAAATCACAACCATGTCACTCTTCAACGACCGTCCATCCATGAGGTCCCGGAGCCATGTCTTGCTACATAGAGACCAGAACCTCGTCGATCTTGAGCGGAAGGAAAGAGCTCATGAGATTGGCCTTTTTCCCCCAACGAAAACCGATGCAATGGATCCCAGGAACCCATGCACAACCCAGCAAGATCAAGCTCACTTGATCCCATCAAATCAATGTAGAAATTGTATATGTGCTTTTGGATTTCATCGTGCCACATTGGAGGGCCATGAACAAGTAACACTCAACTCATTTTGATCTCAAGCCTGAAATTCATAGAACTAAACAATGTTGACAACCTGAATCATTACAGAAAAGAAAGTACACATGAATTTACATAGTAAATTTAATGGTGTTTTTCTTAGGAGACATGAAAATATATATTATTTAATACGGTGTGCATATATCTTCCTTGTATGTGTGTGATGAAAGTTTTGCATACACTATTTAATTTAATGCACAACTGTCTACCATTAATGAGACCTTTAATTTTTGCATTGAAAGAAGCCCACATTGTTCTAGCTAAACATGAACCGGTGGTTTGCATTGAAATTATTTGCATTTAGTTTTTTGACGACAAGTTTTTTCATTTATATTTTGAAAATGGTTACTTTATCACACACAAAAAAGGTTGGTACATAACAAAGAGAGATTATACGAAGGGATACGTCTATATTCTAAATATATAACTAAAAATAACCACTTTACGGATCCATGCCCCAGAAAACTACCATTTTTGTCCTAAAGCCTATCACATTTGTGCTAATTGTTTTCTAAAAACTACCTTCTTTAGTTGGTTACCGGTTTGAGTTAAGCGGGATTATGATAGGGGTGTCCCACGTGTAAGCGTTGATGATGGTGTAATACACCGGGGTTAGCTCATCAACAAGGAGCCCCGCAGAATGCTTTTAGGTGGGCCCATAAGGCTCACCTTATGCCCAATGATAGGAGGAAGCCTAGAAGAAGGGATAGAAGTCTCTAGATCATCTTGATCCCCAAGATTATGATGGAGGGGACCTAGATTGCATCTCTCTGTAAAACTCTAGCCGGACCGTATATATGAGGGGGGATATGGGTTCTCATTCTCATCTACTCTCCCATAGAAACACCTCTCGATAACCATACATCTTTCTGTAACCCCTCGCACAAGGCATACCCACCATCAATAAATAACAACAAGCAGGATGTAGGGTATTACTCCACCACGAAGGCCCAAACCAGACCATTCACCATTTCATTAACCATGCGCCGGAGGACTGCATCATCGACAGTTTCGTCTCCGACTATAGTGCCAACACACCAGACTTAATTTTATTATCATACGACTATAACAATGATGAGTGGGTGATCTCTATCCCCAACAACGACGGTGAGGGGCTGAGCACCTCCGGCGATAGAGGCTGAGGATGGAGCCGCATGACGCAGCGCCACCAACAATTTCACTCTAGCAAGTCATGTTGATGGACTTTTTTGAAACTATGATGATTTTTATAGCAAATTCAGAAACTATACACCCTAATGAATAAAAATCAAAAGTATCACCCTGTCGGCCTCCTGTTGTCCCCCTTCGGCCTACCGTTGGCCAAAGAGTCCCTCTTCGGCCAACAGTAGGCCGAAAAGTGGTCTTCGGCCAACACTTACTCTCCTGTTTAAGAAAATTCATATCAATTAGGATTTTTAGTATTTTAATTTGATTCTTTTTGCATTAGATTAGAAATTTTATGAAGTTTTTGTAGATATCAAGTTTGACTCGATTTGAAAGTTTGAATTTGAATTTTCATGAATTTTCTCAAATCACTAGATTGCCTATAATTTGAGCTGGAGTATTTTTTTAGATAATTCTTTTTGCTACCAGTTCTTTGTGACTTTGTTTATAGGTAGTAATTAATTGGAAAAATTTAGGATTATTTCAAATTTGGTTTTTACGAAAACATGGGGTAGCGCCAATTGAAGAGAAGCTTGTCCAATATCGTCTGAGATGGTTTGGGCATATTCAGCGCAGGCCTCCAGAAGCCCAGTGCATAGCGGACGGCTTAAGCATGCTGATAATGTCAAAAGAGGCTTGGATAGACCGAACTTGACATGGAAAGAGTCCGTAAAGAGAGATCTTAAGGACTGGAGCATCACCAAAGAACTAGCCATGGACAGGGGTGTGTGGAAGCTTGCTATCCATGTGCCAGAACCATGAGTTGGTCGCGAGATCTTATGGGTTTCACCTCTAGCCTACCCCATCTTGTTTGGGACTAAAGGCTTTGTTGTTGTTGTTGTTGTTGTTGTTGTTGTTGTTGTTGTTTTTACGAAAACAGTTGTGTAGAAATAATCCTAAAATTTGCCAATTAATTACTACTGATAAACAAAGTCACAAAGAACCAGTAGCAAAAAGAATCATCTAAAAAAATACTCCTAGCTCAAATTATAGGCAATCTAGTGATTTGAGAAAATTAATGAAAATTCAAATTCAAACTTGACATCTACAGAAACTTAATAAAATTTCTAATCTAATGCAAGAAGAATCAAATTAAAATACTAAAAATCCTAGTTGATATGAATTTTCTAAAACAGGAGAGCAGGTGTGGGCCGAAGACCACTTTATGTTCTACCGTTGGCCGAAGAGGGACTCTTTGGCCAACGGTTGGCCGAGGAGTCCCTCTTCGGCCAAAGGTAGGCCGAAAAGTCCCTCTTCGGCCAACTGGAGGCCGACGGGGGTGATAATTTTGATTTTTATGCATTAGGGTGTATAGTTTCCGAATTTGCTATAAAAATCATCATAGTTTCAAAAAAATCCATGTTGATGGCACCGGTGGGCACAACCACGGGCTTAACAACCCCGGTGCAACCCACCACAAACGCGACAGCAACAATTACCACGGGCCCCGCAGTCCCGTGCTTTCTGACCTGGTGACTCGATTCTTTGTTGTCATTTTTATTTTTATTTTTATTTTTCTTATTGATGCTAATGTACTGCAATATCCCGATGTTAGAAGGGCCGTCTGGGGTGCACATGGCCCAATCAACCACATACGCTTGAGTTTTCCTCCGGAGTAGATACCCTTTAGAACAGTCAGCCCACCGGGGAGAAGTTAAGCAACTACACATAAATCCTATGGCTAAAAACATGTGGAATGCTCAATCGGATGGCTAGAAACGTCGATAGCGTGAGAGGAATGGAAAGAGGTACAATTTTACTGTCCTGAATGAGCTGATTGTCTATGAAAAAAAGTCTTTTGGCAACAAAAAGCTAATCTGGTGTTTTTTCGTTGCAGCAATGGTTCATTTGTTAATGGAAGAATAGAATGTACATTAGTTCCTCTGTTTCTTTTTAGTTTGTATATAAGTTTGTCTCCAATAAAATTTAATAAAGTTTGACCAACTTTATAGAAAAATATATCAACATCCACAATAAGAAATCAATATTATTAGATGCATCGTAAAATTAATTTTAATACTATATAACTTTAGTATTGTAGGTGTTGATAATATAAACTAGCAAAAGTGCTCATGCTTCGCAATGGGAGAAAACAATCTGATTATGCAGATGTGGTAGAGATAAAAAAAAGTCTGGATGAAATGCTAGGGTGAGATGAGGAATTTCAAAATGTCATTTCACAAACTATGTCTGAGTGATGTCATGATGAGAAGTGACTTTTAAAAAGTCATTTCAAAAACTAAAAATGTGACGGTCTCATCATGACTTGATTTCCTAATGTGCCACAATGAAATATTTTTTGGCTAAACAAACTTCGTTGTCCTGCCTGAGCTAGACTAATGCATGATGTGTCCAGTTTTGACCTAGAGAAGCGGTGTTTTACATAACCAATAAAAATGTGGTACCAGAATAGGTGTGTACAGAGGCAAAATAGACATTTAGTCATTTCCATATACCTTACAAAATCTGACCCATGGAAAGTTGTGTCAATTTGTTGGGGCTCAGTGTTGTACAGAACACAAATACCTTTTTTTACCCGTGGGGGACTAAATAAAATCATAAAACGGCCTCTATAGATCCCCTGATAAAACCTCTACCTAAGTGATGGTTCATTTTGTTCGTTATTTAGGAATTTGTTTTAAATTTCATGAACATTTTCAAAAAATTCATGAACATTATTTTCAAATTTCTGAATATTTTGTGAATACATGATCATATTTTAAAAATCATGAACATTTTTTATTACACGAATTGTTTTCGAAATTGTGTTTATTTTTTATAATATGCGACAAATATTTTTGAAATCTTGAACATTTTATGATTTTCCGAATGTTTTTAAAATTGACAAACGATATTTTATCAGTACTTACAATTTTTTGGAAATTTAGAAATCACGGCTTAATTTAAAGAAGGAAAATAAAAAACAAAAATGTGAAAGGAAAAGGCAAAAAAAGGGGCGTCACGACCGGTATATGGCTGGCCCATTACGAGCATACTGGGCCTGCTATATATATAAAAGAGAAAAGGGGATGAAAAGTGATAGAACCCTGGCTCCGGGGTAGAAGGCTAAGGCTTTAGCCATTGCACTGATTCTTTGTTTGTGATACATAAGTGTATCACTATAAAAACCAAATCGGGCGGCGATTTTGAAAAAAATTGAAATCATATTTTTTACTTACAGGTGAGATGGTGGACAATTGTTGTCAACTTTAAGGATAATTTGGATGATTGTGAATAAGCAGAAACACTCAGTGCGTAATTTGGATGATGATGAATGGGAAAAAGCCCTCTGTATAAAGATTTGGTCAAACTTTACGTAGTTTGACTTCAAGCATATCTTGGGAGTACAAAGAATATTGCACACATACATATAAAATACCTATTTTACTAGACTACAT
The DNA here is from genome assembly GCA_022496015.1 of Hordeum marinum. Taxonomy (NCBI): domain Eukaryota; kingdom Viridiplantae; phylum Streptophyta; class Magnoliopsida; order Poales; family Poaceae; genus Hordeum; species Hordeum marinum. Next base: position 145,145,846 of record CM039678.1, read on the forward strand.
GTAGATTTGACATAAGTATTATACATTTAAATCCTTTGCCATTAATTTTACGCGGGAGTTCGTGTGACTATTTCTTTTTTCTTTTTAGTTTTTTCTTTTTATGCTTGATTGAGTCACTTAGATATGTAATAACTATGTTACATCTATTCTAGACACACTCATAAAATACAGATCCTCGTACGTACATCGTAACAAATAAATATTAATATATATACACAAACAATACAAACATAGTCACTCCACCAACATACATACATACATACACAAATAACTATAATCTTTCTTGAGGATCTTGACATCCTTCCAGCGAGACACCATGCGGCTGAACTCCTGGCGCTGCCCGTACACGTCGAACTTGAAGTAGTGCGAGTGGCCGCCGCGGCTGTGGACGTGCAGCTTCTGCTCTCCATCGATGTACGCGGTGAGCACCGATGTCGTGAACCTTTGGTATGTTGAATGGGCATTGTTTGTGATATGCATTGTTTGTTAAAGTTGAATGGGCAACTCAAGTGGAAACTATCCATTACCAACTCCATCAAGACCTTTGGTATTGACACCAAGGAATTAGAGGGTGATCCAACCAACCAAACAAAAAAGTCGCCCAAGAAGGTTAGAACGGTGTTTCAAGGAGAGAAGTGGGAGGATTAGAAGGAGAAGCGAGAAGGGACGGCAGCCAAGATGACGATGAGGTTTGAGGACATCTTGCTAGCAAAGGAGGAGGCATCTGTGATACGTCTCTGTTGTACCTATAATTTTTGATTGTTTCATGCAAATATTCTACAACTTTCATATACTTTTGGCAATATTTTATATTATTATGGGGACTAACATACTTATCCACTACCCAATGTCAGTTCATATTTTTGTTGGAAATATGCCCTAGAGGCAATAATAAATTATTTATGATCATATTTCCTTGTTCATGGTAATCGTTTATTATCCATGCTAGAATTGTATTGATCGGAAACTCAGATACATGTGTTGATACATAGACAACACCATGTCCCTAGTATGCCTCTGATGGACTAGCTCGTTGATCAAAGATGGTTAAGATTTCCTAGCCATGGACATGAGCTGTCATTTGATAACGGGGTCACATCATTAGGAGAATGATGTGATGGACAAGACCCAAACTATAAACGTAGAACATGATCGTGTCAGTTTATTGCTACTGTTTTTTGTATGTCAAGTATATGTTCCTATGACTATGAGATCATGCAACTCACTGACACCGGAGGAGTACCTTGTGTGTATCAAACATCGCAACATAAATGGGTGACTATAAAGGTGCTATACAGGTATCTCCGAGGGTGTCTGTTGGGTTGGCATGGATCAAGACTGGGATTTGTTACTCCGTGTGACGGAGAGGTATCTCAGGACCCACTTGGTAATACAACATCACAACAAGCCTTGCAAGCAATGTGACTAAGTGTTAGCCATGGGATCTTGTATTACAGAATGAGTAAAGAGACTTGCCGGTAACGAGATTGAACTAGGTATAGAGATACCGACGACCGAATCTCGGGCATGTAACATACCGAAGAACAAAGGGAACAACAAGCGGGATTTAATGAATCCTTGACATAGAGGTTCAACCGATAAAGATCTTTGTAGAATATGTAGGAACCAATATGGGCATCCAGGTCCAGCTATTGGTTATTGACCGTAGAGGTGTCTTGGTCATGTCTACATAGTTCTCGAACCCGCAGGGTCTGCACACTTAAGGTTTGGTGACGTTTTGGTAGTGTAGAGTTATGTATGGTGGTGACCAAAGGTTTTTCGGAGTCCCGAATGAGATCCAGGACATCATGAGGAGATCTGGAATGGCCCGAAGGTAAAGATTGATATATAGGAAATCCTGTTTTGGTCACCGGAAAAGTTTCGGGCTCATTGGTAGTGTACCGGGAGATCCGGGAGGGTGCTGGGGGACCATGAGGAGGGGTGTCTCGACCCAAAGGACCTCATGGGCTATGGGAGGAGTCAAACCAGCCCTTGGTGGGCTGGACTAAGCCTCCACTAAGGCACATGCGGCTAGGGGTGAGAAAAACCCAAAAGGTGGAGAGGTGGAAAGAGTTTCCAAGTGGAAAGGAGGAATCCTACTCCTAATAGGATTGGAGTAGGACTCCTCCACCTCCAATTTCGACCAAACCTTGAGGGTTTGAGGCTGCCTCCTCCCCTCCCTCCCTCCTATATATACTAGAGGATTTAGAGGGAAGAGCTAACCCTAATTGCCACGTGCTGCCCTCTTCTTCCTCTAGATTTGTTTCTCCTCTAGATTAGTTCTGCATTGCTTAGGCGAAGCCCTGGAGGATTAGTTCACCACCACCGCCACCATGTTGTTGTGCTTTCGGAGAACTCATCTAACTCTCCGCTCCCTTTTGCTGGATCAAGAATGTGGAGATCGTCATCGAGTTGTACGTGTGGTGAATGCGGAGGCGCTGTCCGTTCGACGCTAGATCGGAAGGACCGTGATCAAGATCGCGAGACGATTCATGATTGGATCGTGGGACGGATCATGATGGGATCACGAGACGGGTCATGATTGGATCACGAGACAGATCGTGATGGGATCGCGGGACGCTCGCTGATTTGGGTCGCGAAGACATTCGACTACATCAACCACGTTTCTTAACGCTTCCCGCTTAGCGATCTACAAGGGTATGTAGATCCACTCTCCCTCTCGTAGATGCTCATAACCATGGATAGATCTTGCGTGTGCGTAGAATTTTTTTTGTTTCCCATCCAACGTTCCCCAACAGTGGCATCATGAGCTAGGTCTATGTGTAGATGAGATCTCGAGTAGAACACAAAGAGTTTGTGGGCGTTGATGCTTAGATTGCTTCCTCCCTTGGTCGTGTTTTGGTTCAGCGGTATTGTGGGATGAAGCCGCCCGGACCAACCTTACTCGTACGCTTACAAGAGACAGGTTCCATCGACTGACGTGTAACTTCATTGCACAAAGATGGCTGGCGGGTGTCTGTTTCTCCTACTTTAGTTGGATCGGGTTCGACAAAGGCGGTCCTTGAGAAGGTTGAAAAGCAACTTATGTATCACCGTTGTGGTTTTGCATAGGTGAGAATTGTTCTTACTAGATACCCATAGCAGCCACATAAAACTTGCAACAAGAATTAGAGGACGTCTAACTTGTTTTTGCAGGGTATGTTGTGATGTGATATGGCCAATTACATGATGAGATATATGTGATTTATGAGATGATCATGTATTGTATAGAATATCCCGACTTGTATGTCGATGAGTACGGCAACCGGCAGGAGCCATAGGGTTGTCTTTAATTATTGTATGACCCGCGTGTCAATCATTAAGCGCTATGTAATACTTTACTTTATCGCTAAACGATAGCAATAGTAGTAGAAGCATGGTGGGCGCGACAACCCCGATGGCGACACGTTGATGGAGATCATGGTGTCATGCTGGTGACGATGAAGAAGATGTTGGTGCTTTAAGGATGGAGATCAAAAGCACAAGTTCATGGCCATATCATGTCACTTATGATTTGCATGTGATGTTAATCCTTTTATAGACCTTGTTTTGCTTAGGACGGTGGTAGCATTATAAGGTGATCTCTCACTAAAATTTCAAGATCAATTGTGTTCTTCCCGAGTGTGCACCGTTGCGGAAGTTCGTCATGTCAAGACACCACGTGATGATCGGGTGTGATAGACTCTACGTTCACATACAATGGGTGCAAGCCAGTGTTGCACATGCAGAACACTCGGGTTAAACTTGATGAGCCTAGCATGTACATACATGGCCTTAGAACACAAGAGACTGAAAGGTCGAACAAGAATCATATAGTAGATATGATCAACATGATGATGTTCACCATTGAAACCACCTCAACTCACGTGATGATCGGAATTGAGTTGGTGAATTTGGATCATGTATCACTCGAATGACCGGAGGGATGTCAATTTGAGTGGGAGTTATTAAGTAATATGATTAATTGAACTCATTATCATGAACATAGTCAGTAGTGTCTTTGCAAATTATGTTGTAGATTACTAGCTCACGTTGTAGATCCCTTGAATTTTTATATGTTCCTAGAGAAATAGAGTTGAAAGATGATGGTGGCAATATTGCGGACTGGGTCCGTGATCTGAGGATTGTCCTCATTGATGCACAGAAGGCTTATGTCCTTAATGCACCCCTTGGTGCGCCACCCCCTCTAGCTTCGTCTGTAGATGTTGTGAACATCTGACAGGCACGTTCCGATGACTACTTAATAGTTTAGCGTGTCATGCATTAAGGCTTAGAATTGAAGCTCCAAAACGCTTTGAACGTCATGGAACATATGAGATGTTCTAAGAGCTGAAATTGGGATCTCAGGCTCGTGCCCGTGTTGTGAGATATGAGATCTCCAACAAGATTCTTTGCCGGCAAGATGAAGGAGAATAACTCAATCGTTGAGCATGTGCTTAGATTGTCTAGGTGCAACAATCGCTTGAATCGAGTGGGAGTTAATCTTCCAGATAAGAAAGTGATTGATATAGTTTTCCAAGTCACTGTCACTAAGCTACTAGAGCTTCGTGATGAACTATAAAATGCCAGGGATGGAAATAATGATCCCTGAGTTGTTCGCGATATTTGACGTCGCGAAAGTAGAAATCAAGAAGGAGCATCAAGTGTTGATGGTTAGTAAAACCACTAGTTTCGAGAAGTGCAAGGGCAAGGAGAGAAACTTCATGGATGGAAAGTCAGTTGCTGCTCCAGTGAAGCAACCCAGAGTTGAACCCAAACCCGAGACTAAGTGCTTCTATTCTGAGGAGAGCGGTCGCTGAAGCGGAACAACCCTAGATACTTGGTAGATAAGAAGGCTGGTAACGTCGACGGAAGTATATTTCATATACGTGTTATTGATGTGTACCTTGCTAGTACTCCTAGTAGCACCCTGGGTATTGGATACCGGTTCAGTTGCTAAATGTTAGTAACTCAAAATAAATGCTACGGAATAAACAGAGACTAGCTAAGTGTGAGGTGACGATGTGTGTTGGAAATATCTCCAAGGTTGACGTGATCAACATCGCATGCTCTCTCTACCTTCGGGATTAGTGGCAAACCTAAATAAATGTTGTTTGGTGTTTATGTTAAGCATGAACATGATTAGATCATGTTTATTGCAACACGATTATTCATTTAAGTTAGAGAATAATGGTTATTCTATTTACATGAATAATACCTTCAATGGTCATGCACCTAGTGAGAATGGTTTGTTGAATATTGATCCTAGTAATACACATGTTCATAACATTGATGCCAAAAGATACAAAGTTAATAATGATAGTACCACATACTTGTGGCACTGCCGCTAAATGTCATATTGGTATAAATCGCATGAAGAAACTCCATGCTGATGGATCTTTGGACTCATTCGATTTCGAATCAGTTGAGACATGCGAACCATGCCTCTTGGGCAAGATGACTAAGGACCCCTTTTTCCGGTTTGATGGAGAGGGCAAGTGATTTATTGTTAATGATACATGTTGATGTATGCAATACAATGAGTCTTGTAGCGTGTGGTGGATATCGTTATTTTCTTACCTTCACTGGTGATTTGAGTAGATAATAGTGTATATTTACTTAATGAAACACAAGTCTAAATCGTTTGAAAAGTTCAAGCAAATTCAGAGTGAAGTTTAAGATCATCGTGACAAGAAGATAAAAATGTCCGCGATATGATCATGGAGGTGAATATCTGAGTTACGAGCTTGGCATACAACTTTAGACAATGTGAATGTTGTTTAACAACTCACGCCACCTGGAACACCATAGTGTCATGGTGTATTTGAACATCATAGTCGTTCTCTATTGGATATGGTGCATACTATGATGTCTCTTATCGTTTTTCCACTATCGTTTTGGGGTTACATATTAGAGACAACTACATTCACTTTAAATAGGGCACCATATAAATCCGTTGAGATTACATCGTATGAATTATGGTTTGATAGAAACCTAAGCTGTCATTTCTTAATGTTGGGGCTACAATGCTTATGTGAAAAAAGGTTTTCACCTAATAAGCTCGAACCCAAAGCGGATAAATGCATCTTCATGGAATACCATAAGAACAGTTGGGTATACCTTCTATCTCAGATCCGAGCACAAAGTGTTTCTGGCTAAAACGGTTCCTTTCTCGAGAAAGAGTTTCTCTCGAAAGAATTGAGTGGGATGAAGATAGAACTTGATGAGGTTGCTGAACCTTTGTTTCAACCAGAAAGTAGCGCAGCGTAGAAAGATGTTTCTGTGGAGCCTACGTTAGTTGAAGAGGAAGTTAATGATGATGATCATGAAACTTCGGGTCAAGTTACTATCGAACCTCGTAGGTCGACAAGGATGCATACTGCTCCTGAGTGGTACGACAACCCTGTCTTAGAGGTCATGTTGTTGGACAACAATGAACATACGAGCTATGGAGAAGAGATGGTGGGACCGGATTTCGACAAATGGTTAGAGGCCATGAAATCCGAGAGAGGATCCATGTATGAAAACCAAGTATAGACTTTGGCAGACTTGCCCGTTGGACGACAGGTTGTTGAGTACAAATGGACCTGCAAGATGAAGACAGACACTGATGGAAAATGTCACCATTTATAAAGCTCTACTTGTCAGAAAGAAGTTTCCGCCAAGTTCAAGGAGTTGACTATGATGAGACTTTCTCACTCGTAGCGATGCTAAAGTCTTTGGAATTATGTTGGCAGTTGCTGCATTTTTCAATTGTGAAATCTGGTAGATGGATGTCAAAACATCGTTTCCTTCCTTGAAGAAAGGTTGTATGAGATACAACCAGAAGGTTTTGTCAGTCCTAAGGATGCTAAAAGGTGTGCAAGCTCCGGTGATCCTTCTTTGGGCTGGAGTGAAGATCTCGGAGTTGGAATATACGCTTTGATGAGGTGATCAAAGTTTTTGAGTCTATACGAAGTTTATGAGAAACTTGTATTTACAATAAAGTGAGTGGGAGCAATATAGAATTTCTGATAAGTATATGTGGTTGACATATTATTTATCGGAAATTATTTAGAATTTCTGGAAAGCATCAAGGGTTGTTTGAAAAGAGTTTTTCAAAAGGAAGACCTGGATAAAGCTACTTAATTGTTGGACATCGAGATCTATAGAGATAGATCAAGACACCCGATGAGACTTTCAATGAGTACATACCTTGACAAGAGTTTGAAAGAGTTCAAAATGGATCAGTCAAAGAAAGAGTTCTTGCCTGATTTGTAAGGTGTGAAGTTGAGTGAGACTCAAAGCTCGACCATGTCAGAAGAAAGAGTAAGGACGAAGGTCGTCCCCTATGCTTTATCCATAGGCTCTATATAGTATGCCATGTTGTGTACCGCGCTGTGTGCCTTGCCATGAGTCTATCAAGGGGTACAAGAGTGATCCAGGAGTGGATCACTGGACGGCGGTCAAGATTATCCTTAGTAACTAAAGGACTAAGGAAATGTTTCTCGATTATGGAGGTGATAAAGAGTTCGTCGTAAAGAGTTACGTCGATGCAAGCTTTAACACCAATCCGAATGACTCTTAGTAGCTATCCGGATACGTATAGTGGAGCAGCCATTTAGAATAGTTCCAAGTGGAGGGTGGTAGCAGTATCTACAGTATGACATAGAGATTTGCAAATTACACACGAATCTGAATATAGCAGACCCGTTGACAAAAATACCTCTCTCACATGCAAAGCATGATCAAGCCCCAGAACTCATTGGGTGTTAGATTCATGACAAGGCGAATCACATGGTGATGTAAACTAGATTATTGACTCTAGTGCAAGTGGGAGACTATTGGAAATATGTCCTAGAGGCAATAATAAATTATTAATTATCATATTATCTTGTTCATGGTAATCGTTTATTATCCATGCTAGAATTGTATTGATCGGAAACTCAGATACATGTGTTGATACATAGACAACACCATGTCCCTAGTATGCCTCTGTCGGGACCCCGATCCTAAGTCATATGATTCCATACTGTAACAAGTCACATCACTTTGCGGCCTCACGCACGGTAAGCTCCACGGCAGCAGCCTTACCTTGGCCGGGACCGTTTGCGTCTTTTGGCACGCATATGTGAACATGTAGCAGGCAATCACATAGCAGAGAACCCGGGCCGACATAACTAGTCATAGAACCCAATTGGTACATCCATGCGGAAACAAGCATACGTAACCCAACAATGCAGGTGTCGATCTCAAGCGTGTGTAGACGAGTCATAGCAAGCTACAAGGACTCCATTACGTCATATGACATAAATGCCAACACTGCACGTAGACGAGACGTAGCAGGCTACAGGGACTCCATTACACTGCGAGACATTTCACCGAGGGGACAGACACAGCAGCAAAGAAGGATACATGTCGGTCAACCAATGTGTCCGGAGCAGTAGCAAGCTACCAGGGCTCGATGGAATCACAAAGGGGAAGTTTCCCGTAAAGAGTACTACTAAAGGCACACGACTAGGTGGCGGATCCCATACATACCGTTGCACGTCACACGTACGCATGACATGCCCGATATGCATAGATACAACTATGGCATCACAACATAACCATACATTAATACAACTTTTATTTAGAAGACTCAGAAGAGTCTAGCATAATATGTTCTTACAGGCAGGGGTCTCATGACACATCACACAAGTCATACAAACAGGTTCATACAAGCCAGCGGAAACTTAAACTATCCGAGTACGGAAAGTGAAATGGAAAAGAGGCACATGGCCTGACTATCTATAGCCCGCCACAAGGGCAAGATCGTAGCTGGGACACCAGCTATTCGGCACCGTCAACGTCTAGAAAGAACCCACCTGATGGGTCCTGGTTCTCTTCTGCAACATTAATTAAGCAAGGATGAGTACAATCATACTCAGCAAGTCTTTAAATCAGACCTAGTCTATTCATGCTCATGTATCAAAAAGGGAGGGGTGGAGTTTATGCAGAAAGCCAGCTTTTGACTCTTGGCTAACCTACACTAATCAATTATTATTCTTTCGTTAACATTTTTATTACCGCACACGAGTCCACTAACTCCATATCAATACGCCACCATGGATTCACTTCCGTCTCCTACGGGAGTGCCATCCACGGTACTCACACTTGTCTTGACATTTTTATCGGTATCCAGTTGATTATCTATGAAGAGTATAAGATCTCCAAGTAATCCATATCCGAGGACGTGACAATTAGAATAGTTTCATAAACCTACAGGGGTGTACCTCTTCACACACGCTTTCGCCACTTATCGCTGTGTGCTCATAAAACCATGCACCTCGGCAACCTTCAAGCGGAAGACCAGCGAGGGAGTTGGCCACGACCATCAATCACATAAGACCTCTAGTCCAGGGTACCGCCTATTTGAGACTGAACCCGCACGAAAGTCCGGCCGAAGTTTCCGCAACGGCCCCAAATGATGTGCGCAGGGTTCCCAAGCCCACCATTCGGGTGACCCTTGGTACATCGTGACACTGCCTACCGTGTCGTAACCCACCCCTAGGGTCAGCGCTACGCACGCCCTCCAGCATGCTATAAACACTAGAAACTACTTGCAATACCTGGACCAAGGACTAAGCAACTGATAAGTCGAGCGGGGTCATATTTCAGGGCCCATCATGTGGTAGTATCTAGTCTTGGATCACAAACACATAACTCAGTTCCTATGAGCGGTCCCGATGAGACAACCCGCTATCTACTCCTACATACCCTCTCATCGCTACCTTTTACCAAATCGGGTTCATCTTGATCATATCACATTAGAGTCACACTGTTTCACTCCAGTTCATCACCCAAATGAAACAGACCTGACAACACTCTAAGCATAGCAAGCAAAGCAGGCAAGGTAAGCTAACCACATCATGGCACAAGCATCTACCAGGTATGCTAGGTTGCAAGGTTTAGCTATTTACTATGACAAGATCAGGTCATGCAGAAGAATAGGTTCATCTACCGTGTATGACTGACATGAGATCAACGTCCTAATGCAATGAACAAGAGCAGCAGTTAGAGAGTGGGATATTATCGGAATGATCAATGGGGTTGCTTGCCTTGCTGAGTCGCGGGAAGGTTCTCTCCTTCGACGGGATACTCGGGGTTATCCTCAGGAGCAGGGCCTACCGCAATGCAGATAAGAAACAATCAACACATGCAAGTGCAACAATATGATGCATGATCATGGCATGATGGCATACATGGATGAGCTAATGCAACTAGTGTTCATGTTGATTTGAAATGGATTTGAATATAGGTTCAAAGTTGTTCTCCATTTCAATTTCCATATATTAACCTATTGATAAATGTCCATGTTCACCGATTTACATTGCTCTAACATGCATGAGAATAACACCACTGGATTCATTGGATTTTTCTAATAAATTTTCATATAAAAATTATTTTCATCTGACTTCAAATTAATTTATATGAATTTTTGAAATTTTAAACAATTTCTGGAATTATTTTTAATTAGTAATTGCTTTAATGGCGTCAGCCTGATGTCATCATGGCGTCATCTGGTCGGCTAACCAGCCCTAGGTCAAACCTGACGTGCGGGGCCCGCACGTCAGTGACAGGGCCTTAACCTCCGTGCTGACCAGGGGTTTGACCCACTCTGGGGCCCACTGGTCAGTCTCAGGGGCTAAGCTAATTAGGGGGGGTTAGCCCCCTAATGATGGCCACGTCGACGCCCACCGGAGCGGGACCGGCGGCAACCATCCGACGCGGCGGAGACTCGCCGGAGTGCGTCTCCGGCGACCAAATGGGCGGCGGAGAGCACCAGACGACTTAGCACACATGCGCGCATCCACTCCAACACTTCCCAGGGACTGGGACGGTTGGAATCAACGCTGGTGGTGAGCTGGGCGGCGGTCGGAGCTCGGGTGAGCACGGGCTCGTCGAATCAGGGCGCGACTCGACCCTTACTTGGCATCTTCGGACTCTACGCGACCTCACACGCACGATGGTGGCCACTAATGGACCAGTTGGTCACTCGAACACGGCCGGCGTCGAGATCGAGCGGCGGAGGCAATCGGGCCTCGACGGAATCCAGTGCTACGGCACGAAATCAAAGGGGAAAAAAGGGGGAAAGAAATCAGGGGCTCACGGTCGTCGCATGGGCGTCGAAAGCGGGCTCGACGACGGTCTGGAGCAGTGGCGATCTCCACTTTCTCTCCGGCGGCCGGAGGTTGAAGACGACGCGGAGACGGCGATGGAGAGCTCCTGGCAATGTGTGGCTCGGCGAGGAGGAAGAGGGGAGCTAGGCGGTTCTTTTGGCTGGCTCAGGGAGGCGCGGGGGCGGCTAGAACAGCGGCGGCGTGACGACGAGCGAGTCTTCCTAGGCGGAGCAGAGAGGGAGAGGGCGAGAGAGAGAGAGCTCGCGAGGGAGAGAGGGAAAGGAGAAGGAGACCACGGCGGTGGCCTCGCGCTGGTGCCCTCCCGGCCCTCCAGGCCAGCAGCCAGGCAGGGAGGAGGTGGCCGGCATGTGGCGACCACACTCTCGCCGTCCTTCTGGCCGGAGGTGGAAGAAGACCGGTTCGCCCCTGGTGGGCTGGGCCGGCTTCTCCCCTGGCCCAGGTAGTTTTTTTCCCTTTTCCTTTTTCTCTTTATTTCTGTTTTCTGTTTTTCTGACATTTGTTTAATTCTTTTCAGGTACAAAAAGGCTAGTTAAAATACCCCAAGTATTTTACTAAAGTTTGAATATTTCAAACTTATCTGAAAAGTTTCGGGATATTTGATCACTAAAATAATGATAAATGCTTTATTTAGTAATTTCAGGAGCTTTATCGCTTATTTTAAATTATTTTAATTGTTCAAATAATTAGAATGGCCCCTGATATATTCATGTCCTTAATTATCAGACATAGGGAGCATTTTTTATGGGCATTTTGGATCTGTTGAAATTATCACCAAATTTGAATTGTTTGAATTGAAAGTGAGCTTGGGGTTTATTTTTCTCCCCATTTCTTGTTGATGCAAAATGAAACATGATGCAACACACATGCTAACCCTATGACATCTAAATAGGGTTGTGACAACTCACCCCCACTCAAAAGAATCTCGTCCCGAGATTTTGAAGTCGTCGGGAAGAGCGCGGGGTACTCTAGTCGAAGACAATCTTCTCTTTCCCATGTGGCCTCCTTTTCAGAATGATGTGACCAGTGAACCTTAAGAAACTTGATGTTCCGACGCCAAGTGGTCCGCTCAGCTTGGTCAAGAATACGAACAGGGCATTCTCGATATGTAAGGTTATCTTGGAGATCAAGCGCTTCGTGGTCTACTTCGTGGACAGGGTCCGAAAAGCAACGCCTGAGTTGCGAGATGTGGAAGACATCATGAACTTTGGAAAGATGCGGTGGAAGTTCCAATTGGTACGCAACCTCTCCTCGTTTAGCAAGAATGCGAAAAGGTCCAATGTAATGAGGAGCCAACTTGCCTTTGATACCGAATCTATGGGTACCCTTTAGAGGTGTAACCCGAAGGTAAGCCTTCTCGTCAACTTCATAGGTCACAGCCTTATGATGGCGATCATATTGGCTCTTTTGACGAGATTGGGTTGTTTTCAACTTTTCACGAATAATGCAAACTTGCTCTTCTGCATCCTGGATCATATCCGGGCCAAAGAGTTGCCTCTCTCCGGTTTCTGACCAGTTAAGAGGTGTTAAACACCTTCGTCCATAAAGAACTTCAAAAGGGGCTTTACCCAAGCTCGATTGATAACTATTGTTATATGCAAACTCGGCAAATGGAAGACATTTCTCCCAGTTCATACCAAAGGATATAACACAAGCTCGGAGCATGTCTTCAAGAATTTGATTGACTCGCTCAACTTGACCACTTGATTGCGGGTGGAAAGCAGTGCTAAAGGATAGATGAGTCCCCATAGCGGTCTGAACACTTTCCCGAAATCGAGAAGTTAAAATACTTCCACGGTCTGAGTTAATCTCCAAAGGAACACCATGAAGAGAAACTACTCGAGAAACATACAACTCTGCTAGTTGGCTAGCAGTTATGCTCTCTCGAAGAGGAAGAAAATGAGCCACTTTGGAAAGACGGTCAATGACCACAAAGATAGCATTATTCCCTCTCTTGGTCCTAGGAAACCCGGTAATGAAATCCATACCGACCTTATCCCATTTCCATTCAGGAATAGCTAAAGGTTGAAGGGTGCCAGCAGGCCTTCGATGTTCTGCTTTTACGCGATGACAAATGTCGCAGTTAGCAATGAACTCAGCAATTTCTCTCTTTATCCTAGTCCACCAGAACCTCTGGCGTAGGTCTTGATACATCTTAGTACTACCCGGATGAATTGTGAGAGGAGAATCATGGGCCTCTAAGAATCAGCTGCCTAAGATGTTGGCTCTTGGGAACCACCAAGCGGTTCTGAAAGAACACTACACCTTGTTCATCAATAGAGAAATCCTTAGCGAATCCGCTAACAAGATTCTCTTTGATCCGGGAAATACCCTTATCCCTCTTTTGTCCAGCTATGATTTAATCCTTAAGAGTAGGTTTCGCCACCAAGTTGGATAGGAATCCTTGAGGAACAATGTGGAGATTCAACTTCCGAAATTCCTCATGGAGATGTGGTTGACCTTGTTGTAGCATCAGGTTGTTACAATAAGACTTACGACTTAGTGCATCAGCCATGACATTGGCTTTCCCCGGGGTGTAAGTTATCCCTAAGTCGTAATCCGTGATCAACTCTAACCACCGTATTTGCGTGAGATTCAAATCCGGCTAGGTGAAGATATATTTCAGACTTTGGTGACCAGTGTAAATTTCGCAATGATTACCCAGAAGGTAATGTCGCCATGTCTTCAGTGCATGGACTACAGCTGGAAGTTCAAGATCATGTGTGGGATAATTATCCTCATGTGGACGCAACTGTTGAGATGAGTATGCAATCACATGACAATCTTGCATGAGAATGCAACCTAATCCTTGTCGTGAGGCGTCGCAATAGATAACAAAGTCCTTAGAGAAATCTGGTAGCACCATAACAGGAGCACAGGTCGGACGTCTTTTCAACTCCTAAAAACTGTGCTCACATTGTGGAGTCCACTAAAACTTCTTATCTTTCTTGAGGAGTTCAGTCAGAGGTTTCGCAACTTTGGAGAAATTCTCGACAAAGCGGCAACAATAGCTCGCCAAGCCAAGTAAACTCCGTACTTGCTTAACCGATTCAGGTTGAGTCCAATCAAGGACGGCCTGAACTCTCTCGGGATTGACAACAATTCCTTTACCAGAGATTACGTGGCCCAGATAGGTCACTTCTGGCAACCAGAATTCACACTTGGAGAATTTGGCATATAGGCGGTGCTCTCGAAGTTTCATCAATACCAGCCTTAGATGCTCAGCATGTTCTTGTTCATTCTTCGAGTAGATTAGTATGTCATCGAGGAAAACCACGACGAATTTATCCAAATACTCCATGAAGATCGAATTCATCAGGCGAGAGAAGGTGGCTGGGGCATTGGTTAAACCGAAGGACATGATGGTGTACTCGTATTGGCCATAACGAGTAACAAAAGCCATTTTTGGAATGTCCCCGTTTCTAATTCTGATTTGATGGTATCCCAACCTCAAATCCATTTTGGAAAAGACACAGGATCCAGTGAGTTGATCATACAAATCGTTGATCCTGGGAAGCGGATACTTGTTCTTAATGGTGACCAGATTCACTGGCCGATAATCTACAATCATCCGATCCGATCCATCCTTCTTCTTAACGAAGAGGACGGGACAAACCCAAGGAGATGAACTAGGATGGATGAAACCTTTCTTCAAAGCTTCATCGAGTTGAATTTTAAGCTCAGCTAGTTCTAAGGGTGCCATCTTATAGGGTCTTCTGGCTATTGGAACAGTCCCTGGAATGAGTTCTATCACAAACTCGACATCTCTGACAGGTGGAATCCCTGGCAGTTCTTCTGGAAAGACATCCAAAAAATCACGGACTACCGGAACATCTTCTAACTCTGGAAGAGGGCTAGCGTTGAGCGAATAGAGTTGGCGCTTGGCTGTTCGAGTAGAGACATTAACTATCTCACCCGAGGGATGTGTAAGTTGAACATTCCTAGTATGAGTATCAATCTTGGCATAATGAGCTGACATCCAGTCCATGCCCAAGATGACATTGATGTCCGAAGACTTAAGAGCTATCAAAGATGCTAGGAAAACTAGCCTATCCACCAGGATCTCACTTCCATGGCTTACTCTAGAAGTTTGCCATTTTGAACCAGGAGTCTGAACTATTAGAGGTGTTGGCATATCACAAAAAGACACGTTATGCAACTGTGCATAACTTTCTGAGATGAATGAATGAGATGCCCTAGTATCAAATAGAACAGATGCTAGATGGCTATTGACAAGGAGCATACCTAGAAGGACATCAGGATCCTCCATAGCTTCTTCAGCAGACACATAATTAACTCGACCACGAGTAGGAGTTGGCTTCACGAAGAAGGCTTTTCCCGGTTTTCCACGTCCAGCCGGCTTGATGTTGTTCTGAGGACACTCACGTGCATAATGTCCTGGCTCACCACACTTATAGCAGACCACAGGAGGACGGGGAGCAGCGTTGGCGGTTGGACCTCCAAATGTTCTGACCGGAGGGTTAGGCTGAGCTGGGCGAGGCGCCTGAAAGGATGGCCTCGCAGTATATCTTGGTGGCAGGGCTGCATTGGGCACCCACACTCGGCGCTTATTGGAGCCTGAACCAGATGCGGAGCTAAAATCATGGTTATGCTTCCTGGTTGCCTCGTAGTCGGTCTGTCAAGTCTCAGCATTGATTGCCTTGTTGACGAGGGCTTGGAAAGTGGCGCACTCATGAAGGCGCAGATCACGACGGAGCTCTGGACTAAGTCCCTTGCGGAACCTAGCCTGTTTCTTAGCATTAGTTGACACTTCCTCCGGGGCATAACGAGCAAGGTTACCAAACTACCGGCTATAAGCATCTACGGTTAGTCTGCCCTGGGTGAAGGCACATAATTCCTCTCTCTTTCGATCCATTAGCCCTTCCGGGATGTGATGGGTACGGAATGCCTCACTAAAATCTGCCCAGGTTGGTGCGGGGCCTGCAAGTCGCATAGCTTCATAGTTCTCCCACCACAGGTTGGTGGGTCCTTCCAGAAAATATGTGGCAAATATCACCTTGTTGGCCTCTGAAACATTGGCAGCCCGGATCTTGCGGGTCATACTAGTCAACCAGTCATCCGCGTCAAGCGGGTCGACCGAATGATGAAATTTTGGTGGACACGGCTTAACAAAGTCATGGAGGGACACACCCTCAACACGGTCATTGCGGGGAGCGCGTCCAGTGTTCTTCTCAATTCTTTCCAGTAGCCTGTTGGTCTCCCTTTTATTCCGTTCAACTTCTAACATCACCTCCGCCAAAGAAGGCGCACGGGGCAGGTCCTCTTGCCTTGGCTGGCTTCCTTCGCCCTGCTCGGGGGCATGCACAGGGGTATTCCTAGTTGTGGCCACCATCGTGGGAAAACAAACCCACAGCTTAGACATCAAGGACAACACTCTAAGGAAGAAGATAAGGAATGTACTGGACAACATGGCATGCAGGGGTAACAACCCATTTAACATGGTAACAACAACTGCTATATACACCATGATTCATACACACCATGACATAGTTCAGTACAAGCCCAGGCTGGAATACAACCTATGAAGAGATGACACAACTCATCGGAGGCATTGCAAGCTTCCTATTCATTATCTATCTACACCTCTGGAACTCATCTCTCATCCTCGTCATATCTCACAAGACACACAGGACTGTGATGATACGACTACTACCATACTAGTACTAACATCCACGCACTCAGGCATCGCCATAGAATGCCTCATACAGGTTACCCCCATGACCCGGGAGCTGAACCTGAGGATCTGGAAACACTCTAGCCTGTGATCCCTGGAAACCAAAAGGACACGGGTGTGGCCTTGGTCCCCTTGCTGGTGGCAATAGTGGTCCTTGAAGAGGTGTGATGCCTCCAACATCGGGCCAGTCTACGCGTGTTTGCAGATGAGTCCGTGATGGATTCAACATCTCCGAATCTCCATAGCCTGTCTGCACGACAGGTGCTAACTGAGTCAAGGCTGTCCAAAGATGCGCACGTGTAGCATAAAGCTCCATGCGAAGGGCACGTGCATCTTGATCCCTGTTCTCCAACATCTGAGCAATCACCTGCAGCCTAAGGTCTTCATGAGAGTGATCGTAGTAGGCCGCACTGAAATAGCTATCCTCTCCTCCCTGAGAAGCAGGAACATAGCAAAACTCTGTGTTCTGAAGCAGACCATGGTGAAACCTCATGATAGTCAGCATGGTGAAAGCGGCTTCCTGAACTACCATATCAGTGGTGACACCTAATCCATAGGTCCGGTGAAGCGGCTCTGCAGCTCCAGGGTAGAGTGGATAAATCCTAACGGTACACATATACTGACTCTGGTTGAAGTCCCGATACTGCTCCTCCACTGTGTACTCCGGGTACCAGCAATATCTAGCCTCCATCATAACTCTAACCAACATGGCCGTGTGACCCGGTACATCGATGCACCTAGTCAGATGGACCACCTGACGGGAAGGACAAGGGGGCATCTAAAACAGAGAATGATGCAAAGACATTAGAGATTCTAGTAGAAATTGATCAGCATAATGGCTGTAATTGCTCAAAAAAGATTTTGAGACAGCTGCAAAAGATCGGAAATGCATAACCACTCGACTATCTGGACTCGTTTCTCTTCTCCATCTGATTGTCACACCAACAATACTCAAGTACTTACATACACTTGCAGTCAAGCTAGCTAGTGGTCCATGGCTAGTAACTCGTCATCCTAAGCATTAGAGCAGAAGCCTAGTTCTTAACCCCGTAGAATAGATGAGAATGACCCAGCATAGAATAACTTGGGAAGAGGAGTAAAAAGAGCCTTACGTTCCCTTCCACAAACAATTCCCCTACTTTTCTATAGTGTTTCTAGACTCAACTTGGACCGGTTTGGCTTGGTAGTCCTACAATCAGTCAGGCTCTGATACCAACGCTGTCGGGACCCTGATCCTAAGTCATATGATTCCATACTGTAACAAGTCACATCACTTTGCGGCCTCACGCACGGTAAGCTCCACGGCTGCAGCCTTACCTTGGCCGGGACCGTTTGCGTATTTTGGCACGCGTATGTGAACATGTCGCTGGCAATCACACAACAGAGAACCCGGGCCGACATAACTAGTCATAGAACCCAAGTGGTACATCTGTACGGAAACAGGCATACGTAACCCAGCAATGCAGGTGTCGATCTCAAGCGTGTGTAGACGAGTCATAGCAAGCTACAAGGACTCCATTACATCGTATGACATAAATGCCAACACTGCACGTAGACGAGTCGTAGCAGGCTATAGGGACTCCATTACACTGCAAGAAATTTCCCCGAGGGGACAGACACAACAACAAAGAAGGATACATGCCGGTCAACCAATGTGTCCGAAGCAGTACCAAGCTACCAGGGCTCGATGGAAGCACAAAGGGGCAGTTTCCCGTAAATAGTACTACTAAAGGCACATGACTAGGTGTCGGATCCCATACATACCATTGCACGTCACACGTACGCACGACATGCCCGATATGCATAGATACAACTATGGCATCACAACATAACCATACATTAATACAACTTTTATTTAGAAGACTCAGAAGAGTCTAGCATAATATGTTCTTACAGGCAGGGGTCTCATGACCCATCACACAAGTCATACAAACAGGTTCATACAAGCCAGCGGAAACTTAAACTATCTGAGTACGGAAAGTGAAATGGAAAAGAGGCACATGGCCTGACTATCTACAACCCGCCAGAAGGGCAAGATCGTAGCTGGGACACCAACTATTCGGCATCGTCAACGTCTAGAAAGAACCCACCTGATGGGTCCTGGTTCTCTTCTGCAACATTAATTAAGCAAGGATGAGTACAATCGTACTCAGCAAGTCTTTAAATCAGACCTAGTCTATTCATGCTCATGTATCAATAAGGGAGGGGTGGAGTTTATGCAGAAAGCCAGCTTTTGACTCCTGGCTAACCTACACTAATCAACTATTATTCTTTTGTTAACATTTTGATTACCGCACACGAGTCCACTAACTCCATATCAATACGCCACCATGGATTCACTTCCTTCTCCTACGGGAGTGCCATCCACGGTACTCACACTTGTCTCGACATTTTTATCGGTATCCAGTTGATTATCTATGAACAGTATAAGATCTCCAAGTAGTCCATATCCGAGGATGCGACTATTCGAATAGTTTCATAACCCTGCAGGGGTGTACCTCTTCACACACGCTTTCGCCACCTATCGCTGTGTGCTCATAAAACCATGCACCTCGGCAAGCTTCAAGCGGAAGCCCAGCGAGGGAGTCGGCCACGACCGTCAATCACATAAGACCTCTAGTCCAGGGTACCGCCTATTTGAGACTGAACCCGCACGGAAGTCCAGCCGAAGTTTCCGCAACGGCCCCAAACAATGTGCGCAGGGTTCCCAAGCCCACCATTCGGGTGACCCTTGGTACACCGTGCCACTGCCTACCGCGTCGTAACCCACCTCTAGGGTTAGCGCTACACACGCCCTCCAACATGCTATAAACACTAGAAACTACTTGCAATACCTGGACCAAGGACTAAGCAACTGATAAGTCGAGCGGGGTCATATTTCAGGGCCCAACATGTGGTAGTATCTAGTCTTGGATCACAAACACAGAACTCAGTTCCTATGAGTGGTCCCGATGAGACAACCCGCTATGTACTCCTACATAGCCTCTCATCGCTACCTTTTACCAAATCGGGTTCATCTTGATCATATCACATTAGGGTCACATTGTTTCACTCCAGTTCATCACCCAGATGGAACAGACCTGACAACACTCTAAGCATAGCAAGCAAAGCAGGCAAGGTAAGCTAAGCACATCATGGCACAAGCATCTACCAGGTATGCTAGGTTGCAAGGTTTAGCTATTTACGGTGACAAGATCAGGTCATGCAGAAGAATAGGTTCATCTACCGTGTATGACTGACATGAGATCAACGTCCTAATGCAATGAACTAGAGCAGGAGCAAGAGAGTGGGATATTATCAGAATGATCAATGGGGTTGCTTGCCTTGCTGAGTTGCGGGAAGGTTCTCTCCTTCGGCGGGATACTCGGGGTTATCCTCAAGAGCAGGGCCTACCGCAATGCAGATAAGAAACAATCAACACACAAAAGTGCAACAATACGATGCATGATCATGGCATGATGGCATACATGGATTAGATAATGCAACTAGTGTTCATGTTGATTTGAAATGGATTTGAATATAGGTTCAAAGTTGTTCTCCATCTCAATTGCCATATATTAACCTATTCATAAATGTCCATGTTCACCTATTTAGATTGCTCTAACATGCATGCGAATAGCACCATTGGATTCATTGGATTTTTCTGATAAATTTTCATATATAAATTATTTTCATCTGAGTTACAGATTAATTTATTTGAATTTATGAAATTTTAAACAATTTCTAGAATTATTTTTAATTAGTAATTGCTTTAATGGCGTCAGCCTGACGTCATCATGGCGTCAGCTGGTCGGCTGACCAGCCCTAGGTCAAACCTGACGTGCGGGGCCCACACGTCAGTGACAGGGCCTTAACCTCCACGCTAACCAGGGGTTTGACCCACTCTGGGGCCCACTAGTCTGTGTGAGGGGCTAAACTAATTAGGGGGGTTAGCCTTGTAATGATGGCCACGTCGACACCCACCGAAGCGGGGCCAGCGGCGACCATCTGACGCGGCGGAGACTCGCCGGAGTGCGTCTCCGGCGACCAAATGGGCGGCGGAGAGCACCAGACGACTCAGCACACACGCGCGCATCCACTCCAACACTTCCCAGGGACTGGGACGGTTGGAATCGACGCCGTCAGTGAGCTGGGCGGCGGCCGGAGCTCGGGCGAGCATGCGCTCGTCGAACCAGGGCGCGACACAACCCCTACTTGGCATCTTCGGACTCTACGCGACCTCACGAGCAAGATGGTGGCCACTGATGGACCAGCTGGTCACCGGAGCACGGCCGGCGTCGAGCTCGAGCGGCGGAGGCAATCGGTGTTGGAAATATTCCCTAGAGGGAATAATAAATTAGTTATTATCATATTTCCTTGTTCATGATAATCGTTTATTATCCATGCTATAATTGTATTGAATGGAAACATAGATACATGTGTGGATACATAGACAACACCGTGTCCCTAGTATGCCTCTAGTAAACTAGCTCGTTGATCAAAAGATGGTTAAGGTTTCCTAGCCATGGACATGAGATTTCATTTGATAACGGGATCACACCATTAGTAGAATTATGTGATGGACAAGACCCAAACTATAAACGTAGCATATGATCGTGTCAGTTTATTGCTACTGTTTTCTGCATGTCAAGTATGTGTTCCTATGACCATGAGATCATGCAACTCACAGACATCGGAGGAGTGCCTTGTGTGTATCAAACGTCGCAACCTAACTGGGTGACTATAAAGGTGCTCTACAGGTATCTTCGAGGGTGTCTTTTGAGTTGGCATGGATCAAGACTGGGATTTGTTACTCCGTGTGACGGAGAGGTATCTCAGGGCCCACTTGGTAATACAACATCACAACAAGCCTTGCAAGCAATGTGACTAAGTGTTAGTTGTGGGATCTTGTATTACGGAACGAGTAAAGAGACTTGCCGGTAACGAGATTGAACTAGGTACGGAGATACCGACGATCGAATCTCGGGCAAGTAACATACCGAAGAACAAAGGGAACATCGTACGTGATTAACTGAATCCTTGACATAGAGGTTCGACCGATAAAGATCTTCGTAGAATATGTAGGAACCAATGTGGACGTCCAGGTCCCGCCATTGGTTATTGACCGTAGAGGTGTCTCGGTCATGTCTACATAGTTCTCGAACCCGCAGGGTCTGCACACTTAAGGTTCGGTGACGTTTTAGTAGTGTAGAGTTATGTATGGTGGTGACCGAAGGTTGTTCGGAGTCCCGGATGAGATCCCGGACATCGCGATGAGCTCCGGAATGGTCCGGAGGTAAAGATTCATCTATAGGAAGTCCCAGTTTGGTCACCGGAAAAGTTTCGGGCTCATCGGTAGTGTACCGAGAGTGCCGATAGTGTACCGGGAGACCTCCGGGAGGGGTATTTAGATCCCAGAGGGTCCATGGGCTGTGGAGAGTGATAACCAGCCCTTTGTGGGCTGGATAAACAGCCACACCAAGGCCCATGGCGCAGGAGGCAAAAGTCCTAAAGGAAAAGGTGGAAAAAAGGCTAAAAAGGAAGAGTCCTACTCCTACTAGGAGTGGAGGAGGAGTAGGACTCCTCCCCCTCTAGCCGGCCGACTCCTAGGAGGCTTTGGGTTGGAGCCAAGGCTGCCTCTCCCTCCCTCCTTTATATACTGGTGGATTGGGAGCTGTTTCGACACAGTTTACGACCACGTGCTACCCGTTCCACCGGTGCTCCTCTAGATCGGTTTTCTACAGTGCTTAGGCGAAGCCCTGCCGGAATCACTCCACCACCATCACCGCAGCGCTGTCACACTGCCGATGAACTCTCTCTCCTCTCCACCTCCTCTTGCTGGATCAAGACGGCAGAGATCATCATCAAGCTGCACGTGTGCTAAACGCAGAGGTGCCATTCGTTCGGTACTAGATCGGAAGGACCGTGATCAAGGCCACGAGACGATCGTGACGTGATCGCGAGACGGATCGTGATGAGTTCGCAGGACGGATCGTGATGAGATCGCGTGACGGATCGTGATGTGATCACGGGATAGATCGTGATGTGTTCACGGGACGGTTCGTGATGAGATCGCGAGACGGATCGTGATGAGATCGCGGGACTCTTGGCGATTTGGATCGCGAAGATGTTCGACTACACCAACCGTGTTTTTTAATGCTTCCTGCTTAGCGATCTACAAGGGTACGTAGATCCACTCTCCCTCTCGTAGATTCTCATCACCATGGATAGGTTTGTGTGTGCGTAGGAAATTTTTTGTTTCCCATGCGATGTTCCCCAACAGTGGCATCATGAGCTAGGTTGATGGTTCGATGAGATCTCGAGTAGAACACAAAAGGTTTGTGGGCGTTGATGCTTAGATTGCTTCCTCCCTTGGTCGTATTTTGGTTCAGCGGGATTGTGAGATGAAGCGGCCCGGACCAACATTACTCGTACGCTTACGAGAGACCGGTTCCCTCGACGCAACTTGTTGCCTAGATGGCTTGCGGGTGACAGTTTCCCTCACTTAGCTGGATCGGATCCGACAAAGGCGGTCCTTGAGAAGGTTGAAAAGCAACTAGTGAATCACCGTTGTGGTTTTTGCGTAGGTGAGAATTGTTCTTGCTAGATACCCGTAGCAGCCACGTAAAACATGCAACAACAATTAGAGGACGTCTAACTTGTTTTTGCAGGGTATGTTGTGATATGATATGGCAAATTACATGATGTGATATGTGTGATGTATGATATGATCATGTGATGTATATATTATCACGACTTGCATGTTGATGAGTACGGCAACCGGCAGGAGCCATAGGGTTATCTTTAATTATTGTATGACCTGCGTGTCAATCATTAAGCGCTATGTAATGCTTTACTTTATCGCTAACCATTAGCAATAGAAGTAGAAGCAGCTGGTGCCATAACCCCTATGGCAGCACATTGATGGAGATCAAGATGATGGAGATCATGGTGTCGTGCCGGTGACGATGGAGATCATGCCGGTTCTGTCAAGATGGAGATCTTAAGCACAAGTTCATGGCCATATCATGTCACTTATGAATTGCATGTGATGTTAATCCTTTTATGCACCTTGTTTTGCTTAGTACGACGGTAGCATTATAAGGTGATCCCTCACTTAAATTTCATGATAAAATTGTGTTCTCCCCGAGTGTGCACAGTTGTGAAAGTTCCTCGTGTTGAAACACCACGTGATGATCGGGTGTGATAGACTCTACGTTCACATACAACGGGTGCAAGACAGATTTGCACACGGGGAACACTTGGGTTAAACTTGACGAGCCTAGCATGTACAGACATGGCCTCGGAACACAAGATACCGAAAGGTCGAACATGAGTCATATAGTAGATATGATCAACATGATGATGTTCACCATTGCAGCCACCTCAACTCATGTGATGATCGGACTTGAGTTGGTGAATATGGATCATGTGACACTCAGATGACCCGAGGGATGTCAATTTGAGTGGGAGTTCTTGAGTAATTGTATTAATTGAACTCATTATCATGAACATAGTCAATAGTGTATTTGCAAATTATGTCGTAGATTACTAGCTCACGCTGTAGCTCCCTTGTAATTTTATGTTCCTAGAGAAATAGAGTTGAAAGATGATGGTAGCAATATTGCAGACTGGGTCCGTGATCTGAGGATTGTCCTCGTTTTCTGCACAGAAAGGCTTATGTCCTTAATGCACCGTTTGGTGCGCCACCCCCTCTAGCGTCGTCGTAGATGTTGTGAACATCTGACAGACACGTTCCGATGACTACTTGATAGTTTAGTGCGTCATGCATTGTGGCTTAGAATTGAGGCTCCAAAATGTTTTGAACGTCACGGAACATATGAGATGTTCTAAGAGCTGAGATTGTGATCTCGAGCTCGTGCCCGTGTTGCGAGATATGAGATCTCCAACAAGATTCTTTGCCTGCAAGATGAAGGAGAATAGCTCAATCGTTGAGCATATACTCAGATTGTCTGAGTACTACAAACGCTTGAATCGAGTGGGAGTTAATCTTCCAGATAAGATAGTGTTTGATATAGTTCTCCAAGTCACTGTCACTAAGCTACTAGAACTTGGTGATGAACTATAAATTGCCAGGGATAGAAATAATGATTCCTGAGCTGTTCGTGATGTTTGACAACGCGAAGGTAGAAATCAAAAGGAGCATCAAGTGTTGATGGTTAGTAAACCCACTAGTTTCGAGAAGGGCAAGGGAACGGAAGGAAACTTCATGGATGGCAAGCCAGTTGCTGCTCCAGTGAAGCAACCCAAAGTTGAACCCAAACCCGAGACTAAGTGCTTCGATTATGAGGAGGGCAGTCGCCGAAGCGGAACACCCCTAGATACTTGGTAGATAAGAAGGCTGGCAATGTCGATAGAAGTATATTTGATATACATGTTATTGATGTGTACCTTGCTAGTACTCCTAGTAGCACCCTGGGTATTGGATACCGGTTCGGTTGCTGAATATTAGTAACTCGAAATAAAAGCTACGAAATTAACGGAGAACTAGCTATGTGTGAGGTGACGATGTGTGTTGGAAATGTTTCCAAGGTTGATGTGATCAACATCGCACGCTCTCTCTACCTTAGGGATTAGTGACGAACCTAAATAAATGTTATTTGGTGTTTGCGTTAAGCATGAACATGATTGGATCATGTTTATTGCAACACGGTTATTCATTTGAGTTAGAGAATAATGGTTATTCTGTTTAAATGAATAATACCTTCAATGGTCATCCACCAAGTGAGAATGGTTTGTTGAATCTTGAGTGTAGTACAACACATGTTCGTCACATAGATGCCAAAAGATACAAAGTTAATAATGATAGTACCACATACTTGTGGCACTGCGGCTAAAAGTCATATTGGTGTAAAGCGCATGAAGAAACTCCATGTTGATGGATCTTTGGACTCATTCGATTTTGAATCAGTTGAGACATGCGGACCATACCTTTTGGGTAAGATGACTAAACCCCGTTTTCCCGCTTGATGGAACGGGCAAGTGACTTATTGGAAACAATACATGTTGATGTATACGGTCCAATAAGTGTTTGTAGCTTGCAATGGATATCGTTATTCTCTTACCTTCACTGATGATTTGAGTAGATATAGTGTATATTTACTTAATGAAACACAAGTTTGAATCGTTTGAAAAGTTCAAACAAGTTCAGAGTGAAGTTTAAGATCATCGTGACAAAAGGATAAAAATTTCTGCGATATGATCGTGGAGGTGAATATCTGAGTTACGAGTTTGGCATACAATTTTAGACAATGTGAAAATTGTTTCACAACTCACGCCACCTGGAAACACCATAGTATGATGGTATGTCCGAACATCGTAGTCGTGCCTTATTTGATATAGCACATATTATGATGTCTCTTATTGTTTTGCCACTATCGTTTTGGGGTTATGCATTAGAGACAACCACATTCACTTTAAATAGGGCACCATCTAAATCCGTTGAGATGACACCGTGTGAATTATGGTTTGATAGAAACCTAAGTTGTCATTTCTTAATGTTTGGGGCCGCGACGCTCATGTGGAAAATGTTTTCACCTAATGAGCTCGAACCCAAAGCGGCAAATGCATCTTCATAGGATAACCTAAGAATAGTTAGGTGAACCTTCTATCTCAGATCCAGGCATAAAATGTTTATTGCTAAAACTGGGTCCTTTCTCGGGAAAGTGTTTCTCTCGAAAGAATTGAGTGGGAGGAAGATGGAACTTGATGAGGTTGTTGAACCTTTGTTTCAACCAGAGAGTAGCGCAGCGCAGGAAGTTGTTTCTGTTAAGCCTACGTTAGTTGAAGAGGAAGTTAATGATGATGATCATGAAGCTTCGGATCAAGTTACTATCGAACCTCGTAGGTTGACAAGGACGCGTACTACTCTTGAGTGGTACGGCAACCCTGTCTTAAAAGGTCGTGTTGTTGGACAACGATGAACCTACGAGCTATGGAGAAGCGATGATGGGCCCGGATTCCGACAAATGGTTAGAGGCCATGAAATCCGAGATAGGATCCATGTATGAAAGCCGAGTGTAGACTTTGGTAGACTTGCTCGTTGGACGACAGGTCATTGAGTACAAATGGATCTTTAAAATGAAGACAGATGCAGATGGTAAATGTCACCATTTGTAAAGCTCGACTTGTTGCAAAGATGTTTGTGACAAGTTCAAGGAGTTGACTGCAATGAGACTTTCTCACTCGTAGCAATGCTAAAGTCTGTTGGAATTATGTTAGCAGTTGCTGCATTTTTCAATTATGAAATCTAGCAGATGGATGTCAAAACATCGTTTCCTTGACGGTTTACTTGAGGAAAGGTTGTATGTGATACAACCAGAAGGTTTTTTGTCGGTCCTAAGGATGCTAAAAGGTGTGCAAGCTTCAGTGATCCTTCTATGGACTAAAGCAAGCATCTCGGAGTTGGAATATATGCTTTGATGAGGTGATCAAAGTTTTGTAGTTTATACAAAGTTTACAAGAAACTTGTATTTGCAATAAAGTGAGTGGGAGCACTATAGAATTTCTGATAAGTATATGAGGATGACATATTATTGATTGGAAATGATGTAGAATTTCTGGAAAGCATAAAGGGTTGTTTGAAAGGTGATTTTCAAAGGAAGACCTGGACAAAGCTACCTAATTGTTGAGCATCAAGATCTATAGAGATAGATCAAGATGTTTGATGAGACTTTCAATGTGTACATACCTTGACAAGATTTTGAAAGAGTTCAAAATGGATCAGTCAGAAAAGTGTTCTCGGCTGATTTGTAAGGTGTGGAGTTGAGTGAGACTCAAAGCTCGACAACGGCAGAAGAAAGAGAAAGGACGAACGTCGTCCCCTATGCCTTAGGCATAGGCTCTGTATTATGCCATGCTATGTACCGCACCTGGTGTGTGCCTTGCCATGAGCATGTCAAGGGGTACAAGGGTGATTCAGGAGTGGATCACTGGACAGCGGTCAAGATTATCCTTAGTAACCAGAGGACTAAGGAGAAGTTTCTCGATTATGGAGGTGATAAAGAGTTCGTCGTAAAGAGTTATGTCGATGCAAGCTTTAACACCGATCCGGATGACTCGTAGTAGCAATCTGGATACGTATAGTCGAGCAGCCATTTGGAATAGTACCGAGCGAAGTGTGGTAGCAGTGTTTACAGTTTGACATAGAGATTTGCAAAGTACACACGGATCTGAATTCAGCAGACGAGTTGACTATAAGACCTCTCTCACATGCAAAGCATGATCGAGCCCCATAACTCATTGGGTGTTAGATTCATAACAATGCGAATCACATGGTGATGTGAACTAGATTAATGACTCTAGTGCAAGTGGGAGACTGTTGGAAATATGCCCTAGAGGCAATGATAAATTAGTTATTATCATATTTCCTTGTTCATGATAATCTTTTATTATCCATGCTATAATTGTATTGAATGGAAACATAGATACATGTGTGGATACATAGACAACACCGTGTCCCTAGTATGCCTCTAGTAAACTAGCTCGTTGATCAAAAGATGGTTAAGGTTTCCTAGCCATGGACATGAGATGTCATTTGATAACGGGATCACACCATTAGTAGAATGATGTGATGGACAAGACCCAAACTACAAACGTAGCATATGATCTTGTCAGTTTATTGCTACTGTTTTCTGCATGTCAAGTATGTGTTCCTATGACCATGAGATCATGCAACTCACAGACATCGGAGGAGTGCCTTGTGTGTATCAAACATCGCAACGTAACTGGGTGACTATAAAGGTGCTCTACAGGTATCTTCGAGGGTGTCTGTTGAGTTGGCATGGATCAAGACTGGGATTTGTTACTCCGTGTGACGGAGACGTATCTCAGGGCCCACTCGGTAATACAACATCACAACAAGCCTTGCAAGCAATGTGACTAAGTGTTAGTTGTGGGATCTTGTATTACTAAACGAGTAAAGAGACTTGCCGGTAACGAGATTGAACTAGGTACGGAGCTACCGACGGTCGAATCTCGGGCAAGTAACATACCGAAGAACAAAGGGAACATCGTACGGGATTAACTGAATCCTTGACATAGAGGTTCGACCGATAAAGATCTTCGTAGAATATGTAGGAACCAATGTGGACGTCCAGGTCCCGCCATTGGTTATTGACCGTAGAGGTGTCTCGGTCATGTCTACATAGTTCTCGAACCCGCAGGGTCTGCACACTTAAGGTTCGGTGACGTTTCGGTAGTGTAGAGTTATGTATGGTGGTGACCGAAGGTTGTTCGGAGTCCCAGATGAGATGCCGGACGCCACGAGGAGCTCCGGAATGGTCTGGAGGTAAAGATTCATATATAGGACGTCCCAGTTTGGTCGCCGGAAAAGTTTCGGGCTCATGGGTAGTGTACCGGGAGTGCCGGTAGTGTACCGGGAGACCTTCGGGAGGGGTATTTCGACCCCAGAGGGTCCATGGGCTGTGGAGAGTGATAACCAGCCCTTTGTGGGCTGGAGAAACAGCCACACCAAGGCCCATGGCGCAGGAGGCAAAAGTCCTAAAGGAAAAGGTGGAAAAAGGCTAAAAAGGAAGAGTCCTACTCCTACTAGGAGTTGAGGAGGAGTAGGACTCCTCCCCCTCTAGCCGGCCGACTCCTAGCAAGCTTTGGGCTGGCGCCAAGGCTGCCTCTCCCTCCCTCCTTTATATGCTGGTGGATTGGGTGCTGTTTAGACACAGTTTACGGCCACGTGCTACCCGTTCCACCGGTGCTCCTCTAGATCGGTTTTCTACAGTGCTTAGGCGCGCCCTGCCGGAATCACTCCACCACCATCACCGGAGCGCCGTCACGCTGCCGGTGAACTCTCTCTCCTCTCCACCTCCTCTTGCTGGATCAAGACGGTGGAGATCGTCATCAAGCTGCACGTGTGCTGAACGCGGAGGTGCCGTCCGTTCGGTACTAGATCGGAAGGACCGTGATCAAGGCCACGAGACGATCGTGACGTGATAGCGAGACGGATCGTGATGAGTTCACAGGACGGATCGTGATGAGATCGCGTGACGGATCGTGATGTGATCGCGGGATAGATCGTGATGTGTTCACGGGACGGTTCGTGATGAGATCGCGAGACGGATCGTGATGAGATCGCGGGACGCTTGGCGATTTGGATCGCGAAGATGTTCGACTACACCAACCGCGTTTCTTAACGCTTCCCTCTTAGCGATCTACAAGGGTACGTAGATCCACTCTCCCTCTCGTAGATGCTCATCACCATGGATAGGTTTGCGTGTGTGTAGGAAATTTTTTGTTTCCCATGCGACGTTCCCCAACAACCGGGCCTCGACGGAATCCGGTGCTACGGCACAAAATCAAAGGGGGAAAGGGGGGAAAGAAATCAGGGGCTCACGGCGGTCGCAGGGGCGTCGAAAGCGGGCTCGAGGACGGTCTGGAGCAGCGGCGAGCTCCACTTGATCTTCGGCGGCCGGAGGTTGAAGACGACACAGAGACGGCGATGGAGAACTCCTGGCGATGCGTGGCTTAGCGAGGAGGAAGAGGGGATCTAGGCGGTTCTTTTGGCTGGCTTAGGGAGGCGCGGGGGCGGCTAGAACGGCGGCGGCGCGACGACGAGCGAGTCGGCCAAGGCGGAGCAGAGAGGGAGAGGGGGAGAGAGAGAGCTCGCGAGGGAGAGAGGGAGAGGGGAAGGAGGCCACGGCGGTGGCCTCGCGCTGGTGCCCTCCCGGCCCTCCAGGCCAGCAGCCAGGCAGGGAGGAGGTGGCTGGCGTGTGGCGACCACATGCTCGCCGTCCTTCTGGCAGGAGGTGGAAGAAGACCGGTTCGCCCCTGGTGGGCTCGGCCGGCTTCTCCCCTGGCCCAGGTAGTTTTTTTCCCTTTTCCTTTTTCTCTTTATTTCTGTTTTCTGTTTTTCTGACATTTGTTTAATTCTTTTCAGGTACAAAAAGGCTAGTTAAAATACCCCAAGTGTTTTATAAACTAAAGTTTGAATATTTCAAACTTATCTGAAAAGTTTCAGGATATTTGATCACTAAAATAATGATAAATGCTTTATTTAGTAATTTCAGGAGCTTTATCACTTATTTTAATTGTTCAAATAATTAGAATGGTCCCTGATATATTCATGTTGATGGGAATTTTGGATTTGTTGAAATTATCACCAAATTTGAATTGTTTGAATTCAAAGTGAGCTTGGGGTTTCTTTTTCTGCCCATTTCTTGTTGATGCAAAATGAAACATTATGCAACACACATGCTAACCCTATGACATCTAAATAGGGTTGTGACAGCCTCTGATGGACTAGCTCGTTAATCAAAGGTGGTTAATGTTTCCTAGCCATGTACATGAGATGTCATTTGATAACGGGATCAAATCATTAGTTCCTAGCCATGTACATGAGATTTCATTTGATAACAGGATCAAATCATTAGGAGAATGATGTGATGGACAAGACCCAACTATAAACATAGCATATGATCGTGTCAGTTTATTGCTACAGTTTTCTGCATGTCAAGTATCTGTTCCTATGACTATGAGATCATGCAACTCACATACACGGGAGGAGTACCTTGTGTGTATCAAACGTCGCACCGTAACTGGGTGACTATAAATGTGCTCTATAGGTATCTCCGAGGGTGTCTGTTGGGTTGGCATGGATCAAGACTGGGATTTGTTACTCCGTGTGACGGAGAGGTATCTCAGGGCCCACCCGGTAATACAACATCACAACAAGCCTTGGAAGCAATGTGACTAAGTGTTAGCCATGGGATTTTGTATTATGGAACGAGTAAAGAGATTGAACTAGGTATAGAGATACCGACGATCGGATCTCGGGCAAGTAACATACCGAAGAACAAAGGGAACATCATACGGGATTAAATGAATCCTTGACATAGTGGTTCAACCGATAAAGAACTTCGTAGAATATGTAGGAACCAATATGAGTATCCAGGTCCCGCTATTGGTTATTGACCGTAAAGGTGTCTCAATCATGTCTACATAGTTCTCGAACCTGCAGGGTCTGCACACTTACGGTTCGGTGACGTTTTGGTAGTATAGAGTTATGTATGGTGGTGACCGAAGGTTGTTCTGAGTCCTGGATGATATCTAGGACGTCACGAGGAGCTCCGGAATGGTCCGGAGGTAAAGATTGATATATAGGAAGTCCTGTTTTGGTCACCGGAAAAGTTTCGGGCTCATCGGGAGTGTACCGGGAGTGCCGGGAGGGTGCCGGGGAACCTTCGGGAGGGGTGTCTCGACCCAAAGGACCTCATGGGCTGTGGGAGGAGTCAAACCAGCCCCTGGTGGGCTGGACTAAGGCTCCACTAAGGCCCATGCGGCTAGGGGTGAGAAAAACCCAAAAGGTGGAGAGGTGGAAATAGTTTCCAATTGGAAAGGAGGAATCCTACTTTTAATTGGATTGGAGTAGGAGTGCTCCACCTCCAATTTCGACCAAACCTTTAGGGTTTGAGGCTGCCTCCTCCCCTCCCTCCCTTCTATATATAATAGATGATTTAGAGGGAAGAGCTAAACCTAATTGCCACGTGTTGCCCTCTTCTTCCTCTAGATCTGTTTCTCCTCTAGATTAGTTCTGCGTTGCTTAGGCGAAGCCCTGCCGGATTAGTTCACCACTACCGCCACCACGCCGTTGTGCTGCCGGAGAACTCATCTACCTCTCCGCTCCCTCTTGCTGGATCAAGAAGGCGAAGATCGTCATCGAGCTGTGCGTGTGCTGAACGCGGAGGCGCCATCCGTCCGGCGCTAGATCGGAAGGACCGTGATCAAGATCGCGAGACGATTCATGATTGGATCGCGGGAGGAATCGCGATGGGATCGCGGACGGATCGTGATTGGATCGCGGGACAGATCGTGATGGGATCGTGAAGACGTTCGACTACATCAACTACGTTTCTTAACGCTTCCCGCTTACCGATCTACAAGGGTATGTAGATCCACTCTCCCTCTCGTAGATGCTCATCACCATGGATAGATCTTGTGTGTGCATAGGATTTTTTTGTTTCCCATGCAACGTTCCCCAACAGTTTTTTGTGCATTTTTTGTTTCGCGGAAAATCCATATCAAACGAAGTACAAACATGATAAAAAAAATATGAAGTTTTTGTGGATCATATGTGAATTTTGGGAATAAGAATCAATGCAAAATGGTGCTCGAGGTGCTCACAAGCCAACATGACGCGACTGACTTGTGGCCACCCTTTAAATCGGCTGGGCCCCTTATTTCTCCGCACAAAAGATAATTTCCCGATAAAAGTCCCCTCAAAATTTCAGTTCAATTGTTGTTCCGGATCTTCGGATATTTAAGAAATGGTGAAGGGGTCAAAAAACAGTGACAAAAATAGGAAAGAAACACACACACACACATATATAGATAGAGAGAGAGATCCAATATTAGAGGGACTCTTGCCCTCTAGGAGCCATGGCGATCATGGAACACGGGGGAAACTCTCCTTCCATCTAGGGGAGGAGGGAGACCAAGGATGAAGAAGAAGAACGAGGGGGGCTCTCCCCCTCTCTCCCCATGGCGTCGGAGCGCTGCCGGAGCAACCATCATGACAACGATGTACATCAACAACTTTGAAGCCGTCACCATCAAATCTCTCAGATCTATTAGAAAAATGGCTCGTGCGTTGCAATGGAAGAAAAAAAACAGAATCTCCAATGACCATGATTACATTTTGCTACATCACTCAGATACACTATCACTCTCATTTTCGTGAAATCGTCAACAATTTTTGAATACCATGAACATTTTTTGAAACTCGTGTACATATTTGAAATAGTGAACATTTTGAAAATATATGAATTTTTTCTAAAATCAGGATCATTTTTTGATTTCATGAACATTTTAGACTATTCAATTTTTTTTAAAAATGAAGAGTTTTTAAAACATTTGTTTGAATCGACAAAGATGTCTAGAGTTGAAGTACATTTTTTTCGAAATTGGTGGAACCATATTTGGAATTGATGTTTTTTTTAATGCATGATCTTTTTTTATCCTCGAACATTTTATGAATCAATAAAATATTTTTTAATTTATGACGAGTTTCCGAATATTTAGGAAAAATTTCAATTCATGATTTTTTTTTCAATTGGCAAAATTTTATTCAATTTAATTAACAATTTTTAATACTTGCACTTTTTTAAAGTCATGTACATTTTTTGAATTTCTGATAATTTGTTTAAAAATTTGTGAACATTTCGTAAATATGTGAACATTTTTTGAAAATCCTAAAGATGTGCTGAATCCACAAACATTTACGAATTATGTGACATTTAATTTAAAATTGTAGTTTTCTTAATTTTAGAAACTTTTTCGAATTGGTAAATTATTTAAAGTAGAAAAAACAATTACAGAATAGAAAAAACGAAATTTAGAAACAGGTCATTCATACATGGTTTGGCTCAAACAGGTGAGTTATTTCATCGCAAAACGCGCAGAGGACAGTATAGGATGTTCTAGCATGGGCCGGCCCAATCCATGATTTTTCTGTGTGAAGTATTTTTTATCACTGACAAGTGGCATTGACGGATAATATTTTGTAATTTTATGGACAATTTCGATGACGTACGGGCAAAAACACTCCTTCTTTTATTAATAAAAAAAATAAAGATAAAGATTTGGTAAAGAGGTATGGAATACAGATCCTCATATGTACATCATAACAAATAAATATTAAAAACTATACACAAACAATACAAACATAGTCTCTTCATCAACATACATATATACACAAATAACTCTAATCTTTCTTGAGGATCTTGACGTCCTTCCAGCGGGACTCCATGCGGCTGGACTCCTAGCGCTGCCCATACACGCCGAACTTGAAGTAGTGCGAGTGGCCGCCGCGGCCGTGGACGTGCAGCTTCTTCTCGCCGTCGATGTACACGGTGAGCGTCGATGCGTCGACGTCGTGAACCACGTTCAGCCGGAACCATCTGTCATAGATGTTGTCCTCGACGAGCTGCCGGTTGTAGTACCGTAGCGCGCCATCGTAGACATGCAGCATGAGGGTGCTGGCCGCCTCGCCGGCGCCAAACACCTGCATGATGCACACTCCCGTGGTGCCCGAGGGGACGTAGCCGTAGCCCTCGAACTGCCACACGCCGGAGCTGTAGTCGTAGCCCTGCAGGTAGAAGAAGAGTGCACCAAAAGCAATCAGTTAAGATCACTAAATTCTGAATACACAAAATTAGTAATGGCTAATGACTAGTAATAAGGTTGACGTGGTAATAATTAACTTACTGCCATCCTGATCTCAGTTCTTGGTTTGGTATGGCTCTGGCGGGCATGGGGCTTGTCGGTAGAGAGCACCCACAGCTTCCGCACGGTGCCGTCGAAGCTGTAGCATGCGCCGCTCGCCTCGTCGAACGGGCGCTGCAGCGCGAAGTTGCTCTCGCTGAGCCTCACGGCCGTGAACCCATCGGTCGGGTCGGCAGTTTTGGGTGCCCGTGCGCCCCTGGCAGCAACGCATGACCACGACGCCAAGAAGACAAGCAGAGAGACACTAATGCAAGACAGAGCGCGAGGAGCCATGTGTACTCTATAGTACTATGTGTGTAGCTTCTTCTTTTCCTTGAATTGTGGTCTCGATGAAGAGACTTGTGTTGATGAGATGAGTGGGAGTAAGCAAGTCCCCTCTGGTTTATATAGGCCTTGGCGATTTATATATCAGTGTACTAGGAGAAACTGGTATCTTTTCTTTTTAAAATTGGATAACTGACAGCTTAATTAAATAGTCCTAGTACACTCTTAATCTTGAATTATAAGCATGCAGCTTGAGGCTGGCCATAGTGAGGATAACATAGGTGTTATTATGCATTTGAGAATGGCAAACATGCTGAGTTGTTTTTTTTTCGCGAACACGTCAACGGCTTGCGTGTCGATATATTAGAAGAGAAGAAAACGGAAATGTTCAACGTGGCACTGACTAACTTGTGAGCAGGTAGCGTGAACAGTCGGCACAGCACGATGTTTCTTTCGTGTTACCGACGGGAATTCAACCCTCCTGTGCGGTAATAAATCTGCTGTACGTCTAGGTGAACACGGTGGTTCCGTTTTGGATGACAGCAAGGAGTTAAAATATGTAAATTATTCTTCAGTTCGACGGAGGATACTTGAGTTTTTATTTTTACCTGGCATTTTTAACTGACGTACGTGTATGCGTGTTAGACTAGCGTGAGGGTAAATACATCCGTGCCCACCCATGCACACCTAAATATAGAAATAGATGTGAGGAAAAAAGTCCTAATCCTGGTTCCACTCTATCCTCTTCGCGAAAGCGGCTGTTCCTTGCGACCTCAGCTGCGCTTGGGAGAACTTATTCAGAGAGATAGTGTGAGCATCGGATCCTTCAACTCTAAATTCATCACTCTCAAAGCACTTAGTTTGAGTCCCTGGATACCGCTTCGACCTCTCGACAGTTGTGGGACGTCGATCTCTGATGCAATGGAAAACACGAGGGCCCTCAAAACGCCCGTAAGAATCATGACAAAGGGAGCTCCTGTTTGGCGCGAATCGCGTTTGGAGGAGACACAACACACACCCCTTGCTCCCACAGCGTGCGAGTTTGGACCGGCCCATTTGCAGGGCCCTCAATTTTTTCAGTTTCAAGTTTTTCATTTTCTTTCACCTTTTCCGTCTTTTTTATTCGAAATAATTTGGGACTACAAAAAGTTCCAAAATTTTAAAATTTGTGCATTTGGAAAAAAAAAAGTTTGAGTTATCATAATATGTTCGATGGTTCAAAAAAAGTTAGTGATTTTACGAAAAATAGCATGTTTAAAAAATGCTCACGATTTTGTTACAAAAGTTCAAGAAATCAAAAAACTTTCATGATTTTGAAAAATAAATGTTCATCTATTCAACAGGTGTTATCAAATTGAACAAAATGTCACAAATTCATTTTTTTACGAATTTTGAAAAATGCAGATAATTAATAATAATGTTTAACAATTACATAAAAAGTTCATGTATCCAAAAAAAACACTGATAAAAAATCATGTATTCAAAAAATGTTCATGCATTTCAAAAAAATGTTCTTTGAAACAAGAAAAAGTTTGTGAATTAAAATAATGGTTCCCCCAAATTCCAAAGAGAATTGTCAATTCAAAAAATCTTTGTCGATTCAAACCAAATGTTCAGTTGTTTCAAAAACATGTTCGTACTTTCCAAAATGTAAATGGTTTGAAAAAATATTGGCCTTTTTTTTAATATGTTCATGATTTTGAAAGATATTTGCAAATTCAAAAAATTATGATGATTTTCCAAAAGTGTTCAAGATTTGAGAAAATGTGTTCATAAATTTGAAAGATGGCTGGAAAAAAGAAAATAAAAGGAAAAAAAGAAAGAAAAATAGCAAAAAAGAACAATAAAAAGTGAAAAAGAAAAATACATAAAGAACCAAAGAAAAAAAGGAAAAGGAAATAAAAAATCGAACAAAAAACAAAGAGAAAACAAGAAAACATGTTGTATGAAGTGTAACACCATGGACACACCTGTTGGTTACTGGCCGTTACTTTTGTCGGGATCTAGACTGATCCATAGATCAATATTAATCTTTCCCACGCATTTTGTCCTCACTTGTATGCATGTGGGACCAACTTTCGAGTCGGTCACACATTCGAAATTGCTCCAACCAGAGCACGCTTAGTTTTGGAGTTATTTTCGAATGGGCATCCAAAAAAGAAGAAATTCCTTACTGATATAAGTAGTCCATCATTCCTATTAAGTCAAACCATCACATACACCCCGCTAAAAGGAATTGACGTCCTCGTCGAGCTACATGAGCGTTCTGTCTTGGCACACGTGTGTCCAGAACAACACATGTGCCATGTCTTGTGCCACGACGGGCCACAAACGTCATGCACAACATGACCGCGCACGTGACCCACAAACATCCATGCAACCACGAGAGTCACCACTGTAAGTGGATCTAGTGCCCCTTAGTGATTTTGGTGTATTGAAGACTTATAGGTTAAGAGACTGATGTGTTTGTAAGTATACACAGGCTCTATAAGTCGCTAAGGAGTTTGATATATTCGAAGATTATCGACCCCTAAAAATGTATATCTTCAACTAAAGACCTTGGTGAAGACTTTGCTGCAGACTTAGGTATTCCCTGAAGACTTTGAAAACGAAGAAGTTGGTGTGACCTTGAAGATATGAACGAGGACTATGAATTGTGAAGACTTTTGTTTTCGTAGTTTCATTTCCTTTCTTTGAGTCATAGGAAACACCATACTGTTAAAGGGGGCCGAGGTAATACTAAGGAAAATTTCCAACTGATGCTCGACTCATAAGCCTCAACCTATCTAATCCTTCGAGTGAAGCCTTTGGAAATCTCTTGCATTTTAGTCAGGTTCTCCAGTGACAGAGACGAAGTTCTTCTGGTCTCTAAGGAAATTGGTCTGACTGAGGAGTTAGGATTTCTCCAGTGCGAATTGCCTACAAGTGAGGAACATGATAAGTGTGAGGACTTTCATAGTTCGAAATTCCGACCGTTGTTGTGCTTAGCACCAGCTGTCCTTAATCATCTTATCCACATAACGGTCATATCATTGGGGGCATTTATGTCTTATCATGTCAGGTTGCACCCTGGCTATAAATAGCCACCCCCACAACCACTAGTTGGTTGGCTGCTCCAAGAGAGAACTAACACTTGTCATTTGAGATCAATCCATCCTCTGAAGTCTTTGAGAGAAAATCATCAGTGAGGAAAAACCCAAATCCAAACCACCAAACCCCAAAGTGATTGAGCATCACTTAAGAGATTGTTCCTGTGTGGAACCGATGCTTGTTACCTTTAAAGACTGTGTATCTTCCACACGGTTAGGTGTCATGGTCTAGTGCATTATCTAATCAATTGGGGATCATAAAGTGACCTTGGTCTAGAGCATCCAACAGTCAATTGTGGATCGTCAGGTGACCAGTTTGTGAGGGTTTTGGAAGTCTACCCTGAAGACTTACCACGAGTGTTGGGCGAGGACTTTGTGACCTTAGCTCAAGGAGAATACGGTAAGGACTGTGTGCCTAGGACTGTATGTCCTCTGGTTTAAATACCAGGCCACTCCAAACCAGACGTACGACTGTCACAGCAGTTGGAACTAGGTCATCAAACCATTGTCTTCATCGAGCTATCTGGTCCTATTTCCTCAACCCTTTCATTTCCTCATTTACTTGTTGATGAAATTGATCGTTACTGTTTGAAGAATTTGACTAAAGACTTTCTCAATTTCCTCACCTCAAATTCTTCAAGTTACCTTGTTCCTCACCTGCTTATCCTATATCACACTACCTATAATCTGTGCATCCTTTATTTCATCATGATGACTATGCTACTGCTATGTTTCTGATGCACTTGAGTACTTATTCTGCTGCTAGTTATTCATCACATTTCAAATTCCCCAAGTTGAAATTACTCAATGATGAATTTGTAAAAATTGCCTATTCACCCCCACTCTAGTCGATATAACTCACTTTCAATTGGTACCAGAGCAAGGTACTCCCTTGTTCCGTGTGATTTTGGTTTAACCACCTAGAGTTCTACTTATGTCGACTGCAGGTATGATCAAGGTTTTCGTAGGTTGTCCTACCTTCGATGGGATGGATTACCCCTACTGGAAGAACAAGATGTGCATGCATCTTGAAGCTATTGACAACAATCACTGGTATGTTGTGGAAAACAGCGTTCCCCGCACTTCTCCGACTGTTACTGCTGTTGATTTGAAGAAATTCAAGCAACTTGACTCTCAAGCGAAGAATGTCATCTGTGGCCATCTGAGCAAAGGTCAGTATGGTAGAGTGAGTGCTTCTGAGTCTGGTAAGCTTATCTGGGATAGGGTTTCCAAAGTCAGCGAAGGTGTTTCCACTCAACGTGACTCTCGTGTTGATGTTCTTCACAATCTCTTCAACCGCTTCAAAAGACTCGACAATGAGAATTTTCAGCAAACTTTTGATCGTCTCACTGCTATCTCCAACGAGCTTCAAGCACTGGGTGCCACTGACATCACCGACCATGAAGTGGTGAAGAAACTGCTGAGATCTCTTCATTCCTCATTCGATACTCTGGCTTTGACGTTCAAGAGCGTGAAGACTACAAGTCACTAGATCCTGCTGATATTCTTGAGAGACTCAATACTCATGAATTCCACCGAGCTGAGAAGAGAGACCTCTACGGGCCAAGCTATGGAAGATATCGTGCTCTGAAGGCAAAAGCAATTTCCTCATCCGAAGGTGAAGATTCTGATAGTAGCCTTGGTGATCCCGAAGAACTTAGTCGGGAGCTTGCAATGCTCGTGAGGAAATTCCAGAAGTTCTCAAGGAGAGGCCTGTTTGGAAAGTCATCAAAAAGTGGCTTGAGGAAATCAGATTCCTCAGACGACTACAAGAAGAGAACTTGTCACAAATGCAAGAAATCTGGTCACTTTATTTCTAACTGTCCTCTCTGGGAAAAAGAAGATGATGAAGAAGAAGAAGTACAAGGACGACAGTTCTGATGACTCGAAGGAAAGGAAGAAATCTTCAAAGTCCTCATCTTCAAAGTCCTCATCTTCAAAGTCCTCAATGCACAAGAAGAATGGTTCCAGAAAGGCTCGGGCTTTCATTGGCAAGGAAATGGACTCAGAAGAAGAATCTGAAGAATATGAAGAAGAGGAAGAATCTAAGGTGGAATCTGAATCTGGTGTTGCTAGCCTTACTCTCGTTACTGCTTTCGTCAGCAAGTCCATATTCAACTATGAAGAAAATGACTACTCCAACGACTCTGACGTCAGCAATGGTGACTATGCTCCCACCTATTGCATCATGGCTAAAGGTTCCAAGGTACATAAGCATCACCCCTCCTCTGAATCAAGTGATGGTGAATCTGATGCATATGTGAAACCTAGCTATGCCAAACTTGCTAATATTGCCACTAAGCAACAAAGTGCACTTGAAAATCTTCAGAAACTGCTAGACAAAAGCGATGATCTATTGAATGAGGAAGTGGATCGGACTCAAACTTTGTCTGACGATCTCAAAAGTCTTCAGACAAAGTATGATAACCTTCAGAGTCATCATAATGCTCTCTTAGGCGATCATGAGAAGCTTTCTTATGAATTTCTTCAAAGAAAGCAAGATCTTGAGAAACTAAGAGTGTCTCATGAGAATATCCAAAGGGAAAACGATTCCTTACTGGCTCAATAGATCAGTACCGTTCAAGAAGAATTGTTAGTGCATCTAGTGCCCCTTAGTGATTTTGGTGTATTGAAGACTTATAGGTTAAGGGACTAATGTGTTTGTGAGTGTACACATGGTCTATAAGTTGATGAGGAGTTTGATACAACCGGAGATTACCGACCCCTAAAAATGTACGTCTTCATTTGAAGACTTTGGTGAAGACTTTGTGAAGACTTTGCTGAAGACTTTGTGAAGACTTTGAAACTGAAGAAGTCGGTGTGACCTTGAAGATATGAACGAGGATTATGAAGCGTGAAGACTTCGTTTTCCTAGCTTCATTTCCTTTCTTTGTGTCATAGGAAACACCATACTGTTAAAGGGGGCCGAGGTAATACTAAGGAAATTTCCAACTGATGCACAACTCCAAAATCCTCAACCTATCCATACTTCGAGTGAAGCCTTTGGAAATATCTTACGGTTCAGTCAATTTCTTCAGTGACAGAGACGAAGTTCTTCTAGTCTCTGAGGAAATTGATCTGACTGAGGAGTTAGGATTTCGCCACTGCAAACTGCCTACAAGTGAGGAACATGATAAGTCTGGTGACTTTCATAGTTCGAAATTCAGACCGTTGTTGTGCTTAACGCCAGCTGTCCCCAATCATAACATCCACCTAACGGTCATATCATTGGGGGCATTTATGTCTTATCATGTTAGGTTGCACCCTGGCTATAAATAGCCGCCCCCCCACAACCACTAGCTGGTTGGCTGCTCCGAGAGAGAACTGACACTTGTCATAAAGAGATCAACCCACCCTTCGAGGACTTTGAGAGAAAATCAGCAGTGAGGAAAAACTCAGAACCAAAACATCAAAACCCAAAGTGATTGAGGATCACTGAAGAAATTCCTGCGTGGAACCGATGCTTGTTACCTTTGAGGATTGTTCATCCTACAAACGGTTAGGCGTCATGGTCTAGTGTATCATGCAGTAAATTGGGGATCACGAAGTGACCTTGGTCTAGAGCATCCAGCAGTAAATTGTGGATCGCCGGGTGACCAGTTTGTGAGGGTTTTGGAAGTCTACCCTGAAGACTTACCACGAGTGTTGGGTGAGGACTGTGTGACCTTAACTCAAGGAGAATACGGTAAGGACTGTGTGTCCTGGGACTATGTGTCCTCTTGTTTAAATACCAGGCCGCTCCAAACCAGATGTATGACTGTCACAACAGTTGGAAGTCATCAAACCACTGTCTTCATCGTGCCAACTGGTTCTATTTCCTCAACCCCTTCATTTCCTCATATAAGCTGTTGATGAAATTGACCTTTACCGATTGAAGAATTTGACTGAAGACTTTCACAAATTCCTCACCTCAAATTCTTCAAGCTGCCTTGTTCTTCACCTGTTTATCCTGTATCACACTACTTTTAATCTGTGCATGTTTCATTTCATCATGATGACTATGCTGTCGTTGTGTTCCTCATGCACTTGAGTACTTATTCTACTGTTAGTTATTCATCACATTTCAAATTCCTTAAAGTTGAAATTCCTCAAGTGATGAATTTGTAAAAATCGCCTATTCACCCCCCCTCTAGTCGATATAACGCACTTTCAATTGGTATCAGAGCAGGTACTCCCTCGCTCTGTGTGATTTTGGTTTAACCACCTGGAGTTTTAGTTATGTCGACTGCAGGTATGATCAAGGTTTCCGCATGATGTCCTACCTTCGATGGAACAGACTATCCCTACTGGAAGAACAAGATGCGAATGCATCTTGAAGCTTTTGACAACGATCTTTGGTACGTTGTGGAAAATGGTGTTCCCTTCGTGACTCCCATGATCAACACTGCTGATGTGAAGAGATTCAAGCAACTCGACTCTCAAGCGAAGAATATCATATGTGGCCATCTAAGCAAAGGTCAGTATGGCAGAGTGAGTGCTGTGGAGACTGCAAAGCTTATCTGGGACATGTTGTCCAAAGTGAACGAAGGCGTCTCCACTCAACGTGACTCTTGTGTGGATGTTCTTCGCAATCTCTTCAACCGCTTCAAGAGACTTGGCCATGAAAATGTTCAACAAACTTTCAATCATCTCACTGACATCTCAAATGAACTTCAAGCGCTTGGTGCCACTGATATCACTGACCATGAAGTGGTGAAGAAACTGCTAAGATCTCTCGATCCCTCATTCGATACTTTGGCTTTGATGATTCAAGAACGTGGAGACTACAAAGCACTTGATCCTGATGATATTCTTGAGAGACTCAATACCAATGAATTCCAACAAACTGAAAAGAGAGACCTCTATGGGCCAAGCTATGGAAGATCTCGTGCTCTGAAGGCAAAAGCAATTTCCTCATCTGAGGAAGAAGGTTTTGACAGTAGCCTTGGTGATCCTGAAGAATTAAGTGAGGTGCTAGCAATGCTCGTGAGGAAATTCCAGAAGTTCTCAAGGGGAGGTGGATTTGCAAAGTCTTCAAAAGGTCATTTGAGGAAATCAGACTCCTCAGAAGACTACAAGAAAAGAAGATGTCATCGTTGCAAGAAGCCTGGTCACTTTATCTCTGTCTGTCCTCTCTAGGAAAAAGATTCAAAGAAGAAGAAGAAATACAAGGATGATAGTTTTGATGACTCGAAGAAAAAGAAGAAGTCTTCAAAGTCTTCATCGGCAAAGTCCTCATCCTCATAGTCCTCAAAGTACAAGAAGATTGGTTCCAGAAAGGCTTGAGCATTCATTGGCAAGGAAATGGATTCTGAGGAAGAATCTGAAGAATATAAAGATGAAGAATCCGAAGAGGACTTAGAATCTGGTGTTGCAAGCCTTGCTCTCGCCACTGCTTTCCTCAGCAAGTCCATCTTCAACTGTGAAGAAAATGACTACTCCAATGACTCTGACGTCAACAATGATGACTATGCTCCCACCTATTGCTTCATGGCAAAAGGCTCAAAGGTACACAAACATCATTCCTCATCTGAATCAAGTGATGGTGAATCTGATGAATATGTGAAACCTAGCTATGCTAAACTTGTTAAAATTGCCACTAAGCAACAAAGTGCACTTGAAAAGCTTCAGAAAATGCTAGAGAAAAGCGATGACATGTTGAACGATGAAGTGGATCAAACTCAAACTCTGTCTGGTGACCTCAAAAGTCTTCGGACAAAGTATGATAACCTTCATAGTCGTCATAACGACCTCTTAGTCGATCATGAGAAGCTTTCCTATGAATTTCTTCAAGAAAGTAAGATCTTGAGAAACTGAGGGTGTCATATGAGGATCTCCAAAGGGAAAACGATTCCTTTGTGGCTCAACAGATCAATACCGCTCAGGAAGAATTTGTTCCACCTTGTTTGAAATGCATCGAACGTGAAACTGCTAATTCTTTACCTGAGTGTTCAAATGCTTCTGTTACTGCAAATTCTTCAACTATTCCAGTGGTCTCAAATTCCTCATCTGAGGATACCACAAGTATCACTGATGACAATGCAGGGTTGAAGGAATTGTATGTGATAGGCATGTACAAAAGTCTCAAGGGGCATCAAATCCTTTGTGATGTCCTCAAAAAGCAGATTCTGAACAGGAACCCTAGGAAAGAGGGTGTTTCCTTTGTGAGGAAACTCAACTCCGATGAATCCTACTGGACACCTGAGCAGTATCCCAAAACCTCATGGGTTGCTACGAAAGGACCTCCTGTAGATCCATCCACTTTATCTGGTTTT
Organism: Hordeum marinum; assembly: GCA_022496015.1. Lineage (NCBI taxonomy): Eukaryota > Viridiplantae > Streptophyta > Magnoliopsida > Poales > Poaceae > Hordeum > Hordeum marinum. The sequence goes on from CM039678.1 coordinate 145,190,520, forward strand.
ACTTGTGAAACTTCATATTACTTTGATGAGTCACTTTACTCAAACTACAAATTCTTCAAAAATCAGGATGATGAAGTGTTTGCTAGATTTGTTGGAACTAACTGCAGGAATGGCTCTCCTATGAAGAAAATCTGGGTTCCTAAGAGCTACCTACAAAATCTTCATGTGAACGTCATCATGACATCACCTATGAAGAATAGGAACCACAGATCAAATTCCTCATATGGACCAAAGTCTTCACTTGGACCAAAATCCTCAAATGGTCAAAAATATCATTCTCATGCTAATGCGTCTGTCTTGCAGGGAAAACCTAAAAGTTCTGAATATGTGCATTATTCTTCAAATCATTATGTTCATAAGTCGTCGAAGAATTTCTCTGCTTATTCATTTGAGTACTCTGACCCTCACCCTGTGAAACGAAGCGCATTTGCTTCAATGCCTTCCTTCTCATATGGTGCTCGCAGAATGATGAACTCTTTGCCACCCCTCCAGATGTGGGTGGTGAAGAAATTGAACTAATCTCTTATGCAGGGTCAGGTCTCCTGATGAATTTGAATAACTAATGAATCTACAGGCGACCTGAGAAAATGCTTGAAAGGACGCAAGCTAACCATGGAGAAATGAATTCCTCATTTCTCACGTCCTCACAATACTTACTTACTATCTTGTGTGATGAAATTGATGTCATATTCTTCATTCTGAAGCATATGAGTTCGTAAGTGGTACTAATTCATCTGCAGGATGATACTCCAAAAGATACTGAGTGGGTCCTCGATAGTGGATGCACAAACCACATGACTAGTGATAAGAATCTACTGATGAATGTGCCACTGGCCCCATCTCATCTGAATCATATCACCTACGCAGACAAAGGAAAAAAGCAAGGTATTGGGACTTGGTAAGGTTGCTATCTCAAAGGACCGAACCATGGAAAAGGTGATGCTTGTCGAATCCTTTGGGTTCAACCCGATGTCTGTCTCAATGCTTTGTGATCTTGATATGATTGTCATCATGGAATCTCATAAATCCAAAGTCTTCGAAGGCTTTAGGAGAGGAGACTTGTATATTGTTGATTTCTCTATAGGTCCTCAGCCTGTCACATGCTTACTAGCAAAGTCCTCAGAAGGCTGGCTGTGGCATCGATGACTTGGACATGCTGGTATGAGGAACTTGCACACGCTCGTGAAGAAAAAGCATGTCATAGGCATCGAGGGCGTCAAAATCCTCAAGGACCACCTCTGTGGTGCATGCGAATCTGGGAAGATGACCAGATCCAAGCATCCCTCAAAGACAATCATGACCACTACTCGACCCTTTGAATTGCTTCACATGGACCTCTTTGGTCCCACTCACTACTTTGTACTAACAAATGCTTCAAGTTTGTATGGATTTGTCATTGTTGATGATTATTCTCGATACACTTGGGTGCATATTATTATGTACAAAACTGAAGTGCAGGATGTCTTCAAACGATTTGCTTCAAGGGCCTCCACCAACTTCGGCGTCAAGATCAAGCACATAAGGAGTGATAATGGGACTGAGTTCAAAAATAGCAATCTTGATGAATATCTTGATGAACTTGGTATTACTCATGAGTTATCCGCTCCTTACACTCCTCAGCAGAATGGCGTCGTGGAGCGCAAGAACAGGACTCTTTTTGAGATGGCTCACACCATGCTTGATGAATACAAGACTCCTCGTCGCTTCTGGCCTGAGGCAATTGATACTGCATGTCACATCATCAACAGGGTATATCTTCACAAATTCTTCAAGAAGACTTCATATGAACTCATGACTGACAAGAAACCCAATGTAAGCTATCTCAAAGTCTTCGGTGCAAAATGTTGGATTAGAGATCCTCACTATAGTTCTAAATTTGCACCGAAAGCACATGAAGGTTTTATGCTTGGTTATGGAAAGGACTCGCACACCTACAGAGTCTTCAACACCTAGCATCACAAGGTTGTTGAAACTGTAGATGTGCGGTTCGATGAAACTGATGGCTCGCAAAGAGAGCACTTGCCTTCTGTGTTAGATGAACAGTCTCCTGAGGATTCTAATAAGATGAAGGCTACTGAAGACATCATACCCACTAATGAAATCATTCCAACAAATGAAGACATTTGCGTCAACACACCTGAAGAAAATGGTGCTGATGAAAATCCTCAACCACGTCAACCTGCTCACCCAAGAGTTGCAAATGAAGTTCAGATTGACAAAATCATCGATGACATCAATGCACCAGGTCCTCTCACTCGCTCAAAAGCGTCAAATTAAACTAACTTTTGTGGGCACTTTGCTTTTGTCTCTATCATAGAGCCCACCAAAGTTGATGAAGCATTCAAGGAGCCTGAGTGGATTCAAGCTATGCAAGAGGAATTGCATCAATTCAAGCTCAACAATGTATGGGAACTTGTCAAGCGGCCAGATCCTCGCAAGCATAACATCATAGGGACCAAGTGGATCTACCGCAACAAGCAAGATGAAAATGGCCTTGTGGTGAGGAATAAGGCTCGACTTGTAGCACAAGGCTACACACAGGTTGAAGGAATTGACTTTGATGAAACGTTTGCACCTATTGCTAGACTTGAAGCTATTCGCATATTGCTTGCTTATGCTAACCATCATAACATCATCTTATATCAAATGGATGTGAAAAGTGCATTCCTCAATGGTAAGCTTGAGGAAGAAGTATATGTTGCTCAACCACCAGGATTTGAAGACCCTAAGCATCCTGACAAAGTCTTCAGACTCAACAAAGCCCTCTATGGCCTCAAGCAAGCCCCAAGGGTGTGGTATGACACTCTGAAGGAATTCCTCATAAAGAAAGGCTTCAAACCCGGTTCACTCGATCCAAATCTTTTCACTAAATCCTATGACAATGAACTCTTCATATGTCAAATATATGTGGATGATATTATCTTTGGCTATACTGACAAACGTTATAGTGATGAATTTGCTTATATGATGAGTGAAGAATATCAAATGTCTATGATAGGAGAGTTGAAATTCTTCTTAGGTCTTCAAATTCGTCAACAAGACAACGACATCTTCATCTCCTAAGAGAAGTACCTCAAGGATGTTCTGAGGAAATTTGACATGCAAGATTGCAAAGGTGTCAAAACTCCAATGCCCTCAAAACGACACCTCAGCACTGATGAAAATGGTAAAGATTTCGATCAAAAGGTATACCGCTCCATGATTGGCTCTCTATTGTATCTATGTGCATCTAGGCCTGATATTATGCTAAGTGTTTGCATGTGTGCCCGATTCCAAGCAACACCGAAGGAATCACACCATAAGGCTATGAAGCATATTCTTCGATACTTAGCTCACACACCAACTCTTGGATTATGGTATCCCAAGGGCTCAAATCTTCACCTCATCGGATACTCAGATGCTGATTATGCTGGTGATCGTGTTGATCGCAAGTCAACTTCTGGCACATGTCATTTCCTCGGACGACCATTAGTGTGTTGGTCCTCAAAGAAGCAGAACTGCGTATCTCTCTCCACTGCTGAAGTTGAGTACATTGCTGCTGGCTCGTGTTGTGCTTAGTTACTCTGGATGAAGCAAACCCTCAAGGACTACGACATCAAGTTGAAGAATGTGCCTCTGTATTGCGACAATGAGAGTGCAATCAAAATTGCTTATAACCCAGTTCAGCATTCCAAGACCAAGCACATCCAGATTCGTCATCACTTTCTTCGCGATCATGTGCTCAAGGGCGACATTGCCATCAATCACATTCCTACTGAAGAACAGCTGGCCGATATCTTCACAAAGCCCTTGGATGAAAAGAGATTTTGCAAGTTGCGGTGTGAGCTAAATATCTTAGAATCTTCAAATGTTCTTTGAAAAAGGACACACATCCTAACACTTATGCAAAATTGATGACCTTGATGTGCAACACATGAAGAAACGTTTTTCTTCAATCAATGAAGAATAACTCTCTAAGTGTGAAGAAATTAATGAAGAATTTGATTCTTAGAACCCTACGACAATTGTACGCAGTGTCTGAAATCATCATTCTTATACGGTGGGTCTCTCCACCAACCAAAGTTGAAGTTCCTCAAGATGAGAGTCTCATCATTTTGCAAATTCTTCAAATCTTCAAATTCTTCAAGTTTTGCAAATTCCTCAGATTTTCAAATTCTTCAACTTTCAAATTCCTCAACTTTTCAAATTCTTCAAAAGTTGAAACTAGAGTTCTTCATTGACCATATACTTATAAATTTGAGTTTTCAATGTCCTCAACAACATTCACTTATTGCTAATTCTTCGAATTGATTTTCATCTAAGTGAATGTGATCGGACACTTTCCCCCTCTGTGCTAAACTCAATCAAGTCTGTTCTCAAATTCTTCATATGCGTTCTACTTTGAAATTCGTTCAAAGTTTTCACTGTGTCCTTGCCAGCTGAAGAATTTGCTAACGGAAAACTTCTAAATATTCACCAAAAAAATTTCAGTTTTCCCGCTCAAACGGTTCCTATTTCTGCGACTGGATAACCCACGATCCCCCACAATCTCCACTACTCAGAACGTGGTTGACACATGTTGCAAGAAGAGCAAGGGTTAGGGGCAATCTTGTCCAAAGTCTTCGGACATATCAGTTTTCACTCCATCTATAAATACCCCTTCCCCTCAATAGTGCTCGGTTACTACTGCTCATCCTCCCGAGCTCCAACCTAGCGCCGCCGCTAAAATCATCGACATCGGTGTAGAAGAGCTTCACTGCCTCAACCTCCCTGTCGTCGTACTCGCATCGGCCGCGGAGTTCTTCATCCCGCCGCCACTGTAGTTGTCTCCCTCAGCCAAGCTAGGGCGTGGGAGATCTGAACTGACGAACTTCTTCTTACTCACTTCCAAGTTCGTCGTGTTCTTCATCAGGGTAAATAAAATTTATTTTACTGCCCTCGTTTGATCTTCAAGTTGTTCTCAAATTATTCAAAAGGTGTTTATTCTTCCTGAATCTTATTCAATACACCTTACATCTCCATATAATTGATGATTTTCCCTAAGTAATGTTTTCTCTCGAGATTCCTCAATTGTGTGAATTCCCAAAATTTGCACAAGTCTGGAACCTAAAGACAAAGAACACTTAGTGAAATTCCTCAAGACACTCCTAGTCAATTTCCTCATACCCAGTTTTTATTTAAAATCTCTGAGAACGCATATGACCTCTTCAAATTCCTCGCACCTACACTCTATTCACAGGTACAGACATGTCTGCTGATGAATCACTAGGTTCTCATCAACTTAACTCATTTGCAGCGTTACTTGAAGAAAAACTATGTACCTCTTCAGAATCCTCAAGGGTTCAAATTCCTCAGCTGAAGAAAATGGCTGACAAAAGACCTCAGAAAGGAGGAAAGAAGCCTGATGTACACACTGCGTTTGAGATACCTGATGACCTCTATGAGGACTATTGCACACCGAACGAAGAAACACATGGCAAAGAGACTACCAAACAGAGAAAGATTCGTCTGCAAAAGATTGAAAGGAGATGGGCTAAAGAATGGAAAGAATATCGGTATGTTACCCCAAAGTACATGATGAAATTTGCTGTGAAGCCTCCTTGCAGTAGGCCTTCCCTTGCACCAAATCAACTAGCTGATCCTACTAGTCTCAAGACTGGTGAGGACTTTCCTGACATGTGGGAAAAGCAGCAAGCCAAGTTGGCTAAGAAAGCCAAAGAGGCAGTGAAGACATTCAACGAAGGTTCTGCTGCTGCTGCCTCTGTTGGTGCCTCTGCAAGTGGATCGAAGAAATCTATGCTGTAGAAGTCAGCTGTAAAATCAATTTCTTCATCTTCAAAGTCCTCACAACAAATTCCTCAAGTTCAAAGGCCTCAACTCTCAAAGGTCTCTGATGCTGGAACAGTTGCTGCACAGTCTTCAGCTGTTGCAAAAAGTTTCTCAACCCCAGTACACTTGGCAACTTGCAAAAGGACTGATGGATTCTCAAGAAAATCGAAGCCCTCTGCAAGCCTTTCCGCCACAAAATCTTCATCCATCCCCTCTGCTGTCAAATTGAAGAAAACTGCTGGACGAGGTCAACGAACAAGTCCTCAGAGCAGCAAAGCAATAGTAACAATTCCCTCAAACACTGGGGAAGCTGATGATGATGAAGAACATGAGGAAATCATTAGACAAAGTCAGCAGAAGGCTGCCATTGCCAAGGACAGCTCTGTTCCTCTGCTATTGAATCCCAAGACGATCCTAGACTTCATAGATATCTGGCATGAGGATCCCAACACACCTCTTTCTTCACTGAAACTGCCTCCGAATGTGGACCATGTCCTCACTCATTTCATTGCTGAAGAAAAGTGGAAAAGAGAACAAGTCAAAAGAGCCAAGGCAAACATGGCTCGAAAAGAGAAGTTTCTGCGTGACAATGTGATGAATTTGACTCCGAAACAGCTTGTCTCTATTCAATCTGAGATCCACAACCTCTCTGAAGAACAAGAGAGATATAGTGCGGAATGGAAAGGTACCAAGGTGAGATTCGTCAAAGCTGCTCAAGCTGCGGTGAAGGATCACAACACAAGAACTGCTGGTCGTACTGTTGAGGAATCTGCTCCAGTTATTCCTCAAACTGTTGAGGAATCTGCTCCAGAAATTCCTCACGTTGAAGAAGCCACCACCGCTGATGACACTGCTTCTGCATCAGAAGCTGCTACCAGTGCTGCTGAGGAAACTCAGACCACTGATGACAATGCCAGGCCAGCTGAAGTCTTTGCTATGCGTGAAGAATCTCAACAAACCAGGGCGACTGCATCAGTCATCCCTGAAGAAAATGAAGCTACTAAGGAGAAGACTCTTAAGCGAAAGGCATCAGACTCAGAAGCTCCTGCTGGGAAGAAATTGAAGACTTTGACAAGTTCTTCAACTGGGCCTATTGATGTTGTACCCATTTCCTCAGCACCTTCTATGGAAATAGTGCCAATTGGGAAGGTATATGATATCCCCGAAGAAGATGATGTTCATTCTGCTGCTTCGACAGAGCAGATGGACGAAGAAATTGAAGTTGAAGACTTTACTTCAACTGCTGTGGAAATGAATAAGGATATTGACATTGGCTGCACCACCCCAGTAATCCATGATGAATTTTGGGAAGCAGCCCATCCCACTTCTCCAATGGCAACTCCACTAATGCTTATTCCTCAGTCTCCTATGCAAACTGAGGATATACAAACAGATTCTGAACATCTGTATCTTCCAGACCCTGAAGACATTCCTGCTAATGAAAATGTGGATGTTTAGATTACTGATGAAGCTCCAGCTGCAACAGCTAATGGAAATGAAGCTCCTCAAGCAACTGAGGAACCTGCCCTCCAGCTTGTTCCTCACATTCCCAAGGAAATCAAAGGGCGTGCCATGCCAAATCTGCAACCTGTGCAAAGAATGCCATACAAAGGCTCAGGTCGCCCCAAATTCCTCAAGACCAACTTCTTCAACGAGCATATGTTCTTCACAGGACCTAATCCATATGACTCTGCTCAAGTTGGTCGCTCAAGATTCTGGACAGCTTCACAGATGAATTACTATGCCTCTGTCCTGTGTGAGAAGAAAAAGATCTTCGAGCACCATCACATTCCTCACGTGGACATGGAATCTATTCCATCATTCACACCGGTGCTTCAAGTTCTTCATGATGCTGGATTACTTCCCTTCTGTGTAGATGTCTGTGACTGGAACAAGGAACTTATTCTTCAATTCTACGCCACTCTACACATCAGTGGAAATTCCTCAGACATCAATTTGTGGGTCTTGGATTGGATGACAGGGTCAACGCACTTCACGGCCACTTCTTCAGAATTGCTTCAGACTGTCCCTGTTCCAATTCCCTTAGATGAAGCCCGCTGTCTATTCAACGATCCACCCCTGCCGAATCAAATGATGAATGTGCTGATGAAGAAATTGGCCCCTGGAAAGCCTCAAAGGACTACCTTCCTAGTGAAGGACTTGCTCTATGTGCCCAGAACTGTTTACAAAATCCTCACTCATACCATGTGTCCTCAAATGGGGCATGACTCTGAAGAAGAAGTTGAAGGGATCATGAAGAATATGCTTTTCAACATCATCCATGGGATTCCCGTCAACTTTCACGAATTCTTCATGAGGACTCTGGCAAATGTTGTTGTGGGCCCATTGAGTTGAAGCCTTATGCTCCCTGGATAATGAATTTCATCAGAACTAAGTCTTCAATTCACTTCAATGCGGACTTCCAGAATCACTTCGGCTTCCTGCCTCCGATTGAAGTCCTCAAGAGCACTATGATTGAAGGAAAAGGCAAAGACATCATTGATGAAGGCACTCGTCCTTTGGACGGCCTGTTTCGTCAAGCAGCATCCTACTCAACAAATGATGACTCTGCTACACATGACTCCACTGCAAAAGCATCTGCTCCAAAGCCTCAAGCTACTGCTTCTCGAGTGATGACTAATCGTGAGTTACTCCTCAATCTTCATCAAAAGGTTGATCGCAACCACAAGTGGGTCAAGCGACAGTTGGGTGCTATTCTTCACAACATGACCGTGACATAGAACTCAATGAAGAAAAACCACTTTTATGCACATGAAATCTTCAAACGCACTTGGGCTATTCTATCAGCTGTCTTGCCTCCTGATGAACTGAGTGAGCTGAATCTTGAAGAGAATCTTGACTGGGCTCGTCAACCTCCGAAGAAATTCAAGAAGGTTCAAGTTCCTCAGCTGGTCACTAGTTCATTCTCTTCATCACGTGAGACAGATGATGTTGAGGACTTCGAAGACACTACTGCGGGTCCTGCTTCAACGAACGACCCCGACAACGCTGGCGCCCCTTGTTCACCAACACGATGGACTTCTTCAAGGGCGTTAGTCCTCAGTTTTCGTCCCTTTTTGTCTTCGATGACAAAGGGGGAGATAATTTGAGTTAGTCTTCAAGCGGGTCTATATACGGGCTGTGTTTTTTTATAAAGTTACAACTCTCGCTCTTTTGAAACTATTGATGATTGAGTTGTAAACTTAAGTCCGATGGTCGTCTGACACTTTTTGAACCATTTCCTCGCATGTTTGTTTCCTCAAGCACCTTAATGCATACATGCTTAATTTCGTCAGACACCATTTTCCTCACGCATTTCAAATTCTTCATATCATATGTTCAAATGCGTGTATGAATTACAAGATATAGGGGGAGCTCTCCATATTTTAACCTGACATGTGCATTTGCAGTCCAAAGCAAATTCCTCAAATATGCACATCTTCAGGGGGAGTTTTTCTATATCTTGCAATCAAATTCCTCGAATTTAGTGCTTACATTCCATATCTTCAATCCCCATTGAAACTTAACCTATTTGTCATCAATCACCAAAAAGGGGGGATTGTTAGTGCATCTAGTACCCCTTAGTGATTTTGGTGTATTGAAGACTTATAGGTTAAGGGACTAATGTGTTTGTGAGTGTACACAGGGTCTATAAGTCGATGAGGAGTTTGATACAACCAGAGATTACCGACCCCTAAAAATGTACGTCTTCATTTGAAGACTTTGGTGAAGACTTTGTGAAGACTTTGCTGAAGACTTTGTGAAGACTTTGTGAAGACTTTGAAACTAAAGAAGTCGGTGTGACCTTGAAGATATGAACGAGGACTATGAAGCATGAAGACTTCATTTTCCTAGCTTCATTTCCTTTCTTTGTGTCATAGGAAACACCGTACTGTTAAAGGGGGGCCGAGGTAATACTAAGGAAATTTCCAACTGATGCTCAACTCCAAAATCCTCAACCTATCCATACTTCGAGTGAAGCCTTTGGAAATCTCTTACGGTTCAGTCAATTTCTTCAGTGACAGAGACGAAGTTCTTCTAGTCTATGAGGAAATTGATCTGACTGGGGAGTTAGCATTTCGCCACTACGAACTTCCTACAAGTGAGGAACATGATAAGTCTGATGACTTTCATAGTTCGAAATTCAGACCGTTGCTGTGCTTAACGCCAGCTGTCCCCAATCATAACATCCACCTAACGGTCATATCATTGGGGGCATTTGTCTTATCATGTCAGGTTGCACCCTGGCTATAAATAGCCGCCCTCCCACAACCACTAGCTGGTTGGCTGCTCCGAGAGAGAACTGACACTTTTCATAAAGAGAGCAACCCATCCTCCGAGGACTTTGAGAGAAAATCATCAGTGAGGAAAAACCCATAACCAATACATCAAAACCCAAAGTGATTGAGCATCACTGAAGAAATTCCTGTGTGGAACCGACGCTTGTTACCTTTGAGGATTGTGCATCCTCCAGACGGTTAGGCGTCATGGTCTAGTGTATCCTGCAGTAAATTGGGGATCATGAAGTGACCTTGGTCTAGAGCATCCAGCAGTAAATTGTGGATCGCCGGGTGACCAGTTTGTGAGGGTTTTGGAAGTCTACCCTGAAGACTTACGACGAGTGTTGGGCGAGGACTGTGTGACCTTAGCTCAAGGAGAATACGGTAAGGACTGTCTGTCCTGGGGCTATGTGTCCTCTGGTTTAAATACCAGGCCGCTCCAAACCAGACGTACGACTATCACAGCAGTTGGAACTGGGTCATCAAACCACTGTCTTCATCGTGCCAACTGGTTCTATTTCCTCAACCCCTTCATTTCCTCATATAAGTTGTTGATGAAATTGACCTTTACTGATTGAAGAATTTGACTGAAGACTTTCACAAATTCCTCACCTCAAATTCTTCAAGCTGCCTTGTTCTTCACCTGTTTATCCTGTATCACGCTACTTTTAATCTATGCATGTTTCATTTCATCATGATGACTATGTTGTCGCTGTGTTTCTCATGCACTTGAGTACTTATTCCGCTCTTAGTTATTCATCACATTTCAAATTCCTCAAACTTAAAATTCCTCAAGTGATGAATTTGTAAAAATCGCCTATTCACCCCCCCTCTAGTCGATATAAGGCACTTTCAAGAATTTGTTCCACCTTGTTTGAAATGCATCGAACGTGAAACTGCTAATTCTTCACCTGAATGTTCAGATGCTTCTATTTCTGCAAATTCTTCAACTATTCCCGTGATCACAAATTCCTCATGTGAGGATACCACAAGTATCACTAACGAAAATGCAGGGTTGAAGGAATTGTATGTGACAGGCATGTACAAAAGTCTCAAAGGGCATCAAACCCTTTGTGATGTCCTCAAAAAGCAGATTCTGAATAAGAACCCTAGGAAAGAGGGTATTACATTTGAGAGGAAACTCAATGATGATGGATCCTACTAGACACCTGAGCAGTACCCCAAAACTTCATGGGTTGCTGCAAAAGGACCTCCTGTAGATCCATCCACTTTATCTGGTTTTACTTGTGAAACTTCATATTCCTCTGATGAGTCACTTGACTCCAACAATTTTTTTTTCAAAAATCAGAAAGGTGAAGTATTTGCCAGATTTGTTGGAACTAACTGCAGGGACGGTTCACCTATGAAGAAAATCTGGGTTCCCAAGTGTTGCTTACAAAATCTTCTAGTGAATGTCCTCACGACACCACACATGAAGAACAGGAGCCCAAATCAAATTCCTCATATGGACCAAAGTCTTCACTAGGACCAAATTCCTCAAATGGTCAAAAATATCATTCTCGTGCTAATGCATCTGTTTCGCAGGAAAAATCTAAGAGTTCTGAATATGTGGATTATTATTCAAATCATTATGTTCATAAGTCCTCAAATAATTTCTTGGCTTATTCATATGAATACTCTAACCCTCGTCCTGTGAAACAAAGCGCACTAGCTTCAAGGCCTCCCTTCTTATATGGTGCTCGCAGAATGATGAACTCTTTTCCACCCCTCCAGATGTGGGTGGTGAAGAAATTGAACTAATCTCATATGCAGGGTCAGGTCTCTAGATGAACTGGAACGTCTGATGAATTTGCTAGAGACGTGAGGAAATGCTTGAAAGGACGCAAGCTAATCATGTAGAAATGAATTCCTCATTTCTCACGTCCTCACACTGCTTTACTCACTATATTGTGTGATGAAATTCTGCCTGATGAATTTGATGTCATATTCTTCACTCTGAAGCATATGAGTTTGTAAGTTGTACTAATTCATCTACAAGGTGAACCTCCAAAAGCTACTGAGTGGGTCCTCGATAGTGGATGCACAAACCACATGACTGGTGACAAGAATCTACTGATGAATTTGCCACTTGCTCCATGTCATCTGAAGCATATCACCTACGCTGACAAAGGAAAAACGCAAAGTATTGGGTCTAGGTAAGGTTGCAATCTCAAAGGCCCGACACATGGATAAGGTGATGCTTGTTGAATCCCTCGGGTTCAACCTCATGTCTGTCTCAATGCTTTGTGATCTTGATATGGTTGTCATCTTTGGAAAATATCATTGTGTTGTCATCATGGAATCTGACAAATCCAAATTCTTCTAAGGCTTTAGGAGAGGAGACTTGTATATTGTTGATTTTTCTATAGGTCCTCATCCTGCCACATGAAGGTTATCTCAAAGTCTTCGGTGCAAAATGCTGGATTAGAGATCCACACCATAGTTCTAAATTTCCACCAAAAGCACATGAAGGTTTTATGCTTGGTTACGAAAAGTACTCACACACCTATAGAGTCTTCAACACCTACCACCAAAAGGTTGTTGAAACTGTAGATGTGCGGTTTGATGAAACTGATGGCTCGCAAAGAGAGCACCTGCCTCCTGTGCTAGATGAAAAGTCTCCTAAAGAATCCATTAAGCTAAAGGCTACTGAAGATGTCATACTCAATGAAAAACCTCAATCTACTGATGAAGTCATTCCAACCAATGAAGACATTCATGCTAATACACCTAAACAAAATGATGCTGAAGAAAATCCCGAGCCATGTCAACCTGCTCATCCAAGAGTTGCAAATGAAGTGCAGATTGACAAAATCATCGACGACATCAATGCACCAGGTCCCCTCACTCGCTCAAGAGCTTCACATTTGACAAACTTTTATGGGCACTTTTCTTTTGTCTCTATCAAAGAGCCCACCAAAGTTGATGAAGCATTCAAGGAGCCTGAGTGGATTCAAGCTATGCAAGAGGAATTGCATCAATTCAAGCTAAACAACGTGTGGGAACTTGTCAAGCGGCTAGATTCTCGCAAGCATAACATCATAGGTACCAAGTGGATCTACCGCAACAAGCAAGATGAAAATGGCCTTGTGGTAAGAAATAAGGCTCGTCTTATGCTACTTTTCGAGCATGCGTTGGTTTCCGTGAAGAGGAACGGATAATGCAGCGAAGTAGATAAGTATTTCCCTCAGTTGTTGAGAACCAAGGTATCAATCCAGTAGGAGATACAAGCAAGTCCCCAATAGATGTACCTACACAAAGAATCAAACACTTGCACCCAACGCTATAAAGGGGTTGTCAATCCCTTCACGATTACTTGGAAGGATTAGATCTGATAGAGATAGATGTAAATGAGAATGGAAAGTAAAAGGTAAATAAATTGTAGCAAAGTATTTTTGGTATTTTTTGTTTATAGATCTGAAAATAAATTTTGGAAAGTAGACCCGGGGGCCATAGATTTCACTAGAGGCTTCTCTCATGATGGCAAATATTACGGTGGGTGAACAAATTACTATCGAGCATTTGGAGAGAAGAAGCCATCTAGCTACTAGGTATGGACCCCAAGGTCTGTGGTGAACTACTCACCCATCATCGGAGGGGCAATGGAGTTGATGTAGATGCCCTCCGTGATGGAATCCCCCTCCGGCAGATTACCGGAAAAGGCTCCAAGATTGGATCTCTCGTGAACAGAGGCTTCCGGTGGCGGAAAAGTGTTTTTGTGGCTCGTTTTGGTATACAAGGAATATTTGTGAATTTATAGGCCGAGAAATAGGGTTAGGGGAGCTTCCGTGGGCCCACAAGCCTAGGGGGCATGCCCTACCCCCCTGGGCGTGCCCCTGTGGCTTGTGGCTACACGGCAGCTCTCCCGACTTCATCTCCAAGTCTCCTGGGTTGCTTCTGGTCCAAGAAAAATTATTCCGAAGATTTTATTCTGTTTGGACTCCGTTTAATATTCCTTATCTGCAATACTCAAAAACAAGGAAAAAACCAGAAACTGGCACGAGGCTCTAGATTAATAGGTTAGTCCCCAAAATAGTATAAAATAGCATATTAATGCATATAAAATGTCCAAAACAGATAATATAATAGCATGGAACAATCAAAAATTATAGATACGTTGGAGACGTATCAAGCATGCCCAAGCTTAATTCCTGCTCGTCCTCGAGTAGGTAAATGATAAAAACAGAATTTTTGATGTGGAATGCTACCTAACATATTTATCCATGTAATATTCTTTATTGTGGCATGAATATTCAGATCCGTAAGATTCAAAACAATAGTCTAATATTGACATAAAAACCGTAATACTTCGAGCACACCAACAAGGCAATCGTGTCCTTTCGAAATAACATGGCCTTAGAAAGTTATCCCTATAAAATCATATGGTCTGGCTATGCTCCATCTTTCCCACACAAAGTATCTAAATCATGCACAACCCCGATGAACAAGTCAAGCAATTGGTTCACAGTTTTGGTGTTCTCAAACCTTTTCAACTCTCATGCAATACCTGAGCGTGAGCCATGGATATAGCACTATAGGTGGAACAGAATATGGAGGAGGTGCAAGGAAAAGGGAGAAGATAGTCTCACATCGACTAGGCGTATCAACGGGCTATGGAGATGCCCATCAATAGATATCAATGTGAGTGAGTAGGGATTTCCATGCAACAAATGCACTTAGAGCTATAAGTTTATGAAAGCTCAAAAATAAAACTAAGTGGCCATGCAAGATGAATATCCACTAGTTATATGAAAGTGAGAAAATAGGAGACTCTCTATCATGAAGATCGTGGTGCTACTTTGAAGCACAAGTGTGGAAAAAGATAGTAGCAATTTTCCCTTTTCTCTTTCTCTCTTTCTCTCATTTTTTTATTTTTTTTATTTTGGTGGGCATCTTTGGCCTCTTTTTTTTATTTGGGCTTCACTGACCTCTTTTATTTTTTGTAAAGTTTGGATACTCATCCAAACTTTTGAGGGAGTCATGGCTTCCATCATCATTTTCTCACACGGGACAATGCTCTATTAATGAAAATCATCACACTTTTATTTACTTACAACTCGATACCTAAAATAAAATATGACTCTATATGCAAGATTAAGTGATGGTGCATGACATGAAAAACTAAATGGTGGAAGTTGCATGGCAATATACCTCGTAATGGCTATGGAAATTTCATAATAGGTAGATATGGTGGCTGTTTTGAGGAAAATATATGGTGGCTGTTTTTAGGAAGGTTGGTTTGATGTACCGGCGAAAGTTGCGCGATACTAGAGAGGCTAGCAAAGGTGGAAGGGTGAGAGTGTGTATAATCCATGGAATCAACATTAGTCATTAAGAACTCACAAACTTATTGCAAAAGTCTATTAGTTATCAAACAAAGCATTAGACGCATGCTCCTAGGGGAGAGGTTGGTAGGAGTTAACAATTGCGCGTTCCCTACCCTCACACAAAGGTTGCCAATCATTAAACAAAAATCAAGCTCCGACTTCGTTGCATAACGGTTCACCATACGTGCATGCTACGGGAATCACAAACTTTAACACAGGTATCTCTTCCAATTCCGTGACTCTCATATTACCATCTCTATTATCTCAAAACTATATGAAAGGAATCAAACTTATCATAGTATTCAATGCACTAAATATGAAAGTTTTTATTATATCCCTCTTGGATGCCCATTATATTAGGACTAACTTCATAACCTAAACAAATTACCATGCTATTTTAAGAAACTCTCAAAATAATATAAGTGAGGTATGAGAGTTCAATAATTTCTATAAAATACAACACCACCGTGCTCTAAAAGATATAAGTGAAGCACTAGAGCAACATTGCCTAGCTCAAAAGATATAAGTGAAGCACATAGAGTATTCTAATAAATTCACATTTAGCGTGTCTCTCTCAAAATATGTGTGCAGCAAGGATGATTGCGGCAAACTAAAAAAACGAAGACTCATATCATACAAGACGCTCCAAGCAAAACACATATCATGTGGTGAATAAAAATATATCCTCAAGTAAATTTACCGATGGATTGAAGACGAAAGAGGGGATGCCTTCCGGGGCATCCCCAAGCTTAGCCTTTTTGGTATCCTTTAATATGGCTTGGGGTGCCTTGGGCATCCCCAAGCTTAGGATCTTGCCACTCCTTATTCCATAGTCCATCAAACCTTCACCCAAAACTTCAAAACTTCACAACACAAAACTCAACAGAAAACTCATGAGATCCGTTAGTATAAGAAAAATAAATCACCACTTTAGGTAATGTTGTGAATTCATTATTTATTTATATTTGTGTAATAACTAATGTATTCTAACTTCTCCATGGTTCATACCCCCCAATACAACCCATAGATACATCAAAATAAACAAACAACACAAAGAAAACAGAATCTGTCAAAAACAGAACAGTCTGTAGCAATCTGTAGAATTCGAATACGTATGAAACTCTAAAACTTCTAACAAATTATGAAAATGATGGAAATTTGTATATCAATCTTTTCTAAAAAATTCATATCAATTTGACGCTCTGAAAAAATAGAAAATTCCTGAACTGAGCGCAAAAGTTTCTGTTTTTCAGCAAGATCAAATCAACAACTACCATAGATCACCCCAAAGGTTTTTCTTGGCTCAATCACTAATTAAAACACCAAAACACAATTATTATATAAGTAATAATTTTCAAAAAACACCAAAACAGAAACAAAAAGCAAAAAGCAAAATAAAATTGGGTTGCCTCCCAACAAGCGCTATTGTTCAACGCCCCTAGCTAGGCAAAATGCAATAGATCTAGGTATTGTCATCTTTCGTATGCAATCCATAAGTAGCTCTAATGATAGACTCATAAGGTAATTTTATTTTATTTCTAGGAAAGTGTTCCATGACTTTCCTTAATGGGAATTGGAATCTAAGATTCCCTTCTTTCATATCAGTAATTGCACCAATCGTTCTAAGGAAAGGTCTACCAAGAATAATAGGACATGTAGGATTGCCATCTATATCAAGAACAATGAAATTTATGGGCACATAAATCCTATTTTCAACAATAAGAACATCATTAATCCTTCCCATAGGTTTCTTTATAGTGGAATCCGCAAGATGCAAATTTAAGGAACAATCATCAAATTCACGAAAACCTAGCACATCACATAAAGTTTTTGGAATCGTGGAAACGCTAGCATCCAAATCACACAACGCATGGCACTCATAATCTTTAAACTTAATCTTAATAGTAGTTTCCCACTCATCATACAACTTTCTAGGTATATAAACTTCCAACTCAAGTTTTTCTTCAAAAGATTTTATCATAGCATCAACAATATGTTTAGTAAAAGCTTTGTTTTGATTATAAGCATGAGGAGAATTCAACATGGATTGAAACAAGGAAATACAATCAATCAAAGAGCAGCTATCATAATTAAAGTACTTGAAATCCAAAAGAGTGGGTTCACTGCTATTTAAAGTTTTGACCTCTTCAATCCCACTTTTATCAATCTTAGCATTAAGATCTATAAACTCCAAATCATTGGGACGCCTTTTAATAAAGTTGACTCATCTCCAGTCCCATATTTATCAACATTAACATTTGAAAACAAAGATTCAATAGGAGTCACATCAATCAGTTTAATATCTTCATCAATATTATCATGAGAACACACCTTTTCAAGCCATTCACGCTTAGCACGTGTTCTAGCGGTTCTTTCCTTACACTCATCAATAGAAATTCTCATAGCTTTTAAAGACTCGTTAATATAATGCTTGGGTGGAATAGATCTAATTTTTAAAGAATCAATCTCAAGAGAATTTCTATCAATGTTCTTAGCCAAATCATCAATCTTGAGAAAATTTTCCTCAATCATAGCATTGAAGCCTTTTGCGTACTAATGAATTCTTTAATATTATTCTCAAGATCAGAAGGCATCTTATTATAATTTCCAGAAGAATTGTTGTAGGAATTACCATAATTATTAGAGGAATTACTAAGAAACGGCCTAGCATTGAAATTACCTCTATAAGCGTTATTACCAAAATTGTTCCTACCAACAAAATTCACATCCAAAGATTCATTATTATTTACAATCAAAGAAGACAAAGGCATATCATTAGGATCAATAGGAGCACTCTTACTAGCAAACAATTTCATCAATTCATCCATCTTTTCACTCAAGGTATTAATCTCTTCAATAGCATGCACCTTTTTACTAGTAGGAGATCTTTCGGTGTGCCATTGAGAGTAATTTGCCATACTATTATCTAGGAGTTTAGTAGCTTCTCCTAATGTGATTTCCATAAAAGTACTGCCCGTGGAGGAATCTAAGAGATTCCTAGAAGCAAAATTCAGTCTAGCATAGAAAATTTGTATAATCCATAAACTCAAACCATGCACGGGGCAATTCCTGATCATAAGTTTCATCCTCTCCCAAGATTGTGCAACATGCTCATGATCAAGTTGCTTAAAATTCATTATATCATTCCTAAGGGAGATGATCTTAGCAGGTGGAAAGTACTTGGAAATAAAATCATCTTTATACTTATTCCATGAATCAATACTATTTTTAGGCAAAGATGAAAACCAAGTTTTAGCACGATCTCGTAGTGAGAACGGGAATAGCTTCAATTTAATAATATCATTATCCACATATTTCTTATTTTTCATATCACACCACTCAACAAAAGTATTTAAATGGGACGCGACATCTTCATTAGCAAGGTCGGAAAATTGTTCTTTCATAACAAGACTGAGCAAAGCAGCATTAATTTCATAAGATTCCGCACTAGTGGCGGGAGCAATCGGAGTACTAATAAAATCATTATTATTAGTATTGGAAAAGTCACACAACTTGGTATTCTCTCGAGTCATCGTGATAAAGCAAGCAATCTAGCACACAAGCAAGCAAAAAGCAAATGAAAAAGGGCGAATAAAAAGGCAAATCTTTTTGGAAAACGTTTTAGAAGTGGGGGAGAGGAAAATGAGAGGCAAATGGAAAATAATTTAAATGCAAGAGATGAGTTTGTGATGGGTACTTGGTAGGCTTGATGTAGATCTCTCCAGCAACCAAACCAGAAATTGGCAAGTTGACGAGAGAGTTCTTATCCTGACTTGCTATGTATCTTCCCGGCAACGGCGCCAGAAATCCTTCTTACTACTTCTCGACCATGCGTTGGTTTCCATGAAGAGGAACGGTTGATGCAGAAAAGTAGATAAGTATTTCCCTCGGTTGTTGAGAACCAAGGTATCAATCCAGTAGGAGATACAAGCAAGTCCCTAGATGTACCTACACAAAGAATCAAACACTTGCACCCAACGCTATAAAGGGGTTGTCAGTCCCTTCACGGTTACTTGCAAGGATTAGATCTGATAGAGATAGATGTAAATGAGAATGGAAAGTAAAAGGTAAATAAATTGCAGCAAAGTATTTTTTGTTTTTTGGGTTTATAGATCTGAAAATAAATTATGGAAAGTAGACCCGAGGGCCATAGGTTTCACTAGAGGCTTCTCTCATGATGGCAAGTATTACAGTGGGTGAACAAATTATTGTCGAGCAATTGGAGAGAAGAAGCCATCTAGCTACTAGCTATGGACCCGAAGGTCTATGGTGAACTACTCATGCATCATCGGAGGGGCAATGGAGTTGATGTAGATGCCCTCCGTGATCGAATCCTCATCCGGCAGATTACCGAAAAAGGCTCCAAGATTGGATCTCTCGGGAACAGAAGCTTCTGGCGGCGGAAAAGTGTTTTAGGGGCTCTTTTTGTTATATAGGGAATATTTGTGAATTTATAGGCCGAGAAATAGGGTTAGGGGAGCTGTCGTGGGCCCACAAGCCCGGGGGGCACGCCCTACCCCCCTGGGCGCGCCCCTGTGGCTTGTGGCCACACGGCGGCTCTCCCGACTTCATCTCCAAGTCTCCTGGGTTGCTTCTAGTCCAAGAAAAATTATTCCGAAGATTTTATTCCGTTTGGACTCCATTTAATATTCCTAATCTGCAATACTCAAAAACAAGGAAAAAAGAGAAAGTGGCACTGGGCTATGGATTAATAGGTTAGTCCCAAAAATAGTATAAAATAGCATATTAATGCATATAAAACATCCAAAACAAATAATACAATAGCATGGAACAATCAAAAATTATAAATACGTTGGATACGTATCAAGCATCCCCAAGCTTAATTCCTGCTCATCCTGGAGTAGGTAAATAATAAAAACAGAATTTTTGATGTGGAATGCTACCTAACATATTTATCCATGTAATATTTTTTTATTATGGCATGAATATTCAGATCCGTAAGATTCAAAACAATAGTCTGATATTGACATAAAAACAATAATACTTCGAGAACACCAACAAGGCAAATCTTGTCCTTTCGAAATAACATGGTCTTAGAAAGTTATCCCTACAAAATCATATGGTCTGGCTTTGCTCCATCTTCCCCACACAAAGTATCTAAATCATGCACAACCCTGATGAACAAGTCAAGCAATTGTTTCACACTTTTGATGTTCTCAAACCTTTTCAACTCTCACGCAGTACATGAGCGTGAGCCATGGATATAGCACTATAGGTGGAATATAATATGGAGGAGGTTCAAGGAAAAAGGGAGAAGATAGTCTCACATCAACTAGGCCTATCAACGGGCTATGGAGATGCCCATCGATAGATATCAATGTGAGTGAGTAGGGATTGCCGTGCAATAAATGCACTTAGAGCTATAAGTGTATGAAAGCTCAAAAAGAAAACTAGGTGGTCGTGCAATATGAATATCCACTAGTTATATGAAAGTGACAAAATAGGAGACTCTCTATCATGAAGATCATGGTGCTACTTTGAAACACAAGTGTGGAAAAAGATAGTAGCAATTATCCCTTCTCTCTTTCTCTCATTTTTTTTATTTTGGTGGGCATCTTTGGCCTCTTTTTTTATTGCTACATGATTGGCTCTTTATTGTATCTATGTGCATCTAGGCCTGATATTATGCTGAGTGTTTGCATGTGTGCCCAATTCCAAGCAACACCGAAGGAATCACACCATAAGGCTGTGAAACATATTCTTCGATACTTAGCTCACACACCAATGCTTGGATTATTGTATCCCAAGGGCTCAAATCTTCACCTCATCGGATAGTCAGATGCTGAGTATGCTGGAGATCGTGTGGATCTCAAGTCAACCTCAGGCACATGCCATTTCCTCGGATAATCCTTAGTCTGTTGGTCCTCGAAGAAGCAGAACTACATGTCACTATCTACTGTTAAAGCTGAGTACATTGCTGCTGGTTCATGTTGCGCTCAGTTGCTGTGGATGAAGCAAAGCCTTAAGGACTATGGCATCAAGGTGAAGAATGTGCCTCTCTACTGCGACAACGAGAGCGCTATCAAGATTGCTTACAACCCAGTTCAACACTCCAAGACGAAGCACATCGAGATTCGTCATCATTTTTTCAAGATCATGTACTCAAGGGCGACATCTTCATCGACCACATCCCGAGTGAGGAACAACTGGCTGATATCTTCACTAAGCCCTTGGATGAAAAAAGATTTTGCAAGTTGCGGCATGAGCTAAATATCTTAGAATCTTCGAATGTTCTTTGAAAAAGACACACATCCAAACACTTATGCAAAATTGATGACTTAGATGTGCAACACACGAAGTAACATTTTCTTCAATCAATGAAGAATAATCCTCTAAGTGTGAAGAAATTAATGAAGAATTTTATTCTTAGAACCCTACGACAATTGTATGCGGTGTCTGAAATCATCATTCTTATATGGTGGGTCACGCCACCAACCATAGTTGAAATTCTTCGAAGTTTTCAAATTCCTCAACTTTTCAAATTCTTCAAACTATGGAACTGATGTTCTTCATTGACTATATATATATATATATATGAGTTTTCAATGTCCTCAACAACATTCACTTATTGCTAATTCTTCAAGTTGATTTTCATCTAAGTGAATGTGATCGGACCCGTTCCCCCTCTATTCTAAACTCAACCCAGTCTGTTCACAAATTCTTTATATGCGTTCTACTTTGAAACTCGTTCAAAGTCTTCACTGTGTCCTTGACAACTGAAGAATTTGCGAACGGAAACTTTAAGTTTTTTTCTATCAAAATTTTCCGCGCTTCCAACTCAAACTGTTTCGATTCCCACAACTGGTTAACCCATGATCCTCCACTATCTCCACTACTCAGAAAATGGGTGACACATCTCACGTGGAGAGCAAGGGTCAGGGGCAATCTCATCCAAAATCTTCAGGCAGATTGGTTTTCACCACCGCTATAAATACCCCTTCCCTTTCACTGTGCTCGAGTTACTCCTCACTCCCTCACTCTCCCGAGCTAAACTGATCGCCGCCGATGTGGAAGAGCTTCACTGCCTCGACCTCGCTGTCGTCGTACTCGCATCGGTCACAGAAATCTTCACCCTGCCGCCTCTATAGCTGTCACCCTCTGCCAAGCTAGGGTGTGGGAGATCTGGACGGACGAACTTCCACGATTTTATTTCACTGTTCGTCGTGTTCTTCATCAGGGTAAATAAAATCTAATTTTACTACCCTTGTTTGATCTTCAAGTTTTCCACAAACTCCTCAAAGGTGTTTATTCTTCAAGAATCATATTCCAAAGCACCTTACATGTTCATTCCCTTGATGACTTTCATAAGTTATGACTTTCTTCAAGATTTCTCAATTGTGTGGATCCTCAAAATTTGCACAACTCTAGAACCTAAGACAAGAACAATTAGTGAAATTCCTCAAGACATCTATGGTCAAAATTCCTCAACTTGATGTATTTTGAAAATTTCTGAGAACAAATATGACCTCTTAAAATTCCTCACACCTATACTCTGTTCACAGGTACAAAATGTCTGCTGATGAATCACTAGGTGCTCATCAACTTAACTCATTTGCAGTGTTCCTTGAAGATAATTTGCACACTTTCTCAGAATCCCCAGTTGAAGAAAATGGCTGATGGGAAAAAAGCCACAGAAAGGTGGAAAGAAACCTGAAGTGCAAATAGCGTTTGAGATACCTGATAAATTGTATGAGGAATATTGCACTCCTGATGAAGAAACTCATGGCAAGGAAACTACAAAGCAGCGAAAGATTCGCATTCAGAAAATTGAGAGGAGATGGGCATGGGAGTGGAAAGAATATCGCTATGTCACTCCAAAATACATGAAGAAATTAACTGTTAAACCCCCATGCAATAGGCTACCCTTGGATCCAAACCGAACTGGTGACCCCACTAGTCTCAAAACTGGTGATGACTTTACTCAAGAATGGGAAAGACAACAAGCCAAGCTGGCAAAGAAGGCAAAAGAAGTTGTGAGGAAATTCAATGAAGGATCTGCTGCTGCGGCCTCTGCCGGAGCTTCTGCTAGTGCTCCAAAGAAATCTATTGTGAAGAAGTCTGTTGTGAAGTCAAAGTCCTCAACTTCAAAGTCATCACTGCAGAATCCTCAACCAAAGTCTTCAAAGACCTCAGCAATGCCTTCAGTAGCTGCACAATCATCAACTGCTGCCACAAAGTCCTCAACACCTGTACAAATGGCAACATGTCAGAGGACTACTGGCCTCTCAATTGCTTCAGGGGTCTCTGCAAGTTCCTCTGCAAAAGCACAATCTTCAAGAAGCCCTACTCTATTGAAGTTAAAGAAAACTGCTAGACGCGGTCAAAGACCAAGTCCTCACACAAGCAAAGATGTGGTGAATGTACCCTCAGGATCTGAGGATGATGATGAGGCTTATGATGAAGAGTTGGAATAAATCATCAAAGAAAGTCAGCAAAGGGCTGCAATAGCCAAAGGTAGCTCTGTTCCTCTCATGCTAGATCCCAAGATGATCCTCAACTTCATTGACATATGGCATGAGGATCCCAGCACCCCACTTTCCTCACTGAACCTACCTCTTGGTATGGACCATGTCCTCACACACTTCATAGCTGAGGAAAAATGGAAGAGAGATCAAGTTCAGAGATCTCAAAGGAGCAAGGCCAGGAAAGAAAAGTTTTCTGAGGAACAATGTGATGAATTTGACTCCCAATCAACTTATCACAGTTCAGTCTGAGATCCGCTGCCTTACTGATGAACAAGAAAAGTATGAAGCTGAATGGAAGGGCACCAAAGTAAGATTTGTCAGGGCAGCCCAAGCTGCAGTTAAGGACCATAAAGAGAGGGTTGCGGCTTGATCAATTCCTCAGGCTGGAGAATCTGCTCAGCCAACTAAAGAAACTGCTCCCACAGCTGAAGAAATTCAGACTGCTGAAGAACCTGCCAGGGCAACCTCCACTGTTGTGCCTGAAGAAATTACCAGGACAACTGAAATTTTTGCTGTGCCTAATGAAATTGATACCACAAGGGCGACTGCATTAGTCGTGCCTGAAGAAAATGCGCCTCCTTCACCCTCTGCAGAAACTACAAAATCCTCAAGGGTGAAGAACAATAACCTTCCTTCTGCATCAGAAATGAAGAAAACTAAGGCTGTGGAGAAGAAGACACAGAAGAGAAAAGCATCAAATTCAGATTCCTCGACAGTGAAGAAATTGAAGACACTACCAAGTTCTTCAACTGAGCCGATTGATGCAACTCCCATTACCTCCATGCCAGCCTATGAATTGGTACCATTTGGTGTTGACTATGTCATTCCAAATGATCAACAAGAAGAAATGGATCATTCTGCTGCTTCCTTAGAGCATATTGATGAAGAAATTGAAGTGGAAGCAACTGCTTCAACTCCACTGGTATCATCGCCCCAGCCTCAGTTGACTGCGGAAGAGGCCGGCGTTGAAGAATGGGAGAGGATGTGGACATTAGAAACACGACCCCTCTTATCAATGATGAACATTGGGAAGCTGCACACCCAAATTGACCAATGACCTCTCCTCCGTCACAAATTCCCGAGTCTCTAGCCCATACTGAAGAAATTCGTACAAGATCTGATGACTTGGCTGCAACTGTCACTGAAGATATTCCAGCTACATCAACTGAGGAAGTTGTTGCTCCAACTGCCACGAAGCAAACTGCTTTGCAAATTCCTCAGTCCGAAGAAATTCCTCAAATGCCTAAGGAAATTGTGGGCCGCTTCAAGCCAAACCTTGATCTGAAGCCTAAGATGCCATTCAAAGGCTCCAAGCGCCCCAAATTCATCAAGACCAATTTCTTCAACAAGCGCATCTTCTTCGTGAACCTATTACTGAAGCAAATTCAATGAAACAACAACTGGTACCGTATAGAAGGGGCCATAAACTGGAGAGTCTTGACCAATTCGAAAGATCATTTGGTGTAGTTGAAATAACAGAATTGCAACTTATTTGGTCAAGTAAGGGAAACTCAATCAAATTCATAACTGTCTCAATAGAATCTTTTCATTCTTTTTTTGTCTAAATATTCAGTTAAGACCATTCCAAGGCTCCTTTTCGCCATGCATAAACTAAACCGACAACTAAGATAAGCACGAAAATCAAAGCTTCGATAAAAACGGATACACCCAATACGTCGAAACTCATTGCCCAAGGGTATAGAAAGACGGTTTCCACATCAAAAACAACAAAAACGAGCGCAAACATATAATAGCGTATTCGGAATTGTACCCAAGCCCCTCCCATGGGTTCTATACCCGATTCATAACTAGAAAGCTTCTCTGGTCCTTCACTAACCGGGGCTAAAAGCCCTGAAATCGAAAATGCCAAAATAGGAATAAGGCTTGCTATTATTAGAAATGTCCAAAAAATATCATATTCGTGAAGCAGAAACATAATGTACTCCCATTAATGTGGAATAGGCGGAACTAGGAAAAGGAAAAAAATATAGCGATAGTTTTATTCTTCGTCGCCGTAAGTAAATACGTAACTAGGAATATGGAAAATTGCATTTTTGGAATTTGCAATAATGCGATGGGCGAACGACGGGAATTGAACCCGCGCATGGTGGATTCACAATCCACTGCCTTGATCCACTTGGCTACATCCGCCCCTTATCCAGCTAAAGGATTTTTTTCTTTTTTCCGTTGATCATTATTCTATTTATTCTGCTTCCCAAACGCAGCATACAACTCCCCGTTGTACTGCGCTCTTCAAGTGTGTTTCTTCCCCCTTCTCCCTCTTACCATGGCAAGTCCTTGGGAAATAACTCCGATGGGCAGAAAAAGGAAGGCGTTAAGAGACCCTCCTGGCCCAACCCTAGACACTCTAAGATCCTTTTTCAAACCTGCTCTGCTCCCATTTAAGGAAAAGACAGAGTATTCTGTTTTCTTATTTACTCTTTACTTTATTTTTTCTATTTAAAGTGGATCAATAATGTATCTATAAACAAAGTAATAAATATACTTAAAACAAAGTAGGAATTCGCAAAATGGATAAAATCATTGCAGTTATTATAGGGAAGTCTAAAGATATCCTATTTGAAGGAGGACGGGATTCAAATCAGGGAAAGGATCCTTTCTTCTATTGATTTGATAGAAATTCGTTTTTCTTTTCCTGTCTGTATGATTTTGATTTTCGATGAATGAGCCTTTGGTATGGACCAAATCAGTATGACTCTGCAAGAGCCGATTGCACCAAATTCTGGACAACCACGATCCTAAGAAGGGCCACAATTATGAAGAAGAAGAAGTGGAGGGAATCATGAAGAACATGCTATTCAACATCATTCATGGGATTCCCATAAACTACCACGATTTCTTCATGAGGACTTTGGCCAATGCAGCATTAGCCCCATTTGAATTGAAGCCTTATGCTCCCTGGATCATGAAATTCATCGGATCAAGGTCTTCAATTCCCTTCAAGGTTGACTTTCAGAATCACTTCGGCCTTCTGCCTCCTAATGAAGTCCTCAAGCACACATTTGCTTCCGTTGAAGGAAAATTCAAAGATATCATTGATGAAGGTAATCATCCATTGGATGGCCAGTTTCGCAAAGTTGCATCTTACTCCACCAATGATGACACTGCTACCCAAGACTCTGCTGCAAAGGCCTCAACACAAAAGCCTCGAGAGTCCGCCCCTCGTGTGATGACTGATCATGAGCTCCTTATAAGTCTTCATCAGAAGGTTGATCGCAACCACAAGTGGGTCAAGCGTCAGTTTGGTTCACTTCTTCGAGACATGACTATCACACACAACACTGTGAGGAAGAACCAATACTACCTCCATGAAGTCTTCAACCACACTTTGGCCATTCTGTCTCACCTCAAGACTCCTGAAGAACTGAAGGAGATGAACCTTGAGCAGAACCATGACTGGGCTCGTCCTCCTTAGAAGAAATTCAAGAAAGTTCAAGTTCCTCAGCTTGTTACAAGTTCGTATTCTTCATCACGCGAGGTGGATGAAGCTGAGGATATTGACGACACTGCGGTGGGCCCTGCATCAACAAACGACCTCGACAACGCTGGCGCTCCTCCATCACCTTTAGGATGAAATTCTTCAAGGGGCGTTAGTCCTCATTTTTTGTCCCTTTTGGTCTTTGATGACAAAGGGGGATAAAACTTGAGTTAGTCTTCAAGCGGGTCTCTATATATGGGCTTTTTTGTTTAAGTTACAACTCACACACTTTTTAAGCTTTTGTTGGTTGAGTTGTAAACTTGAGTCCGATGGTGGTCTGACTCTTTTGAACTTCTTTGCGCATGCTTATTTCCTCAAGTACTTTAATGCATGTATGGTGAATTTCGTCAGACACCATTTTCATCATGCATTTCAAAATTTTCATATCATATATTAAATGCGTGTATAAATTACAAGATATAGGGGGAGTTCTCCATGTTTTTAACCCACCATGTGCATTTGCAGTCCAAAGCAAATTCCTCAAATATGCACATCTTCAGGGGGAGTTCTTCTATATCTTGCAATCAAATTCCTCAAACTCGGTACTTACATTCCATATTTTTATCCCCGTTGAAAACTTAACCTATTTGTCATCAATCACCAAAAAGGGGGAGATTGTAAGTGCATCTAGTGCCCCTTAGTGATTTTGGTGTATTGAAGACTTATCGGTTAAGAGACTGATGTGTTTGTAAGTGTACACGGGCTCTATTAGTCGCTGAGGAGTTTGATATATTCGAAGATTATTGACCCCTAAAAATGTATGTCTTCAACTGAAGACTTGGGTGAAGACTTTGGTCTTACCTGAAGATATGAACGAGGACTATGAAGCGTGAAGACTTTTTTTTCATAGTTTCATTTCCTTTCTTTGAGTCATAGGAAACACCATACTGTTAAAGGGGGCCGAGGTAATTCTAAGGAAAATTTCCAACTGATGCTCAACTCAAAAGCCTCAACCTATCCAATCCTTTGAGTGAAGCCTTTGGAAATCTCTTGTAGTTCAGTCAAGTTCTTCAGTGATAGAGACAAAGTTCTTACGGTCTCTGAGGAAATTGGTCTCACGGAGGAGTTAGGATTTTGCCTGTGCGAATTTCCTACAAGTGAGGAACATGATAAGTTTGAGGAATTTCATAGTTCGAAATTCCGACCATTGCTGTGCTTAGCGCTAGCTGTCCCCAATCATCTTATCCACATAACGGTCATATCATTGGGGGGATTTTATGTCTTATCATGTCAGGTTGTACCCTGGCTATAAATAGCCACCCCCCACAACCACTAGTTCATTGGCTGCTCCAAGAGAGAACTAACACTTTTCATTTGAGGTCAACCCATCCTCTGAAGACTTTGAGAGAAAATCATCAGTGAGGAAAAACCCAAATCCAAACCACCAAACCCCAAGGAGAATACGGTAAGGACTGTGTGTCCTGGGACTATGTCCTCTAGTTTTAATACCAAGCCGCTCCAAACCAGACGTACGACTGTCACATCAGTTGGAATTGGGTCATCAAAGCATTGTCTTCATCGAGCTATCTGGTTCTATTTCCTCAAACCTTTCATTTCCTCATATACTTGTTGATGAAATTGATCGTTACTTTTTAAAGAATTTGACTGAAGACTTTCTCAATTTCCTCACTCAAATTCTTCAAGTTACCTTGTTCCTCACCTGCTTATCTTGTATCACGCTACCTGTAATCGGTGCATGCTTTATTTCATCATGATGACTATGCTACTGCTATGTTTCTCATGCACTTGAGTACTTATTCCGCTGCTAGTTATTCATCACATTTCAAATTCCTCAAGTTGAAATTCCTTAGTGATTAATTTGTAAAAATTGCCTATTCACCCCCCTCTAGTAGATATAACGCACTTTCAACCTCTGATACAAACTTGTAACACGCCGCATACACCCGATGATTATTGGCCGTTACTTTTGACTGGATCTAGACTTTCCTCATAGATCTAGACTAGTCTTTCATTTGTACTTTATCCTCTTTCATGTGCATCTGGTTCCAACTTTTCAGTCGGTCACACATCCTGAAGTTGCTCCAAGCTGAGCATGCTTAACTTTGGAGTTCTTTCCAAATGGTCTCCCAAAAAAGAAGGAATTACTTATTGATATGAGTAGTCTATCATCCATATTAAGACAGGCTATCACAAGAGGGTTCTAGAACCTTCCCAAAAGCGATGGGGAAGGAATCCCTAAATGGGCCTGCCCAAAAAGGAGTGGACATTGTAGGGGGTACGCACCAGTTGCCCAACTCGCTATTTTGCCACCTACTCGTCAAATAGGAGTGGTCGCAGAAGGACTGTCAGGACGCTACAAGCCATCCAACATGGGATTATACTCGTAGGCGGACGAGCCCACGTGTCCGTTTTCCTACAAACTGAAAGAAAATCAGTGGGCCTTGTGAGATTCAAAACCTTTGCTACGTAGGACTCTGACACCCCTCACCCACCCAAAAGCAAGGTAGAGTCTGCAGATTTGAGTGGTTTGTCCTTTCGAGGCACCCCCTCTCATTTCTCCCATCTTTGCTCCGATCGCTGCCGCAATCCACCCTACCCGCGCTTCTCTCTTTCGCTGCCGCATGGACCCATATGAAAAGCTGCCTGAGACAACAAATTAAGGTGGAGGATCCATAGAAGGTGGCTTCCCGGAAGGTCAACTTGGCGACACAGGAAGCCCGTCGCCTGAAGATGAAGGCAAAATACGAGGTGGCCAACAAAAAAAGGGTGGCGCGGGCGGCCATGAACGGGGTGCAAAGGCCTAGCATGGCCCGGACGCAGGGCGTTGCCGTCATCACTTTCCATATTAGCCTCCCTATTTATTCGCCGCCAAGAAGCTCGGCTTGTAGTCACCAACATTCGTCGCCGACCACGTGTCATATTGCGTCGAAATCAATATGATTCTACTTCATTTTTTCCGACTAGGCATGGCCGCAACTTTTGTGGTCGTAGAGACTGGGCATGGATCAACTCGGTGCCCGCTCTCAGTTCGCGAGTATGTCTCAACCAGTGTGACCCGGCGTATGATGATACAGTCATGCATTTGTTTTATATGATCCACGACAGTGGCATAGGCTACTTCGAGGAAGGACAAGTGGATGACTCGGAGTCAAAGGCGAATGCCCAGTAACCAAGCTTGTACACCTGGTAGGGCAAGCACACCCAACAACCAGAATTGTACACCGGGCAGCTGGATCAGGACACTTACGATGATGAAGACCTTGACTTGTATGGTTGGTCGACCGATTCAAAGAAGAGGGGTAGAGGAGAAAGATTCAACATGTGGGAGGATGAGTTGGTGTGCAATGCATGGTTGAGCACTATCCTCTATCTAATCCATGAAATGGAGCAAGCGAGTTCAACATTTTGCTCTAGTATTCGTTCTTGGTTCCATGAGCACAATTATTTCGAGCCCTATTGCAACGACCTCATCCGCAATTGTGAGAAAAAGTTGCTCGACCAACGATGGTACACCATCCAAGAGGTTGTGAGCGGGTATTACAACATTTCAAACAACTAATCGTCGGTGTGGAAAGTGTTGCACTAATCACCAAGCAAGCAAGTTGTTATATGTGTTGCACATTTGGTTGGATATGGAACCTATTGTCCGGGTATGCTCTGTGTGTTATTCATTTGATCATATATGCAACTTGTTGACAATATTTTTCTTTCCAACTTTATTCTGATATGTATTGTTTGTTGAAGGTTAATAGGCAACTCAAGTGGCAACTATCCATTACCAACTCCATCAAGACCTTTAGTATTGACACCAAGGAAGAAGAGGGTGATCCAACCAACCCAACAAAAAGTCGCCCAAGAAGGTTAGAAGGGTGTTTCAAGGAAAGAAGTAGGAGGAGGAGGAGAAGAAGCGAGAAAGGACGGCGGCCAAGATGACGGTGAGGTTTGAGGACATCTTGGCGGCAAAGAGGAGGCATGTGTTAAGCACTCTTATACGGATCCTTGCGATTGGCCACCAACTTAATTAAAAGAAAACATGTTCCTCACACTGAATGTAAGCCATGACGAATCACAGATCCTTGCGACTGATCTCAACACCAAGCCCGCATCCATTCCACATACCCATCTAGTTTTGCGACTGATCTCAACACCAAGCATGCATCCTTTCCACATACCTATCTAGGTTTGCGACTGTCACCTGTCAAACTGCATTTAGGTTTCCTTTAATTTCATTTCATCTCGAACAGAGCTTGTAGATGAGTATTGAAACTATAGGATTATCCAAAACAATAAGCTAAGCATCATTGGCGTTTCCTCGCGATAGCCACGTCGGCATGGGTACTGTTTAGTTAAATTAAACTCTCCAAGAGATCGAATTACTGTGTCGAGGAGAAAAAAAAAAGATAAACGCAGTTGTTTCCTTCCCAACGAAGGCAGCTCTGCATCGGGTGAGATGCGTACATCTTCGTCTCCACCCCCACACGCCGGCTCCTCCTCTCCCTCCGTCCCTCGGCGTCGCCAGCCGCAACCGCCTCCTCCTCTTTTCTTATCTCCCCCTCGCTTAAGAAGCCGCGCACGAGCGATGGTGGTAGCGGATCTAGGAGAAACCGTGTGCTACGTCGTCAGGGGCTTCGCCCCCCTCTTGCACGTCGTTGTCCTCATGCTCCCCTCATCTGCGCATCGTTGCATGAAGGTCATCGTTGCCGGCGACGAGGACCGATTGGAGGACGCCGCTGCAACCAATATGCTCCCCATTCCCCTCTACCGTCGGTGGCCATGTGCGGGTGTCTCTCGAGATCCAGGTGTGGTTGTCGCCGCCATGGATGCTAGAGAAGGAAGAGGTGCTCTTCCATGTCTGCTAGAGGAGGAGGAGGAGGTGGAGGAGGCGCTTCTCCTGTCAGACCCGGGGTCGGGGCCGGCATGCCGCGGGCATATACGCCTGCAACCATGGCCACACGACCGGGCCGATGCCACCGCTGATGAAGGTGCGCACTCTCAGCCTCGAATTTGTCTCCGATCCCATTCATGCATCTGTTGATCACTGCAACTTCTAAGCATTTCTTGTATGATGCAAACCATTTGTGCATGTGGGCTTCGCTGCCATGGAATCACTTGTGCATGGAATGACACATCTGATCTCCCATGTAGATGAGCTCGGGTTCATGAAAGCTATGACCAAAAACCAAATTGAGTGCTTCAAAGGTACTTACTAATTAACTTACTTGTGTGATCAGCAAGCAACATTTCTTTAACGACATGAATCAGCATATATATTTTTTTGCTGTTTGATTTGTTGTCCTTGACCATGTATCTGAACTTTATCACACTTTTGTTATACTGATTAATTGGACCATTTCTGCACCTTCATACATGTATGAAAATTTGCTGATTAATTTTGTGCTTTTTTGGTGGCTTTGCTCCTCTTTCAAAGAAGACACCTTCACCCATAGCGCAACATCAGTAGTCAAAAAGAGTAATTTGATATCTTCATGATTTAATCCATGACTGAGATATATATTAACTCTTCGAAATGTCGGACTGAGTAGCTATTTTCTTACCGCTCAGTTTTAATCGACGACAATAGGATCCTATTGATTTGGAATCGTTGACACATGGTTTGCTTGAGACAAGCGAAGCTGCCAAGGTGATTTGTACACAAGCATGCATGAAGGCTCTGATGATTAGAATGTAAGATTTTTACTAACTGGGAACATGATATTGACCCTGGTTATCTGACGAAGGCTCAAGCACAAGGTGAAGGCTCAAGCTCAAGGCGAAGGCCAGAGAGATGTTCCTCCTGAAACTGTGGATGTAATGAAGAGGACTGTTTCGAGCATGTTGGGTCTGCTTCCGTCAGGGTATGCTTTTCTCCTGAATCATACCATCCGTATAGATCATAGCTGAATTTGATTGTCTCTGGTCGAAAGAAGTCACATTTTGGCATGTTTACCTTTTACAATTGTGTGCTTATAAAATTAGCAAATGACTTTATGTGGAATCTAGGTCAACCTGTTATGTGCGGTGGATTAGAAAAGTACGCCATGAGTGGTTTCTAGTAGTCTGCTGGAGCGTTGCTCTTATTATCTTTTTGTAAGAAATCAAAAGTCAATGTCACTACTCACTGTAAAAAGGGAAGTTATCAGAACAGTTTGTTGCACCTTGAGTCACAGAGGGTGTGAACTATGGAACCCGATTCATGTTGCATAATTTCTTTGACTGTACGATTTTAATGCTGGTACAATTGTTATCTTGTGTACCTAGATGTTTGCCACGTAGATTGTGCAAATCTTGCTTCAATTTTTCCATGCCCCTCCATTTGTTATTGGATAAATACATTTGTTTCATAATTTGAAAAGCAGCAGATGAAAACATGCTAGCTAAACTAATAATTCAGACTTCAGCCTGAAACACTGATCTTGATCAACTTATTTTCATGTGGTAATAGTTGTTAGTAAGAAAAAGATCAAACACTTTTCTTTATTCACTTATCTAAAACAAGACAACAAATCTGAACAAGCTTCTTCCCCTTGGTACTTTTAGCTTTCTTATGTGTGTATTTGGCTTGCACTGCCTGCTCACAAACATGATAAACAAGCTTGAGGGTGCCAGGGTAATTATCACCTGAAATTACTTTGTCTTTATTTCAGTTACACTCCATCTAATGCTGAATACATGCTCTCCCTTGAAAGAATCCTAGAATTGTCTGATGATGAAACAGAGTGCAAGGAAAGAGATATCACTAAATATAGTCACAGTGACCTTGGTTTTGGAGGATAAGTTTTGAGATTAACAGAAGATGATGAATCGACTAACGATTCAGAAAAGAGGGATTACAAATTATTATCAGAAGATATTGGTGGATTAGATAGCTTATAAACGCTTAAGCAAAAGAACATATTCTCCGATTGCAGCATCGCTTGGATTCTATGTAAAGGGTAACATTTATCTCATACCTAACTTGCAATTTAAGATGAGTGTTATTCCAATTGTTTCACTATCTCTCTCCTACCCCGGGATACTCCATTTTAGAATGCATATGTATTTGAGGAAATCAGTAGTGCAGTGACCAAATCGTTGGGAATGGTTAAATGGTTACATAAATAAATTTATTTGGTACAGATAGCATGGTCATTCCTTATTTGCTTTTCTCAGGATTAGTGCCTGGGCTATGAGCATAGGGGGAGAGGACAGATACACTAAAAGAGAGGGAACTCTTAGTTTTAGATCTCTGTTCTGTTTATATGAGGTGCCCTACGTATCAGCTATCAAAATACAAAGCCATGGTGCATCATTTGCACAGTGTTTCTCTCAAAATCCAGGCTCAGTTTCTAACAAAGCAAAGCAGCAAATATAGTTGTATTGATCCTGAATTGATCAGGGAAGACAGTTTATGTGTTTATTGGAGAACATTGTATTAAAACTTTGTATGACACGAATGATTGATACACTGTTGTTGTTTAATTCGTCGAAAAAGGTCCTGCTTAGTCTAAAAAAGTAGTTATAATTTCTATTCAAATATTATTCTAAAGCCAAGCCTGAACATTGGTAGAGCGCCTTTGTCTTGTCTTAAAATCTGCAATGTACTGCATTCTGTCACTTACTCTATTGTTAAATTCAGAAAATTCTATACTAAATTGACCTTCCGCGCACAAATTTTTAATCATCTATAAGGTTTTCAAGATTGCATAGCATTTTCTTTAAGTAGGAATCAAGTTGATGCTAAGTACGATATCATATTTAGTTATTTACTTTGCTATAATTTTTTCCTGCAGGAAGGTAACTACTTGAAGGTACCCACATGTTCATGCTTGAGCATTAGAAGTCAAAGTCAACCTGTAGGTACAAAACAAAAATGTGTCCTCCACACGATGAACTTCGTTAATTAAATCATGTTTGGCGCCTCACTAGGCCAAAAGATGTTATCGAATCACAAAGATCTTGGATACACCATGCTCCCCAACACAACCTTGCATAATTTGGATGGTTCTATATTTTCTCTTTGTATATTACATGGACTTTCCATTTTTTTTGATAATTTATCTGCAGATAATATATTTCTCTATGAGACATTGTAGGCTGTAATTTATTAGAGCGGAGGACATATAGTTTTGTCATCTATGTCTTTTTTTTTCAGGAATTGTGATCTATATTGTTAATTATGAGAGAGTTCTAAGCATATGGAAGTGGTACTGGTAACTCATGGGATATGGTTTACTGGCATAAGAAATCATGTTGTACATTTATTCGCCTAATAAGTTCCTTTTGAGTGTAAAACCAATAAGCATGTTTATCTAGCACTGTACCTATATAATATATAAATATGAGCAACTTTCTTCGTCTAGACCAAATATTGATTGTTCTGTAGTATCTTTTTATATACTTTTTTTTTAAGTAAGTATCTTTTTATATACTCAATTGATAATTCATACGATAGGAGTTTAGATACCATCAATGCTTGGTTCAGAGCAATTGACAAAACACTTAATTGTAGATTTTTTCTCTTTCTCAAAAAAGTGTAATGTAAATCGATTTTCTGGGTGCTTTCCATATTGGTATGTATAGGTTGTTTTTATTCTCAGTTTTTGGTTTTCCATACATCGCAAGTTCATAACTAATTTCTCAAAAACAGAAGGTTGTCATGTTTTCCATGTATCCAAGGGCCCCGTGTAACAGCGACAACAGCTACAACTTCACGGCGCTATGAGTACCTGGCAACCTCCTCTCCTTTAGCATGTAGGTACTTCGTTTTGTTCTGTTTGACAGAATACTACTACTTTTTGTACTTTTTTCCATTTTGGCATGATGATTAGAGCAGATAGCGTTTTGCTGCTTAGCATGGCATGTTTGTTTGGTCTTAGGTTGTAAACTTTATGATGTTGTTTGATAACAGCAACATTCTCCAGACTGATGGAAAGCAGAGAAAGGTTGGTTTAAGACGGATTTGATTTATTCCATGTATACATCTCCGGCCTTTGCTCCTTCAGCTAACCGTCGAACAGATGGTGGACGTAGACAACTCTCATAACTTAGAACCACATGCCTTCTCATGACATCTGCTGGCAAGCTCGTTGCTTCTCTCTTTCTGTTGTGGCAGCATGGGAAGAAGTAGGACGAGTTCAGCATGGGACCCTTGTCTGTGCTCATGCTTAGCATACCGCCTGTAGATGCACCATCGAAGACGCTGCAGCCCCTGTGTCAATATAATCTATTATAATATAGCACTAAGTACTTCTTATTATGCTATATCCCGTGATAACCTATCGTTTGTTTTTGGGCCCTCTTATCACATGCTTCTCAAAACACTAAACCTATGCCGCTCCTATGTTAAGTACACTATTTTCAGTCAGATATTTCATGTTCAGAACCATAATGGGCTTTCTCTGTACACTATATATTTTTATTTTTTCAGCTAAGTTTCTTAATTAAAACCATCATCCCACACGCTAATCAAAATAGAAAAGAGTGTTAAAGGGGCTACTACAACCAGGCACCGCCCAGATGACCCCAACACCTAGTTTGCTTAATAATATGGCTACATGCATCACTCATTGGTGTAGTGGGCACAGTGGTGGTGGCGGCATCACCATCAACGAGGGTCACCGCCGACAGCCTTCCCCCCTCCCCGTGTAGTGGGCATAGTGGTGGTGGCGGCATCACCATCAACGAGGGTCACCGCCGACAGCCTTCCCCCCTCCCCGTGGCCACCTTCGCCTTGTCAGGCCGAAGACAGAGCCTGGCGTGGCGGTGACGTCGGTCGCCATAAAGAAGGAGCACCTCGCCATGGCAGCCGACGACGAGACCGTCCTCAAATGGGCGCACGACGACTCGTCCGTGAGGAGATGGAGCGTCAGCGGCGCGGCGTCGTCATCCTCGACAGCGATAACAAGGAGGCGCCGGGGCCATCCAACCCCGAGTTGCATCGCCACGGCGACCCAGGGCAGGGGTGTAGCAGGGATGGCGACGGTGTGCGGGACGGCAACGACGACGGCGACGACGACGACGACCACACCATGTTCTACAGGCTGCTCAGCATGTAGAAGACGGTGGCGCGGCGGCGGTGGCATCGGCGACGTAGTTTTATTTTCTTTAGTTCATGTTCTCGCTTTTATGAGATTTTGTAAAAAAAATCGTATGAATTTGGTCGAAACTTGGCATGCTTCTATCAGTTTTTCTT
Source organism: Hordeum marinum (assembly GCA_022496015.1). Classification (NCBI taxonomy): domain Eukaryota; kingdom Viridiplantae; phylum Streptophyta; class Magnoliopsida; order Poales; family Poaceae; genus Hordeum; species Hordeum marinum. Next base: position 145,228,052 of record CM039678.1, read on the forward strand.
TTAAATCGCATGAAAAATGGCGTGGGGGGCGACTGAGAACCGATTGACCCTCACACTGATTTTTTTTGCCGGTTGACCACCAGACGGTGCTATTTCCACCCTGGGACACCGATCGGCTGGAGATGCTCTTAGGCCGGATTCTCAGAAATGGGACACCCCGGCGCCGGCTGGTCTGCTGGCAAAGCTCAAAATGTTCATGCTGCTTTTACTTAAGACAGTAAACACTTCGGCCAAACTGATGTAATCAGCAATGGGATAATGAACATTACTCTGTGGTCAGATAGACTTAAACGTCCCAAAGAAAAGGATCATGCTGGTCTGTGGTGTGATTTCTTCTCTTCAAGATACAGCACGTTGGATCTCATAACAAACAAACATGAAAGATGAAACTCCATCGATAAACAGTGCAAATATAGTTCGAATGATTTGTAGATTGCTCACCACACCCGCTGCTTGGTACAGTACAAACATGATAACTCCCTCGAACATATACACGTAATAACACAAGTAATTTTAATGTTTCTTGAGGATCCTCACGTGCTTCCAGCGAGACTCCATGCGGCTGGAATCGTGGGGCTGCGCGTACACACCAAACTTGAAGAAGTGCGAGTGGCCGCCTTTACCATGGACGTGCAGTTTCTGCTCGCCGTCGATGTACACAGTGAGCCTCGACGCGTCAACGTCGTGGACCACGTTCAGCCGGAACCATCTATCATAGATGGCGTCCTCGACTAGCTGCCGGTCGTAGTAGCGCAGTGCGCCATCATAGACGCGTAGCATGAACGTGCTGGCCCCATCGCCAGCGCCGAACACTTGCATGATACACACCCCCGTGGTGCCGGACGGGACGTAGCCGTAGCCCTCGAACTGCCACACGCCGGAGCTGTAATCGTAGCCCTGGACGTAAAAGAAGAGCAGTAAGCCAGTAAGACGTCTAAATCATAATTACACCCCCAATACATCGTTATGACTGGCTACTAGTAATAATGATATGATAATTAACGTACTGTCATCCTGATCTCAGTTCTCGGTTTTGTACGGCTCTGGCGGACATGGGGCTTGTCGGAAGCGAGCACCCACAGCCGCCGCACGGTGCCGTCGAAGCTATATCGTGAGCCGATGGCCTCGTTGTACGGGCGCTGCAGAGCGAAGTTGCTCTCGCCGAGCCTCACCGCCGTGAACCCGTTGGTCGGGTCGGCGGTTCTGCGTGCGCGTCCGTCCCTGGCCGCAACGCATGACCACGACGCCAAGAAGACCAGCAGAGAGACACTAATCCAGGAGAGAGCACGAGGAGCCATTAGCTTCTGCTTTGCCTTCAATTGTCTCCCGATGCAGAGACTACTTGTGATGACGAGAGGTGAGATGGTTGGGACTTGGCAGTAATCAAGTTTCCTGTGGTTAATATAGGCCTTGAAGATTCATCAATGTGCTAGGACATGCTCACATCTTTTCTTTTGGAACCTCTTCCGTTTGGTGTAGTACTACGTACTCTTGTGATCTTTAATTACATGCAGAGGGTAGTACGTTGGACGCATGCAGCTTGAGTTGTTCGACGTGAGCAGTTAGCGAGAACAGGCGGCAATTAACATTAACGACACCTTGTTATTTTGTGTTAACGATGAAAAGTCAACCCTTCTACGCGGTAATAAAACTGCTGTCTGTCTAGGTTAACACGGATGACGGCAAGGAGTTGGACAAAGGAAATTCTTCTTCTGTTCGACGGAGGATGCTTGAGTTTTTATTTTTACCCGGTATTTTCAACTGACGTGCATGATGTAGAAACTAGCATCAGGGCAAATACATCCGTGTGCACCCATGCACACCCACGTATAGAAATAGATGAAGAAGATAAAGTCTCAATCGTAGTTCGGTTTCATCCTCTTCGCGAAAGCGGCTGCTCCTTGCGACCTCAGCTGCGCTTGGGAGAAAGATAGTGTGAGCATCAAATCTTTGAACTCTACAGAATTATAAATTCGCTACTGTCGAAACATCTTTTTTAATAAATGATCAAAACATTTAGTCAGAACCCTGTATACCGCCACAACCTGTTCACAGGACGTTGATATCGGATGCACGGACACCATCTCTACTTCTTTTTAAACCGGGCTAAAACCTTTTCCATTAGGGGAGCCACGGTGAGTGGGACTGCTGATGTATAAATACACAACCTACCTTTCCTTATCAGCTTAAGTTTTAGGGTGAACTGACTGGTGTGTGGGTGAACTAGTTGGTGCGTGTAATTCTACACTTTAAACTCAGCAGAATTATAAATTCGCTACTATCAAAACGTTTAGTTAGAACCCTGTGTACCGCCTCAACCTGTTGTCGGGTAGCCGATCTCGGATGCAACGAACATCATCTCTACTTCTTTTTAACCGGGCTAAACTCCTTTTTGTTAACTACATAACGAAAACACATCAGTTCACGGAGCAAAGTAAAGGGGACGAGAAAGAGAAAGAAGTGAGTTCTACAATAGCATGAAACCCACTGTGCTCATGCAAAATTGAAACGAGTACTATGGAGCGAAAACCTACTAGCACAGCTCAAGCACTATCCTAACCAACAAACCACACACCTACACAACAAAGCACAACAAACCGAGGGAGGCAGCACTAGAAAACTACAGCCGGCAAAACCCTCAAAGCTTCAACTTCTCATCGGCACTTTGAGCACCATGAGCGGTGGCACAAATCATCATATTCACAACACAAAGCACAACAAACCGAGTGAAGCAGCGGTAGAAAACCACGACCGGTAAAACCCTCAAATCTTCAACTTCCCATCGGCACTTTGAGCATCATGAGTGGTGGCATAAATCATCATGTTCACAACACTGGAGCTAATCAGCTCCGCTCCTCTTCTCAGAATATCAACAAATAAGAGTATGCAGGGAATACGATCTCAAAAGGAGTTCTTAGGATCTTTCATTCAAATTAAGGTTGCTTTGTTATGACAATTTCAAATGGACCAAATAATTGCAGCAAGACCAACAGTAAACAAACATTCACAATTAGGGAGGAAATAGTAGCATCGGGATAAGTATTGCCAAATATTATTTGGACATAGATCAATGCCAAATGCACACCCACCAGTATGCCAAGCAACATGACATCATCTTTACTTACGGTTCGCTCCAAGCATATGAGCTCCGCGACAGCTCAAACCATCTCTATTCAAGATCCAATTTTTTTTATCATGGACGACATCTCCCTCCAGCCGTGGGTGTCGGCTGTGGCAGCGAGGGAGCTGGAGGTGGTGCGGGGGTTGCTCCGCTCTGTCCGCCTCTCCCCTCGCCCTGATCGGCACTCCATGGCCTGAGGCTCGAAGACCCGGTTCTCCTCGCGCGCGGTCTACCGTGGGCTCTCCCTGCATGGCTGCTCCAACCTCGACTCCGCCGAGATTTTGGCTTCCCGCCTCCCATCAAAGATCAAGGTGTTCGAGCGTCTCCTCACCTTCGATCGCCTGAGCACGCGGGTGAACCTCCACGCCAAGGGCTACTCCCCCACCCCTTCATGCGAATCCTGCGGCGTCGACGAGACTTCCGTTCACCTGTTTATCGACTGTGCACGAGCTGTCGAGGTTTGGGGGCGGCTCAACATGGGCACCCTGAGCCGCGTCAGCGAGGTGCTCTACTCCTCTCCCCTACCGTCTGTCTTGCGGCCGTGCTGGCGCGATGGGCTGCTTGTTCTCCTCTAGCACGTCGGAAGGCCAGGAATGACGTGGTCTTCAACAACCGACGGTGCACCGCGACTGTGGTCCTTCGGAAGGCGTCCGATGACCTTCTTGTATGGAGCAGGCGGTTCGGCGATTGTGAAGGTCGTCAGCTGCTGATGATCCACACCATACTCCTCTCCTCGACGTAGCATAGCCGAGTCCTCTGTCCTTGGTTGTGTTGGTGTTTTTCTTCACTTGCCTTGTTGTTTTTATTACTTCGATGAAAACACTGTATAACTACCACGTCCTTTTTTAATACAACAACCGGTGGGGAATTTCCCCCCGTCATTCTCGATTTTTTTTAATCATGCTCTACGTATTAAAAATTGAAAAGCGGTGAGGTATTTGCGAAAATAGATACAAGGCCAATAGGATGTTTTCCCTTAACTAAGTCCTAGTAATAACATGTGTCCCTCTTCCGTTAAGTGTCTACAGAAATACCCTTTTGCGTCATTTTCTTCCAGTCAAAGGGCTTTGATCAGTTTTTTCTAAAACACCTCTGGTTAGCAGCAACTGGCATTTAGGTAGAAATCAAAGAAAAAACTCGAACATCCTCTCTCTTACATTTTTTTCTAGAAAAGGGGTGTTACCTCCGGCCTCTGCATCAGTGAGATGCATACGGCCTTTTTATTAAAATAATGTAGTCCAAAAGTCTGGTGATACAACCAATCTTTGAAAGAGCTATCACAAATTGTAAAATAAAACAAGGAACGCCACAACCGGCAAAAAAGGCATAGATGCCTACTCATCTATCCTATTAGTGGACCGCCATCCAAACCGGTTGTATATATCCTGCGCTACCATCTCCCATCGGGCAGACCCAGTAACCAAAGTCTTCCTGGCTTCCGCAGGAGTGAGTAACGACGACGTACGGATCCACGCCGACGCCCTGAATAGTACCTGTAAGAAATGAATATGTGTCTTTCTGTTAAATGTCATGTCGTTCCTACAGTTTCATATAGCCCAAAGCAGTGCATAGACCCCTATGCTTATATGTTTTGCTACATTGAGATCCACTTCATTTAGCCATGTCCCAAATAACATGTCAACACTATCTGGAGGTTTAATATTATAAGTAATTGTAACTGTTTGCCATAAAAGTTTCGCTAGTGGGCAACGGAAGAAAAGGTGTTCGATTGTCTTGTGATGATCACAGAAGCTACATCGTGTGCACCCCGGCCAATTACGCTTTGCGAGGTTATCCTTAATGAGAATCACTTTCTTGTGAACAAACCACATGAATATCTTGATTCTCAAAGGTACTTTGACCTTCCAGATTTGAGTGGCTTTGGTCAGCGCCGTTGTATTTATGAGGTCTAGATACATGGATTTAACTGAGAATGTCCGAGTCTTAGAAAGTTGCCAGACAACCTTGTCTGCTTCTTCCATTAGCTGCACATCCATAAGTCTTCTGACTAGATGAAGCCACTCCGCCCATCGATGACCTATCAAGGCTCCCCTGAACTGGATATTGAGCGGAGTGGACTATAATACCGTGTCCACAAATCTCTACTTGTGTTGCACGATATTGTACAAGGTTGGATACTGCACGACCAGCGGCATGTTTCTCATCCACGTGTCTTCCCAAAACCGTGTTGCCTCCCCATTTCCAATAATGAATTTCGTTCTATGGAAAAACTGAGGTTTGACCTTCATCAAACCTTTCCAGAAAGGGAAGTCAGTCGGCCTAGCCATGACTTGGGCCAGCGTTTTGTTGTGTAGGTATTTATTACGCAGAATTTGTACCTACATACCCTCAGTCTCCACTGATAGTCTAAACAACCACTTGCTGAGTAAACACATGTTTTTGACCTCCAGGTTTTCGATTCCAAGTCCTCCCTGGTCTTTGGGTCGACATATAATGTCCCATCTAGTCAGTCTATATTTCTTCTAATCTCATCACTCTGCCAAAAGAACCTTGATCGATAAAAATCTAATCTTTTCCGTACCCCTATGGGTACCTCAAAGAATGACAAGAGGAACATCGGCATACTCGTGAGTACCGAGTTAATAAAAATTAACCTTCCTCCGTAAGATAACAACTTGCCCTTCCGGCAGCTTAGTTTCTTCTCAAATCGATCCTCCATTCTTTTCCATTCTTGGTTTGACAACTTGCGATGATGAATCGGTATGCCCAGGTAACTAAACGGCAGAGTACCCAATTCACACCCAAACAACTGTTTATAATTCTCTTGTTCCTCTTTGGCTCTCCCAAAGCAAAATAATTCGCTTTTATGGAAATTAATTTTCAGACCTGACAGTTGTTCAAACAGACAGAGAATGAGTTTCATGTTTCTGGCTTTCGCTATATCATGCTCCATGAACAGAATGGTGTCATCCACATATTGTAAGATTGACACCCCATCATCAACTAAATGGGGCACCAATCCAGCTATGAGGCCTTCCTGTTTAGCTCTCCCTATCAATACCGCAAGCATATCTGCGACCACATTGAACAGGATAGGGGACATGGGGTCTCCCTGTCGAAGCCCCTTTTGAGTTTGGAAGAAACGACCCATGTCGTCATTTACTTTAATCCCAACACTCCCTTTTTGTACGAAGGATTCGACTTACTTTTTCCATAGCTCGTCAAACCCCTTCATACATAATGCTTGTTGAAGGAAAGGCCATTTAACTTTGTCGTATGCCTTCTCGAAGTCCACGTTGAAGATAACCCCATCTAGTTTCTTCGAATGAATTTCGTGAAGGGTTTCATGGAGCACTACCACCCCCTCCAGAATATTGCGATCAGGCATGAACGCAGATTGGTTCGGTTGCACCACTTTATGTGCAATCTGCGTCAGCCTGTTTGTTCCAACTTTCGTGAGTATTTTGAAGCTTACATCCAGTAAGCAAATGGGTCTGAACTGTTCAATCCACACCGCCCCTTCCTTCTTTGGCAACAACATGATCGTCCCAAAGTTAAGATGGTATAGCTGCAAGTGCCCATTGAAAAGGTCATGAAACATTGGCAGAAGATCACCTTTGATAATGTGCCAACATTTCTTATAGAATTTAGCTGGAAACTCATCCGGGCCGGGTGCCTTATTACTCTTCATTTGCGCGATAGCCTCGAACACCTCTTTTTCCGTGAATGGCGCGGTAAGTATCTCATTCTCATCCGTTCCTAGTTGAGGAATATCACCGACAAATTGTTCATCCATGGTGACTGCACTATCCTCCGGTGGGCCGAACAATTTCTTATTATATTCAGAGATGTACACCTTTAGGTTATCCTGCCCAATGATTGTACCCTAGTCCTGTTCTAACCGATAAATCCTCTTCTTTCTATGTTTCCCATTGGCGATGAGATGAAAAAAACTGCGTATTATCATCTCCTTGTATTACTTGTCTCGCTTTTGCTCGTAGGGCCCATTTTAGCTCCTCTTCTCTGAGCATTTTCTTAAGTTCAAGTTCTGCCTCCGCTTCGGATGCTCTCTCATTATCATCCAAGAACACGGATTCAGCCTTGTTGTCAAGTCGATCTATAAGCTTCATAAGCTTTTGTTTTTTGAGTCTGTAAGCTCCGCTCTCATTCTTCGCCCAACCTCGAAGAAATTGTCTTAGATGACGAATCTTATTCTGCCATCTGTCAATATTGGAACCACCTCCGTGGGTAGCCCCCATTCTCTCGCAATAAGATCTATGAAGCCTTGTGGTTCTAACCAAGCCAACTCAAAGGAAAACGCATCTTTGTTGCCCACATGAGTCGCCCCTCCGGAGTCCACAAATAGTGGTGTGTGATCCGAGATTACCCGTGGCAATGCTCGCACTATCACACGTGGGAATTTCTGTTCCCATTCTACACTAGTAAGGACTCTATCCAACTTCTCAAAGGTTTGGTTGGGTAACGAGTTCTAACAAGACTCCTAACAAGTTTGCATTTGAGACAATATCGCTATCGGAAAAGTGTAAAATAGAGCATGCCGTATTAACTTTCATACCTGTGGTGGCCTCGATGTCGCGCAACTGCGCCGCCCTCATGGTGCGGCCCATCAGTAAGTCATCCGCGTTCGGCTGCTCCTGGAGACGACGACTTGATCGCCTATCGCCAGTCGCTGGGTCCTGGATGCCTCCGAAGCCAACCACCTCCGCGGTTGACGGCTCGTCACGCAAGGGGCCTCCTGCCCCAAGCCGGCCCGTGTGGACGACCGTCACCCCTTCCGGTCCCTGCCTACCGGCAGCCGTTGTGACAACCGGTTTCGATGCTCCGTTGGCCATGACGCGAACCTCCGCCCCGCGCTGCTCAACTGTCGTGCCGGTCTGCTCTGCCGGTCCACCAGCAGTCGCACGGGAATCTGTGACTTTGGCTGCGAGGCAGCCCACCGACGAGCGCTCCTCCACAGCGGTGCCGACCAGCACCGCCGAACCACGAGCATCCGCGCGTGCACCTGTCCCCGGCCACGAGCATCCTCTCTCTTACATGCGGGGACCATCTGTAAACAAAGGAAAGTCAAAAACTCTCCCAACTCTCATAGAGGTGGGACTCACATGGGAAAAACAAAACAAAAAATCTCTCAATATCTCTCTTGGGGGTGGGATAGCGGTGATGGGTGCCACATGTGGTGGAGCGCAAATAGCTACCGAGCAACGATGAGGCCGGTCAGGTGCAAAATGAAAAATTGTGCGTTACCACTACCTATACCAGTATTGCCAATCAGCTAGTGACAGCTCGTACCGTGTATTGACTCAGGTGTTGTATGAATAATTTCTCAATGTTTATGAAATATTGGTATTTCAACAGCTAGTCCACCATCAGAGTACTATTTTTGTTAGTTTAGCGGGTCTGGAGTAATTATTTTTGTCAGACAAGGACATGCATGCATTTGTCTCTTCTCTCTCCCTTGCAAACAAATCCATGAAGTTTATTTCATCTTATCCAATTAAAAATATTCATATCTTTAAACCATAAGTTCTTATTTGAAATAGTTTATATATTTGACTTCCTGACACCAAGATTTTAGAACTAGACCCATCTTTGATACATTTCAAACACATTTAAATTCTACATTTCACATTTGGTATGTGAAACAGCTACACCAAGTGAATTTGTAACGTATGATTTTGAAAAATAGTTTTTTGGAGATGTGAAATAATCTATTTCAAAAGTGTGAGATATGTCATTTTACAGAAGTCAATTTAAATAGATGTAATATTTGTGAAACAAGCTATTAACATATTTTAGAACTGTAAAATAACAGCTACAAAAAATGAAATTGTAACATACGATTGTGAAAAAGATTATTTGAAAATGTGGAATACTGTATTTCAAAAGTGTGAAAATGTAATACATGATTGCGAGACTGATTATTTGAAAATATAACATAGTTCACTCTTTTCAAATAAATTGTTACACATTTCCAAATAATCAATTTCATAATGATACATTATAATTTTATTTTTTGTAGTTACTATTTCACAATTCACAATCTACATTTCACTTTTCACTGGCTTGATTCGCAAATGTCACATCTATTTCAATTTCACATTCCTAGTGTGTGTGGAAAAGATTTGTTTCATGTATCTGAAATATATTTGGGTTAAATAGATTTCTAGTGAAATGGTTTTTTTTCACATATATGTAGTGAAATATGTTTGCTCCACAGTTTTTCTAGTGAAAAAGGTTTGTTCAATATATGGAATGTGAAATGTTGAAAATTAAATATGTTTGAAATGTATCCAAGATTGGTATGTTTCAATTCCACATTTCCCAAATATGATATTTGACTATTTTGAAATAAATTGTTTCACACTTTCAAATAATCAATTTCACGAGTTGATATTTTCTTTTCATTTTTTTCACTATCAGAACCTATATTTCACTTTTCACTATCTTGTTTCACAAAAAACACAGTTTTCAAGTGAAATGGGTTTGCTTCACATATGAAATGTGAAACGTTGAGATTTAAATGTGTTTGAAATGCATCAAGAGCTCAAATACATAAATTATTCCAAAAAGAAACTTATAGTTTAAATGGTATGGACGATTTAGTTTAGCTAAGGTAAAATGAAAGCGTGGATTCAGGGTCGTCCATGGGGCTGTGCGACCGCACAGGGCCCCCAAATCCAGGGGTGTCCCGTTTTTCTATCCTCAAAATAGCCAACACGAAATCTAGTGGATTTATGTATGGTGGATTTATGTATGTGTGCTTGGAGAAATGAGCCATTTTATAATGTATAAAAAATATGGAGCTGGGTGATCAGAACCAACCAGCTGGAAGTATGCAGTAGCCTCTACAAAAGAAGGTCCCACCCATTACGAGTGCTTGCACTCGTACCCCTTAGCGTAGGCCCCTGACGTCGGTAGCAACCAACTTTGTGAAGGCTCTGGGGCCTAATTGTCATCACACGTCCACAAAAAACATATTCCGCACTCCGGACCTATAAAGGAGGAGAAAACCCTATAGGAAAGGACTACATGGGAAAGTGGAGAGCAGACTCCACGCCGCCATCCATGATCCATATTCACAATCGTCGCCTTTCTTGTCTACATCTGCATCTCCATAGCTTCATCCCCATACCTGTACAGGATCACAAGAGACGGAGTTTTGCTAGTTTGATATCCCACTACAAACGGAATGTTGAAGACTTAGGTGGCGCAAAGCTCTTGAACCAATGGGTGGTCTCATGTGTTGAGATTTTTTCTATGTGTCGGGTGGACCTCCTGTAAACATAAGCCAAACTCATATCTTAGAGTTTGAAAAGAACCGAAACGTTGGTGCAAATTTGTTTCACACTAGTGGGTCAAACCTTTCAAATTTGTTTCCCTTTGTTCGGCAGCGCCGCTCATTGAAGGTCCGTTTCCGTGAAGCACGGCTCCGGGTTGGTTTTTGCGGGCGGGGGGGGGGGGGGGACTGGACGGTGGCATGCGAGAAGGCAAGGCATCGGCGACGCGTAGGCAATGGCCTTCTTGGGACCCAAGCGTCGGCGATTTCCCATGGAGAGAATATCAGGTACTCCAACCCCTTGGGGTGCTCCTGGTGCACCGATGCCGAAAAGCATTTTAAAAATGTTTGGAAAATTCTGAAAAAAATTAGCACATTCACATAACATCGACATGTCTGGTCACAAAATTCAAAACATAACTTGAGATACAAAATGATAAATTCAACAATAAATAGTACATAACATAAGTTGGGCCTTAGATTTGGCCCATTATCACATTGATGTCAAATTTTTCATTTTTGTATCTCGAGAAATGTTTCGAATTTCGATTTGAAATTTTGGTGACAAGATACATCGATGCCGTGTGAATGTGCTAGCTTTTTTCCAGAATGTTTCGAACATTATACAAATGTTTTTAGGCATTGGTGCACTGGGAGCACCCAATGGGTGGGAGTACCTAATATTCTCATGCTTTCAATGTTCCACTTTCCTCGCTATTGGCGGCAACTGCAGACGTGTTGGTCGCCGCCTCGTTGATCTCTCTGTAGCTAACTTCTTTCTTTGCCGGCAGGGTGCGGTTTGTGTACGTTGACATAGAATAACGCGGGCGCGGGAGGAGCGGGCCACGTCCACAACAGCAACTCACCACTCCTCCGCAAGCTAGCTTGGAGAGGCGAGTTGTTGAACCATTCGCCTGCTTGGAGCGTCCGCTTGCTCCTGCTGGAGCGGCAAAGGAGGTGGAGCAGCTAGTTGTCTGAGCGTATCTGGCAGGCTCGGCGGGCCACCTAGTCAACTTTTATACCAGAGAACTCTTTTTCCTGCTAGTTAGATGCGATGTATAGTGTGTAGAATATAGTGAAAGGAGGAGATATGGAGCAAAGGTATGGTGCGATTCCTCACCCGGCATCTGGCCATGTTTAAATGCGGGTGAACGCGAGGAGCGAATTGACGTTGTGTTTAATGTCGGTAAGCTACCGAACGGACGTGTGGCCTGAGTAGGTTTCTTCGTACACGTGTGGGTTTAATAGAGGAAGGCGGGTAGTCTGCAACATTTGAATGCAGAGGAGGCGTGTTCAGTCGGGCATGCAACAGGTGGAGCTTTCTCGGCTGACGTGCCGCTTCAATGCCGACAGTGAGAGGTCGGGTCTGCTCTAGGCCGGCGTCAATGTGGAACGAACGCTCTACAACGGTATGAATTAGGGCAGCTGGTGCGGACGGGAACACATATGGGAGAGGACGAAGGGGAGTTTGGGTTTGGAGTGAGCCGCAGTTGACGTGGAAGCGGTTCGGACGCTCGCATCCCCCTTTCTAGAGTTTGCAGAGAAAAACACGTCTGAAACGGTCTCCAGGCGATGAAGGACCGTGTTAAATAGGAAAATATGTCTGAACAGTTATGAATGGTTTGAGGGTCGGCGTTGGAATGCCCTAACCCACGTGGCATTTAGCTTAGGGGGCCGAAGGTATGCCAATCAAGCTTGCCTGCCCGGGTGGACCCCATGGGCCTACGCGGCCCCTAGGCACGTATGAATGTATACAATATATACATAGTACATGGATATGATAGTATGATTGAATATTGTCACATGACGCCTCTTAGAGCATCTACAGCCGGACATTGCAAATATGACCCCCTAAAAGCCCACGGACGCGTCCGGTCAGTGACCGGACGTGTCCCCTATTTGTCCGTCCATGCAGTCACATACCTGATTTTCTTTCTCATATATCTGGTCACTTGCACATGATTAGTGAAGAGGAAGAGAGAGAGAGAGAGAGAGAGAGAGAAAAGAATGAATAAAGAAAAGAAAAAGGTGGTCCGGGTGGGATCGCGTCCTACGTGGCGCACTAACCAGGCGGGCTCGGAGCGTCCGAGAGCCCTCATATCCTCCCCATATTTGAGATGGATATATATGAGGGTTCACAGACAGCCTGGTCGTATAGGGATGATATGATGGGTCCGGTTGTGTCACTTTTTTCCTTCCTCTCCTGTCCGGTCACTGATCGGGTGCGTCCGTAGGCATATGAGGGGTCATTTGAGGCATCCGGCTGTAGATGCTCTTACCACCACTATCATGAGGTGGTTGTCTATAAACAAGTATAGTCTATGAAAGAAACATTCGACACTAGAGAACCAATCTAGAATGTTTTCATTGAAACAGGTACAATCCAATGTAGTTGGTTTTCATTGAAACCATGGTTAAGTCTGTTATTGTAGAAAGAGAATGTATATCACAAAGAACATTGCATGCATACATATGGAAAACGAATCCTTATATATATATAACTTCATATTTACCAACAACAACAAACTCACGAAAAGTATAAGCCCCCGCATCTCTCATATCCTATACGCATCTACAAGCCCCAGCATCGCTCCTAGGAGGGGCGACTCGGGCGGAACCCTAGCGCAGCCGCCACCTCGATCTTCCCCACTTGGATCTTGCTCCCCACGCAGCCGTCGAAGGATGCCTCCGGTCAAAGGCCACGAGAAGCGGTGGCGGGTTCTCATCCTCCTCGCGCGACTAATGGTGGTGGTGGGGGGGGGGCATCATTTCTCGCATTGCGGGATCTCCGACCGAAGCCTCATGGCGGCCCTGTACAGAGTGCTTTGTCCGACGAGATGGGTACCGGGGCGGCGGCCCCAGATTTCTTCGGCAACCTCGACTGTCGTTGTGGCCGCGAGGGTGGCATGGCTACTGGTTCATACGGCTTGGTGTGGCTCAGCTACTCATGTCCGCATAGTGTGGGTGGTGGTGGCGGTGCCCGCTGAGATATTCGGCTTGGTGTAGGGAACCAGTGGGTGGTGCGGTCTGTGGGTTCTTCTTGGTCCAAAATGGTGTTCTGCCGGTTGCCGACCCTCATGGATCTGGCCGTTGATGAGTTCTGGAATGCTCCGCCGGAGATATTCATTTGGTGGTTGACGCCTGTAGATTGCTGGATCGGATGCGATATTGTCATGTGTGCCCCTGTTTTAGTTCGACTCGCTTCAGGAAGGTGTGACGCGAAGCTTCGGTACCTGTTGACATGACGGGACACATCGATATTTTGATTTCCATGGTGAATATAGTGGCGGAAAATGTCTTGGCGGCTGAGGTCTGAGGCCTTGTAATGGCAGATCGAGTCTTCGTGGTGACGAGGACTTTGCTTGGTGATTCGTGACTCATGACAGCGGCAGCAGCAAGTGGAGGCGGCAGCACAGGCGGAGTACATAGTTTGAGCTTTCAGGGTGAAAATCCAAGCTCTGGCCATAATTGATTGTGCATGGCAGTGAGCTTGTTGAAGGAATGAAGGCATTTTTTTGAGAGCGTGTATCTTCTGCAGGGTAAAAACATAAGATCAAGGATCAGGCGATGACGGCGTTTGTGCACCGTTTCCTTTTTAAAGGCGTCGTTTTTGAGGAATTTGGACTTCGGTGATGTCTAGGTGGTGTTTCTTGCTAAAATAAATTGATCGCTCTAACGGGATCTTTCTTTTCCTTTTTTTTGTCTTTTTGTTGTGTGCGTCCTTAATGTTTTTACAACATTGCGTTATTGCAGAGACTGGACGTAATTAATATCTTCACAATATTAATATAGTCTCCTTGTCAAAAACATCATATTTAATAAATACTTTTTTTACTATTATGCCCTAAACTTCATAAATAAACAACACGAACATAGTAACTCCATCAACATACATATATACACAAATAATTCTAATGTTTTTGGAAGATCCTGACGTCCTTCCAGCGGGACTCCATGCAGCCGGAGTCGTGGTTCTGCGCGTACACACCGAACTTGAAGCAGTGCGAGTTCCCGCCGCGGCCGTGTACGTGCAGCTTCTGCTCGCCGTCGATGTACACGGTGAGCGTCGACGCCTCGACGTTGTGGACCACGTTCAGCCGGAACCATCTGTCATAGATGGCGTCCTCCACGAGCTGCCGGTCGTAGTACCGCAGCGCGCCATTGTAGACGTGCAGCATGAGCGTGGTGGCCGTCTCGCCGGCGCCGAACACCTGCATGATAGACACCCCCGAGGTGCCGGAGGGGACGTACGCGTAGCCCTCGAACTGCCACACGCCGGAGCTGTAGTCGTAGCCCTGCAAGCAGAAGAAGATCAGTAAGATCACTAAATCTTAATTACACCCAAACAGACTAGTAACAAATGACGTGGTATGGCTCATACTGCCATCCTGATCTCAGTTCTTGGGCTGGTATGGCTCTGCCGGGCATGGGGCTTGTCCGAAGAGAGCACCCAGAGCTTCCGCACGGCGCCGTCGAAGCTGTAGCGTGCGCCGCTCGCCTCGTCGAACGGGCGCTGCAGCACAAAGTTGCTCTCGTCGAGCCTCACCGACGTGAACCCATAGGTCGGGTCGGCGGCTTTCGGTGCCCGTGCGCCCCTAGCAGCAACGCATGACCACGACGTCAAGAAGACAAGCAGGGAGACACTAATCCAAGAGGGAGAGCGAGAAGCCATTGGTACTTTATAGTTTATTTATACTACGTGTGTGGCTTGTGCTTTGCCTTGAATTATCTGTCGATACAAAGACTTGTGATGATGAGATGGGTGAGAGTAATCAAGTTCCGTGTGGTTTATATAGGCTTTGGCGATTTATCAGTATATACTTTATGTTCGAAGTTGGGGAATTGACAGCTTAGTTAAATAGTGCTCTTGATTTTACACGCAGAGGATACGTTGGATATGTTCAACGTCCACGCTGTTCAACGTCCACGTGATTAGTGTAATACTCCCTCCGTTTCATAATGTAGTGCATATAGATTTTTTGAAAAATCAAACTTAAAAACTTTGATCAAGTTTGTAAAAAAATATATATACATCTAGAATACCAAATATATATCATTATATTTATCGCAAGATGTACTTTCATATTGTATATATTTGATATTATAAATATATATAGTTTTTTTTATAAACTTGGTCAAAGTTATAAAGATTGACTTTTTGAAAAATTTATATGCACTATATTATGAAACGCAAGGAGTATGTTCTTTTCTACTAGTGCATGCGAGGTGACATTGGCTGCCTAGGTAGTAGGTAGGGTGAACTGGCGGCAATTAACATTGACGGCACGCTGTTATTTCCGTGGTACCGACGGTAATTCAGAAAGAGAAAGCGATGTACTGATCCCTCCTTACGCACCTACGAGGTGACAAATATACTGCGTGTCCTTGTCAACACGGTAGTTCAGTTTGGGATGACGGCAAGGAGTTAGACAATGGAGCAGTTATTTCTGTTCAAGCGAGGGTATACTTGAAATTTTATTTATCAAATTTGCGCGGGCCCCCATAGGCCAGCTAAACATGCTTGATGCTCCAATTACTCGATTGGCAGTCAATTATGGGCGCCCCTATGTCTCGCATTCACCGAGACCCCTCGCTGTGAAGGTTTTCTGTTTTTTTTTCTATGTTTTCGTTTTCGTTTCTTTATTTCTGTTTCTATTTTTCATTTATAGTTCCAAATATTTTAAATAGACATATTACAAAACTTACTCTACGCAAAACATTTTTAAAATATTGACCAAGAATTTGAAAAATATTGAATGTGTAGAGATTTTTTTTAGCATATATAAGAGAAAGAGTATTAAAAATATTGTATGGATTTTTTTATCATGTATTCAAAACTGTTAATCAAGCATTTGAAAAAAATACTGAAGAAGTGTTTGAATTTTTTTAAGGAAGCATTTGGAAAATGTTAAATATGTATCAAGAAAATGCTGACCATGCATTTAAAAAATGATGATTTTTTTGGCTCGTTTATATAAATATGTCAATCAAGTATTTGAAAAAATATTGAACAGTATTAGAAAAATGTAAATGTGTATAAAAAATGTTGACTATGTATTAAAAATTCATAAAAAAGTGATCATTGCATTTAAAAATGTTAATCAAGCATTTGAAAAACTATTGAACAAGTATTTAAAACATTGTTAAATAGAAAATATGTTGACTATGTATTAAAAATGATGAAAAATTGATCGTGTATATAAAAATGTTCGTCAAGCATTTGAAAAAAAATGTTGAATAAATATTTGAAAAATGTTAATCAACCATTTGAAAATGCTAAATATGTTTATAAAAAATGTTGACCATGTGTTTACAAACTGTTAATATCTTTTAGATAATGCTAACCAAACATTTGATAAAAATTAAATGTGCATAGAGAAAATGTTGAACGTGTAATAGAAAATGTTAATCTTGTTGGGAAACGTTGCATGGAAAACAAAAAATTTCCTACGCACACGCAAGATCTATCCATGATGATGAGCATCTACGAGAGGAAGAGTGGATCTACATACCCTTGTAGATCGCTAAGCGGGAAGCGTTAAGAAACACGGTTGATGTAGTCGAACGTCTTCGCGATCCAAATCGCCGAGCATCCCGCGATCCCATCACGATCCGTCCCGCGAACCAATCACGATCCATCCCGCGATCCCATCATGATCCGTCCCGTGATTCAATCACGAATCGTCTCGCGATCTTGATCACGGTCCTTCCGATCTATCACCGAACGGACGGCGTCTCCGTGTTCAGCACACGTATAACTCGATGACGATCTCCGCCTTCTTGATCTAGCAAGAGGGAGCGAAGAGGTAGATGAGTTCTCCGGCAGCACAACGGTGTGGTGGCGATGATGGTGAACTAATCCTGCAGGGCTTCGCCTAAGCACCGCAGAACTAATCTAGAGAAGAAACAGATCTAGAGGAAGAAGAGGGCATCACGTGGCAATTAGGGCTAGCTCTTCCCTCTAACTCCTCTAGTATATATAGGAGGGAGGGAGGGGAGGAAGCAGCCTCAAACCCTCAAGGTTTGGTCGAAATTGGAGGTGGAGGAGTCCTACTCCAATCCTATTAGGAGTAGTGGGCCTTAGTGGTGGCTTAGTACAGCCCACCAGGGGCTGGTTTGACTCCTCCCACAGCCCATGAGGTCCTTTGGGTCGAGAAACCCCTCCCGATGGTCCCTCGGCACCCTCCCGGCACTCCCAGTACACTACCGATGAGCCCGAAACTTTTCTGGTGACCAAAACATGACTTCCTATATATCAATCTTTACCTTCGGACCATTCCGGAGCTCCATGATGTATGGGATCTCATCCGGGACTCCGAAAAACCTTCTGTCACCACCATACATAACTCTATACTACCGAAACGTCACCGAACCTTAAGTGTGCAGACCCTGCGGGTTCGAGAACTATGTAAACATGACCGAGACACCTCTAAGGTCAATAACCAATAGCAGGACCTGGATGCCCATATTGTTTCCTACATATTCTACGAAGATCTATATCGGTCGAACCTCTGTGTCAAGGATTCAGTCAATCCCGTATGATGTTCCCTTTGTTCTTCGGTATGTTACTTGCCCGAGATTCGATCGTCGGTATCTGTATACCTAGTTCAACCTCGTTACCGGCAAGTCTCTTTACTCGTTCTGTAATACAAGATCCCGTGTCTAACACTTAGTCACATTGCTTGCAAGGCTTTTTGTTATGTTGTGTTACCGAGTGGGCCCTGAGATACCTCTCCGTCACATGGAGTAACAAATCCCAGTCTTGATACATGCCAACCCAACAGACACCCTCGAAGATACCTGTAGAGCACCTTTATAGTCATTCAGTTACGTTGCGACGTTTGATACACACAAGGCACTCCTTTGGTGTTAGTGAGTTGCATGATCTCATGGTCATAGGAACAGATACTTGACATGCAGAAAACAGTAGCAATAGACTGACACAATCATATGCTACGTTTATAGTTTGGGTCTTGTCCATCACATCATTCTCCTAATGATGTGATCCTATTATCAAATGACATCTCATGTCCATGGCTAGGAAACCTCAACCATCTTTGATCAACGAGCTAGTGTAATAGAGGCATACTAGGGACATGGTGTTGTCAATGTGTCCACACATGTATCTGAGTTTCCGATCAATACAATTCTAGCATGGATAATAAACGATTATCATGAACTAGGAAATATGATAATAACTAATTTATTATTTCCTCCGGGGCATATTTCCAACAGTCTCCCACTTGCGCTAGAGTCAATAATCTAGATCACATCACCATGTGATTCACATTGTTATGAATCTAACACCCAATGAGTTCTGGGGCTCGATCATGCTTTGCATGTGAGAGAGGTATTTTAGTCAACGGGTCTGTGACATTCAGATCCGTGTGTACTTCGCAAATCTCTATGTCATACTGTAGACACTGCTACCACACTCCACTTGGAGCAATTCCAAATGGTTGCTCCACCATACGTATCCGGATTGCTACTCAGAGTCATCCAGATTGGTGTTAAAGCTTGCATGGACGTAACCCTTTACGACGAACTCTTTATCACCTCCATAATTGAGAAATATTTCCTTAGTCCTCTAGTTACTAAGGATAATCCTGACCGATGTCCAGTGATCCACTCCTGGATCACTTTTGTACCCCTTGACGGACTCATGGCAAGGCACACATAGGTGCGGTACATAGCATGGCATACTATACTGAGCCTATGGCTAAGCCATAGGGGGCGACATTCGTCCTTTCTCTTTCTTCTTCCGTGGCCAATCTTTGAGTCTCACTGAACTTCACACCTTACAAATCAGGCAAGAACTCTTTCTTTGACTGATCCATTTTGAACTCTTTCAAAAATCTTGTCAAGGTATGTACTCATTGAAAGTCTCATCAGGCGTCTTGATCTATCTCTATTGATCCCGATGCCCAACAATTAAGTAGCTTCATCGAGGTCTTCCTTTGAAAAAATCTTTTCAGAAAACCCTTTATGCTTTCTAGAAATTCTACGTCATTTCCGATCAATAATATGTCGTCCACATATGCTTATCAGAAATTCTATAGTGCTCCCACTCACTTTATTGTAAATACAAGTTTCCCATAAACTTTGTATAGACTCAAAAACTTTGATCACCTCATCAAAGTGTATATTCCAACTCCGAGATGCTTGCTCCAGCCCATAAAAGGATTGCTGGAGCTCGCACACCTTTTAGCATCCTTAGGACTGACAAAACCTTCTGGTTGTATCAAATACAACCTTTCCTCATGTAAACCGTTAAGGAAACGATGTTTTGACATCCATCTGCCCGATTTCATAATTGAAAAATGCAGCAACTGCTAACATAATTTCAATAGACTTTTAGCATCGCTACGGGTGAGAAAGTCTCATCGCAGTCAACTCCTTGAACTTGGCATAAACTTCTTTGCAACAAGTCGAGCTTTATAAATGGTGACATTCACCATCAGCGTCTGTCTTCATCTTAAAGGTCCATTTGTACTCAACAACCTGCCGTTCAACGAGCAAGTCTACCAAAGTCCATACTTGGTTTTCATACATGGATCCTTTCTCGGATTTCACGGCCTCTAACCATTTGTTCGAATCCGGGCCCATCATCGCTTCTCCACATCTCGTAGGTTCATCGTTGTCCAACAACATGACCTCTAAGACATGGTTGTCGTACCACTCAGGAGCAGTACACGTCCTTGTCGACCTATGAGGTTTGATAGTAACTTGATCCGAAGCTTCATGATCATCATCATTAACTTCCTCTTCTACTAACGTAGGCTCCACAGAAACATCTTCCTGTGCTGTGCTACTCTCTGGTTGAAACAAAGGTTCAACAACCTCATCAAGTTCTATCTTCCTCCCACTCAATTCTTTCGAGAGAAACACTTTCTCGAGAAAGGACCCGTTTTAGCAATAAACACTTTATGCTTGGATCTGAGATAGAAGGTTTACCAAACTGTTCTTAGGGTATTCTATGAAGATGCATTTGTTCGCTTTGGATTCGAGCTCATTAGGTGAAAACCTTTTTTTCACATAAGCACCGCAGCCCCAAACATTAAGAAATGACAACTTAGGTTTCTATCAAACCATAATTCACACGGTGTCATCTCAACAGATTTAGATGGTGCCCTATTTAAAGTGAATGTAGTTGTTTCTAATGCATAACCCCAAAACGATAGTGGCAAAACGATAAGAGACATCATAGTACGCACCATATCCAAAAGAGCACAACTATGACGTTCATACACACCATCAAACTATGGTGTTCCAGGTGGCGTGAGTTGTGAAACAACTTTTCACATTGTCTTAAGTCATATACCAAACTTGTAACTCAGATATTCACCTCCACAATCATATCGTAGACATTTTATCTTCTCGTCACGATGATCTCAAACTTCACTCTGATTCTGCTTGATCTTTTCAAACGATTCAGACTTGTGTTTCATTAAGTAAATATACACTATATCTACTCAAATCATCAGTAAAGATAACAAAATAACGATATCCACCGCACGCGACAACACTCATTGGACTGTATACATCAATATGTATCATTTTGGAATAAGTCACTTGCCCGTTCCATCAAGCTGAAAAACGAGGGTTTAGTCATCTTGCCCAAGAGGCATGGTCCGCATGTCTCAACCGATTCGAAATCGAATGAGTCCAAAGATCCATCAGCATGGAGTTTCTTCATGCGCTTTCACACCAATATGACATTTAGCGGCAGTGCCACAAGTATGTGGTACTATTATTATTAACTTTGTATCTTTTGGCATCTACGTTATGAACATGTGTACTACTACGATCAAGATTCAACAAACCATTCATTGGGTGCATGACCATTGAAGGTATTATTCATGTAAACAGAATAACCATTATTCTCTGACTTAAATGAATAACCGTATTGCAATAAACAAGATCTAATCACGTTCATTCTTAACGCAAACACCAAATAACATTTATTTAGGTTCGTCACTAATCTCGAAGGTAGAGAGAGCGTGCGATGTTGATCACATCAACCTTGGAAACATTTCCAACACACATCGTCACCTCACCCTTAGCTAGTCTCCGTTTATTCCATAGCTTTTATTTCTAGTTACTAACATTTAGCAACCGAACCGGTATCCAATACCCAGGTGCTACTAGAAGTACTAGCAAGCTACACATCAATAACACGTATATCAAATATACTTCTATCGACGTTGCCAGCCTTCATATCTCTCAAGTATCTAGGGTTGTTTCGCTTCAGTGACCACTCTCCTCATAATAGAAGCACTTAGTCTCGGGTTTGGGTTCAAATTTGGGTTGCTTCACTGGAGCAGCAACTGACTTGCCATCCATGAAGTTACCCTCCTTGCCCATCCCCTTTTCGAAAATAGTGGTTTTACTAACCATCAACACTTGATGCTCGTTCTCGATATCTACCTTTGCGGTGTCAAACATCGCGAATAGCCCAGGGATCATCATGTCCATCCCTCGCAAAATTATAGTTCATCATGAAGTTCTAGTAGCTCAGTGACTATGACTTGGAGAACTATATCAATCACTATCTTATCTGGAAGATCAACTCCCACTCGATTCAAGCGATTGTACTACCCAGACAATCTGAGCACATGCTCAACGATTGAGCTATTCTCCTTCATCCCGGAGGCAAAGAATCTTTGTTGGATATCTCATATCTCACAACACGGACACGAGCCTGAGATCCCAATTTTAGCTCTTAGAACATCTCATATGTTCCGTGACGTTCAAAACATTTTTGAGCCTCAATTCTAAGCCATAATGCATGACGCACTAAACTATCGAGTAGTCATCGGAACGTGCCTGCCAGATGTTCACAACATCTACAAACAACGCTAGAGGGGGTGGCACAACAAGCGATGCATTAAGGACATAAGCCTTCTGTGCAGCAATGAGGACAATCCTCAGATCATGGACCCAGTCCGCAATATTGCTACCATCATCTTTCTGTTGGGAGACGTAGTAGTAAATCAAAACTTTTCCTACATGTCACCAAGATCAATCTATGGAGAAACCAGGAACGAGTGGGGGGGGTGCATCTTCATACCATTGAAGATCGCAAAGCGGAAGCGTTACAAGAACGCGGTTGGTGGAGTCGTACTCGCAGCGATTGAGATCGCGGTGGATTCTGATCTAAGCGCCGAACAATGACGCCTCCGCGTTCAACACACGTGCAACATGGTGACGTCTCCTATGCCTTGATCCAGCAAGGAGGAAGGAGAGGTTGAGGGAGAGCTCTGGCAGCGCGACGGCGTGGTGACAGTGGAGTTGCGTGGTACTCCGGCAGGGCTTCGCCAAGCACTGATACGTCCATTTTGCATCATGATTTTATATTGATATTTATCGCATTATGAGTTGTTATTACACGTTATGGTACAATACTTATGCCTTTTCTCTCTTAATTTACAAGTTTTACATGAAGAGGGAGAATGCCGGCAGCTGGAATTCTGGGCTGGAAAAGGAGCAAGTTTGAGATGCCTATTCCGCACAACTCCAAAATCCATGAAAATCAACGAGGAATTATTTTGGAATATATAAAAAATACTGGGCCAGAAATATACCAGAGAGGAGCCACCAGGAGGCCACGAGCCTGCCAGGCGCGGGGTACCGCCCTGGCCGCGCCTAGAGGGCTCGTGGGCCCCCTGTAGCTCCTCTGGCCCCCATCTTCTCCTATATCAAGGGTTCCGTCCGAGAAAAACTCAAAATAGAGCTTTAGGGAGGAGACGTCGCCGCCACCAGGCGGAACTTGAGTAGAACCAATCTAGAGCTCTGGCAGGGCTGTTCTGCCGAGGAAACTTCTCTCCCGGAGAGGGAAATCATCGCCATCGTCATCACCAACATTCCTCTTAGTGGTGGGGACTAATCTCCATCAACATATTCATCAGCACCATCTCATCTCCCAACCCTAGTTCATCTCTTGTATTCAATCTCCGTCTCGTAACTCTGATTGGTACTTGCAAGGTTGCTAGTAGTGTTAATTGCTCACTGTAGTTGATGCTAGTTGGTTTGTTTGGTGGAAGATCATATGTTCAGATCATTAATGCTATTCAATACCTCTCTGATCATGAAAATTTTTATGCTTTGTGAGTAGTTACATTTGTTCCTGAGGACATGGGATAAGTCTTGCTAATAGTAGTCATGTGAATTTGGTATTCGTTCGATGTTTTGATGCATTGTATGTTGTCTCTCCTCTAGTGGTGCTATGTGAACGTCGAATACATGACACTTCACCATTATTTGGGCCTAGAGGAAGGCATTGGGAAGTAATGAGTAGATGATGGGTTGCTAGAGTGATAGAAGCTTGAACCCTAGTTTATGCGTTGCGTCGTAAGGGGCTGATTTGGATCCACTAGTTTAATGCTATGGTTAGACTTTGTCTTAACTCTTCTTTCGTAGTTGCGGATGCTTGCGAGAGGGGTTAATCATAAGTGGTATGTTTGTCCAAGTAAGGACAGCACCCAAGCACCGGTCCACCCACATATCAAACTATCAAAGTAGAGAACGCGAATCATATGAACATGATGAAAACTAGCTCGACAGTAATTCCCATGTGTCCTAGGGAGCACTTTACTTTATATAAGAGTTTGTTCAGGCTTGTCGCTTGCTACAAAAGGGATTGGGCCATATTGCTGCACCTTTTTTACTATTGTCACTTGCTACCCGTTACAAATTATCTTATCATACAACTATCTGTTACCGACTATTTTAGTGCTTGCAGAGAATACCTTACTGAAAATCGCTTATCATTTCCTTCTAGTCCTCGTTGGGTTCGACACTCTTACTTATCTAAAGGACTATGATAGATCCCCTATACTTGTGGGTCATCAAGACTCTTTTTTGGCGCCGTTGCCGGGGACTGAAGTGCCTTTGGTAAGTGGAATTTGGTAAGGAAACATTTATATCGTGTGCTGAAATTTATTGTCACTTGTCACTATGGAAACTAATCCTCTGAAGAGCTTGTTCGGGGTATCTTCACCCCAACCGGAAACACAAAGAGTTTCTCCTCAACCTACTGCACCTACTGAAAATATTTATTATGAGATTCCTTCGGGTATTCTAGAGAAACTGTTGGCTAATCCTTTTACAGGAGATGGACCATCACATCCCGACTTGAATATTATCTATGTAGATGGGGTTTGTGGTTTATTTAAGCTTGCAGGTTTGCCTGAGGATGAGGTCAAGAAGAAGGTCTTTCCCTTATCTTTGAGGGATAAATCATTGACATGGTATAGGCTATGTGATGATACTGGATCATGGAATTACAAACGATTGAAATTGGAATTTCATCAAAAGTTTTATCCTATGCATTTGGTAGATCATGATCGGAATTATATCTACAACTTTTGGCCTCGTGATAGAGAAAGTATCGCTCAAGCTTGGGGGAGGCTTAAGTCAATGTTATATTCATGCCCAACCATGAGCTCCCTAGAGAGATTATTATTATGAACTTTTATGCTCGGCTTTCTCATGACAATCAGACCATGCTCGACACTTCTTGTACCAGTTCTTTCATGAAGAGAGATATTGACTTCAGATGGAATTTATTGGAAAGAATTAAACGCAATTCTAAAGATTGGGAGTTTGATGAAGGTAATGAGGCAGGTATGAATCTTAAGTTTGATTGTGTTAAATCTTCCGTAGAAACAAATACCTTTCGTGATTTTAGCGCTAAACATGGACTTGACTCTGAGATAGTAGCTTCTTTATGTGAATCATTTTCCTCTCATGTCAAACGCCCTAAGGAGAAGTGGTTTAAATATCATCCTCCTATAGAAGTTAATGTAGCTAAACCTGTTCCAGTTGAAGAGAAAGTAATTGATTATAATGATTCTATTGTTCCTACTGCTTACATTGAGAAACCACCTTTCCCTGTTAGAATTAAGGATCATGCTAAAGCTTCAACTGTGATACGTAAGGGTTACATTAGAACACCTACACCCCCTGAACAAATTAAAGTTGAACCTAGTATTGCTATTATTAAAGATCTCTTGGTCGATAATGTTGATGGGCATGTTATTCAATTTTTTGAAGCTTCTTCTAGAATTGCTAAACCTCATGCTAGAGACAAACATAAACATGTAGTTGGCATGCCTGTTGTTTCTGTTAAGATATGAGATCATTGTTATCATGGTTTATGTGATATGGGTGCTAGTGTCAGTGCAATACCTCAATCTTTATATAATGAAATTAAAAATGAGATTGCACCTGTCGAGATGGAAGGTATTGATGTTACTATTAAACTTGCTAATAGAGATACTATCTACCGTGTGGGAATTGTTAGGGATGTTGAAGTCTTGTGTGGTAAAACTAAGTATCCTACTGATTTTCTTGTTCTTGCTACCACACAAGATAGCTTTTGTCCCATCATATTTGGTAGACCTTTCCTCAATACTGTTAATGCTCAAATTCATTGTGAGAAACAAACTATTACTATTGGCTTTTGAAGGTGTATCACATGAATTTAATTTTTCTAATTTTGGTAGACAAAACCATGAAAAAGAAGTGTCTAATAAGGATGAAATTATTGCTCTTACTTCTATTGCCGTGCGTCCTACTGATCCTTTAGAGCAATACTTGCTTGAACATGAAAATGATATGCATATGGATGAGAGGAATGAGATAGATAGAGTTATCTTTGAACAACGTCCTATCCTTAAGAATAATTTGCCTGTTGAATTACTTGGAGATCCACCTCCACCAAAGGGTGATCCTGTATTTGAGCTTAAACAATTACCTGATACCCATAAGTATGCTTATCTTGATGAAAAAAAGATATATCCTGTTATTATTAGTGCTAACCTTTCAGAGCATGAAGAAAAGAAATTCTTGAAAACTCTAAGGAAGCACCGAGCTGCTATTAGATATACTCTTGATGATCTTAAGGGCATTAGTCCCACTCTATGCCAGCATAAAATGAAAACTGATCCTGATTCCAAACTAGTTGCGGATCCCCAACGAAGATTGAATCCTAAGATGAAAGAGGTGGTAAGAAAAGAAATACTAAAGCTCCTGGAAGCAGGTATTATTTACCCTGTGGCTTATAGTGATTGGGTAAGTCCGGTGCATTGTGTCCCTAAGAAGGGAGGTATTACCGTTGTTCCTAATGATAAAGATGAATTGATCCCACAAAGGATTGTCACTGGCTATAGGATGGTAATCGATTTTAGGAAATTAAATAAAGCTACCAAGAAAGATCATTACCCTCTACCTTTCATTGATCAAATGCTAGAAAGATTGTCTAAACATACACACTTTTGCTTTCTAGATGGTTATTCTGGTTTCTCCCAAATACCTGTTTCACAATCTGATCAGGAGAAAAGCACTTTTACTTGCCCTTTTGGTACCTTTGCTTATAGACGTATGCCTTTTGGTTTATGTAATGCACCTGCTACGTTTCAAAGATGTATGATGGCTATATTCTCTGATTTTTGTGAAAAGATTGTTGAGATCTTCATGGATGATTTCTCCATTTACAGATCTTCTTTTGATGATTGCTTGAGCAAGCTTGATCGAGTTTTGCAGAGATGTGAAGATACTAACCTTGTCTTGAATTGGGAGAAGTGACACTTTATGGTTAATAAAGGCATTGTCTTGGGACACAAGATCTCTGAAAGAGGTATTGAAGTTGATAAGGCTAAAGTTGATGCCATTGAGAAGATGCCATGCCCTACAAACGTTAAAGGTATAAGAAGTTTCCTTGGTCATGCTGGTTTCTATATAAGGTTCATTACAGACTTCTCTAAGATCTCTAGGCCTCTCACTAATCTCTTGCAAAAAGAAATTCCGTTTGTTTTTTATTAGGATTGTGAATAAGCATTTGAAATACTCAAGAAAGCCTTGATAACTGCACCTATTGTTCAACCACCTGATTGGAACTTACCTTTTGAAATTATGTGTGATGCTAGTGATTATGCTATTGGTGTTGTCCTAGGACAAAGAGTTGATAAGAAATTAAATGTTATTCATTATGATAGTAAAACTCTAGACAGTGCCCAAATAAATTATGCTACTACTGAAAAAGAATTTTTAGCAGTTGTGTTTGCGAGTGATAAGTTCAGACCTTATATAGTTGATTCTAAAGTTACTATTCACACTGATCATGCTGCTATTAAATATCTCATGGAAAAGAAAGATGCTAAACCTAGACTTATTAGATGGGTCCTCTTGCTACAAGAATTTGATTTGCATATCGTGGATAGGAAGGGTGCTGAGAACCCCATAGCAGATAACTTGTCTAGGTTAGAGAATGTTCTTGATGACCCACAACCTATTAATGACAGCTTTCCTGATGAACAACTGAATGTTATCAATGCTTCATGCAGTACACCATGGTATGCTGATTATGCTAATTATATTGTTGCTAAATATTTACCACCTAGCTTCACGTACCAACAAAAGAAAGAGTTCTTTTATGATTTGAGACATTACTTTTGGGATGATCCTCATATGTATAAACAAGGAGTAGATGGTATTATTAGACGTTGTGTACCTGAGCATGAACAGGGATAGATCCTACAGAAGTGCCACTCCGAGTCTTATGGAGGACACCATGCTGGAGATAGAACTGCACACAAGGTATTGCAATCCGGTTTTTCTTGGCCTACTCTCTTTAAGGATGCTCGTAAGTTTGTCTTGTCTTGTAATGAATGTCAAAGAATAGGTAATATTAGTAAATGTCAGGAAATGCCTATGGATTATTCACTTGTTATGAACCATTTGATGTTTGGGTTTTGATTATATGGGACCTTTTCCAAAGTCTAATGGGTATACTCATATTTTAGTTGCTGTTGATTACGTTACTAAGTGGGTAGAAGCTATTCCAACTAGTAGTGCTGATCATAACACCTCTATTAAGATGCTTAAAGAAGTTATTTTCCCTAGATTTGGGGTTCCTAGATATTTAATGAATGATGGTGGTTCACATTTTATTCATGGAGCTTTACCTAAAATGCTTGCTAAGTATGATGTCAACCATAGAATTGCATCTCCTTATCATCCTCAGTCTAGTGGTCAAGTAGAGTTAAGTAATAGAGAAATTAAATTAATTCTGCAAAAGACTGTTAATAGGTCTAGGAAGAATTGGTCTAAGAAACTTGATGATGCACTGTGGGCTTATAGAACTGCTTATAAGAATCCCATGGGCATGTCTCCTTATAAAATGGTTTACGGTAAAGCATGTCATTTACCTCTTGAGCTAGAGCATAAGGCTTATTGGGCTATCAAAGATCTCAACTTTGATTTCAAACTTGCTGGTGAGAAGAGATTATTTGATATTAGCTCACTTGATGAATGGAGAACTCAGGCATATGAAAATGCCAAGTTGTTTAAAGAGAAAGTTAAAAGGTGGCATGATAAAAGGATACAAAAACGTGAGTTCAATATAGGTGATTATGTCTTGCTATACAATTCTCGCTTAAGATTTTCTGCAGGCAAACTTCTATCTAAATGGGAAGGTCCTTACATTGTCGAGGAAGTATATTGTTCTGGTGCCATCAAAATCAACAACGCAGAAGGCACTTTTCCGAGAGTTGTGAATGGACAAAGAATCAAGCATTACATCTCAGGTACTCTGATAAATGTAGAAAGCAATATAATTAATACCATAACCCCGGAGGAGT
Source organism: Hordeum marinum (assembly GCA_022496015.1). Classification (NCBI taxonomy): domain Eukaryota; kingdom Viridiplantae; phylum Streptophyta; class Magnoliopsida; order Poales; family Poaceae; genus Hordeum; species Hordeum marinum. Next base: position 145,257,072 of record CM039678.1, read on the forward strand.
ACATAAGGGATGTTTACCAGCCTGTTTCAGACACCGGGAACGAAGAGGTATGTGATACGGTAAGCAAACCGACTCTAAAACTTTCCCAACAGCAATTTTCCTCAGTTTTGGAATATTTAAAAAATTAAAAAAATTTAAGGTAGTCCGGAAAGCGCACCAGGAGGCCACGAGCCTACCAGGCGTGGGCCCACCCCCTGGCCGTGCCTGGGGGGCTCGTGAGCTCCTCGTTTGCCTCCCGGACTCCGTTTTCTTGTGAAACACTCCTTATTGTTGGTAAAAATTCATTATATAACGTCCCGAAAGGTCTAACCTTCGTATCACGCAAATATCCTCTGTTCTCGTTTCGAGCTGTTGTGCAGACAGATTTAGATCGCTATGGAGTCCATCAAGGCCTCGAAGGACAAGTTCTTTGAGAAGTTCATCAACACCTACCTCGCGGAGGTGCTGCAACACCCTCAAACCATGGAGATGCGTGAGGGGGTGCTGCACATCTGTGACGTTGAGGGGCCCAAGAAGACCGGTAGCGTGGAGAGGCTCGAAGCAATGGTGCAGCAGGTCTTCAAGTGCCAGGGGATGGTGGAACGCGGACTCAACACCAACCACATGATGATTACGGAGTTCACCAACAAGCACAAGATAGACGCCAATGACATTGTGGATCACATCTTCAAGCTTTACGAGAGAATCGAGCACCTCCAAGCCCAGATCTACGACCTGCAAAACCAGAACTGTGAGTATGAGTGTAGATTTAAAGCAATGCGATTGGCTGCAGATTTGAGGATCCCGGAGACTCGATCATCTTTCCCTGATGGAGAACCTATGCCTTGGAAGACGGAGGATCAACCCCGGATTCCAACAACTCCACCACCATCACCTTCGAAGGAAGACAATTAAACACACGGGTATGGGCACTTCCCTTGGCTTGTGCCAAGCTTGGGGGAGTTGCCCCGGTATCGTATCACCATCACATCTTTTGCCTTTACCTTCATATTAGTTCGATCCTTTTGGTAATATCTTTATCTAGTAGAATAAAGTTTTTTAGAATGATCTAAGTTTGAGTGTTGCTTAGTGTTACCCCCATTGTAATCAAGTTCGTGAGTTATATAATAAAGAGTGTTTTAGTTAAGGAATTTGCTTCTGGCCATGATCTAAAGAAAATAATAATAAGAGAACAAAAGCATGAAAGATCATGTGATTATCTTACGGGAAGTGATAACTTCACATATAAAAAGAATGTTGACTGAAACTTGTTGTGGGTAGACAAAGGTAGACCTTGGTCATTGATGCAATTAAAAGGAAGTAATAAAGAAAGAGAGGTTCACATATAAATATATCATCTTTGACACCATCTATGATTGTGAACACTCATTAAACTATTGCATGCTAAGAAGTAGATGTTGGACAAGGAAGACAACATAATGAAACATGTTTGCCTGGTTCCGAACAATGCTATATGATTATGGATCCTTTAGCATGTGACGCTTGCTTCCACCTCATATTAGCCAAAACTTCCGCAATAAGTAGAAATACTACTTGTGCATCCCTAAAACCCCCAACCCAGTTTTGCCATTAGAGTCCACCATACCTACCTATGGATTGAATAAGATCCTTCAAGTAAGTTGTCATCGGTGCAAGCGATAAAAATTGCTCCCTAAAAATGTATGATCTATTAGTGTGTGGAAAATAACCTTTGTACGAACCTGTGATGAGGAAGACATAAAAGCACCAGACTGCATAATAAAGTTCTTTATCACAGGGGGCAATATAAAGTGACATTCCTTCACACTAAGAGATCACACATCCAAACCTTAAAAGCGCATGACAACCTCTGCTTCCCTCTGCGAAGGGCCTATCTTGTACCTTTACTTTTTATCTTTAAAAGAGTCATGGTGATTCTCACCAATCACTTATCTTGCCATCATCTTGGCAAGCGTCATGTGCTAGGGAAAGATCTATATTCATATATCGACTTGGAAGTAAGTAATCATGAATTATTATTGCTGACATTACCCTTGAGGTGAAGAGTTGGGAGGTGAAACCATAAGCCCCTATCTTTCTCTGTGTCCAGCTGAAACTTTGATCTCGTGAGTACAGCGTGAGTTTTAGCAATTGTAGAAGACTAAAAGATGATTTAGTATGTGGATTTGCCTTACAAGCTCTTATTTGACTCTTTCTGATGTTATGATAAATTGCAATTGTTTCAATGACTGAAGACTATTGGTTTTTAATTCTCAATAAGATTCTGGATGCATGCTTTACATTGTGAATGAATTGTCACTTCAGCATAAGGAATTATATGACGATATTGTTGTTCTGAATATGATCATGATGCCTGCATGTCCGTATTTTATTTTATCAACACCTCTTTCTCTAAACATGTGGGCATATTTATCGATCTCGGTTTCCGCTTGAGGACAAGCGAGGTCTAAGCTTGGGGGAGTTGATACGTCCATTTTGCATCATGATTTTATATTGATATTCATCGCATTATGAGTTGTTATTACACGTTATGGTACAATAATTATGCCTTTTCTCTCTTAATTTACAAGGTTTACATGAAGAGGGAGAATGCCAGCACCTGGAATTCTGGGCTGGAAAAGGAGCAAGTTTGAGATGCCTATTCTGCACAACTCCAAAATCCGTAAAAATCAACGAGGAATTATTTTGGAATATATAAAAAATACTGGGCCAGAAATATACGAGAGAGGAGCCACCAGGAGGCCACGAGCCTTCCAGGCACGGGGTACCCCCCTGGCCGCGCCTAGAGGGATCGTGGGCCCTCTGTAGCTCCTCTGGCCCCCATCTTCACCTATATCAAGGGTTTCGTCCGAGACAAATCAAAATAGAGATTTCGGGAGGAGACGCCGCCGCCACGAGGCGGAACTTGAGCAGAACCAATCTAGAGCTCCGACAAGGCTGTTCTGTTGGGGAAACTTCTCTCCCGGAGAGGGAAATCGTCACCATCGTCATCACCAACACTCCTCTCAGTGGAGGGGACCCATCTCCATCAACATGTTCATCAGCACCATCTCATCTCCAAACCCTAGTTCATCTCTTGTATTCAATCTCTGTCTCGCAACGCCGATTGGTACTTGCAAGCTTGCTAGTAGTGTTAATTGCTCACTGTAGTTGATGCTAGTTGGTTTGTTTGGTGGAAGATCATATGTTCAGATCCTTAATGCTATTCAATACCTCTATGATCATGAACATGTTTATGCTTTGTGAGTAGTTACATTTGTTCCTGAGGACATGAGATAAGTCTTGCTAATAGTAGTCATGTGAATTTGGTATTCGTTCGATATTTTGATGCGTTGTATGTTGTCTCTCCTCTAGTGGTGTTATGTGAACGTTGACTACATGACACTTCACCATTATTTGGGCCTAGAGGAAGGCATTGGGAAGTAATGAGTAGATGATGGGTTGCTAGAGTTACAGAAGCTTAAACCCTAGTTTATGCGTTGCGTCGTAAGGGGCTGATTTGGATCCACTAGTTTAATGCTGTGGTTAGACTTTGTCTTAATTCTTCTTTCATAGTTGCAGATGCTTGCGAGAGGGGTTAATCATAAGTGGGATGTTTGTCCAAGTAAGGACAGCACCCAAGCACCGGTCCACGCACATATCAAACTATCAAAGTAGCGAACGCGAATCATATGAACATGATGAAAACTAGCTTGACAGTAATTCCCATGTGTCCTCGGGAGCACTTACTTTATATAAGAGTTCGTTCAGGCTTGTCCCTTGCTACAAAAGGGATTGGGCCATATTGCTACACCTTTGTTACTATTGTCACTCGCTACCCATTACAAATTATCTTATCATACAACTATCTGTTACCGACTATTTCAGTGCTTACAGAGAATACCTTACTGAAAACCGCTTATCATTTCCTTCTGCTCCTCATTGGGTTCGACGCTCTTACTTGTCGAAAGGACTACGATAGATCCCCTATACTTGTGGGTCATCAAGCACTACGGGGGACGACGGGGAGGAGGGGTAGGGCTGCGCCGAGAGAGAGAGACAGAGATGTGTATTCCAGGCAGCCCCAAACCGTCCACTATATATAGGAGGAGGAGGAGGGAGGGCACATTCCCTAGGTTTCCCACCCTAGGGCTGCGGCCGTCCCTAGATGGCCCTTGGGGCGGTGGCCAGGAGAGGAAGAGGAGGGGCAGCGCCCTAGGTGGGCCTAGGGCCCATCTGACCCTAGGGTTTGCCCCCTTCCCACCTCTCTATGCCTTGGGCCCTTGTGGGAGGCGCACCAGCCCACCTAGGGGCTGGTTCCCTCCCACCTTCGGCCAACGCAGCCCTTTGGTGTCAGTGGCCCCACACGGTGGACCCCCAGAACCCTTCCGGTGGTCCCAATACGTTACCGGTGATGCCCAAAACACTTCTGGTGACCAAAACCTCACTTCCTATATATGAATCTTTACCTACGGACCATTCCGGAACTCCTCGTGACTTCCGGGATCTCATCCGGGACTCCTAACAACCTTTGGTAACCACGTACACTATTTCCCTATAACCCTAGCGTCATCGAACCTTAAGTGTGTAGACCCTATGTGTTCGGGAGGCTTGTAGACATGACCGAGACACCTCTCCGGTCAATAACCAACAGTGGGATCTGGATACCCATGTTTGCCACCACATGCTCCATGATGATCTCATCGGATGAACCACGATGTCCGGGATTCAATCAATCCCGTATACAATTCCCTTTGTCTACCGATATGACACTTGCCCGAGATTTGATCATCGGTATCCTATACCTTGTTCAATCTCATTACCGGCAAGTCTCTTTACTCGTTCTGTAACACATCATCACATGTCTAACTCCTTAGTCACATTGAGCTCATTATGATGATGTCTTACGGAGTGGGCCTAGAGATACCTCTCCGTTGGACGCAGTGACAAATCCCAGTCTCGATTCTTGCTAACCCAACAGATACTTTCGGGGATACCCGTAGTATACCTTTATAGACACCCAATTACGTTGTGATGTTTGGCACACAAAAGTATTCCTATGGTATCCGGCAGTTTCACAATCTCATGGCCTAAGCAAATGATACTTGACATTCGAAAAGCTTTAGCAGACGAACTACACGATCTTGTGTTATGCATTGGATTGGGTGTTGTCCACCACATCATTCTCCTAATGATGTGACCCTGTTATCAACGACATCCAATGTCCCTGGTCATGAAACCGTGACCATCTATTGATCAACGAGCTAGCCAACTAGAGGCTCACTAGGGACTTGTTGTGGTCTATGTATTCACACATGCATTACGGTTTCTGGTTAATACAATTATAGCATGAACAATAGACAATTATCATGAACAAGGGAATATAATAATAACCATTTTATTATTGCCTCTAGGACATATTTCCAACAGTCTCCCACTTGTAGTAGAGTCAATAATCTAGTTACATTGTGATGTATCGAACACCCATAGAGTTCTGGTGTTGATCATGTTTTGCTCGTGAGAGAGGCTTAGTCAATGGATCTACGACATTCAAATCCATATGTACTTTACAAATATATGTATCTCCTTCATGAATGTAATCACGAATGGATTTGAAGCAGCGCTTGATGTGTCTTGTCTTCTTGTGAAACTTGGGCTCCTTGGCAAGGGCAATAGCTCCAGTGTTGTCACAGAATAGAGTCATCGGGCCCGACGCATTGGGAATCACTCCTAGGTCGGTGATGAACTCCTTCATCCAGACTCCTTCCTTTGCTGCTTCCCAAGCAGCTATGTACTCCGCTGCACATGTAGATGCCACCACGACACTTTGCTTCGTGCTGCACCAGCTGACTGATAACCCATAAGTATAGGGGATCGCAACAGTTTTCGAGGGTAAAGTATTCAACCCAAATTTATTGATTCGACACAAGGGGAGCGAAAGAATATTGTCGAGTATTAGCAGTTGAGTTGTCAATTCAACCATGCCTGAAAGTTTTAGTATCTGCAGTAGAGTTTTAGTAGCAATGTAATATAATAGGAATAGTAGTAGCGGTAACAGTAGCAGTAGTGATTGGAGTAGCAAGTGTGACAGCAGTAGCGGGAAAGTAACTAAGCAAGGACCAGTATAGGAAAAGCTCGTAGGCATTGGACCGGTGATGGATGATTATGCTAGATGATATTCATCATGTAACGGTTATAACACAGGATAATATGTAACTAGCTCCAGTTCATCAATGTAATGTAGGCATGTATTCCGTATATAGTCATACGTGCTTAGGGAAAAGAAATTGCATGGCATCTTTCGTCCATCCCTCCCATGGCAGCGGGTTCCTAATGGAAACTAAGGTATATTAAGGTCTCCTTTTAATAGAGTACCGTAACAAAGCATTAACACATGGTGAATACATGGAATCCTCATACTATGGTCATCTCCGGGAGTGGTTCCGGCTATTGTCACTCCGGGGTTGCCGGGTCATAACACATAGTAGGTGACTACAACTTGCAAAATAGGATCAAGAACACACATATATTGGTGAAAACATAATAGGTTCAGATCTGAAATCATGGCAGTCGGGCCCTAGTGACAAGCATTAAGCATAGCAAAGTAGTAGCAACATCAATCTTAGAACATAGTGGATACTAGGGATCAAACCTCATCAAAACTAACTCGATTACATGATAGATCTCATCCAACTCATCACCGTCCAGCAAGCCTACGATAAGGTTACTCACGAACGATGAAGAGCATCATGAAATTGGTGATGGAGGATGGTTGATGATGACGATGGCTTCGATTTCCACTCTCCGGAGCCCAAAACAGACTCCAGATCTGCCCTCCCGAGGAAGAACATGTGGTGGAGGCGGCTCCGTATCGTAAAACGTGATTATTTCTTCTTCTTGATTTTTTTTGGGACGAATAGGGTTATATGGAGTTGGAGAGAAGGTCGGAGGAGCCACGTGGGCCCCACGAGCCTGCCAGGCGCGGCCAGGGGGGTACTCGTGCCTGGTGGGCTCGTGGCCCACTGGCAGCCCCTCTCCGGTTGATTCTTTCGCCAGTATTTTTTATATATTCCACAAAAATTCCTCGTAAATTTTCAGGTCATTCCGAGAACTTTTAGTTCTGCACAAAAACAACACCATGGCAGTTCTACTGAAAATAGCGTCAGTCTGGGTTAGTTCCATTCAAATCATGCAAATTAGAGTCCAAAACAAGGGCAAAAGAGTTTGGAAAAGTAGATACGTTGGAGACGTATCAACTCCCCCAAGCTTAAAGCCTTGCTTGTCCTCAAGAAATTCAGTTGATAAACTGAAAGAGACAAAAGAAAAACTTTTACAAACTCTGTTTGATCTTGTTGTTGTAATTATGTCTAACTCATATTTAGATTTTCAGCAAGATCATAAGCTAACCACATAAGCAATGACATAAAGCACGGTATACTCATGTCAATGGCATAATCAACTAGCGAGTAATAATAATAAGTTTCAAACGTCAACACTTCAATCAAAACAATCATGATATAATAGGAATAGATGGTATCTCGCTAGCCCTTTCTGAGATCGCAAAACATAAATGCAGAGCACCTTCAAAGACCAAGGGCTGACTAGAAATTATACTTCATGGCAAAGAAGATCCAGTCATAGTCATACTCCATATCAATTAATAGCAAAGCATACAAATGACGAAGGTGCTCTCTAACTGGTGCTTTTTAATAAGAAGAGGATGACTCAACAAAAATGTAAATAGATAGGCCCTTCGTAGAGGGAAGCACTGATTCATAGAGGTGCCAGAGCTCAAGCTTTTTAAAACGGAGATAAATGATTTTTGGGGTAGCATGCTTTCATTGTCAACGCGATAACCAAGAGTTTTCACCATCTTCCATGCTACACGTATTATAGGCGGTTCCCAAACAGAATAGTAAAGTTTTGACTCCCCCTCACCGATCAGTCACACTCCATGACTAGCCGAATCCTCGGGTGCCGTCCATACCAACAACAATCCAGGGGGAGTTTTGTTTGCAATTATATTTTTATTTGATTTGAGCATGGAACTGGGCATTCCGATTACCGGCCCCTTTCTCGTGAATGATAGTGAATAAACACATATCGAGGATAACACACCTAGCATGGAAGATACTGACCGCCCCTTGTCACAACATGAGCGGTTAGGGCATACAAAACAGACTATTATTTGAAGGTTTAGAGAATGGCACATGCAAATTTACTTGGAACAACAGGTAAATACCGCATATAGGTAGGTATAGTGGACTCGTATGGAACAACTTTTGGGTTTAGGAAGTGGATGCACTAGCAGTATTCCCGCTTAGTACAAGTGAAGGCTAGCAAAAGACTGGGAAGCGACCAACTAGAGAGCGACAACAGTCATAAACATGCATTGAGATTAACCAACATTGAGTGTAAGCATGAGTAGGATATAAATCACCATGAACATGAATATCGTAGAGGCTATGTTGATTTTGTTTCAACTACATGCGTGAACATGTGCCAAGTCAAGCCCCTTGAATCATTCAAAGGAGGATATCATCCTATCATACTACATCACAATCATTTTAAAATTCATGTTGGCATCCAAGACAAACCATTATAAGCTCCTAGCTAATTAAGCATGGCATAAGAAACTATGATCTCTAAGTTGTCATTGCAAACATGTTTCTCTCATAACAATGCTGAATTAGGAATGATGAGCTAGTCATATTTACAAAAACAAAATAGGTCGAGTTCATACCAGCTTTTCCAGGCTCAGACACTTCATCATATATCGTCATTATTGCCTTTCACTTGCACGACCGAATGATGTGAATAATAATAAGAGTGTTCGTGCATTGGACTAAGTTGGAATCTACAAGCAAACTCAGAGGAGAAGACAAGGTAATATGGCTCTTTTATGGATAAACAATAATGCATATGAGAGCCACTAATCATTTTAATCATGGTCTTCTACCTCGACTCAAAGAAAAAGAAAACTATTTACACAGGAAAGCTCCCAACAAGAAAAGGAGAACGGGAAAATATTTTTGATTTTTCTTTTTAGTTACTACCTAGCATGCAAGAATATAAAGTTGTAACTAATTTTTTTTAGTTTTTTCTCATTTTTATTTTTTTTTGGATTTTTCTCAAATTAACCAAACACACAAGAAGAATGTGAGAAAAGAAAATAAACTAGCATGGATGATGTAATGAAAAAGTGTGAACACCGACTATCAAAGTGAATGTGTGAACATGAATATAAAGTCGGTGAGAAACACGTACTCCCCCAAGCTTAGGCTTTTGGCCTAAGTTGGTCTACTCCCAAGGCTGGTCCTGGTGATATCCAAAATCATAATGGGGGTTATATTGAGATGCGGCAGCTACCGCCTGAATAGCTGCCTCACGAAGGTGAGCAGCCTTCACTTCTCTCTCATACTCCTCTGCCTCCCTTTTAGTTATGTAATATCTTTGTTTTCCCTGAAAATCAAAGAAGGCACGAGCAGGAAGAGTAATATGGAAAACACGCTGTCGATCAAATATTAGTCGGTATAAGAGGGACTCATTGCTCCTCTCAAGGAACTGAAAGCATATCATAGCAGCACGATCAAGGAAGGCGCTATGAAGCGGGGTATCTCCAATCTGGATGGGTATTCTAAGATAATTAGCTAGGCGAGTGGCATAGATACCACCAAAGAAATCTCCCTCATTAGCATTGTTATTTAGTCTCCTAGCAATTAGAGCTCCCATGTTAAAACTTTAATCGCCTGTTACTGCAGTCTTAAGTATACCAAGGTCTGGGGCGCAGAGGTGGCTGTGATCACGCTTATGATTAATGCATCTACCTATGAAGTGAGCAAAATAATGTAAGGCAGGAAAATGAATGCTCCCCATGGTAGCCTGCGTAACATCCCTAATCTCTCCAACAGTTATACCAGAAATATAATCTCTAACAGATGACTTAGGAGGGTCATTGGTACTACCCCAATCAGGTATCTTGCATATTCTATTAAAATCCTCTAAATCCATGGTATACGATTTATCATAAAGATCAAATAATATGGATGTGTTATGACCAGCTAAAAATTTGAATCTACGGACAAAGGAGGCAGTGACAGAAGTATACTGTTCACATTTATCGGAGATGAATTCTTCGAGCCCGGCGTTACGGATAAATGTATCAAACTCGTCCGTGAAGCCTGCATCAATCATGAATTCATCGGAAGGCCATTCACATGGTTGCACTGATGCGTCTCTCGGCTGATAAAAATCGGTCTCTCGAATCGCGGGACAGGGACCCCTCCTGCTTGAGGAACCTCCATGATAGCTCTTCCTAAACATTTTCCTTTTTCTGAAATAATTCTGGATTTTTCAGTGGCTCAAAATAAAAGTGAACAAACCTTAACAAAACTCATAGCAACTACTCCTACAAGTGCCTAGAGGCCATATCTAGCATCAAAACTACTTGGGACCAAATAAGATTAACATGCGAAGCTCAAGAACAGGGTCACCAAGGCAGCAATAATATGCAATGAATAAAGCACTAGAACAAAAACTAATTGGACTAATGGAGGAGTCACATACTAAGGAACAATTCCCTAAAACAGTTCGATGAATGGAGCTTTGCACAAGGAGATCGAAAAACACAGCAAAATGAGCAAGAACATGGGTTTGAGCTGTGGGGTGATTTTTTCTGGAGGTGGAAGACGGAGATGGGGGCTGGAATAAGTGGAGGGGGGCCACGTGGGCCCCACGAGCGTGCCAGGCGCGACCAGGGGGTGGCCCACGCCTGGTGGGCTCGTGACTCACTGGTGCATCCCCCTCGGTAGTTTTTTATCTCATAAATTCTAAAATATTCCAGAAAAAATCATACTTGAATTTCAGGGCATTTGAAGAATTTTTATTTTTAGGTTATTTTTTATTGGACGGATAATGCAGATAACAGGAAAGTAATGCTATATTTATTATTTTTCTACTAAATAACAGAAAGTAAAAGTTGGGAGCAGAAAATTGTGACTTCTAGATTCATCCATCTCATGGTCATCAAAAGAAATCCATCAATGAGGTTGATCAAGTCTCCTTGACAAACTTTTTCGAGTCACATGAAACCGGAGAATTTTCGAAGAATCACTAGGGTACCTCAATGGGAATATGCATATCCCCAACAATAAGTATATCATATGCCATCTTGATAGTAGGTACAGGGAATTCAAAGCTTCCAATGATAATAGATGAAGGTTTTTCAATAGAAATTATGCAATGAACCCGATATAGTTTCTTCGGAAAGTGCACCGTGTGTTCATTACCATTGACATGGAAAGTGACATTGCGTTTGTTGCAATCAATAACAACTCTTGCAGTGTTCAAAAAGGGTCTTCCAAGGATGATTGCCATGGCATAATCCTCGAGAATATCAAGAATTACAAAGTCCGTTAAGTTAGTAACGTTTGCAACCACAACAGGCACGTCCTCGCAAATGCCGATAGGTAAAGCAGTTGATTTATCGGCCATTTGCAAAGAAATTTCAGTAGGTGTTAAATTATCCAATTCAAGTCTACGATATAAATAGAGAGGCATAACACTAACACCGGCTCCAAGATCACATAAAGCAGTTCTAACATAATTTCCTTTAATGGAGCAAGGTATAGTGGGTACTCTAGGATCACCTAGTTTCTTAGGAGTCCCACCCTTAAAAGTGTAATTAGCAAGCATGGTGGAAATTTCAATATCAGGTATCTTCCTTTTATTAGTCACAATATCTTTCATGTATTTAGCATAAGGAGACATTTTAAGCATATCAGTCAATTGGAAAAAGATAGGTCTAATCATTTCAACAAAGCGCTCAAAATCCTCACCATCCTTTTTCTTGGATGGCTTGGGAGGAAAGGGCATGGGTTTCTGAACCCAAGGTTCTCTTTCTTTACCGTGCTTCCTAGCAATAAAATCACTCTTATCATATCTTTCGTTCCTAGGTTGTGGGTTATCAGGTTCAATAGCAGGTTCAATCTCCACATCATTACCATTACTAGGTTGAGCATCAATATGAACATCATTATCAATATTATCACTAGGCTCATGTTCATCACCAGATTGTGTCTCAGCATCAGAAGTAGATATATCATTTGGGTTTTCAGGAGTAACATCAACAGGTTTACTAGCATGCAAGTTCCTATCATCTTTCTTTTTCTTCCTATTACCAGGATAACTAGGTGCATCAGTATTAATTCCTTGAGAATTTTGCTCAATTCTCTTAGGGTGGCCCTCAGGATACAAAGGTTCCTGAGTCATTCTACCACCTCTAGTAACAACTTTAACAAAATTATCATTCAATTCATTAAGCAAGTCATTTTGAGCCTTGAGTACTAGCTCTACTCGAGTAGTGACCATATAAGCATGTTTACTAATAAGCTTAAGATCATTAACATTTTTATCCATACAAGCACTTATATGATTAATCATACGAGCATTTTGTTCAAGTTGTCTGCTAACATAATCATTAAAAATCTGTTGTTTGGCAACAAAATTATCAAATTCATCTAAGCACAAGCTAGCAGGTTTATCATCAGGAATATCACTCTCATTGAATCTACGAAGAGAATTTACCTCTACTACCTGTATCGGATTATCAATACCATGTATCTCTTTTACCTTTGTTGGGTTATCAAGACCATGTATCTCTTCAATAGGTGGTAGATTCTTAACATCTTTAGATTTAATACCTTTCTCTTGCATAGATTTCTTTGCTTCTTGCATATCTTCAGGACTGAGGAATAGAATACCTCTTTTCATCGGAGTTGGCTTCGGAGGTGGTTCGGGAATAGTCCAAGCATTATCGTTGCTCAAGATATTATTCAATAGAATTTCAGCTTGTTCCACAGTTCGTTCCCTGAAAACATAACAAGCACAACTATCTAGGTGGTCCCTAGAAGCATTGGTTAGTCCATTACAAAAGATATCAAGTATTTCATTTTTTAAGAGGGTGATCAGGCAAAGCATTAAGTAACTGAACAAGCCTCCCCCAAGCTTGTGGGAGACTCTCTTCTTCAATTTGCACAAAGTTATATATATCCTGCAAGGCATTTTTTTCTTATGGGCAGGAAAATATTTCTCAGAGAAGTAGTAAACCATATCCTGGGGACTACGCACACAACCAGGAGCAAGAGAAGTAAACCGCGTTTTAGCCTCACCCTTTAGTGAGAAAGGAAACAACTTAAGGATATAGTAATAGCGAATTTTTTCCTCATTAGTGAATAGGGTGGCTATATCATTCAGTTTAGTAAGATGTGCCACACCAGTTTCAGGTTCATAACCATGAAAAGGATCAGAATCAACCAAAGTGATTAACTCAGGATCGACAGAGAACTCATAATCCTTATCAGTAACAAAGATAGGTGAAGTAGCAAACTTAGGATCATATTCCATTCTAGCATACAGAGATTTTCTTTCCACTTGAGTAATAATTTCTCAAGATCATAGCTATCCTTACAAGCAAGAAAGTCTTCAGCTACCTCTCCTTCCATAACAAAACCCTTAGGTATATTAGGCAATTCATATTTAGGAGGGCTAGGTCTAACAGGTGTAACATCAAGTTCCATTTCAACAATTTCATCAGTTTCAGAAGTATCATTTGATTCAGTAGTAACTCTAGCAATTTGTGCATCAAGAAATTCACCAAGTGGCATATCCTTATAAAGCAAAGCATGATCATAATTATCATGTATAGCAGAAGTAGCATCATCAAGCACAGTCGACATATCAGAATTAGTAGCAGGTGGCGGTGTCGCAAATTTACTCATAACAGAAGGTGAATCAAGTGCAGAGCTAGATGGAAGTTCCTTACCTGTCCTCGTAGTTGAGGGCAGAACTTTAGTTTTTGGATCTCGCAAATTCTTCATAGTGATCAATAGATATAAATCCCAACTGACTCAGAGAATAGAGCTATGCTCCCCGGCAATGGTGCCAGAAAAAGGTCTTGATAACCCACAAGTATAGGGGATCGCAACAGTTTTTGAGGGTAAAGTATTCAACCCAAATTTATTGATTCGACACAAGGGGAGCCAAAGAATATTCTCGAATATTAGCAGTTGAGTTTTTAATTCAACCACACCTAAAAGATTTAGTATCTGCAGCAGAGTTTTAGTAGCAAAGTAATATAATAGTAACAGTAGTAGCGGTAACAGTAGCAGTAGTGATTGGAGTAGCAAGTGTGACAACAGTAGCGGGAAAGTAACTAAGCAAGGACCAGTATAGGAAATGCTCGTAGGCATTGGACCGGTGATGGATGACTATGCTAGATGATATTCATCATGTAACGGTTATAACACAGGATAATATGTAACTAGTTCCAGTTCATCAATGTAATGTAGGCATGTATTCCGTATGTAGTCATACGTGCTTAGGGAAAAGAACTTGCATGACATCTTTCGTCCATCCCTCCCGTGGTAGCGGGGTCCTAATGGAAACTAAGGGATATTATGGTCTCCTTTTAATAGAGTACAGGAACAAAACATTAACACATGGTGAATACATGGAATCCTCATATTATGGTCATCTCCGGGAGTGGTTCCGGCTATTGTCACTCCAGGGTTGCCGGGTCATAACACATAGTAGGTGACTACAACTTGCAAAATAGGATCAAGAACACACACATATTTGTGAAAACATAATAGGCTCAGATCTGAAATCATGGCACTCGGGCCCTAGTGACAACCATTAAGCATAGCAAAGTAGTAGCAACATCAATCTTAGAACATAGTGGATACTAGGGATCAAACCCCATCAAAACTAACTCGATTACATGATAGATCTCATCCAACTCATCACCGTCCAGCGAGCCTACGATAAGATTACTCACGAACAATGAAGAGCATCATGAAATTGGCGATGGAGGATGGTTGATGATGACGATGGCTTCGATTTCCACTCTCTGGAGCCCACAACAGACTCCAGATCTGCCCTCCCGAGGAAGAACAGGTGGTGGCGGCGGCTCCGTATCGTAAAACGCAATTATTTGTTCTTCTTGATTTTTTCTGGGACGAATAGGGTTATACGGAGCTGGAGAGGAGGTGGGAGGAGCCACGTGGGCCCCACGAGCCTGCCAGGCACGACCAAGGGGGTACCCGCACCTGGTGGGCTCGTGGCCCACTGGCAGCCCCTCTCCGGTTGATTCTTTCGCCAGTATTTTTTATATATTCTACAGAAATTCCTCGTAAATTTTAAGGTCGTTCCGAGAACTTTTATTTTTGCAGAAAAACAACACCATGGCAGTTCTGCTGAGAACAACGTCAGTCCGGGTTAGTTCCATTCAAATCATGCAAATTAGAGTCCAAAACAAGGGCAAAAATGTTTGGAAAAGTAGATACGTTGGAGACGTATCACTGACTGCCCCTCCGTTCGAAATATACACATATCCGGTTTGTGACTTGGAGTCATCCGGATCTATGTCGAAGCTAGCATCGATGTAACCCTTTACGACGAGCTCTTCGACACCTCCATATACGAGAAACATGTCCTTGGTCCTTTTCAGGTACTTCAGGATATTCTTGACCGCTGTCTAGTGTTCTGCTCCGGGATCACTTTCGTACCTCCCTACCAAACTTATGGCAAGATTCACATCAGGTCTGGTACACAACATGGCATACATGATAGAGCCTATGGCTGAAGCATAGGGGATGACACTCATCTTTTCTCTATCCTCTGCCGTGGTCGGGCATTGAGTCGTACTCAATCTCACACCCTGTAACACAGGCAAGAACCCCTTCTTGGACTGATCCATATTGAACTTCTTCAATATCTTGTCAAGGTATGTGCTTTGTGAAAGACCTATGAGGCGTCTCGATCTATCTCTATAGATCTTGATGCCTAATATGTAAGCAGCTTCTCCAAGGTCCTTCATTGAAAAACACTTACTCAAGTAGGCCTTTATGATTTCCAAAAGTTCTATATCATTTCCCATCAACAATATGTCATCCACATATAATATGAGAAATGCTAAAGAGCTCCCACTCACTTTCTAGTAAATACAGGGTTCTCCATAAACCTGTATAAATCCAAACGCTTTAATCACCTCGTTAAAGCGAATGTTCCAACTCCGAGATGCTTGCACCAACCCATAGATGGAGCGCTGAAGCTTGCATACTTTGTTAGCATCTTTAGGATCGACAAAACCTTCTGGCTGCATCATATACAGTTCTTCCTTAAGGTAACCATTAAGGAATGCCGTTTTAACGTCCATTTGCTAGATCTGATAATCATAAAATGCGGCAATTGCTAACATGATTCAGACGAACTTCAGCATCGCTACGGGTGAGAAAGTATCATCGTAGTCAACTCCTTGAACTTGTCGATAACCCTTAGCCACAAGCGGAGCCTTCTAGACGGTCACATTACCATCTGTGTCAGTCTTCTTCTTAAAGATCCATTTATTTTCTATGGCTCACTTATCATCGGGCAAGTCCACCAAAGTCCATACTTTGTTCTCATACATGGATCCTATCTTGGATTTCATGGCTTCAAGCCATTTGTTGGAATCCGGGCCCGCCATCGCTTCTTCATAGTTCGAAGGTTCACCGTTGTCCAACAACATGATCTCCAGGACAGGGTTGCCATACCACTCTGGTGCGGAACTTGTCCTAGTGGACCTTCGAGGTTTAATAGCAACTTGATCTGAAGTTTCATGATCGTCATCATTAACTTCCTCTCCAGCTGGTGCAAGCTCCACAAAAACAACTTCCTGTGCTGTGCTGCTCTCCGGTTTGAGTGGAGGTACAATTACCTCATGAAGTTCTATTTTCCTGCCACTTACTTCTTTCGAGAGAAACTCTTTCTCTAGAAAGGATCCATTCTTGGCAACAACGACTTTGCTTTTGGATCTGAGGTAGATGGTATACCCAACAGTTTCTTTGGGGTATCCTATGAAGACATACTTTTCTGCTTTGGGTTCAAGCTTCTCAGGTTGAAGTTTCTTCACATAAGTATCGCATCCCCAAACTTTCAAAAACGACAGCTTAGGTTTCTTTCCAAACCATAATTCATACGGTGTTGTCTCAACGGACTTAGACGGTGCTCTTTTTAAAGTGAATGCGGCAGTCTCTAATGCATATCCCCAAAATGATAGCGGTAAGTCGGTAAGAGACATCATAGATCGCACCATATCCAGTAGAGTGCGATTACGACATTCAGACACACCATTTCGCTGAGTTGTGCTAGGCAGCGTGAGTTGTAAAACAATTCCACATTTCCTTAGGTGCGTGCCAAACTCGTGAGTCAAATATTCTCTGCCACGATTAGATCGTAGGCACTTTATTTTCCTGTCACATTGATTCTCTACCTCACTCTGAAATTCCTTGAACTTTTCAAAGGTTTCAGACTTGTGTTTTATTAAGTAGACATACCCATATCTGCTTAAGTCATTAGTGAGGGTGAGAACATAACGGTAGCCACCGCGAGCCTCAACGCTCAATGGACCGCATACATCGGTATGTATTATCTCCAACAAGCATTTGCTCGCTCCATTGTTCCTGAGAATGGAGTCGTGGTCATCTTGCCCATGAGGCATGGTTCGCACGTGTCAAATGGTTCAAAATCAAGAGACTCCAAAAGTCCATGAGCATGGAGTTTCTTCATGCGTTTGACACCAATATGAACAAGGCGGCAGTGCCACATGTAAGTGGGACTATCGTTATCAACCTTACATATTTTGGTACTCACACTATGAACATGTGTAACATCACGTTCGAGATTCATCAAAAATAAACCATTGACCAGCGGGGCATGACCATAAAACATTTCTCTCATAAATAGAACAACCGTTATTCTCAGATTTAAATGAGTAGCCATCTCGCATCAAACGAGATCCAGATACAATGTTCATGCTCAAAGATGGTACTAAATAACAATTATTTAGGTTTGCAACTAATCCCGAAGGTAGATGTAGAGGTAGCGTGCCGACGGCGATCACATCGACCTTGGAACCATTCCTAATGCACATCGTCACCTCGTCCTTCGCTAGTCTCCGCTTATTCCGCAACTCGTGCTTGGAGTTACAAATGTGAGCAACTGCACTGGTATCAAATACCTAGGAGCTACTACGAGTGCTGGTAAGGTACACATGAATAACAAGTATATCACATATACCTTTAACGTTGTCGGCCTTCTTATCCGCTAAGTACTTGGGGCAGTTCCGCTTCCAGTGACCGGTACCCTTGCAATAAAAGCACTCAGTATCAGGCTTGGGTCCATTCTTGTTCTTATTTCCGACAACTTGCATACCAGGCGCGACAACTGTTTTTCCGTCCTTCTTGAAGTTCTTCTTACCCTTGCCTTTCTTGAAACTAGTGGTCTTATTGACCCTCAACACTTGATGCTCCTTTCTGATCTCGACCTCCACTGATTTCAGCATCGAGTACAACTCAGGAATGGACTTCTCCATGCCTTGCATGTTGTAGTTCATCACAAAGCTCTTGGAGCTAGGTGGGAGTGACTGGAAGATTCTGTCAATAACCGAGTCATCCGTAAGATTAACTCCTAGTTGAGAGAAGCGGTTGTGCAACCCAGACATTTTGAGTATGTGCTCGCCGACAGAACTATTCTCCTCCATCTTACAACTAAAGAACTTGTCGGAGACATCATATCTCTCAACCCGGGCATGGGCTTGGAAAACCATTCTCATCTCTTGGAACATCTCATATGCTCCGTGTTTCTCAAAACGCTTTTGGAGCCCTGGTTCTAAACTGTAAAGCATGCCGCACTTAACCAGGGAGTAATCATCACAATGCGACTACCACGCGTCCATAACGTCTTGAGTCACTAGGAAAATGGGTGTGTCACCTAGCGGTGCATCAAGGACATACAATTTCTTGGAAGCTATGAGGATGATCCTCAAGCTACGGACCCAGTCTGTATAGTTGCTTCCATCGTCTTTCAGCTTGGTTTTCTCTACGAACGCGTTGAAGTTGAGGGCAACATTAGTGTGGGCCATTGGATCTACAATATAGATTGTAAAGACAATTGTAGACTAAGTTCATGATAATTAAGTTCACATAATCAAATTATTTTATGAAATCCCACTTAGATAGACATCTATCTAGTCATCCAAGTGACACATAATCCACGTCAACTAGCCCGTGTCCGATCATCACGTGAGACGGACTAGTCAGCAATGGTGAACATCTCCATGTTGATCATATTTTCTATACGACTCATGTTCAACCTTTTGGTCTCCTGTGTTCCGAGGCCATGTCTGTACATGCTAGGATCGTCAAGTCAACCTAAGTGTATTGCGTGTGTAAATCTGGCTTACACCCGTTGTATGCGAACGTTAGAACCTATCACACTCGATCATCACGTGGTGCTTCGGAACAACAAGCCTTAGCAACGGTGCACAGTTTGGGGGAACACATTTCTTGAAATTTTAGCGAGAGATCATCTTATTTAAGCTACCGTCGTTCTAAGCAAATAAGATGTAAAACATGATAAACATCACATGCAATCAATATAGTGACATGATATGGCCAATATCATCTTTCTCCTTTGATCTCCATCTTTGGGGCACCATGATCATAATTTTCACCGGCACGACACCATGATCTCCATCATCATGATCTCCATCATTGTGTCTTCATGAAGTTGTCTCACCAACTATTACTTCTACTACTATGGCTAACGGTTAGCAATAAAGTAAAGTAATTACATGGCGTTTTTGATTGACACGCATGCCGTACAATAAATTAAGACAACTCATATGGCTCCTCCCGGTTGTCATACTCATCAACATGCAAGTCATGAATCCTATTACAAGAACATGATCAATCTCATACATCACATATATCACATCACATCCTTTGGCCATATCACATTACATGGCATATGCTGCAAGAACAAGTTAGACGTCCTCTAATTTGTTGTTGCAAGTTTTACGTGGCTGCTATAGGTTTCTAGCAAGAACATTTCGTACCTACGCCAAAACCACAACGGGATATGCCAATTTCTATTTATCCTTCATAAGGACCCTTCTCATCGAATCCGATCTGACGAGAGTGGGAGAGACAGACACCCGCTATCCACCTTATGCAACAAGTGCATGTCAAGTGGTGGAACCAATCTCACGTAAGCATACGTGTAAAGTCGGTCTGGGACGCTTCATCCCACAATACGGCCGAATCAAGATAAGACTAGTAACGACAAGCAAATTGAAAAAATCGACGCCCACAACAACTTGTGTTCTACTCGTGCATAGATTCTACGCAGAGACCTAGCTCTGATACCACTGTTGGGAGACATAGTACTAAATCAAACAAATTCCTACATGTCGCCAAGATCAATCTATGGAGAAACCAACAACGAGTGGGGGGAGTGCATCTTCATACCTTTGAAGATTGCAAAGCGTAAGCGTTACAAGAAAGCGGTTGGTGGAGTCGTACTCGAAGCAATTCAGATCGCGGTGGATTCTGTTCTAAGCGCCAAACAACGGCGCCTCCGCGTTCAACACACGTGCAGCCCAGTGATGTCTCCTATGCCTTGATCCAGCAAGGAGGAAGGAGAGGTTGAGGGAGAGCTCCGGCAGCACGACGGCATGGTGACGGTGGAGCTGCGTGGTACTCCGGCAGGGCTTCGCCAAGCACTACGAATGACGACGACGAGGAGGGGTAGGGCTGTGCCGAGAGAGAGAGATGCATATATGACGTAGCCCCAAACACTCCACTCTATATAGGAGGAGGAGGAGGAGGGAGGGCGCAGCCTCTAGGGTTCCCACCCTGAGGCTCCAGCCGGCCCTAGATGGCCCTTGGGGCGGCGACCGGGAGAGGGAAGAGGAGGGGCGGTGTTTGGGATATAACCCCGCGGTATGACCCGCCCAAGGAGTTCTGGGTTATACCAGATGACTCGAGAGCCGGCCCAAGAATAATCCATGAGATCAATGGCCCATGAGGACAGGCGGCTCATGGCATGGGCCGCGAGGTGGCCCGGACAGAGAAGACCCGGATGCGTATGCCGCCCGGAGGTAACTTGGCAGAGAAGATAGAGGCAGACTCAGATAGATAATGAGAGTCGGTTACAAACTTGTATGACCTGTAGTCTCTACCTCCTATATAAAGGTAGACCAGGGGCGACTTAGGGGACAGGTTATCGTGAACTAGGTCAAGCTTTGGCTCCCTTTGTAATCGATGCAATAAGCTATACAACACAATCAGGACGTAGGCTATTACCTCGACTTGAGGGGCCAAACCTAGGTAAACTCGTGTCCTTTGTCCCAATCAACCCCTTTGAGTCCACCACGATAGCGATGGCTTTGAATCCAAGTCCGTTGACCCGGACATCTGCCGTGATAAATCCATGTCTGTTGGCGCCCATCGTGGGGCTAGTGCTTGGTGGTGTTGAGTTCTCAAAGGGCTCCCTTCTGGGGCTCGAAGGATACGTGGTCGGAAGGATGAGCAAGAGTCGCCGCGGCCGGCTCTACATTGACGATGACAGCTGGGGGCTTGACGCTGCATCCGTGGAATATGTATTCCGGGTTCCGTTCGATGGGATCCACGTTTTCATTGGAAAGGTTGACGGATCTACAGCCGGGCCGGACATCTGCACCGACATCGTCGAGCCGGCTCGGCGCCTGCAGCCTGCGCGTAACATGCGTCCTGCCCATGCTAATCCAGGTCAGAAGCATGTCTTCATGGGCCTCACTCAAGGTATGGATCTGGAAGCCTCCGGATCACAGGAAACTCTCGTCTATTCAGAGGTTGAATCTTGAAGTGGAGAAACAGAATCAATGTACCAGCTCCGCAATGGTGGCCTTGGGGGCTATGGCAACGTCTGCCCAGAGTCGGACCGCGCTGAGTCGGATGATCTTGGACCGCCGGTTCATGTAGCTGTGTTCATGGCGGGGTGAGGAGCCGCCACCTCAGGCGATAACCCGCCACCACCGGCTCAAGTTCTTGTGGAGTTGATGGATGAGCTCGAGGCTTTAATGACCACGGAGGTGACATCGGACAATCAAGCAGCTCGGAATTTAGAGATCGCGAGGATCAAGGGTCGGATGACAGAGGAACGGCAAAGGATGGCTGAGCTAAAAACCCAGATGGAAGAAGAGGCGGCACGTATGAAGACAGATGCTTTCCGTCTAGGGCTAGAGTAGGTATTAGCGGCGGCGGTGCATCGAAGAAGGCACCAATCCCGCTTACCAGAGCGCTACGAGGCAAGGAACCTCTTCAATACTCCTGGCGCGGGGAGAGCAACAGATGCGCCCGAAACGGAGCGGCTGACAGCTCACCCGGCCCGGCGTAATCAAGCTTCACCCGGTGGCTTCGCAACACCGGCGGGTTATTATTAACCCGACCAAGAATATGGTGGCAGCAGCCACCCGGCTTGAGACAATTCCCAGCCCAGATGAGGCGCCCTGTGTGGAGGATGTGCGGAATGCCATCGGGTACCTGCAAACGGCCATGGCGCAGCAGGAGAAATATACTCACAGCCGGAGCCGTGTTCATTCAACCCCTCTCCCTAGCCGCAGCTTTAGCCGGCGCTACGAGTCACCGGCAGGTTCCAGCAGCAGCCGGCACACAGAGATTCCAACGGGTCACCGGCCGGGTAGAGACACGCAATCATGTGTGAACCATGCGGGGAGTCCGCAAGAGGCGCCAGCCAGGCCGGCTTACTAGGAGCCCATGCCTTCTGTTTCAGTAGGGGCAGAGATAAACTCCAGGGCGGTAGGGCTGCCATGTTTGTCACCAGCTGTGCAGAGTGAACGGTTGCCAAAGGACTTCAAGGGCCCCTGCAAGGTCCCAAATTATACTGATGATTTACCCCCGAAGGCCTGGGTGGAGAGTTATGAGCTGGCCATGGAGATGCTGGATGTCAGTGAGGCGGTCTGTCCCAAGTATTTTATCATGATGCTGGAAGGTCTGGCTCGCACGTGGTTAAAGGGGTTACCACCTAATACCATCAATTCATGGGCAGAGCTCAGGGCCCGGTTCATTAAAAACTTCCAAGGGACGTGTAAGCAGCCTATGACCATCGTGGATCTTGATCACTGCGTCCAACAGGAGAATGAGTCGGCCCATCATTGGGTGCGGCGAGTCTCGACGATTATCCACTCCTCGGAGCAGATCACGGCGGCTCAAGCAGTGTTGATCTTGAAGAAGAACTGCCACTTTATCCCTCTGAAGCAGAAGCTTGGCCGGCTCAAACGTACGTGTCAAGACATGGGAGAGCTCATGACGGCTCTCATGAAGTATGCCGACTCTGACAGTACGAAGGATCCGGGATCTGATGATGAAAAGGCTAGCCAAGGTAAGAAGGGTAGTCAGAGAAAGGGCGCAACAAACAATGGTGGCCAGAGCAAGTGCAAGAATCCAGAGGCCGGGTCAGAGCTGGTGGCTAACGCAAACACCCAGCAGAATTACCCCAAAGGTAATAGGAGATTCAGACCGCCCTTTAATAAGGATAACCCTTTCTCGAACATGGAGGAGTTACTTAAGCGACCTTGTCCAAACCACAGTCTGCCTGATAAGCGGGCAACCCATAAGTGGGAGGATTGCAATTTCATGCGGCAGTATAAGCGATATTTTACGCAATCTAACAATCGAGATAACGGCCCACCAGGCGGCTCAGGACATGGTGGGTCAGGAGCTGAATTTGGCTCTGGCGGTTCAGGATCTGGTCATCCGGGTCAGAATAACCAAGGGGGACACCAACCGCATTGTGGCAACACCAACAACAATAATCAGCAGCAACATCATGATCAGTACGGTTACCAGAGTAATCCAAAACAGCTCAGTTCCGGGCAGTACCATGTTTTCACGACCAGTCTCAATAAACGGGACCAGAAGTCACGTAAACGAGTGGTCAATGCAATTGTGCCGGCTCTCCTGCAGTATTTAAAGTGGTCTGAATATGACATCGGGTCGAGCCGATAGGATCACCCGCCGCGTGTTGATGACCTGGGGCGGCTGGCTTTGGTTGTGCCCCCCAAGATAAACGGATATATGGTGAACAAGGTGCTCATGGATGGTGGCAGCAGTATAAACATCCTTTATTATGACACTTTTTGGCGGATGAAGTTGCTTGAAAAAGACTTAAAACCGTTGTCCACCGTTTTTCATGGGGTGGTCCCGGGTAAGTCGGCGTATCCAGTGGGCAGGATTTCTTTGGAAGTAGATTTTGGCGATGAGTACAATTACATGGTGGAGTCCTTGTGGTTTGAGGTGGTTAAGATCAAGAGTCCCTATCATGAATTGTTTCGACGGCCAGCTTGTGCTAAATTCATGGCTAGGCCTTGCTATGTTTACTTACAACTCAAGATGCCCGGCTTAAACGGTACCATTAGCGTACATGGTGATCGGAATACGGCTATTGAGTGTGAAGAAGGAGATGCGGCTTATGCAGAATCCAGTTGCGCTTAGGAGGAGCTTATGTTTTATAAGGAGAATGTTGACCCGGAGGATATGACCCCGCTGAAGAAGCCTACTACAGAGGTTGAGCCACCCCTCAAGTTTTCGGCGGATGATACCAAGGCAGTAGATTTCACTCCGGGCGACTCATCTAAGCACTTCATCATTGGAGCTGACATGGATCCCAAATAGGAAAGCACGCTCATCGAATTCATCCGTGAGAATCGGGACATCTTCGCATTGAAACCTTCTGACATGCTGGGTGTACCGAGAGAGTTCGCTAAGCACAACCTTAATGTGGATCCAAAGTTTAAGCCGATTAAACAGTTTCTACGGCTGTTCAATGAAGAGAGGCGCAAGGCTATTGGAAAGGAAGTTGCCCGACTCTTGGCAGCGGGCTTTGTCGTTGAAGTTTTTCACCCGGAATGGTTGGCTAACCCGGTGCTGGTTCTCAAAAAGAACAGCACATGGCGTATGTCTATGGATTACACGGACCTTAACAAGGCTTGTCCGGCTGATCCATTTGCCCTTCCTCGTATGGATTAGATCATTGATGCGACGGCAGGTTGTGAAAGTTTGTGTTTCCTGGATGCTTATTCGGGTTATCATCAGATCAAGATGGCGGTTAAAGACTAGGAGAAGACGGCTTTTATTACACCCTTTGGGGCCTTCTGTTAAGTCTCTATGCGTTTTGGGCTCAAGAGTGCTTAGGCGACTTATCAGCGATGTGTGCAGAATTGCCTGCACAGTCAGATCGGCCATAATGTTCATGCTTATGTAGATGACATCGTGGTCAAATACAGAAAGAAGTAGACTCTCTTGGAGGACTTAAGAGAAACTTTCGGTAATCTCCAGGTCTACAACATGATGCTTAACCCGACCAAATGTGTCTTTGGCGTTCCGACAGGCAAGCTTTTGGGTTACTTGGTATCTGAGCATGGCATCGAGTCTAACCCGGATAAAATCAAGGCTATTACCTCTCCGGGAGAGCCGGCTTGCATTAATGACGTTCAGCTCTTGGCAGGGTGGATTGCTGCGTTGAGCCGGTTCATAAGCCGTCTTGGAGAGAAGGCTATTCCTTTGTATCAGATGATGAAGAAGACAGACAAATTTGTCTGGAGCAAAGCGGCGGGTGAAGCACTTGAGGCACTTAAAAAACAGCTTACTGAGCCACCCGTGTTGGCCGCTCCGGCTGAGAAAGAACCGTTACTCCTTTATGTGGCAGCTAACAAGCAGGCAGTAAGTATCACAATTGTGGTTGAGCGTAAGGAAGTCGGGAAGGAGTTTCCTGTGCAAAGGCCGGTTTATTATATCAGTGAGGTCCTGACAGAATCTAAACAAAGATATCCGCATTGGCAAAAGCTGGTATACGGGATTTTCATGGCCAACCGCAAGTTAAAACACTATTTCCTAGGGCACCAGATAACTGTGGTCAATTCTGCTCCGTTGGGGGATATCATCCAGAATAGATAAGCCACAGGAAGGATTGCTAAGTGGGCGTTGGAGCTGGGACCTTTTAATTTAAAATATGTTCCTCGCACGACAATCAAATCCCAAGCTTTGGTGGATTTCATAAATGATTGGACAGAATGTCAAGCTCCCGAGGAAAAGCCGGATGACACATACTGGACTATACACTTCGATGAATCTAAGCAGTTAGAAGGGTCAGGAGCAGGAGTTGTCCTGACATCCCCCAAGGGTGATAAGTTTTTTTATGTGCTCCGGCTGATGTTCCCCTGCACTAACAATGCAGCTGAATATGAGGCTCTGCTTCATGGTCTCAGAGTAGCCAAGGAGATGAATTTAAGCCGGGTTAGATGTTTGGGTGACTCAGATCTTGTGGCTCAGCAAGTTTCAGGTACTTGGGACTCCAAGGACCCACGGATGGCGGCTTATCGACGGGCAGTTGATATTATTGCAGGTCACTTCAAGGGATATCAGGTAGATCATATTGATTGTCGCATGAATGAGGCGGCTGATGCCTTATCATGGTTAGGCTCTCAGCGAAAGCCGGTGCCACCTAATGTTTTTCTAGACGTCTTACATCATCCTACTGTTAAAATACCTTCTGAGGAAGATTTGGCCGTTCCTAACCCGGAGGCAGAATTAGTAGCGGCTTTACATGCTATCCCAAACTAGACTATTCCCTATTTGGCATATCTGACTCGGGGCGAGTTACCTGAAGATGAGGACCTGACCAGGAAGATCACCCGGCGTTCTAAGTCTATGACAATAATCAATGGTGAGTTACATAAATGCAGTGTGACGGGTGTCTTTCAGCGTTGTGTCTCACCAGAGGAAGGGCGGTAGATCTTGAACGAAATTCATGCTGGTGATTGTGGACACCACGCCGTGTCAAAATCTTTGGTGGCCAAGGCTTTCCGGCATGGATTTTTCTGGTTGACGGCTCACAAAGATGCAGAAGACCTAGTCTGGAAGTGCGACAATTGTCAAAAGTTTGGCCGGCATGCTCATGCTCCGGCTCAAGAATTAAGGATGATACCAATTACTTGGCCGTTTGCGGTCTGGGGGCTCGACGTGGTAGGGCCTTTTAAGAGGTCCAAGGATAAGAAAACACACCTCCTGGTGGCGGTAGACAAATTTACCAAGTGGGTAGAGGCAGAGCCGGTTAGCAAGTGTGATGCGGCTACATTGGTTCAATTTATTGATCTACCGTTTTGGTTACCCTCATGGCATCATCACTGATAACGGTACAAATGTATCCAAGGGGGCTATGAAGACATTTTGTGACGAAGAGTATATCCGGCTTGATGTTTCAACAGTGGCGCATCCACAATCCAACGGTCAGGCGGAGCGCGCCAACCAGGAAATTCTAAGAGGTATTAAGCCACGGCTTATGGTTCCTTTGCAGAGAACGCCCGGGTGTTGGGCTGAAGAATTACACTCCGTCTTATGGAGCATCAGAACTACCCCCAATAGATCCACGGGTTTCATGCCTTTCTTTATGGTGTACGATGCGGAGGCGGTTTTGCCCAGCGACATCCGGCATGACTCACCAAGGGTGGCGGCTTATGTTGAGACGGCCAATGAAACGGCATGCCAAGATGCATTGGACGCTTTGGAAGAGGTGCGAGAACTAGTAGCGGCTCGATCGATGATTTATCAACAAGACCTGCATCGCTATCACAGCCGTAGGGTGAAGACCTGGACGTTCCAGGAAGGTGACTTGGTGCTCCGGCTGATTCAGGACCAAACGAATATGCATAAGTTATCTCCCCCATTGGAAGGACCCTTTGTGGTCAGCAGAAATCTCAACAACGGGTCATATTATCTCATCGATATCCGAGATGACTCAGATACGGAGGGTCAAGAGACCTGCCGGCCGTGGAACATCGCGCGTCTCCGGCCTTATTTCACTTAAGGGGGTAGAGACCCTTCATTGTACATTATCATTGTACTTATTAGAGTTATATAAATAAAGGAGCATCACTGCAAAAAAGAAGCTTCTGTTGTTTCACACATCCTCATATGAGAGAAGATTAAACAAAACCGACTAAGGTAAATTAGTCATGGTGGGGGCGGCTTCTTACCTTCGGGTACAACTTCTAACGCCTATCTGCCGTTGGGTTACGCCATATTGCTGAATGGCAGTAGATGCTCAGTAAGCCGACATTTTTGCCACATAAAAAACAAAACCGACTGAGGTAAATTAGTCGTGGTCAGGGCGGCTTCTTACCTTTGGGTACAGCTTCTAACGCCTATCCGCCGGCGGATTACGCCGTATTGCTGAAGGGGGCTTCTTACCGACGGGTATCACTTCTAACACCTGACCAGCCGGCTTTATGCCAAAATTCCGGCTAAACATGTTTAGCCGCGGTCGTGAGGAGTTTTTTACCGACGGGTAGCTAACACCTCATGACCGGCAAAGGGCGGCTTCCTACCTTCGGGTATAGATTCTAACGCCATTAGCCGGCTTTATGCCACGTAAAAACGGCTGAGGTAAATCAGTCGCGGCGAACGGCGGCTTCTTACCTTCGGGTATAGCTTATAACGCTTGTTAGCCGGCCTTAGGGCACAAAACTCCGGCTAAGGAAAATTAGCCGCTGTGAGGGCGGCTTCTTACCTTCTGGTACAGCTTCTAACGCTTATTCGCCGGCATTTCACGCCGTATTATTACCTATGGGTACGTCTTACAATGCTGATGAGTCGGATTTATGCTACAAAGCTCCGACTAACATGATTTAGCCGCAGATGAAAATTATTAAGTCCTTTCGGCTGACTCTCTATCAAAAAAGAGGAGACAAAACAAGGGTGAATCATGAATATATACAAGACAGGCGGAAAGCCGGACTTTCTCATTTAAGAGGACCAACATGGCAAACATTACGGGTAATATATATTATAAAAGCCCTCTGAGGAGCCCCAAAAATATCGATCAAAGTATTTCAAAGCTCGGACGTCGGGTCAAGAAGAGCTGGATATTACAATGAGTTACAACAAGTTAAACAATTGGCTGGCGGCTCATC
This sequence comes from Hordeum marinum, assembly GCA_022496015.1. NCBI lineage: Eukaryota > Viridiplantae > Streptophyta > Magnoliopsida > Poales > Poaceae > Hordeum > Hordeum marinum. The sequence goes on from CM039678.1 coordinate 145,285,879, forward strand.
CTGCTCCGGCTCTTCGGCTGGCTTGATCTGAAGGTTGTCCAAGTTCCAATTGCAGTCAGCTAGAGCTGCAAAAGTCCCTTCTTCAAAGAAGGGGGACGGGTCAAGATCACAAGGAAAGAGATCCTTACTGCGTGCGGGCGTCAAGTTCTTCCACTCGTAGAGAGGGCCATGAATTCTCTTCTGCTCGGCATCGTAAGCCGCCTGGTAAGTCCCCAGGTCAGCTTCTTCTGCTAAGACGGAGGCCAAGTATCGGGAGTCCTTGACGCACCGGATGTAATCAGCTTCCGTAAACTCTAAGCCTTCATCTTTCTTCGAGGGGAAGCCCTCCATCATGTCAGCCGACGTGAGCTCCGGAGCAAAAGCCAGAGCCCGGCTTATGCCTGCGACCGCTCTTTGGCGGACGACTGATTTCTTTAACTCAGCAATTTGCTTCGGCATGGTCGAGAAAAGTTCCAAGACCCCTTTCAGAGCCGAAGGGATCTTCTCCTTGTATTGCATCGCCTTGATTGTGAACATCGCGCCGCAATAAAGTTGCTCCGCCAAGGTGTAGTTGGCCTTTAGAGGCAAGAGGCTGTCGGATGCCAGTTGGCGGCTTCTAGGGCCTATACAAGACGGACATTATCATAATAAGTCGCCAACTCAGAGGTTATGCAGCAATTAAGAGTAAAGTTTCAATAAATCACCAAAGAGGGCAGATGTCATCTTTGAGATATGCTGCTTCAAAGTTTGCAGCTCGTCATAGACGGTTTTCAACCGTTGGTCAACATCATCCGCCCGCTTGGTCAGCAGTGCCTTTTCAGACATGACAAATTCCTTGAAAGCGACGAACTCTGCCTTAACTTTGACCAGCTCTTCAACCAACAGTCGACACTTTTTGTCAGTCGCGCTTTGGGCGGCTTGTTGATCAACTAGAGCAGTTTTTAAACCGGTCAACTGTGACCCGGCATCAGTCAAAGATTCCTGCAAAACATTTCAGAGCAGAGAGTAGAATAGGCAAGTCTCAAGAACATTGCAAGCAATATACATGACACTTGGGGCTAATGTCTATTTTTTCTAAGATACATCATGCAGCAGTCCCGACTCAACTTTGAACAAGTTTGAGGCGGCCCTTGGGGGCTACTATTAGCTCTTCTAAGTTATCTTTTAGAAAGAAGTCCTGGCTCAACTTTGAACAAGTTTGAGCCGACCCTTGGGGGCTACTATTAGCTCTTCTAAGTTATCTTCTAAAAGAAGTCCCGACTCAACTTTGAAGAAGTTTGAGACGACCCTTGGGGGCTACTATCGGCTCTTTTTTACCTTCTACACAAGGATCTTATCTAAAAGAAGAGTACTTATGCAAAAGTCCCGGCCTAAATCTGGGCAGAAGTTAAGCCGGCACTTGGGGGCTACGTAAGGGTATAAGGATGAGAAGTTTACCTCATACTTCCTCTTCATGAGGTTAACCAATTGAAGCTCCAGGTCTCGGCTGGTGGATAGTTGGGTCATGTAGCCAACATGAAGCTCTTCAACTGACATCTTCTCCAACGCAGAGGTTTCAAATTCCAATTTCTTGGAAGCTTCAGCGGTTTCACCCTGCTTGGTCAGTACATGAGCCGGGGAAGAATGCGGGCCGGTGCCAGTGACTTCGACTTCTGGGTCGGTTGTGTCCTTAGCCGCCTGGGCAGGGCTTGATGGTTTAGAAATATTCCTCGGCGAACTGTCCATGATGTTGTCATCAGGGGCCGGCTCTATAGAAGCCGCTGGAATATCTTCAGTCGACCACAAATCATCTGGCTTTGAAGGTTCCGTCTCTTGAGAAGCAGGGCCGAGGGAGGACTTGTTGGTCTTCCGACGCTTGGCTTGAGCTCTGCAAAATAGAAGGATCAGAATCCAAAGGATATTGCTACCATATAAAGAACCGGATGTTATAGTGAGAAAGGCTTATGGCGGTTTGATCTTGGGTGGGGGTAGAGCGGTCGCTGAAGAGTCGCCGGAAGAGGGGGACTTGTGAGAGATAAAGCAGGAAAAATGAGAAAGCATCAAGATTACAAAGGAAAGCTAAAGAAGAGTAGAGGCACAAACCTCTGCGGGGCATTTTTTAGGAGCCGGAGAGTTTGGTAAGCCGGACATGAGCTCAGTAGAGCCGACACTCCGAGTCTATCAACGCTCAGCCTGTTGTTGCTTTTTCAAAAGAATGTTGGGGGCCAGATAAGCAAGACGATGAGAGAGAGGAACTTTTCCAATAACCCACCGCGGATTTTCGGGGACAAAGTATTTTGAGCCGGAAGAAATATAGATTACCTCAGGGGTGTTGGCGCGACTGGTCTCAACATCATCCTGTGAGTAAACATGTATAAGTAAAGTAAGACCATAAAAAGGGCAGAAAGCAGCCAAGGTTTACCTGAGAGTCGGACGATTGCGGCGGGTCAAACCACTCTTCTTGTGGGGTGACTTTCTTCGATTTTTATCCAGAGCTTTCTTTTTGAGCTTCCTCGGGGGAGGAACATATTCCTTCTTCTAGAAGTCATAGTCGGCCTGGAAAGATAAACCATTCAAGCAGTGACGAGTCAGAAAGGTATGAGTGACAAGGAGCAAAGGGGGTGAAGAACTGCCTTACATCTGGAGCCGGATTTTTGGTGTATAAAGGCGCCAGACCAATGGCGCTGCATGATCCGAATGCTTCATGAACCAAGCTCTAGATGACAGTGGTAATATCATCTTCTGTCAGTGTTGATTAGCTGAAGCATAAGGAGCTGTCGTACTGGCCTTCATATTCACACATGAGCCGGCTCCTATGGCTTAGAGGCATAATCCGCTAGGAAATCCAGCAGCGGATCAAATCTAATCCCGTTAATCCGTTGGCTATGAGGGCCTTGATCTTAGCATGAGCCGGCTCATATCTTGCGCGTTCGGAAGCAGACAGCCGGCCAGGAAGCTCAGAAGTTTCCTTGAGCCGGGAGGGACGGTAGCCCAGCAGTGGACGCTCATTCTCTGGAGAGGTATCTTTGCAGTAGAACCAAGTTTTGTTCCAATCCTTCGGATGACTTGGCATTTGCATAGCCAGAAAGGTGATGTCTCTGCGCCGTTGAAGGGAAATCCCTCCAAGCTCCAAACTCCGACCGCCTTTCATCTCAGTTTGCCGGCTGGCGTAAAAGAATTCCCGGAACAACCCCACCGATGGCTTGACTTGCAGGTAAACCTCACAGAGTACTTGAAAATTGTAGATATTTGAGATGGAATTGGGGCCGAAGTCTTGGGGGTGAAGCTTGTAGAAATGAAGGACGTCACGAAAGAATTTTGAGCCGGGATGCACGAATCCTCGCTCGATGTGATCCGAGAAAACCACTACTTTGCCTTCTTGAGTACTGGGCCGCGTTTCATCACCCGGGGCCCACCAGTTGAGGACCTCCTTGGAAGGAAGAGTCCCCACGTGAAAAAAGTCCATCAGGAACTCTTCGATGATGCAAGAGTCGACCCAGTTGCAAGAGTTGGAAGCACGGGACATGGTGGCGGTTTAAAGACTGTGCAAATTAAAGAGTACGGCGAGTCAAGAGTAAGCAAATATCTATGACGGCTTACAATTTTAAGGGCTCTACAGATAAGGTGGCAAGTACCGGCTGATGAGAGCCGGAGAGGCCTAGCGGGTCAACAAAGAAAAGAGGAGCGAAAATCGGCTAAGTCCTAGGAAAATAGATTTCGTAAAGTTCAGCTAAGATTATGGATCTACAAAAACAGAAAAAATGGCTATATTTCTAGACCTAAGGATGAACAGGTGGAGCGGACGAAGTTTAAAATGGCAGGCCGAACAGGAACTGATCTATGTATTGCTATTTACCGCCTATTACGTGGCGGCACCGCGAAGTCGAGTAACTATCCGAAGCTCGTGCGCTAAAACATGGCCGACAACAATGGGGTTCGAGCTGCGAACGACGACGGCAGCAGAGGTTCCGAGAAACCCTACCGGAGAGGTTACGGACCTAAGGGAAGAATAACTTACCGGAGGTGTCGTGATGAACGCGAAGGGATCTCTGGAAATGACACAGGTTGATGCAGCGGCCTGGTTGGTGACGACGGGAAGACGACACTAGAGCAGGGTGCACTGGAGTGGAGGCATCGACAGAAGGACGACAAAGAGCGAGCGGGAAGAGGAAATGTGTTGTGCGTCGCGGTCCTATTTAAAAGGAAAGCGGGGCAGGCGCGAAAATCGAGGCGACAGAAACCATTTGACCGAGGCGGACGCCTCGATTTTTAGGATGTCCATTTAATAAGAGATTCGGTGGTATGTCAGTGGATCTTTCCTGTAGGGACCATGTGACGTCACGGCGGGTCATCGCCGGGTGACTCGCCGAGGAGCAAAAGAAAAGGATGAAGTGAGCAAGCTGAAATCAACCTAGGGCCTAATGTTGGGGATATAACCCCGTGGTATGACCCGCCCAAGGAGTTCCGGGTTATACCAGACGGCTCGAGAGCCGGCCCAAGAATAAGCCATGAGATCACCGACCCATGAGGACAGGCGGCTCATGGCATGGGCCGCGAGGTGGCCCGGACAGAGAAGACCCGGATGCGTAAGCCGCCCGGAGGTAACTTGGCAGAGAAGATAGAGGGAGACTCCGATAGACAATGAGAGTCGGTTACAAACTTTTACGACCTGGAGTGTCTACCTATTATATAAAGGTAGACCGGGGTGACTTAGGGGACAGGTTATCGTGAACTAGGTCAAGCTTTGGCTCCCTTTGTAATCGGTAAAATAAGCAATACAACACAAGCAGGACGTAGGCTATTACCTTGACTTGAGGGGCCGAACCTGGGTAAACTCGTGTCCTTTGTCCCAATCAACCCCTTTGAGTCCACCACGATAGTGATGGCCTCAAATCCAAGTCCGTTGACCCGGACATCTACTGTGATAAATCCACGACAGGTGGTGCCCTAGGTGGGCCTAGGGCCCATCTGACCCTAGGGTTTGCCCCCCTCCCACCTTGTTGCGCCCTGGGCCCTTGTAAGAGGCACACCAGCCCACCTAGGGGCTGGTTCCCTCCCACCTTCAGCCCATGCGGCCATCCGGTGCAGGTGGCCCCACACGGTGGACCCCCAGAACCCTTCCTGCGGTCCCGGTACGTTACCAGTGATGCCCGAAACACTTCCGGTGACCAAAACCTCACTTCCTATATATGAATCTTCAACTCCGGACCATTCTGGAACTCCTCGTGACGTCCAGGATCTCATCCGGGACTCCGAACAACCTTCTCTAACCATGTGAATTATTTCCCTATAACCCTAGCATCATCGAACCTTAGGTGTGTAGACCCTACGGGTTCGGGAGGCATGTAGACATGACGGAGACACCTCTCTGGTCAATAACCAGGAACGGGATCTGGATACCCATGTTGGATCCCACATACTCCACGATGATCTCATCGGACGAACCACGATGTCGGGGATTCAATCAATCCCGTATACAATTCCCTTTGTCTACCGGTATGACACTTGCCTGAGATTCGATCGTCGGTATCCCTATACCTTGTTGAATCTCGTTACCGGCAAGTCTCTTTACTCGTTCCGTAACACATCATCCTGTGGCTAACTCCTTAGTTAGATTGAGATCATTATTATGATGTCTTACCGAGTGGGCCCAGAGATACCTCTCCATCACACGGAGTGACAAATCCTATTCTCGATCTATGCCAACCCAACAGATACTTTTGGGGATACCCGTAGTATACCTTTATAGCCACCCAGTTACGTTTTGACGTTTGGCACAACCAAAGTATTCCTATGGTATCCGGGAGTTGCACAATCTCATGGTCTAAGGAAACGATACTTGACATTAGAAAAGCTTTAGCAGACCAACTACAAGATCTTGTGCTATGCTTAGGAGTGGGTCTTGTCCATCACATCATTTCCTAATGATGTGATCCCGTTATCAATGACATCCAGTGTCCATGGTCATGAAACCGTGACCATCTATTGATCAACGAGCTAGCCAACTAGAGGCTCACTAGGGACTTGTTGTGGTCTATGTATTCACACATGCATTACGGTTTCCGGTTAATAAAATTATAGCATGAACAATAGACAATTATCATGAACAAGGAAATATAATAATAACCATTTTATTATTGCCTCCAGCGCATATTTCCAACACTTTCAACTCTATTTCTCTAGGAACAAATAAAATTCAAGGGAGCTACAGCATGAGCTAGTAATCTACAACAGAATTTGCAAAGACACTAGTGACTATGTTCATGATAATGAGTTCAACTTATCATATTATTTAAGAACTCCCACTCAAATTGACATCCCTCCAGTCATTCGAGTGATACATGATCTAAATTCACCAACTCAAGTCTGATCGTCACGTGAGTTGAGGTGGTTTCAATGGTGAACATCATCATGTTGATCATATCTACTATATGACTCATGTTCACCTTTCGATCTCTTGTGTTCCGAGGCCATGTATGTACATGCTAGGCTCGTTAAGTTTAACCCGAGTGTTCCGCATGTGCAACACGGGCTTGCACCAGTTGTATGTGAACATAGAGTCCATTGATGTGTACTACGCAACCTTCTCCTTGTAGAGGTTTGTAGGACAGTAGCAATTTTCCATTAAGTGGGTGACCTAAGGTTTATCAATCCGTGGGAGGCATAGGATGAAGATGGTATCTCTCAAGCAACCCTGCAACCAACTAACAAAGAGTCTCTTGTGTCCCCAACACACCAATACAATGGTAAGTTGTATAGGTGCACTAGTTCGGCGAAGAGATGGTGATACGAGTGCAATATGGATAGTAGATATAGGTTTTTGTAATCTGACAATATAAAAACAGCAAGGTAACTAATAGTAAAAGTGAGCATGAACGGTATTGCAATGCTTGGAAACAAGGCCTAGGGTTCATACTTTCACTAGTGGAAGTTCTCTCAACAATGATAACATAATTGGAACATATAACTAGCCCTCAACGTGCAACAAAGACTCACTCCAAAGTAACTAATAGCAGAGAACAAATGAAGAGATTATTGTTGCGTACGAAACCACCACAAAGTTATTCTTTCTGATCGATCTATTCAAGAGTCCGTAGTAAAATAACACGAAGCTATTCTTTCCGTTAAATCTATCCTAGAGTTCGTACTAGAATAACACCTTAAGACACACATCAACCAAAACCCTAATGTCACCTAGATACTCCATTGTCACTGCAGGTATTCGTGGGCATGATTATACAATATGCATCACACAATCTCAGAATCATTTATTCAACCAACACATAGAACTTCTTAGAGTGTCCCAAAGTTTCTACCGGAGAGTCAAAACGTGTGCCAACCCCTATGCATAGGTTCTCGAGGTTACGAAACACGCAAGTTGATCACCAAAACATACATCAAGTACTCACATGAATATCCCATTGTCACCACAGATTGACACGTGTAAGACATACATCAAGTGTTCTTAAAGACTCAATCCGATAAGATAACTTCAAAGGGAAAACTCAATTCATTAGAAGAAGGGAGAGGGGGAAGAACATCATAAGATCCAACTATAGTAGCGAAGCCCGCGGTACATAGAGATCAAGACATCTCAAGAACACGAGAGGGAGAGAGATTAAACACATAGATACTGGTGCATACCCTCAGCCCCGAGGGTGAACTACTCCCTCCTCATCATGGAGATCGCCGGGATGATGAAGATGGCCACCGGAGATGGATCCCCCCTCCGGCAGGGTGCCGGAACAGGCTCCCGATTGGTTTTTGGTGGCTCTGGAGGTCTGCGGCGGTGGAACTTGCGATCTAGGTTTAGTTCTGATAGTTTTGGTATTTGTAAGACCGTATGGCGTCAAGAACAAGTCGAGAGGGGCCACGAGGAGGTCACGAGCCTGCCAGGCGCGGCCAGGGGGGTGCACGTGCCTGGTGGGCTCATGACTCCCTGGGCCACCTCTTTGGTGTCTTTTTCTTCAGGTATTTTTGATATTTTCCAAAAAAATCACGGAGAAAGTTTTATTCCGTTTGGACTCCGTTTGATATTCCTATCTGAAAAAGGTCAAAAACACGAAATAACAGGAACTGGCACTGGGTACTAGATTAATAAGTTAGTCCCAAAAATAATGTAAAATAGCATATTCATGCATAGAAAACATCCAAAGTTGATAATATAATAACATGGAATGATAAAAAATTATAGATATGTTGGAGACGTATCAAGCATCCCCAAGCTTAACTCCTGCTTGTCCTCGAGTAGTGAAGTGATAAAGAACGATTTTTTGATGTGGAATGTTACCTAATATATTTGTTTTATGTAATCTCTTTATTGTGGCATGAGTGTTCAGATCCGTAAGATTCAAAAACAATAGTTTAATATTGACATGAAAATTATAATACTTCAAGCATAATAGCAAAGTAATCATGAATTTTCGAAATAACAAGGCCAAAGAAAGCTATCCCTACAAAATCATATAGTCGGGATATGCTCCATCATCCCCACACAATGAATTTAAATCATGAACAACCCCGGTATTGGCCAAGTAATTGTTTTCACACTCTTATTTTTTCAAACTTTTTCAACTCTCACGCAATACATGACCGTGAGCCATGGATATATCACTATAGGTTGAATATAGTGTAGTGGAGGTTGTAAGGCAAAAAGAAGGAGATGGTCACATTGACTCGGCGTATCACTAGGCTATGGAGATGCCCATCAATAGATATCAATGTGAATGAGTAGGGATTGCCATGTAACGGATGCACTAGAGCTATAAGTGTATGAAAGCTCACAAATGAAAACTAGTGGGTGTGCACCCAACTTGCTTGCTCACGAAGACCTAGGGCAATTTGAGGAAGCCCATCATTGGAATATACAAGCCAAGTTATACAATGAAAATTTCCACTAGCATATGAAAGTGACAAAACAAGAGACTCTCCGTCATGAAGAACATGGTGTTATCTGAAGCACAAGTGTGCAAAAAGATAGTAGCATTGTCCCTTATCTATTTTTCTCTCATTTTTTTTGTTTGGGCTATTGGCCTCTTTTTTTCATTTTTTTCATTCATTTTTTTGTGGGCTCTTTGGCCTCTTTTATTTCCTCACATGGGACAATGCTCTAATAATGATGATCATCACACTTTTATTTACTTACAACTCGATACTTAGAACAAAATATATGACTCTATATAAATGCCTCCGGCAGTGTACCGGGATGTGCAATGACTCATGAGTGACATGTATGAAAGATATGAACGGTGGCTTTGCCACAAATACAATGTCAACTACATGATCATGCAAAGCAATATGACAATGATGATGTGTGTCATAATAAATGGAACGATGAAAGTTGCATGGCAATATATCTCGGAATGGCTATGAAAATGCCATAATAGGTAGGTATGGTGGCTGTTTTGAGGAAGACATATGGTGGGTTTGTGCACCGGCGGGAGTTGCGCGGCACTAGAGAGAGTAGCAATGGTGGAAGGTGAAAGTGCATCTATATCATGGACTCACATTAGTCATGAAAAACTCATATACTTATTTCAAAAGTTTTATTAGTAATCAAAACAAAGTGCTAAACGCATACTCCTAGGGGAAGGGTTGGTAGAAGTTAACCATCGCGCGATCCCGACCGCCACACAAAGGATGACAATCAATAAATCAATTATGCTCCGACTTCCTAACATAGCGGTTCACCATATGTGCATGCTACGGGAATCACAAACTTCAAAACAAGTATTTCTAGATTCAGAAAACTCTACTAACATGACTCTAATATCACCATCTCCATGTCTCAAAACTAGATGCAAGGAATCAAACTTCTCTTACTACTCAATGCACTTGAATATGAAAGTTTTTATTATATCCCTTTTGGATGCCTATCATGTTAGGACTAGTTTCATAACCTAAGAAAATTACCATGCTATTTAATACTCTCAAAATGATATAAGTGAAGCATGAAAGTTCATCAATTTCTATAAAATAAATTCATAGCAATGCTATACAAAGATATAAATGAAGCACTAGAGCAAAAGACAAACTACTCCAAAAGATATAAGTGAAGATCAATGAGTAGTTGAATAATTATTTGGCTATGTGAAGACTCTCCCATCTAAGAATTTCATATCCTAGGTACCTTATTCAAAAAAAATAAAATGACACTCCAAGGATAGCACGAATCTTGTGAATAAGCAAAATCTTAGGTTCAACCGATACTAACCGATAATTGTTGAAGAAGAAAGGTGGGATGCCAACCGGGGCATCCCCAAGCTTAGATGCTTGAGACTTCTTGAAATATGGATTAGGGTGCCTTGGGAATCCCCAATATTGAGCTTTTGTGTCTCCTTAATTCCTCTCATATGATGGTTTCCAAAATCTTAAAAACTTCATCCACACAAAACTTAACAAGAACTCGTGAGATAGGTTAGTATAAATCAATGCAAAACTATATCATCTTATACTGTAGAAAATCACTAAGATTTTATTTGACATTGCACACTGAATGCCTCTGCATATTTAAAACTCCCATCATCAAATGGAATCATTAAACAAGCAAACATATGTGAACAATGCAAACATAACAACAATCTGCCTAAACAGAACAGTCTGTGAAGAATGCAGCAAGATCCATACTTAATTAACTCCAAAAAATCTGAAACAATTCCACTCTGTATGAAATTTATAATAGCATACTTTTTCCAAATTTCAAGTTATTCTGACATACAGAAAATTCTAAGGAATTTTTGCACTACAAGCAAACTTTCTGTTTTGGAACAGCAACTCCTATACTTGCAAATTAAGCATGGTAAAGGCTATCCTTGACATTTTATTGAACTAAATGATGAAAAACATTAACATGGATATAAATAAAAGCAATTAAGTACTAATAAAAGAAAATGACGCTCCAAGCAAAACACATATCATGTGGTGAATAAAAATATAGCCCCAAGTAAAGTTACCGATGGATTGAAGACGAAAGAGGGGATGCCTTCCCGGGGCATCCCCAAGCTTACGCTCTTTGGTGTCCTTTAATATTTCTTGGGATGCCTTGGGAATGCCCAAGCTTAGGCTCTTTCCACTCCTTGTTCCGTTGTCCATCCGAACTTTACCCAAAACTAGAAAACTTCACAACACAAAACTTAACGGAACTTCGTGAGATGGGTTAGTATAATAAAGACAAATCATTCATTTTGGTACTGTCAATACAAGGTTCATAAATGTTCCCACATAATTACTAATGTATATTATCATTTACACAATTTATATCACTTAATATAATCTATGGAAACACTAAAACAAGCAAAATATGCATTGAAAACAGAATGTGTCAAGAACAGAACAATCTGTAATGATCTGAATCATAACCATACTTCTGCACCTCCCAAAATTCTGAAACAATTATTAAAATTAAGTAAATTTGTATATAAATCAGAATCAAAAATAATCAAATCAAAATATCTCTCTGGATAAAAATAAAAAATAATTTCTTGAGCACAAAGTTTCTGTCTTTTCAGCATGATCAAACAACTATCACCCAAACTAATCATAAAGGCTTTACTTGGCACTTTATTGAAATAAAAGCTATAAAACATGATTAATACAGTATACTAATCATGTGAACACACAAAAACAGTAAGGATACATATTGGGTTGTCTCCCAACAAGCACTTTTCTTTAATGCCTTTCAAGCTAGGCATGATGATTTCAATGATGCTCGCATAAAAGATAATGATTGAAACATAATGGAAGCATCATGAAGCATATGACTAGAAAATTTAAGTCTAACCCACTTCCTATGCATAGGGATTTTGTGAACAAACAACTTATTGGAGCAAGAATCATCTGGCATAGGAAGGCAAAACAAGCATAGCTTCAAAAATTTCAACACATAGCGAGGAAACTTGACATTATTGCAATATGTAGAAGCATATGATCCTTTATAATAATAATTTTCAGTAGCATCATGAATGAATTCAACAATATAACCATCACCTAAAGCATTCTTTTTATGATCTATAATCATAGAAATTTTACTACTCTCCACATAAGCAAATTTATTCTCATGATTAATAGTGGGAGTATCGTAGAAGACTTGAATACTACGAATAGTTTCCACATTAAAAGAGCAATGTTTAGCAAAAGGTTACTCATAATTGTGATAAGTTTTTTCATCGTTCTTCTTTATAGCATAAGTATCATCACAATAATCATCATAGATAGGGGGCATGCTTTCATCATAATAATTTTGATCATTCAATGTGGGGGAACTACAAAGATCATCTTTATCAAACATAGCATCCCAAGCTTGTAGCTTTGCATATAATTAGAATCATGGATATTCAAAGTATTCATACTAACAACATTGCAATCATGCTCATCATTCACATATTTTATGCCAAGCATCCTATGTAATTCTTCTTCTAGCATTTGAGCACAATTTTCTTTTCCATCATTTTCACGAAAGACATTAAAAAGATGAAGCATATGAGGTAAAATTAATTCCATTTTTGTTTTATTTTAATAAATTAAACTAGTGATAAAACAAGAAACTAAAAGATTCGATTGCAAGATCTAAAGATATACCTTCAAGCGCTAACCTCCCCGGCAACTGCGCCAGAAAAGAGCTTGATGTCTACTACGCAACCTTCTCCTTGTAGACGTTTTTCAGCCTCCAAGTGCAGAGGTTTGTAGGACAGTAGCAATTTTCCCTTAAGTGGGTGACCTAAGGTTTTTAATCCGCGGGATGCATAGGATGAACATGGTATCTCTCAAGCAACCCTGCAACCAAATAACAAAGAGTCTCTTGTGTCCCCAACATACCCAATACAATAGTAATTTGTATAGGTGCACTAGTTCGGCGAAGAGATGGTGATATGAGTGCAATATGGATAGTAGATATAGGTTTTTGTAATCTGAAATATAAAAACAGCAAGGTAACTAATAGTAAAAGTGAGAACGAACGGTATTGCAATGCTTGGAAACAAGGCCTAGGGTTCATACTTTCACTAGTGGAAGTTCTCTCAACAATGATAACATAATTGGATCATATAACTAGCCCTAAACATGCAACAAAGAGTCACTCCAAAGTAACTAGTAGCGGAGAACAAACGAAGAGATTATTGTTGGGTACGAAACCACCACAAAGTTATTCTTTCTGATCGATCTATTCAAGAGTCCGTAGTAAAATAACACGAAGCTATTCTTTCCGTTCAATATATCCTAGAGTTCGTACTAGAATAACACCTTAAGACACACATCAACCAAAACCCTAATGTCACCTAGATACTCCATTGTCACCTCAAGTATTCGTGGGCATGATTATACAATATGCATCACACAATCTCAGAATCATCTATTCAACCAACACATAGAACTTCAAAGAGTGTCCCAAAGTTTCTACTAGAGAGTCAAAACGTGTGCCAACCCCTATGCATAGGTTCCTGAGGTCACGAAACCCGCAAGTTGATCACCAAAACATACATCAAGTACTCACATGAATATCCCATTGTCACCACAGATAGACACGTGCAAGACATACATCAAGTGTTCTTAAAGACTCAATCCGATAAGATAACTTCAAGGGAAAACTCAATTCATTACAAGAAGGGAGAGGGGGAGAACATCATAAGATCCAACTATAGTAGCAAAGCCCGCGGTACATAGAGATCAAGACATCTCAAGAACACGAGAGAGAGAGATCAAACACATAGCTACTGGTATATACCCTCAGCCCCGAGGGTGAACTACTCCCTCCTCATCATGGAGATCGCCGGGATTATGAAGATGGCCACCGGAGATGGATTACCCCTCCGGCAGGGTGCCGGAACGGGCTCCCGATTGGTTTTTGGTCGCTCTGGAGGTCTGTGGCAGCGGAACTTGCGATCTAGGTTTAGTTCTGATAGTTTTGGTATTTGTAAGACTGTATGGCGTCGAGAACAAGTCGAGAGGGGCCACGAGGAGGTCACGAGCCTGACAGGCGCGGCCAGGGGGGTGCCCGTGCCTGGTGTGCTCGTGACTCTCTCGGGCCACCTCTCTGGTATCTTTTTCGTCAGGTATTTTTGATATTTTCCAAAAAAAATCACGGTGAAAGTTTTATTCCGTTTGGACTCCGTTTGATATTCCTATCTGAAAAAGGTCAAAAACACGGAAAAACAGGAACTGGCACTGGGCACTGGATTAATAAGTTAGTCCCAAAAATAATGTAAAATAGCATATTCATGCATATAAAACATCCAAAGTTGATAATATAATAGCATGGAACGATAAAAAATTATAGATATGTTCGAGACGTATCATCTATCACACCTTATCATCTTGTGGTGTCTCAACATGACGAAATTTCGCAATGGTGCACACTCGGGGAGAACACAATTTGTCTTGAAATTTAAGTGAGGGATCACCTTATAATGCTACCGTCGTACTAAGAAAAACAAGGTGCATAAAAGGATTAATATCACATGCAAATCATAAGTGACATGATAAGGCCATGAACTTGTGCTTTTGATCTCCATCTTGAAAGCACCGGCATGATCTCCATCGTCACCGGCATGACACCATGATCTCCATCATCTTGATCTCCATCAATGTGTCACCATCGGGGTTGTCACGCCCACCATGCTTCTACTACTATTGCTACCGCTTAGCGATAAAGTAAAGCATTACATAGCGCTTAATGATTGACACATAGGTCATACAATAATTAAAGACAATCGTATGGCTCTTGCCGATTGCCGTACTCATCGACATGCAAGTCATGATATTCTATACAATACATGATCATCTCATACATCACATATATCTCATCATGTAATTGGCCATATCACATCACAACATACCCTGCAAAAACAAGTTAGATGTCCTCTAGCTATTGTTACAAGTTTTACCTGGCTGCTACGGGTATCTTGCAAGAACAATTCTCACCTACGAAAAACCACAACGGTGATACATAAGTTGCTTTTCAACCTTCTCAAGGACCGCCTTTGTCGAATCCAATCCAACTAAAGTAGGAGAAACAGACACCCGCCAACCATCTTTGTGCAACAAAGTTACACGTCAGTCGATGGAATTGGTCTCTCTTAAGCGTACGAGTAAGGTTGGTCCGGCCCGCTTCATCCCACAATACCGCTGAACCAAAACACGGCCAAGGGAGGAAGCAATCTAAGCATCAACGCCCACAAACTCCTTTGTGTTCTACTCGAGATCTCATCTACACATAGACCTAGCTCATGATGCCACTATTGGGGAACATTGCATGGGAAAAAAATTCCTATGCACACACAAGATCTATCCATGGTGATGAGCATCTACGAGAGGGAGAGTGGATCTACATACCCTTGTAGATTGCTAAGCGGGAAGCGTTATGAAACACGGTTGATGTAGTCAAACGTCTTCGCGATCCAAATCGCCGAGCATCCGCGATCCCATCATGATCCGTCCGTGATCCAATCACAATCCATCCCGTGATCCCATCACGATCCATCCTGTGATTCAGTCACGAATCGTCTCGCGATCTTGATCACGGTGCTTCCGATCTAGCCTTGTACGGACGACGCCTCCGCGTTCAGCACACGTACAATTCGATGACGATCTCCGCCTTCTTGATCCGGTAAGAGGGAGAGGAGATGTAGGTGAGTTCTCTAGCATCAAAACGGCGTGGTGGGGGTGGTGGTGAACTAATCCTGCAAGGCTTCGCCTAAGCACCGCAAAACTAATCTAGAGGAGAAAAAGATCTAGAGGAAGAAGAGGGCAGCACGTGGCAATTAGGGTTATCTCTTCCCTCTAAATCCTCTAGTATATATAGGAGGGAGGGAGGGGAGGAGGCAGCCTTAAACCCTCAAGGTTTGGTCTAAATTGGAGGAGGAGGAGTCCTAGTCCAATCCTA
The DNA here is from genome assembly GCA_022496015.1 of Hordeum marinum. Classification (NCBI taxonomy): domain Eukaryota; kingdom Viridiplantae; phylum Streptophyta; class Magnoliopsida; order Poales; family Poaceae; genus Hordeum; species Hordeum marinum. Next base: position 145,301,711 of record CM039678.1, read on the forward strand.
TTAGAAGTAGGATTCCACCATTCCACTTGGAAACTCTTTCCACCTCTCCACCTTTTGGGTTTTTACCACCCCTAGCCGCATGGGCCTTAGTTGTGGCTTAGTAAAGCCCACCAGGTTCTGGTTTGACTCCTCCCACAGCCCATGAGGTCCTCTGGGTCGAGACATCCCTCCCGATGGTCCCCCGGCACCCTCCCGGCACTCCCGATACACTACCGATGAGCCCGAAACTTTTCTGGTGACCAAAACAAGACTTCCTATATATCAATCTTGACCTCCAGACCATTCCGGAGCTCCTCGTGACGTCTAGGATCTAATCTAGGACTCCTAACAACCTTCTATCACCACCATACATAACTCTATACTACCCAAACGTCACCGAACCTTAAGTGTGCAGACCCTGCGGGTTCGAGAACTATGTAGACATGACCGAGACACCTCTACGGTCAATAACCAATAGCAGGACCTGGATGCCCATATTGGTTCCTAAATATTCTACGAAGATCTTTATCGGTCGAACCTCTATGTCAAGTATTCAGCTAATCCCGTATGATGTTCCCTTTGTTCTTCGGTAAGTTACTTGCCCGAGATTCGATCATCGGTATCTGTATACCTAGTTCAACCTCATTACGGGCAAGTCTCTTTACTCGTTCCATAATACAAGATCTCGTGGCTAACACTTAGTCACATTGCTTGCAAGGATTATTGTGATGTTGTATTACCGAATGGGCTCTGAGATACCTCTCCGTCACACGGAGTAACAAATCCCAGCCTTGATCCATGCCAACCCAACAGACACCCTTGGAGATACCTTTAGAGCACTTTTATAGTCACCCAGTTACGTTGCGACGTTTGATACACACAAGGCACTCCTCTGGTGTCAGTGAGTTGCATGATCTCATGGTCATAGGAACAGATACTTGACATGTAGAAACTGAGTAGCAATAAACTGACACGATCATAAGCAACGTTTATAGTTTGGGTCTTGTCCATCACATCATTCTCCTAATGATGCGATCCCGTTATCAAATGACATCTCATGTCCATTGCTAGGAAATCTCAACCATCTTTGATCAACAAGCTAGTCTATTAGAGGCATACTAGGGACATGGTGTTGTCTATGTATCCACACATGTATCTGAGTTTTCGATTAATACAATTTTAGCATGGATAATAAACGATTATCACGAACAAGGAAATATGATAATAACTAATTTATTATTGCCTCTAGGGCATATTTCCAACAAATCTTGCATTTAAAAATTGTTAATGAAGCATTTGAAAAGGTTTAGCAGTGTGTATAAGAAAAATGGTGACCAAGTTTTCAAAAAATGTTAATCTTATCTTGAAAAATATTAACCAAGTTTTTGAAAACTATTAAAAATCTGTATAGAGAAAATATTGACTATGTATAATAAAATATATATCTATATTAAAAATATGTTAAACGTGTCTTATACAAATGTTGTCGACATAAAAAAAATGTAGAATCAAAACCAAAAGAAACAAATAAAAGAAAAAAAGACAAATAAAAATTGAATAATACCCAATAAATAAATGAAAATAACCAGAGAAGGAAAAAAGAAAAGAAACAAAGGAGAACGAAAAAAGAAAGAAAGAAATAAAGAAAACCAAAGAAAAACTACAGAAAAGGAAAGAAAGTAAATAAAACTAATGAAAAGAGAGAAAAACCAGTGAAAAAATCAAAGAAAAATAAAAAAGAGGAAAATGGAGAAGAAACAGTGGAAAACCCAACTCGTTTTGACTTAATTAAACCCGCCCTACTTCTCCATCACAAACTGAGCCTAGCGCAGTGGCTAGCCGCGCTTGCCCACTACGAGGAGGCCATATTTTGAATCTTGTCCAACCTTTCTTTTTCTCGTCTCTTTTTCCTATATTTATTGTGTCTTTTGGCGCTGGTCCATTTCTGTAGACCCCTTTAGTGAGACATCCTACAGTCTGGTTGAAAGTGAGATATAAGCACCACGGTCAGTTATTGCCCCGCCCCCCAAGTGCAAGGGTTTGTTGCAAGCCAAAAGTTTCACTCGGTGATTAAACCTAGGATTTCAATTCATAGAGATAACACATATACCCCTGTCATGTGTTATTGCAATATGATACAAGCCTATTTGTGTCCCAATAGTTCTCATGAGGTTGTCAATCTCGCTGGTTTGCAAGTTGCAAAAAACTACGAGTAGATCATGCTATATAGATATTTTTATATTGTTAAATAAATAATAACTGGAAATAAATTGCAAGAAAACAAGATTTAGGAAGTTACATTGTGGAGAAAATCGGACCAGGGCTCACAGGTTTGCTAGCATAATCTCTCACGAAGGCCGTGACACATGAATATAAGCATATGCGTGTGGATCAATCAAACAATTATGAAAAATTATGACATATATGTTAGTGTAATTGAGATCATGTTATATGAGAAGTCGTCCTTAAATCAAACAGACCAACATCCATTATATTAATGGGTAATACTCCACTCAATGAGATTGAAACTCTCACATACACTTAAGTATTAAGTAATAAAACAGAGCATTGGATATCCTTATATGAGCATACTTGGAATATCTCCCTCCCCACTATTGTTGAATCTCTACAGCTTGAGAACCTCATCCCCTAATGCTCATATACCATAAAATCTTTGGGTGAAATCAAAGAGGAGCCCCTGATGTTCTACTCCATCGAGACAAATCCATCGAGTTAATCATGTTTCTTTGTTATTCATGTGTACTTGGAGTTACTATATTGTTGTTGTCCTTTACAAAGAAGTTTTGGAGGCCACCTCATGGTCTAGAACTAGTGATCGAGCTCATGCATTTGCTATTAAGGGCTCAAGGAGAAGAATATTTTGGGGGATATCTTTGTGTTACTCAAATCTCCCCAACAAATATTACATGGTTGCAAATTTTGGGATGGATCTTGGTCTCCTACTCTATGCTTACTTATGTTTTGTGATTTTAATTTGAAATTTGTGTTGTGCCATCTTTCTCCTTGTTTATCTTGATTCCACCTATATTATTGTGTGGGGTGATTTACTTAGTTGCATGTTGAGTATATATAATTTCACAATCACCAGTGAAAGCACAAAAAAGACTATAACTAAAGGCAACAACTGATGGTTAGAATTTACGAAAAAACACTTGTGATGGGATTTTATTTATGCACTCCCCTAGTAGTATTGTGGACCATGTCGAACAAATGGTTAAGCTCGTCACTAGTGCTCTGGCCTCTACTGAAGTGCAACTAATTTCATCTTGCCACTAGTTTATTTGTCCCAGCCAACTAAGCTCACCAACCTAGGAAGTATATAAAGGTAATTAACCCTCTCGTACCTCTTTATTCCCTCAGATGTCGCCAACCCTCTCTTTCTTAACCGAGCTACCACATACACCTCTTCCTAACTCCCATTCATGAACCGTCACTCACAACCGATCCGGCTACCATCATACCTCTCACTCATCAGTGCAAACTTCCAGACCTACCAGAACCGTGATGACCAACAAGTATAGGGTATCAATCATAGTCCTTTCGATAAGTAAGAGTGTCGAACCCAACGAGGAGCAGAAGGATATGATAAGCGGTTTTCAGCAAGGAAATTTCTGCAAGCACTGAAACTGTAAGTAACATATAGTTTGATAGCAAGATAATTGGTAACAAGCAAGTAACGGTAATGGTAAACAAGGTGGAGCGAGATAGTCCATTCCTATTGTGGCAAAGGAAAGGCCAGAACAACCACTAGTAATAGACAAAGTGTTCTTGAGGGTACACAGGAATTTCGTCTAGTCACTTTTATCATGTTGGTTTGATTTGTGTTCGCTACTTTGTTAATATGATATCTGGGTGGACTGGTGCTAAGGTGTTGTTCTTATTTTAACTCTAAACCTACTTATGATTAACCCCCTCGCAACCATCTGCAACTACGAGAAAGTATTAAGACAAAGTCTAACCATAGCATTAAACATGTGGATCCAAATCACCCCCTTACGAAGTAGCGCATAAACTAGGGTTTAACCTTATGTCACTCTAGCAACCCATCATCTAATAACTACTCCATAATGAATTCCCTTAGGCCCATGAATGGTAAAGTGTCATGTAGTTGACGTTCAAATGACACCACTAAGGGAATCACAACATACATATCATCAAAATACCGAACACATATCAAATTCACATGATTACTCGCAACATGACTTCTCGCGTGACCTCAATAACAACGGTAACTACTCACAAATAATAATCAAGCTCAATATCATAGGGGTATTAAATAATATAATGGACCTGAACATATAATCTTCCAACAAATAAACCATATAGTAATCAACTATGCAAGGTAATCAACACTACTAGTCACCCACATGTACCAATTTGAGGTTCCGGTACAAAGATTTAACACAAGAGATGAACTAGGGTTTGAGAGGATATGGTGTTGTTGAAGATGTTGAAGAAGATTTGCCACCCAAGGATGAGAGGGGTGTTGGTGATGATGATGGCTTCGATTTCCCCCTCCAGGAGGGAAGTTCCCCCGACGAAATCCCTCCGCCGGAGGGCAAAAGTGCTCCTTCCCAAGTTCCGCGTCGAGGCGGTGGCGCTTCGTCCCAAAAGTCCTCCTCCGATTTTTTTCTAGGTCAAGTGTGACCATATACCAGAATATGGCCACCGGAGGTGGGCCGAGGTGGCCACAACCCATCAGGGCGTCAGGGTGGCTGGCATGCCTTGGTGGGTTGTGCCCACCTGGGAGGCCCCCTCTGGTAGTTTTCTGCTCCAGTATTTTTTATTAAATGCAAAAATACTCTCCATAAAACTTTAGCTCCATTAGAGTTGTGCAAAATAGGTATCTCTAATGTGGTTTTCTTGGGTCCAGAATTCCAGTTACCGGTATTCTCCCTCTTTGTGTAAACCTTGCATATTATGAGAGAAAAGGCATTAGAATCACTCTCCAATGAATTATTATTCAACAAAACAAAGTAAATAACAGTAGAAAATCATGATGCAAAATGGACGTATCAACTCCCCCAAGCTTAGACCTGTCCTCAAGCGAAAGCCGATATTTCAAAGTATGTCCACATGGTTTGAGAGAGAGGTGTCGATAAAAACAAAATATGGACATAGAAGCATCATGCTTATTAATATAAGAACCACAAACTCTAACATAAAATTTACTCTACACATTTTTACTATCATATAGCTTCTAATGGACAAGTAACAATTCATCACAACAAAGAAGTATGAAGCATAAACCTTATTGGGAACCGACAAACTATGTTCTTAGTCAACTCTGCAACTTTAGTTCATGATATTTACAGTAAGGGTCTCATGTTGGAGCCTTTTGGCAAGTCCACATACTCAACCATCATTTAGTCTTCTATGATTGCTAACGCTCATGATATACCCATGAATAGAAAGTTTCAACCAGACACATAGGAATATAGGGGCTTATAGTTTCGCCTCCCAACTTACTCACCTCAAGGGTGATGTCAACAATAATAAATCATGCCCACCCATATCCAACTGGATATATGTGCCTAGATATTTCCTCACCACATGATGCTTGCAAAAGAAAAGTTAAAAAAGGGAATAGGGAGAATACTTTGACTCTTGCATAAAAGTGAATACATATAAGTAAAAGATAGGCCCTTCATAGAGGGAAGCAGAGGTTGTCATGCGCTTATTGGTTTGTATGCCCAATCCCTTAATATAAAAGAATTTCATGCTATATTGCTCCCCATGATAGCAACCTTTATTATGTAGTCCATTGCTTTTATTAATTTTTCATCATAAGTTTGTATAGCGCTCAATTTTCTCTTACACTAATTGATCAAACACTTTTAGAAGTAATTTGTATTGCCTTGTTGCACCGATGACAACTTACTTGAAGGATCTTTCTTGATTCATAGGTAGGCATGGCGGACACTCAGAGAAAGAATTTGGGTTGGGGTTTTTGGATGCACAAGTAGTATCTCTACTTAGTGCAGAGTTTTTGGCTAGCAAAGATATTGAGAAAGCACCACATGTTAAAGGATCTATGACAATATAACTTCTCTGTGGATATGAACAAACATAAATCATTACTTGTCTTCCTTGCCCAACATCAACAATATTGACATATAATATTTAATGGGGGCTCACAATCTTAAAATATGACCAAGATAGTGTATTTGTATGTGAATCTTCTCTCCCCTTATTAATTATTTCATGAATTGCATAATTGGATAATGGTATGTTTGTCAATCTCCAATAAATTTTACTACTTATACTTTTCCTAATGTGATGTCATTACTCACTATAATATTAGCATATGATTCTTTTCATTATTTTATTTTCCTTTATTTTGATTTCAACAAGAAAGTAGAGAGGCAAAAACTCAAATTAACTTTATTATATAACTCTCACTCGATAACATAGATAGGTAGGCCATGGAACTAACACATGAAAATAGATCATGCTAAAATTTTATTCAACTAAAGCAAATGGAAACTAAAGATCGAACTAAAATAGGTAAAGGTGAATAAAATTGATGGTGAAACTATACCGGGGCACCTCGCCCAAGCTTGGCTCAAGCCAAGGGGAGTGCCCATACCCGTGTACTCAAGTCTCCTTTGGTGGTGAAGATGAAGAAGGTGGTGGTGAGGCGTCACACTTCAGCTCCAATAAGTACTTGAATTTGCGGACGAAGCTCCTGAGGGTGGTGATATGCTTCTCTAGCAACAGATTTTCGTGGGTGTGGAATTTATTCTGAGCACGAACCTCCTCGAAAGCCCTAAAAGCTTCAATTTAAAGAGGGTGAGATGAGGATAGTATGGTCGAAGGATATGTTCTTCTTCCTCTTCCACCATGCCCATGGGTTGCTCTCCTTCAGGGGGTGATCCACCATAACCTCATTGCCCTTGTCTCCCTTGTTAACTTCTTCCGGCTCCTCCCTCTTCAGCTCTATCTTCATTAGCCAAGCATCTTCTTCCACGTTGATGGAAGAGGGAGAAGACATGATACCGGATTCGACAGATCTGACACAAAAACAGCAAGAAACAAGAACATAGGATTTTTGTGCGATGCGGTCATCAAAACGGTCGGGGGTATATATAGAGAATTTTTATTCTTGGGAAACAAGTATATGGAAGGAAAACGGAGTTGGGAAGGCATTCGAGGTGGCCACAACCCACAAGGGCGCGCCCTGGTGTATTGTGCTCACCTCGACCACCTTCCGGTTTATTTCTTTATTTCCATAATTTTAAAATATTCCAAAACTGGCAAAAAAATATTTTTTTGAATTTTTTGGAGTCCATTTACTTACCGTATCACGTACCTCCTATTGTTAAGAATTCTGGAGTGTTCCGGAAGGTTTGTTTTATGTGCTCCTTCGATGTCATGTTTGGATAATATTGCTTTCAATGTTAATAGGCGTACCTCGTATATAATGCTTAATTCTTTGTTCATTGACCACCTTCGGTATTATTAATCTTGATAGCTCTAGAATGATAAACCTCTTCGATAATATATGGTCGTTCCCATCTCGAGAGAAGCTTTCTTGCAAAAAAAATTAAACAAGGGTTGAAGAAAAGAACATAGTCTCCTATTTTGAACTCCCGCTTTTGGATTCTTCTGTCATGCCACCTTTTTATTTTTATTTTATTTTGAATAGCCTAGCATTTTGATACGCTTGGGTTCTCCATTTGTCTAGTGAGCTAATATCAAATAGCCTCTTCTCACCGGCAAGTTTGAAATCATAGTTGAGTTCTTTAATTTCCCATAATGCTTTATGTTCTAATTCTAGAGGCAAATGACAAGATTTCCCATATAACATTTTATATGAAGACATACCCATAGGATTTTTATAAGCTGTTTTGTAGGCCAAAAGTGCATCATCTAATTTTTTAGACCAGTTCTTACGAGACCTATTAACAATTTTTTGTAATATTAATTTTGTTTCTCTATTGCAAAGTTCATCTTGACCACTAGATTGAGGATGATAGGGTGATGCAATCCTATGGTTAACATGATATTTAGCAAGCATCTTACAGAAAGCACCATGGATAGAGGGTGAACCACCATCGGTCATTAAATATTTAGGGACTCCAAACCTTGGGAATATAACCTCTAAGCATTTTAATGGAGGTGTGTGATACGTCTCCAACGTATCTACTTTTCCAAACTCTTTTGCCCTTGTTTTGGACTCTAATTTGCATGATTTGAATGGAACTAACCCGGACTGACGCTGTTTTCAGCACAACTGTCATGGTGTTGTTTTTGTGCAGAAATAAAAGTTCTCGGAATGACTTGAAAAATTACCGAGAATTTTTGTGGAATATATTAAAAATACTGGTGAAAGAATTAACCGGAGAGGGGCTGCCAGTGGGCCACGAGCCCCCCAGCCGCGGCCACCCCGCCTGGCCGTGTCTGGCATGCTCGTGTGGCCCACGTGGCTCCTCCGACCTCCTCTCCGGTTCCATATAACCCTATTCATCCTAGAAAAAATCAAGGAGAAGAAAAATCAGAGTTTCACAATACGGAGCCGCTGCCACCACATGTTCTTCCATCGGAGGGCAGATCTAGAGTCTGTTTTGGGCTCCGGAGAGTGGAAATCGAAGCCATCGTCATCACCAACCATCGTCCATTGCCAATTCCATGATGCTCTTCACCGTTCGTGATTAATCTCATCGTAGGCTTGCTGGACGGTGATGAGTTGGATGAGATCTATCATGTAATCGAGTTAGTTTGAAGGGGTTTCGATCCCTAGTATCCACTATGTTCTAAGATTGATGTTGCTACTACTTTGCTATGCTTAATGCTTGTCACTAGGGCCCGAGTGCCATGATTTCAGATCTGAACCTATTATGTTTTCACCAATATATGTGTGTTCTTGATCCTATTTTGCAAGTTGTAGTCACCTACTATGTGTTATGGCCCGGCAACCCCGGAGTGACAATAGCCGAAACCACTCCCGGAGATGACCATAGTATGAGGATTCCATGTATTCACCATGTGTTAATGCTTTGTTATGGTACTCTATTAAAAGGAGACCTTAATATCCCTTAGTTTCCATTAGGACCCCGCTGCCACGGGAGGGATGGACGAAAGATGTCATGCAAGTTCTTTACCCTAAGCACGTATGACTATATAAGGAATACATGCCTACATTACATTGATGAACTGGAGTTAGTTACATGTTACCCTGTGTTATAACCTTTACATGATGAATATCATCCGGTATAATCATCCATCACCGATCCAATGCCTACGAGCTTTTCCTATACTGGTTCTTGCTTAGTTACTTTTCTGATACTGTTGTCACACTTGCTACACAAATCACTACTGCTACTGTTGTTGCTGTTATTGTTACTTCCATATTACTTTGCTACTAACAACTCTGCTGCAGATACTAAATCTTTACGGTGTGGTTGAATTGACAACTCAACTGCTAATACTCGAGAATATTCTTTGGCTCCCCTTGTGTTGAATCAATAAATTTGGGTTGAATACTTTACCCTCAAAAACTATTGCGATCCCCTATACTTGTGGGTTATCAAGACCTTTTTCTGGTGCCGTTCCCGGGGAGCATAGCTCTTTTCTCTAAGTCACTTGGGATTTATATCTATTGATCACTATGAAGAATTTGTGAGATCCAAAAACTGAAGTTCTGCCCTCAACTATGAGGACAGGTAAGGAACTGCCATCTAGCTCTGCACTTGATTCACCTTCTATTATGAGTAAATTTGCGACACCACCACCTGCTATTAATTCTAATATGTCGCCTATGCTTGATGATGCTACTTTTGCAATACATGATAATTATGATGATGCTTTGCTTTATAATGATATGCCACTTGGTGAATTTCTTGATGCACAAATTGCTAGAGTTACTACTAAATCAAATGATACTTCTGAAACTGATGAAATTATTGAAATGGAACCTGCTGTTACACCTGTTAGACCTAGCCCTCCTAAATATGAATTGCCTAATATACCTAAGGGTTATGTTATGGAAGGAGAGGTAGCTGAAGACTTTCTTGCTTGTAAGGATAGCTATGATCTTGAGAAGTTATTACTCAAGTGGAAAGAAAAATCTCTGAATGCTAGAATGAAATATGATCCTAAGTTTGCTACTTCACCTATCTTTGTTACTGATAAGGATTATGAGTTCTTTGTTGATCCTGAGTTAATTAGTTTGGTTGAATCTGATCCTTTTCATGGTTATGAATCTGAAACTGTTGTGGCACATCTTACTAAACTGAATGATATAGCCACCCTATTCACTAATGAGGAAAAAATTCGCTATTACTATTGTTGGTGAACGTCGCATGGGAAACAAAAAATTTCCTACGCACACGCAAACCTATCCATGGTGATGAGCATCTACGAGAGGGAGAGTGGATCTACATACCCTTGTAGATCGCTAAGTGGGAAGCGTTAAGAAACGCGGTTGGTGTAGTCAAACTTCTTCGCGATCCAAATCGCCGAGCGTCCCGCGATCTCATCACGATCCGTCCCGCGATCCAATCACGATCCGTCCCGTGAACTCATCACGATCCGTCCCGCGATCTCATCACAATCCGTCTCACGATCTTGATCATGATCTGTCCCGCGAACTCATCACGATCCGTTCCGCGATCTCATCACGAACTGTCTCGCGATCTCGATCACGGTCCTTCCGATCTAGCGCCGAACGGATGGCACCTCCGTGTTCAGCACACGTGCAGCTTGATGATGATCTCCACCGTCTCGATCCAGCGAGAGGAGGTGGAGAGGAGAGAGAGTTCACCGGCAGCGTGACGGTGCTCCGGTGATGGTGGTGGAGTGATTCCGGCAGGGCTTCGCCTAAGCGCTGCGGAAAACCGATCTAGAGGAGAAACTGTGCACCGGTGAAACGGGTAGCACGTGGCCGGAAATTCTGTCCAAAAACCACCCAATCCACTAGTATATATAGGAGGAGAGGAGAGGAGAGGCAGCCAAGGCCTTTGGGTCGGCCGAAATAGGAGGTGGGAGCAATCCTATTTCACCTCCAATCCTAGTTGGAGTAGGATTGCCTCCTATTGGCTGATTTTCCACTTTTTGCTTTAGGACTTTCTCTCCTGCGCCATGGGCCTTTGTGGCTGTTTTCCCAGCCCACTAAGGGCTGGTTATTATTCTCCCACAGCCCATGGACCTCTTGGGGTCGAAATACCCCTCCCGGAGGTCCTCCGGTACACTACCGGCACTCCCGGTACAATACCGATACTCCCGGTACACTACCGATGAGCCCGAAACTTTTCCGGAAACCAAACTGGGACTTCCTATATATGAATCTTTACCTCCGGACCATTCCGGAGCTCCTCGTGACGTCCGGGATCTCATCCGGGACTCCGAACAACCTTCGGTCACCACCATACATAACTCTACACTACCGAAACGTCACCGAACCTTAAGTGTGCAGACCCTGCGGGTTCGAGAACTATGTAGACATGACCGAGACACCTCTACGGTCAATAACCAATGGCGGGATCTGGACGTCCACATTGGTTCCTACATATTATACGAAGATCTTTATCGTTCGAACCTCTATGTCAAGGATTCAGTTAATCCCGTATAACGTTCCCTTTGTTCTTCGGTATGTTACTTGCCCGAGATTCGATCGTCGGTATCTCCATACCTAGTTCAACCTCGTTACCGGAAAGTCTCTTTACTCGTTCCGTAATACAAGATCCCGCAACTAACAATTAGTCACATTGCTTGCAAGGCTTATTGTGATGTTGCATTACTGAGTGGGCCCCGAGATACCTCTCCGTCACACGGAGTAACAAATCCCAGTCTCGATCCATGCCAACTCAACAGACACCATCGGAGATACCTGTAGAGCACCTTTATAGTCACCCAGTTACGTTGCGACGTTTGATACACACAAGGCACTCCTCCGATATCCGTGAGTTGCATGATCTCATGGTCATAGGAACATATACTTGACATGCAGAAAACAGTAGCAATAAACTGACACGATCATATGCTATGTTTGTAGTTTGGGTCTTATCCATCACATCATTCTCCTAATGATGTGATCCCGTTATCAAATGACATCTCATGTCCATGGCTAGGAAACCTTAACCATCCTTTGATCAACGAGCTAGTCCATTAGAGGCATACTAGGGACATGGTTTTGTCTATGTATCCACACATGCATTTAAGTCTCCGATCAATACAATTATAGCATGGATAATAAACGATTATCATGAACAAGGAAATATGATAATAACTAATTTATTATTGCCTCTAGGGCATATTTCCAACAACTATATCCTTAAGTTGTTTCCTTACTCACTAAAGGGTGATGCTAAAACTTGGTTTACTTCTCTTGCTCCTGGTTGTGTGCGTAGTCCCCAGGATATGGTTTACTACTTCTGTGAGAAATATTTTCCTGCCCATAAGAAACAAGCTGCCTTGCAGGATATATATAAATTTGTGCAAATTAAAGATGAGAGTCTCCCACAAGCTTGGGGGAGGCTTGTTCAGTTACTTAATGCTTTGCCTGATCACCCTCTTACGAAAAATGAAATACTTGATATCTTTTATAATGGACTAATCGATGCTTCTAGGGACCACCTAGATAGTTGTGCTGGTATTTTTTCAGGGAACGAACTGTGGAACAAGCTGAAATTCTATTGAATAATATATTGAGCAATGATAATGCTTGGACTATTCCCGAACCACCTCCGAAGCCAACTCCGAAGAAAAGAGGTATTCTATTCCTCAGTCCTGAAGATATGCAAGAAGCAAAGAAATCTATGCGAGAGAAAGGTATTAAATCTGAAGATGTTAAGAATCTACCACCTATTGAAGAGATACATGGTATTGATAACCCAACACAGGTAGAAGAGATACATGGTCTTCATAACCCGATACAGGTAGTAGAGGTAAATTGTCTTCGTAGGTTCAACGAGAGTGATATTCCTTATGATAAACCTGCTAGCTTGTGCTTAGATGAATTTGATAACTTTGTTGCCAAACAACAGAGTTTTAATGATTATGTTAGCAGACAACTTGAACAAAATGCTCGTATAATTGATCATATAAGTGCTTGTATGGATAAAAATGTTAATGATTTTAAGCTCATTACTAAACATGCTTCTATGGTCACTACTCAAGTAGAGCAAGTACTTAAGGCTCAAAATGACTTGCTTAATGAACTGAATGATAATTCTGTTAAAGTTGTCACTAGAGGTGGTAGAATGACTCAGGAACCTTTGTATCCTGAGGGCCACCCTGAGAGATTGAGCAAGATTCTCAAGGAATTAATACTGATCCACCTAGTTATCCTGGTAATAGGAAGAAAAAAAAGATGATAGGAACTTGCATGCTAGTAAACCTGTTGCTGTTACACCTAAAAATTGAAATGATATATCTATTTCTGATGTTGAGACACAATCTGGTGATGAACATGAGCCTAGTGATAATATTGATAATGATGTTCCTATTGATGCTCAACCTAGTAATGATAATGATGTGGAGATTGAACCTGCTATTGAACCTGATAACCCACAACCTAGGAGCAAAAGGTATGATAAGAGTGATTTTATTGCTAGGAAGCACGATAAAGAAAGAGAACCTTGGGTTCAGAAACCCATGCCCTTTCCTCCCAAGCCATCCAAGAAAAAGGATGATGAGGATTTTGAGCGCTTTGTTGAAATGATTAGACCTATCTTTTTGCAAATGTGTTTGACTGATATGCTTAAAATGTCTCCTTATGCTAAATACATGAAAGACATTGTGACTAATAAAAGGAAGATACCTGATATTGAGATTTCCACCATGCTTGCTAATTATACTTTTAAGGGTGGGACTCCTAAGAAACTAGGTGATCCTGGAGTACCCACTATACCTTGCTCCATTAAAGGAAATTATGTTAGAACTGCTTTATGTGATCTTGGAGTCGGTGTTAGTGTTATGCCTCTCTCTTTCCGTAGACTTGAATTGGATAAGTTAACACCTACTGAAATTTCTTTGCAAATGGCCGATAAATCAACTGCTTATCCTATCGGCATTTGCGAGGACGTGCCTGTTGTGGTTGCAGACGTTACTATCTTAACGGACTTTGTTATTCTTGATATTCCCGAGGATGACGCCATGGAAATCATCCTTGGAAGACCCTTTTTGAACACTGCAGGAGCTATTATTTTTTGGTACAAAGGCAATGTTACTTTCCATGTCAATGGTAATGAACACACGGTGCACTTTCCGAAGAAACAATATCAGGTTCATTGCATAAATTCTACTGAAAAATCTTCATCAATTATTATTGGAAGCTTTGAATTCCCCGTACCTACTGTCAAGATGAGATATGATATACTTATTGTTGGGGATATGCATATTCCCATTGAGGTACCCTAGTGATTCTTCGAAAATTCTCTGGTTTCATGTGATTCGGAAAAAGTTTGTCAAGGAGACTTGATCAACCTCATTGATGGATTTCTTTTGATGACCATGAGATGGATGAATCTAGAAGTCACAATCTTCTGCTCCCAACTTTTACTTTCTGTTACTTAGTAGAAAATGCCCCGAAATGACCTGAAAATAGAAGTTCTTCAAATGCCCCGAAACTCAAGTATGATTTTTTCTGGAATATTTTAGAATTTTTTAAACAAGTAACAACCGAGGCGGATGCACCAGTGGGTCACGAGCCCACCAGGCGCGGGCCACCCCCTGGCCGTGCCTAGCAGGCTTGTGGGTCCCACGTGGCACCCCTCCACTTATTCCAGCCTCCATCTCCTTATTCCACCTCCAGAAAAAATTCTCCTGCAGCTCAAACACGTGTTCTTGCTCATTTTGCTGCGTTTTTCGATCTCCTTGTGCGAAGCTCCATTTACCGAACTGTTTTAGGGAATTGTTCCTTGGTTTGTGACTCCTCTATTGGTCCAATTAGTTTTTGTTCTAGTGCTTTATTCATTGCATATTATTGCTGCTTTGGTTACCCTGTTCTTGAGCTTTGCATGTTAATTTTATTTAGTCCCAAGAAGTTTTGATGCAAGATATGGCCTCTAGGCACTTATAGGAGTAGTTGCTATGATTTTTGTTAAGTTTTGTTTACTTTTATTTTGAGTCACTAAAAATTTCAGAATTGTTCAGAGGAATAAAAGGGAACCATGAGGAGGCTTCTAAGGGGCTCTTCTAGCCGTAATCCCCAGGAAGATGGAAATGATAAGAAGAAATCCAATTATCCGGTTCCCCGAGTTGCAGAAGTTTGAGCATGCGAGTGGCCAAGCGATATGTTTTTGCACTCTACCGGTATTCATAATGATTTTTACTACCTGGTGGAGAACGCCGGCCTTACCGCATTTGTAGAAGATAGGTAGGTACACTATTATGCCCTCGGACATCTACGCACACTGGGGCGTTGCGCCACCTCAGGCGCTCGAGCCAGAGCCACCAGTCGAGTACCAGACGCTAGCCTATCAGTGGGACCCGGAGGAGCTCCCCCAGGAGTGGCACCCTTAGTACACCCCGGAGTACCCAGGAGCTGGTTACTTTCCTCCTTGGGAGTAGACCAACTTACACCAAAAGCCTAAGCTTGGGGGAGTACGTGTTTCTCACCGACTTTATATTCATGTTCACACATTCACTTTGATGGTCGGTGTTCACACTTTTTCATTGTATCATCCATGCTAGTTTATTTCCTTTTCCCGCATTCTTCTTGTGTGTTTGGTTAATTTGAGAAAAATCCAAAAAAATAAAAATGAGAAAAAACAAAAAATTTAGTTATAACGTTATATTCTTGCATGCTAGGTAGTAACTAAAAAGAAAACCCAAAAAGATTTTCCCGTTCTTATTTTGCTTGTTGGGAGCTTTCCCGTGTAAATAGTTTTCTTTTTCTTTGGGTCGAGGTAGAAGACCATGATTAAAATGATTAGTGGCTCTCATATGCATTATTGTCTATCCATCAAAGAGCCATATTACCTTGTCTTCTCCTCAGAGTTTGCTTGCAGATTCCAGCTTAGTCCAAATCACGAACACTCTTATTATTATTCACACCATTTGGTCATGCAAGTGAAAGGCAATAATGACGATATATGATGAAGTGGCTGAGTCTGGAAAAGATGGTATGAACTTGACCTATTTTGTTTTTGTAAATATGACTAGCTCATCATTCCTAATTCAGCATTGTTATGAGAAAAACATGTTTGCAATGACGACTTAGAGATCATAGTTTCTTATGCCATGCTTAATTAGCTAGGAGTTTATAATGGTTTGTCTTGGATGCCAACATGAATTTTAAAATGATTGTGATGTAGTATGATAGGATGGTATCCTCCTTTGAATGACTCAAGTGGCTTGACTTGGCACATGCTCATACATGTAGTTGAAACAAAATCAACATAGCCTCTACGATATTCATGTTCATGGTGATTTATATCCTACTCATGCTTGCACTCCATGTTGGTTAATTCCAATGCATGTTCATGAATGTTGTTGCTCTCTAGTTGGTTGCTTCCCAGTCTTTTTCTAGCCTTCACTTGTACTAAGCGGGAATACTGCTTGTGCATCCACTTCCTAAACCCAAGTTGTTCCATATGAGTCCACTATACCTACCTATATGCGGCATTTACCTGCCGTTCCAAGTAAATTTGCATGTGCCATTCTCTAAACCTTTGAATAATAAATCTGTTTTATATGCCTGAACCGCTCATGTTGTGACAAGGGGCGGTCGGTATCTTCCATGCTAGGCGTGTTATCCTCGATATGTGTTTATTCACTATCATTCACGAGAAAGGGGCCGGTAATCAGAATGCCCAGTTCCATGCTCAAATCAAATAAAAATATAATTGCAAACAAAACTCCCCCTGGATTGTTGTTGGTATGGAAGGCACCCGAGGATTCGGCTAGTCGTGGAGTGTGATTGATCGGTGGAGGGGGAGTCAAAACTTTACTATTCTGTTTGGGAACCGCCTATAATACGTGTAGCATGGAAGATGATGAAAACTGTTGGTCATCGCGTTGACAATGAAAGCATGCCACCTCTAAAATCATTTATCTCTGTTTTAAAAAGCTTGAGCTCTGGCAACTCTGCAAATCAATGCTTCCCTCTACGAAGGGCCTATCTATTTACATTTCAGTTGAGTCATCCTCTTCTTATTAAAAGGCACTAGTTAGAGAGCACCTCCGTCATTTGTATGCTTTGCTATTAATTGATATTGAGTATGACTATGACTGGATCTTCTTTGCCATGAATTATAATTTCTAGTCAGTCCTTGGTCTTTGAAGGTGTTCTGCATTTATGTTTTGCGGTCTCAGAAAGAGCTAGCGAGATACCACCTATTCATATTATATCATGATTGTTTTGATTGAAGTGTTGATGTTTGAAACCTATTATTATTACTGGCTAGTTGATTATGCCATTGATATGAGTATACCGTGAGACCTTTATGTCATTGCTTATGTGGTTAGCTTATGATCTTGCCAAAAATCTGAATATGAGTTAGACATAATTATAAGAACAAGATCAAACAGAGTTTGTAAAAGTTTTTCTTTTGTCTCTTTCAGTTTATCAACTGAATTGCTTGAGGACAAGCAAGGCTTTAAGCTTGGGGGAGTTGATACATCTCCAACGTATCTACTTTTCCAAACTCTTTTGCCCTTGGTTTGGACTCTAATTTGCATGATTTGAATGGAACTAACCCGGACTGATGTTGTTTTCAGCAGAACTGCCATGGTGTTGTTTTTGTGCAGAAATAAAAGTTCTCGGAATGACCTGAAAATTTACGGAGAATTTTTGTGGAATATAAAAAATACTGGCGAAAGAATTAACCGAAGAGGGGCTGCCAGTGAGCCACGAGCCCCCCAGCCGCGGCCACCCCCCTGGCCACGCCTAGCATGCTCGTGGGGCCCACGTGGCTCCTCAGACCTCCTCTCCGGTTCCATATAACCCTATTCATCCCAGAAAAAATCAAGGAGAAGAAAACTCAGAGTTTCACAATACGGAACCGCCGCCACCACCTGTTCTTCCTTCGGAGGGCAGATCTGGAGTCTGTTTTGGGCTCCGAGAGTGGAAATCGAAGCCATCGTCATCACCAACCATCCTCCATTGCCAATTCCATGATGCTCTTCACCGTTCGTGGGTAATATCATCGTAGGCTTGCTGGACGGTGATGAGTTGGATGAGATCTATCATGTAATCGAGTTAGTTTGAAGGGGTTTCAATCCCTAGTATCCATTATGTTCTAAGATTGATGTTGCTACTACTTTGCTATGCTTAATGCTTGTCACTAGGGCCCGACTGCCATGATTTCAGATCTGAACCTATTATGTTTTCACCAATATATGTGTGTTCTTGATCCTATTTTGCAAGTTGTAGTCACCTACTATGTGTTATGACCCGGCAACCCCGGAGTGACAATAGTCGGAACCACTCCCGGAGATGACCATAGTATGAGGATTCCATGTATTCACCATGTGTTAATGCTTTGTTCCTGTACTCTATTAAAATGAGACCTTAATATCCCTTAGTATCCATTAGGACCCCGCTGCTATGGGAGGGAGGGACGAAAGATGTCATGCAAGTTCTTTTCCCTAAGCACATATGACTATATACGGAATACATGCCTACATTACATTGATGAACTGGAGCTAGTTACATGTTACCCTGTGTTATAACCTTTACATGATGAATATCATCCACCATAATCATCCATCACCGATCCAATGCCTACGAGCTTTTCCTATACTGGTTCTTGCTTAGTTACTTTTCCGATACTGTTGTCACACTTGCTACACAAATCACTACTGCTACTGTTACTGTTGTTACTGTTACTTCTGTATTACTTTGCTACTAAAAACTCTGCTGCAGATACTAAATCTTTCAGGTGTGGTTGAATTGACAACTCAACTGCTAATACTCGAGAATATTCTTTGGCTCCCCTTGTGTCGAATCAATAAATTTGGGTTGAATACTTTAGCCTCAAAAACTGTTGCGATCCCCTATACTTGTGGGTTATCAGTGTGGTCATCGGCACTACTAGTTGGAATAGCTTCTACCCACTTAGTGACATAATCAACGGAAACCAAAATATGAGTGTACCCGTTGGAGGAAGGAAAAGGCCCCATATGATCAAAACCCCAAACGTCAAATGGTTCAACGCAAGTGAATAATTCATATGCATTTCCTCACCCTTACCAATATTACCAATTCTTTGACATTCATCACAAGATAAAACAAACTTACGGGCATCCTTGAAGAGAGTAGGCCAATAAAAACCAGATTGTAGTACCTTATGAGAAGTTCTATCTCTAGCATGTTGTCCCCCATAAGCTTCGAAATGACACTTCCATAGGATTTGTTCATGTTCATGCTCAGGTACACAATGTATAATAATACCATCTACTCCTTCTTTATAAAGATGTGGGTCATCCCAAAAGTAATGTCTTAAGTCATAGAAGAATTTTTCTTTTGTTGGTATGTGAATCTAGGTGGTATATATTTAGCAACAATGTAATTAGCATAATCAGCATACCATCGAGTGTTTTGAGAGACATTTATTGCAGGTAATTATTCATCAGGGAAGCTATCATCAATTGGTAGTGGGTCATCAAGAATATTTTCCAACCTAGACAAGTTATCATCTACGGGGTTCTCAGCTCCCTTGCTATCAACAATGTGTAAATCAAGGTCTTGTAGCAAGAGACCCCACACTAATAGACAACAGGCCTTCCATTTCAACCTTTAGTCCCGGTTTTGTTTTGGACCGGGCTAATGTGTCCATTAGTCCCGGTTCCAATGACTAGGAGCTATTAGGGGGTACGGGCCCCATTAGTCCCAGTTCATTTGGGACATATAGTACCGGTTTGTATCTCAAACCGGGACTAAAGAAGTGGTGGCAGGCTGGTGTCAGCCTGAGGCCCCCACTGGCCCTTTTAGTCCCGGTTTGTTATACAAACCGGGAATATAGATGGACCTTTAGTCCAAGTTTGCAGATTTTTTTTTGAAAAGTAGTACGAAACTTGCACCAAATATGAAAACAGTGATAGCAGTTTAAAAAATGACGAAACTAGCACCCCGTTGGCCCTAGTTGGTTCACAATTACCAGATCACGTGCACAAGTAAGTAATACTACTTTGGTTCTCAGCTCTGCATTAATAGGTTGTTGATACTATTCGGTCTACTTATAGTTAATCATGTAACGTGCATTTCAATCTCAAGTATAGTCATGTAGGAGGAAACAAGTCCCAGGCTTCTTGGTTTCGCGACATCAGACCATACCTCGAGGAA
Organism: Hordeum marinum; assembly: GCA_022496015.1. NCBI lineage: Eukaryota > Viridiplantae > Streptophyta > Magnoliopsida > Poales > Poaceae > Hordeum > Hordeum marinum. The sequence goes on from CM039678.1 coordinate 145,321,941, forward strand.
TGGAGTACTGCCCCGACAAATATATGGGATGAAGTTCATGCCTTCGACTGGGACAAGTTCGGGTTGTATCTGAAGTGTTACAGACAGAGCACGAGGATCTACTTGGTTCCATCATCTGCTCTGGATCATATCCCAGTTCCTCTCGCCAGCGATCTGTTCCCAACTGCCTCAGTTGTGGGAACCAGACACCACGCGATATGTCCTCAGTTTTTCTCACATGCTACGTTTTCCCTATACATTAATATGTACAATTGTTAACTTTCTGTCTACATGGTAAATTAGGAACTCAGACGCTAGAGGAGGTTACCGCTTTAGTGGACCACTTTGAGAGCGGAGAAAATATCCCACAGCGAGATGCAGTAACAAGGTTGAAGAGTCTTCAAGCAAAGATACGCGGGTTCGTCGCAGCTGTTACATGTAGACGATCTTCTGATGTTGTTCACACTCGTGCAGCACATCGTCTGCCACGCCCCTCTCTGCAGCGTTCAGAACCTCGACCTTCACAGTCAGGGAGCTTCTCCTGGTATCAGGAACCTCCTTCGCAACCAGGGAGCTCCTCCTGGCAGCAGGCATCTCCTTCACAGCCAGGGAGCTCCTCCTGGCAGCAGGCACCTCCTTCACAGTCCGGGAGCTCCTCCTGGCAGCACGCACCTCCTTCACAGCCCGGGGGTTATTTCTACCAGCAGCCACCTCCATCGTAGCCAGGAGGCTATTTCTACCAGCAGCCACCTCCTTCACAGCCCGGGGACTCTTCCTGGCTTCAGCAGATAGACCAAGGTAACTTAACTTTGTACATTCTTTTACAAAATTTGGCCTCGTAAGTCATTCTTTACATGTTTTAATTTACCAGCAAGCGGCAGCCAGTCACAACCGTTCATGACTTCAGTTCAGTCACCTCTGTTTACTGGTCCTGATTCGTACATACCTGGCGATGGCAAGGACGATGACCGTGGTGCATGCACCTATGGTATCTCGGAGACAGTTCTTGCCACTCCACCACCACCATCGATGCAGGAGACACAGACACCGACGGACGAGGTGTTCTATGGTCGTGGTCATCGTGACACTCGTCCACCGCCTCAGCGCTTATCGCCTTCCGGTCCACGTCCGAGGAAGCCCAAGATTCGTCGCAAGCCCCAGCAGTGATATGGTCATCTACGTACGAGACATGACTATCTATTTATGTGTGAGACATATGTAGCCTATATGTATCGGACATATTCATGTATGAGACATATTTAGCCTCTATGTATCGGGCATATTCATGTATGCGACATATTTATGGTTGAGACTTATTTGGTTTGGAGAGAGAACAACAGTAACGCAAACCAAAGGCGTCCAAATGAATTAGACAGTACAACTGAATTAAACGTTAAGACTGAATTAAACGTTACAACTGAATTAAACGTTACAAGTTAATTACACTGCACTACAAAAAACACCACTACAGAAAATAGTACTACATGAAAAACGTACTAAATGAATGCATCATCATCATCCTCCGTCGATGCAGATCTCTTCCCCATTTTGTTGCTGTAGAACTATTGCCCTTCGACGATGCGGTCGTCTTCACCTTGGTACTCGGCATGAAGACGTCGTCTTCGTCCTCCGTCGATGTAGAACTCTTCCCCTTCGTTGATGTAGAATTCTTCCCCTTCGTCGATGCAGAACTCTTGCCCTTCGATGCAGAACTCTTCACCTTGCTGCTCGGCATCAAGAGGTCGTCCTCGTCCTCACATTTTGCTGACCATAAACCTAAATTATTCACATCAATCCTGAGATAAGCATCACCTTTGTGCAGTGGCTTTTGCCATGTGGCGTGCAACCTCATAAGTTATTTCCGTATCTCCTCAAAAGTCCTGGGAGGCCACCCACTCCTAGCTAATTGGTGAGCCAACTCATTCATTATGAAGTCACTACTAATGAGTTCATCCCATGGAACTACTCTATCATTCATCTTGAAATTGGAACCTAGACGAAGAAGACGGTCAGACATACCCTTGTGAAAACTACAATCAAAAGAATAGTGAGGATGAGGAGCATGAGACATCTCCACGAAAGGATGGCGAGAGCGGAAGGATGGCGGAGCAAAAGGAAAAGGAAGGGCCTTCTCACCCTCCTTACTGCGAATGCGGTTATATAGGCAGGAGAGAAAGTGGCGAGAGAGAAAGGAAGGAAAGACAATGGCGGGAACGAATGGCGAGAGAGAAATTGGCGGGAGAGAAAGTGGCGGGAGAGAAAGTGGCAGGAGAGAACCAATGCAGTTGCACAAGAGGCAAGTATCACGCTTCTCACTGAAATTAAGATACAATTTGCCAAAATTTTAATACATCTTGCTGAAATTAAGATACAACTTGCTGAAATTGAGTTACTCCAATATAAATCTACTGAGTCCAACATGGATATTTTCCTTTTCCATCTCCAGCTTCTTCTGATGCCTGGGCTGCACGAGCCCATTCTTTCTTTCTCTGCCTCTCAGCCTCACGGGCCTCCTCTCGCTGCCGGTAGACCTCCGCCAGTCGAAGTTGGTTTTCTTGGTTTTTCTTCTTCATCTCAGCAAGAAAAGCCCTCTGCTCCACACAGTACTCTTTCCAAGCTCTCTCCTGCTCTGCTTTCTCCTCTGCTGCCGCCCTCTCACGGCGCTGGTCCAAGTCCAAACTTGCCCATGTACGACGACTTCTTCCACGAATCTCAGTCACCGCCCAGTCCGGCATTTTTGTGTCTATCCAACGATAGTAATAGCACAGGGGCAAAGGAGACTACAAAAGAAAAAGAAATATTAAAAATCAAATCAACAACAATATCAACAATGTGTTTATTCTGGGTGACTGAAACAAACCAGAGGCGTGATGTACGGTGAAGGACCAACGGGTGGATCTTCCTCATAATTAGCGCACATGAAAAACTTCATGCCCAACCAATCTAAAAAATCCGTCACCTTGTTCAGCTTGCAGAGATTCCCACACCAACAAGGAACTGCTTCCATGTGACAGCCCGAGACCGACGCTCTAGAAGATTCCATAAGATTCCCTTTGTGTTTCCGTTTTCGTCCGTGTTTTGTTTTGGTTGTCGCATTCATCACCGCATCATTCGCATCATCTGCATCGCATCATCGCCCGTTTTCGAAAACTTGCATTCGTTCGTAGTTGCCGGTTCTCTCCATTTCGCCGTTGCCCGTTTCAGGCTAGCCACACACGCACGCGCCCGCGACACCGTTTAAATAAAACCGTTTTTAAGCGCACGCAAAAATATTCTCGGATCGAGTTGAAACTTGTCGTGCGGTCTTGTTACAGCTTAGGTAGACCGCCCGTCGATTTTCGTCGCGATCCGAGCTCGTTAGATACCCAGTCGGTCAGTCGCAACACAAAGGTTATCGGTAGTTATCGGTACTCCGTCGGATGTTCTCGGTATTTTATAAAACCTTCGTGTCACGGGTCGCGCTCTCCTCTCTTCCCTCCTAGTCCGTCTGCACAGCCGCAGCAGCCCGTCCCTCCGCTTCCGGACCATCGAATCGACACCCGGCAGTCCAAAAACGGACAGTGCCGTAACCCCCAGCCCGATCCCTATATATAGTCCCTCGTTCCCCGTGCCCAAATCCTAGCCAGCCATTCCCTCACCTCTAGCCAGCCTGCCGAGCCCATCTGGGCCCGTTCTAGCCGTTCCGGGCCCGAATCGGTGTCTGAAGCCGTTTCCGGAGCTCTCCCGAGCTCGTCCATGGCGTTCCCCGTGCCGTGCCTGTGTTCCTCGTCGCTGGAGCCTCTGCAGCCGCTCGCCGGAGCCGCCCTGCCGCCGGTCGGCCGGATCTCCTCTCCTCTTCCTCCCTCTCCCCTTCTCCTTCCTCCTCTCCTCTCTCCCTGCGCTCACCCCGCCGCTGTCCCCGCAGGGCGCCGCACCAGCCAGCCGCCATGGCCGCCGTGGCCGGAAGCTCCGTCGCCGCCGGGGATGCGCCGCCGCCGTCAGGTCCCGGCCGCCCCTGGCCTCTGCCGTCCTCCCCTCGCCGCGGCTCCCCTCGCCCCCAAGCCGCCGTCAGGCCCCGTGGCCGCGCCGCCGCCTGCTCCCGATCGGGAGGATCGAGCGAGCGCCCGCAGCGCTCCGTCGCCCCGTTGACCGATCCAGCGCTGGGCCAGGCCAGCCTCTGCCAGGCGGTTGGGCCAAGGCCCACTAGGGTGAGCCCTCCCCCTTTTTTTTTCTTTTTTCCATGTTTGTTTATTTATTATTCCCGCGTATTAAACGGCTATATCTTTTGACCCGTGTACCGGATAAAAATATTTCGAACATGTAATGTGTGTAGAAAAATAAGTAGTTTAATAATATGTCATTTTGCATCCATGATAAAGATATTAACATGTCATATCCGCATTAATGCATATATGTCATATCATTGCATTTTGCATATTTTATAACCGTGCATCGGAATTAATAAAATCTCACATTAAAAATGTCCATCTCATTTGCATTGCATTTTCATGCACGAGATAATTGTCGGTATCATTTTTGCATTTGTTTTTGCATTGTTGCATTTTTTACCGTGATTAGGCCTATTCTCGCATTATTTAATTGTGATTAATCTTCTCGGGGTAGAAAAATATATAGGATTTATCTGTGCATTTTGTTTTTTCATTTGAGCATGTTTGAGTGCATGTCATATTCACCGTGATGCTTTTTTGTCTTTTTCATCGGAATTAATCCGGCCACGATATGAAAATATTTTCAACATGAAACTTGCTCTTTGATATGTGCCCTAGCCCATGGTCTTTTGGGTTGTCATGGAAATGCATGTTAGGGTGTGGTTTTGCTGTTGTCAACTTGCTATGAAAATCTGTTATTTTCAGGGTCCTAAATATTTCTAAGTCTGAAGTCTGTTATATTTTGTTGCTGTCTTGCCATGTGATTTGCTAGTGATCTAGACCTCTTTTGAGGTTGATGCAATGGAGTTATTTGTTTTTGGTATTGCCCTCTAGTATGCTGTTAAGTTTCATGCCATTACAAGACCTGTAGCTTATGTTTTCACTGCTGTCAATATGCCTTCGTGATAAAAACTGCACTGTCAAAAACTGGTATTTTCACTAAGTCTGAAACTGTTTTCAAGTAGCCTTCTTGTGAGCTTCCTACCAAGTGATCCATGCTTGTTTTGCTTATGATTTGTAAAGATGAAATGATGTGGGTGTTGTATGCTACAGCCTCATGCTTAGTTTGTGCATTTTGGAATCTTGTTGTCTCGTCTTTTATCGCTATGTCTCGCTACCTATCACTTGTTTGATAAGCCTCCCAACATTGCCATGAAAAGCCTCTAACCCCTCCATGTGCCAGCAAACCTTTGTTTGGCTATGTTCCTGCTTGCTCAGCCCTCTTATAGCGTTGGTAGTTGCAGGTGCTTTGCTTCCATGTGTCAACATGGACCTCTTTTGTTATATCACAATATTGCTGTTACTTAATTTAATGCACATATATACTTGGTAAAGGTGGAAGTCTCGGCCTTTTGCTTGGTGTTTTGTTCCACTTTTGCCGCCCCAAGTTACTTGTGAACCGGTGTTATGTTCCATAAATGAGCGCTCCTAACATGCTCGGGGTTGTTATGGAGGCCCGCTTGATTTTCGGGTTGGATTAAAACTTGTCTGGCAAGGTCCAACATTGCTACTACATTTGCCTAATAATTAATGAACTTGCATAGGGACCCGCCGGCACCCGTGGATAATTTTTAATCAACCCCCGGGCCAGTGCTCGTCATGAGTGTTGGTCCAAACTAGAGCACTGTGCGGGGCCAACCCAGGGCAACTTGGGAGAGTTCTATCAGGCCTCCGTACGCGTAGCTTATCCGCCGTGTCCTGAGAACGAGATACGCGGCTCCTATCGGGATTGTCGACATGTCGGGAGGCCTTGCTGGATTTGTTTTACCTTTCTCGAGCATCTTGAGTGAGGAACTCTGATTTTCTTCGGGTTATCTCGAGGTGTTGGATTTCCTTTGGAGTGGCCTAGGAAGATCACGAGATCCGTGGTTGAGGTTATTCCCGCTGAGTGTGGTCAATTTGTGATGGATGAGTTGGAGCACCCCTGCAGGGTTAAAATCTTTTCGAGAAGCCGTGCCCGCGGTTATGTGGCAAACTTGGATAATTTGTTTAAGACCCGGTCATAGCAAACTTGACGTAAACTCTAATAAAATACACCAACTGTGTGCGTAACCGTGACTGTCTCTTCTCGTGAGTTCTTATCCGGAAGAGAACACGGTGGGGTTATGTTTGACGTAAGTAGGTGTTCAGGATCAGTTACTGATCATTTCTAGTTTATGCCCGTTATGCGTAGTCCACCATACTTTATTTTCTGTACTCGTAAGTTAGCCACTCAAATAAATGCTTAGTCGCTTGCTGTAGCCTCACCACTTAACCATGCCTTACCCATTAAGCTTTAATAGTCTTGATACCCTTGGAAATGAGATTGCTGAGTCCCTATGGCTCACAGATTGCTACAACAACAGTGGCAGGTACAGGTAATGTGATGATTTGACGTGAGCGCGTTGATTGATTTGATTTGGAGTTCTGCTTCTTCTTCATCAGTCTTGGATGGGTTCCAGGCGGCAACCTGGGATAGCAAGGGTGGATGTCATTTTATCGTTTGGATTCGTCCGTAGTCGGACCCTGCTCTTATGTATGATGTTGAGATGTTATTGTATTGCTGTGACTCTGATGTAGCTTGTGGCGAGTGTAAGCCAATTCCATATACTCATCTCTTCTGTACATGTACTTGTAATGATATCCATTTTACGAACGCATCGAGATGCGCTTCTATGCCCTTGAGGCCCTCGTGCCAAATAAGGATAGGGCCGCATCTTGGGCGTGACAAGTTGGTATCAGAGCCAGGTTCCGACCTAGGAGCCCCCTTGATTGATCGAACTTGGCCGAGTCGAGTCTAGTCAAAAATCTGTTTTGAGTCGAGTTATATCGGAGAGTAGGATTATTTTTACTCCTCTTCTATGCTCTGGTGAGGTATCCGACTTAGGAATGGTGTTTCTTCTCCTCTTCTCGCTCAAAAATTTTTTAGGATCACACGGGTATTTTGGAAACTATATGATGCCGATGTGACAGGGTTCTGTCTTGGTGCCTCCTGTCTGACTTGATTTCTTTCGGGGAGTCGAGCTCTGAGGAATGTTGGCACATCGTTATCATTCAGTTTTCTTAGTATCTCAGGACGGAGAATGTTCGGAATTGCTTCGATACTTATCGTGGTGAGATAAGGTCGGAGTCACCCAGTATTGGGGAGGCGTCCGGGGTACCACCATGGTTTAGTATTGTCGTGAGTTCGAGGATTCGAGATTAGATGAGTTTGCGGAAATTCTTGAATTATGGTGTGGAAGGTTGCGGATGTAGTTGTGACTGTGGCTGAGGGCGGGTCCCTGATTTCGCAATCCGAATCACATAAACAAGAAAGTTTCGGAAGTTCTTAGGTGGGAATTCAAGTAGTTACCTAGAATTATCTTTCCAACAAGTGCATAGTAGGTATGTATTCGTTTTGGCTTGTTTCATAAGCCTCATCCTTCATTGTTGTTTTGAATATGGCAATTCAAGTTGCTTCGATGGCAAGTGGTGATTTCATATCTTGCTAGGTAGTGTTCTCATATTTCTATGGGAATGCTAATTCTTGTCCTCAATCAAGTTGTCATATCATTTCTTTTCCTACTGGTGTGCTTCTCTTCAAGATAATTCTATCATCTCCATGTGTGCAAGATCAATTCTCTTTCTTTCCGGAGTCGTCTCATCTGTTCCAAGTTTCTTTGTTTTCCCTCCCTCCCTCCCCTTTTCTTCAATGTTAAATTCTCATCCTAGCATCTTTTCTATTCATGTTATATGCTTCCATTATCTTTTCTTCTATCTTGTTTCCGGTGATTCATTGTGGAGATTCTCAAGTGTTTCATTTCAAGATCTATCATCATATTCTTGTTCTCATTGGTTTCTTCTCCGATGATTCATTATGAAGATGTTAAGTGCTCAAGTTATCATCTATTAGTATTCATCTTTGTTTCTCTTTTCCGGTGGATTTAATTCAAGTTCGTGGTGTTCATCATATCATTTCATTATCTATTTGCTCTCCCATGTTAGAAATTCTTTTTCAAGCTTCTCTTGTTTAGTCATCTCTCTTTCTATCCGGAGTGTTGAAGATATCTCAGAAGACATTCTTTTCATTCTTGCCTCCTTTAATTAATTCAAGGATCTCATATCATCAAGTTCTTAATTTGTACCGGTGCAATCTCTCTTCTAATCAATTGTTTCAACGATGGTTTCTTTTGAGTGGGCCCATAACCCACAGGTCTTTTCCTAGGATCCAACCTGACTCTTCTATTCTTTCCGGAGATGTTCTCAAGTTCTCTTAATATGACGTAAGAATGAATTGCAACAGTCATATTTCTCGTCCAAGATCGATTCTAATCATTTTCATTGTTGACTCAACCTTTTCTTTGTTCATTATTCCGGAGTGTTTCAGCAATTCATGGTGGTGTTCTCGTCATCTTTTTGTGCTTGAAGATCGTAGGAGAGTTTCTCAATCGTTGTTCGTTCTTCCAGATATTCATGGTTTCAGCTTGTTGTTTGTCATCTCAATTATCTTGATCATGAGTTTTTCCTTCCATATCTATCCGGTGCTTTTTCAGAGTTGTTTTCATTTCTTGATCCTCCGAAGGCATCATTTCAGAAGATTTCTTGTTCTTAGCTTTCAGCTTTCGCTCTCAAATTCTTCTCAATTGTTGTTCCTTCGTTCGTATCTCAATTATTCCGGTTCCTTGTTTAGTTTGTTTTAGGTAATCATGATCTCTTCATTCTCATGTGTCCTCTTTGTTTCGAATGCTTTCTGGTGCCTTGTGAAGTTTTCTATTAGGTGGATCATGCTCTCTTCGTTCTCTTGTTATTTCATCCATTTGCTTTATTCTCGTCTGTTTCAAATTCTACCGGTGTTCTCGTGCAAGACCTCTTCTCAAGTTTGTGCTCTATCTCTCTTCATTATTTTTCAAGAAGAATAAGTGATGTGTGAAATCCGTTGCTTGTCATCAATTTAACTTGATGAAGGATAGTCATATCATAATTCTTATTCTTGTTCATTCAAGTGAGTCATCCTTCTTCCGGAGTTGTTCATGATATCAAATTCCTTGTCCCAAGTGGTCATCTTTCTTTTTCCGGAGTTCCAAGCTTTGCTCAAGTATCTTGTCCCGAGCCTCATCTTATTCATTGGAAGGCCTCAGTCTTGTTCTTTTGCATCCTTCAATTCCTGTCTATCATCCTCTCTTTTCTGGAGGTTCTTCTTGGTGGTTCATCAAGATTTCTTCCATTTTCAGGTGTTCTTCAAGATTCTTGTTGGAGGTGCTCAAGTGTTCTTTCTCTCGGATTTCTAAGCTCAATTCCTTCTCCTGGTCTTTTGAGATGGTGTTATTAAATTCTTGATTCTGAGGAGTCTCGAAGGAAATTGTCAAGAATAAGATGAGTAAACCCATCATTCCTTTCTTGGAGTTATCTTGGGTTGGATTTCGCCATGATAACAACAATCCTTTTCATGGTTTTATAAATGATTCAAGCGTATCCTCCTCTTCTTGGTGAAAGAAGTTTTGATTATCTTGTTGCTCTCAATCAATCAATTGTTTTGTAGTGGTAGGTTGGCACCTCATAATTTTGAGTTGTTTTCCATAAGCCCTCAACAAGCTGTTCTTTTCGTTGTTGGTGTTCCAACAACTCCGTTCATCTATGATTTCAATTCATTTGTGCTAGTAGTGGTCATTTCTTCTCAGTTCTCTTTTTCCCATGGATCTAGTTCCATTCTTTTGTTCCGGAGGCATTGTGGTGTTGCTCTTCTCTTCTTGCTTTTAGTTTGTTCAAGATCATGTTCTTTGTGTGCTTATTCTTTTAACCGGAGTGCTGCCAAATCTTTTCATGTTCCTTCCATCTCATGGAGTCTGGGGTTCTAGTCAACCGGTGTTTTGTGTTTTTCCTTTCAATTCTAGCCATCATAATTAATTTTTTTCCATCCTTTTCCTGCCGAAGTGCTGCCGAAATTTTCCGTAAATTCTTGCTTCTTCCTCTTCCTTCATCTCTTTGCATCCTTCTCATTTCATTGGTTTCACTCGTTTGTCAAGAAGCAACTAAGTTTTGCCTTTTGCTCTTTCTCTTCCCCATTTTCATTCTAGATCTCGGGACGAGATCCTTGTGTAGTGGAGGAGAGTTGTGACAGCCCGAGACCGATGCTCCAGAAGATTCCAGAAGATTCCCTTTGTGTTTCCGTTTACGTCCGTGTTTTGTTTTGGTTGTCGCATTCATCACCGCATCATTCGCATCATCTGCATCGCATCATCGCCCGTTTTCGAAAACTTGCATTCGTTTGTAGTTGCTGGTTCTCTCCGTTTCGCCGTTGCCCGTTTCAGGCCAGCCACACATGCACGCGCCCGCGACACCGTTTAAATAAAACCGTTTTTAAGCGCGCGCAAAAATATTCTTGGATCGAGTTGAAACTTGTCGTGCGGTCTTGTTATAGCTTAGGTAGACCGCCCGTCGATTTTCGTCGCGATCCGAGCTCGTTAGATACCCCGTCGGTCAGTCGCAGTAGAGAGGTTATCGGTAGTTATCGGTATTCCGTGGGATGTTCTCGGTATTTTATAAAACCTCCGTGTCACGTGTCGTGCTCTCCTCTCTTCCCTCCTAGTCCGTCTGCACAGCCGCAGCAGCCCGTCCCTCCGCTTCCGAACCGTCGGGTCGACACCTGGCAGTCCGAAAACGGACAGTGTCGTAACCCCTAGCCCCGATCCCTATATATAGTCCCTCGTTCCCGTGTCCAAACCCTAGCCAGCCATTCCCCCACCTCTAGCCAGCCCGCCGAGCCCATATGGGCCCGTTCGAGCCGTTTCGGGCCCGAATCGGCGTCCGGAGCCGTTTCCGGAGCTCTCCCGAGCTCGTCCATGGCGTTCCCTGTGCCGTGCCCGTGTTCCTCGTCGTTGGAGCCTCTGCAGCCGCTCGCCGGAGCCGCCCTGCCGCCGGCCGACCGGATCTCCTCTCCTCTTCCTCCCTCTCCCCTTCTCCTTCCTCCTCTCCTCTCTCCCTGCGCTCACCCCGCCGCTGTCCCCGCAGGGCACCGCACCAGCCAGCCGCCATGGCCGCCGTGGCCGGAAGCTCCGTCGCCGCCGGGAATGCGCCGCCGCCGTCAGGTCCCGGCCGCCCCTGGCCTCCGCCGGCCTCCCCTCGCCGCGGCTCCCCTCGCCCCCAAGCCGCCGTCAGGCCCCGTGGCCGCGCCGCCGCCTGCTCCCGATCGGGAGGATCGAGCGAGCGCCCGCAGCGCTCCGTCGCCCCGTTGACCGATCCAGCGCTGGGCCAGGCCAGCCTCTGCCAGGCGGTTGGGCCAAGGCCCACTAGGGTGAGCCCTCCCCCTTTTTTTTTCTTTTTTCCATGTTTGTTTATTTATTATTCCCGCGTATTAAACGGCTATATCTTTTGACCCGTGTACCGGATAAAAATATTTCGAACATGTAATGTGTGTAGAAAAATAAGTAGTTTAATAATATGTCATTTTGCATCCATGATAAAGATATTAACATGTCATATCCGCATTAATGCATATATGCCATATCATTGCATTTTGCATATTTTATAACCGTGCATCGGAATTAATAAAATCTCACATTAAAAATGTCCATCTCATTTGCATTGCATTTTCATGCACGGGATAATTGTCGGTATCATTTTTGCATTGTTGCATTGTTTACCGTGATTAGGCCTATTCCCGCATTATTTAATTGTGATTAATCTTCTACAAGAACATATGCATATTATATATGATTTCGGGGTAGAAAAATATATAGGATTTATCTGTGCATTTTGTTTTGTCATTTGAGCATGTTTGAGTGCATGTCATATTCACTGTGATACTCTTTTGTCTTTTTCATCGTAATTAATCCGGCCACGATATGAAAATATTTTCAACATGAAACTTGCTCATTGATATGTGCCCTAGCCCATGGTCTTTTGGGTTGTCATGGAAATGCATGTTAGGGTGTGGTTTTGCTGTTGTCAACTTGCTATGAAAATCTGTTATTTTCAGGGTCCTAAATATTTCTAAGTCTGAAGTCTGTTATATTTTGTTGCTGTCTTGCCATGTGATTTGCTAGTGATCTAGACCTCTTTTGAGATTGATGCAATGGAGTTATTTGTTGTTGGTATTGCCCTCTAGTATGCTGTTAAGTTTCATGCCATTCCAAGACATATAGCTTATGTTTCACTGCTGTCAATATGCCTTCGTGATAAAAACTGCACTGTCAAAAACTGGTATTTTCACTAATTCTGCAACTGTTTTCAAGTAGCCTTCTTGTGAGCTTCCTACCAAGTGATCCATGCTTTTTTTGCTTATGATTTGTGAAGATGAAATGATGTGGGTGTTGTATGATACAACCCCATGCTTAGTTTGTGCATTTTGGAATCTTGTAGCTTGCTGTTTTCATATGTTAAAAATGCTATGTTGCTGTTTTTGGCAGATTTCAACTAAAACTTGATTTGATGATTGTGGTTGAACCGTAGCTCCGTTGGGGACATTCCATATATGTAACTTGCTTAGAATCTCATGTAGTTTAATAATAACTTGCTGCATTCATGATTTGAGATGTTTGTGGTTGCATTTCCCATGCATTTGCATTCATGTCATCTGCATCTTGTTTTGCTCATATCTTTTGAACCGTAGCTCCGTTTGAGATGTTCTATATATGTAACTCGACTAGAATTACGTGTAGAACAACATGGTTATATTTATTTTTCTGTTTAACAAATATAAAAATATGTTTAGATCAGATCTGGACCAATTTCGAAATTAACATATGGGGTCATTTCGGAAATGCTATAAGTTGTTTCCGGCCTCATTTAACATGACTAGATAGTTTGTTTCCTTATGCTTCACCTCTTGCCATGTTTAAACAACATTTAATATTGTCGTGTACCTAACGTGAGTGAACTAAATAATTCAAGTGTGGAGTTTCGTCAATATGCAACTCGTTGCATATTGAGCTTCACTTTAATGTGTATTATTTGATTGTTGTGAATTGTCATGCATTGCATATTAAACCGGACATGCATCATATTGTTATGCATCGTGTATTGCATATGTTGTGGTGTATCTTGTGTTGATTGTTTGTTTCGGTTTGCTTCTTCTCGATAGAGTTCCGAAAGCGTTCGGAGTGTGAGGATTCGTTCGACTACGTTGGTTCGTCTTCTTCATGGACTCGGTCTTCTTCCGAGCGGGATCTCAAGCAAGATGACACATTTCCCTGGATACCATTACTATCATTGCCATGCTAGTTGTCTCGTCTTTTATCGCTATGTCTCGTAACCTACCACTTGTTTGATAAGCCTCCCAACATTGCCATGAAAAGCCTCTAACCCCTCCATGTCCCAGCAAACCTTTGTTTGGCTATGTTCCCGCTTGCTCAGCCCTCTTATAGCGTTGCTAGTTGCAGGTGCTTTGCTTCCATGTGTGCCAACATGGACCTCTTTTGTTATATCACAATATTGTTGTTACTTAATTTAATGCACATATATACTTGGTAAAGGTGGAAGGCTCGGCCTTTTGCTTGGTGTTTTGTTCCACTCTTGCCGCCCCTAGTTACTTGTGAACCGGTGTTATGTTCCATAAATGAGCGCTCCTAACATGCTCGGGGTTGTTATGGGGACCCCATTGATTTTCGGGTTGGATTAAAACTTGTCTGGCAAGGCCCAACATTGGTACTACATTTGCCTAATAATTAATGAACTTGCATAGGGACCCGTCGGCACCCGTGGATAATTTTTAATCAACCCCCGGGCCAGTGCTCGTCATGAGTGTTGGTCCAAACTAGAGCACTATGCGGGGCCAACCCAGGGAAACTTGGGAGATTTCTATCAGGCCTCCGTATGCGTAGCTTATCAGCCGTGTCCTGAGAACGAGATACGCGGCTCCTATCGGGATTGTCGACACGTCGGGAGGCCTTGCTGGATTTGTTTTAACTTTCTCGAGCGTCTTGAGTGAGGAACTCTGATTTTCTTCGGGTTATCTCGAGGTGTTGGATTTCCTTTGGAGTGGCCTAGGAGGATCACGAGATCCATGGTTGAGGTTATTCTCGCTGAGTATGGTTAATTTGTGATGGATGAGTTGGAGCACCCCTGCAGGGTTAAATCTTTTCGAGAAGCCGTGCCCGCGGTTATGTGGCAAACTTGGATAATTTGTTTAGCACCCGGTCATAGCAAATTTGAAGTAAACTCTAATAAAATACACCAACTGTGTGCGTAACCGTGACTGTCTCTTCTCGTGAGTTCTTATCCAGAAGAGAACATGGTGGGGTTATGTTTGACGTAAGTAGGTGTTCAGGATGAGTTAGTGATCATTTCTAGTTTACGCCCGTTATGCGTAGTCCACCATACTTTATTTTCTATACTCGTAAGTTAGCCACTCAAATAAATGCTTAGTCGCTTGCTGCAGCCTCACCACTTAACCATGCCTTACCCATTAAGCTTTAATAGTCTTGATACCCTTGGAAATGAGATTGCTGAGTCCCTGTGGCTCACAGATTACTACAACAACAGTGGCAGGTACAGGTAATGTGATGATTTGACGTGAGTGCGTTGATTGATTTGATTTGGAGTTCTTCTTCTTCTTCTTCATCAGTCTTGGATGGGTTCCAGGCGGCAGCCTGGGATAGCAAGGGTGGATGTCATTTTATCGTTTTGATTCGTCCGTAGTCGGACCCTGCTCTTATGTATGATGTTGAGATGTTATTGTATTGTTGTGACTCTGATGTAGCTTGTGGCGAGTGTAAGCCAATTCCATATACTCATCTCTTCTGTACATGTACTTGTAATGATATCCATTCTTGCGAACGCATCGAGATGCGCTTCTATCCCCTTGAGGCCCTCGTGCCAAATAAGGATAGGGCCGCATCTTGGGCGTGACATTCCACCCCTTGAGGCAACTTCGCACTCTTCCATTTGCTAGGCCTAATGCTTTGATCCGAACAAGGCAAACTCATAATGACTACCGCGCTGGGTTTTTTGAGTGTTGGTGGTCGATGGAGGAAGGCAGATACAATGCCTCCTTTTATAGGCAGGTGACAACAGCAATGGAGGGAAATCGGGTGGGAAAATTTGGCGAGAATACTTGGCGGGAGAGAATGGCGGGAGAGAGAATGGAGGGAGAGAGAATGGAGGGAGAGAATGGCGGGAGAGAATGGCGGGAGAGAATGGCGGGAGATAATGGCGGGAAAGATAATGGCGGGAGATAATGGCGTGAAGGAAAGTGGCGGTAGAGAATGGTGGGACAAAGGTGGCGGCACAGTATGACGACAAATAGAAATGGGAATAGTACGGCTTGCTGAAATTAAGATACATCTTGCTGAAATTAAGATACAACTTGCTGAAATTGAGTTACAAGAATATAAATCTACTGAGTCCAACGTGGATATTTTCCTTTTCCATCTCTAGCTTCTTTTGCTGCCTGGGCTGCACGAGCCCTTTCTTTCTTTCTCACGGTGGCAGATAGATGAAAACAACAGCTAGCTCCTGTTCACGCTATTTGAATGTTATGAGCACCAAATTGTTGACTTCGATAGACGATGCCAGCAGAAAATTATCGAAACCTTCCTTCTTCAACACCATTCGATCACCTAAGCCAATGAAGTAGGAACAAGGAATGCTCACAAATATATCATCATCTTCTGAATCCAAAGTAATTTCAAGAGTTAAAGAACCAGTCCTAGGAATAGCCACAAATTTCATCAAACTCCTCACAACCATGGTAGGAATAACCTGACAAAAACAAGCAAGTTATACGATCCATCCTATGAACCAGCAAAGAACAAACAAATAATAAAAACTAGAAACCAAAGCTTACTATACATTGGGAAATAACATTCATGCGATCCATCCTATGAACAAAAGGAGTACACAGTATGTAGTTGTCATAAAAGAGCTGCCGTGACATGACATACATTTGATGATAATTTAGTGACACCACGACTATAAAAAACAACTGTTAACAAGTTCCCTCTGAGTTTCACTCAGATCCTCAAGAGCTACAAAAAAATGATTTCACTAACTAAGATGAACAGCAAAACGTATAAGCTGAAACAAATCTGAAAATCAGTCAAACAAATATCTTACCAACATGGGGTAAAGGAAACAACATAACACCATCTCGATGAAATTCGACACTAATATAAGTTCCATAGTGCTCAAGCATAACAGTCATCATGTCACTATGGCGGAGACCATAATCATTCATAAGTTCCTCCCACCAAGGACCATGGAATTTACTGCTCATCCTACCATGTGTAAATATAACATGGTATAAGTTACCCTCACTGTTGTGCAGAGCAAGATCAATATCTGTGTCACTTCTCCGAATAGCGAGCAAGATGTGATCTAACACTGCACGGAACATACTACAACAAGAATGGAAGCAAACATCATAATCATATGACAAAGGCATTCGAATATGCCATGGTCAAATAATCTAGACATAGAATCTTGCAACACGTCTTGAACATCGATGATCCAGCACCACAGTAAATACAGACACACCGAAATCAACGGTAGCACAAGGGCCACCTGGAGCTCGGCAAAATGGGCAAGCCATTTACCTATAGACGGACGGTGACCAATAAGAACTAAATCCACTACCGACTTTAGAGTTCTCATTCGATTGAGTTGGAAGCCAAAAAAAATACCGTACACCGGTGGAGAGCGCCCTGATCTATTCTTTACGTGGGTAGGATAACAAAATGGGTGGTCCAGCGAAGAGATCGGCGAGGCGGTGGAGGCACCGGAGAGCACCGGGAGTGAGAGGTGGAGACGGGGAGGCTACTAGACGGGAGAGGGTGAAACGAGTGGTCAGAGGAGGAATAAAGAAGCCTTGGGCCTTATCCAGGGGCCCATCGACCTTCCACTGGCCGACAGGTGGCTCTTCGGCCCCCCTCTCGCCGACAGGCCTCTCCCTGGCCTCTGATTGGCCGACAGGGGGCTCTTCGGCCTAGTGCTGGCCGACGGGCCCCTCTTCGGCCTGGTGCTGGCCGACGGGGTACTAATTTCGATATTTTTTCAACTGCTATAGCTATTTTCAAATTTGGTACCAATTTCGTACTAGTTTTGAAAAAAAAATCTAGTTTGCATAACCAACCGGGACTACAGCTTTCCCAATATAAACCCTTCGTCCAGCCCGACTCCATTTCTCTGTTTTCTCCATTTGAATTCCCCTCTCTATTCTCCCCATAGCTCGAGCTCCTCCCTCCATTTTTGCCAAGATTTGTCAAGATTTGAGGCACCCCAATCCATCCAAGTGTCCACAAAGGTTAGCAACTTTGTCCTTTCATCTCTTATTGCTAGATCAGCTCGTGCTATGCTTTATAAGTATAGTGATTTGTGGGTTTTAGTTTGGGGGTGATTTTGTGGTAGTTGTTTTGATTTATATGCATTTTGAGCTCAAATTAACTCCTTAGTTTGCATATGTGTAGGTGTGGTTTACTTAGTCTACCTCCCCGTCCCCGTCCTAACCATCGTCGATCGACCGCACCGTCCCGTCGCCAGCACCACCTTGGTAAGCCTCTTCTTGTGTTCTTATCATTTTTATAAATAAAATCGTATTTCTATGATTTAGATAGTTACTTGCATAGTTTTCTTACTTGTACGATTGTTGTTATGTATAGTGCCATGATATGTCTCCAACATATCTATAATTTTTGATGATGGCATGCTATTATATTATCTTTTTTGGATGTTTTATATGCATTAATATGTTATTTTATATTATTTTTGGGACTAACCTATTAATCTAGAGCCTAGTGCCAGTTTCTGTTTTTCCTTTTTTTTGAGTTTTGCAGATATGGAATATTAAACGGAGTCCAAACGGAATAAAACCTTCGGAAAGAATTTTTCTAGAATGAAACAAATCAACCAGGCTTGGAGTGCACGTCGGGAAACCTGCCAGGGAGCCACAAGCCTGCTAGGCGCGGGCCCCCCTGGCCGTGCCTAGAAGGCTTGTCGTCTCCCGACGGGTCTCCTAACCCTAATATTTGGCCTATAAATTCCCAAATATTCCCCCAACACCAGAACGAGCCACGCAAATAATTTTCTGCCACCAGAAGCCTTCGTTCTCGAGAGATCCAATTTTGGAGCCTTTTCCCGTTATCTGTAGGAGGGGGTTTTGATCACGGAGGGCATCTACATCAACTCCATTGCCCCTCCGATGATGTGTGAGTAGTCCACCACAAACTTGCGGGTCCATAGCTAGTAGCTATATGGCTTCTTCTCTCTCTTTGATCTTCAATACCATGTTCTTCATTATCTTCATGGAGATCTATCCGTTGTAATCCTCTTTTGTGGTGTGTTTGTCAAGATCTAATAAATTGTGAGTTTATGTTCAGATTATCCATGAATCTTATTTGAATCTCCTCTGAATTCTTATTTGCATGATTTTATATCCTTGTAATACTCTTTGAGTTATTGGTTTGGTTTGGCCAACTAGATTGGTAATTCATGCAATGGGAGAAGTGCTTGGTTTTGGGTTCAATCTTGCGGTGTCCTCACCTAGTGACATAGTAGGGGTAGAGAGGCACGTATTGTATTGTCGCCATCAAGGGTAACAAGATGGGGTTTTCATCATATTGCTTGAGTTTATCCCTCTACATCATGTCATCTTTCTTAATGTGTTACTCTGTTCTTCATGAACTTAATACTCTAGATGTAGCCAGGAGTCGGTCGATGTGTGGAGTAATAGTAGTAGATGCAGAATCGTTTCGGTCTACTTGATAAGGACATGATGCCTATATGCATGATCATTGCCTTGGATAACTACATGATTATTCTCTTTTCTATCAATTGCTTGACAGTAATTTGTTTACCCACCATGATATTTTCCTTCGAGAGAGAAGCCTCTAGTGAAACCTATGGCCCCCGGGCCTACTTTCCATAATATACTTTCAGATCTATAAACCGAAAATACAAAAAATAAGTTGCTGCAATTTATTTACCTTTTACTTTCCATTCTCGTTTACATCTATCTCTAACGGATCCAATCCTTGCAAATAATCGTGAAGGGATTGACAACCCCTTTATAGCATTGGGTGCAAGAGTTTGATTGTTTGTGTATCCATTGGTGACTTGCTTGTTCCTCTTACTGGATTGATACCTTGGTTCTCAACAACTAAGGGAAATACTTATCTACTTTGCTGCATCACCCTTTCCTCTTCAAGGTAAAACCAATGCAAGCTCAAGATGTAGCATGCCATGGTTATGATATCCGTGCCCGTCGGCCCTCGTCCGGTTTACGATTCAGGTGTGGTATATTCTCTTTTATAACTACTTGTTGCATTTCATTTTAATGGCAATTATGCCCATCAAGTTGACATAGATATTTTTATCTAGGAGGTAGTTGAACCGCAAATACCAACCGACCCTATTGTCGAGAAGTTAAATTTAGTTGAAAAAGAAAATGAGGATTTGAAAGAAAAATTGAAAAGATTTGAAGAAGAGAAGATGTAATTGGATTTGTACGTTGCCGATGTCATCGATGATCACAAGATCAAGATGGATGCAATGCGCTTGAATATTAGAAAGATTAGAAAATATGTCATTAATAAAGAGGCTGATATCATTATGTTGTTGGATCAACTTTTACCTTACTTGTGATTTTGATTGCATTTGTTGTTGCATTTAAAATGTTTTAGCTAGATAGTTTTATCTTGTTTTATGAGAATAAGTGTGTATGAACTTTATGTATGAACTTGTATTAAATTGTTCTTCTCGGTGTTGTGTAATGAAGATGAACCGACAATGGATGTACGTTGACCGACGCACTCCAGAGTTCATTAATGGTGTGTAGAGTTTTTTGCGTGTGGCTGAGGAAAACAAGCGGGATGGTTTTATGTGTTGTCCATTTGGTGTGTGTAAGAATGATACGACTTACTCTAGCTCAAAACAGATTCACGTCCACCTGTTTACGTCCGGTTTCATGTCCGGCTATAATTGTTGGACCAAGCACGAAGAAAGATGGGTTCTAATGGAAGAGAATGAAGAAGAAGAGGATAACGACAACTATCCTGGGTGTCCTGAATATGATGGTAGTACAATGGGGGGAAAGAGAATGAAGAAGAAGAAGCTGAGGCATCAGATGAGCGAGCTGATGATCTTGGTCGGGCCATTACTGATGCAAAGACAAACTACGAAAATGAAAATGAGAAATTGAAGTTGCAGCGCATGTTAGAGGATCACAAAAAAGTGTTGTACCCAAATTGTGAAGATGACAACACAAAGCTCGGTACCACACTCGAATTGCTACAATGGAAGGCAGAGAATGGTGTAGCTGACAAGGCATTTGCAAAGTTGCTGAAAATAATGAATAATAAGTTTCCAAAGGACAATGATTTGCCCGACAGTACATACGAAGCAAAGAAGATTGTCTGCACTCTAGGATTAGAGGTGCAGAAGATACATGCATGCCCTAATGACTGCATCCTCTACCGCGGTGAGTACGAGAATTTGCATGCATGGCGAGTATGCAATATTGCGATATAAGATCGGTCGCGATGACCCTATTGATGATGTTTAGGGAGAGCACCCCGGAAAGAGGATTCCTGCCAAGGTGATGTGGTATGCTCCTATAATACCACGGTTGAAATAAGAGCATGCCAAGTCATTGCGATGGCACAAAGAAGATCGTAACAAATACGGGAAGTTGAGAGTACCCGCTGATGGTTCGCAGTGGAGAAAAATCAAGAGAGAGTGGCCGGACTTTGCAGATAACCCAAGGAAAGTATGGTTTGGTTTAAGTGCAGATGGCATTAATCCATTCGGGGAGCAGAGCAGCAAGCAGAGCAGATGTCCTGTGACTCTATGTATCTATAACCTTCCTCCTTGGTTGTGGATGAAGCGAAAGTTCATGATGATGCCAGTGCTCATCCAAGGCCCTAAGCAACCCGGCAACGACATTGCTGTGTACCTAAGGCCATTAGTTGATGAACGTTTACAACTGTGGAATAAAAAGGTGTACGTGTGTGCGATGAGCACAAACAGCAGGAATTTGACCTGCGAGCATTGCTCTTTGTAACCATCAATGATTGGCCTGCTTTTAGTAACCTTTCAGGACAGACAAACAAGGGATACCATGCATCCATGCACTGTTTAGATGATACCTGACGAGGATATGTACCAAGGGTAGGGTCCTAGGCAAGTCCCACATACCCTACCTAAGGACACTTCATGGGAGGACTTGAAGATCAAGAATGGACTTCCGAGTGGACCCCTGGAGATGTTCAAGGACACTCGACAGATACCCACTCAGAAGACTCCTTCTCTCACTCGGCAGTCGCGTTTCACTCGGAAGACCTCGCTTCACTCGACGCCAGAAGACCAGAAGTCATCATTAAGAGCCCCACGGGTAGACGCTGGTTTAATGGTCATTGGTAACCTTTATTATGTACGTTACCAGTAACGGCAGGCTTTAAACCCCACGATCGGACCCTTAGATGCGGGATAATTATGAGGGGCAGCGAACTCTATATAAGCCAACCCTCCCCTCCTACACAAGGGTTCGCAACCATTGTAATCTCACTATTCCACACGACATAAGCTCTCGAGCAATGAGACATAGGGTTGTTACCTCCACGAGAGGGGCCTGAATTCATACATACGTGTGTACACCCTCGCCGTAGCTAGGACTCTGCCCTCTCCCTTCGTACCCCTACCTTCTACTGTCAGGCTCGTTCCCACGACAGTTGGCACCCACCGTGGGGCAGGCGTCTAAGAGACTTCCGGCGAGGTTGCGATTTTCATCCTTCGACATGTCTTCCGGTGGTGTTTTCTCTCTGCGCCACGAGATCCATTTCGGAGCGCTCACCTTCATTGCCGATGATTTGGCATGGCTCCAGGAGGCGCCTCTCGATGTCGAGGCTCTCCCGGTCCGTAGGGCCGCGCAAGTCCCTGCAGCGTGTTGCTGTGTCAGCCGTCGACCCCTTACGTGTCGGCTCCTCTCATTGTTCACAGTCGCAAGCGGTCATGCCGCTCACGACTTCAGCATTGGGTTGAACACGCAGCGGCGCGTCAAACTTCTCCGCAGATTGAAGCGCTCGAGCCTGCCGAGTCCCTTCATGGCGTGTTCGAGTCGGATTCCGATCCGTCCGACGTGCCTTTCGAGTGCGAGAGTTGCGATCCCGCAGCGAAGATCTTGATGGCGGGCTCTCATCAAGGTTTGCTGCCTGGCTTCGGCCGTGGCAAGCGCAAGGCTGGAGGTCCGTCGAATGGGCAGCCACGTCATGACGATGAGGTTCTTCACACTCCCATCGTCGGCACGACTGCTAAGGCCCAATCTTTGGAGGTCGCACGCATTCGTCTGGAAGAGCTCCAAGCAGAGATCGGCGAGCGCGCTCGTCAGCGCCCTCCACGTCCTAGTCGACACCAGCGAAAATCTCACGACGACGTTGAGGTATACCAAACTCCTGTGCTATACATTGCTGCTGCTGCTAGGATAGCACATTCCATTCAGCCATCCCGGTCAGAGGCTGGAACAGGGTTGTTGCAGATCAGAGCGCTATTGGATGTGGCGCAGCATCAGAACTTAGCAGTTTCTCACTGCCGCAATAGGATTCACAGCAATTCACCTAAGGCAGAGACCGTTCAGTCGGCACACAGTCCTGGATCGCCCTTGCATCGTCGAGGCACCGATTTCCGTGAAGGGCAAGACAGAGATCAGTTTCACCATGAAGACCACCGTCGAGTGCCCACTCCTCCGCGGAGTGGTCCGTACGCGCCTCGGCGCCAGGACGACAGACGCTCCTTTGGTGATGAGCGGGATGCGGACTTTGATGCCCGCTCCTACCTTGTTCAGAAGCGGATTGACAAGAGCAGAGCTTACATAGAAGGACACGATAGAGATGTTCCGAGTGGAAGCTCAGCCGTGATGTCTGGTCCCGAGTGTTTCAGCAGAGCCATCCGTTCTGCAGTGATCCCCCCAACTTCAGAATGGCGGCGGGAATCGGAAAGTTTTCTGGCGAAACAAAGCAGAACACTTGTTTAGATGATTACCGAGTGGTTGTGCAAATTGGTGGAGGAAATGACAACGTCACAATGAAGCACTAGCCCCTGATGCTAGATGGCCCAGCTCGAGCTTGGCTAAATCGTTTGGTCCCTTCTAGTATACATTGCTGGGAGGATCTTATCTGAGTGTTTGTCAGAACCTTTGAGGGCACCTGCAGCGTCTGGCGGGTCTGGTCGACCTGCGGCACTGCATCCATAGTCCCAATGAAACCTTGAGAGATTATATTCAGCGATGATCCGCTCTGCATCACACTGTGGAGAATGTGTCAGAATACCAGGCCGTTTGCGCTTTCAAGGCCGGTGTGAGATACAAGGAATTGTACCTGAAGTTTGGGCGGACGGGTGATATTTTCACTCGGAAAAATGATGGAAATCGCCACTCGGTACGCCAATGGCGAGGAATAAGACTGACTCCTTACCGGCAAAGGAAAGGCAGTCGCCAATGATCGCGGCGGCAGCAACAATCGGAAACAGAAGCGAAAGGCTGAAGACCCGACTCCGGCAGAGGAAGCGGCACTGGCGACTCAGCCAAAGAACAAGGGCAAGGCCAAGGCTCAGTATGTCCCCAAGAAAGGGAAGGGTCAGTCAGGAACTGACATCATGGATTAGCCGTGTGTAATTCACACGAGGAAAGATGCAGAAGGCAACCTGATTTTGCCCAAGAACACCACTTGACAGTGTCAAACCCTTATCCAGAAATTCAAGGGGGACCAGTCGAGTGAGAAATCTCCTGAAAAGGGGGGTGAAGATGAGGAAAAGGAAACATTCCCGGATGTCACTATAACACTGGTGATCTTTGCTGATGTCGAAGCAAGAGTCGTCTGAAAGTCATCAATAGAGAAATCAACATGGCTGTACCGGACACCCCCACCTACCTTAGATGGTCCCAATATGCTATCACATTCGACCAGATAGACCATCCTGCTCGTGTGGCCACTCTCGATCGGAAGGCTATGGTAGTTGATCTAGTGGTGCAGGGGACTCGACTCAGAAAGGTCCTCATGGACGGCGGCAGCGGCCTCAACATTCTGTATGCAGATACTCTGAAAGGGATGGGCATTGCGATGTCCGGTCTGAGCGAGAGCAGCATGCAGTTTCATGGGGTCATCCCAGGAAAGAAGGCCAAGTCACTCGGCTAGATAGCTTTGGATGTGACATTCGGAGATGGAAAAAAATTCCGAAAAGAAAAGTTGACATTTGAAGTCGTGGATTTCAAGAGTGCTTACCATGCCATTTTGGGTCGACCCGCTTATGCACGTTCATGGCCCGGCCATGTTACGTGTATCTTAAGTTGAAGATGCCCGGCCCTAAGGGCGTGATCACGGTCACGGACAATCGACAGCGGGCCGAAGAATGCCTCCAGCAAGGTTTCCAAGATTGCCGATCAGTAGATGGCCATGGTTGAGCTGGAGGAGTACAAGAAAACTGCCGACCGTGCTGATTTGCACCGTGCAAAGAAGCCGGCTTCTGAGTCGGCATTTCGGTCGGCAGGGGAGGTGAAGAAGGTGCACATCCACCCGACGGATCCAACTGCTGCTTCGATGAATATCTCAACAACACTCGACAGTAAATAGGAAGCCAAGATCATCCAGTTCCTCCGTGAGAACTGAGATATCTTCGCATGGAAGCCTGCTGACATGCCAGGGATTCCCAGGGAGCTGGTTGAGCACCGTCTGCAAGTGGATCTGAAAGCCAAGCCCGTCGAGGAGCATTTGCGTCGATCCGCGGTGGAGAAGCGCAAGGCAATCGGAGAAGAAGTGGCCCGTCTCTTGTTGACTCGACAGTGGGGTGCGAACAATTACCTTTTTGGATGCTTACTCTAGGTACCATCAGATCCGTCTGTATGGCCCGGACGAAATAAAATCAGCCTTCATCACCCCATTCGGGTGCTTTTGTTACATCACCATGCCTTTTGGTCTCAAGAATGTCGGCGCTACTTTTATGCTCATGATTCAGAAATGCTTACACAGCCAGGTCCCTCGGAATGTCAAGGCGTACATAGATGATATAGTGGTCAAGTCCCGCAAAGGTTCCGACCTGCTAGCTGACTTGGCCGAGACATTCGCCAATCTGAGGCGATTCGACATAAAGCTGAATCCGGCCAAATGTACCTTCGATGTCCCTGGCGGCAAGTTGCTCGGTTTTCTCGTTTCGGGCGAGGAATTGATGTCAACCCTGAGAAGATCAGTGCCATTACCCGTATGAAGACTCCCGTGCGAGTGCACGACGTTCAGAAGCTCACAGGTTGCTTGGCAGCATTAAGTCGATTCATTTCTCGTCTTGGTGAGAAGGCTCTGCCCTTATATCAATTGATGAAGAAGTCTGACATGTTCGACTGGACTCCCGACGCCGAAGCACCATTTGTTGAGCTCAAAGCCCTGCTCTCCACCCAGCCGGTGATGGCCGCTCGTGCCAGCAAAGAGCCCTTGCTCATGTACATCGCGGCCACAAATCAGGTCAACAGTACAGTGCTGACTATCGAGCGAGAAGAGGAGGGTAAAGCCTATAAAGTCCAACAGCGGGTTTATTATGTCTTGGAAGTATTGTCCCCCTCAAAGCAAAGGTATCCACACTATCAGAAGCTGGTTTATGGTATTTACCTATCAGTGAAGGAGGTGGCGCATTATTTCCAAGACCACTCGATTTCAGTCGTCAATGATGCTCCTTTATCCGAGATTTTCAATAATCACGATGCATCAGGTCGAGTGGCTAAATGGGAAATTGAGCTTGGACATTTTGATATCAGATTTGAGGCCAAGAAAGCAATCAAGTCCCAAGCATTGGCAGATTTTATGGCTGAGTGGATTGAGCAGCAACAGCCTATCCAAGTTCACTTGGCGCATTGGACAATGTTCTTTGATGGCTCCAAGATGTTGAATGGATCGGGTGCTGGTGTTGTCTTGATATCTCCCACGGGCGACAAGCTCAGCTATGTCCTATAGATTCACTTTGATTCCTCCAACAATGAGGCAGAGTATGAAGCACTTTTATATGGGTTGCGCATGGCTATCTCACTCGGCGTCAAGCGCCTGATGGTTTATGGCGACTCGGATTTGGTGGTGAATCAAGTGATGAAAGAGTGGAATGTCAGAAACCCCTCGATGACTGGATACTGCAATGCAGTCCGGAAGTTGGAGAAGAAATTTGAAGGTCTGGAACTTCATCATGTCCCCCGACTGAAAAATCAAGCGGCCGATGAGATGTCCAAGATTGGTTCCACTCGACGGGCTATCCCTAGTGGTGTGTTCTTGGAGCATTTGCACACTCCTTAGGTTCAAGAAGATTCCTTCACCAAAGATCCCCCGCAAGCTTTGAGTTCCACTGACTCGACTCAAGTCGATGTTCCTGCTGTGATTGACCTAGTCATGGAGATTCTGGTTATCATTCCTGACTGGACTATGCCATACATTGCCTATATCCTCAGACAAGAGCTCCCCGGAGATGAAGCAAAGGCTCGACAGATTGTGCGTAGTTCCAAGGCTTTCACTGTGATGGAAGATCAGCTGTTCAGAGAGAGTGTGACTGGTGTCACCCAGGAGTGTATTTCCCCCGAGGAAGGTCGAATGATCCTGGACGAGATTCACTCGGGAACTTGTGGTCACCATGTGTCTTCAAGGGCGATTGTCACTAAGGCGTACCGAGCTGGTTTTTACTGTCCGCGAGCTAATGAGATGGCCAAAGACACCGTTGATCATTGCGATGGTTGCCAGTTCTATGCGAACCTGTCACACAAGCCGATGTCTGCCCTGAAGACAATCCCTCTCGCCTGGCCGTTCGTGGTTTGGGGACTCGACATGGTTGGTCCCTTTCGACCTGGAAAAGGAGGATTCACTCACTTGTTGGTAGCAGTCAACAAATTCACCAAATGGATTGAAGCCAAGCCCATCAAGAAGCTGAATGCCCGTACGGCGGTCACGTTCATGAGGGAGATCATTATCCGATACGGCATCCCGCACAGCATCATCATGGACAACGGCACTAATTTCGACTCGGAAGAATTCAGAAGATTCTGTAACTCTCAGGGCACCCGAGTGGATTATGCTTCTGTTGCACATCCTCAAACCAATGGGCAAGTCCAGCGGGCTAATGGTCTCATTCTGTAAGGTCTGAAGCCTCGTCTCATGCGCGATTTGGATCATGTCGCCGGTGCCTGGGTAACTGAACTGCCGTCTATTTTGTGGGGATTGAGGACAACGCCTAATCGGTCGACTGGTATAACTCATTTCTTCCTTGTCTATGGTGTTGAAGCCACATTGCCAAGTGACTTGGCCCACAATTCTCCTCGAGTGGAGCTGTACTCTGAAGCTGAGGCTGAACAAGCCAGACAAGATGGAGTAGATCTTCTAGAGGAGGAGCGAGAGATGGCTCTGATCCGGACTACTACATATCAGCAAGACCTACAACGCTTCCATGCAAGGAATTTCAAGAGTAGAGCATTCCACGAAGGAGACCTGGTGCTCCGGGTGAATCAACAATGACCTCACAAGCTTGCTCCTGCATGGGAAGGCCCTTTTGTCGTCACCAAGGTGCTAAACAATGGAGCCTATCACCTATACAATGTCATGAAACGGATAGATGAGCCACGAGCCTGGAATGTGGATCTACTCCGATGTTTTTACACTTGAGACAAGAGTTTTTTGATGTAATAAGATTACCTCATCAATGCAATTCACATTTTTTCAATTTACACTATTGACTCCGAATGTACAGTTACATTCTTGGGGATACTCCGGGTAATGAGAAATCCTCACACTCGGGGGCTTAGCCGCAAACATGTTTTGCCTAAGTTAAAAACCCTGTTGGATGGATAGCAGTCCATTCACTCGACGGTCTATTTGCAAATCCGTCTTCGCTTAGGTTCAAAAATACTCCGAGTGATGAGCAATCCTCACACTCGGGGGCTTAGCCGCGAACATGTTTCGCCTAAGTTTAAAACCCTGTCGGGTGGGTAGCAGTCCATTCACTCGACGGCCTATTTGCGAATCCATCTTCTCTTAGATTCAAAAATACTCCGAGTGATGAGGAATCCTCACACTCAGGGACTTAGCCGCGAACATGTTTCTCCAAAGTTAAAAACCCTGTCGGGTGGATAGCAGTCCATTCACTCGACGGCCTATTTGCGAATCCGTCTTTGCTTAGGTTCAAAAATACTCCGAGTGATGAGCAATCCTCACACTCGGGGGCTTAGCTACATTCACGCTTCACCTAAGTTAAAAACCTCATCGGGTGGATAATAATCCATTCACTCGACAACTTAGCTGCGAACCGACATTCGCCTAAGTTCAAAAATACTCCCGGTGATGAGCAGTCCTCACACTTGGGGGCTTAGCTGCGAACATGCTTCTCCTAAGTTAAAATCCTCATCGGGTGGATAATAATCCATTCACTCGACAGCTTAGCTGCGAATTGACACTCTCCTAAAAACAAACTCAGTCAAACATACGATTGAAAGCCAAATACGAACAAAAGCCAAAGGGTAAACCATGGATAAACGTTTCATGCGAAAGCAAATGTGCTCAGGCCTAAGGCCTGAATGAAGTTCCAAAGGATACAAATCCACTCGGCATACCGAGGCAAATTTCACTATTTTTTTCAAAGACCAAGTTTTTTAAGCGGGAGACGGACTGGCGGGCTCGATGAAGGTGTCCAAGTCGATGCCGTTGGAGATTCTGATGGTTGCTTCGATGAAGGTCTCCATGAAGTCTTCAACTGGAGTTTCTTCATGTTCACCACCTGGAGCTCCTTCAGTTTTCCTCCCTCACATCCCTGCAGTGGACCCTGACGAGTGATAATGCCACATCAGCCCCGCAGCGAGCAGCAGATTTTTCCAAGCTTACACTCGGCTGGGGAGTTCATTCAGACGAGCCATTATGGAGTTGAGGTCGAGATGAAGAGTGTCCTCGGGCCATAGCTCCTTGTTGATCCTTTCCATGGCATATTTCAGTCGAGCAATGTAGGCATGGATGCCTTGGAGTCGGAAGTTCAGGCGCAACATATTCATAGCCACCGCGTCAGCAACTGGCGACTTGGTGGGGTCAAGATTAGGCTCAACCTCTTCTGTTTCCTTCTCAAAGTCCTGGCAGAATTCTATCGAAGAACGGGGAATGGGAAGAGAGTTGGTGGACCGCGACCCTCAACAAAATTCTTTTTCCAAATGTCAGTCGACAAGAGGCACTCACCCTCGAGCCGAAGATACATCTTCCTCGAGAATTCTCCTAGATGCCTCTCCAGGCCATTGCTCCTCTTAGTCAGTTGTTCAGCCTTCTTGACGAGGTCCGCACACTCTTGCTTCAACTTGGCGTTCTCACCTTCCAGCTTCTTGGCGACCGCCAGCTTCTGGTTCGCAGCTTCAGTTTTGTCCTTGGCCACCTGTTGAGCGTCAGCAAGCGCCTTGTCCTTCTCCTCCAGCGCCTTCTTCATAGAATCTAAAGAAACAACATTGTTGAGTCGCGCTTGGAGTCGATGGTTTTCATTGCGTACATCTGCTCGGGTGAAAGCACTCGGTTGAAAACATGACGAGTGAAGAGGAAAATGTGGAAAGTCGGCAGTAATTACCTCCCAAAGCCTTCACCTTAGCACGCGCTCGCTCTAGGGCGTTGTTGGAGACCGCCAGATCCACCTGCAGCCGGTTCCTTTTGTTGGAAATATGCCTTAGAGGCAATAATAAAATGGTTATTATTGTATTTCCTTGTTCATGATAATTGCCTATTGTTCGTGCTACAATTGTATTAACCGGAAACCGTAATGCATGTGTGAATACATAGACCACAATATGTCCCTAGTGGGCCTCTAGTTGGCTAGCTCGACGATCACTAGATGGTCACGATTTCATGACCATGGACAATTGATGTCGTTTATAACGGGATCACATCATTAGGAGAATGATGTGATGGACAAGACCCAATCCTAAGCATAGCACAAGATCGTGTAGTTCGTTTGCTAAAGGTTTTCAATGTCAACTATCGTTTCCTTAGACCGTGAGATTGTGCAACTCCCAGATACCGTAGGAATGCTTTGGGTGTGCCAAATGTCACAACATAACTGGGTGGCTATAAAGGTGCATTACGGGTATCTCCGAAAGTGTCTGTTGGGTTGGCACGAATCGAGACTGGGATTTGTCACTCCGTGTGACGGAGAGATATCTCTGGGCCCACTCGATAAGACATCATCATAATGAGCTCAATGTGACTAAGGAGTTAGCTACGGGATGATTTATTATGGAACGAGTAAAGAGACTTGTCGGTAACGAGATTGAACAAGGTATAGAGATACCGACGATCGAATCTCGGGCAAGTATCATACTGATAGACAAAGGGAATTGAATACGTGATTGATTGAATCCCCGACATCATGGTTCATCCGATGAGATCATCGTGGAGCATGTGGGAGCCAACATGGTATCCATATCCCACTATTGGCTATTGAACGGAGAGGTGTCTCGGTCATGTCTACATGTCTCCCGAACCCGTAGGGTCTACACACTTAAGGTTCGATGACGCTAGGGTTATAGGGAAATGGTATACGTGATTGCAGAAGGTTGTTCGGAGTCCCGGATGAGATCCCAGACGTCATGAGGAGCTCCGGAATGGTCCGGAGGTAAAGATTGATATATAGGAAGTCCAGTTTTGGTCACCGGAAAATTTTCGGGCTCATCGGTAGTGTACCGGGAGTGTCGGGAGGGTGCCGGAGGACCCCCGAGAGGGGTGTGAAGACCATAGGACTTCATGGGCTGTTAGAGGAGGTTTACCAGCCCTTATTGGGCTGTCCAAGTCCTTTCGGAAAGGCCCATGCGGCTGGAGATAAAGAGATAGGGTGAAAGAGTTTGAAAAGGAGGAGATCCACCTTCCTTGTGGGAGGTAGACTCTTCCCCTACTTTGGCCAAAGCTCTCCTCAGGAGGGGCCAAGACAGGCCTCCCTCTCCCTCCTCCTATAAATACTTGAGGTTTTGGCTATTGTGAGACAAGATTTGATCTCTCTCTCCCATGGCGAAGCCCTGCCTCTCTTCTTCCTCCTCCGCAGTGCTTAGGCGAAGCCCTGCCGGAATACCTTGCTACTCCACCACCATCGTGTCGTCGTGCTGCTGTTGGAGCCCTTCCCCAACCTCTCCTTCCTCCTTGCCGGATAAAGGCGTAGGAGACATCATCGGGCTGCACGTGTGTTGAACGCGGAGGCGCCGTTGTTCGACGCTTAGATCGGAGTCCGCCGCGATCTGAATCGCTACGAGTACGACTCCACCAACCGTCTTCTTGTAACGCTTCCGCTTAGCAATATTTAAAGGTATGAAGATCCAATCTCTCCCCACTCGTTGCTGGTTTCTCCATAGATAGATCTTGGTGACACGTAGAAATTATTTTGATTTACTACTACGTCTCCCAATAGTGGTATCAGAGCTAGGTCTATGCGTAGAATCTATTCACGAGTAGAACATAAAGCAGTTGTGGGCGTCTATCTTGTTAATTTTCTTACCACTACTAGTCTTATCTTGATTTGGCGGTATTGTGGGATGAAGCGGCATGGACCAACTTTACACGTATGCTTACGTGAGACCTGTTCCACCGCCTGACATGCACTAGTTGCATAAGGTGGCTAGCGGGTGTCTGTCTCTCCCACCTTAGTCAGATTGGATTCGATGAAAAGGGTCCTTATGAAGGGTAACTAGCAATTGGCATATCACGTTGTGGTTTTGGCGTAGGTAAGAAACGTTCTTGCTAGAAACCTATAGCAGCCACGTAAAAACTTGCACCTACAAATTAGAGGACGTCTAACTTGTTTTTGCAGCATATGCCTTGTGATGTGATATGGCCAAAAGGATGTGATGTGATGCATTGTGATGTATGAGATTGATCATGTTCTTGTAATAGGATTCACGACTTGCATGTCGATGAGTATGACAACCGGTAGGAGCCATAGGAGTTGTCTTATTTTATTGTATGACCTGCGTGTCAATCATAAACACCATGTAATTACTTTACTTTATTGCTAAATGGTAGCCATAGTAGTAGAAGTAATAGTTGGCGAGACAAATTCATGAAGACACGATGATGGAGATCATGGTGTCGTGCCGGTGACAGTGATGATCATGGTGCCCCAAAGATGGAGATCAAAGGAGCAAGATGATATTGGCCATATCATGTCACTATATTGATTGCATGTGATGTTTATCATGTTTATATCTTATTTTCTTAGAACGATGGTAGTAAATAAGATGATCTCTCGGTATAATTTCAAGAGAATTGTTCACCCTAACTGTGCACCGTTGCTAAGGATCATTGTTCCGAAGCACCACGTGATGATCGGGTGTGATAGGTTCTCACGTTTGCATACAACGGGTGTAAGCCAGATTTACACACGCAAAACACTTAGGTTGACTCGACGAGCCTAGCATGTACAGACATGGCCTCGGAACACGGAAGACCGAAAGGTCGAACATGAGTCGTATAGAAGATGCGATCAACATGGAGATGTTCACCATGGATGACTAGTCTGTCTCACGTGATGATCCGACACGGGCTAGTTGACATGGATCACGTGTCACTTGGATGACTAAAGAGATGTCTATCTAATTGGGAGTTCATTAAATAATTTGATTATGTGAACTTAATTATCATGAACTTAGTCTAAAAATTGTCTTTACTATCTATATTGTAGATCCAATGGCCAACACGAATGTCACCCTCAATTTCAACGCGTTCCTAGAGAAAACCAAGCTGAAAGATGATGGAGGCAACTATGCGGACTGGGTCCGTAGCTTGAGGATCATCCTCATAGCTTCCAAGAGATTGTATGTCCTTGATGCACCTCTAGGTGACCCACCCATTTTCCCAACGGACCAAGACGTTAAAAACGCTTGGCAGTCGCGCTGCGATGATTACTCCCTTGTTTAGTGAGGCATGCTTTACAGTTTAGAATCGGGGCTCCAAAAGCGTTTTGAGCAACACGGAGCATATGAGATGTTCCAAGAGCTGAAACTGGTTTTCCAAGCTCACGCCCGGGTCGAGAGATATGACATCTCTGACAAATTCTTCAGCTGTCAAATGGAGGAAAATAGTTCTATCAGTGAGCACATACTCAAGATGTCTGGGTTGCACAACCGCTTGGCTCAGCTAGGAGTTAATCTCCCAGATGACTCGGTCATTGATAGAATCCTCCAGTCGCTTCCACCTAGCTACAAGAGATTTGTGATGAACTACAACATGCAGGGTATGGAGAAGTCCATTCCTAAGTTGTACTCGATGCTGAAATCAGCAAAGGTCGAGATCAAAAAGGAGCATCAAGTGTTGATGGTGAATAAGACTAGTAGTTTCAAGAAAGGCAAGTGTAAGAAGAACTTCAAGAAGGACGGAAAATCTGTTGTCGTGCCCGGTAAGTAAGTTGCCGGGAAGAACAAGAACAAGAATGGACCCAAGCCTAAGACTGAGTGCTTTTATTGCAAGGGTACCGGTCACTGGAAGCGGAACTGCCCCAAGTACTTAGCGGATAAGAAGGACAGCAACGTTAAAGGTATATGTGATATACTTGTTATTGATGTGTACCTAACCAGCGCTCGTAGTAGCTCCTGGGTATATGATACCGGTGCAGTTGCTCACATTTGTAACTCCAAGAAGCAGCTGCGGAATAAGCGGAGGCTGGCAAAGGACGAGGTCACGATGCGCGTCGGGAATGGTTCCAAGGTCGATGTGATCGCCATCGGCACGCTACCTCTACATCTACCTTCGGGATTAGTGTTAAACCTTAATAATTGTTATTTAGTACCAGCTTTGAGCATGAACATTGTATCTGGATCTCGCTTGATGCGAGATGGCTAGTCACTTAAATCTAAGAATAATGGTTGTTTTATTTATGTGAGAGAAATGTTTTATGGTCATGCCCCGCTGGTCAATGGTTTATTTTTGATGAATCTCGAACGTGATGTCACACATGTCCATAGTGTGAGTACCAAAAAGTGTAAGGTTGATAACGATAGTCCCACTTACATGTGGCATTGCCGCCTCGGTCATATTGGTGTCAAACGCATGAAGAAGCTCCATACTGATGGACTTTTGGAGTCTCTTGATTTCAAATCATTTGACACGTGTGAACTATGCCTCATGGGAAAGATAACCAAGACTCCGTTCTCCGGAACAATGGAGCGAGCAACTGACTTATTGGAAATAATACATACCGATGTATGCGGTCCAATGAGCGTTGAGGCTCGCGGTGGCAACCGTTATGTTCTCACCCTCACTGATGACTTGAGAAGATATGGGTATGTCTACTTAATGAAACATAAGTCAGAAACCTTTGAAAGGTTCAAGGAATTTCAGAGTGAGGTAGAGAATCAATGTGACAGGAAAATAAAGTGTCTACGATCTGATCGTAGCGAAGAATATTTAAGTCACGAGTTTGGCACGCACCTAAGGAAATGTGGAATTGTTTCACAACTCACGTCGCCCGGCACACCTCAGCGAAATGGTATGTCGAATGTCGTAATCGCACTCTATTGGATATGGTGTGATCTATGATGTCTCTTACCGACTTACCGCTATCATTTTGGGGATATGCATTAGAGACTGCCGCGTTCACTTTAAATAGGGCATCGTCAAAATCCGTTGAGATGACACCGTATGAATTATGGTTTGGAAAGAAACCTAAGCTGTTGTTTCCAAAAGTTTGGGGATGCGATGCTTATGTGAAGAAACTTCAACCTGAGAAGCTCGAACCCAAAGCGGAAAAGTGTGTCTTCATAGGATATCCCAAAGAGACTATTGGGTATACCTTCTGCCTACGATCCGAGGGCAAAATCTTTGTTGCCAAGAATGGATCCTTTCTCGAGAAATAGTTTCTCTCGAAATAAGTAAGTGGGAGGAAAATAGAACTTGATGAGGTAATTGCACCTCCACTCGAACCGGAGAGTAGCGCAGCACAGGAAGTTGTTTCTGTGGAGCCTACACCGGCTGGAGAGGAAATTAATGATGATGATCATGAAACTTCAGATCATGTTACTATTGAACTTCGAAGGTCCACTAGGACACGTTTCGCACCAGAGTGGTACGACAACCCTATCCTGGAGATCATGTTGTTGGACAACGGTGAACCTTCGAACTATGAAGAAGCGATGGCGGTCCCGGATTCCAACAAATGGCTTGAGGCCATGAAATCTGAGATAGGATCCATGTATGAGAACAAAGTATGGACTTTGGCGGACTTGCCTGATGATAAGAGAGCCATTGAAAATAAATGGATTTTAAGAATAAGACTGACGTGGATGGTAATGTGACTTTCTATAAGGCTCAGCTTGTCACTAAGGGTTATCAACAAGTTCAAGGAGTTGACTACGATGAGACTTTCTCACCCGTAGCGATGCTGAAGTCTGTCCAAATCATGTTAGCAATTGACGCATTTCATGATTATGAGATCTAGCAAATGGACGTCAAAACGACATTCCTTAATGGCTTACTCAAGGAAGAACTGTATATGATGCAGCCAGAAGGTTTTGTCTATCCTAGAGACGCTAACAAGGTATGCAAGCTCCAGCGCTCCATCTATGGGCTGGTGCAAGCATCTCGGAGTTGGAACATTCGCTTTAATGAGGTGATTAAAGCGTTTGGGTTTGTACAGGTTTATGGAGAACCCTGTATTTACAACAAAGTGAGTGGGAGCTCTGTAGCATTTCTCATATTATATGTGGATGACATACTGATAATGGGAAATGATATAGAACCCTTGGAAAGTATAAAGGCCTACTTGAACAAGTGTTTTTCAATGAAGGACCTTGGAGAATCTGCTTACGTATTAGGTATTAAGATCTATAGAGATAGATCGAGATGCCTCATAGGTCTTTTACAAAGCACATACCTTGAAAAGATATTGAAGAAGTTCAATATGGATCAGTCCAAGAAGGGGTTCTTGCCTGTGTTATAGGGTGTGAGATTGAGTACGACTCAATGCCCGACCAAGGCAAAAGATAGAGAAGAGATGAGTGTCATCCCCTATGCTTCAGCCATAGGCTCTAGTATGTATGACATGCTATGTACCAGACCTGATGTGAACCTTGCCATAAGTTTGGTAGGGAGGTACCAAAGTGATCCCGGAGCGGAACACTGGACAGTGGTCAAGAATATCCTGAAGTACCTAAAAAGGACAAAGGACATGTTTCTCGTATATGGAGGTGCTGAAGAGCTCGTCGTAAAGGGTTACGTCGATGCTAGCTTCGACACAGATCCGTATGACTCCAAGTCGCAAATCGGATATGTGTATATTTTGAACGGAGGGGCAGTCAGCTGGTGCAGCAGCAAGCAAAGCGTCGTGGCGGCATCTACATGTGAAGCGGAGTACATAGCTTCTTCGGAAGCAGTAAAGGAAGGAGTCTAGATGAAGGAGTTCATCACCGACCTAGGAGTAATTCCCAATGCGTCGGGCCCGATGACTCTATTCTGTGACAACACTGGATCTATTGCCCTTGCGAAGGAGCCCAGGTTTCACAAGAAGACAAGACACATCAAGCGTCGTTTCAACTCCATCCGTGATTACATTCAGGAGGGAGATATAGATATTTTTAAAGTACATACGGATCTGAGAGGATCTATTGCCCTTGCGAAGGAGCCCAGGTTTCACAAAAAGACAAGACACATCAAGCGCCGTTTCAACTCCATCCGTGATTACATTCAGGAGGGAGATATAGATATTTTTAAAGTACATATAGATCTGAATGTCGCAGATCCGTTTACTAAACCTCTCTCATGAGCGAAACATGATCAACACCAGAATGCTATGGGTGTTCGATTCATCACAATATTACTAGATTATTGACTCTAGTGCAAGTTGGAGACTGTTGGAAATATGCCCTAGAGGCAATAATAAAATGGTTATTATTATATTTCCTTGTTCATGATAATTGTCTATTGTTCGTGCTACAATTGTATTAGCCGGAAACCATAATGCATGTGTGAATACATAGACCACAATATGTCCCTAGTGAGCCTCTAGTTGGCTAGCTCGTTGATCAATAGATGGTCACGGTTGCATGACCATGGACATTGGATGTCGTTGATAACGGGATCACATCATTAGGAGAATGATGTGATGGACAAGACCGAATCCTAAGCATAGCACAAGATCGTGTAGTTAGTTTGCTAAAGCTTTTCAATGTCAAGTATCGTTTCCTTAGACCATGAGATTGTGCAACTCACGGATACCGTAGGAATGCTTTGGGTGTGCCAAACGTCACAACGTAACTGGGTGGCTATAAAGGTGCATTACGGGTATCTCCGAAAGTGTTTGTTGGGTTGGCACGAATCGAGACTGGGATTTGTCACTCCGTCTGACGGAGAGGTATCTCTGGGCCCACTCGGTAAGACATCATCATAATGAGCTCAATGTGACTAAGGAGTTAGACATGGGATGATGTATTACGGAACGAGTAAGAGACTTTCCGGTAACGAGATTGAACAAGGTATAGAGATACCGACGATCGAATCTCGGGGAAGTATCATACCGATAGACAAAGGGAATTGAATACGGGATTGATTGAATCCCCGACATCATGGTTCATCCGATGAGATCATCGTGGAGCATGTGGGAGCCAACATGGGTATCCAGATCCCGCTGTTGGTTATTGACCGAAGAGGTGTCTTGGTCATGTCTACGTGTCTCCCGAACCCGTAGGGTCTACACACTTAATGTTCGATGACGCTAGGGTTATAGGGAAATGGTATACGTGATTGACGAAGGTTGTTCGGAGTCCCGGATGAGATCCCGGAGGTTACGAGCAGCTCCGGAATGGTCCGGAGGTAAAGATTGATATATAGGAAGTCCAGTTTTGGTCACCGAAAAGTTTTCGGGCTCATCGGTAGTGTACCGGGAGTGCCGAGAGGGTGCCGGAGGACCCCAGGGAGGGATGTGATGACCATAGGACTTCACGGGCTATTAGAGGAGGTGTAGCAGACCTTATTGGTCTGGCCAAGTCCTTTCGGAAAGGCTCATGCGGCCGGATATAAAGAGATAGGGCAAAAGAGTTTGAAAAGGAGGAGATCCACCTCCCTTGTGGGAGGTGGACTCTTCCCCTACTTCGACCGAAGCTCTCCTCCTTGGAGGAGGGGACAAGGCAGCCCGCCCTCTCCCTCCTCCTATATATACTTGAGGTTTTGGCTGTTTTGCGACAAGATTTGATCTCTCTCTCCCACGGCGAAGCCCTACCTCTCTTCTTCCTCCTCCGTAGTGCTTAGGCGAAGCCCTGCCGGAATACCTTGCTACTCCACCACCACCACGTCGTCGTGCTGCTGTTGGAGCCCTTCCCCAACCTCTCCTTCCTCCTTGCTAGATCAAGGCGTAGGAGACATCATCGGGCTGCACGTGTGTTTAAGGCGAAGGCGTCGTTGTTCGGCGCTTAGATCGGAGTCCACCGCGATCTGAATCGCTACGAGTACGACTCCACCAACCACATTCTTGTAACACTTCCGCTTAGCGATCTTCAAAGGTATGAAGATCCAATCTCTCCCCGCTCGTTGCTGGTTTCTCCATAGATAGATCTTGGTGACACGTAGGAATTTTTTTGATTTACTACTACGTCTCCCAACACCTTTCGTCCTCCACGTCGTTGTACTCCGCCCCAAGTTCACAAGCCCTCTGGAGTCAACACAAGACAAGAATTCAATCGGCAAGTGATGCTTGGGACAGTCGACTGGGTATATTAGAAGAATTCAAGCAGAAAGTCCACTCAACATGTTGAGTGGCTCGGGCACTCCGCGCGTCATAACACATTCAAAAGTTATCTCTATTAAGACCCCTGCCAGTGAAAGCACTCGACAACGGTCTCGGGGACTACACCCAGTGGGTGCGCTAAGAGCGCCCCCACTGAGACGGTTAACTCTCGATCCATCGAGTAACTCGTCAGAAAAAAACATACATACGCTCGACATGTCGAGCGACTCTAGTACCACGTGTACGACAAGTCTTCAAACCTACCATTTATCGTCTGCGATGAACAGTCTCTATTAAAGGCCCTTGCCAGTGCAAGCACTCGACAGCGGTCTCGGGGACTACACCCAGTGGGTGCACTAAGAGGGACCCCACTGGTTATTAAAACATTCGACAAGGTATGCCCTGTCAGTACACTCGACCCGTTGAGTGACGCGCCTCCCTACTCAGTGAAGTTCAATCGATCCTTATGCAACGTCATATCATGGTTTGTCAATAATATCCATGAAACCTGCAAGGTAGCTGCGGAGTGGTGTGGTTCAAGGAGAAATGTATCCTGTATACAATAAACTCTAAGACCCCCTGCCGATGCAAGCACTCGACAGTGCCCTCGAGAACTACACCTAGTGGGTGCACTTAGCATGCTCCCACTGGATTTGCCGATTCTCGATCAGTCGGGCGACAGAAACATCCATCATTCTGAGAAGTGCAGTCTATCCTTATGCAGCGTCATATCATGGTTTGTCTATAATATACATGAGACCTACAGAGTAACTGCAGAGTGGTGGGTACGGCAAACTTTAAGACCCCTGTTGATACAAGCATTCGACAGCGGTCTCGGGGACTACACCCAGTGGGTGCGCTAAGAGCGCCCCCATTGAGACGGTTAACTCTCGATCCGTCGAGTAACTCGTCAGAAAATTCACTCGACATGTCGAGTGGCCTAGTACCACACGTGCTATCGATCCCAATCCTACTCGACTACGATACGATCTATTCGAGTGGAGAAATTTCAAACATTCTAGAGCAATCACCCAGTGGGTGTACAGCGGCTAAGAGAAGACAAGAATTCAATCGGCAATGAACTTACAATCGAACTTACTCAGACATTAGTTGTAGCGACCCGACCTGAAAGGTCAAGTCTCCGGTGTTTCTGTACCATCCCAAGATCATGCTGGTACACACACTTTGTACATCAATGTATATATCAAAGGGAAATCACACAGTATTTTATTAACGAAATCTCATATCGAGTCCTTTATTACAATAATCATTACAATAAAGTGGCTGAAGGCCAAGTCATGAGAATAACTAAGTCTTGCGGAAGCGTCATGGTAGATGAGTCCATCTGACTCCAAGGGCATCTCGCCAAGCGTAGAGCGTGTCCTCACTCCTGGTCGGAAAAGTACTCTGCAACATGATACGTTGCAGCCGTGTAGGTCAGCATATGGAATATGCCGGCAAAGTCACAAGAGCGGGGGTGAAAAAATAATCAGCTAGTCTACATGCATATATGGCAAGTGGTGTGGTAAGTTTTTGCGTAAAGCCAAATTTTTCCTACATCAAGAGAGGGGCTAAGCAAAATATTACTAAGTTGGTTGATTAATGAGATGGTTCCACCAACCAATTCTCATACCCAAATTATTAATACCCACATCATCATATTAATTTGTGTTGAGAATTCCGGAAGTTTCAGTTCCTTTGGCTCAAGTCGTCCATGACCGTGGACACGGCTAATCGATTGGGTTTGGGTTACTCTGCAGAGTTTTGCACACGTTCCCCACAAGATTTGATCGCCTCCGTTGGATTCCTCGCACTTCAGGGTGTTTGAGGAACGGATGACCAAAACATGGTCTTCTAAGGGGTCCCACTGAGACTCTGTCGGTGCCCATCCTTTCCTACCGTTCTTCTACATCTCGTAGCACCGCCTGTCCAGTGTTGCCACAATATCCAACCAAGCCAGAGCCCATAATGGCTTGTGGCTGTGTAGGTAAGCCTTGGGTCTTGAAGCATCCTTCCATCCCTTCGTGCCTGGGTGGACCTTTCCGCGTGAATACTGGCACATCTCCAGCATCACCTAGGCTAACCATTGGTTTCTCCAGGGCGCCGTTCAACCATCATCCACCTAGAGGTGAGTTGAAAACTTGAAGTCTTTAAGTCTTGATCATCCTAGGTCTTGAAGTTATTACCTCACAACCCTCATGATTCACACAACCCACCCCGTCTACTAACAGCATAGCAAAACAAAATTTAATGTTTCCCGGGGGCAAAGTTGTCAAAGGGGTTGAGAGGGTGTACCTACCACATGATACTACTTCAATGTAACCAAGTTTCCAACTAACCTATCTTGCATGCAATTGGGGATATGGTAGAACTAATGCATATAAAACATGGGTAAAAACATGATCAAGGTGACTTGCCTGATTGATGATCTTCGTACGTGAGTGACTCTAGGTAACAAGCTTCGCACTCCGGATAATCTAACGAAGCAAACAAGCACTCAATAAGCATACAAATATGTAACTCACAAACATCAACAATGAACTAGTAAACAATCAAGACAAAACTAATGCACAAATCACAAGTAAGGAAAACACACAAAGTTTTGTTTTTCTAAAAAGATGATGGGAAAATCACTACTAACATAACACAACTATTTGTATTAACAAAGCTATGGTTGACAGCAAACAAACAATAAATATTTTTACTAATAAACATAATAAAATTAATTTAAAGTTTTGTAAGAAAAACTTTAGTAAAGTTTTGATAAACAATACTATATGAAGCAACTATAGTTTTACTAACAAAAGAATGAAACTAAACTTATTATTTATTACTAAGACATTATCGTAACAGAAAATAAACTACTAAAAACTTGTCTTAGAAAACAGAATTAAATAATTTAAAACTTGTTGAAAGAAAAACTATTACTAACTAGTTGTTTTAATCAAATGAATCCTATTTGAAAAATGTGTTGAGATTCCTATGTTAATAAAGAAAAATAAATTCAGCAAATTTATATTTTTATTTAACAGTAAGTAAAACACCTAAATTTTAACTAACAGAACCTATTAAACAAATAACACTAAATTCTAATTTAAACTAACTAAAACTAAGTTAGTTTAAACTATACTAACTAATAGGCAGAATCTGTTTATAGCTAAAACACTACAAAAATCATCCTAAAAATCCTCAAACTAAACATGGAGGTAGTCCTAACTAAGACCAAACGGTAGCAAAAAGATCCATATCAAAATCTATTTTTAAACTCTAGTTATTCAGATTTGAGTAGTTTGAGCAAATTTGATTAAATTCAAATTTTAGAGTTCAAATTTAAAATCTAAAGCTACAGGGTGAAACTACATGGAATATGTGAGCTAATGCAAAAAGAATCAACTCAAAACACTAAACAGATTAAGAGTTATTCACAAAACAAAATCAGAACAGGTTCTGTTTTCTAAACAAAAATCAGAAAAAGAAAAAATTAAAACCTATCAGACAGGGGCTACGTGGCGGGTCGTGGTTGGCCGAGAGGGTGTGCGAGCGGGTGTTAGCGGGCGGGTGACCGAAACTTAGTACATACCGGTTCGGGAAAATAAAACGATCTAATCCGGATCGTTCACTATAGATCCTACGGCCTAGAGGGGAGCCGGCGACTTACAGAAGCGGGGAAGGGGTCTCCGGCGTGGACTGCGGCGGCCGGTGGTTGAAGAAGTCATCAGAGGTAGCTCCAGTGGTCGGGGAAGTCGTCGGAGAGCTTCAATCGACAGCGGTGGTGCTCCGGCGTGTTCTGGTGGCTTCGGACGGGCGAGGGAATGACAGAGGCGACAGGCAGGTGCGGTGGAGGGGTTCGGTGGTGGCAGGGCTCCGGCGAGGTGCGTTGGTGGCGGTCTGGCAACGGAACAAGGGGCTCGGGGGGGAATGGAGTGCGGGGTCTGGCCGCTCTTATATAGGGCCGGAGAGGAGCGAGGGGAAGGAAAGAACGAGAGATGCGGCGAGGTGGAATCGCCGGCGAGGATTTCGGACGCGGGGGAGGAAGGCGACGACCGGTGCGGAAGTTTCGGGCGGTCGGGCCCGCTTGCTAGAGAGAGGAAGGGAAATCCCGAGAGCGTCGGTGGCCGAATACTAGGAAAGTCGGGATCGGGCCTTAATGGCTGATTGGGCCGACCGGTTTTAAATACTAAAAGCTTTCCCTTTTTAATAAAACAGAGTAATAAAAACCGTTTTAAAGCACTGATTCAATTCCAAGTATGGGACTATTATAGATCTAAATTAACAAAATAATAAATGCTATTTCGTGAACATTTTTATTCTGGTATTTGAATATTTTGAAAAAAATATTATTTTTAGAATTGGCCTAATTGTTTTAAATCCTTTTTGCAAATATTTTCAAAATAACTCCTGGTTATTTTTGTTCAAATAAATCACCAATTAGGTCCTGGTGTGGAGTGTCATCTTCCTCCTCTCTTATTTTAAATTTTTACCAAGATTTCAATTAGGTGAAAGCAACATGGGAAAAAAATTAGGAAGGGCTTTCAGAATTTAAAAAGGGACATTTCAACAATACCAAACATTCAAGCAATGATGATGATAGATGCATAGCTATATTCATAACATTCCAAAATGGAATTTTTGGGATGTTACAAACCTACCCACCTTAAGATGAATCTCGCCCTCGAGATTTGGGTTGGCTAGAAAATAGGTGCGGGTGGTCTCTACGAAGATCTTCTTCGCGTTCCCAGGTGGCTTCTTCCTCGGTGTGGTGATTCCACAGAACCATACAGAACTTGATGATCTTGCTGCGGGTAACTCTGTTGGTAGTCTCGAGGACCCTGACAGGCTTCTCCTCGTAGGTCAGATCACTGTCAAGCTATATGGCCTCTAGGGGCACGGTGTCTCTCAAAGGGATATCAGTCATCTCAGCATGGCATTTCTTCAGCTGGGAAACATGGAGCACATCATGAACTCAGGACAATCCTTCCGGCAATTCCAGCTTGTATGCAACTTCGCCTCTACGTTCAAGGATTTTGTAGGGGCCTATGAATCTGGGTGCTAACTTTCCTTTAACACCAAACCTCTTGATTCCTCGAAGTGGGGACACACGAAGATATGCTTGGTCTCCCACTTCATACGTCACTTCCTTGCGTTTTTTGTCAGCATAACTCTTCTGTCGGGATTGAGCTATCTTGAGTCTATCACAAATTAGCTTGACCTTCTCTTCAGAATCTCTGATAAGGTCGGGACCAAAAAGTTTTCGGTCGCCAACACCATCCCACATTAATGGTGTTCTACACCTCCTTCCGTATAAGGCCTCGAAAGGGGCCATCTTCAGACTGGTCTAATAACTGTTGTTGTATGAGAACTCTGCATAGGGTAAATTATCATCCCAACTAGATCCACAATATAGTGCACAAGCTCTCAACATGTCCTCCAAAATCTGGTTGACTCTCTCAGTCTGTCCATCGGTCTACGGATGAAAAGCTGCACTGAACTCCAGCCTCGTACCCAAAGTTTCATGTAGCTGATGCCAAAACTTTGAGGTAAATTGTGTTCCTCTATCTGACACGATACTCCTCCGAACTCCATGCAGACACACGATCCTGGT
Source organism: Hordeum marinum (assembly GCA_022496015.1). Classification (NCBI taxonomy): domain Eukaryota; kingdom Viridiplantae; phylum Streptophyta; class Magnoliopsida; order Poales; family Poaceae; genus Hordeum; species Hordeum marinum. The sequence goes on from CM039678.1 coordinate 145,366,281, forward strand.
CATGTATATCCTGGCTAACTTAGCACTGGTATAGGTGGTCTTCACCGGGATGAAGTGAGCCACCTTGGTCAAGCGATCAACCACTACCCAGATGGAATCATAACCTGAACGGGTCCTCGGCAATCCTGTGATGAAATCCATACCAAGCTTTTCCCATTTCCACTTGGGTATCAGCAAAGGTTGGAGTAACCCTGCTGGCTTCTGATGTTCAGCCTTTACTCGCTGGCAAACATCGCATATTGCAACATGTTCCGCAATATCCTTCTTCATACCTGTCCACCAATAACTCTCTTTTAAGTCCAGATACATCTTGGTATTGCCTGGGTGTATCGAGTAAGGTGAATCATGGGCTTCCTGAAGTATCAACTTCCTGAGCTCTGGGTCATTGGACACATAGATTCGGTTCTCAAACCACAGAGTTCCTTACTTATCCTCATGAAACCCTGTAGATTTACCATCCTTCATTCTCTGCTTTATCTCAGCTATTTCTTTGTCCGACTTCTGGGCTTCCCGAATTCTTGCGGTCAGAGTGGACTGGATCTCTAGTGTGGCAACATATCCTCTTGGGACTATCTCTAGCCGGAGCTCTCTGAGATCATCGGCTAACTCTTGGGGTAATCCTCCTGCTGTGAGTGTGTTTACATAAGTTTTCCGACTCAAGGCATCGGCTACAACATTAGCCTTACCTGGATGGTAGTGTAGTCTCATGTCATAGTCCTTGATTAACTCTAACCATCTCCTCTGTCTGAGGTTCAATTCTTTCTGCATGAAGATATACTTCAGGATCTTATGATCAGTGTAAACGTCACAACTATTTCCGACAAGGAAATGTCTCCAGGTCATGAGTGTGTGCACTACGGCTGCTAAGTCCAAGTCATGGGTGGCATAATTCAACTCATGGGGTCGTAGTTGTCTGGAAGCATATGCTACAACCTTTCCATCTTGCATGAGTACTCCTCCGAGTCCTTGACGTGATGCATCACAATACACTTGGAAATCCTCCCGAATATTTGGCAAGATCAACACTGGGGCTGTGACCAAACGCTTCTTCAACTCCTGGAAACTGGCTTCACATTCCTTAGTCCAACTATACTTAGACTCTTTCTTCAACAGCTCCGTCATGGGCTTGGCAATCTTTGAGAAGTTCTCAATGAACCTCCGATAATATCCGGCAAGTCCGAGGAAACTGCGGATCTCCTTAACTGAGGTGGGTGACTTCCACTCGGTGACGGCTTCAACCTTAGCAGGGTCCAGTGCTATTCCATCTCCGGAAATAACATGTCCAAGGAATCCGACTTCCGTCAGCCAAAATTCACATTTGCTGAACTTGGCATATAACTGATGCTCTCTAAGCTTCTCCAGAACTAAACGCAAATGTTCTTTGTGTTCTTCTTCATTCTTGGAGAATATCAAAATATCATCGATGAACACCACGACAAACTTGTCCAGGTATTCCATGAACACTTTGTTCATCAAACTCATGAAGTAAGCAGGAGCATTTGTCAAACCAAAAGACATGACGGTATACTCGTACAAGCCGTACCTGGTGGTGAAAGCTGTTTTGGGTATATCCTGTTCACGAATTTTCAATTGGTGATACCCTGATCGAAGATCGATCTTGGAAAATACTTTGGCTCCCACTAGCTGATCGAACAAGTCATTAATCATCGGTAGAGGGTACTTGTTCTTGATAGTCCCTTCGCTCAAAGCACGATAATCGACTACCATTCTCAAGGTTTTATCCTTCTTCTCCACCAAAAGTACTGGGGCTCCCCAAGGTGAAGAACTTGGGCGAATATACCCCTTGTCCAATAACTCCTTGATTTGCTTCTTGATCTCCAGTAGATCATTTGCGGCCATCCGATAGGGTCTCTTGGAAATTGGGGCTGTTCCTGGCAATAGCTCTATCAGAAACTCAATCTCCCTATCTGGTTGCATGCCTGGTAATTCTTCCGGGAATACATCCGGAAAGTCTTTTACCACAGGTACTTCTTCCTGAACAACTCCCGTGAGAGAATTTAACCGAGCACTCATCCGTGTGTGTCGGGATACATACTTAATCCTCTTGTTCTCCGGGGTGGTGAGCAAGATACTCTTGCTGGGACAGTCAAGATTTCCTTCATACTTGGTCATCCAATCCATGCCTAGGATTACATCCAATCCTTGTGACTCTAAGACGATGAGGTCGGTGGGAAAAACATGTTTTCCTATATTGAGTTTCAAGGCATGGCATCCTATCCCTGCCATCATCATACCTCCTGGGGAACTAACCTTAAAAGGCTGACTAAGGGTTCTGGTGGGCAAACCATATTTCTCCACAACTACCCTTGATATGAATGAATGAGTTGCACCGGAATCAAAAAGTACTGTAACAGGACGTGAATGCAATAAAAACTTACCAACCACAATCTCGGGTTGATCATAGACTTCCTCCACATCAATGTGGTTCACTTGAGCATGGGGAAATGGATTGGGCTTCTTAAATGTTGCATTTCCATTGTTGTTGCCGTTTCCATTGCCTTGCTTGCTCTGGGGACACTCAGTAGCATAGTGCCCTATCTTCTGACACTTGAAGCAGGTGATGTGACTCAGATCCTTCCGCGTAGAAGCGTGACGGTGCTGGTTGTTGTTTTCATTCCCATTGCCATTCTTGTAGTTGCCATTGTTGGGACGGTTGTTCCCATTTCCTCCATGGTTGTGACCTCCATGGTTATGCACGGCATGGGTGTGTGCTCCAAACTTACCGGTCCCTGATCCGGTATTGCCTGAGTACGGGGAGTAACGGTGCTTCTGATGAGCTCCAGAGGTAAACTTCCCTTGTCCATACTTCCTCTTGCGGTTCTCGATTTGCTGCTGCTTTCCCTCCAAGATGAGGGCCTTGTCAACCAGCTCATGGTAGTTGTTGAAAGTAGCCACTACCAGCTGCATGCTCAACTCATCGTTGAGTCCTTCCAGAAACTACTCCTGCTTGGCCGCATCATCGGCCACATCTCCTGGTGCATAACGGGCCAACATGTTGAATTCGTCCACATATTGGGCCACGGAATGATTTCCCTGGCGCAAGTTGCGAAACTCGCGCTTCTTCAGACTCATGGCTCCAGCTGAAACATGAGCGGTGCGGAAAGCAAGCTTGAACTGCTCCCATGTCACACCAGCAATAGGATATGTGGTGGTGTAGTTCTCCCACCATGAAGCTGCTGGTCCTTCAAGTTGATGTGCGGCAAAACGCACTTTTTCAGCTTCAGTGCATCCAGTAGTGATGAGTTCCCTCTCCATCTTACGGAGCCAGTCATCTGCCACAATGGGCTCAGTGCTGTTGGAGAAAGTTGGAGGGTTCAACCTCAGAAAATGGGTGAGGTTATCAACCGGAGGTGGAGGGTTGTTGTTGTTCTGATTGTTGTTCTGATTCTGGATCAACAGTTGCATCAAGGCATTCTGCTGCTGGAGGAGTTGCGTGAGTTCTGGCGGGAAGGTGAAGTCGGGCTCACGTCGTGGAGGCATCTTGCTGTTTAAGGGAGATGAGAATTATAATAGAACAAGGGTCTAGAAACAAATTCACTACCCATATGCAATGCACAAACATATCATATCAATCACTCATTCATTAATTCAACTCAAGTTCAAACATCGGAAATACAAGTCTTAGACAAACCAAACATCGACCTACGATTCAACGTCGGAAATAAAAGATACATTGGAGGGCATGACTAAAGTTCTCCTCAGAAGTGCATAGTCATGGGTCCTCCGGTGGTGCTCTCCTCATAGTCTTCATCGTCGCTGATGAAGGGTGCCATGTCTCCTTCGGTGTGAAGATTTTCCCCCATTTCTAGCTGCTCCTCCAGAGTTGCGATGCGAGTATTCTGCTCATCGATCCTCTCTAGGAAATCCTTCACTTCATGCTCATGTTCATAGTTGGCCTCCCGCAGATCAGCTTCAAGGTCCAGCTCGCAGTTCATCAGGTTCTTGATAGTCTTCGTGTCAGCACGCACACGAAGCTCTAGAGTCCTGACGTGAGTCTCCAAGGTCTGGATGTATGAAAGGGTGGAGTCTCCTGTGGGGTTGGTGATGATGTTGCCATGGGCATCTCTGCGGCAAACCATGCTGAGGTCTCGCGATATGGGACCACCTCTGTATTCCTCCCGAATACGTCCGAGAGCATGATGAATTGCCATGTCTCTCCCGAGAATCCAGCTGGGTGCCATAAACTTGAAGTCTATGGGCTCGGTGATAAATCCAAAGGTCCTCCCGGGGATATGAACTTTGATCCTGTAGCGAGCGTCCTGAGGAAAAGACGTGATCGCATACCCGGTGATGGTCGACAAAGCAATCTTCACATCCTTGACTATCTGGATCAGTTCCTTGCCAAAAGGCATGGTGGCATCGGGCTGGCAGAACTCCGTGAAGCGAACAGGGGTGAAGGTGGCCATTTAGAAAAGTTGAAAACAACGGAGAGGAAAAATCAGGAATGAGCAGAGGAGAAAAATATAAGTATTTGTAAAACAGAGGAATAGATTGATCCTAAGGCTTTTCCAATCCTAGAGGTTACGTCCTACGGTCATCGTGTGCTCTGATACCATTTCTGTAGCGACCCGACCTGAAAGGTCAAGTCTCCAGTGTTTCCGTACCATCCCAAGATCATGCTGGTACACACACGATACATCAATGTATATATCAAAGGGAAATCACACAGCATTTTATTAACGAAATATCATATCGAGTCCTTTATTACAATAATCATTACAATAAAGTGGCCGAAGGCCAACTCATGAGAATAACTAAGTCTTGCGGAAGCATCATGGTAGATGAGTCCATCTGACTCCAAGGGCATCTCGCCAAGCGTAGAGCATGTCCTCACTCCTGGTCGGAAAAGTTCTCTTCAACATGATACGTTGCAGCCGTGTAGGTCAGCATATGGAATATGCCGGCAAAGTCACAAGAGAGGGGGTGAAAAAATAATCAGCTAGTCTACATGCATATATGGCAAGTGGTGTGGTAAGTTCTTGCGTAAAGACAAAATTTTCCTACATCAAGAGAGGGGCTAAGCAAAATATTACTAAGTTGGTTGATTAATGAGATGGTTCCGCCAACCAATTCTCATACCCAAATTATTAATACCCACATCATCATATTAATTTGTGTTGAGAATTCCGGAAGTTTTAGTTCCTTTGGCTCAAGTCATCCATGACCGTGGACACGGCTAATCAATTGGGTTTGGGTTACTCTGCAGAGTTTTGCACACGTTCCCCACAAGATTTGATCGCCTCCGTTGGATTCCTCGCACTTCAGGGTGTTTGAGGAACGGACGACCAAAACATGGTCTTCTAAGGGGTCCCACTGAGACTCTGTCGGTGCCCATCCTTTCCTACCGTTCTTCTACATCTCGTAGCACCGCCTGTCCAGTGTCGCCACAATATCCAACCAAGCCAGAGCCCATAATGGCTTGTGGCTGTGTAGGTAAGCCTTGGGTCTTGAAGCATCCTTCCATCCCTTCGTGCCTGGGTGGACCTTTCCGCGTGAATACTGGCACATCTCCAGCATCACCTAGGCTAACCATTGGTTTCTCCAGGGCGTTGTTCAACCATCATCCACCCAAAGGTGAGTTGAAAACTTGAAGTCCTGAAGTCTTGATCATCCTAGGTCTTGAAGTTATTACCTCACAACCCTCATGATTCACACAACCCACCCCGTCTACTAACAGCATAGCAAAACAAAATTTAACGTTTCCCGGGGCCAAAGTTGTCAAAGGGGTTGAGAGGGTGTACCTACCACATGATACTTCTTCAATGTAACCAAGTTTCCAACTAACCTATCTTGCATGCAATTGGGGAGATGGTAGAACTAATGCATATAAAACATGGGTAAAAACATGAACAAGGTGACTTGCCTGATTGATGATCTTCGTACGTGAGTGACTCTAGGTAACAAGCTTTGCACTCCGGATAATCTAACGAAGCAAACAAGCACTCAACAAGCATACAAATATGTAACTCACAAACATCAACAATGAACTAGTAAACAATCAAGACAAAACTAATGCACAAATCACAAGTAAGGAAAACACACAAAGTTTTGTTTTTCTAAAAAGATGATGGGAAAATCACTACTAACATAACACAACTATTTGTATTAACAAAGCTATGGTTGACAGCAAACAAACAATAAATATTTTTACTAATAAACATAATAAAATTAATTTAAAGTTTTGTAAGAAAATTTTAGTAAAGTTTTGATAAACAATACTATATGAAGCAACTATAGTTTTACTAACAAAAGAATGAAACTAAACTTATTATTTATTACTAAGACATTATCTTAACACAAAAGAATCTACTAAAAACTTGTCTTAGAAAACAGAATTAAATAATTTAAAACTTGTTGAAAGAAAAACTATTACTAACTAGTTGTTTTAATCAAATGAATCCTATTTGAAAAATGTGTTGAGATTCCTATGTTAATAAAGAAAACTAAATTAAGCAAATTTATATTTTTATTTAACAGTAAGTAAAACACCTAAAGTTTAACTAACAGAACCTATTAAACAAATAACACTAATTCTAATTTAAACAAACTAAAACTAAGTTAGTTTAAACTATACTAACTAATAGGCAGAATCTGTTTATAGCTAAAACACTAATAAAAATCATCCTAAAAATCCTCAAACTAAGCATGGAGGTAGTCCTAACTAAGACCAAACAGTAGCAAAAAGATCCATATCAAAATCTATTTTTAAACTCTAGTTATTCAGATTTGAGTAGTTTGAGCAAATTTTATTAAATTCAAATTTTAGAGTTCAAATTTAAAATCTAAAGCTACAGGGTGAAACTACATGGAATATGTGAGCTAATGCAAAAAGAATCAACTCAAAACACTAAACAGATTAAGAGTTATTCACAAAACAAAATCAGAACGGGTTCTGTTTTCTAAACAAAAATCAGAAAAAGAAAAAATTAAAACCTATCGGACAGGGGCTACGTGGCGGGTCGTGGTTGGCCGAGAGGGTGTGCGAGCGGGTGTTAGCGGGCGGGTGACCGAAACTTAGTACATACCGGTTCAGGAAAATAAAACGATCTAATCCGGATCGTTCACTATAGATCCTACGGCCTAGAGGGGAGCCGACAACTTACAGAAGGGGGGAAGGGGTCTCCGGCGTGGACTGCGGCGGCCGGTGGTTGAAGAAGTCGTCGGAGGTAGCTCCGGTGGTCGGGGAAGTCGTCGGAGAGCTTCAATCGACAGCGGTGGTGCTCCGGCGTGTTCTGGTGGCTTCGGACGGGCGAGGGAATGACAGAGGCGACGGGCAGGTGCGGTGGAGGGGTTCGGTGGTGGCAGGGCTCCAGCGAGGTGCGTTGGTGGCGGTCTGGCGACGGAACAAGGGGCTCGGGGGGGAATGGAGTGCGGGGTCTGACCGCTCTTATATAGGGTCGGAGAGGAGCGAGGGGAAGGAAAGAACGAGAGATCCGGCGAGGTGGAATCGCCGGCGAGGATTTCGGACGCGGGGGAGGAAGGCGACGACCGGTGCGGAAGTTTCGGGCGGTCGGGCCCGCTTGCCAGAGAGAGGAAGGGAAATCCGGAGAGCGTCGGTGGCCGAATACTAGGAAAGTCGGGATCGGGCCTTAATGGCTGATTGGGCCGACCGGTTTTAAATACTAAAAGCTTTCCCTTTTTAATAAAACAGAGTAATAAAAACCATTTTAAAGCGTTGATTCAATTCCAAGTATAGGACTATTATACATCAAAATTAACAGAATAATAAATGCTATTTCGTGAACATTTTCATTCTGGTATTTGAATAATTTGAAAAAAATATTATTTTCAGAATTGGCCTAATTGTTTTAAATCCTTTTTGCAAATATTTTCAAAATACCTCCTGGTTATTTTTGTTCAAATAAATCACCAATTAGGTCCTGGTATGGAGTGTCATCTTCCTCCTCTCTTATTTGAACTTTTTACCAAGATTTCAATTAGGTGAAAGCAACATGGGAAAAATTAGGAAGGGCTTTCAGAATTTAAAAAGGGACATTTCAACAATACCACACATTCAAGCAATGATGATGATAGATGCATAGCTATATTCATAACATTCCAAAATGGAATTTTTGGGATGTTACATTGGTGCGGAGGGTTGCGCTGACGTCAAAAGCAAGTTTGCTAGCCTCGAACGCTTACTTGGTCCTCAACATGAGCTGCTCTGCCTGAATCATGGCTTCCTTCGCAGCTCCGGTTTGATCTTCCGGGGTGCGATGCAGAGAGAAGGTCATCACAGGTGGGGTCGGCATGGTCGCTGGGGCAATCTGAGGCGGTTCAGTGGGAGTCGATGTCACAACAGTCGAAACGACTGGAGGAGCATGTGACAGAGATGCTGTAGGGGCAGCCCTGGGTTGTCTCGAGCCACCTCTCCCCTGAGAAGACTCCGCAGTCGGGCACTAAGGCGCCTAGGCCGATGATGCCCTACGGGCACGAGCGCGTGAAGTGTCTAGTTGCTCCTCGTTGTCCTCCACCTGAATGACCTCTGTAACAACAACCAACAGTATTAGCATCTACATGTGTCGAGTCACATTCCGATAAATCAACAACTTACTAACCTCTATGAGAGGTGGCTGCATCAGCAGTGTAAACATCCATTGCCTCCACGCCATCCCGATGAGGCGAGGTCACAGACGTAGCAGCTCTGAAGGATTGAACAGCATTTGATAAGAAACAACTCAAGACTTCAGTCGACAAAACAAACTCAGAAATAACTACTTACGTGGAGACGACACGTACGGCCATCCTCATGCGCGGCAGGGCATTATGAGGTTTGGTGGTGGCTTGCTTGGGCTGCTTGGCTAGTCTTTCACTCGACTCAATGGTCGAGGGGTGGATCCGCTTTGGATTCTTCTCACTAGGGCCTGGAGCCCTGTCCTCGGTGGCTGCCGGATCTTGGCGGGCCTTGGTGCGGCCTTCGCAACAGGGAGGTGAATCGACTACTTCCTCTTTGCCAGAATCGTCATATTCGTCCTCGATGTTAGAAAGACTATCGCCGTCCACGCTGCCGCCCTCGCTCACCATGTCGTCCTCCACATGGTTCCCGTTGGGAACGGGCGAGTGCATGTTTGTCCACTCTTGCATGATTCAAGCAAGGGAGTCAGTCTACAAGTCAATGCATTATTCGACAGTATAAATACATCACTCGACACCACTTTACTCACCATGTTCTTTGATGGGTTGCTGCTTCTCTACAATGTCACCAAAAATTGGCTAGTTGATAGACGAATTCTTGTCTTGCGTTGGTTTTTTCCCTTGAAGAGGAAAGGGTGATGCAGCAAGGTAGCGGTAAGTATTTCCCTCCGTTTGAGAACCAAGGTATCAATCCAGTAGGAGTAACAAGATGGAGCGACAAGGAACCTGCACAAACACAAACAATCTTGCACCCAACGCGATAAAGAGGTTGTCAATCTCTTCACGATAGCTTGCAAAGTGAGATCTGATAGTAGTAATAGATAAACGTAAATAAGTAAATAAAATTGCAGCAAAGTGTTTTTGTTGTTTTTATGTTTAAATCTGAATATATAATATGTAAAATAGACCCGGGGGCCATAGTGTTCACTAGAGGCTTCTCTCATGAAAGCAAGTATTAAGGTGGGTGACAAATTACTGTTGAGCAATTGATAGAAAAGCGCAAAGTCATGACGATATCTAAGGCAATGATCATACATATAGGCATCACGTCCGAGACAAGTAGACCGATACTTTCTGCATCTACTACTATTACTCCACACATCGACCGCTATCCAGCATGCATCTAGTGTATTAATTTCATGATAAACGGAGTAACGCTTTAAGCAAGATGACATGATGTAGAGGGATAGATTCATGCAATATGATATAAACCCCATATTTTTACCCTTGATGGCAACAACACGATACATGCCTCGCTACTCCTTCTGTCACCACACGGTATGAACCCCAAACCAAGCACTTCTCCTATTGCAAGAACTATACATCAAGTTGGCCAAACTAAACCTATAACTCAAAGAGAATTACAAGGATACGAAATCATGCATATAAGAAATCAGAGGTGACTCAAATAATATTCATAGATAATCTGATCATAAATCCACAATTCATCGGATCTCAACAAACACACCGCAAAAGAAGATTACATCGGATAGATCACCATGAAGATCATGGAGAACTTTTTATTGAAGATCAAAGAGAGAGAAGAAGTGATCTAGCTACTAGCTATGGACCCGTAGGTCTGAGGTGAACTACTCATGCATCATCGGAGAGGCAAGGGAGGCAATGGTTGTTGATGAAGATGGCCTCCGGCGATGAATTCCCCTCCGGCAGGATGCCGGAACGCTCCCCCGATTGATTTTTGGTGGCTCTGGAGGTCTGCGGCAGCGGAACTTGCGATCTAGGTCTAATTCTGAGGGTTTCAGTATTTATAAGACCGTCTGGAGTCGGAAACAAGTCGAGAGGGGCCACGAGGAGGTCACGAGCCCCCTAGCCGTGGCCAGGGGGCCCGCGCCTCCCAGGCTCGTGACTCCCTCGGGCCACCTCTCCGGTACATTTATCTTCAGGTATTTTTTATATCTTCCATAAAAAATCACGGCGAAAGTTTTATTCCATTTGGACTCCGTTTGATATTCCTATCTGCAAAAGGTCAAAAACACGGAAAAAACAGGAACTGGCACTGGGCACTGGATTAGTAAGTTAGTCCCAAAAATAATGTAAAACAGCATATTCATGCATAGAAAACATCCAAGATTGATAATATAATAGCATGGAACGATAAAAAACTATAGATATGTTGGAGACGTATCAAGCATCCCCAAGCTTAACTCCTGCTCGTCCTCGAGTAGGGAAGTGATAAAGAACGAATTTTTTATGTGGAATGCTACCTAACATATTTGTTTTATGTAATCTCTTTATTGTGGCATGAATGTTCAGATTCGTAAGATTCAAAACAATAGTTTAATATTAACATGAAAACGATAATACTTCAAGCATAATAGCAAAGTAATCATGAACTTTCGAAATAACAAGGCCAAAGAAAGCTATCCCTACAAAATCATATAGTCTGGCTATGCTCCATCATCCCCACACAATGAATTTAAATCATGAACTACCCCTGTATTGGCCAAGTAATTGTTTTCACCCTCTTATTTTTTCAAACTTTTCAACTCTCACGCAATACATGAGTGTGAGCCATGGATATAGCACTATAGGTGGAGTAGAGTGTGGTGGAGGTTGTGAGGCAAAAAGGAGGAGATGGTGACATTGACTCGGTGTATCAATAGGCTATGGAGATGCCCATCAATAGATATCAATGTGAATGAGTAGGGATTGCCATGTAACGGATGCACTAGAGCTATAAGTGTATGAAAGCTCACAAATGAAAACTAGTGGGTGTGCACCCAACTTGCTTTCTCACGAAGACCTAGGGAAATTTGAGGAAGCCCATCATTTGAATATGCAAGCCAAGTTATATAATGAAAATTTCCACTAGCATATGAAAGTGACAAAACAAGAGACTCTCTGTCAAGAAGAACATGGTCCTATTTGAAGCACAGTTGTGGAAAAAGATAGTAGCATTGTCCCTTCTATCTTTTTCTCTCATTTCTTTTATTTGGGCTCTTTGGCCTCTCTTTTTTCATTTTCATTTTTTTGTTTGGTCTCTTTGGCCTCTTTTTATTTGGTGGGCATCCTTGGCCTCTTTTATTTCCTCACATGGGACAATGCTCTAATAATGATGATCATCACACTTTTATTTACTTACAACTCGATACTTAGAACAAAATATATGACTCTATATGAATGCCTCTCGCGGTGTACCGGGATGTGCAATGATTCATGGGTAACATGTGTGAAAGATATGAACGGTGGCTTTGCCACAAGTACAATGTCAACTACATGATCATGCAAAGCAATATGACAATGATGGTGCGTGTCATAATAAACGGAACGATGGAAGTTGCATGGCAATATATCTCGGAATGGCTATGAAAATGCCATAATAGGTAGGTATGGTGTCTGTTTTGAGGAAGGCATATGGTGGGCTTGTGCATCGGGGAAAGTTGCGCGGCACTAGAGAGGGTAGCAATGGTGGAAGGTGAAAGTGCATCTATACCATGGACTCACATTAGTCATGAAGAACTCATATACTTATTGCAAAAGTTTTATTAGTAATCGAAAAAATGTGCTAAACGCATACTCCTAGGGGAAGGGTTGGTAGGAGTTAACCATCGCGCGATCCCGACCTCTACACAAAGGATGACAATCAACAAATCAATTATACTCCGACTCAAAAGATATAAGTGAAGCTCATTGAGTATTCTAACAAATTCATGATGAGTGCATGTCTCTCTTAAAAGGTGTGCAGCAAGGATGATTGTGACAAAACAGAAAGCAAAGACTCTTATAATACACGATGCTCCAAGCAAAACACATATCATGTGGTGAATAAAAATATAACTCCAAGTAACGTTACCGATGGATTGAAGACGAAAGAGGGGATGCCTTCCCGGGGCATCCCAAGCTTAGGATTTTTGGTGTCCTTGAATTTGGCTTGGGATGCCTTGGGCATCCCCAAGCTTAGGCTCTTGCCACTCTTTATTCCATTGTCCATAAGAACATCACCCAAAACTTGAAAACTTCACAACACAAAACTTAAACAGAAACTCGTGATAGCATTAGCATAAGAAAATAAACCACCAACTTTTTAACTATAGTAAACTTTAATTTCCATTTAGATTGATGTTATATTACTGTATTCTAACTTCTCCATGGCTCGGACCCCCCGATACTACCCATAGTTTCATCAAAATAAGCAATCAACACAACAAAAACAGAATCTGTCAAAAACAGAACAGTCTGTAGCAATCTATATATTTCGTATACCTCTGTTAACTCACAAATTCTGAAAAAATTATGAAAATTAAGGTAATTTGCATATCAATCAGAAGAAAAACGAATCAACTCAAAATCTATTTCTGGATAGGAATGAAAAACAATTTCGCGAGCAGAAAGTTTCTGTCTTTTTCCAGCATGATTAAACAACTATCACCACAACTAATCATAAAGGTTCTACTTGGCACAAACACTAATTAAAACATAAAAAGCACAATCATAACAGAATCATGATGGTCTTGACTCTATAAAACATAAAGTAAAATAGCAAAAATAAACCTATTCATTGGGTTGCCTCCCAACAAGCGCTATTGTTTAACGCCCTTAGCTAGGCATAAGGCAATAGAATCAAGTATTATCATAATCCTTTTGTTGAAAACATGGGGAGACCTTTTTGTTGAGAGCATCTATCTTACTATTTTGTGTGAGTATATGACCATTCATAGCGGAAGAAAGATTAAGCACATTACGAAAGTTCATGTCTAAACTAGCCTTCATTTCTTTTATTGATTCATTTTGGTAGAAACAAATGAGGGCAGTGGTCTCATTCTGTCCCTTGGGATGCCCAAATATAGCTTTCATTTTTTCATAAGTGTCGAAGGCATCTCCTACTAGGAAACCCTTATCAAATATAGAATCCAAGATTTGCTTGAATGAGTGGGGCAATCCGGCATAAAAGCTTTTTAAGTATAACTCAATATGATAAGGAGGAATATGACTAGTTTGAATCCTCAGCAATCTGTCCCAAGCGTCTTTTAAAGATTCATCAAGAGAATAGTGAAAGAGTACCGGATCCCCATCATCAACATTACTAAAAGTGTCTCTAGCGACCTCAGGACATCTTCCCATAGACTCATTATTTGTGAGTTTGGAAAAGACAGAGGGGCTATCCAAGGCATTAAACCTAGGCAAGGTAATCTTGTGTTTGAATGATTCTGACATGGTGACTTAGCAAGCGAAAGAAATGGGCAAATAAAGAAAGGCAAATATTTTTGTAATTTTTGTTTTAGAAGTGGGGGAGAGGAAAACGAGATGCAAATAATGTAAATGCAAGAGATGGTTTTGTGATAGGTACTTGTAGGTGTGCTTCACTTGAATACTCCCCGGCAACGGCGCCAGAAATTCTTCCTACTACTTCTCTACAACGTCACCAAAAATTGGCTAGTTGATAGACGAATTCTTGTCTTGCGTTTGTTTTTTCCCTTGAAGAGGAAAGGGTGATGCAGCAAAGTAGCGGTAAGTATTTCCCTCAGTTTGAGAACCAAGGTATCAATCCAGTAGGAGTAACAAAATGGAGCAACAAGGAACCTACACAAACACAAACAAACTTGCACCCAACGCGATAAAGAGGTTGTCAATCTCTTCACGATTGCTTGCAAAGTGAGGTCTGATAGTAGTAATAGATAAACGTAAATAAGTAAATAAAATTGCAGCAATGTGTTTTTGTTGTTTTTATGTTTAAATCTGAATATATAATATGTAAAATAGACCCGAGGGCCATAGTGTTCACGAGAGGCTTCTCTCATGAAAGCAAGTATTACGGTGGGTGACAAATTACTGTTGAGCAATTGATAGAAAAGTGCAAAGTCATGACGATATCTAAGGAAATGATCATAAATATAGGCATCACGTCCGAGACAAGTAGAACGATACTTTCTGCATCTACTACTATTACTCCACACATCGACCGCTATCCAGCATGCATCTAGTGTATTAAGTTCATGATAAACGGAGTAACGCTTTAAGCAAGATGACATGATGTAGAGGGATAGATTCATGCAATATGATATAAACCCCATCTTTTTACCCTTGATGGCAACAACACGATACGTGCCTCGCTACCCCTTCTGTCACTAGGTGAGGACACCGCACGGTATGAACCCAAAACCAAGCACTTCTCCTATTGCAAGAACTATAGATCAAGTTGGCCAAACTAAACCTATAACTCGAAGAGAATTACAAGGATACAAAATCATGCATATAAGAAATCAGAGGTGACTCAAATAATATTCATAGATAATTTGATCATAAATCCACAATTCATCGGATCCCAACAAACACACCGCAAAAGAAGATTACATCGGATAGATCACCATGAAGATCATGGAGAACTTTGTATTGAAGATCAAAGAGAGAGAAGAAGCCATCTGGATACTAGCTATGGACCCGTAGGTCTAAGGTGAACTACTCACGCGTCACCGGAGAGGCAAGGGAGGCAATGGTTGTTGATGAAGATGGCCTCCGGCGATGAATTCCCCTCCGGCAGGATGCCGGAACGGTCTCCCGATTGGTTTTTGGTGGCTCTGGAGGTCTGCGGCAGCGGAACTTGCGATCTAGGTCTAGTTCTGAGGATTTCTGTATTTATAAGACCGTCGGAGTCGGAAACAAGTCGAGAGGGGCCACGAGGAGGTCACGAGCCCCCTAGCCGCGGCCAGGGGGGTCCGTGCCTCCCAGGCTCGTGACTCCCTCGGGCCACCTCTCCGGTACTTTTTTATTCAGGTATTTTTTATATTTTCCATAAAAAATCTCGGAGAAAGTTTTATTCCATTTGGACTCGCTTTGATATTCCTATCTGAAAAAGGTCAAAAACACGGAAAAAACAGGAACTGGCACTGGGCACTGGATTAGTAAGTTAGTCCCAAAAATAATGTAAAACAACATATTCATGTATAGAAAACATCCAAGATTGATAATATAATAGCATGGAATGATCAAAAATTATAGATATGTTGGAGACGTATCATGGGTTTTCGGCCGAGTAAGGCCGGATCCTCTTGGCTCCCATGGGGTTCTCACAAACTCCAGTGATGCTCCGAAGCCACTGCTCGACAGTCTCCTGCGGGACCTCTTCTGGATGCATCCTCGTTGAGTCCTCTGGGCCTACGTAGTGACACATGGTGTCGTCTCTGGCCTGGAGTGGCTGAATACGTCGACCGGGGAACGTCTCCAACAAATCCATTCCTGTCACTCCACCCCGGATCAGTTGCACCACCGCCTCGACCAAGATACCCACTTGGACATGCTCCTCTTCGGTCACCTTCAGGGACTTGGGAGCAGCGGGGCAATCAGGTGTATAGGGGGGAAGGCCAGTCGACATATTGGGTGATGCTGCATCTTTGTAGTAGAACCAGGTCGACAGCCAGCCTCTGACGGACTCTGGGAAAGTAACGGTAGGGAAGAAGCTACGGTTTCTTTTCTGAACCCCTAAACCTCCACACAACTCGAGCACGTGGGTCTTCCCATCCGCAGGGAGGGCTTTCTTCACGGTCTGGGATCTGACCATGAAGAGATGCTTGAACAGTCTCCAATGGGGAGAACACCCCAAGAAACACTCGCATAAAGTGACGAATGCCGACAAGTACGCAATGGTGTTTGGCGGGAAGTGGTGCAGTTGCGCACCGAAGAAATTTAGAAATCACCTAAAGAATGGGTGGGGTGGCATGGAGAAACCTCTTTCGACATGGGAGAGGAGAAGAACCCGCTCCCCGTCACATGGCTCCGGCTCGCGCTCCTCCCCCGGCAGCCTCCAGGCGCCATCCACCACGAGCCCGTCGGAGACAAGGCCCTCGACGTCCACGCGAGTGACAACAAAGGGGAGGAAATCCTCCTGCATCCAACCCGCCGGCGTAGTGAATCGAGTGGTCGAGGGCCTCTTGCCCTTAAGCTTAGATGTCCCCTTCTTCGCCCGCTCCAGCTTCTCCGTCATGTTCTTCGTCATCGGCGTGTTGCTCTCGTCGAGAAAGAACAGAGTGCGGCGGTGGGGGCAGAAGAGGCGGAGGAAAAGAGATAACTAGCGGAGGTACTATGCGAACCGCGGTGTCGAATGCTTTATACGCTGCCGAGTGTTTCACTGACCAGTGGACCCGCGAGATAACCGCGCACACCAACCACTGATGATGCCCAGTACATGGCGATATGACCGGCACAAGAATCGAGGCATCGTGCCTCCACTTGCCCTGATCGTGGCATCATCATCGCCCGCGTGCACGCTTCCCAAATTTTCTTATCCCAGAGAATCCGGGCCTGTCAGACCGACCCGTCGCCTCCCAAGATACTCTCAATTCACTCGGAGCAAAATAGACGTTGAACATCCACTCGGACACTTTTAAGGCTGAATGGATCCAGGCGAGCGGAGAAGAATTCAATTGGCGTAAATTACGTTGAAGCCCCAAATATCATTCGGAAGATATTGCATGTCGATCCTGAATGAACGCCGATGCTCAGAGTTCAATCGACGCAAGTTTCAT
Organism: Hordeum marinum; assembly: GCA_022496015.1. Lineage (NCBI taxonomy): Eukaryota > Viridiplantae > Streptophyta > Magnoliopsida > Poales > Poaceae > Hordeum > Hordeum marinum. The sequence goes on from CM039678.1 coordinate 145,383,416, forward strand.
GGAAACTCCAAATATCATTCGGAGGTTTTGACGCAGTAACTCAAAGTCGATGTTGATACCTCCTTCCACCACTCAACCCCCGATCCATTCGGGGGCTAATGACGAGGATATGTACCTAGGGTAGGGTCCTAGGCAAGGCCCACATACCCTACCTAAGGACACTTCATGGGAGGACTTGAAGATCAAGTATGGACTTTTGAGTGGACCCCTGGAGATGTTCAAGGACACTCGACAGATACCCACTCGGAAGACTCCTTCTCTCACTCAGCAGTCGCGTGTCACTCGGAAGACCTCGCTTCACTCGACGCCAGAAGACCAGAAGCCATCATCAAGAGCCCAACGGGCAGATGCTGTTTAATGGTCATTAGTAACCTTTATTATGTACGTTACCAGTAACGGCGGGCTTTAAACCCCACGATCGGACCCTTAGATGCGGGATAATTATGAGGGGCAGCAAACTCTATATAAGCCACCCTCCCCTCCTGCACAAGGGTTCGCGACCATTATAATCTCACTATTCCACACGACATAAGCTCCCGAGCACTGAGACGTAGGGTTGTTACCTCCACGAGAGGGGTCTGAACTCATACATATGTGTGTACACCCTCGTCGTAGCTGGGACTCTACCCTCTCCCTTCGTACCCCTACCTTCTACTATCAGGCTCGTTCCCACGACAATACCCAAAGTATATATTTGGACAAATGCAAGAAGAATGTGTACCTGGGACATCGTCGATTTCTTCCGGCCAAGCATGCCATGAGAAAGAAAGGCAAGCATTTCAAAGATGAGGCAGATTGCCGAAAGAAGCTCGTCCTCCGTACTGGTGATGACATACTTGATATAGTCAAGGATTTACAAGTAATATTTGGAAAGGGTCCTGGCAGACAATCTGTTCTGACTGACGATGAGGGACGCGCACCCATGTGGAAGAAGAAATCTATATTTTGGGAGCCAGAATATTGGAAAGTCCTAGAGGTCCGCTCTGAAATTGACGTGATGCATGTGACGAAGAATCTTTGCGTGAACCTACTAGGATTCCTGGGCATGTATGGGAAGACAAAAGATACACCGAAGGCATGGGAGGACCAGCAACGTGTGCATGAAAATGACGACATGCATGAGCAGTATAGAGGTCCTGGCAGCTACGCTCTTACCAAAGCAGAGAAGGAAATCTTCTTTGAATGTCTGCTCAGTATGAAGGTCCCATTTGGCTTCTCATCGAATATAAAGGGAATAATAAATATGGCAGAGGAAAAATACCAGAACATAAAGTCTCATGACTACCATGTGATCATGACGCAATTTCTTCCGGTTGCATTGAGGGGGCTTCTACCAGAAAATGTTCGATTAGACATTGTGAAGCTATGTTCATTCCTCTATTAAATTTCTCAGAAGGTAATCGATTCGTAAATCCTACCAAGCTTACAGAATGATTTGGTCAAATGTCTTGTCAGTTTAGAGTTTGTGTTCCCACCATCCTTCTTTAATATTATGACTCACGTCCTAGTTCACATAGTGGAAGAGATTGCCATTCTGGGTCCTGTATTTCTACACAATATGTTCCCCTTTGAGAGGTTCATGGGAGTCTTAAAGAAATATGTTTGTAACCGTGCTAGGCTAGAAGGAAGCATTTCCAAGGGCCATGAAATAGAGGAGGTTATTGAGTTTTGTGTTGACTTGATTCCTCACATTAAGCCGATCGGTGTCCCTCAATCGTGGCATGAGCGGAGACTGCATGGAAAAGGCACGCTTGTACAAAAACCAATAATTTGTACGGACGGGCATTCTTGGGCACAAGCACACTACACAGTTCTACAGAATTGTACCTTGGTCACCCCATATATCGAGAAACATATGGATATTATACGCTCGAAGAACCCGACAAGTTTGACCCCTAGTTCAATGTAGACACATTGAGGCTTTCGGCGGTTGGTTGCGAACACATCTCATGAATGACGACAATGTTTATGATGAGTTGTACTTGCTGGCCAAGAGACCATCTTCGACTATATTGACTTTTCAAGGGTACGAGATAAATGGGAATACATTTTACACGATCGCCCAAGATAAAAAGAGCACCAACCAAAATAGTGGTGTACACCTTGACGAGCAAACACCAAGGAAAAGGACACATATTATGGTTACATAGAGGAGATACGGGAACTTGACTATGGAGGTGATTTGAAGGTCCCTTTGTTCCGGTGCAAATGGGCCAATCTGACTGGAGGAGGGGTAATGGTAGACCCGCAGTACGGAATGACAACAGTGGATCTCAACAATCTTGGGCACACAGACGAACCATTCATTCTAGCCAATGATGTGGCGCAAGTTTTCTATGTGAAGGACATGTCTACCAAACCGAGAAAAAAGAAAGATAAGAAAGCGGATACATCATACGATGAGCCAAATCGCCACATAGTTCTTTCTGGGAAAGAAACATCGTCGGAGTGGAGGACAAGACAGACATGTCAAGAGATTATGAAAAGTTTGATGAAATTCCTCCCTTCGCAGTGAAGACTGACCCAAGCATCATGTTAAATTATGAAGATTGTCCATGGTTATGGCGTAAAAATCAAGGGACACACACGAAGAAAAAGTTTAATACCCCAAGATCCCACTCTGGGATGTGAGTGGCTGCACTGTCATCACTTTTCTTCTCTAGTGAGTAGCTGGGATGGTTCAGTTTGTACACGAAGTGCATCCAGTTTTTGTTGTAACCCTCTCAACTTTTTACCACTTGCTCTGTGTGTGAAATTATGGTACCATGCCAAGTTTCAACCTTTTCAGAGTTCATTTGTGGTGCTTATTAATTTCAAGGTCATTTATCTCAAAAAATATCATTAAATGCATGAAAAATAGCAAATGAAGTTAGACAGGGTTGAAATTTTAGTATGTGGCTTATAATGGTTCATATTAAATGCACAAAAAGTCTGGAGTTGAAATAAGTTACAAAAAGTTGAAATCCTTCTGTAACAGACGAGTTTTCGTCCGAAACCCCGATACTCCGAAAGAGATTGTCCATTTTGTACACGAAGTGCATCCATTTTTTGTTGTAACGCTCTCAACATTTTAGCACATGCTATGTGGGTGAAATGATGATACCATGCGAAGTTTCAACCTTTTCAGTGTTCATTTGTGGTGCTTTTTAATTTCAGGGTCATTTAGCTCAAAACAAATCATTAAATGCATGAAAAATAGCAAATGAAGTTAGATAGGGTTGAAATTTTAGTATATGTCTTATAATGGTTCATATTGAATGCACAAAAAGTCTAGAGTTGAAATAAGTTAAAAAAGTTGAAATCCTTTTGTAACAGACGAGTTTTCGTCCGAAACCCACATACTTCGAAAGAGATTGTCCATTTTGTACATGAAGCGCATCCAGTTTTTCCCGTAACCCTATCAAATTTTTAACATTTTCTATGTGGGTGAAATGATGGTACCATGCCAAGTTTCAACCTTTTCAGAGTTCATTTGTGATGATTTTTAATTTTAGGCTCATTTAGCTCAAAATAAATCATTAAATGCATGAAAAATAGCAAATGGACTTAGATAGGGTTGAAATTTTAGTATGTGGCTTCTAATGGTTCATATTGAATGAAAAAATGTATGGAGTTGAAATAAGTTTAAAAAAATTGAAATCCTTTTGTAACAAACGAGTTTTCGTCCGAAACCCCGATACTTCGAAGGAGATTGTCCATTTTGTACATGAAGTGCATCCAGTTTTTGCCGTAATGCTCTCAACTTTTTAGCACATGCTATGTGCGTGAAATGAAGATACCACACCAAGTTTCAACCTTTTCAGAATTCAGTTGGGTTATTTTTATTAAAACAAATGAAGGTATAAAACTAAAAGAGTTAAACAAAATCCGATTTTGATTAAAACACCTATTTAAATTATCCTAAAAATTCCCAACTTTAACAAAATGATAAAACATAGTGATATTAAAAAACAGGAAAAACAGTCACTCAAATATCTATTTTTAAACTAAAGTTATTCACAAATTACTGTTTCACACAAATTTCAAATGAATTCAAATTTAAACTATTCCAATTTGAAAACTACTCGCACTAACAGAAAATTTGTAATTGTTTTGACCTAAAGCAAAAGGATTCATTAAAAAACTATAAATATTCCAGCAGTTATTACAAATATAAAAATAGAAATTAGAAGAGAAAAAAGAGAGAAAATACAGCTGTAGTCCCGGTTGGTGCTACCAACCGGGACTAAAAGTCCCTTCCCGCGCAGAATTTGGGTGGCCAAAAAAGACCTTCCCACGTGGAATCCGAGAGGACCTTTAGTCCCGGTTTGGGATACCAACCAGGACTAAAGGTCTTTAGTCCCAGTAGGTGCCACGACCAGGGACTAAAGAATCCCTCTATATATACAAGACATTGTCGTTTCTTCCCCAACCTCACCCATTTTGCCCGCCGCCGCCCCTGCCCCGATGCCGCCCTGCCCCAACGCCGCCTCTTCCCCAACACTGCCCCTGCCCCGACGCTGCCTCTGCCCTGACGCCGACAGGCTGCCGGTGCTCGCCGCACGCCTCTTCTCCCTTGACATCTCCATTGCTCTGCCACCCGCCGGAGATCACCGTCCTCGACCCGCTCCCTCCTGCCGACCTCACTGTCAACTGACCTTGCCGTCGAGCCCGCTGTGAGCCACTCTCCTCCCTCTCCTCCCTCTCCTCCTGAAGCCCCCCTCCCCGTCCGCCATTGCCGCCATGCATGGCCGCCCCTCCCCATCCACCATTGTTGTCGGCCATGCATGGCCGCCCCTCCCCATCTGCCATTGCCGCCATGCATGGCCACCCCTCCCCGAGCCCATCCTGGCCCCACCTAGAGCCACCACCGGAGATGCCCGAGAGCCGCCACCCCATCCATCTCTGGCGTAGGAGCCCCGCCGCCTGGCCCCTCCATCTCCGATGGTGCCGCAAACACACACACACATATTGTTTAAAAACGTGCAATTTTTTGTGGTTGGTATGCAACTTTTTTTCATTAAACAATGTGTTAAGAAAATTGTAGTACGTAGATGGATAAGTAGATTAATATTGTTAGATGATTTTGTTTATGATGCTTTTTATGTTTTAGTTGTTTTATGTTTTTAGTTAATTAGGAGTCCTAGGAAAAATTAGTATGTGTATGTTAGATTAGAGAAAAATTCTTGGGTTTTGGAAAAATTAGTGATTAAACGATAAGAAAATGTTCTCATAGGAATTTGTCTCGACATCGACGATGCCCGGCCCGCATCCTCGTCGTAAAGTGGCCTGCAAGAGCCTGCTTGATGGTACATCACCGTGTTAGGGAGGAGGATGATCACGTCCGTCGCTACATGGTGGCGTTGAACGACGGGTTCAACAATACCTGGCAGATTCTTCAGGGATCTCATCCGATTTATGATCCCATGATGGTTCCTTATCTTTAGGTGTCCACCACCCGCGACTCAGGAACCGGTAGTGACTTAGATTATTCGATAGTACTCGATCTGTATTAGTGATCTTATATGATAATATTCAAGATGTATTAGTTAATATTTGATGATGCATTAATAACTAGATTATTCGAGATGATGTATTAGTGATATTATATTCGAGTTCATTATAAATGTATTAGTGATATTTTATCGGTATAATGTGTGTGTGACTTCCATCTGTCGTTGCTCCTCATGTGACTTTCATGTGTGTTCTTGATGGAGGAATCCTGACTGTTGTCGTGGGGGCGCCTCTTCTTCTTCTCTTCTTTGCGATATATTCGTCGATGTAATGCGCAAGAAGAGAAGAGCGGGCTTCCATCACCGACGGTCGAATTATTACTGTGAGAGAGTGTCCACCAACATATATACACCACAATATCAGTGTGAGAGAGTGTGCACCAACACACCATGAGATATGAGAGTTATTTAAGGAAAGCCTCGACGGACCGAAAGTCACACACGCATTAGGATCCAAGTGTGCCGTAATTCTTGAATCATGAACACAGGAAATGTCGTCGTCATCAAACGACGATAGGATCCAAGTGTGTGAATTTTGCGGTGAAGATAAGGGTCTTTGCAACCAGCCTGGGCTGCGAGACGGCAGGTTCTTCACCATGAAGCTTTACGATGACTTTGATATTTCTACGGTACGCAGCGATGACAACTATTTTTTTGTAATTAAGAATGACTTCTGTTTCTTTCCTTCAACGCGTAATTTCTGCTTCATACAATTCGACTAGTTCATTCCCTGTCATGCAAGACGGTATTTGTTGAAGAGGCTCGGTTTCGAAGAGCACGGGTGTTTCGAGACAAGGACAGCCAACCTGAGGACTAAACATGGTCACACATTTCTTGTGAAAGTAATGAATGCACCTAATAACACATAATTAGACTACTCAAATTGGGAAGCTCTTTGCAAGGCATATGGATTTCAGGAGGATATGGAGATAACCTTTGATCTTCGTCCTGAAGATCATATTGAAGGAAACATCGACATTTGGGTGGATGTCGATATACTTCCTGTTTTACCTCCATGTGAGTTTGTCAACCATGCATATTTTTCAAGTAATTTGTATTCTATATTTAAAAATATTTGGTGTTCATCCATACTAAATTTATTAATTTATAATTTATAGTTTGTTTCATTTCTTCAAGTGAATTTCTTCAAGTGAAACACAGAACATAATCGACACGACACACTACACTTATGGATCACATCTAAATCGACACGACACACTACACTTTGGTCTTTGAAGATGGCCCCCAAGCTTAGGTTGCAAGAGATAACCACTAACCGCCCACTGACTTGACCAAGAGTTGCCAAGACCCGTCTAGAACATCATGGCTTGTGGTCTACGGTGACATGCTGCTGATGTTGGTCCATTCTGGCATGACTATTCAGTACAATGTCAATGTGTTATTTATCTGCATGGTTCATTACCTTGACATGTCAACCAAGCTTTGAAAATGGGTGGATACGAAAAAGCTGGACAATTGGGCCATCTTTACGGGGAGTGATATCAGGAGTACATCATTTTATTGCATGAACCCAAAACATTGGGGCGGAAAGAGCAAATGTCAATACTTTGCTCATTCCTCTAAACCTTGGAGTCAATATGGGTTAGGCAACGAGCCAGATCCATCAGCTGATCCCATCCATCAACACTCCAGGAGCTGGCGCCACTTGATATAACCCTTTGGGTGTAACCAAGCATGCTCTATTCGGATGGGCCTTGATCATCACTTGCAACTACAGCTTGTTTCTCTATATGCTTGAGCTTCTTGGGGGAAAAATCTTATATTTCCCCTGTTCCTAAATACAAGTATTTTAAGATATTTCACTACGGACTATATACCACTACTAGGAGAAAGCCTAGTAGTAGCGCTGGAATTACCCATACCAGTAGCGCTGGTGGCAGCACTACTGCTAAGGCGCTACATCTAAGTTGTAGCAGTAGCGCTGGAAACCGGTGTTACTGGTAAGTACGTTTAGTTGCAATGATGGTAGACAACAAGCGCTGCAGATAAACCAGCACTGCAGCTAGATGCCTACCAGCGCTACTGCTAATATTCCTGTTTCAAAGATTACATTCCCCTCTACGTATTTGTGCATGCTCTATACAGTAGTTTCATCATATGACAGCATCAATAAATATTGTGCCAACAACTACATTTAGATTAAAGTGCATGGATGCAAGTGATCATGTTGAGTTAGAGGAAAATATGATCACTTGCATCCATCCACCTTAATCAAATATATGTCATATAACTCAACATCATCTTACTCATCTAACAACTCATCATCATCTTAATCATACCAAGTTAAAATCTCATAAAACAGAAAAACATCATAATGGTAATCATCCTAATCTGTCATAAAAGTTAACTAAACTTCTCTCTCATAGGACATAGTCCTTCCTTCTAAGTAAAATGACATAAAACAAAATAACACCTATGTCTCCATTATGAAGTAAAGAGATCCAATGATCTCCAACTTGTGGCTTGCGATCGTTCTTTATTTCTCCCTCATGCTTCAATTTGGAGCCTCTTAGGTGGTTTGCGCTCAGTCGAGTATGCAAAAGATAACGGGGGGATCATAGGGCTTTTAATTGTCATATTACCTTCGCCATGCATCAACGGAGGCACAACTTCATTTGGCAGTTTCTATTGAAGAACATAATTGTAACATCCCAAAATTCCATTTTGGAATGTTATGAAATATAGCTATGCATCTATCATCATCATTGCTTGAATGTATATATTAGTTGAAATGCCTTCTCTGAATTTCTGAAACCCCCTTTCTACTTTCAATGTGTGGCTTTCACCTATTTGTAAATCTTGGTAAAATGTTCAAATAAGAGAGGAGGAACATGACACTCCACACCAGGACCTAATTAGTGTTTTATTTGAACAATAAAAAAAACCAGGGGTTGTTTTGAAAATATTTGCAAAAGGATTTAAAAGCAAATAGGCCATTTCTGAAAATAATATTTTATCAAAGTGTTCAAATGACAGAATAAAAATGTTCAATAAATGGCATTTATTATTCTGTTATTTTTGATATATAATACTCCTATATTTGAAAATGTGTTGAATACTTTTAAAGAGATTTTACTCCTCTGACTATTAAAACACAGTAACAGTTTTTGTAATTAAACGGGCCGGCCCACGGGCAGTTATTCGCGAATTTATTACCAGCCGGTCGACCGACGCGCAGTTGACGCTCCCTCTCTCTCTGACATCTGGACCCACCCGACCGACCGTTCGCACCGCGCGGTCGCCCTCTTCCTCCCGCACGCGCCACCCTCGCCGGCAGTTTCTTCCCTCCCCGGATCTCCCTCTTCTCTCCTCCCCGCACCCACCAGAGCACCCTATAAGTAGCCCTGCCCTTCCTCTCTCCATTCCCCCCCGAATCCCCTCTCTCCCTCGCCGAGACGCTGCCAAATCCCTCGCCGGAGCCCCTGCCACCACCGGAGCTCCCATTGCTCATGGCCATCGACTCCGACCTCCCCTCGCCTCTCCGACGCCGGACGTCAAGCGCCGCCGCCCGGACCACTCCACTGCCTCTCTCGACCACCGGAGCTCCTCGCCGTCGTCTTCTCCGCTTTCGGACTCGCCGGAGATCCCCACGCCGGTGACCTTTACACTGTGAGCCCTCCCAACCCTCGGATCTTTACTCAACGGCCAAGATTAGATCGGGTTATTCCCGAACCGTTTTTCTCTTCCGATCGGTCACCCGCTCGAATCACCCGCACCCGCACGCTAGCATCCAATAGGATCTTGCCACGTAGCCCTGGCCGACCGTTAGTTAGTTTTCCTTTCGGTTTTGTTTTTCAGAAAACAGATTGCATTCCAAATTTGTTTTGTTTATATCTTTTAATCTGTTTAATGTTTTGAGTTGATTCTTTTTGCAATAACTCACATTTTTCATGTAGTTTCATCCTGTAGTTTTAGATTTTAAATTTGAACTATAAAATTTGAATTTAATCAAATTTTCTCAAAACATTCAAATCTGAATAACTAGAGTTTGAAAATAGATTTTGATATGAATCTTTTTGCTACTGTTTGGTCTTAGTTAGGACTATCTTCATGCTTAGTTTGAGGATTTTTAGGATGATTTTGATTAGTGTTCTAGCTATAAACAGATTCTGCCTATTAGTTAGTATAGTTTTATTTATTTATTTTTTGGTTAGTTTAAATTAGATTTAGTTTTATTTTGTTTAGTAGGTGTTGTTGCTTGAACATTTAGTGTTTTACTTACTGTTAAAAAATGTAAATTTGCTTAGTTTGTTTATTTATTAACATAGGAATCACAACTTCTTTTCAAATAGGTTTAATTTGATTAAAACAACTAGTTTAGTAATAGATTTCTTTTAACAGAGTTTTATATAATTTAATTCTGTTTTCTAAGACAAGTTTATTTGTAAATTCTTTCCTGTTAAGAACATGTTTTGTTAATAAATAATAAGTTTTGTTTTGCTCTTTTGTTAGTAAAACTATAGTTGTTTCATATAGTGTTTATCAAAACTTTTAAAAAACTTTACTAAAGTTTTTCCCAACAAACTTTAATGAATTCAATTCTGTTATTAATAAAATATTTTATTATTTTCTTGTTGTCAACTATTGTTCTGTTATTACAAATAGGTTTCATTATGTTAGTAGTGTTTTATCAATCATCTTTTAGAAAACAAAACTTTGTGTGTTTTCTTGCTTGTGATTTTTATGCATTGTTTGTCTTGATGGTTTACTATTTCATTGTTGATGTTTGTGAGTTACATTATTTTTGTTGTATGTTTATTGAGTGCTATTGTTTGCTTCGTTAGATTATCCAGAGTGCGAGGCTTGTTACTTAGAGTCACTAACGTACGAAGATCATCAATCAGGCAAGTCACTTTGATCATCTTTACCCATGTTTTTATTGCATTAGTTCTTCCATCACCCCAATTGCATGCAAAGTAGGTTAGTTGGAAACTTGGTTACTATTGTAGTATCATGTGGTAGGTACCCCTTCTCAACTCTTGACACATTGGCCCCAGGAAACGTTGTTTTACTTTTTGCTATGCTATTAGTAGACAGGGTTGGTTGTGTGATTCATGAGAGTTGAGAGAGTTAATTTCAAGACCTACATAATGATCAACACTTCAAGACTCCGAGTTTTCAACATACCTCTGGGTGGATGATGGTTGAACGGCACCCTGGAGAAACCAGTGGATTTGCCTAGGTGATGCTGGAGATGGCCAGTATTCACGCGGAAAGATCCACCCAGGCACAAAGAGATGGATGGATGCTTCAAGACCCAAGGCTTACCTGCACAGCCACAAGTCATTATGGGCTCTGGCTTGGTTGGATATCGTGGTGACCCTGGACAGACGGTGCTACGAGATGTAGAAGAACGGTAGGAAAGGATGGGCACCGACAGAGTCGCACGGAAACCCTTTGGAAGACCATGTTTTGGTCATCCGTTTCTCAAACACCCTGAAGTGCGAGAAATCAAACGGAGGCGACCAAATCTTGTGGGGAACGTGTGCAAAGCTCTGCAGAGTACTCAACCTAATCGATTAGCCGTGTCCACGGTCATGGACGACTTGAGCCAAAGGAACTGAAACTTCCGGAACTCTCAACACAATTAATATGATGATGTGGGTATTAATGACTTGGGTATGAGAATTGGTTGGTGGAACCATCTCATTAATCAACCAACTTAGTAATATTTTTTGCTTAGCCCTCTCTTGATGTAGGAAAAATTGGCTTTTTCGCAAAAACTTACCACCCCACCTGCCATATATGCATATAGATTAGATGATTATCTTTTCACCCCTCTCTTGTGACTTCGCCGGCATATTCCATATGCTGACCTACACGGCTGCAACGTATCATGTTGCAGAGTACTTTTCCGACCAGGAGTGAGGACACGTTCTACGCTCGGTGAGATGCCCTTGGAGTCAGATGGACTCATCTACCTTCGACGCTTCCGCAAGATTTAGACATTCTCATGAGTTGGCCTTCAACCATTTTATTGTAATCTTTATTGTAATAAAGGACTCGATATGAGATTTCGATTAATATAATGCTGTGTGATTTCCCTTTGATATATACATTGATGTACCGTGTGTGTACCAACATGATCTTGGGATGGTACGGAAACACCGGAGATTCGATCTTTTAGGTCGGGTCGCTACAATAATAATAGCCTAGTTAGCAATGTAATCAACACCATTTACGCAATAGTAGTGTACTTAATAATTCTTACTAAGACATTTCGGCGAATGTCATCCTCCCTCAACCTATGCACTAGTGGCATGTAAAGTGTATAATTTGGGCCAGTTCCCAAATTGTACGGGAAGTTGTCCCTACCAATTGGGACACCAATAATAAAGTTGATAAGAACATTTAGATGTGATCCATAAGTCTAGTGTGTCATGTCAACTATTTTCTGTGTTTCACTCGAAGAAACGTAGTAAGCTGTAAATTATAAATTATAAAATTTAGTATGGATTAACACCAACTATTTTTAAATATAGAATTCTAATTACTTGACAAATATGCATGGTTGGCAAACTCACATGGAGGTAAAATAGGAAGCATATCGACATCCACCCAAATGTCGATGTTACCTTCAATATGATCTTCAGGACGAAGATCGATGGTTATTTTCATATCCTCCTGAAATACATATGCCTTGCAAAGAGTTTCCCAATTTGAGCATCCTAATTCTGTGTTATGAACTGCATTCATTACTTTGACCAGAAATGTGTGACCATGTTTAGTCCTCGGGTTGGTTGTCCTTGTCTCGAAACTCTCGTGCTCTTCAAAACCGAGCCTCTCCAAGAAATACCGTCTTGCATGACAAGGATGAACTAGTCGAATTGTATAAAACACAAATTACACGTATAAGCAAAGAAACAAAAGTCATGCTTAATTACGAAAAAAAAACTTGTCATCGTTTCTGTGTACCGTAAAAACATTGAAGCTCTCGTCAAGCTTGGGTGAATAACCTGTCGTCTCGCAGCCCAGGATGGTCGCAAAGACCCTTATCTTCATCGTAGAGTTCACACGCTTGGGTCCTATCGTCGTCATCAGATGACGACATTTCCTGTGTTCATGATTCAAAAAATACAGCATGACCATTGCTAATGTAAGACATATTGAGCGCCTAAAATTTGCCAGAACGGAAATCAATCAACATTCCGGCAAAACATAGGCACTAGGAGGGGTTCCCTGCAATAACATACACACATGTCCAAATAGACCTAATTCAATATCGGTTGACTTTCGGTCCGTCGAGGCTTTCCTTAAATAACTCTCATATCTTATGGTATGTTGGTGCTCACTCTATCACACTGATATGGTGGTGTATATACTCTCTCATACTAATAGTTTGACCGTCGGTGATGGGCACACCTCCTCTCCTCTCATTGCGCACTACAGCGGGGTATATATCGCAAGAAGAGAAGAAGAGGAAGCGCCACCCACGAAAACAGTCGGGATTCCTCAATCAAGAACACACATGAAAGTCACACAAGGAGCAACGATAGACTGAAAGTCACACACGCATTATACCAATATAATATCACTAATACATTTATAATGAACTTGAATATAATATCACTAATATATTTATAATGAACTCGAATATAATATCACTAATACATCATCTCGAATAATCTAGTTAATGCATCATTAAATATTAACTAATACATCTCGAATATTATCATATAAGATCACTAATACACATCGAATATCCTAAAATCCAAAGTGGAGGACGGTGAACTCGGTTCACTAGCGGTCTCTAAGTCGCTTGCAGTGGACACCCAAAGATAACGAACCATCACCGGATCATAACTCGGATGAGATCCCTGAAGAACCTGCCAGGTATTGGAGAACCTGGCGTCCAATGCCGCCATGTAGCGACAAACGTGCTCGTCCTCCTTCCTGACACGGTGACGTACCACCTCCGCGGGGGGGCACTCCCTCTGCACCGAATGTGACCCACGCTACATCCATCAAAGAAGCTTCGGGTCAACGACGAGACCATGATTCCTCACCAAGCTCCGAGCCTGGGAAGGTAGCACCTCCCAGTGCCAGCTCGGCGGAGCCCAGTCCCGGACAGTGTGCCTCTCAAGGATGTTGAAGCCGACTCGACGACAACAAGGATGCGGGCTAGGCATCACCGACATTGAGACAAATTCCTATAAGAACATTTTCTTATCGTTTAATGTTTTGCTATTTCAGAAATGCTTAATTTCTTAAACTCATTTTAGACTCATTTTTTACTCGGTTTTCTGGAATCCCGTTTCCTAGCAAATCTCGGCACTCGATATGCCTACTTTCTAGCACAAGTCATGCCAAAATTTTGACATGACCTTTGCTAAACAGTGGACATATTGAGCGCCTGAAATTCATCGGAACGGAAATGAATCAACATTCCGACGAAACATAGGCCACTTGGATCATTTGCATATAATAGTAAGAAAAATATAGAACTTGAAGAAAATGGAATAAGGTTCTTCTTCACAATATTTGAAACTAAATTCAGCCTACCTAAATTTATGTCCTAGTTTGAAACCTAGCTAAATTTACATCCTAATTTTAAAACCTAGTTAATTTCATACTAATTATCGAAAAATTTAAAAACCACTTGGGCACATTCATATATAGGGCACTTGGGCACAATTATAGAACAATTCAAAGTACTTGGGCACTTAGGCACATTCATATTTTGCTCTAAACTAATTTAGCTAACAAACCTAACCCTAGAATCAACCTAACCCTAGAATCAACCTAACCCTAGAATCAACCTAACCCCCCTAATATTACAAAATGGCCGGATGCGAGAGGGGGGTGAAGGGAGTGAGGGGAGATGGAAGAGGGAGGAAGGAGGGAGTAGGGGCTACCTGCAGAGGGAGGGGTGCGGTGGTGAGGGAGGGGACGACGGTGGTGGCGTCCGGGTTGGGGCTCGGGGGTAGGAGACGGTGGGGGAGGGGGCACGGCGGTGGCGACGATGGCGGTCGGGGAGAGGGACTGATGAGAGGGAGAGGGGATCTAATGTGGAGAGAGGGAGACGATGGGGGAGGGTGGTAGGTGGCTGCTACGAGTAGCAGTAGCACGTTGGAACAGAAACCCGCTACTGCTAAGCATCATAGCAGTAGTGCTGGTCGGAGCCCCAGCGCTGCTGCTAATCAGGGCCCACCTGCTGGCAACGTACATCCATAGCGGTCGTGGTGATCCACCGACACACGCTACTACTACAGCAGTAGTAGTAGCGCCGGTTTTGGACAGCCGCTAAAACTACAGGTAGCCACTAGCAGTGGCAACGGGACCACTTATCAGTAGTGCTGGTTTGGTAGCCCGTGCTACTGCTACTTGTCTACTTGTAGCGCTGGTAGGTTGCCCGCGCTACTGCTACTTTGCAATAGCGCTTTCCCTCTTTCTAGCGCTACTGCTAAAATCCTATCTATAGGCTTTCTCCTAGTAGTGTATATCTGTATGTATTCTGTAGTGAAATATCTTAGAAGACTTATATGTAGGAACCGTGGAAGTAGCATAGAGCACATACTTTCGCAACTCGGGTATGACTTTGGAGATGTTCATGGTGACATTAGCACTCGGAATTCGACATTTTGCATTATATTTTTGTCCCCCAGTTTCTAATACTCCCTCCGTTTCTAAATATGAGTCTTTTTAGATATTTCACTATGCACTACATACGGATATATATAGACATATTTTAGAGTGTGGATTCATTCATTTTGCTTTGTATGTAGTTCGTAGTAGAATCTCTACAAAGACTTGTATTTAGGAACGGCGGGAGTACTTTGTAAGAGATGTTTATGGTCGTTGTATTACTGCTTAAGGTGAATCATCTAGCCTTCTATAGTTAGTTCTTATTTGCAATGTTTTTTCCAACTAATTTGCAATGTTCTTATTTCCATTGTTTAATGTTGTACTGGATAGATGTGCAACACTTTTAACTATAGATTGCTTCATTTTCATTAGCTGCAACTGTCGAGCTTTAAGCGCCTTGCTATTACTCTGTGAGAAGATAATGTTCATACTTGGTATGGGTCAGGCCCTCTGGATTATTGGCCGAAAGGCCACAACAGCATTGCAGATCAGCACAGGAGTTGCATTACCTTGTTAGCATAATTAGCATACTTCATGCTTTTGAATTCACAATTGGTGGCTGTACTTTTTGACTTGATTGGCGGTCCTATGCTGACTCACTAGCAATGATTTTAGTTCCAAAGATAACATAGAGATGCATTTTGATCCATTTTCAAGAATGCTCCATGATGATAACCCTGGCCGCTCTCGCAAAAGATGATTGAAATTATTCAGTTCCCAAATCACATTAACCAACAACATATATTTACTCCCCCGGCAGCACACAAGATTGCACTAACTGATTACCTCCCATAAATTAACAGCACTTTACATGAGCCCATCACACCAACCAAACACAATGACATAGAACAACAATACAACAATAACATATATATAGGGGTCACTTCAACAAATATATATCTTCTTATTTCTGCGTAATATTTTCCTTAGTGACTAGTAGCATGCAGCTGGAATCTTCAGTTCCCTACTGAATTCGGCACAGTGGCGGCATGGCCTCCCTTTGTTTTTCTGGCCCTATGATGACACGGCAAAAGAGACCCTAATAAAAGATAAAAAGAGGAACAGGAGAGATACTAAAGCAACGCCCAAGCCAAAAGCCACCGACCGATCCAAATCTGAGCTAATAGTGGCGACTGGTGACCCTCCCTTCGGCAACCCTTAGCTTAGCTTTTGCCTGCATATTCATGGTTCAGACAAAACAAGTGGAATTAATCATGATGAATATGCCATGAACATTCTGAGATAAACCGAAGACGATTCTCGGCTCAAATTCGGGGCTTACCATTGGCGGCGCGAGCTCTCCTGACAAATGAGAGGAAAATGATGATGATGGCGGCCGCCGCCACGATGCCGATGATGATGGCGAGGGTCTTCCCGGAACCATCTGAACGAACAAAACAGAACAACACGTGGATTTCAAAATAAGATTCATCCCACTCACTCCATGCATGTGCTCCGTTTAATGATCCTACGCGACTAGTATTGTACAAATGTAGCTTTGTGCAAAGTGGCCAAGTGAAAGTTTCAAAAGCAGAAAAGGCTGTGGAGTAGGAGTACTACTCTAGCCACAGTGGGTGCCAGGGAGATATACGAGACGATGCAAAGCCGGGCGGGATCATTTTGAATCCACTTTGTGATATATGCTTGGCTCAACGAAGAAGAACAGGAAAGTGAATCCACATGCATGAAAGTCTTTCTGAAAGTTGAGATTTATATAGTGTTGGGAAAAAAGCCCTTTTCATGGTCTCTTTGGCGCCACCCTTTGCCGCAGTTCGCACACACCATCATTTGCGCTAATTAATCAACTCGAATCGAGAGCCGTCTACTATGCCAATGTGCATGCATCAGAGAAGGCTACTGTCAGCTTGCCAAGGAGTAGTTTACACACTGTAACAGTAGGGTAAGTAAGATCTACTTGCATAACAGTATGAGAAAAAAGATAACTGAAGGAACGTTCTACAGGTCGCCCCTAATCATTGATGATACCCTAGCTAGGCAGCAGTCATGCCTAATTTCCGGAGTAGATTTTGCCGGGAGGTGCCCTGACAATTCCTCACACTGTTTACATTGTCAGTCTAATAACCTATTTGGTCGGCTACCACAACATTGAAATGTCACACTTCAGCTGTAGCCAAGCATGGCCTGATCATACAATTTTTCTTTAGGTTTGTCAAAGCAGTGTGGTTCTGAAACAAAACTCGAACCAAATACTCCATACTGTAATTATGTAGTAGTATTTGCCTTGCATTGTAGTGCCTATTTTTAACTGGAAAATTAAACCTGAAGAAAAGGTAACCTGCATTTTGTAAAGAGCAACTGTGGTACGTACGTACGTACAGATCTAGAAAGCCTCCCTTAAATAAATTTATTTATACGTGCAGCCATCATGACACAGACATAGACACAAGGTGGTGTGCCTAATCGGTGACCCTAATAAATAAATTCTTAACAAAGATATAATCGTACGCCCGTCTCAAAAGAAGGCATGATTGTATCGTACGCCTAGTGCGAAGCTAGCTCTGCATGGACCATTGCAAGATCCAACAAATATATTCGTATTTCCGTAACGAGTAATTAACCGGACTGGCAGTGGCAGGGCTCCCGAAACCGATGCCCATTCTCTTCAGCGTCCGTGCCGATCATCGATCGATGCGAGGCGCGCACAACTAGATAACGGTAATTAAGCCCAGAAATTAAGTTGGTACGTGCACGCACACGCGGTGTGATCATCAACGGGGAGCTCATTATTCTACGGCCCGCAAGTGGGAGGAGGAAGGATCTGAGCTGAGGAGGGCAAGAAGTCGCCAATGGTGGCGGTGGCACGATCGATGTGCTTACCTTGGACGTCGCCGTACGGACGCGGCACGAACCCGTATCCGTATCCAGTGCCCGCGCCCGGGACGCCCACGGTGCCGCCGCCAGCGATGCCACCATTGCTGCCGTCGCCGATGGGGCCGACGTTGCCGCCGCCGATGACGTTGCCTCCTCCGGGGGGGACCCCGCCGCCGCCGGTGGCGGCATTGGACCAGAAGCGCGCGTAGCACTTGCCGAGGTATACCTCGCCGGCGGAGGCCTCGCCGCAGCCAGCCTTGAGCTGCGAGGCCGCGACGGAGACGCAGTCGGTGCACGCCTTGGAGCCGAGGTCCCCCACGCACTGCGACATGGCCTGCACGTACCCGGCCGCGCCGGCGCGGTACAAGCCGTCGGCCGCGGGGGACGACGCGGCTTGGAGCGCGCCGAGCGCCGCGTCGCGCAGCGCCGCGACGCCGGCGTCCCCACCCTCGCCGCCGCACTTCTTGAACAGCACCGTGTTGTCCGGCTTCCCGAGGAACGAGTCGTTGCCGTAGCGGACGAAGCACGCGCGCAGCTGCACGGCGCCGCCGGCGGCCGAGTTGCAGAGGGAGGAGAGCTTGGAGGCGGACGCCTTCACGCAGACGCCGCAGACGGCGGCGGGGAGATCGGAGCGGCACTGGTAGAGCCCGACCAGGCCCGTGGCGGCGCCGGACGGGGGGGTGTAGTTGGCGTAGGGGGTGGAGCCCGCGGTGTCGGTGAGGGTCGAGAGCACGGTGTCCACGTCCGCGGCGTACTGGGTGCCGGCGGCGTAGCGCGCCTGCGAGCACCCGGCGTACACGAACGCCGTGTAGTCGTCGGCGCCGCGCGCGCGCACGGCGAGCAGCGAGATCAGGATCGGTAGCGCCGTTGCTGCAAGAAGCTTCCACATGCTTGGAACTTCTCGATCGGCTTGGACGTGCTGGTGTTTGATGCTCCGGAGAGACTCGGGAAGCTGAGGAAGGTGAACACCGAGGAGAATGGGAAAAGAGTGGCGAGGGAGAGAGTGTGATTGTGCAAGTGTTCGTGAGTGTGGAGTAGGCTCAAAAGGGTTTATAAGGAGCTAATCACTCGGGTCAATAATACAGGTCACTGTCACAAACATAGTATTGTATAGTACCTTAGAATGGTTTTGCCTCCTATAAGATAAAATAGTGGTGACGTTCCAACCCATTACTGCATTTATTTAGGGATTTCTGCGTGATGTAGCAGGAGAAGACGTTTTCGTAAACAGCGAGGTGTCTATGATGATTTAGTAATTTCAAGATGATATGCCGGCTCCGTCTTTCAGAGATGCTCGTAGGAATAGGATGTGCGTATCTGCTTTCATAAGAATGAATGTATGTATGTGTATATATAAACGTATGCGTCTGTACGGTATTAAAAAAAAAGGTAAGATAACAGTTGATGTTTCAACAAAAGAGATCAAGTAACAATTTTAGTAGAGAAAAATGGAGTAACAGTTTTTTCTATCTAGTCATGAACAGGTTATACTCCTAATATAGTTTTTTTTAAGATTAGGTAGTTCCTTATTCGAATCTTTAAAACTTACATTTAAGAACGAAGGAAATATTTTAAAATATTCTGTGCACGGCTAGTATAATCACAGGAAAGCACTTGATGCTACGGCAGAGAAACGACACGACACAAAATGGCCAATAAAATATATAATTGCATTGAAAATCATACTAGTCGCTTTCTTCCTTTGATTGTATATCGCCTGCCAGAGCTTGATAAATTCATTGAAACAGTAGGAAAGAAGAGTGACGACACTGGAAAGGAGTTTGCGGTTGCTTGATGGATGGTTATTAGTTTTTTGGGTTGTCCTTATGGTGTGGCTTGTCTTCGTGGATTTGGCGGTGCTCGTGGTCTTCAACCGGGTTACTTTTGTTCGGGCTGTGTGATATAGCAGTGTGAAGGTTGGTGGTTGTTACATGTTGCGCATGGTTGTCGAGCTGATCATGTGCTTACGGGGTTGCATGTTATGTGGGAAGTCCACACGTGGTTGGGTTTTCCATTAATTAACTGGAAAATTCTTTTTTGCTTAATTAATAGATGATGCAAATCTTTTACATCCGTTTTGAAAAAAGAACACATGCAAAAACCCTCGTCATACTAAGTTTTGAAGACTGTAATAGACACTCATTAATGAAAACAAGGTTTAGTGATTACTGATGGAATGTCTGTTGGAGCATCACCCCAAGCAACACAAACTTGCAATCATTCAATGTCGGTCAAGTGGGTTGGATAAACCGGGACATGTCGTAACACAACTCGAAAGAAGAGGTCAAAGTCGTCACATCAAATCCAATCAACTGCTTTCCACAATTAAAACACCAACTATCAAGATTTGAAGAGAGCCAACAAGTCTGACAGTATCTCCCTTAATGAACTGAAATATATGTTTAATATTTTTTGAATTGATTGAAAGATGTGTTAAATATTTTCTAAAATTGATTGAGATATAAATTTCCAAAAATAGTTCACACACATATTAACGCTTTGTCATAGTGGAGACAAAAGGGAAAAGGCAAGGGAGGTGAACTCGGCTTGTTCATATTAGGGGATTCCAAGGTTCATGAACTAGCATCGGCAAGCTCCTTTCCAATTCCGCTGCTTCGACCTCCACCAGTGAAGTTCAGATCAATCGACAAGAGATCTCGAACAAGCTTTTAGGGCGGCTAGGGTGGAATGGCCATCACCGAAGGATCCCTGACAATTTACTACGCTCTCTTCTTCAACTTCCGATGTAGAGGCACGTTCTCTTTCCCCAAAGATGGCGAAAGCCATGGTCCGAGATGCTGGCAAATGTTTCTTTAGGACTTGATTTTTTATTTTTATTTTTGTGTTTTCTTTGTGGCCATGTTTTCAAAAGGGAATGACATGGATACAATCAATCTTATAGGCCCATTTACAGTGATGTATTGATTATGATATAGATGTCATTTTTTTGAAATTTCTTGTCCCTCCATGTCATTTAAAATAAATTGGCAGTACCACGACATGCATGGTGGCTAGACCCAGTTTCATGCTCTATAGTCCTAATGCCACAGGAGTCCTCCTATTCCGTGTGCAATGCATGGAATAACAAGGTAGCGTGCATCTGCACCCCTATGGGTCACAACCCATTTATCATAGATGCTGCTAAATGAGTTTTATTTTGCGGTAAGATTTTTATTTTACAAACTTCAAAGGAAATGTGAAGAAAATCATGTATCTCCTTTGAAAAGCATTGGCACGCGTGTAAACGAGTTGCTCTACCAAACCGATGTATAGCCCTTATCAGAGATATCTTAACACGTAGATAACTTGTCAAGATGAATATTTTCTAATGCCAGAGGATGTCCCTTTGATTTGTATATGTTTAATAATTACTTTAGTATTTACTATATAACAGACAACACACACCAATAATAGAGCAGTATTTTCGAGAAAAGGGATTCAATATATAATCAATCAAAGTAATGGTTCTTCATTTGTGGTGATAAATTGTCTACCTAACTCAATGGTTAGAGTATTGCTTTCATACGGCGGGAGTCATTGGTTCAAATCCAATAGTAGGTAAGTAGGTAAAAAATTGCTAGAAAAATATATAAATTTTAAAAGATGAATACTTTTTAAAAAAATATACTAAAATATTATTCATGAATTATTAGAGAATTTTCGATTTAAAAAATCACAAAATTAAAACCTAAATTATAAATATTTTTGATAAAATGTTTGCTAGTTTTAAAATTATTTCATATGTTTTACAGAAATGTTGAAAAAAATTAATAAAAATTCATGGACTATTTACGATTTATTCATGGGTTTTACAAATAATTCAAGATCCGATCCGCGTGTCTATATACATGAAATCGGTATCTTAACAAATCTAAGACATGTAATATGGTTCGAGGGAAGTATTAGAAATGTAAAAAAAAGGAAAAATAAGAAGAAACTAAGAAAAGAAAACCCAGAAAACAACCAAAGACCGAAAGAGCTGATCGAAAGGAGGAAGGAGCATAAGACCAAATGGTGCCTCACACACACTGGGTGGAGAGCTCCTATACGGCCCCTTCAGAGCCAATTCGTGTACGAAGGTAGCTGTGGGCCGGCCCAGTGTACGCACGCATCTCTTGAGTCTTGAGCTCTACCACCTAGTCTAGTACGCCCCGATTCACGCAAAGCTCGTTGTGGACTGGTCGGCGGTTGACTACTTGACAGGTCGATGGTTGATTTATGGTGCAAAAGCTATAGATTAAAATACGAATTCAAAAAAGTTCAGTGGTTGTAAAAAATAGTTAGAGGAATTGAAAAAAGTTCATCGATTCTCAAAAATATGCTAAAAATTAGTTTTAAAAATGTGATTTCAAAAAGTTGCATGGATTTCAAAAAATATCACCAACTAAAAAACATCATGAACTTCCGAAAAAGTTCATGATTTTGGGAAAAAATGAATTCGAAAAATTCACAATGATTTTGAAAAGTAAAAAATCACTGGTTTGAAAAATCATATTTTTACAAAAGAAACACGAATTTGAAAAAAAATCATTTACTATTGTGAAACAAAAATATTGCAGATTTGTAAAGAGTTCACGAGTTTTGAAAAACATTACTAAAATTGTTGCTAAAAAACTAAACAAAGTTAACCGATTTGAAAAAGTTCACTAGAAAGCTAGCAAAAACTGACAAAGAATTCAACTTTTTGAAAAAGTTCATGAAAAATAAAAAAATGAGAATTTCAAAAAGGTTCATAAATTTGAGAAAAATCATGAATTTAAAAAAAAACCAATTTGTAAATATCCCACACATTTGAAAAATCCAACAAAAAGAAACAGGACAATGAAAAATGGAAAATGGAAAATATAAATAAATAAAAAGTCATGTTTCATGCACAAGCACAACAAAAGAAGAACTTAGACACGGCAGGTTTACACAATATCCTATAACCGGCGCCAAAGGCGGCTTACAGGAATTGGACACTGGGTTGCCCAACTGGCTTTCAACTGCAAACCTGCGAAAGTTATATATCTCGACTTAAGCATTCTCTCAAACGAGCCAGGCCAACTGGAGTTGTATGCGAGCGATTTTAGCAGGCCTTTATGTACATTAAGTATTCTCCTACAAATTGTATATTAATTAAGGATTGGTTTGCCAACAAGAGTTGTATGCGTGCGATTTTAGGAGGCATCTATGTACATTCAGGATTCTCCTCAATAAAAATTTACATTAATAATTGGTTTTGCAAATGTGTCATCCAGCTTTTTCTTTTCTTTTTATAAGTTCTTATTTATTTATTCGTACCTTTCGGTTCCCCCTTTTCCCTTTTCTGCTTGTTTTTTATCTTACTTTCTTCTATTTTTTTATTTTTTCCATTATTTACCTTTTTATATATATTTTTAATACACGTTGACATTTCTAAAAATAAACGTCAAACGATTTTATAATACATGAAAAAAACTCATATGCATCTTCAACATTTTTTTATTCACATAAGATTTTTATGAACACATGTTGAATAATTGTTAAATAAACGTCAAACGTTTTACAGGCTGAATATTTTCTATACACAAGTTATTCTTTCTCGAAAATATCAGGAACAGAGTGCTTAAACGTCATGGACATTTTATTGAATGGTAATACTAAATGTAATTTTTTAAATTATACAAACAATTTTTTGCATTTTTTAACACTTTAAAAAGTATCCCTCCGTCCGAAAATACTTGTCCTAAAAATGGATGTATCTAACATCCATTTTTAGGACAAGTATTTTCGGACGGAGGGAGTGTCATGTATTATCTTTTACATGTGTGAAATTTTTAAAGAATGTCATTACCAATATATGGAATGATACTAATAATATTAAAAAAAGAGGAAGGAAAAGGAACAAAGGGGTAATATGTATATATTTTAGTCTAAACACACTTTATTTTTCAATGAATGTCCAAAAACATGAAAATACAATTTAAGTCGGGAGGATTAAGGAGCCATAAACGACGTCCTAAAGAGAGTCATAAAGTGTGCTTAGAAAGGTTCTATGCCTCAAAGTATGTCTCGCGTGCTTCGAAAACGAAGGAACGCCTTGATAGTTGGGCTGTCGTAGCGACCGCCTTCACAACACCAGCATAAAGTCCTCGTGTGCCCTTGTTGATGCTAAGTACAACTTCCTTGCAATGAGAAGCGATTAACACATGCCATAGTGAGACGTCCAGGACAAGGGATCGAGCATCCCTGCAGGCCAGCGCGTCAAGTGTAGCCAAACTGGTAATACTTGAACACTTGATTGATGAAGCATCGAGATATTTGCATGTAGCATCCCTGCAAACATCACTTAACTAGCCATCATTTGTTTACGTGATGTAGCCCCTTCTACAGGAATTTTACAGAATTTCGGATCAGGAGGGAGCCATCGCCACCTGCAAGCTGTTGCGTACGCCGTTCGGGTGGAGTTTGATTACTTTGGCTTGCATTCTTCCAACTCGGACGTAGCACTTAACAAAGTGAAGGGTCGCATGAGGAGTTTGAAAGTTCTACTCATGTATGGCTTTCCTCCGAGCATGCTATATAGCCCATAGCGTTAACAACACTTTCCTGAACTCGTTTTGTGACAAGCTATCTATCAATGCAAAGATCGAACGCTTGGCCTCTAGCTCATGATTATTCTCCAGTACATCGACTAGATCGGGATCTTCCAAAGCTCAAACACATCGCGCCATATTATAGTGTAGGAGAAAGTGCATCCACGAGTCTAGTGAACCACACATGCCGCATGAAGAGACCATTGACATGTTCCGATGTTGAAGTAAGTCAGCTGCTGGTAGGGACTACTGTGCTAATCTCCATCGAAAATTTTTCATTTTCAAGGGCACATCCACCTTCCAAAGATCTATCCAAGCCGTTTTCTCCTTTTAGATTTTGATCAGTCGGACCGCCTCTCAAGCCACGCTTCAAGATGTAACTTTGTCGCAACCAACATGCGGTAGGCACTTCAGACCGTAAATACACCATTCTTTTCATGGATCCAGGACCAAAATTCGTCAACTTGCCGCGAGCATGGTGGTATAGACATAATTACTTCAACATCTGTTTGACCGGCCGACTCTAGCCTTTCTTGAGGTGGGATGTGCTTCTGTCTTGCTACAAGCGAGTCATAGCCGTGCCCCTATTCATTGACCTATGGCGGAATAAGTTTCGTGATACCACGCCATAGTCGGTGCTCTGCTTATGTAAATTCTAGGGTCGTGTTTGATTCCCTGCACCAATTTTCTCCTTCGTGCAGTTGTGGACCAAGTATATGTTGGGTAACGCAGCAGAAAACAAAAATTTCCCGACCTACGCACCAGCCCAGGACCACTATGGAGACTGCATACAAGGTTTGATCATTTTCGTTACCGACTCGTAGCGCAGCGGAAGTAGAGTCGATGACGAACGGCGGTGCAGATCCCCGCAGCTAGGATTTACAACCTCCCAACTGCGAGGATGTATACCCTCATCTGCCCCTCGGACAGCCCTCCGGGAGGCGGTCACACAGTCCCCCGGACGGTGTCGCGGACAGCCCTTCGGGAGGACCTCCAAAACTTGGACTGTCACTCGGACAGCCCTTCGGGAGGACCTCCAAAACTCGGACGGTCACACGGACAGCCCTTCGGGAGGCACTCTCGAACTAAGACCGAAACTACGATCTCTCTACAAAGTTGCACACATATGGTGTCATCTATCCGACAGGGCTTCGCCGTCCAGAACTAGTTCCTGCCGGAACCCAGACAGCCTTTCGGCTCTACGAAACTATTTCGCTGGGAGGGAGAGAAGAAGCCAGATCATGCATGGCACTTGTATGTGAGAAGGGATGAGTTTTGGGCTGCCCCCTCCACCTCTATTTATAGGAGAAGGAGGGGTGGAGGGGCTGAAATTTCAGCCACATCCATCCATGTCATCTCCAAGATATTTTGGAGCAAAAGCCCAAAAAGGTGGCTTTTCAAAAAGCAACCATAAAGCTGATTTCACTATTCACGATGACATTTTTCAGCGTCTGATCGAACTGAAAATATTTACGTGGGCTTAGAACATTTCCAGTACCCACTAAAATAATTTTCAACACTTTTTGAAACAATTCCGGTTTAGTGATTTTCATCTGCGAAAAGCATCTGAAGCGGTTCCGGCAGCTCCGGAACATTTCCGGTTTTTCTTCCGGAAAATTCCCAAAAGTTTCCAGAATGATGCTGGCACCCTCCAAGAATTATCAGGCATGTGCCGAAACCAATTTGACTTAATGGTATCCCCTGAAACAACTTTTCAGTTTTACCGAAACTGTTCCAGTGTTCTCCCTGCGGAAGTTTTCCGCTGTCCGAAACTTTTCCGGTGTCCGAAACTTTTTCGATGATTTTCTCTCAAACTCCCTGTCTAGTATTCAGCAGATAGATGACCCTTAAGCGTGTGACCCTATAGGTTCGGTGAAGCATAGACATGACCCGGAACCCCTTCCGATCAATGATCAACATCGGAGCCGTGGACACCCATATTGACCCCTATACCCACACGAATGAATATTCGAGTGAACCTTCAGTTGCCGTGTGCTATTCCTGTTGCTTCGCGATATGTTACAAATACCCGAGGTGAGACATGGTGGCATCCCCGTGGATCAACAACTTGTCCACTATGCCAGTTACCTCGTTGCCGGTATTGTTCTCTTTTCTCGTTCCAGTGTTCCGGCATCCCCGTGATCAAATCACAAAGTGTCTGGCCAGACGATGGTGGATACCGTAACACCGAGAGGGCCCAGAGATATCTCTCCATCGTCGGAGGAGCAAATCCCAATCTTGAGCTATCAAGTTACTTGACATACTTTTCCATGAACCCGTAAGCCGCCGTAATAGCCACCCATTTACGGATGACGTTTAACAAACCCCAAAGTTCATGAAGCAAGCATGAAGAAACTCAATACTCTCATGGTCTAAGGAATTATGCAAACATTAACTTCTCTATGTTATTTACCATTAACTTATGACGAATGTATCTCATAGCATAACATCAATTCGGGCCGATTCAACACAAATGTTCTTCTAACATTGTGCCCTCAAAATTGCCGGCATAGCCATGCCCATGATCAGGAAAACAGGATCATCATGCAATACTTGAGCCAGTCTTAGAGGCCAGACTAGGAATACAATTTATCGTTTATTATTCCACACGTGCATATGAGTCTTCCTTCAAGCCTCGTGGTTATTGTAGACTCAAGAACCATAGCAGTTATAGCATGGAACATAAACCTAATTATGAACAGGGAGATAATCAATAACATTTATTATTGCCTCTAGGGCATATCTCCTACAGTATAGCTTGACTACTTAAATACATGGTTTGGTTCATGTCCTGCACGTTTGGTTGCCCACAAAGCCCGAGGATGCATGAGAGTAGATGGCATTTGGATGCACGTATGTGCTCCTCAAATGCAATGTCGGTTCTTTGGTTACATTTTAATGCGTTTCCAATGTATTTATAATTTTTCATTGTTTCATGTTATTATATTATTAATCTTGGATACTTTATATGCAATAATATGTTATATTATATTATTTTTGAGAACTAACCTATTAACCTAGTGCCCAATGTTAGTTTTTTTTGCGTGTTTTTGACCTTTGTAGAAAATTAACATCAAACATAATCCAAGCACGATGAAACTTTTTGATGAATTTTTCTGGAAAGAGACCCAGAAAACTCGGTATAAGACTTGAGGAACCACGAGTTGGCGACGAGCCTGGGGATGCGCCTAGGGGGCTAGGGCACGACCCCTGAGCTCGTGGGCCCTCGTGGCTCCTTTTGGCCTAATTCTGTCTCCATAAATTCTTAAATATTCCAGAAACATTGGAGAACCAACCGAAACACTTTTTCCGCCATCGCAAGTCTCTGTTTCGTCGCGATCCTATCTGAAGATCTTTTCCGGTACCCTGCTAGAGGGGGAATCGATCATGGAGGCCGTCTACACATCAACATTGTTGTCTCCATGATGATGTATGAGTAGTTCACAACAGACCTATGGGTCCATAGCTAGTAGCTAGACGACTTCTTCTTTTCTTTTTGATCTTCAATAGCATGTTCTCTGCGATTCTCTCGGAGATCTATCCAATGTAACCTTGGTTTGCGGTGTGTTTGTTGGGAGCCGATGAATTATGGCTTTGTGATCAGATTATTCATTGAAATTAATTGAGTCTTCTCAAAATTCTATTATGCATGATTATTATAGATTTGTATTTCTCTCCGATCTATCTGTTTAGTTTGGCCAACTAGTCTGGTTTATCTTCAGTGAGAGTGGTGCATTCTAGTGAGTTCAATCTTGCGGTGCTCTATATCCTAGTGGATGAAGGGGACAAGCCACGTATTTTTATTGTTGCTACTAAGGATAAAACAATGGGGTCTGAACATATTGCTTGTTTTACTTTGTCTACATCATGTCATCTTGCTTCAAGCATTGTTGTGTTTGTTATGAACTTAATACCATGGATGCATGCTGAATAACGGCCGATTGGTGGAGTAATAGTAGTAGATGCAGAATCGTTTCGGTTTACCTTTTTATAGACGTGATGCATATATGCATGATCATTGATGTGAATAACATCATAACTATGCGCTTTTCTATCAATCTCCCAACAGTAATTTGTTTAGCCACCTTATGCTTTGCTTTCGAGAGAGAAGCCTCTAGTGAAAACTATGCCCCCCCTCCGGGTCTACTTAATCAATTTGGTAAAACCCTAAAAAGCTTGTTGCCTTTATCTACTTTTTATTTTACTTTTACTTTTATATATTTGTCACTATCAGAATTAATTTTTGCAAGTAACGAGTCCAAGGGGATTGACAACCCTCTTACTTGCGTTTGGTGCAAGTATTTGTTTTTGTGTGTGTAGATGCCGACGACGGGAATTTGTCTTGCTTGTCCTATTGGTTCGATACACCTTGATTCTCAACGAACCAAAACACTTACCGCTACCATATTGCTTCACCATTTCTCTTCGGAAAAAATCAACTCAGCTCACAAGTAGCACATTTGCGCCTGTGATTAATCTTACATCTTATGTACATGATGAGCTTATTCACACGACCACACTTGAACAACTTTGTCTGTGGGCTTCAAAATAAAAATAAAATAAACATGAGCGTTGTTCGAAACAATGAGTTGAAGCTAGTGGTAAAAAAATCAAGCGACCGGCCATGCGCAATGAATTTGCCAAATTTATCTAAAATAATATGTTTACATGAACACGTTAGTACGCTACAATAGAGAGATATAGATATACTTGTTTGTGCCCTCTCAAATAGAAAACTCGCAACAAGAAAGTTGTGTGAAACAACGAGAATGAAACTACTTCTCAAAAATAAAAATAAAACAATACAGTTGTATGCGAAGAATTTGAAAAAAGTAATCTAAAAAGTCTAAAGACGAAATTTAAGATTTACAATCAAAAAAATTAGAAACAGATCATGGGAATGCAATCACAATGTCGATGTGCATCATTTTTCGTGTAAAACTCATCTCAAATCAAAGCACCATTTAGTAAACCTACCTGCACAACTGTATTCACTCGGGCCATGAGGAAATGATGGAGGGTTCTTCCTCAACCAGACTTGTTGATGCATTGAAAAGCATGTTGAATAGAATTTATATGCAATCTAGGTAAGAAACGTATGCTGATTTTACATCCCAAACTTGAATGGGCTGCGTGCGACACCCCAAACATGACATAGAACAATATACCTCGGTCGGTCTTGTTGTTTGTGTGTAGGGTCTCTTCGCCCCGAGCCTACCTCTTTGGCGCTCAATGGTGCCCGCGCGGCCATGCCTGTAGGTGGTCTCCGTTGCTTCCTATTTGGCACGAAGGTTGTCAGCAAGCAACCTAGCGCGTAATCCCACCCACCCCCATCCCCCACCGTCCCTCACGCGGTGGTTTCAGGATTTCACCTCCACTGGCTTTATGTTTTTTACCTTTCGGCTTTTCTTTCCTTTTCTTTTTCTGTTGTTTTTATTTCCTTTATTTTATACGTTTTTTTGTTTTATTTTTCTTTTTATTTTTGAATTCCCGAAAATCTGTCAAATTCATGATCATCTTTTGAAATCTTGAACATTTTTCGAAACCGTAAACTTTTTTGGAACTCGAACATTTCCTGAAATCACGAGCATCTTTAAAATTTAAGATTCTTTACAAATTCGTGAACATTATTCCAATTCATGAACATTTCTTGAAATTGTGTACATTGGTTTGGAGTGCATGAGTAAATTTTTTAATTTGAGAACGTTTCTTGAATTTTGGGGAAAAAAATTAAATTTTAGGTACATTAATTTTGTTTTTGACAAATATTTTTCGAGTTCATGGATACTTTTTGAATAAATGCACATATTTTGAATTTTTGAACATTTTTTGGTATTTGAAAGCCTTTTCAAAATTCCTGAATTTTTTCGAATATTATGAACTTTTTTTATAAATCTAAGAAACTTGGTTGAAATTATGATTTTTTTTATTAGACAAAAAAATTTGAGTTCAAGAATACTTATTTAATTAGTGCATATATTTTGAATTTTGTGACATTCTTTATATTGGGGAACAATTTTCGGAATTCAATAAAAGTTTTTGAAAAATTTGAACATTTTGTTTATCATTTTATGATCATTTGTTTAGAAATTCATGAACATTAGCCGAAATTGTGAACATCTTTTTAATAAACGAACATTTGTCTGAAATCACAAATATTTTTTGAATCCATGAGCATTTATCATTTCACGAACATGTTTTCAAATCATGCACATTTTTTGAAATCCTGAATTATTTTAAAAACGAAAATACTTAATATAGAACAAAGCAAAAAACGAAAACATTGCGCGATGGAGTGGGTAGCTTGTGGGCTGCCCCTTTCCTGCAGTGCGAATGCTATGTATCGCAAGGATATCTCCCTGACGTATCCAAAGTGATGGGCCAACCAATTATCATGTACACCGAAAAACAGGAAATGAGAAGGAAAAAGAGCAAGTATCTGGATTCGATCATAGGACCTCCTGGATATATTATAGCACAGCTAGCTATCGTTTCTTGAAGAACAACAGGGCAAAGATATACTTGAGACGAGAAAGATTCAGGATTTCAATGGTTTTCCTTATGTTTTGTTTGTATTTATCAATGTTTTTTGGGGTCTTTCCTTCTCCATTTTCTTTTGTTTTATTCGGTTTTCTTTATGTGCTTTTTATGTTCTGTTTTCTTTTCTTTTTCTTGTCCATTTTTTTATAATATTTTCATATATTTTTCGGTTTTATATTTAAGTTTCTTTGTTCTTTTGTTTCAATTTTTTTCAACTTTTTGGTTTTCGTTGTTTATTTTTATTTTCATTATTCATTTTTCTATGTCAACCACATTTTATTAATACTCATTTAACATTTTTTCTGATACATTTTTAATACAGAGTCAAACAAATTTGTATAATTGTTTGAAAACATTTCAATGCTGGTTTATAATTTTGGAAATACAAGATTAACATTTGTTTAATACTTGTTCAACATTTTAGGTCAAGTACTTGATTAAAACATTTATATACGTGAGAAAATTTGTTTCATCATTTTTATAATACATGGTCAATTATTTTTATAAACACATACCATTTTTCAAATGGTTGCTTAAAATTTGTAAACACTTGTTCAACATTTTTTAAGTTGCTTGATTAAATTTTTATATTAGATAATCAAATTATTTCATACACATTTTATTTTTCTATATACATTTTTCGTATACGTGATAAACATTTCTCTATAGACATTTAACATTTTTATTGGTTGGTAAACATTTTCAAATGTTCCAATGTTGAGTGATTTTTGTAATATATTTATTTTTAATATTTGGAAGTGTGAAAAAGTAAAATAAGAAAGCAAAAAACGGAAACTAAAAACGTGGGAAAATAAACAGGAAAGATGCCTGTAGTTTCCCTCACAGCTGGGCTGGCCCAACTGATGGCTCCCTTCAGTGATGGGTTCCCTTTGTTCGGCAAGATGCGAGACATATGGGCGCCCTTCCCCCAGCGCGCGGCGACTATTTCTAGCTTTAAGCGAGACGGTAGTTTGCTCTCGCTGACGGTTTTCCCACCATCGGGTCGTATTGGGCCAGCACATTCGCGCGCGGAAAGCTAGTAAAAATAGCAAAGGAAATAGCAGAAGTGGTGATCGGTCCCTGGTCTTCACCGAGAACACAGGCGCTGCTAGCCACTCCCTGATGTCCTTTCCATGGTAAGTAGTAGAGGCGCGTCCTATTTGAAGCGATTTGAGCCGGTTTTCTTTGTTTATTTTTCATTTTCTTTTGTTTATTTTATTTTTTCTTGTCCATTTTTCGTTCTTTTTTGCATTTTGTCTCTTTGTTTCTTTGTTTTCCTTTTCTGTTTTATTTATTCTTTTGGTTGTCATTCTACATTTTTGTATATGTCAACAATATTTTTCTAGTAACATTTTTTCAAATGCTTGAGTAACATTTTTTAAATGCAATATTGACTTGTTTTTTTCAAATGCTTGATTAGCATTTTTTTATATATATGATCAACAAATTTCTTCATTTTTAATACATGATCAATATTTTTTCTATACACATTTATCATTGTTCGGATGCTCGATCAACATTTTTCAAATACTTCTTGAACATTTTTTTTTGCAAATGGTTGATTTAAATTTATCATCTTTATAATAAGTGATCATCTTTTTTGTATATACGTTCAACATTGTCCAAACGCTTGCTGAACATTGTCCGAATGCTTGTTCAACATTTTCCAAACACCTGTTCATATTTTTCAAATACTAGTTCAACACTTTTAATACTTATTAAACATTTTTCAAATACTCGTTCAACATTTTCCAAATACTTGTTCAATATTTTTTTGAATGCTTGATTACCATTTTTATATACATGATCAAGGAATTTAATATTATGTGAAGTAAAATACTAGAGAGTAATTTTTAATGCATGGTCAACAATTTTTTTATACACATTCGACATTTTTTTAAAGCACGATTAAAATTTTAATATATTATGTGAAGTAAAATTTTGTAATATATATGTTTGGAATATCTAAAAGTGTAAATAAAACTAAAAATGGAATAAAAACGAAATAAAAACATGAAAGAAAGGAAACGAGGCACTGTACCTACCGGGAACTGTGCCGGTCTGTAACGTACCTATCTTCTCGTTGATGGATCGGGAAGGGTTGGACAAGGGGAGAGGAGGAAGAAGAGGGATAGGCAATGGAAAGGGGATCGAGGGAGCTAGGTTAGCTCCTCTCGTCTATTCAAAGTTCAGTTCATACATGATACCCAAACACACGCACTCCACACCCTTTTATCCCCACGCACGCCACCAACCACACTAGAACAACCTCCCCACACACACGCCTGACTAGTGGCTGGCCCCCTTTCTCTTGTCTTCTAGCTCATGCTAGTCGACTTGCCTCCAACTGTACGTGGGTTCGCCTTGTCAGTCGTGACGGTCATCGCCCCTTTGGAAACCGGCTTGACCCCAAGCCGGTGATGCAGGAAAACTCTGGCACAAAAGACTTGGGTCCTCCCAGGTCACGAGTGATGAGGGTAACCCATGCCACTGGACCAGAACTACACATGTTTTCCCTTTCTTAGTCCGCACAACGCGCGTAGCCAACAGTTGAAGAGGTTGATGGTCAGCTTGAAGGATTGCGTTACCTTGTGGAAGGTCCAGCGAGGCTAGTGTGTCTGGACCAAGCACCTTCTTGAGCTGCGAAACATGGACAACTGGGTGTATCTTGCTTCCCCTCTAGCAACAGCAATTTGTATGCAACAGCACCGACACGAGCCAATATCTTGTACGACATGAAGTACCCGAACACCAATTTCTGGTATGGTCGTTGGGCCATGGACATCTGGATGAATGACTGTAGCCGTAGATAGACTCTGTCGCCCACTTGGAACTCCCGATCCATCCGGTGCATGTCAACTTGCCCCTTCATGCGATCTTGAGAGCGTTTCAACTGCTGTTGTAGAAACTCTCGCATGACATCTCTCTCTCTCTCAGCTAGCTCTCCAGGTCTGGCACCGAGCACTCATCCACTCGCATCACGCCAAATTCTGGTGGTAGAGTTCCATAATCACTTCAAACGGGGTCCTCCCAAGTGTCGAGTGGAAGGCGCTGTTGTACCAATACTCAGCCAGAAACAACCATTTAATCCAATTTTTGGGGCATGCGTGCACTAAACATCTTAGATATGTCTCGAGGCATTGATTCACCCTTTCTGTCTCACAATCTGTCTGTGGGTGGTATGAGGAACTCATGTGTAGTTGAGTTTTGGACAGTTTGAATAGTTCTTGCCACAATGTGCTGATGAAGATACGGTCTCTGTCCGAGATTAGAACCACTGGCAGTCCATGCAACTTAAAGATGTTATCCATGAATGTGGTGGCCATTGTCAAAGCTGTGAAGTGGTGCTTCATTGGCACGAAGTGGGCGTACTTCCAAAACTTATCCACCACCACCAGAATCAAATCATATCGCCAGACTTAGGCAACCATTCGATAAAATCCAAGAATACTACAGCCTACGACCATTTTGGATTTGGAAGATTGCAACAGACCCGTCGGAGGAACCCTTTCGTTTTTTGATTGTTGGCAAATGCTACATTCGCGCACAAACTGCTTCGCCATTTCCTTGAGCCCCTTCCAAGCAAATAGACTTTTTACTTTGTTGTAGGTTGCATGGAATCCCGAGTGCCCCCCCGGGCTACGTTATCATGAAGTGCTCTAATTACTGATTCTTGAATCTGTGCATCGTTGCCAATCCAAATGCGATCATGGAATCGGATCACTCCATCTTTCAAAGAAAAGCCTTCCTCGACGTCGGGACTCAATGCCAAGCATGCCACATGTTGTTGAGCCTTTGCATCTTGTTTGTAACTCGCAAGAACTACTTCGAGCCAGGTTAGGGCGACACACTAAAATTGATGCCAATTCAGTCTGTTGATCAGGGACCTTGCGCGACAGAGCATCAGTCGCACGATTGGCCAGTTCTGGCTTGTATTGGATCTGAAATTACATGCCCACCAATTTTATGAATGCTCGTTGCTGAATTGGGGTATTGAGGTGTTGGTCTGTCAGGTTTAGGAGACTGCGCTGGTCAGTGTGTATGAGGAACTTAGAATGTTGTAAGTATGGCAGCCAATGATCCACGACCATGAGAAGCGCCAGGCATTCGTTTTCATAAGTAGAGGGGCCCAAATTTCTCAGTGCCAAAGCCCTACTGAGATATGCCACAGGATGTCCTTCTTGCATCAGTACAACTCCCACACGTATAGCACTAGCATTCGTTTACACCACAAACTTTTTATTGAAATCTGGAAGGGACAACGTGGGTGCTTCCACTAATGCTTTATTCAAAGCTTGGAATGCTTGTTCTGCAGTAGGGTTCCACACAAACAATGTGTTTTTCTTCAACAAATCATTTAATGGTCAACTAAGGATCCCAAAGTTGCGCACAACTTACGATAGTAGCCAGAAAGCCCCCAAAACCCTCTAAGTTGCTTCACTGTTTTAGGAGGATCCCATTTTCTACACTGCCTGAGTATGCTCGGTTAAATTTGACACACCCCGGCCACTAATTGAATGCCCCAAGTAACTAATCCGCTGCCATGCAAAGGAGCACTTTGAGAGTTTTGCATGTAATTGGTTTTCTTGCAGGAGTTGCAGTACTTGTTTCAACAGTCTCAGATACTCAACAAATGTGCTGGAGTGGACGAGGATGTCACCCATGAAAACTAAGACTCTGTGACGCAAGGCCGGGCTCAACATCAAGTTCATATTGTTTGGAACGTCGTTGGTCCACCTGATACACCATAAGGCAGAACTCGGAACTGAAAGTGACCTCGGTGTGTCTTGAACGATGTTTTATGTTCATCTTCTTCCACAATACGTATCTGCTGGTACCCTGCTTTCAGATCCAGCTTCGAGAACCACCGCGAGCTGCTCCGTTCATCCAAAAGCTCTTCTATGATTGACAGTGGGTATGTGTTTGGGAGTATACCTGTAAGGCCTAAGATTAACTAGTTTTGCCCCTGGAAATAGAGGAATTGTATGATCAGCAACCCTGTGTGGAGGAATCCCCTTCGGATCCTCAAAGACCAATTGAAATTGATCCAACAACTCTGTAACCTTGGGAGGCATATCATTTTGTTAGTGTTGTTGTTTAGCTTCAGGAGTGATCGCGTGTAACACCGCGACATGAGCTACTGCATGAGCTTGTTCCATTCGATGCAATTCCACCAAGGAGATCTCTTCCACTTTGTTCATCTTTCCTGTAATGCCAGTTAAGGTCACTTCACTACCCTGGTGCTGGAATCGCAACAACTTAGCATCGCAGTCAACCCACATATGGCCACATGCCACTAACTAGTCCATTCTGACCACCATGTCGTAGCACCCCAAAGGTAACACACGCAAATCAGATTTGAAGGAGTGCCCTTGCGTGTGCCACACACCTCCGGGTATAAATCCCGAGCATGCCATCGTGCCTCCATCAGCTATCTTCACAGCGACCGGCACAATCTGCTGCACTTGTCCCGCTAAGTGGTCTGCCACAACCTTGCTGACAAAGCCGTGGGAGCTCCCTGAGCCCACCAGTATCAACACCTCCTTGCGGGCAATTTGCCCAAGCAACCTAAGAGCAAGTACAATAGAGCTGAGTCAGCGGGCTATAACAAATAAACTATTATATTGTTGCTTAGTTGGAGGAAAGAGAAGAGGAGAGAGAAGGTAAGCGGGCTCTTTGTGAAGAGCCAGCTCTAGCACGTGCTTCTAGGCACTTTGTGAGAGTGAAAGATGGGCCGCACAATAAAAAGTTTTACACTCTTTTGATCAACTATTGTACATGTTGGCTATAAGATGGGCTATAGATGACATGACAATGCCTTATAGCCAGCAGCTGGCTATATTATTAACCATGCTCTAACTGTCTATGGTGTGGGTTGTCTAGTTGTTGCTAGCTTCGAAATGGACACCAGCTGGCCCTTACTTGGGCCGTCCTCCTGGAAATCAGGGCCTTGGTACTCTGCTTGTAACGGTTCTAGCAATTCTTCAACAACGCGGAGCTGCACTATCGGAGCACATTTATGACCTTGCGCCCATCGTTCACCACACTTGAAGCATAGGTCTCGAGCATGCATACAATTTCATAACACCGACACACGCAATCGTCTCCCCGTGCTCCTCTCTCCGGTAGGTGGACAACCTCGACACCACGCCGATCCTCTGCTGCCACGGGCGATCCTGGAGGTAGAGGGCGCCCCAGTGGTGCCCGCATTGCTAGCAACAGCCTGGGTTGTTGTCATAATAGTGGAGCGTCATGTCGCCTTGGGTCACGGCGAGGCTTCGCGTCCATGAGTTCCTCCTATAAGGAAGCCAAATAAATGCGAAGTCCAAGTCCTTGGGCTGATGTAGTACAACACCAATACGTATCTCTTGCATGAGCCCTTCTTAGAACTGTGTGGCACTAGTGGAGAAATGGTTATACACAACTCTTGTTCGTGACGCGTCATTTCTCACAAATGCCAACACTACTTTTTTCAAATAGCGATGTTGTGGGACATATTCGAACGCCATAGCTATTTGCTTACTGCTGGCGTTGCAAATTAGGCCCGGCGTTGCACATTAGGCCCATTAGGCCCACGCCAGCACTAGTCGATTTTAACAGCTCGGCTCAGTAAAAAAACTTATCTTTCGTTACCCTTGATCTCCAACTCGACCGACCCGTCCTCCTCTTGATCCCCGCCGCCGGCCTGCCCGTCTCTGCCCGCCGCCGCCCCGCCAACACCGCCCGTCTCCGCCCGACGCCGCCCGTCTTGAGGTATGGAAATCCATGCATCTCAGTTACTATCACAACATATTTTGTAGTTAGTACTCTAGTCCATGCGGTTCCAAAATATTTCAAGAAAAAACCCTAGCTATAGTGTGTTTCATTGATATGAAGTGGGAATACTTAGGGGATGTTTGGATTGTGACTATTTTTGCCATATATTGCCACATTATTTTTGCCACACTTGCCCTACTTGAGTTTTTCAAATTGTGGGGCTGTTTGGTTTGAGACTAAGTTTGTCAAAGGTTGCCACACCTAATGTTAGGCAAATTTTACCAACTTAGATGGGTGTTTGGTTCAAGCCACACATTTGACAAGCCACACCAGGTCCCCATATTATATTTTTTAAATGCAAATATTTGTACTTCGTGAACAAAAAATTAAAGGGCGAACATTTTTTAAAATTCTGAACTAAATTTAATAAGCATGAGCATTTTTTGAAAAAGAAAAAGAAAAAGAAATAAAAAAGAAAAATGAATGAATAGAAAAATCAAAAATAAGATAGTGATAAAAGGACCAATTCAACAATGAGCCAGCCCAGCAGCGAACTGAAATAGAACAAAAGAAAAAACAAAAGTAAATATTCACCAACACTAGGATGTCCAAGTTGATTATTATGGTCCTCCTTATACCAAGAGGTCTTGAGTTCAAATTGTGTTACTTGCACTCTTTTTTTTGTAATAAGAAAGTAAAACGACGCTAAGGGCATTGTGGAAAAAAAGGGCGCCCCGTATATGTACGTAGGTCGCGTATCGGCGCATTCAGTGGGAGGAGACGTTCCCATCGACGATGAGACGCTTATGATGACTTCGTAAATCTCAAGATGATATGCCGGCTTAGTCTCTCGGAGGTGCTCATAGGGATAGGGTATGCGTGTGTGGGTTCATAGGGGTGAGTGTATACGCGTATATATGAGCGCTTGCGTCTGTACTATGCTAAGAAAAAATGACAGTCCTATCATTTATTATGAAAAGGTATACAAAGATCTAAGCTGTCAATGTATTTAGGGAGGTCCATCAAAGCAAAAGTGGCTACATGTATTCTGTGATGTCAAGCGACATCACAAAAAATTGCTTAACAAGGAAATCCTAGTCATGTTTAGGTGTACACTAGCCATGCCGCCGCCGCGCCCTGCCGATACGTCGTGTTTGTATATGTTGTCTTTGTTTTACTTAGTGAATTTGAATTTGAAGTAAGAAATTAGAAGCAAGCTGGAAATGATACATTTATTATCATCATATGAAGTGCATATTCGGGAAGAGGAAGTACATGCTGATACATTTCTAATAAATTATAGACGGTACATTCACTTGTGGCCTACATCATTCTATGGAGCCCCCTCAGGATGTGGACTACAATGGCTTGGTGTCGGTGTATATAATGATTGGATCTTTATATTGACGTCTAAGGTACATGCATAGTGGTATCACGTTGGATAAGTTGTCACCATTCTGTTGGGCGTTTATGTGATGTTGAACTGCCATTGTGGTTTCTCTTGCGTTGAAACTAGACCCATTTTTGCTACTTCAAGTGCATGAGAGTTCCAATCGTTAATAGTGATGTTGTAGTGAGCACAGATGTATTCTAAAGCTGCTTCCGCAACCTTTTTTCTCAGCTGCATCTAGTGTTTCAGCTAGCTGATCTGTGAATGAAGTCAACTGGATGGAGTGCCTTATCAGAAGAGATAATAAATTTTCTAATTGTGTGCAAGACTCTTTCTTGGTTGTTGTTCTCTGAAGTTTTTAAAAAATGTGTTAATGGGAAACTGATCGTCATTCTGGAGTGTTGGCTGTTGTTTGGTCATTATGTCGTTTTGTCTGGCATGTGATCGTTATGTAGTTTTATGTTTTGTTCACTGGATAGGTATGCATGGATAGGTGATTTAAGATGGCCACATCTGATTTGACTATGTACATAAGATGTGACTATGTGGATGTGTGTTAAGCGCCAGTTCACACTTCCTGAATGATGATCGCTTGATTTAGTCCGAAGCGATTTCATTAACTTTGTTTATTCAGCTTAATTGTTGTAACTTGAAAACCAAGGAACATGCGATATCTTATGTAAGTAATATTGCCCATCGGATTGTCTGTATTGTTGTCGCCATATGTCGACCCACATTGCTTTACTTGGGCTTCCTGGCCCTTGTCTTTTGTTCCTGAGAGTAGGCAAGAATATCTAGCTTATTACCTCATCGACCCATACAATTCTATTCAAATATAAGTTATAAATTACAAACACACTATTAAAATATACTATTCGGATTAAAATCAAGAAGGCATGAAATGACAAGACCATGTTTTCGATCTTTTTCGTTCCCTGTAAACTCTATTTTGTACGCCTTTTCAACATATGCATCTTTGCATAAAAATATAAAATAAAACGTTGTTCTTCGGGTCTAACTAAATATCTACCTTAGTTTCATCAAAAAGAGAAAATTCAGTTGCATCTTTTTTGTTTCATCAAAAGGAGAAAATAAAGCGGTTTGACAAGGACATGCATGCAAATATTATGTTCCATTGCAATCTCTTCACGCCTTGTCATGTCATGCCCTCTTGATTTATTCCTTTCGTCCACCTTCGCTGGTATTGCTTTCATAGCAGCTGCATAGTTCTGCATTACAGAATAGTCAGTTAGTATGAACATTTTTTAGTACTACTCAAATAGTATATTTTAATAGTGTGTTTGTAAGTTGTAACTTATATTTGTAATCTAGTTCTTCTCTTGAACGGCGGTGAACTATCTCTCAAAAACAATGAACAGTGGTACGTGATCTGGTCTAGAAGTGTATGGATTGACGAGGCTGATCACGAGGTTGCATCCCATGGCCACGAACCAGTTGCGCTTCGCGAATACCGTCAGGCGGCTGGCGGCTCTTAGGCCGCAGGCCGACCACGTGCGGTTTAACTCCTAGGGGGTTCTTGCTCAGCCAGAAGTTGACCACCCTGGTGTTGATCCACAGGGTGCCGTCGAGAGAGACGTTGACCACTTGCACCCATGCTGCCTCGTCGCCGGCGGACAACCTCGACGGCTGGATCGTCTCGTCGTAGTTGAGGTTGACGCCCTCGCGAAAGCAACCGTGCCCGATGCTGGGAACGGGACGCCCAAAATGCCTCCGTGTCAAGTAGCCCGACGCAGTTCCTCTGCCAAGCTGCACGGTGAATGGATCCAGCGGACACCGGCGCGTGCATGTGTTATACCGGCCCAAGATCTTGCCTTGCATGCTCCACTACCTATGCCGTGCGGCGAGAAATATCGCAGTGGCAAACCCCCTAGACGCAGGCAGTGGTGGCTGGCGACAGCAGAC
The DNA here is from genome assembly GCA_022496015.1 of Hordeum marinum. Taxonomy (NCBI): domain Eukaryota; kingdom Viridiplantae; phylum Streptophyta; class Magnoliopsida; order Poales; family Poaceae; genus Hordeum; species Hordeum marinum. The sequence goes on from CM039678.1 coordinate 145,424,512, forward strand.
GACGGAGACGGAGACGGAGACGATGAAGGACGGCCAAGATGACGGCGGACGCAAGCAGACGATGAAGGACGGCCAAGATGACGGCGGACGCAAGCAGACATCGCCGGTTGCTGACAACAAGACAACGACGGTGGCCGACGGCGACGACGAACTACTCGACAGCGACGGTGTGAAACAACCAACGTGGCTATGTGAATGCCTTTCCATAGAGAGAAGAGAGGTTTTTATAAGCGAATACAGCAATGTGCATGCATGCATTGAAAAAATCCATCCATAGTTTTGACCCGGAATTGCTACGGACACCCAAAGAAGCAAAACCACGTTAAGAAAATTTTGCTGCAATCTCTGTATACACATGTGATTCTATCATGCCACAGCCCAAAAAAATGCACGTGTCAGACACCCATTGGCCGGTTCCGGCTGTAGAAAAACTCAAATCACCCACGGCTCGAATAGCTAGTTGGAAATAGGGGTTTGGGTATGTACAATACATGTACAATTTTAGCATGTTGACATCACAAGGTCCAATTGCTAGCGCCGGCGAGAGCCGCCGTCCGGGATTTCGTTCGCGTCCACGCCCATGTCGTGCAGACTGCCCTCAGAAAAGCTGGGCTCGCCACGCGGATTGCCAAAATCTGCAAAGCACACGCCCGCATGGCAGTTCGCTGACGTGCGCGAACCCAGCCTCTAGCTCCACACCGCCATTTCCCATGATATACTACCACCAAGAACAGTCGTGTCCAAGAATCTCCGGCACCACGACGTCTTCCCCATCTACATTCGCTTGCCCTTGCTCCAGTATGCCCTATCTGCCTCGCACGGTTTTCTCAGAGTACATACCGTCCCTTATCATCGCTCGTGGTTGTGCCGACCTGACGGTTCACCAACCGTGCGTGAAGGTACGTGCTAACCTGCGGACGTCTGGGTGCAGGTCTTGGTGCAGGTCCAGTGCAATTTAGCAGAATTCCCTGATCCAGATGGACGTACAGATGTTGGTCGCGCATGAGGTGTTCGACGGAATGCGGGACTGGGATGAGTTTTATTTCAACATATGCTGGGTCATATTTGGCATTGCTCATGTGGCCATTTGCTGATCGGTGATATAGAGTCAGCAAGGAATGAGAAACGACAGGCATTGGTCGCTGTGGCAACTGGTAAGAAAGGCGAGAAGAGGAGGAAGAAGGGATGCGGGAGGATGACAGGTGTGCTCCCACTGACCTCTATTTTTATCCTCTACTGACAAAGACATCACGCGTCGTCCCCCGGCCTAGCTCATGAACACACGTTCTCTCCGTAAACCACGACCGTGTGACCGTGTTGAGTACTCCTTCCGATTGTGCAGTAAATTGATTCGTGTGTTCATGAGCTAGGCCGGGGGACGACGCGTGATGTCTTTGTCAGTAGAGGCGAACCAAGTCAAAGCAAACCCAAAACAGCCTGGGCGGTAAATTTAACTGTATATGGAGGTGGACTGGTGGAGGGTGCAAATGAGATGGTTTTAGCACAACTCTTAGTGTAGTACTAATATATAGCAGAAATATTTCTTGCCTCTCCACGTATAGCACAAACCAACCCAGAATTCTTGTTCATAACATTTCCATCCACATCCATTACCATGTCTTATTTGTTTATCTTTTAGACAAGTTGGCGCGTGAGATTACCTAAATAGATACCCCTGACTCCGAGCCGAGTTGATTGATAGAGTCGCTCCTCTCTGGAGTGAATGGCGAGATCTGGTTGTTCGACATAGGCATGCATTTGAGTGCCCAAAATTGCAAGCAGATCGAAGGGGCACGACATCACAAGCCACAAAATAGCAATGAAAAATGTTATTCGAATATTTGCTAGCAGAGCAAATTAAGCAAATAACGTTGGTGTAACTTGTGTTTTCGCTTATTGTTATCCGTGTCAGTGTCAGAGAAATATAAGCTGAATCCTGATTCCGGCCAACTGAATGACATGTTAGATGCAAATCCTGGGAGTGCATACAGTGGATGGTGATGCTACTTTCACATATCTTTCCTTGTCATGTCTTGCTATCTGAAGTCTGTCTCAAGTTATTTTTTTCTAAGCAAAGTGCAAGGTGGTAATATTTATATATTGAGCTGTGCAGAGGAGCTGAAGGCTAAACCTGAATTTTGTGTGTTCTATCTATGTGCAATATAAGTAGATAATCACTTGAATCGGTATGGCTGTCTGCCATGTCGAATTATCAAGAGTGGAGATAGACATTGAAATCTCATGGGATTGGTAGTCCAAAGTAAGTTAAAAACTAAACCTTTCCATTGAGTACACATCGTATTCTACCAGCTAGTTAACACACTATGTTTCCTTATAAAAATCCAATAGTAATGTGCAATCAAATACACTTGAACAATATATATCATATTTGACAACATATGAACACATAGGTTTCCCAAATGTTGTGCAAACACACATTGGTATAGCCCATCATATTTCACTAAGAAGAGACCTCCTCTTTTCCTCCAACTTGACAAACACACTTCGATCATATATACCTCTCACACTATCCTTATGAAGAAAACCATCCTTATCACTTGCGAGCTTGTATGTCAATCCCCACTCATTTTCAGGCGCCGACCTATATTTATAAGAATGCAAACTTAGTCGAATTTAAGATCCATAACTCATGTGATCCCTTCATTGACTTTCTTACATGCTATTCCAAAGGAAACATTTATTTGTTGGCACGAGAACATACATGATAGAATCATGTTGCACGCCTCCATTGGTTCTAAAGAAGGCAATTAACAAATAACCAAGTTCCAATGAAAATTACCATGATCGTGGGTCTAGTGGATCTCGATTTGCTAGGACCATGTCTTCCACCTCCGAGGATGCCAGCACATCTGGTCTAACTTTTGCATGCTTTATGAATATTTCCTCAAATTTTTGGGGAACAAACCTACAGCTTGACATGTTTAGTGTATGTATAAGTTTGAATAAATTAATAAAAAAATACCTATATCGCTTCCATGTTTCTTGTACTTTACCGCATGCATGATGATATGTACCACATATGCACTACATAAGTAGGTGATCTGAATTACCTTCCTTTAGCATCTAATGCACCTGTATCACTTCCATGCATTCCTCTGTGGATTAGGTCTATGTGAATATTAATGTGCGGCAATGGTGCATCAACCTGAATTGGATAAAAAAAATTCAAATACCAAGTTAATTGTCTGTGTGCACGCATGCATGTCTGTGAGATAGTCATACCGGGTTTGTTATAGGACCAAGGGAGGCATGCACGGACGAGGCAGTCTCTAGAATATGCAACATCACAACCAATTGCAACAAATCCTACAAGATAAAATATATTGTAATAATAAATATGTATGAACATAATATGTATGGCATGTGGGAACCAGAATATATCCCTGGTTGCAAGTATAAGGAGCATGGGCCACCATCATCAAGTCTCTTTAATGCTCAAATCAGGATAGTATCAGTCTGTTTAGCTTATTTTCAAGTTTGTTAGTGCTTCCCTTATCCTTAAGATTCAGCTTAAGCTTTTCTTTTTCGAAAAAGGAGATTCGGCTCTAGCTCTAACCACCGCCCTAACCAGCGGTTTGTGCCATTACTGCACCTTGAAAGGTGAAGTCTGTATGCCTCAATAACGCATCACAACTACTACCCAAGAAATCTTGGACGTAAAAAGTTAACACATGGACGATACATTGGTAATTTAGGCATATGTAAAATTGATATTTTTTAATATCAGAAAATCATAATTAGTTATATATACATGTCGTAGTTGTGCTAAAAGAAAAAAAATGTTAGTCCATTCCCCAAATATAGTATAGTCAAAATCAAGAAGATCCAAAGATGGCAAAGAAATTAACTTGACATGCCTTAAAAAAATTGGGTTATGCGGCACAAGTCGAGCTTCTGAATTTGTTCTCTCCATTGACAAGTAAGCCATGTAACTGAATTTAGTAAACATGCTTTCTATTAAAAGAAACACAGATATATGATTGCCGATTTAACAATTTATAAGTTGCTGATTAGAAACACAGATATATGATTGCTGATTTAACAATTCATAAGTTGCTGATTAGAAATACAGATATATGATTGCTGATTTAACAATTCATAAGTTGCTGATTAGAAACACAGATATATGAGTCTAAACTCTTAACGAGAACATTTTTTACAGAATTTTTTGCATAAGCAGTTAAGCACAATCACCTTCGAATGTTTCTGTTGGAGTAATGATGACATCCTTGTTACGGTCGAAAAACGAGACATGTTTCTGTAGTGCCGTCATGTTAGCTATATCAGTATTTGCTGTTGCATTTCCACCTTCCAAAAATATGGATGATATTCATCATTGTATGGTAACAATGTTTTTGCTGACATAATTATGTCTGAGAAACAGAGGAGCAAACTGTAGTATGCATCATGTACTTACAGCTTAAGACCCATAGAAACAGAAGAGTTGTCACCGGCGGCAGCTGTAGCGAAGCCACTACCGGCAATCTTCGCCGGCTCAACATCATCGCCACTGAGGATTTTATTTTTCTTCTGCGCCTCACAAATGGAAACACATGGCCCTGTTTAATAACTCGGGGAAGAGCTATGTATGAAGATGCCCTCTCTATGGCAACACTGATCCTTCTCTCTTCCCCTTTCAAAACGGAGTTGATAATTGTCCTTGGTGTAGTTATGATTGACGTGCATGGGTAGAAATCACTCATATATGCAGTTGTGACAGTAGAAATTGGTAGGTGTAAATAGAGGACAAAATGAAGCCACATGTTGCATAGCGGCCGGCTCTGTGGTGGTCCTTTAGTTTACTTGGCCGAAACTGAACCACAATTTAATAAAAGGAAGGCTGGACAAATAAAAATGACATAAAGTTGGAGAACACTATATGTGCAATTCCCTTGTTTGAGTAATTTATGTCTAGTTCTACTAGCTGCTATGTTACAATAACTTGCCAACAACTCAAGGAAGCATGGACTGGTAACAACTTCAGTCGCACACCACACTCTGCAAGGATACACTTGCAATCAGGATCTCAATTCTCACTGCAAGTTGAATCAGCAAACACGCAGAATCAGGCTACATCATTAATTTACTGATCCAACACTCACAGTAATGACTGCCACAGCTTGGAAGAGTTCTGGTACAGCTCGGAAGAGCTTGCGAGAGGCGGCGCCAACAATGACAGTAGAACACCATAGTTTCCAAATGCTTGCGCATGGTCATGACTCATGACTAAGAGGGCGTCTAGAATGTTTTTCTTATTTGCCTTTAGCAGACTCTCCTAAAGAGCTCTGGTACAGTAGTATTATTATACTCCAGAGGAAAAATTTGCCATCCTTTGAAATATTTAGGCTCCCTTTTTGTTGGAAGCAACTCTGCAGGCTGCAGCACTCTTTGCTTGTCAGGACATGAGGCGTAGTGTGGGCATGTTTCTTGCATATCTCAAACTTCTTAACAAACCTGCAACTTGTAAAGGATTGTGAAGTTTACACATATCCAGCCGTCTTAATCTGTTGCATTTATATTGTACCTGTAAATAAGATATCCAGCCACAGCTTGGTATAACCTGCTTCAGAGTTTAGACAAAGGAGTAGACGCTGAATTTGTTTTGCCTGTTTACGATTAAATCATCTAGTTGAGCTTATATTCTCCTTGTCAAATACTAGACACATTATTTTATTGAAAGACCTGCACCTGCAGATTCATTCGTACATATATTTCTGAACACTCAGCTTTTAATTTTGCACAATTCATTGCGTGACCATATTCACCTTCAAATGTTTCTGAAGGAGTAATAATACCATCCTTGTTACGGTAAAAAACAGAGGTGTGCTTCCGAAGTGCCGTCATGTATGCCGTCGCATGTCCCCCTTTAATGAGAAATATAGCAACGATATTCATCAGAGGAAACTTGTATGTAAAAATGTTTCTGCTGAAATAATAATGTCTCAGAAACAGAAGGTGCAACATGTGTCAAGTACTTATAGCTAAAGACCCATATAAATAGAAGAATAATCACTGGCGGCAGCTGCAGAGAAGCTGCTGCCAATGATTGTCGCCAGGCGCAAGCCCACCATCGTCGGGGATTATTTCTTCCGCGGCTATGTTTAAATAGCTCAGAGAATGGTGACAAATGCTCCTGTTTAAATAGCTCAGAGAAGAGCCAGAGATGAAGATGTTTTCCGTGTGGTACTTATCCATGTTTGTTAGTAGGTACTTGTCCTTGATCTTGGTAGTGGGAAATTATGATTGATAGGCGTAGATGGAGAAGAAAATGATGCCACATGTTGCATCGCTTCTCTGTGGTGGTCCTAGTGTAGAAAGCAGGCTGGAACAATAAATTAAAAACATAAACTGAAGAACTGTTTATTAATTCACATTTTATAGTAATATTACTGGCTGCTAAATAAACTCTGCGCTGATGAACTTACAAGACTGAAATTCTGTCATACACCATGCGTTGCAAGCAAGAGTATCGATAACTTGTAAACAACACAATGAAACATAAATTGAAAATAAATTCAGTCGTACGCCACGCGTTGCAAGGATACACTCACGAGTCCCGTTTCGGTACAACCCACCTCACAACTAGTATAAAGGATAATGTAGACCTTTCACAAGTCGTATATACGGTTGGTCATCGGATGGAACTTATACGTTGGCCGGCACTATACATTAGTGAACGGACCGGCCCATTTGCAGGTGTCGAACTAAATGCCAGGAAAAAGAAAGTGCAATAGGGGGAGTCGAACTCCAAACCTCTTGCTCATCTGCTGTGCTAGTAGCCAATTGAGCTAACAACTGTTGGTACACAAATTGCAGCATTATAATCAAAATACTAACTATAATGGCAAATACGTTTTTTTCAAAAGCTTTGACATTTGTTCAAAAAAATGTGACCAAATTTCCTTAAAAATGCGAATCATATTTTAAAATCGTGAACACATTTCGAAATTCAAAAACACTTTTAGAACATGAACGATTTTCTTAAACTGAACAAAAGATTGCAAAAATCTGTACAAAGTTTTGAAATTCTGAACAATTATTGTTTTTTTATATACGATGAATATTTTTTAATATACACTAAAACTTTCTGTAATATATGTTAAACAGTATTTAAATACACATTGAACATTTTTGTGTTAGATGCAGAACAATATTTAAATACACAACGAACATTTTTTTCATATACTTTGAACAATACTTAAATACACATTGAACCCTTTCGTGATAAACGTATGCTAAACATTTTTATATACAAATGAACACTTTAAAAATATACATTGAACCTTTTCCTAAAATGCAGTGATTTTTTTAAATGTATGATAAACATTTTATTAATACACAGGTAAGCTCTTTGTATAAATAAACAAAAAGGGTAGAAAAAGAAAAAATAAGCACAAAAGTTGCTTACCATGGGCATGCTCAATTGCTTGCAAAAGTTGGGGTCAGCAATGTTCAAAACTAGACCATGTTCAACGAAGGGTGTCTGGATAGGTCCAGAAGGCTCCAATTGAAAGCACGCTGCACATCCTTCAAATGGCCCCAGTTTTTTTTCATGGCCTTGTATGACCAATTTAAAGGCACCATGATAAGTTGTTTGAGTTTTTTACAGTTCTTGCAACTTCTAGAGTTCTCTCGATGAAAAATGGCCGGACGTGACGCAACTTGCATACGGTGTCGGAATTCGTTCAAATGTGACATGAATGCCTGCCATGCTCATGCACACCTACTTACAAAAGTTTGGTTCATTCCATGCATGTCGAAAAATAGACTATGTTTAACGAAGGGTGTTCGGTTAGACGAGGAGCGTATGTTTGGGAGCACTTCATTTCTCAACATCCCTAAATGGCCCTAATTTTTTCATAGTCTTGTATGACCAATTCAAGTCACCATGGCAAGTTGTTTGAGTTTTTGATAATTCCTACATTTTCAGTAGTTTTCTCGATGAAAAATGGTCGAACATGACACAACTTGCATACGATATCAGAATTCATTCAAACCTGGCATGCATCCCTACCATGGGCACGCCCACCTGCTAGTAAAAACTGAGGTCAGTTCATGCATGTCGACAAATAGACCATATTCAATGTAGGGAGTTCAAGTAGGCCAGCAGGGTTCGTTTGAGAGCGCTTTTTTTCCGGCATCCATCAAATGACCACAATTTTTTCCATGAGATTATATGAACAATTGCACGCACCATATATCCATGTTAGGCTGCTGAAAGAAGTTCGGGTTCATTTACCTTTAGTCCAAAAATAACAAGTTGGCAGTAGTGTGGCAGACTAGGCCACACGAGTGCATCCGTGAGCATGTAGTTTTTCCTAATTTGTATGCCTCTGCGATATATAATTTCGGTCATTATCAATCAACACGAACATTTTGTTATGTATTAACCATTTATTGAAAGTTGTTAACAATTTTAAATTTTTTAATTCTTTATGAAATTTTTACAAGTTTGAAGACCTTTTTCAAATTGTTAACAAGTTCCCAATAATTGACAAAAAATGAAGTCAAATTGCAGATCATGTACTTTTATAAACAATTATCAAATCTGTGAACACTTTATTTTTTGAAAATGTGACATTTTATGAAATTCCTGAATATTTTATAAAATTGTAAACAATATTTGGAAACAAGAACATTTCAGGGTATTTCAAAAAAACAAATAAATAAGCTTCAAAATGAACAATAAAGTTCAAGCAGGAGAAAACTGAACTAATGAGAAAAGAGAAAAGAAGTGAAAAAATAGAGAAAACAACGCTTAGGTTCTAGACCAACTGGGCGACGGCATCGATCCCGTAAGGCGCACAAAGTTAAAAAATGATCAACATATTTATTTATTCATTTTTTAGTTCGAAAATATAAAAAATGGTTGTGTTTTCAAAAGTTCAGAGTTGCAAAAAAATCAATTTTTTTTTCATTTTTATTTTTTTCTTAGAGTTCAAAAATGTGTTCCACTTTTCAGAAAACGTTTGCATTTTAAAATTTTCATGTACAATTTAAAAAAACGTTCGCGTTTAAAAGAAGTTGTGTTCAAAATTCCAAACAATTGTTCAACTATGTCGATGTCCAGATTTTAAAGGTCGGCGCCGCTCTTTGGAGTTGATAGTTCCCTTGTCCTACTGCTCGTCTCTTTTGCGTGGGACTGGCAGGTCCCGTGTTCGATTCCCGTCGCAAGCTGATTTTTTTTCTGAATTTTCCACTGTTCATAGTGACAACTACAGAGACTATTCGCTGCTGGGCCGGTCCGGTCTCAAAAAAGAAAACTATGTCGCTGTTGATAGTTCTTAACTTCTTATACATTCGCGCTGGTTTTTAATCAATACAGTTGGGTTATTGTAGTGGATCTGCTGGTTTGTGTGAAAGTGGAGGTCCTGTGTTCGATTCCTACAGCAGATTTTTTATTTTTAAACTTCACTACTTCATGGAGACCATTCGCTGCTTGGCCGGCCCAGTTTGCATTTGTTTTGTACCTCTAGATAAGACATGTGGTCCTATATTTAGTCTTACATAAATTAGTTTAAGAAAGTGAGAACAGTGACAGCCAATACCCCATACATGTACATTTGTTCTTCCATTTATTTAATCAGATGTGCTAATGTCATTTGTCAATATCATGTTGGATTTTCATATGTGAGGGCATCCTATGATCTGCATGCAGGTCCTAAACAACTGATGAATGTTAGTGCCAACCCATTCACCTCTTGTGCTTCACATTAAATTAAATCTTATGCCACATGCCGTAACATGGTACTTGCTCCGAGTTTAGACAAAGGGGGAAGAGAACAAAGACAACACACCACTCTCACTTTCTTCCCTTAACATTTTGCTTTATATCGAGGAATTGGTTCGGCAGTCGTGCATCCATGTCATACAAGGTTGTACACTTATTTTGTTCTGTTACCGACTCGCATGTGTTTCTTCACATTTGCACAATTCTTTCTTTTACATTGCAATACTATATATGATCTGCTATGTTTCTAGAGAAGTTTAGTAGCAGCTAAAGAATCTCACCTCGAGATGTGCTCACGGTTGCATGAACACATTGTGGTTCCCTCGTAGCATTGGTTTCCTCATAGCATTTAATAGTACAACTAGCTGTTGGCTATATGACGTTGTCATGACATCTATTGTCAAGATTATAGCCGGCAAGTACAATAGTTGTATACAAATATATACTACTTTATTGATACGTGACCCACCTCACTTTTTCACAAAGTCTATAGGAACATGTGATGTAGCCGGCTGCTAATTAGTAGCCTGTTTCTCATCTCTCTCTTTCAACTCAGCAGTAACAAAATTCAAGAAAACTGAAATTTTGTGGCAACCAAGAAGCTTGGGTGCGCTAGGTGCATGAAAATTTGTGTGGTGTTTCGGCACTGTGGCATCTCTTCCTCCTTCAGAGTTTAGACAAAGGGGAAAGAATAAAGACAACACATCACTCCTAGCTGCTTCTCTTAACCTTATGTTTCATCATTTCAAGAGGCGGTTTGGAAGTCATGCATCCATATCATAATATGGCAATACTATTGTAGTTTCTTCTAGGGAGTTGCGACTACCATCTATGTCACTCTTTCTCTCTACATTATTTTGCAAGTAATTAGCTGGCCTTTTTTTTCCAGTTCAGCAAGTATATATCTTTGGTAATAAAGAAAACACTGTATGTAGAAAATACATGATATTTTAGACATGGAGCAGTCTTCATGAAGTACCTTTGGGAGAACACATTTTAGCACTCGGCCTCAATGGAAGCTGAACTTTTTGAAAAAAAATCAAAACAGGAAAATTTTGATTTCAAAAAATCTGAAAAAAAAATTATACAACTAAACAAGGGTGCGATCCGTGTGTGTGTAAAATTTCAGCCTGAAATACTTTGAAACGCGACCCGTACAAAAAAGACAAATTCATGATCTAGAAGAATGAATAGTATCACGTGTTAAAAAGCCTCAGATTTGTCTTTGCATAGCCTCATTTCGACATATTTAATTCTGAAAATTTACACACTCGTGTATTATACCTTCATCTTTCTATGTATTTTTTTCAGAATTTTTTAAAATGTTAAAATATGAATTTTCACGAAATTTGAAGTTTGCATTTGGAGGCCTCCATGGAGCTTGGCCTCCAAAAGCAATTTCCGGTATCTTCGATCGCTATTATTATTTGAATATACTAATAAGAATTTGCAGAAACAAGGGCACACTACTTATGAGTTATGACAGATAAATGGAACAGTATTATCTTCACTTTGACCAATCTGAATATTTATATTTCGACACTCAAGGTTAGAGAGGTTTAATTACATGGTTTGTAGGACAGCATCTACTTGATTTAAAATGGAGGTAAGGCGCCTATGTGCACATAAACAAATACGAGATGGCAGCTAATACCTTCCATTGGCATCGTACAAGCCCAGATCGCTCCCATGCTTGCCCTTGTGGATGTTCTTTATGTAGATCGGAAACTTGAAAGCTGCAACCTTCATGTTCTCTTACAGCAGTAACGACACGTGAGCATTAATAATTAACGGGAAACTGGAGCCAATCAGCGGGTCTTTGCACCTGATCAATCCCCATTTCCTGCTGTAAAGACTAAAGAGATCGATCAACTGAAAAGCTTGATACTGCTCCTTTGTTCAATGTTTTTGCTTTCTCTTCTGGAAAAGGAGGGGTGAATACAAGATTTATCCATGTTTTAATACCTCGGGGAAGAGCCAGAGATCAAGATGTTTTTTGATGTAGTACGTATCCATGTTTTTCTTCTTTCTGAATGTTGTACGTACTTGTCGTTGATCTTGGTAGTCTGAAATTATGATCTAAAAAAATGATTGATGTGCATGGGTATCAACTACAAGATTTTTTCCTTCATGCAGATTTGTTATTTTTTGCAATACGAGGGATGATATTGGTAGGCGTAGATAGAGAAGAAAACAAAGACGCATTTTGCATAGCTTCTCTGTGGTGGTCCTTGTGTTTGCTTGGCAAAAGCTAAACCACAATTTTAATAGAAAGCAGGCCGAAAAACTAAATAAAAAACATACTAAATTGGAGAACTGTTTATTAATTGCCATTTTATAGTAATATATATGCCTAGCTCTGCTAGCTGCTATTCCATATATAACTTTTCAGGTGTGGGCATGTTTCCTGCATATCTCCTCAAACTTTTTAGGAACAAACCAACTAACTTTATCTGTTCCATTTGTTTTGTACCTCAAGATAAGACACGTCGTCCTATTTTTAGTCTTGCGTAAATTAGTTCAAGAAAGTGAGAACAGTGACAGCCAATACCTCATACTTGTACTTTCTTTCTTCCATTTGTTTAATCTGATATCCTAATGTCATTTGTCAATATCATGTTGGATTTTCTTTAGGGGGGGCATCCTATGATATGCATGCAGGTCCTAAACAACTGATGAATATTAAGGGTCGAAGAGAACAAAGACAACACATCACTATCACCTAACTTTTGGTTTCATATCGAGGAACTGGTTCAGCTGTCGTGCATCCATGTCATACAATGTTATACAGTTATTTTGTTTTATTACGACCTCGTATCTATCTCTTCACCTTTGCTATGCTTCTAGGCAAGTGTACTAGTAACAGCTAAACAAAGCTCACCTTGAGATGTGTTCACAGTTGCATGCACCAGCAGTTCAACCAAAAGCCATTTATCCCTAGTGTGGCTTCCTCAGGACAAATTGTGGACTATTTTTTTTATTGAGTTGCGCTAGCTGGGTCTTTGAACTCAAGGCCTCTGTTGACACGAAAGATCAAGCAGATAGGGAAAGGACACCTAAAAAGAAAAAAACAAATATGAAAAGGATGGACAATGCAGTTATACTTCAATATTGTGTGTTGTGCAGTAGAAATGAATAGGAAAATGTGGTGAAACTAAACACCAATTTAATGGCAATCTGTGTAAAAGCAATAAAACTAAGTGCCTCTTTTGTTTGTAAGATTTAAAAGATAGGGAATATACTAGAATATGATGTCATGATATTGGAGATTTTACATGGATAAAAAACACAATAATTAATAATAGTTGTTTGGTTGCACCATGTGAAAAATACAAAACATTTTTATAAATTCGTGTCTTCTTCCGAGAACTCGTTCTTTTGAATAAAGAAATAACTTATATGAACTGAAATCGTACATAATTCCTTCTGAACCAAAAGGTCCTCAAATTTTTCGCCAGAAAATAATGGTAAAATGTAACAACGGGACAATGGTCATGAGGTGATGCCGCTGCGCTCCACATGGTTCGTACAACTTCTTGCATGACGTTGAATGTTTATGGAGGACATAAAACAAGCACTACTAACGTCAAAACTTTTATGTAATTGGAAATGTCAACCAAAAACATCATAGTCTGTAAACAATTGCGATGTCTAGACAAACAGGATTTGAATTCTCCTTCCATAAAAGAACAAACAAACACGAAATCAGATTACAACCTTAATTTATAAAACTATACTCGCAAGTGCGCCATAATTCACACATAACTTGCTCACAACCACAAATAAGAGGGTATAGAATACTTTTCTCATCATTTCTTCTTGGCAGATTCTTTAGCTTGCTTTCTCTCTTGCTCCAACTTCACAAACAGACTGCCATCATAGACCGTCCTGACGGTCTCCTTGCCAAGAAATCCCTCCTTATCTTTGCAAAACAAGTAGAGAACTTTCCACTATGTGAAGCCACCCACTCTGCAGTTGTTCGTTCCAGAGAAGGAAAGAAAAATGAGATAAAGGGCACAACTTATATTTCCATTGTTCATAATCCATATGAATGACTTACCGTCCTTACAAATCGTTCGGCTTCCTGTTTGCTCGAAGCAACTCATTCAGTTCTTTGCCTGTTAGGGCATCAGGCCTGTCGTGAGCATGTTTTTTGAATATCTCTTCAAACTTTTTAAGAAACAAACCTGTTAGTTAGGTAGACTGTAACGTTAGCACATATGCATCCATGTTGCATTATCTTTGTACATATAGATAAGACATGCTTTAGAGCATCTTCAACAGGCGCCAAAAACAGCCCCGCGCTGAAAATTTCTTTTTTTGCGCGCGCGCAACGGACCCGAGCGCTCCCGTAGCCGCGCAAAAAACGTGCACGCAGCATAAGTGCTTCCGCTCCCGCCCGCGGAAGCACTCGAGCGTTCGTGCCTCGTCTCCCACCTCTCTTCACCCTAGCGCCCCCCACCCCATTTGCTACGGCGACCTGACGACGCTTCCCCGACCTATCCCCGCGTGGTTGCAGCTTCCTCCCCCTCCCTCTAGTTGTTGCCGCCCCTTGCGCGCGCCATTCCTCCAGCAAACATCGCTTGGCCGCCCACTGCCGCTCGGCGTCCACAAGGTGTTCGACAGAACGCCCACAAGGTATGTATTGCTTAAACTTCACATTTTTTATATTAATTTGATGCATATTGTTCGTAATTTTTTATAGACTAGTTTAAATTCAATATTGTAGATGAGTTCATAATATGATTCTTCCGAAGAAGAATTTGATATTGAAGTGGAAGAGGACCTTGTAATCATCCTAGTTATGCACATCAACAAAAAACCGAAGCACGGCGGTTAGGTTATGGGTCATCAGAAAATTTGGAAAGACAAGATCGATGCCGACAATAGATTGACGAGGCATTATTTTGTGAAGAATCCCACATACCCCGAGTCGTATTTCTAGCGTCATTTTAGGATGAACATCGAGTTGTTCAGGCGCATTGCAGAGAAACTAGCGAGCCATGATTGTTTTTTTTCCAGCAAAAGATGAATGCCGCCGGGGAACTCGGGCATAGCACCTTTCAAAAGGTGGCAGTCGCTTTGCGTATGTTAGCATACGGTATTCCGACTGATCTAGTTGCTGACCACTTGGCCATGGGTGAGAGTCAAGCCATCATGTGTGTCAAGCGTTTTGCAGTCGGAATTATGCAAGTGTTTGGTCCAGAGTATTTGAGATCACCCAATGCTGAAGACGCCGTAAGGCTTTTGGAAATGAACAAAGCTCGCGGGTTCCCAAGTATGCTTGGCTCAATAGATTGCATGCATTGAAGTTGGAAGAACTGTCCTAAGACATGACATGGACAATTCCACGGCTCAAAAAGTGTTCCACTATAATCCTTGAAGCTGTGGCCGATCAAGAGACTTAGATTTGACATGCTTTTTTTGGAATGCCTGGATCGTTGAATGACATCAACGTTGTTAGTCGGTCACCACTCATGAATAAGTTTGCAAATGATGAACTACCACCGGTGCAGTTTGTAGCAAATGATCATACATACAACTATGACTACTATCTTGAGGATGGCATCTATCGAAAGTGGCAAACATTTGTGAACCCGTTGAAAAAACCAAAAGGTAAGAAAAAACTAGATTTTCACAATGCTCAGGCGGCGTCTAGGAAAGATGTGAAGAGAGCATTTGGGATTTTGCAAGCCCAGTTTGCTATTGTGAGAGGGCCGACTAAATTTTGGGATCAAAAGATCCTTTCGTACATCATGCACGCTTGTGTGATCATACATAACATGATCATCGAGAATGAACATGGCCAAGATTTAGACTACTCTCAGTACGAGCTCTTGGGATATCCTGTTCGAGTGCGGCGGAGTGCTATGAGGGTGGCCCGATTTGTTGCCTCCTATCATGCTATTCGGTGTGTTGAAATGCATGATGATCTTCAGAACGATCTCATCGAGGAGTGATGGGAATGGAATGGCCGAAAAATGCATGATGATTTGGTTGTTTGATGTTGTATGTTTGATGTTATATTGTTAAACTATTTATTGTATTGGATGATAAACTATTTGTTTGAATTGTAATAAAATTAAACTATTTATTGTTGATTTATTTCTTATGTGTTTGATCTTTTGGTTTTGTTTTTGAAGTGCATAGGTTGTTTGTATTGGGAGCGTGCGCCATGTTTTTTCAGTACCTGCTGGAGCACCACGCACGCTATATTTTGCGGCGGCAGCTGGAGCGAGCCCTCAGCTGCACGTTAAAAACACTATTTGAGCGCTTTAAACCCGCTTTTTGCGCGTCACGCGTTGCGCGTCTGTTGGAGATGTTGTTGGAGTTGTGTTGCTATCTTCATCCTTTTCTAGTTATCATTGGGTACGCAATTTATCTATTGGTAGTTCAACTTCTCTACACGTCATAGCAACACTGTCCTATGCCACAAATACCTTAACTAATCTGATGCGACTCACATCCGCCAGTAGTTTATTGTTGAGTGTGCGGCACGATGGCATCTCATCCTCTTTCCGAGTTTAGACAAAGGGGAAAGAACAAAGACAACACATCACTCCTAGCTGCTTCTCTTAATATTATGTTTTGGATCAAAAGGTGATTTGACAGTCATGCATCCATATCATAAGGTGGCACGACTACTTTAGTTTCTATTAGGTTTTAGGGAGTTGTGACTAACATCTATGTCACTCTCTCTCCACATTACTTTGCAAGTAATTAGCTGAGCTTTTTCTAAAAATTCAGCCAGTATATATCTTCACAAATAAAGAAAATACTCCTATGTAAAGAATACATGCTATTTTAGACATAGACCAGTCTTCACGAAGTATCTTCAGTCTCTATTATAATAATATTATTTGAATATATTAGTAGAAGAATTACGGAAATACGCTATATTAGTAAGAATTTATAGAAATAGGGAACACTACTTATGACAGATAGATGGAACAGTATTATCTTCATTTGATCAAACTGAATATTTATGTTTCAACATTTTTCAGGTTAGAAAGGTTTAATTACATGCTTTGTAGGACAACATCTACTTAATTTGAAACGGAGGTAGGACGGCATTGTGCACATAAACAAATAAGAGATGGCAACTAATACCTTCCATTGGCATCGTACACGCCCGAATCGCTTCCATGCTTGCCCTTGTGGATGTTCTTTACGTAGGTCGGAAACTTGAAAGCCCCAACCTTCATGTTCTCCTGCAACAGTAACGACACGAGAGGATTAATAATTAATGCAAACCTAGAGCCAATCGGTAGCTCTTTGCACCTGGTCAATCCACATTTCCTGCTGTAAAGACTAAAGAGATCGACGATCAACTGAAAAGCCTGATAGTGCTGGATGCGATCATACCAGCACTAAAGCACCGGATCCCATCAGAAAAGCCTGATAGTGCTCCGTTGTTCAATGTTTTCGCTTTCTTTTCTGGAAAAGGAGGGGTGAATACGAGATATATCCACGTTTTAATATCTCAGGAAGAGCCAGAGATCAAGATATTTTTTAGGGTTAATTGGATCTATGCCACTCTAGTTTCCAGCTGTTGGACATATGCCATTACAAAAACAGAACTTGGACAAATGCCACTCTAACTTTTTTATACCTCTATCCATGCCATTATGTCCAGTTTAAGACAATAACGGTTCAAAAAATACATGTATTTCGGTGTGTACTGAAGTATTTACCATATTACCCCTGATTCCAACTTTCAGCAACACGTTTAGGTATTCCACGAGCCAAACGGTTCAAAAAATTCAAAATTTTACCCAAAATTCAAACTTCTCAGAAAAATCTAAAAAAATTACTGAAAATTAAAAACAGAAATATGAGTCTACTGTTTAAATATGAGCGATTTCTGGGCACATATGATCCCTTAAACTGACATTTTGAGTTATGTCCAGAAATTTGTCAAATTCTGGCAAAAAATTGAACTTTTCAGAAAAATCTGAAAAAAATACAGAAAATCATAAACACTATTATGAGTCTACTGTTGAAATGTGAACAAATTATGTGCACATATGGGCCCTTAAAGTGACATGTGAAATTCTGTCCAGAAACTTTGACACCATTAATATGAATTTTCGGCAGCATTTCTGCTCAATTTAACACAGATTAACAAGCACAATTCATACAGATTCATAACCAGATTCACAAGCACAATTGAATAGAGTAAATAGTTTCACATAACAATACCAAAAGAAAGATAACAGAGGTACATAGGCTCACAAGAACAATAACACTTGAATAAGCAGCTAGCCACCAAGCCAATAAAGAAGGCTTCTTTTTGTACCATTTGCAGGCTGCACTTCTGGAGGTGGAGGTGGAGGTATAATAGGCGCAAATGGAACATTCTTCTTGACTTTCTTCCCTTTAGACGTAATCTTCTTCGGTGGGGTCTTCTTCTTGGCTTTCTGTTGTGTTGTAGCTTTTCTCACAGGTGTCATCTTCTTGGCTTTCTTCAAAGGAGATTTTTTCTTGGCCTTCTCTTGTGTTGTATTTATCTTCACAGGTGTTTTCTTCTCGGCTGGTGTGTTGGGCTTTTGAGGAGTTGTTCTAGCTTTTTTTCTGCATTGACAACATGTGGTTTAGTCGTTTAGATTGCGTAATAACAGATTTTAAAGACAAGTGCAACATTTTACCTTATAAGGTTGATAAGAACCTCATCATCTGCTGCATCATTATATGTTGTAGCAGTTGTTTCATTATCTTTCTTCCTGCAATACAAACAAAATTAATCAATTGCACAATATATAAGTTAGAAAATAGAGATTTCAGAAATACAACTATGAAATCACCTTTTGTTTGTCGGTGTAGATGAATCTGGTACAACTTCATCTATATCATCATCTACTGCCACATATTTAGGATCAGGAACCTTGCATGTCTTCGCCACGTGCCCAGGTCCACCACATCTCTTACACTTGACTATTTTCCTTCCAGGTTCTAGCCACCCTCTAATTCTCTGAACTCTTGGTCTACCGGCCACTGTTTGCTGCAAAGGAGGGTGCACCTTGAACCCCAAATCCACATTAATCCATTGTGACTTGTCTGTCATGGAAGGGATTCTTCCAGCATATGTTGCCTTGAACTTATCCACAGAATAGTAATCATCCACATATGTCTGAATTTCAGCACCATTAATGCTACAAATGAAGGCCAATGCGTGCATGCATGGCTTTCCAGAAACTTGCCAAACTCTACAAGTACATGTGCGATTTTGTAAGTTGACAATGTGTCTTTTGACAAATTTCAGATCCAGCAATGTAACCTCTGCCTCATGTTCAGTTGTCCAAAGAATCTTGTTTCGGCCGATGGTTTTGCTAAGGGCATTCAGCTGCTTGATGACATGAGGAAGAATTCTACTCTTTAGTTTTTCACTTATTTGTCTTCTAACACAAAACTTTTCCATGACAACCTCCCTAATTCTATCAAAAAGGTTGCAAATATTGAGTCCTTTGAAGTCTTTTATTTGCTTGTTGAAACTTTCAGATATGTTATTTGTCAAATAGTCAACCTTGTTGGCCTCTCCAAAACCACATCTATACCACAATCTATGGTGATGAATATCTAGATATTCAATAGCTGATGGGTTTGCTTCCTTGATTATGTTCATATGATGCATAAACTTGTGATGTGAGAAAGTCCTTGCAACAGGGTACAAGTTATCTGTGTACACCTTACCGTGGAATTTCTTCATGAAATTTGCATACAAGTGCCTCATGCACTCGTGGTTTTCACAATCAGGGAACACAGTGTCAATGGCAGTTTCTAATCCTTTGCATGCATTGTTGGGAGACGTAGTAGTAAATCAAAATTTTCCTACGTTCACCAAGATCTATCTATGGAGAAACCAGCAACGAGAGGGGAGAGATTGCATCTTCATACCTTTGAAGATCGCTAAGCGGAAGCGTTACAAGAACGCGGTTGATGGAGTCGTACTCGCAGCGATTCAGATCGCGGTAGATCCGATCAAGTGCCGAACGGACGGCACCTCCGCGTTCAACACACGTGCAGCCCGGTGACGTCTCCAACACCTTGATCCAGCAAGGAGGAAGGAGAGGTTGGGGAAGGGCTCCAACAGCAGCACGACGGCGTGGTGGTGGTGGAGTAGCAAGGTATTCCGACAGGGCTTCGCCTAAGCGCTGCGGAGGAGGAAGAAGAGAGGTAGGGCTTCGCCGTGAGAGAGAGAGATCAAATCCTGTCTCAAAACATCCAAAACCTCAAGTATATATAGGAGGAGGGACGTGGAGGGCTGGCTTGGCCTCTACTCCAAAGAGGAGATGGCCGGCTGAATTAAAGGGAGAGTCCACCTCCCACAAGGGAGGTGGATCTCCTCCTTTTAAATCCTTTTTGCCTTATCTCCTTATCTCCAGCCGCATGGGCCTTTAGCAAAAGTCTTGCCCAGCCCAATAAGGGCTGGCACACTTTATCTAACAGCCCATGTGGTCCTTTGGTCGTCACACCCCTCCCGGGGGTCCTCCGGCACCCTCCCGGCACTCCCGGTACATTACCGATGAGCCCGAAAACTTTCCGGTGACCAAAACTGGACTTCCTATATATCAATCTTTACCTCCGGACCATTCCGGAGCTCCTCGTGACGTCCGGGATCTCATCCGAGACTCCGAACAACCTTCGGTAATCACGTATACCTTTTCCCTATAACCCTAGCGTCATCGAACCTTAAGTGTGTAGACCCTACGGGTTCGGGAGACACGTAGACATGACCGAGACACCTCTCCGGCCAATAACCAACAGCGGGATCTGGATACCCATGTTGGCTCCCACGTACTCCACGATGATCTCATCGGATGAACCACGATGTCAGGGATTCAATCAATCCCGTATACAATTCCCTTTGTCTATCGGTATGGTACTTGCCCGAGATTCGATCGTCGGTATCGCCATACCTTGTTCAATCTCGTTACCGGCAAGTCTCTTTACTCGTTCCGTAACACATCATCCCGTGGCTAACTCCTTAGTCACATTGAGCTCATTATGATGATGTCTTACCGAGTGGGCCCAGAGATACCTCTCCGTCACACGGAGTGACAAATCCCAGTCTTGATTCGTGTCAACCCAACAGACACTTTCGGAGATACCCGTAGCGTACCTTTATAGCCACCCAGTTACGTTGTGACGTTTGGCACACCCAAAGCATTCCTACGGTATCCGGGAGTTACACAATCTCATGGTCTAAGGAAATGATACTTGACATTGAAAAGCTTTAGCATACGAACTACACGATCTTGTGCTATGCTTAGGATTGGGTCTTGTCCATCACATCATTCTCCTAATGATGTGATCCCGTTATCAACGACATCCAATGTCCATGGTCATGAAACCATGACCATCTATTGATCAACGAGCTAGCCAACTAGAGGCTCACTAGGGACATGCGATGGTCTATGTATTCACACATGTATTACGGTTTCTGGTTAACACAATTGTAGCATGAATAATAGACAATTATCATGAACTAGGAAATACAATAATAACCATTTTATTATTGCCTCTAGGGCATATTTCCAACAGTCTCCCACTTGCACTAGAGTCAATAATCTAGTTACATTGTGATGAATCGAACACCCATAGCGTTCTGGTGTTGATCATGTTTTGCTCGTGAGAGAGGTTTAGTCAACGGATCTGCGACATTCAGATCCGTATGCACTTTACAAATATCTATGTCTCCCTCCTGAATGTAATCACGGATGGAGTTGAAGCGGCGCTTGATGTGTCTTGTCTTCTTGTGAAACCTGGGCTCCTTCGCAAGGGCAATAGCTCCAGTGTTGTCACAGAGTAGAGTCATCGGGCCCGACGCATTTGGAATCACTCCTAGGTCGGTGATGAACTCCTTCATCCAGACTCCCTCCTTTGCTGCTTCCGAAGCAGCTATGTACTCCGCTTCACATGTAGATGCCGCCACGACGCTTTGCTTGCTGCTACTCCAGCTGACTGCCCCTCCATTCAAAATATACACGTATCCGGTTTGCGACTTAGAGTCGTCCGGATCTGTGTCGAAGCTAGCGTCGACGTAACCCTTTACGACGAGCTCTTCGGCACCTCCATATGTGAGAAACATGTCCTTTGTCCTTTTCAGGTACTTCAGGATATTCTTGACCGCTGTCCAGTGTTCCGCTCCGGGATCACTTTGGTACCTCCCTACCAAACTTATGGCAAGGTTCACATCAGGTCTGGTACACAGCATGGCATACATGATAGAGCCTATGGCTGAAGCATAGGGGATGACACTCATCTCTTCTCTATCCTTTGCCGTGGTTGGGCATTGAGTCGTACTCAATCTCACACCTTGCAACACAGGCAAGAACCCCTTCTTGGACTGATGCATATTGAACTTCTTCAATATCTTTTCAAGGTATGTGCTTTGTGAAAGACCAATGAG
Source organism: Hordeum marinum (assembly GCA_022496015.1). Taxonomy (NCBI): domain Eukaryota; kingdom Viridiplantae; phylum Streptophyta; class Magnoliopsida; order Poales; family Poaceae; genus Hordeum; species Hordeum marinum. The sequence continues at coordinate 145,446,672 of CM039678.1, forward strand.
GCGTTTCGATCTATCTCTATAGATCTTAATACCTAATATGTAAGCAGCTTCTCCAAGGTCCTTCATTGAAAAACACTTATTCAAGTAGGCCTTGATACTTTCCAAGAGTTCTATATTATTTCCCATTATCAGCATGTCATCCACATACAGTATAAGAAATGCTATAGAGCTCCCACTCACTTTCTTGTAAATACAAGGTTCTCCATAAACCTGTACAAACCCAAACGCTTTAATCACCTCATTAAAGCGAATGTTCCAACTCCGAGATGCTTGCACCAGCCCATAGATGGAGCGCTGGAGCTTGCATACCTTGTTAGCATCTTTAGGATCGACAAAACCTTCCGGCTGCATCATATACAGTTCTTCCTTGAGGAAGCCATTAAGGAATGCCGTTTTGACGTCCATTTGCCAGATCTCATAATCATAAAATGCGGCAACTGCTAACATGATTCGGACTGACTTTAGCATCGCTACGGGTGAGAAAGTCTCATCGTAGTCAACTCCTTGAACTTGTCGATAACCCTTAGCGACAAGCCGAGCTTTATAGGCGGTGACATTACCGTCCGCGTCAGTCTTCTTCTTAAAGATCCATTTGTTTTCAATGGCTCGCTTATCATTAGGCAAGTCCACCAAAGTCCATACTTTGTTCTCATACATGGATCCTATCTCGGATTTCATGGCCTCAAGCCATTTGTTGGAATCCGGGCCCGCCATCGCTTCTTCATAGTTCGAAGGTTCACCGTTGTCCAACAACATGATCTCTAGGACAGGATTGCCGTACCACTCTGGTGCGGAACGTGTCCTGGTGGACCTTCGAATAGCAACTTGATCTGAAGTTTCATGATCATCATCATTAACTTCCTCTCTAGCCGGTGTAGGCTCCACAGAAACAACTTCCTGTGCTGCGCTGCTCTCCGGTTCGAGTGGAGGTACAATTTCCTCATCAAGTTCTATTTTCCTCCCACTTACTTCTTTCGAGAGAAACTCTTTCTCGAGAAAGGATCCATTCTTGGCAACAAAGACTTTGCCTTCGGATCGTAGGTAGAAGGTATACCCAATAGTCTCCTTGGGATATCCTATGAAGACGCACTTTTCCGCTTTGGGTTCGAGCTTCTCAGGTTGAAGTTTCTTCACATAAGCATCGCATCCCCAAACTTTTAGAAACGACAGCTTAGGTTTCTTTCCAAACCACAATTCATACGGTGTCGTCTCAACGGATTTAGACGGTGCCCTATTTAAAGTGAATGCGGCAGTCTCTAATGCATATCCCCAAAATGATAGCGGTAAGTCGGTAAGAGACATCATAGATCGCACCATATCCAATAGAGTGCGATTACGACGTTCAGACACACCATTTCGCTGGGGTGTGCCGGGCGGCGTGAGTTGTGAAACAATTCCACATTTCCTAAGGTGCGTGCCAAACTCGTGACTTAAATATTCTCCGCCACGATCAGATCGTAGGCATTTTATTTTCCTGTCACGTTGATTCTCGACCTCACTCTGAAATTCCTTGAACCTTTCAAAAGTTTCAGACTTGTGTTTCATTAAGTAGACATAACCATATCTACTCAAGTCATCAGTGAGGGTGAGAACATAACGGTAGCCACCGCGAGCCTCGACGCTCATTGGACCGCATACATCGGTATGTATTATTTCCAACAAGTCAGTTGCTCGCTCCATTGTTCCGGAGAACGGAGTCTTGGTCATCTTGCCCATGAGGCATGGTTCGCATGTGTCAAATGATTCGAAATCAAGTGACTCCAAAATTCCATCAGCATGGAGCTTCTTCATGCGTTTGACACCAATATGGCCAAGACGGCAGTGCCACATGTAAGTGGGACTATCGTTATCAACTTTACACTTTTTGGTACTCACACTATGGACATGTGTAACATCACGTTCGAGATTCATCAAAAATAAACCATTGACCAGCGGGGCATGAGCATAAAACATTTCTCTCATATAAATAGAACAACCATTATTCTCGGATTTAAATGAGTAGCCATCTCGCATCAAGCGAGATCCAGATACAATGTTCATGCTCAAAGCTGGTACTAAATAACAATTATTAAGGTTTAAAACTAATCCCGAAGGTAGATGTAGAGGTAACGTGCCGACGGCGATCACATCGACCTTGGAACCATTCCCGACATGCATCGTCACCTCATCCTTGGCCAGCCTCCGCTTATTCCGCAGCTCCTGCTTGGAGTTACAAATGTGAGCAACTGCACCGGTATCAAATACCCAGGAGCTACTACGAGCGCTGGTCAAGTACACATCAATAACAAGTATATCACATATACCTTTAATGTTGCCGTCCTTCTTATCCGCTAAATACTTGGGGCAGTTCCGCTTCCAGTGACCGGTACCCTTGCAATAAAAGCACTCAGTCTCAGGCTTGGGTCCATTTTTCTTCTTCTTCCCGGCAACTTGCTTACCGGGCGCGGCAACAGCTTTGCCGTCCTTCTTGAAGTTCTTCTTACCCTTGCCTTTCTTGAAACTAGTGGTCTTATTCACCATCAACACTTGATGCTCCTTTTTGATCTCGACCTCCGCTGATTTCAGCATCGAGTACAACTCAGGAATGGACTTCTCCATACCTTGCATGTTGTAGTTCATCACAAAGCTCTTGAAGCTAGGTGGAAGCGACTGGAGGATTCTGTCAATGACCGAGTCATCCGGGATATTAACCCCCAGCTGAGTCAAGCGGCTGTGTAGCCCAGACATCTTGAGGATGTGCTCACTGACAGAACTATGCTCCTCCATCTTACAGCTGAAGAACTTGTCGGAGACATCATATCTCTCGACCCGGGCATGAGCTTGAAAAACCAGTTTCAGCTCCTAAAACATCTCATATGCTCCGTGTTGCTCAAAACGCTTTTGGAGCCCCGGTTCTAGACTGTAAAGCATGCCGCATTGAACAAGGGAGTAATCATCGCAGCGTGATTGCCAAGTGTTCATAACATCTTGTTCCGCTGGGAGAACGGGTGCGTCACCTAGCGGTGCATCTAGGACATACAATCTCTTGGAAGCTATGAGGATGATCCTCAAGCTACGGACCCAGTCCGCATAGTTGCTTCCATCATCTTTCAGCTTGGTTTTCTCTAGGAACGCGTTGAAATTGAGGGTGACATTCGCGTTGGCCATTGGATCTACATCATAGATTGTAAAGACAATTTTAGAGTAAGTTCATGATAATTAAGTTCATTTAATCAAATTAATGAACTCCCACTTAGACAGACATCTCTCTAGTCTTCCAAGTGATACATGATCCATGTCAACTAGCCCGTGTCCGATCATCACGTGAGACGGACTAGTCATCCATGGTGAACATCTTCATGTTGATCGTATCTTCTATACGACTCATGTTCGACCTTTCGGTCTTCCGTGTTCCGAGGCCATGTCTGTACATGCTAGGCTCGTCAAGTCAACCTAAGTGTTTCGCGTGTGTAAATCTGGCTTACACCCGTTGTATGCGAACGTTAGAACCTATCACACCCGATCATCACGTGGTGCTTCGGAACAACGATCCTTAGCAACGGTGCACAGTTAGGGTGAACACTTCTCTTGAAATTTTATTGAGAGATCATCTTATTTACTACCGTCGTTCTAAGCAAATAAGATGTAAACATGATAAACATCACATGCAATCAATATAGTGACATGATATGGCCAATATCATTTTGCTCCTATGATCTCCATCTTCGGGGCACCATGATCATCACTATCACCGGCACGACACCATGATCTCCATCATCATGATCTCCATCATTGTGTCTTCATGAAGTTGTCTCGCCAACTATTACTTCTACTACTATGGCTAACGCTTAGCAATAAAGTAAAGTAATTACATGGCGTTTATGATTGACACGCAGGTCATACAATAAATAAGACAACTCCTATGGCTCCTGCCGGTTGTCATAATCATCGACATGCAAGTCGTGAATCCTATTACAAGAACATGATCAATTCATACATCACAATGCATCACATCACATCCTTTGGCCATATCACATCACAAGGCACATGCTGCAAAAACAAGTTAGACGTCCTCTAATTTGTAGTTGCAAGTTTTTACGTGGCTGCTATAGGTTACTAGCAAGAACGTTTCTTACCTACGTCAACACCACAACGTGATTTGCCAATTGCTATTTACCTTTCATAAGGACCCTTTTCATCGAATCCGATCCGACTAAGGTAGGAGAGACAAACACCCGCTAGCCACCTTATGCATCTAGTGCATGTCAGGCGGTGGAACCGGTCTCACGTAAGCGTACGTGTAAAGTTGGTCCGGGCCGCTTCATCCCACAATACCGCCGAATCAAGATAAGACTAGTAGCGGCAAGCAAATTAACAAACTCGATGCCCACAACTGCTTTGTGTTCTACTCGTGCATAGATTCTACGCATAGACCTAGCTCTGATACCACTGTTGGGAGACGTAGTAGTAAATCAAAATTTTCCTACGTTCACCAAGATCTTGTTGGGAGACGTAGTAGTAAATCAAAAATTTCCTACGCGTTCACCAAGATCCATCTATGGAGAAACCAGCAACGAGCAAGGGGAGAGTGGATCTTCATACCTTTGAAGATCGCTAAGCGGAAGCGTTACAAGAACGCGGTTGATGGAGTCGTACTCGCAGCGATTCAGATCGCGGTAGATCCGATCAAGTGCCGAACGGACGACACCTCCGCGTTCAACACACGTGCAGCCCGGTGACGTCTCCAACACCTTGATCCAGCAAGGAGGAAGAAGAGGTTGGGGAAGGGCTCCAACAGCAGCACGACGGCGTGGTGGTGGTGGAGTAGCAAGGTATTCCGACAGGGCTTCGCCTAAGCGCTGCGGAGGAGGAAGAAGAGAGGTAGGGCTTCGCCGTGAGAGAGAGAGATCAAATCCTGTCTCAAAACATCCAAAACCTCAAGTATATATAGGAGGAGGGACGTGGAGGGCTGGCTTGGCCTCTACTCCAAAGAGGAGATGGCCGGCCGAATTAAAGGGAGAGTCCACCTCCCACAAGGGAGGTGGATCTCCTCCTTTTAAATCCTTTTTGCCTTATCTCCTTATCTCCAGCCGCATGGGCCTTTAGCAAAAGTCTTGCCCAGCCCAATAAGGGCTGGCACACTTTATCTAACAGCCCATGTGGTCCTTTGGTCGTCACACCCCTCCCGGGGGTTATCCGGCACCCTCCCGGCACTCCCGGTACACTACCGATGAGCCCGAAAACTTTCCGGTGACCAAAACTGGACTTCCTATATATCAATCTTTACCTCCGGACCATTCCGGAGCTCCTCGTGACGTCCGGGATCTCATCCGGGACTCCGAACAACCTTCGGTAATCACGTATACCTTTTCCCTATAACCCTAGCGTCATCGAACCTTAAGTGTGTAGACCCTACGGGTTCGGGAGACACGTAGACATGACCGAGACACCTCTCCGGTCAATAACCAACAGCGGGATCTGGATACCCATGTTGGCTCCCACGTACTCCACGATGATCTCATCGGATGAACCACGATGTCAAGGATTCAATCAATCCCGTATACAATTCCCTTTGTCTATCGGTATGGTACTTGCCCGAGATTCGATCGTCGGTATCCCTATACCTTGTTCAATCTCGTTACTGGCAAGTCTCTTTACTCGTTCCGTAATACATCATCTCGTGGCTAACTCCTTAGTCACATTGAGCTCATTATGATGATGTCTTACCGAGTGGGCCCAGAGATACCTCTCCGTCACACGGAGTGACAAATCCCAGTCTCGATTCGTGCCAACCCAACAGTTACTTTCGGAGATACCCGTAGTGCACCTTTATAGCCACCCAGTTACGTTGTGACGTTTGGCACACCCAAAGCATTCCTACGGTATCCGGGAGTTGCACAATCTCATGGTCTAAGGAAATGATACTTGACATTGAAAAGCTTTAGCAAACGAACTACACGATCTTTGTGCTATGCTTAGGATTGGGTCTTGTCCATCACATCATTCTCCTAATGATGTGATCCCGTTATCAACGACATCCAATGTCCATGGCCATGAAACCGTGACCATCTATTGATCAACGAGCTAGTCAACTAGAGGCTCACTAGGGACATGTTGTGGTCTATGTATTCACACATGTATTATGGTTTCCGGTTAACACAATTATAGCATGAACAATAGACAATTATCATGAACAAGGAAATACAATAATAACCATTTTATTATTGCCTCTAGGGCATATTTCCAACAGTCTCCCACTTGCACTAGAGTCAATAATCTAGTTCACATCACCATGTGATTAACACTTACATCACCATGTGATCATATCATCATGTGATTAACACCCAATAAGTTCTGGGGTTTGTTCATGTTCTGCTCGTGAAAGAGGTTTTTAGTCAGCGGGTCTGCGACATTCAGATCCGTGTGTACCTTGCAAACTTTCCATGTCATATTTGTAGATACTGCTCCCACGCTCCACTTGGAGCTATTCCAAATGGCTGCTCCACTATACATAGCCAGATTTCTACTAAGAGTCATCCGGATTGGAGTTAAAGCTTGCATCATCGTAACCTTTACGATGAACTCTTTATCACCTCCATAATCGAGAAATATTTCCTTAGTTCTCAAGTTACTAAGGATAACTTTGACCATTGTCCAGTGATCCACTCTTGGATTACTCTTGTACCCCTTGACAGACTCATGGCAAGGCACACACAGGTGCGGTACACAGCATGGCATACTATATAGAGCCTATGGCTAAAGCATAGGAGATGACACTCATCTTTTCTTTATCTTCTGCCGTGGTCAGGTATTGAGTCTTACTCAATTTCACACCTTACAATACAGTCAAGAACTCCTTCTTTGACCCATCTATTTTGAACTCCTTCAAAAACTTGTCAAGGTATGTCTTCGTCGAAAAAACTTATCAAGCGAATTGATCTATCCCTATAGATCTTGATGCTCAATAAAATAGTAGCTTTATCTGGGTCTTCCTTTGAAAAAACTCTTTTTAAACAACCCTTCATGCTCTTCCAGAAATTCTACATCATTTCCGATCAATAATATGTCAACTACATATTCTTATAAGAAATTCCATAGTGCTCCCACTCACTTTCTTGCAAATACAAGTTTCTCATAAACATTGTATAAACTTAAACACTTTGATCACCTCATCAAAGCATATATTCCAACTCCGAGATGCTTGCTCCAGTCCATAGAAGGATCGCTGGAGTTTGCATATTATTAGCATCCTTAGGATTGACAAAACCTTCTGGTTGTATCACATACAACTCTTCCTCACAGAAACCATTACGGAAACCTTGTTTTGTCATCCATCTGCCAGATTTCATAATCGAAAAATGCAGCAACTGCTAACAAAATTTAAATAGACTTTTAGCATCGCTACAGATGAGACAATCTCATTGCAGTCAACTCCTTGAACTTGGCGGAAACTTCTTTGCGACAAGTCGAGCTTTATAAACGGTGACATTTCACCATTAGCGTCTATGTTTATCTCAAAGGTCCATTTGTACTCAATGACCCGCCATTCAACAGGCAAGTCTACCAAAGTCCATACTTGGTTTTCATACATGGATCCTTTCTCGGATTTCATGGCTCCTAGCCATTTGTTGGAATCCGGGCCCACCATCGCTTCTCCATAGTTCGTAGGTTCATCGCTGTCCAACAACATGATTTCCAAGACAGGGTTGTCGTACTACTCAGGAGCAGTACGCGTCCTTGTCGACCTACGAGGTTCGATAGTGACTTGATCCGAAGCTTCATGATCATCATCATTAACTTCCTTTTCAACTGAGTAGGCTCTACAGAAACATCTTTCTGTGTTGCGCTATTCTCTGGATGAAACAAAGGTTCAACAACCTTATCAAGTTCTATCTTCCTCCCACTCAATTCTTTCGAGAGAAACTCTTTCTCAAGAAAGGACCCGTTCTTAGCAACAAACACCTTTGCGCTTGGATCTGAGATAGAAGGTATACCCAATGTCTCATTAGGGTGTTCTATGAAGATGCATTTGTCTGCTTTGGGTTCGAGCTCGCTAGGTGAAAAACCCATTTTCACATAAGCGTCGCAGCCCCAAACATTAAGAAATGACAGCTTAGGCTTCTGTTAAACCACAATTCTCACGGTGTCATCTCAACAGACTTAGATGGTGCCCTGTTTAAAGTGAATGGATTTGTCTTTAATGCATAACCCCATAACGATAGTGGTAAAACGATAAGAGACATCATAGTACTCACTATATCCAATAGAGCACGACTACGACGTTCGAACACACCATCACACTATGGTGTTCCAGGAGGCGTGAGCTGTGAAACAATTTCCACATTGTCTAAAATTGCATACCAAACTCGTAACTTAGATATTCACCTCCATGATCGTATCATAGACATTTATCTTCTTGTCACGATGATCTTTAACTTCACTCTGAAACTCCTTGAACCTTTCAAACATTTCAGATTCGTGTTTCATTAAGTAAATATCCCCATATTTACTCAAATCATCAGTGAAGGTAAAGAAAAACAACGATATCCACTGTGTGTTTCAACACTCATTGGACCACATACATCATCATGTATTAATTCCAATAAGCCACTTGCCCGCTCCATCATATTGGATGACGGGGTCTCAGTCATCTTGCCCAAGAGGCATGGCTCGCATGTCTCAACCGATTCGAAATCGAGTGAGTCAAAAAAATCCATCATCATGGAGTTTCTTCATGCGATTTATACCAATATGACATTACGTGGCAGTGCCACAAGCATGTGGTACTATCATTATTAACTTTGTATCTTTTGGTACCAATGTTATGAATATGTGTACTACTACGATCATGATTCGATAAACCATTTCGAGTGGGTGCATGACCATTGAAGGCATTATCCATGTAAACAGAATAACCATTATTCTCTAACTTATATGAATAACCGTATCACACTAATCATGATCTAATCACGTTCATGCTCAACGCAAACACCAAATAACATTTATTTAGGTTTATCACAAATCCTGAAGGTAGAGAGAGCGTGCGATGGTGATCACATCAATCTTGGAAATACTTCCAACACACATCGTCACCTTTCACCTAGCTAGTCTCCATTTACTCCGTAGCTTTTATTTCGAGTTGCTAACACTTAGCAACCGAACCGGTATCCAATACCCAGGTGCTACTAGGAGTACCAGCAAGGTACACATCACTAACACGTATATCAAATATACTTCCATTGACATTACCAGCCTTCTTATCTACCAAGCATCTAGGGGTTTTCCGCTTCAGTGAACATTCTCCTCATAACAGAAGCACTTAGTCTCGGGTTCGGGCTCAACCTTGGGTTTCTTCACTAGAGCAACAACTGGCTTGTCATTCCTGAAGTTTTCCGTTCTTGCCCTTGCCCCTTTTGAAACTAGTGGTTTCACTTAACCATCAACACTTGATGCTCCTTCTTGATTTCTACCTTCGTGGTGTCAAACATCACGAACAACTCAGGGATCATCTTATCCATCCCTGGCATGTTATAGTTCATCACGAAGCTCTAGTAGCTTGGTGGCAGTGACTTGGAGAACTGCATTAATCACTATCTCATCTGGAAGATTAACTCCCACTTGATTCAAGTGATTGTAGCACCCAGACAATCTGAGCACACGCTCAGCGATTGAGCTATTCTCCTTTATCTTGCAGACAAAGAATCTTGTTGGAGGTCTCATACCTCTCAACATAGGCACGAGCCTGAGATCACAATCTCAGCTCCTAGAACATCTCATATGTTCCGTGACGTTCAAAACGTTTTGGAGCCTCAATTCTAAGCCGTAATGCATGACGCATTGAACTATCACGTAGTCACCAAAAAGTGCCTGTCATATGTTCACAACATCTACAGACAACGCTTGAGGGAGTGATGCAGTTAGCGGTACATCAAAAACATAAGCTTTCTGTGCAGCAATGAGGACAATCCTCAGATCACGGACCCAGTCCGCATTATTGCTACCATCAACTTTCAACTTACTTTTCTCTAGGATTGTATCAATAAAACTGGGGAGCTACAGCGCGAGCTATCTACGACATAATTTGCAAGGACATTTTTAGACTAAGTTCTTGATAATTAAGTTCATTTAATCAAATTATTAATGAACTCCCACTTAGATAGACATCTCTCTAGTCTTCCAAGTGATACATGATCCATGTCAACTAGCCCGTGTCCGATCATCACGTGAGACGGACTAGTCATCCATGGTGAACATCTTCATGTTGATCGTATCTTCTATACGACTCATGTTCGACCTTTCGGTCTTCCGTGTTCCGAGGCCATGTCTGTACATGCTAGGCTCGTCAAGTCAACCTAAGTGTTTCGCGTGTGTAAATCTGGCTTACACCCGTTGTATGCGAACGTTAGAACCTATCACACCCGATCATCACGTGGTGCTTCGGAACAACGATCCTTAGCAACGGTGCACAGTTAGGGTGAACACTTCTCTTGAAATTTTATTGAGAGATCATCTTATTTACTACCGTCGTTCTAAGCAAATAAGATGTAAACATGATAAACATCACATGCAATCAATATAGTGACATGATATGGCCAATATCATTTTGCTCCTATGATCTCCATCTTCGGGGCACCATGATCATCACTGTCACCGGCACGACACCATGATCTCCATCATCATGATCTCCATCATTGTGTCTTCGTGAAGTTGTCTCGCCAACTATTACTTCTACTACTATGGCTAACGCTTAGCAATAAAGTAAAGTAATTACATGGCGTTTATGATTGACACGCAGGTCATACAATAAATAAGACAACTCCTATGGCTCCTGCCGGTTGTCATAATCATCGACATGCAAGTCGTGAATCCTATTACAAGAACATGATCAATTCATACATCACAATGCATCACATCACATCCTTTGGCCATATCACATCACAAGGCACATGCTGCAAAAACAAGTTAGACGTCCTCTAATTTGTAGTTGCAAGTTTTTACGTGGCTGCTATAGGTTACTAGCAAGAACGTTTCTTACCTACGTCAACACCACAACGTGATTTGCCAATTGCTATTTACCCTTCATAAGGACCCTTTTCATCGAATCCGATCCGACTAAGGTAGGAGAGACAGACACCCGCTAGCCACCTTATGCATCTAGTGCATGTCAGGCGGTGGAACCGGTCTCACGTAAGCGTACGTGTAAAGTTGGTCCGGGCCGCTTCATCCCACAATACCGCTGAATCAAGATAAGACTAGTAGCGGCAAGCAAATTAACAAACTCGACGCCCACAACTGCTTTGTGTTCTACTCGTGCATAGATTCTACGCATAGACCTAGCTCATGATGCCACTGTTGGGATACGTAGTAGTAAATCAAAAATTTCCTACGCGTTCACCAAGATCCATCTATGGAGAAACCAGCAACGAGCAAGGGGAGAGTGGATCTTCATACCTTTGAAGATCGCTAAGCGGAAGCGTTACAAGAACGCGGTTGATGGAGTCGTACTCGCAGCGATTCAGATCGCGGTAGATCCGATCAAGTGCCGAACGGACGGCACCTCCGCGTTCAACACACGTGCAGCCCGGTGACGTCTCCAACACCTTGATCCAGCAAGGAGGAAGAAGAGGTTGGGGAAGGGCTCCAACAGCAGCACGACGGCGTGGTGGTGGTGGAGTAGCAAGGTATTCCGACAGGGCTTCGCCTAAGCGCTGCGGAGGAGGAAGAAGAGAGGTAGGGCTTCGCCGTGAGAGAGAGAGATCAAATCCTGTCTCAAAACATCCAAAACCTCAAGTATATATAGGAGGAGGGACGTGGAGGGCTGGCTTGGCCTCTACTCCAAAGAGGAGATGGCCGGCCGAATTAAAGGGAGAGTCCACCTCCCACAAGGGAGGTGGATCTCCTCCTTTTAAATCCTTTTTGCCTTATCTCCTTATCTCCAGCCGCATGGGCCTTTAGCAAAAGTCTTGCCCAGCCCAATAAGGGCTGGCACACTTTATCTAACAGCCCATGTGGTCCTTTGGTCGTCACACCCCTCCCGGGGGTTATCCGGCACCCTCCCGGCACTCCCGGTACACTACCGATGAGCCCGAAAACTTTCCGGTGACCAAAACTGGACTTCCTATATATCAATCTTTACCTCCGGACCATTCCGGAGCTCCTCGTGACGTCCGGGATCTCATCCGGGACTCCGAACAACCTTCGGTAATCACGTATACCTTTTCCCTATAACCCTAGCGTCATCGAACCTTAAGTGTGTAGACCCTACGGGTTCGGGAGACACGTAGACATGACCGAGACACCTCTCCGGTCAATAACCAACAGCGGGATATGGATACCCATGTTGGCTCCCACGTACTCCACGATGATCTCATCGGATGAACCACGATGTCAAGGATTCAATCAATCCCGTATACAATTCCCTTTGTCTATCGGTATGGTACTTGCCCGAGATTCGATCGTCGGTATCCCTATACCTTGTTCAATCTCGTTACTGGCAAGTCTCTTTACTCGTTCCGTAATACATCATCCCGTGGCTAACTCCTTAGTCACATTGAGCTCATTATGATGATGTCTTACCGAGTGGGCCCAGAGATACCTCTCCGTCACACGGAGTGACAAATCCCAGTCTCGATTCGTGCCAACCCAACAGATACTTTCGGAGATACCCGTAGTGCACCTTTATAGCCACCCAGTTACGTTGTGACGTTTGGCACACCCAAAGCATTCCTACGGTATCCGGGAGTTGCACAATCTCATGGTCTAAGGAAATGATACTTGACATTGAAAAGCTTTAGCAAACGAACTACACGATCTTTGTGCTATGCTTAGGATTGGGTCTTGTCCATCACATCATTCTCCTAATGATGTGATCCCGTTATCAACGACATCCAATGTCCATGGCCATGAAACCGTGACCATCTATTGATCAACGAGCTAGTCAACTAGAGGCTCACTAGGGACATGTTGTGGTCTTGTATTCACACATGTATTATGGTTTCCGGTTAACACAATTATAGCATGAACAATAGACAATTATCATGAACAAGGAAATACAATAATAACCATTTTATTATTGCCTCTAGGGCATATTTCCAACAGATCTATCTATGGAGAAACCAGCAACGAGAGGGGAGAGATTGCATCTTCATACCTTTGAAGATCGCTAAGCGGAAGCGTTACAAGAACGCGGTTGATGGAGTCGTACTCGCAGCGATTCAGATCGCGGTAGATCCGATCAAGTGCCGAACGGACGGCACCTCCGCGTTCAACACACGTGCAGCCCGGTGACGTCTCCAACACCTTGATCCAGCAAGGAGGAAGGAGAGGTTGGGGAAGGGCTCCAACAGCAGCACGACGGCGTGGTGGTGGTGGAGTAGCAAGGTATTCCGACAGGGCTTCGCCTAAGCGCTGCGGAGGAGGAAGAAGAGAGGTAGGGCTTCGCCGTGAGAGAGAGAGATCAAATCCTGTCTCAAAACATCCAAAACCTCAAGTATATATAGGAGGAGGGACGTGGAGGGCTGGCTTGGCCTCTACTCCAAAGAGGAGATGGCCGGCTGAATTAAAGGGAGAGTCCACCTCCCACAAGGGAGGTGGATCTCCTCCTTTTAAATCCTTTTTGCCTTATCTCCTTATCTCCAGCCGCATGGGCCTTTAGCAAAAGTCTTGCCCAGCCCAATAAGGGCTGGCACACTTTATCTAACAGCCCATGTGGTCCTTTGGTCGTCACACCCCTCCCGGGGGTCCTCCGGCACCCTCCCGGCACTCCCGGTACATTACCGATGAGCCCGAAAACTTTCCGGTGACCAAAACTGGACTTCCTATATATCAATCTTTACCTCCGGACCATTCCGGAGCTCCTCGTGACGTCCGGGATCTCATCCGGGACTCCGAACAACCTTCGGTAATCACGTATACCTTTTCCCTATAACCCTAGCGTCATCGAACCTTAAGTGTGTAGACCCTACGGGTTCGGGAGACACGTAGACATGACCGAGACACCTCTCCGGCCAATAACCAACAGCGGGATCTGGATACCCATGTTGGCTCCCACGTACTCCACGATGATCTCATCGGATGAACCACGATGTCAGGGATTCAATCAATCCCGTATACAATTCCCTTTGTCTATCGGTATGGTACTTGCCCGAGATTCGATCGTCGGTATCGCCATACCTTGTTCAATCTCGTTACCGGCAAGTCTCTTTACTCGTTCCGTAACACATCATCCCGTGGCTAACTCCTTAGTCACATTGAGCTCATTATGATGATGTCTTACCGAGTGGGCCTAGAGATACCTCTCCGTCACACGGAGTGACAAATCCCAGTCTTGATTCGTGTCAACCCAACAGACACTTTCGGAGATACCCGTAGCGTACCTTTATAGCCACCCAGTTACGTTGTGACGTTTGGCACACCCAAAGCATTCCTACGGTATCCGGGAGTTACACAATCTCATGGTCTAAGGAAATGATACTTGACATTGAAAAGCTTTAGCATACGAACTACACGATCTTGTGCTATGCTTAGGATTGGGTCTTGTCCATCACATCATTCTCCTAATGATGTGATCCCGTTATCAACGACATCCAATGTCCATGGTCATGAAACCGTGACCATCTATTGATCAACGAGCTAGCCAACTAGAGGCTCACTAGGGACATGCGATGGTCTATGTATTCACACATGTATTACGGTTTCTGGTTAACACAATTGTAGCATGAATAATAGACAATTATCATGAACTAGGAAATACAATAATAACCATTTTATTATTGCCTCTAGGGCATATTTCCAACATGCATCACTAGAAATAACAAGTCCAGGTGGGGAACCTATAGCTCTATGCAACTGTTTCATGAACCATTCCCAATTGTCACCAGTTTCAGAATCAAACACAGAAAATGCTACATAATATAACCAGTTGTGCCCATCTACAGCAATGGCTGAAGCTAATTGGCCCTTAAATTTTCCATTAAGTGCTGTTGAGTCGACACCAACATATGGCCTACAACCAGCTAAGAAACCATCAATGCAAGGCTTGAATGCAACAAACATTCGGTTGAAGTGATACTTATTTCCGTTTCTCATTAGCTCTATCTCTACAATGCTCTCTGGGCTTTTATGTTCGATCTCAGCTTTCCAATTAAAAAGCAAAGGAAAACTATCTTCATAACTACCATGAATCTGATTGAGTGCAGCTCTCATACCATACCAAGTTTTGTTGTACTCCAGCTTGATGTTGTACTCATCTTGCAACTTTGCTCGAGCGTCTTTTGCACCAACACCTGGATTTTTCTTCACCCAATCATCAATCCTATCGGCAATCCATCCCTGTGAAGCCATTGTGCAATTTGCCAACTTTGTAGTTGGACAATTGTGCTCAAATGGAAGTGTTTTTATCTGTGAATAAGAAAACAACTATCTTGTAGTACCGATACCATGACTGTCCTACCAAAAATAATAGACATGTAAACAGCAACAAAGTGCCCATACCATGACTGTCCTACCATCTTGTAGTACCGATGCATGGATGCGCCATTTACATGTCGCATGTGCACATCGAGCAATAAATCTAGTGGGATCAGTTTTGATTTTAGCCAACTTAAACCCAACAATAATAGCTCGCTGCCTTATAGCTTTTCTGCAAGCCACAATGCCAGGAAAAAGAGCACCAACTCTGATGTCTGGGTTCTCGGGGTCATGCACCACAGTATACCCAGCAGGGTCAATGTCAGCCACTTCTTCCTCTTCATGGTGCGCATAATCATCTTCCTCCTGAATGTCGCCACCCTCCTCAACCGGTGTTGCCGAGGCATCCACATGGACATCATACATGTACTCATCGTCTACCCCTACATACTCCTCAACTATGTCAAATGGATCAGTTTCTACCACAGGTGCAGATTGCTTTAACGGTGAGGTTGAATGAGATGCTGCATTCTTGCTAGGAGTTAGAGGACACCGTTGAAAACCCACCAAAAGCACGTCATTGTCAGGAATTGTTGGCTCGGGCACATGACCAACATTGTCAAGCATAGGCACAGGAGTTTCAGAACAAGAGTTATCAAGCACAACAATAGCAAGTGCAAGCTTCCTCTCTGCTCTGTACATGTCAAACATCACATGAAAATCGTCGTTTTGAGTTAGTCTAACATCTTGCGCCATTATCACGTTAAAATACCAGACGGTGATACTCTGATCCCTGCCAACTCTCAACTCTGCACTTAATCCATCCATGAGAACATCCATCGTGAAATCATCAGAGTCTACATTCCATCTAATCGTTTTCCCCTTCACATATGATTTTCTACCGGTTGGTTCCTTCAGCACAAACCCTTGAACAACAAGGTCTAAGCTAAAAGCATTTGTCAATTCAAGCCTACAAATTTCATGGAAAATAGCAAAATTTAGAGAACTGATTTACATCTGTACAGAAGGTACTGTTGGGGACTCACTCGTAGATTGGCGAATCCATTTGGGTCAGCGACCGTCGGGACTCCACGGCGACGTACGAGTCAATCTGCCGCCGCCCTCCACTGTTGCATAGCTCCCGTCAGCACTGTCGAGGCCCTCCTCCCGCAAGTTGCCGTTGTCGCCGGGCTCCCGCAAGACGCCGCCGTCGCTCGTCTCCCGCAAGCTGCCGCCCTTCTCCCGCGAGCCGCCGCCGCCGCCCCTCTCCCGCGAGCAGCAGCCGTCGCCCGCCTGGCTCTAGCCACCGCCGCCGTCGCTGCGGTTTCTAGGGTTCGTCCAGTTCGGGTCGGGGTATGAGGTGAGGGAGAGGAGCGCATGTGGGGAATAGACGGATTGGAGCTGAGCTGGGTCTAGTTGGGTTGGGTCTAGATACGTATTTAGACAGTATACGCGTTGGTATTGGACATAATGGTATGGATAAAGGTATAGAAAAGTTAGAGTGGCATTTGTGCAAGTTCTGTTTTTGTAATGTTATATGTCCAACCGCTGGAAACTAGAATGGCATAGATCCAATTAACCCTATTTTTTATGTGGCACTTATCCATGTGTTTCTTCTTTCTGAATGTAGTAGGTACTTGTCATTGATCTTGGTAGTCTGAAATTATGATCTAAAAAAATAATTGATGTGCATGGGTATCAACTACAAGATTTTTTCCTTCGTGCAGACTTGTTATTTTTTGCAATTTGAGGGATGATATTGGTAGGCGTAGATAGAGAAGAAAACGAAGATGCATTTTGCATAGCTTCTCTATGGTGGTCCTTGTGTTTTCTTGGCAAAAACTAAACCATAATTTTAATAGAAAGCAGGCCGGAAAACTAAATAAAAAACATACTAGATTGGATAACTGTTTATTAATTGCCATTTTATAGTAATATATATGTCTAGCTCTGCTAGTTGCTATTCCCATTAGATATAAACTTGTCAGATGTGGGCATGTTTGCTGCATATCCCCTCCAACTTTTTAGGAACAAACCAGCTAACTTAATCTGTTCCATTTGTTTTGTACCTCAACATAAGACATGTGGTCCTATTTTTAGTCTTGCAGAAATTAGTACAAGAAAGTGAGAACAGTGACAGGCAATACCTCATACTTGTACTTTCGTTCATCCATTTGTTCAATCTGATATGCTAATGTCATTTGTCAATATCATGTTAGATTTTATTACGGGAGGGCATCCTATGATCTGCATGTAGGTCCTAAACAACTGGTGAATACTGAGGGGCGAAGAGAACAAAGAGAACACATCACTCTCGGGTAACTTTTGGTTTCATATCGAGGAAGTGGTTCAGCAATCGTGCATCCATGTCATACAAAGTATAAAATTATTTTGTTTTATTACGACCTCGTATCTATCTTTTCACATTTGCACACTCCTTTTCTTTTATTGTAATACACATTATTTGCTATATTTTTAGACAAGTGTGCTAGTAACATCTAAACAAAGCTCACCTCGAGATGTGTTCACGGTTGCATGCACCAGCATTTCAACCAAAAGCCATTTATCTCTAGTGTGGCTTCCTCAAGACTAATTGTGGACTATTTTTTTTATTAAGTTGCGCTAACTGGGTCTTTGAACTCAAGGCCTCTGTTCACACGAAAGATCAAGCAGATATGGAAAAGGACACCTAAAAAAACCAGATATGGAAAGGATGGACAATGCAGTTATACTTCAATATTGTGTGTTGTGCAGTAGAAATAAAGAGTAAAATGTGGTGAAACTAAACACCAATTTAATGGAAATCTGTGTTAAAACTATAAAATTAAGTGCCTCTTTTGTTTGTAAGATTTGAAATATAGGGAATATACTAGAATATGATGTCATGATATTGGAGATTCTACATGGATAAAAACACAATAATTAATTATAGTTGTTTTGTTGCACCATGTGAAAAATACAGAACATTTTTAGAGATTTGTGTCTTCTTTGGAGAACTTGTTCTTTTGAACTAAATAGATTTTATAAAGAAATAACTTATATGAACTGAAATCGTACAGAATTCCTTCTGAACCAAAAAGGTCCTCAAATTTTTCGCCAACGAAAAATGGTAAAATGTAACAACGGGACAATGGTCATGAGGTGATGCCGCTGCGCTCCACATGGTTCGTACAACTTCTTGCATGATGTTGAATGTTTGTGGAGGACACAAAACAAGCACTACTAATGTCAAAATTTTATGTAATTGTGGATGTCAACAAAAACATCATAGTTTGTAAACAAGTGCGATGTCTAGACAAACAGGATTTGAATTCTCATTCCATAAAAGAACGAACAAACACACGAAATCAGATTACAGCCTTAATTTATAAAACCATACTCACAAGGACGCCATAATTCACACATAACTTGCGCACAACCACAAATAAGATGGTATAGGATACTTTTCTCATCATTTCTTCTTGGCAGATTCTTTAGCCTGCTTTCTCTCTTGCTCCAACTTCACAAACAGACTGCCATCGTAGACCGCCCTGACGGTCTCCTTGTGAAGAAATCCCTCCTTATCTTTGCACAGCGAGTAGAGAACTTTCCACTCTGTGAAGCCACCCACTCTGCAGTTGTTCGTTCCAGAGAAGGAAAGAAAAATGAGCTAAAGGGCACACCTTATATTTCCATTGTTCATACTCCATATGAATGACTTACCGTCCTTTCAAATCGTTCGGCTCCTTGTTTGCTTGAAGCAACTCATTCAGTTCTTTGCCTGTTAGGGCATCAGGCCTGGTGTGAGCATGTTTTTTGAATATCTCTTCAAACTTTTCAGGAACAAACCTGCAAGTCAGATAGACCGTAAGGTTAGCACATATGCACCCATATTTCATTATCTTTGTACATGTAGATAAGACCTATGCTTTAGAGTTGTGTTGCTATCTTCACCTTTTTTAGTTACCACTGGGTGACACAATTTATCTATCGGTAGTTCAACTTCTCTACTCGTCATAGCAACACTGCCCTATGCCACAAATACCTTAACTAATCTCAGGCGACTCACATTCACCGGTAGTTTATTGTTGAGTGTGCGGCACTATGGCATATCGTCCTCCTTCAGAGTTTAGACAAAGGGGAAAGAACAAAGATAACAAAGCAGTCATAGCTGCTTCTCTTAATATTATGTTTCGAATCAAAAGGGGGTTTGACAGTCATGCATCCATATCATAAGGTGGCACGACTACTTTAGTTTCCATTAGATTTTAGGGAGTTGTGACTAACATCTATGTCACTCTCTCTCCACATTACTTTGCAAGTAATTAGCTGAGCTTTTCTAAAAATTCAGCCAGTATATATCTTCACAAATAAAGAAAATACTCCTATGTAAAAAATACATGATATTTTAGACATAGACCAGTCTTCACGAAGTATCTTCGATCACTATTATTATAATATTATTTGAATATATTAGTAGAAGAATTTACAGAAATAGGGTATATTAGTAAGAATTTAGAGAAAGAGGGAACACTACTTATGACAGATAGATGAAACAGTATTATCTTCATTTGACCAATATGAATATTTATATTTCTATATTTCAGGTTAGAGAGGTTTAATTACATGCTTTGTAAGACAGCATCTACTTAATTTGAAACGGAGGTAGGGCGGCGTTGTGCACATAAACAAATACGAGATTGCAACTAATACCTTCCATTGGCATCGTACACGCCCGAATCGCTCCCATGCTTGCCCTTGTGGATGTTCTTTACGTAGATCGGAAACTTGAAAGCCCCAACCTTCATGTTCCCCTGCAGAAGTTATAACGACATGAGAGGATTAATAATTAATGCAAAACTAGATCAATCAGCACCTCTTTGCACCTGAATCAATCCCTGTTTGCTGCTGTAAAGACTAAAGAGATTGATCATCAACTGAAAAGCCTGACAGTGCTCCTTTGTTCAGTGTTTTCGTTTTCTCTAATGAAAAAAGCAGGGGTGAATAATGCATCTTTTCTTGTTGCAATATGTGTTGGCGTGTGCATGTCCTCACGTTAGGTATATATCTTCTGTTTCTCGGCCAGAAGGTGCCTAGTCATATGGCACTCTGTCGAATACTCTGAGGTCTGAGCTTAACTGTCTCAGGCTTGTAGCAGAAGCATCTTTTGGTTACCTTAGCTCGAGCTAGATGCGCCCGATTTACTCCCGTCATCCTTTGCTCTGTCCGGGAAGGCAAAGATTTCATCCATTTTGGGAGCAGGAAGGGTTAATTTCTAGATGGTCGTCTATTTTGTCTTTGTTAACTCAAGTCGGGCTTGGCTCGAGCCTTTTCCCGGGCTCGGTCTGAGCCTCTTCTCTAAAAAAAAGAAAGAAGAAACTCGCGTCTATGAAAGGGATATATGATGCACGACCGTCCATTGCTGGCTAGAGTTCATCTGGGCCAATCTGAAGTATAGGGTTCGTGTACTTGCATGTTACCATCGCCTGCTTAGAATAAGCAAAGTGCAGATAGATCTTCCTAAAGTTTCCTTGTCTCGTTGTACAAAGGTATGCATAGCTAAATCATTGGCTATTCATTTCTCTTTAAGATTGAACCCATGCTACGTACATGAACTAATAATGTGCGGCAGCCGGCGATTTTTGTCGCACAACTTGCATTGCACCAGCGCCATGCATGAGTTTGCACTTTGTGAGTAGTCTTATATATGACCGTACATCTAAATCAAGCATCCATGTAGTTTATGCTCTGTTCGTATACTACTCAAATCTTGTTAACCAATTCCAAAAAAAGAAAAAAAAACTTGTAAACCGACTATGCTAAAGTAGCAAACCTATGCATGTCTAAGTTTCTTGTGAGGGAACATGTCAATCCGGGCAGTGGCGGAGCTTGAGCAAAATTCAAGAGGGGGCAATTACTTGAAGGGGAGCAAATTAATAGGAAGGGAGGGGCTAATCTCTAGTTTATACCTTAGTTAGGCTTAAAATATAGCATATGCTTTGGTGGATGCAAAAATTAAAGGGGGGCATGGCCCCTGTTGGTCTCCACGTAGCTCCGCCACTCAATCTGGATAAAAGTTCTAGAGCTGGCATTGGTGATTGCATTTTTTCTGAATTTATTTTAGTCTTTCCGGCGCTTTACTTTTAATGGTATGCCATGTCCGTCAACGTAGCTTAATCTTTCAAAGATGCTATAGAGATTTGACATGCGTGCGTGTGCTCACAAAGGTGAGCGCTGTGCCCCGTGTGTATGTGAGAGTGTGTTTTGGAAGAAAAAATATACTTATATGCAAAAGCACCCACATTAACTCTGAAAGCAACTAGGCATGAAATAGGCACACCAAGCTTTGCCCCCACAACAGAACAGTAGAGTAACAGGTTACGCATCTCAGTCATGCACAGAGAGATCGATCATGAAGGGGGGAGAACAAGAGAGAGAGCGGGAGTTTCTGTTGCGTGCATACCGGGACCGTCTTAGGACCGAGCAATCCGTTGATGAAGACAGCGCTGAAGGCGGACAGCGCGACGCCGCACCCGATCGCCCGGAACCCTGCAAAACCCAACCACACCGTCAGTTTCCCATCGCGAGAGCAATCCGGAACGAGCTGTGCCGTTTCCGGCGTGATTTCTGCCGATTGATCGGCGTGTGTGTGTGCGCGCGCACAGCGCGCGCCACGTAGGTACAGTACCTTCGTAGGTCTCGGAGGGGTGGATGACGCCGTCCTTGTTCCGGTCGAAGAAGGCGACGTGCCGCTGCAGCGGCGTCAGCTCGTGGTTGTACACGTCCGCCATGGAGGCGGACTCCTCCTCCTTGCCCTCCTTGGCCGGCTGCCCACCTGGCCGCAGCACACACAGGAGCACCGTGTGGTGAGCAGGAGCGCTAGAGGCTTGCCGACGCCCCAGCCCCACAGAGCGTGGAGCCATGGCGGATACCAGGTGGTATATGCTTCTCAGTCATCAATATATATACGTATAGCTGGCCGGTAGATCGATCGAACTAACCTGCGGCGACCGCGGGCTTGGACGCCATGGATTCCATCGAGACAGGGGGGAAAGGTTGCAGGGAGGAGGAAGAGGTGCTGATGCCAAAGTGGTGAGGACGGAGGGCGGTTGCGATCGGTGGCTTGTGAGTGGTGTACTGGTAATGGTATCCACGGCGCGTTCGTGCGTGCGTGGGGCATATATGTAGGCGATGTGCTCGTCGACGGAGCGCGCGCGGGCCCCTCGCCAGGCTAACGCGCACAGAGAGAGAGAGACAGAGACACAGCGCTTAATTGAATCGATTTCTTTTTTTTTTTGAAACGGAAAATTGAATCGATTTCGCTCTCGTCTTCGCGAATATATCCCGTTGGTTTCTTGCTCTGCTTCCTGTGACGTCGCACCGCACCGCCCTGGGCTTGGGCTTGGAGTCGGAAGGAAGCCGGCCGACGTCCCGCGCGACGACGGCGATGTGCGGCTGCCCGCCGTACCCGTGAACGCGGCGTGTTCTTCCGTCGCTGGTAAGTAAACGCAATGAGTGCGAGAGGAGCGCGGTAATGGGCTGATTGCTTCCTTGTCGATCTTTGATCGTGGCGTGTAGTACTATCTTCGAGAAAAAACAAGAGCAGACTGTCGCGCGTCACTTGTGGTCAGATCGAGTGACTTCGCGGTGGTGTCGCGGAGGCTTAATTGCAGCACACGCATGGCCGCCTTTACCTGTTCTCTGATGTGATGTGATGGCCACGGATCAAAGGAGCTCGATCGAGCTTGCGGCGGCGGGATGACGAACGACGGCAAAGGCTAGACCGGTGCATGCGCTGCTGCTGATTTAGGGGGGGCTTGGCCATGATGACATATGTGTTGCCACATGCCGCCCGTGCATGCATATGCATGGGGCTTGTGCCACGCGCTGCGATTGCACGGTTCCGTCCAGTCGCCGTCGTGTTTGCCGGAGAGGAAGAAAAATGTTCGTCTCGCCGTCAAGGTGGCCCCTGCACCTCTTTTTTTCCTCATACCTTTTTTTCAACCCTGGGCCCGTTGCACGCCACAAGCCCGTAGGCTATACCCTGGCCCAACGAGGCCAAATTCGTCTTAGCTTTAGTGTCATGTCTTACGAAAAGTAATTTTATGTCAAAAACATGTTTATATTATGGGATGGAGGAAATACTTCTAAAAAACACTAAAAATGGATACTTTTGAAAATTTGGAGTTTGTGAGCTCGACCTCATATGCATCCTTTATTATAGTAAAATTTTAAAAAATGTTTTTTAAGACACAAACATTGATGCGTGTTTCACATGCATGCAAATTTTCATCATGATATGACACTGGTGAAGGTCTAGAAAAATCATGCTCCATTTTGAAGCATCAATTTTGTTTTTCTACCCAAACATCTATGAATGATGTTTCATCTCAAAAAATTGCATGCTTTTGAAACACACATCAATGCTTTTTTGTCAAATTATGATTTTTTTTAGATTTACTGTAGTAAAGGATGCATGTGAGCTCGAGCTTACAAGAGTACTTTTGGGCCACTCAACTGTATTTTTCCTATCCCGTGTGTTTTGTGTTTCCTTCCTTTTTATATGGAATCCTAGTTCAAATTCCTAAGAATAAAATGCCCTAATTTTCTGCCCACTCTTTTCCTGTATGCATGCAAACTTGACGTGTACTGACTACTATTGTTTTCGGGAGACATGTATACACATCCAAACTTTTTCATTCCAATTCTAATGGATCATCATCTACCCTGCAAAAAAAGAATCCCTTATATCCATATTACTTTATTTTTTGCGAAAAGGATCAGATCTTATAAAAGTTCATCGAAAATACAAAACATCTCACATACAATAGAAATTACATCGAGATTCCGAGACCAATGAACGACCATTACGGCTGCCAGAACGAGCCGCCGACCCGCTACTGTCGTCGCCCCCCTACCGGAGTCAGCTTGACATTGTCGATGGCAGCCGAGAAGTCTTTGTGCATGTGTCCCTAAGGACCAACGCCCTAAAGCCACGGTCGTTGTCATTGAAGTCTTGCATAGATCTGAAGTATCTAACACTAAATGTCATCACATAATTAATGAGAAACCATAACCTCATTGTCCCAGAGAGACACCAGAAATCTACGTCGAAGCTTCGCCAACTATGTCCAAACGGACGAACTCGAGGGGTTTTGAAACCCCAAAGACAAACTCAAAGAAGAAACGTTGCCATCCGTCCAATAACCACACCCGCGAGGACTAAAAAACTCTAACCCAAACTACTATCCGGAGTGAAGGCATCGGGACTCCTCTCCCCGCCGCCAGTCGCAGGAGCAGCAGGCAGAGAGTGAGGCGAATCCACGGGGCTCACCGGTGAAATCCGAAGGAGAAAATTCATCGTAGCCTCTTTAGGGCTTAGGGGAGGAAACAAGAGAAGGTTGTACACCGATCCATATTAATATGGATTAGAGGAAGTAAGAAATAATCTGGTAGATCATCTAGGTCAACAGATATATCTATTGCAATGGGTCACTAGTAGAAAATAGGGCTTTCGTCACAACTCGATGTACACATTAGTTCCGGTTGCATTACGAACCGGGACTAATGTGAGCATTAGTCCTGGTTCGAGCGGCTAGGGCATCAGTCCCGGTTCAAATGAGACCTTTAGTCCCGGTTGGAGACACCAACCGGGTCTAAAGGGGGTTGAGGCTTTAGTCCCGGTTGGTGTCTCCAACCGGGACTAAAGGTTAGACCTTTAGTCCCGGTTGGAGACACGAACCGGGACTAAAGGGGTCCTTGAAAGTTTCTTTTTCTGTTTTTCTGTTTTTAGTTTCTGTTTTAAATTGCTTATATCTTTTAGGATATTTGATGTTTTTGAGTGATTCTTTTTGCATTAGATTCAAATTTTTGTCTAATTTATGTTTGTGCCATAAGTTTTCAAATTTGAATGGTTTAAATTTGAATTTTTTCAAATTTGCTTCAAACACTAGATTGTGAATAACCTTGATACTTCGAAGGAGATGGTCCAGTTTGTACACGAAGTGCGTCCAGTTTTTGCCGTAACCCTCTCAACTTTTTAGCACAAGCTTTGTGGATGAAATGATGATACCATGCCAAGTTTTAACCTTTTCAGAGTTCATTTGTAGTGTTTTTCAATTTTAGGGTCATTTAGCTCAAAAAATCATTAAATGCATGAAAAATAGCAAATGAAGTTAGAAATGGGTTAACTCTGGCTTGGTTAACCTTAGTTGTGACTCTGGTTGGGACGATGCTAGCATATGTAGTCGACGGTATGATTGGATGGACACCAAGCCAGACTAAAGGGGTTTTGAAATTTTCAAACTCTACCCCCCGTGGACCGCCTTTTTGAGTTTTCTAGAAAATAAACAAAAATGATAAAATCTTCAAAAAATAAAATCCTTTGAGATGTAGTTAGGTTTTAGTGTCTAGTTGGTATAGAAATTTTGAAATATGAATTTTAACCGTTTCTGCAAAAAAAATGAAAAAAAAATGTAAAACAGCCATAACTTTTGCATACGACGTCTAAAAAAAGTTTAATATATCAAAAAAACTAGAGAAAATTGGGACTCGATTTCACCCGGGTTTACCTGGTGAAGTTTTCTCAGATTCTCGAAATTCCAAAAGTAAAAAAAGTTATTTCAAAAAGAAGATTTTTTCCTACAAAATCAAAAAAATAATTAATAAGTATAATTTTATTTTAAAATAAATAAATGATGTCATATTTGGATTCCTCACATTTTTCTGATAATAATGGATCTATTATTTGTTGAATTTCGATTTACAGATTTAAAGATATTAATTATGCCATATGAATTGAATATATGGCAAAAAAATGAATAAAATAATAATATTACTTATTTATTTTCATAGAATTTCAATATTATTATTACTTATTTTGTTTATTTTAATAATTGTTTGGAATTCAAAAAATTAAATAATGTGACATCAAGACCTAAGGGTTAATAGGATTGATAGCTTACTATTGTCAAGAAAACAACAAGTGCAAACTTGAAAAAAAAGGATGATAGAACTCGAAAGTTAAGCGTGCTCGGGTTAGAGCAGTGAGAGGATGAATGACCGGCTGGAAAGTTAGATGGTTTGGAATGAGTGGTGATTAGAGATTAAATTGTCAAATAATTCAAAAGCAGTGAGAAGGAGTGATTAGAGATTAAACTGTCAGATAATTCACAGATTTTAAAATCAGAAGAAAATTGAAAAACAAAATAAAAAATTATTTAAAAAATATCTTTAGTCCCGGTTTGTAACACCAACCGGGACTAAGGGTCCCGCTCCAGAAAGCTGCCACGTGGAGGGCCTTTAGTCCCGGTTCGTAACACAATCGGGACTAAAGGGTGGAGGCTTTAGTCCCGATCCTTTAGTCCCGGTTCCCCCTCTAAAACCGAGACTAAAGGCAAACCGGGACTAAAGGCCAGTTTTTTACTAGTGGGTAACATCATCTTGTTTTAAGAGATTAGTCTTTCTTTAAATTTCTTTCACCTTCCAGTGTTAACTTTAGCGGTAAGAGATATGCTAATACCGCCGGATTCTGAAAAGATTTCATCAAAATTTATCCCAAATCGTTCTGACCAAGACGGAGCTGCACCACCCTTTTCCTTAGAAGTTTCATGCGATTGTGGATGAATCGTGGTGGGGTGCCCGGGGATTGTATGCAACCTTGCCTGTCTAATTTTCAGTAGCCACGTACGGCCGACTAGCAGGCGGCGACACGTTCATTCTCCGGCCCGATCGAGGAGCAATATCCCGGAACGTGATTCGATGGACGCGACCGGTTGCTTCGCCCCCGCGCGCACACACACCACCACGGGGTGCGGACGGCCGCGAAGTTCGATGACGATCTGGCAGCGGCCGCGCGCCTTGGCGACGCGTGCAAACAACCGGTCGACTAGAGTCTCGAGACCACCACCCCAACATTCCCCACCGGATGTGAAGTAAAGATTCTGCGCGGGGGCGTCCGCGCACGCAAGCAACGACGGGAGGCAGGCCGTGGCGTCGAGAGGACCGGCGGGTCGTCCTCGTCGTCTTCGTGGGCGGCCACGACGCACCCTGGTAGGCCTTGGTAGAGTTCCGACCAACACCACCGGGAGGTCTTGACGTGTAGTACCATCCGACACCCCGATCAATCAAACGTCCTACGAGAATGCAACGCATTGATCTCGACGTCAGGTAGAGTGCGTACGTGTGCGCGACCAACAGGCAGGTCGCTAAAGCAGTGGCCAACCTTTCCGAACTAAGCACAACAAGGTAGGCATACATCACAGTACAGGGAGTTAATCATCATGCATCGTGTTGGGCAGGAGAGCTACGTGATCCTGCAATTCACAAATATAAGATGTTTCGAATAGTTCAATGTGAACTATATAGGGACTAAAATGGGTGAATAGACACAATACAACATGTCTATATACGAGCACGGATTTGTGATGGCCTAAAAAGTTTGGAAGGCATATTTTCAGGTTTTCAAAAAATATTTAAAAATTCCATGGAAACTTATATGTGTTTCGCACAAATGTGTAAAAAAACGTCTGAAATATTGTGATTTATAAGTTGTAGATGAAAAAAACCCAGCCCAAAGAACAACAAAATCGGTCCATTTTGTAAATAGGTGTTTGTCTTTTTTATAGGCCACATGTGAAAGTGTAATGTTATGAAATTTTGCACATACATAATATACATGTGTATGAGCTATGTTGGCAAAAATGTGATGAAAGTATAATGTTTCCTTCACGCCAGACTATTCGGAGCCCAAAGGCCGGCCATAGCGCTCTTAAGCCGTTGTATTGTGTGACCGTTGTATTGTGTGGCCGTTAATGAAGGCAATCCCGTTTAGAAAAAAATGTTAATGATGGCAAGCCCCTTCATGGGTCCTCAGGTCGCAATGGGACAAATATCCAGGGGAAACTAAATTACAATGGAAATCAGTGAGGAAAACATGTGAACAACTCAGAAAACAAAACATGTGAAGACTGTTTTTGAAGTTTAAAATAATCTTTAAAAATTCATTGAATAAGCATGTTGAAGAGATGGTTTTTCTTTAGATATGTAAAATTCTAAGTTCAAACACAAAAAAGCTATAAGGTATAAAAAAACAAATCCAGCAATGCATAGTGCAAAATAGTTAAACATCACTATTTATTACTTAATTTGTTTTTTAATACATCATAAATGAATTTCTGTTTGGTCTTGATATTTCACATTGCTGAACGTAAATGCCACTCCCCTGCAAAAAAGAAAAACAGTAAACCTCACTACTCTTGTCGAAAAGGTTTCATCATCGATGTGCACAAGTACAAACTTTATATATATATATACATATATATATATATATATATATATATATATATATATATATATTTCGACAAGAGTAGTGAGGTTTACTGTTTTTCTTTTTGGTGAAACCAAGTGAACATCAAGCTCAGATACAAGTTGATGTTTTTTTTTGTATGGGGCGGGAGGGAGGGGGGATTCATACACATTAGTTATCTGGAGATTAGTACCAATGTCTGTATCTTGAAGATAAAAAGGAAGATCGAATGTGATAAGGAGTTAGTTGTTTGGCGAGACATAAATGAACAAAGAAGAACAACATATGTAAAATGTTTTACAAACGCGACAAGATATTACCCAGTTTGCAAGCAGTTTCTATACATTTACAATGAGGCTCCCAATCTCATTCCAGGAAACATGAAACCAGAAACAAATGAAACCAAACGACCACAACATGGCGAAAAAGGGTTTCTTCCGTTTTGTATTTCAAAGCAATGAACATCATACACAGAGCATTGCTGGGGCGAGCAGCGCATCAAGTCCAAAAGGAAAAGAAGAAACAAATGCTAACAATGGCACCTCAAAAAAGAGCGGATGACCCGCCACCGTTGCGTCCTCCGTAGACAAACCACCACACCCCGAGGCTCCGATCCACCGCGTGCCAAGCAGCACCTTCAAGAAGGGATGCGACGCCAACGACGCTGTAGTCTTAGGGTTTTCCCCGACACGCGGACGGAAGTAGGGGATGGCTACCACCGACACCCTTCAGGAACGAATGATAGCACCCGCCGATGTCACCACACCGGAGCCGAACGAACCGACAAGGATTTCTCCCACACTCCAAACCCCATCGTCCAACCGGAGCCGACCAGCCAAACCACCGCCCAACACCATGCGCCACCAGGGTTGCGCCATCACCCACACTGTCTCATTGTGAACACCAACACGAGGCCAAGAAGACTGGAGAGAAGAGCCAAACGACGGAGCAAGAGCACCGAAGCCGAGCAAGAGGGAATCCACCTCCACCGCCATCGTGCGGGAGGCCTGCGCCTCCGGCACCGAAGTGCTCGATGACCAGACACGACAACAGGGCATACTAGGCCACCCCTAGCCCGGCCAGGCCCGAAACGGGCCCGCTAAGCCCGCGGATTATGCTGTAGCAGGCTGGCGTCGATGCTGCCAGCACCCAGCCGCTCGAAGCCACTCCCCCGCCTCCCGGAAGTTCCATCGCAGACCCGCCTCGCCATCGGCCCACTTAGGCCCAGATGGGTGCCGCAGGGCCCAGATATAGGCCGAGTGGCCGCCGCCAGAACGCGTTGCTGCACCACCCCACCGCTAGCGATGATGACGCCGCTTAGCCGAACGCCCATGCCGCGCTGGGGAGCACCGCCGCCACCCGGACCGTCGTCGCCTAGGAGCACCCACTGGTGCAGCTCCGCCTCGCGTCGGAGAGCCACCGGGAGGGGAAGGTCAGGGGGCCACCGTCACTAGGATCCCCGGGGCCAGGCCGACCACGGGCGCCATCGACGACGGCGGGGAGGAAGGGAAGAGGGGGGCTGGAGGAAGGGGAGGTCGACGCGCGGCCGGTTGCCCGTGGGAGCGACACGGTCGCGAGAGGGGGAGTGTGCCTCGAACGGGGGAATCAATCATTGAACCAAACAACCACAACATTAAATTGAGGCATAGAACTCACAAGCACAACACCTCAATCTACAAATACTTGCACAGAACCACAAATAAGCGGGTATCGGGAGACATTTCATCATTTCTTCTTAGCAAGTTCTTTAGCTTCCATTTTTTTTCTCGCTCCAACCTCTCAAACACGCTGCCATCATAGACCGCCTTGATGGTCTCCTTGTGAAGAAATCCATCCTTATCTTTGCACAGCGTGTAGAGAAGTCTCCACTCTCCAAAGGCACTAATACTTCCATGTTTTTTTATATTCAAAAGCATGAGCCTAAAAAAGAATGTGCTGCTTACATTTTTACATTGTTAATACTTCAGATGAAGTAATCTTACCGTCCTTTGAAATCTTTAGGGTCCATGTTTGGTTTCAGCATCTCTCCCAGCTCTTTGGTTGTTAGGGCATCAGGTCTGGTGTGGGCATGCTTCTTGAATATCTCCTCAAACTTTTCAGGAACAAACCTGGAATTTTGACAAACTATAAGTTAGTAAGTATGCACCCATGTTAGTCATCGCTTGATGCTGCCGGGGGTAATCCTACTTTTAAAAACAAATGCACCAATGTTAATCCTTTTAGGGAAGAACGCCAATGATCTACTCCTTCTAAAACAAATTAGCGTTGGGAAATGCAATTTTGCAATAGTAGGACTTCCCTGGCATCATACACCAACATTCTATTATGTCACAGCCATATGTTGGCAACCATATCTTTCACCTGTGTTTAACAAAGGGGAAAGAAAGGCACAATATTCCTAGATCGTTCATAGTCATGCATCCATATCATACGTATGGTAATGTTTTGAAGAAGAAAAAACGCCCTACATGTATATGTGTAGATATGCCCTATATATGTACTTGTAATATTCCATTCGTAATTATTTACATTTGTGTACAATACACATAAAGGGCGTGGACCTATAATAGCAAAAGCATACAACTATATATTCACATGTACACCTTACCCCTATGAGCTTGTGAAGAGATCGATTGGCCAACGAGCAAAAGGGAGTCTGCATGCATGCGTACCAGTACCATCTTGGGCGTGAGGAAGGCGTTGATGAAGACAGCTGCGACAGACATGACGATGCCGCACCCAATGACGCGTAGCCCTTGGTAGGTCTCGAACGGGAAGATGATGTCGTCCCTGTTCCTGTCGAAGAAGGAGGTGTGCTTCTACAGCGGCGTCAGAGTATAAGAATTCAGAGAAGACCTAAATATTATCCATGCATATAAGAATTCAAAGAAGACTTAAATATTAATCATGAATAATCTTAACATAAACCCACAATTCATCGGATCCCAACAAACACATTGTACAAGAGTGATTACATAAGATAGATCGCCATGGGAATCGCGGTGATCTTGGCAATGAAGCACATAGAGAGAGAGAGAGAGAGAGAGAGAGAGTCATCTAGGTACTAACTACGGACCCGTAGGTCTATGGTGAACTACTCATACATAACTATGGGATCAACAAGGTTGAAGTACATGCCCGCCGTGATCGATCCCCCCTCCCGTAGGGCACCGGAACAGGGCTCCAGATGAGCACACGATGGAACAGACACTTGCGGTGGCGGAAAAAGTGTTTCGGGTTGCTTCTTAGGGTTTTTGGGATTACTGTGAATTTATAGGACATAGAGGAGGGTTAGAGGCCGAGGGAGGTGGCCCCATGCCATCAGGGCGCGGCCACCCCCTTGGGCACACCCCGTTGGCTTGTGGCCACCCCATGTGGCCTCCGGTCTCCTTCCAAAGCTTCTAGGTCCTTATTTTGTCTAGAAAAAATCGTTGATAAGTCTTGGGGTATTTGGATTTCATTTGGTACAATATTCCCGAAAGTCCAAAAACATGCAGAAAACAACAACTGGCACTTGGCACTGGGTTAATATGTTAGTGCTCAAAAATAATATAAATTAGCAATTAAATTCCTAAAAGGCATCCTAGAATGATATATAATAGAATGGAACAATCAAAATTTATAGATACGGTTGAGATGTATCACTCTCCAAAAGGTAATAGATGTGGTATGGATAATAAACTCCTTGCTCTAGTGCTTCACAAGATAGTCTCCTCAATACTCAATAACTCTCTCATAGAATTTGGCTTGGTAGAAAAGATTGACAGAGTGGAAAGCAACTTGGGGAGGCTAAAAGTCATATAGTTGGAGACGAAGATTTGGATCTCAACACATGAGTAGGTGGTTCTCTCTCAGAAGATGAATGGTGGAAGTGTTTGCTTGTTGTGAGTGCTCTCACTAAGAATGACAAGGAGGTGGAGGGGTATATATAGTCATATCCCAAAATCCAACCATTACAACATTATTACCAAACTCGGTGGAATCGAAGTAAAAACTCGGTTGCACCCACTAGTGCAAAATGTCCTGATTTTTTGGCTTCTAGATGAGACCGATATACATCATCTCGGTGAGTCCGATTTGGTTGGCCTAGGCAGTTCCTCACTTCGGTGGCACCTGAAAGAACATGGATGTCGCCTAGAGGGGGGTGAATAGGCGCGTTAAAATAATTACGGTTTAGGCTTGAACAAATGTGGAATAAAACTATCGTTTAATTAGTCAAGCACAAAACCTAAAACAACTAGGCTCACCTATGTGCACCAACAACTTATGCTACGCAATATATACAACTAGGTGATAGCAAGATATATAACAAGAAACAATATGGCTATCACAAAGTAAAGTGCATAAGTAAAGGGGCTCGGGTAAGAGATAACTGAGGCACGCGGAGACAACGATGTATCCCGAAGTTCACACCCTTGCGGATGCTAATTTCCGTTCGGAGCAGTGTGGAGGCACAATGCTCCCCAAGAAGCCACTAGGGCCACCATAATCTCCTCACGCCCTCGCACAATGCAAGATGCCATGATTCCACTCAGGGACCCTTGAGGGTGGTCACCGAACCCGTACAAACAAGGTTGGGGCAATCTCCACAACTTGATTGGAGGCTCCCAACGACACCACGAAGCTTCACCACAATGGATTGTGGCTCCGAGGTGACCTCAAATGCTCAGGGCAATCTCCACAACCTAATTGGAGACCCCGAAGCTTGCCCGGAGCTTTGCACCACAATGATTGAGCTCTGAGGCACCACCACCCGTCTAGGGCGCCAAAGCACCCAAGAGAACAAGCTCTAGGGTGCTCAAACACCCAAGAGTGATAGCTTCTCAACTTCTCACTTCCACGTATCACCGTGAACTCAAACCTATGACCAAATGCAATATTAAGGGAACACGGAGTGCCCAAGTCCTTCTCTCCCAAATCCCACCAAAGCAACTAATGCTAGGGAGGGAAATGAGAGGAAGAACGAAGAAGAACATGAAGAAATCCAAGATCTAGATCCAAGGGGTTCCCCTCACTTAGAGGAGAAAGTGATTGGTGGAAATGTGGATCTAGATCTCCTCTCTATTTTCCCTCAAGAACTAGCAAGAACCATTGGAGGGATTGAGAGTTAGCAAGCTCTAAGAAGGTCAACAATGGGGGAAGAACACGAGCTCAAAGGATGAGGTCCATTGGAGAGGAAGACCCCCTTTTATAGGTGGGAAATAATCCAACCATTATCCTCACAGCCCGCACAGAGCACTACTACCACTCCAAGGAGTGGTACTACCGCTAGGGTGGTAGTACCCCTTTGAAAAACAACACCGAGGAGGCAAAAGGCCAGTAGAACCGCCGGAGCGGTACTATCGCTCGTCCTCACGGTACTACCGCTATGGATAGCGGTACTACCGCTCCGGGTAGCGGTACTACTGCTTGTGAGCGGTACTAAAAAATTACATCCATGCCTACCACGGCTGGACATAACATGAGATTTTGGTTCGGAGCGGTAGTACCGCTCTTGGAGCCACGGTAGTACCACTCCGGAGCGGTAGTAAAAAATTACATCTGCTCTAGCCGCGGTAGTACCGCTGTAGCCTTTTAAGAACACCAAAACTGCCACTACTTTTGCAAACGGACTCCGAATTCAATGAAACAAAGTTTGTTGGAAAGCTAACGACATGTTCTAAAACAATCTTGATTTAAATATCAATAAGAAGGAAATGAGAAAAGTCCCATAAGAAAATGGTGAGAACCCTTCCACAAATAAGACCGGTAAAACTTCCAACACCGAAAACGCAATAGACGAAGCATATGTAATCCGTTTTCGATGTACTAGAGCTTGTCACGAAGATAAAAACAAGCTCAAGAACCCACATAGAGAAAAGCCAACCAACAACCAAGAAATATGATGATGCCAATAATGCAATGGTTTGAGCTCTCAACGAACGATACGACCAAGCTACTCACTTGAGAGCCCCCCCCTTGATAGTACGGCAATCGATCCTATAACCCGGTCTCTCAACTACCACCATGAGACCGGTAAAATAGAAAACCCTATCAAGGTCAAACCTTAGCCTTGCGCATAGTCCACTTGAGCTAGATGATGATGATCTTGAGTTCCTCAAGATGGACCACCTTTCTTGATTGTGTTGGCTTGATGAAGACTAGATGATTGCTCCCCCATACTCCACTATGGGCGAGCCACTCTTCGACACATCTTCACAAGTCCATTGTCACCACAATGAACGGCGAGCCTCAAGCATGATCTCTCCGTGATGCTTCACTTGATCTTGCACATCGCAACCATGATGACGATCTCCACTTGATGTCATCTTCCATGGGATGTATGGGATCTGCATCTTGATGCAAGCCCATGGAAATATACCTAACCCCACAAAGAAATCTCGCGTAGACCATGGGTTAGTACACAAAGCATAATGGACAATGCTTACCACACCATGGGATCAATTGATCCCTCTCGGTACCTCTTGTATGCTTTGTGTGTTGATCAACTTGATTCACTTTTTGACTTAGTCTTGATCAACCTTGTATCTTAGCTTCTCTCTTCGTAAAGATGATGTCTTGAAGGTAAACATGAATGCTTACACAATCTTCCTCTTCAAGACATGCTTGCAATAAGCTCAATTCCCACATGACCAATCTTTGGATAAACCTTGAATACCACCTTGGTCACCATATAAACTCCTTGAAACCAACAAATGGACTCCAAGAAGTACCTATGGACAAATCCTTAGAATATAACTCAAGGCAACCATTAGTCCATAGGGGTGTTATCAATTACCAAAACCACACATGGAGAAATGTGCTCTTACAATCTCCCCCATTTTGGTAATTGATGACAACCACTTTCAAGAGAGTTTATATAAGTAAATAAGCACAACCAAGCACATAGAAATGCAATGCATGGATGTGAGATGCAAATGATTAAGCAACAAAAGCAAAACTCTCAAAGCATTCCAAACTAAACTCTCTAAACTTCTCCCCCATTGGCATCGATTGCCAAAATGGACGAAAAGTTTAGAAAGCCAATATAATAGGTGTTCCTCCAAATTTTTTGTATATCTCAAAATACGTGTGCAAAGAAATACACATATCCAATGATAAGTAGTTGGAAGAAGACAAACTATATTGAGAACCCAAAGATTGCAAAAAGGATCGTATGGCACAAAGACATACACCAGAGCGAAGCAAGCAATCAAAAGATACTAATTGGAACAATCAATCACATGGACCAACGAGCCACATGAATAAAAGATATTATTATATGGGCAAAAAAGTGTTTATAAAGAAACTAGAGGAGATCACCATGATTTGTGCACAAATAAGAATTTTTGTATTTGAATACAAGTGCACAAAATAGGATCATGACTCCCCCAAAATCAATATAAACACACCACAAGTGCAAGCAAGTAGATAAGACAATGAGCATAGTACTTGCACCAAACATACGGTTGAGCAACATGTAAAAGAGGAAATCTTAAGAATAGGCTCAACCAAAATGATGTGTGTGAGTCATGGCAAAGCACTTGAGAAGACTAGTATAAGGATGAGCCTAAAGCATCAACATAGTCTTGATGAAATGAGACACAAAGTGCAAACCATATACTTCCCACATACAAACCACTAGCAAAAGCGTTCATGAGATTACTAATAGGAAAATTAAAAGACAAAGCTTGTGACAAACCCTAGTGAAGATAGGAAAATGATATCATTGTCAAGAGGAGAGATACCAATCGAAATGGCAAAACCCTCGTGAAGACAAGCATGAGGAAAATAATATTCACCACCAAAGAGTGCATCAACATGCTAGGATATAAGATCCGCACTCAAGACAAATTCTTTCACGAAACCACCATGGAAATAAAATGAGAATGCAACGGTGGACGTGAAAGAAAATAGGACATCAACTAGAGATGTAACTTCTATCATGTGTATAAGATTCTAGGTAGAGGACAATTATGACGATTTATCCACAAATAATGATGCACATACGAAATAGTTACAAGAAGGAACAAACAAGATATCCACAAGGAAGTCAAAAGTATACCAATAAGATCTTTGCTTGAAAGCGTAGCACATAGCCTAATATTTCTTATTTTACATAAATGAACTCCCAATACACGAACATCAAAGACATCACAACTAGCAATATGACATCATCGTTGAGACTCTTTGAGAAAGGAAACAAGTACCATAAGAATGACTCAAGAAATTCCTTCCATGATGCAACCTATAAACAGTTGAATGCGAGAAATGTATGCATGAAGTAGATACTTGTTACCGAGATAACATTGGATTGATGTAGTAGACAATGGTTCTTCGATCATCCTAGCAAGGCTCCAATAAGCACATGGTGTCAACACCTTCCTTGTAAGTGAGACGAGTGTCCAATGTATCTCCAATTTTTCCTAGAACAACACCACAAACAAAGTGGTACCCAAACTTATTGGGACCAAAAAGTTAGTGTACCAACAATATATAGGACAAAACTCCACACAAATATGTGCATATTGATATGAAATTGAATTTAATGCACACTTTAGCCAATTTATGTCATAGTGGAGTTTCCCCTATATATTGGGTCAAGGAAAGAGAACATGCCAACGAAAGTATATGTAGTAAATATGCATGCGCAAGGCTTTCGAGGATCAAATCAACACACAATTGATAAGACACCGAGAGAAAAGGAATCAAGTGAAAATAAGATATCAAACAAAAAATCACTTGACGGATACCAACTAAAATATATATCAAGAA
Organism: Hordeum marinum; assembly: GCA_022496015.1. NCBI lineage: Eukaryota > Viridiplantae > Streptophyta > Magnoliopsida > Poales > Poaceae > Hordeum > Hordeum marinum. Next base: position 145,484,098 of record CM039678.1, read on the forward strand.
TGAGATATCCATTGACACATGCCAAATAGAAGGAAACAAGATACCTATTGAAGGAAAACAAGAGGTATCAAGTTACCAAAAGAGAGCTAGGTTCCACAAACCACACCCTCCACAAATTTTCATGCTGGCACAATGTACCATAGAGAAAAGGCTTGCCTCCCACCAACACACACTTGATGAGGATCCAAAGATTTTATGATAAACACATAAAGAGAGTGTTCTAAAGAAAATAGGAGGGCTCCCCCAAGAGATGTGCATTATATAGAATTTACATTTGGATACAACATGCACTTGATGGGATCATCACTTTCCCTATATCTATAGAAACACTAGACATGCTCAAAAAGATCCACAAGAGACAAGGGAGACAAAAGTTAAACAAAATACAATGTAAAGATGATTAGCAATTTCTATCATGAAAGGATACCAAATGTCGAAGGACAAGAAGTAATTCAAAATATTTCCTATTGGTAGATTGCAAAGAAATCCAACATCATCTTTACATGTAACTCATAAGCAAATGACACTTGTAGAGGTAACATGCCACCTAGGAACAACATAAATTATAATATCAAATCTAAGTGGCAATAACTCAAATGTACACATTATGTGGGCTTGTAATATGCACATAGCATATTACGCCCCCATAATGTGGTAACCCAACGATAATAACAAGTGGCAAATGAAATATAACAACAGATGATTAATGGACCTTTTAGAATTTGAATTTCTCATGAAAAGACATACCACATAGAAGCTAGATAATCTTGTAATATCAATACTAAGAGGTATTCCTCATGTACACATATTTTTAGGATTGTGAAGTGCACAAAGCACATCACTCCCCCAAAATGGGATAATCCATTAATCTCTCAAGAGAGCCAACTAAGATAAGACAGGATCCAAAAAGGCTCTACACAAGACTCACACATACATGATGTGCAACCCATCATACATACTTGATTTCTCAAGATAAACAAATAGGAAGCACAACATATACAAACACATGCAAGGTACAAAACCACAACATGCAAAGGGGCAAGTAACTAACAATGTATTCAATTTAAGTACAAGTTACCGCAAGAAGGAACATTGGATATAAGATAGAAACTTGATAATCCACATGACTTGGCTTGAGATAATATGAATGATGAAGATCCCTTAATTATTCATGATGTAGTCAAGTCACCAATGCCCTCCAACAATGCCTATTGATCAAGTTTGAGCTTGTTGGTCCCCAACCAAGTTGGGTCTTAAGAGGTTAGCCACAATAGGCTTGGCTACCCAAATGGTTATTTTCTTGACACCACTTTGAGTACCAACACATTTGGCAAACACATTGCCAAGCTTATCCTTTCCATGAGAATAGATATCATCAATAATGATTGGGTTGGATAAGTTACCTTTTGTGCAAGAAGAGGTGAAGTGACCCTTCTCACGACATAGGTAGCAACATTTACCCTTTGCTTTCTTCTCAATTGATTTCTCAACTTGAAGAGCGGTGACTTGGGTCTTCTTGGGAAGATGCCTTTCTTAAACTTGTGGTTGAGCATGAGATTGAACTTGTGGCCGCTTCCCTTGTTGCTTGTTACTTTGGGGCTTCTTCTTTAATGGGAAAGATCTAACATGGTGCCCTTCAATTTTGCACTTGAAGCAAATAATCTTGGCTGAATTCTTGACTTGTTCTTGGCCCTTCTTCTTGTAGTTTGTGGACATCTTCTTATTCTTCTTGGAGTAGAATCCAAGTCCACCTTTGTCATTTGGGAGTTTTTGCACACTCAAGATATTGTTGAGTGTGGACTTCCCTTCATGACTCTTTTCCAAGTCTTTCTTCAAAGAAGTGATTTGGGCCTTGAGCTCATTGATTTCCTCTACATGGTTAGAATCAACACAAGTGATAGAGGAAGTATAAGCTTCATCGTCAGAGCAACAAGACAAGGAAAGTAATTCATCAAAAGATGTACCAACACTATGAGTAGATGAACTACGAGGACTAGCACATGGCAATAAAGCATTTCTACTAGATGTAGTGCTAATTTCCACATGAGGCTCACTAGATGTTACCTTAGTAGTACTAGCCTCATGAGATATCTTTAGCACATTATGAGATACTAGAAGATCGCCATGAGAGCTAGAAAGCTTTTCATGACTTTCTTCCCATTTCCCATAATTGCTAGATAGCAACTCAAGTTGAGCCCTCAGCTCAACATTCTCCTTTAATATGGATGCTTCACAAGAAATAGAGTTAGTAGCACAAGCATCATCATTAACAACAAGAGGAGAAGGCAACTTGGCAAGCTCTTTAGCATATGAAACTTTAAGTTGAGCATGCGACTCGGTGAGTTCAATGAGCGAACTCTTAACGACCCTTGAGCCATTTTCGAGGTGCTCAAAGTCCTCAAGGAGTTTAGCATGTGTGACTTCAAGCTTATCATTTTTAGTTCTAAAATCATTATCCACCTTGAGAGCTATTTCTTGGGATTCCTTTAATCTAGATAATTCTAGAGCAAAGGTCTCCTCAATAGATTCCTTGGTGGTTTGATCATTTTCAAGAGCTTGAGGTAGCTCCGCGATCTCATTAGCGTAATCACGCTCATGACCTTCCATTTTCTTAATGGTGGCCTCATGCTCCTTGAGATGAGATTCCAATTCCTCAATATATTTGTTGCCTTCAATGGCAATAGACATGATTTCCATGAAGTTGGAACAAGCAATTTTATTCTTATGAAGAGATTTAAAAATCATTTCTCCCTTAATTTATAAGGAAGCAACATTATCACACTCTTCATGATTATCCTCATTATCATCAACATCATCATCATGAGATATATTGGGATTCAAAGTAGGAGATACCTTTGAAGCCTTAGCCATAAGGCAAAAATGAGAGACAATAGATGATGATGTAGGATCCCTTGAAGCACCATTCAAGACCACATCTCGTTCCATGGAGTGTTGGGTTTCCTCTATATTGTTAGCACAACAAATTGAGGAAATAGATACATTTTTATCATGGCAACAAGATATAGCAAGCATATCATTATGAGATTTAGTCAAGCAACTTGTACATGATATGCAAGGACTATCAACACAAGCATGTGAAACATTTAAAGTGCTCGAGGTGTTAAAGTCCAAAGATGAAGCATTGTAATAAGATAGTGAAGAAGAATTATCAACAATAAGCACACTATCATCATTACAATGATCATCATTACTCACCATATAATTACCTTGTGGCAATCCACATGTAGGTGAAGTAGATGAAGTTGAGAAGACAACACGACCAGGGGTGGAGGGAGAACAATCATCCCTACAATTCTTGGACTCACCAAATTTATCTTCAAGCTTTGTCCACAATTCATGAGCATCCCGTAACAACATGAGTTCAAATATAACTACATTGCTCAAAGCATCAAAAATAACATTAGAAGCTTGAGCATTGAGATAAGAGTTTTTCTCATCCTCTAAATATATATGTTGAGAATTCTTTGGAGGACAAAAACCCATATCTACAATTCGCTCTAAACATGGGTCCATGACCCTAAAGAGATTAAGCATGCGAATTACCCAAACATCAAAATTTGTGCCATTGAAACTAAGAGTGTCAGAGAATCCTAATCCCCTAGTCGACATCCTTACTCTCTATGTGGTTAAACCTAATAATGAGAGACCTAGCTCTGATACCAATTGACAGGACGTGGATGTCGCCTAGAGGGGGGGTGAATAGGCGCGTTTAAATAATTACGGTTTAGGCTTGAACAAATGCGGAATAAAACTATCGTTTAATTAGTCAAGCATAAAACCTAAAAAAACTAGGCTCACCTATGTGCACCAACAACTTATGCTAAGCAAGATATACAACTAGGTGATAGCAAGATATATAACAAGAAACAATATGGCTATCACAAAGTAAAGTGCATAAGTAAAGGGGCTTGGGTAAGAGATAACCGAGGCATGCGGAGATGACGATGAATCCCCAAGTTCACACCCTTGCAGATACTAATCTCCGTTCGGAGCGGTGTGGAGGCACAATGCTCCCCAAGAAGCCACTAGGGCCACTGTAATCTCCTCACGCCCTCGCACAATGCAATATGCTGTGATTCCACAAAGGGCCCCTTGAGGGTGGTCACCGAACCCGTACAAACAAGGTTGGGGCAATCTCCACAACTTGATTGGAGGCTCCCAACGACACCATGAAGCTTCACCACAATGGATTATGGCTCTGAGGTGACCTCAAATTCTCGGGGAAATCTCCACAACCTAATTGGAGACCCCGAAGCTTGCCCGGAGCTTTGCACCACAATGATTGAGCTCCGAGGCACCACCAACAATCTAGGGCGCCAAAGCACCCAACAGGAACAAGCTCTAGGGTGCTCAAACAGCCAAGAGTAATAGCTTCTCAACTTCTCACTTCCATGTATCACCGTGGAGAACTCAAACCTATGAACCAAATGTAATGGCAAGGGAACACGGAGTGCCCAAGTCCTTCTCTCCCAAATCCCACCAAAGAAACTAATGCTAGGGAGGTAAATGAGAGGAAGAACGAAGAAGAACACGAAGAACTCCAAGATCTAGATCCAAGGGGTTCCCCTCACTTAGAGGAGAAAGTGATTGGTGGAAATGTGGTTCTAGATCTCCTCTCTCTTTTCCCTCAAGAACTAGAAAGAATAATTGGAGAGATTGAGAGTTAGCAAGCTCTAAGAAGGTCAACAATGGGAGAAGAACATGACCTCAAAGGATGATGTCTATTGGAGAAAAAGACCCCCTTTTATAGGTGGGGAAAAATCCAACCGTTATCCTCACAGCCCGCACAGAGCGGTACTACCGCTCCAAGGATCACTAATACCGCTAGGGCGGTAGTACCCTTTTGAAAAACAACACAGAGGAGGCAAAAGGCCACTAGAACCGCCGGAGCGGTACTACCGCTCGTCCTCACGGTACTACCGCTATGGATAGCGGTACTACCACTACAGGTAGCGGTACTACTGCTTGCGAGTGGTACTAAAAAATTACATCCGTGCCTACCACGGCTAGACATAACACGAGATTTTGGTCCGGAGCAGTAGTGCTGCTCTTTGAGCCGTGGTAGTAGCGCTCTGGAGCGGTAGTAAAAAATTGCATCCGCTCTAGCCGCGGTAGTACCGCTACAGCCTTTTAAGAACACCAAAACTGCCACAACTTTTGCAAACGGACTCCGAATTAAATAAAACAAAGTTTGTTGGAAAGATAACGACATGTGCTAACACAATCCTGATTTAAATATCAATAAGAAGAAAATGAGAAAAGTCCCATAAGAAAATTGTGAGAACCCTTCCTCGAATAAGATCGGTAAAACTTCCAACACCTAAAACGCAATAGACGAAGCATATGAAATCCGTTTTCGATGTACTAGAGCTTGTCATGAAGATAACCACAAGCTTAATAACCCACATAGATAAAAGTCAACCAAGAACCAAGAAATATGATGATGCCAAGAATGCAATGGTTTGAGCTCTCAACGAACGATACGATCAAGCTACTCACTTGAGAGCCCCCCCCCTTGATAGTACGACAATCGATCCTATAACCCGATCTCTCAACTACCACCATGTGACCGGTAAAATAGAAAACCCTATTGAGGTCAAAAGTTAGCCTTGCGCATAGTCCACTTGAGCTATATGATGATGATCTTGAGTTCCTCAAGATGGACCACCTTTCTTGATTGCGTTGGCTTGATGAAGACTTGATGATTGCTCCCCATACTCCACTATGGGTGAGCCACTCTTCGGCACATATTCACAAGTCCATTGTCACCACAATGAACGGCGAGACTCAAGCATGATCTCTTCATGATGCTTCACTTGATCTTGCACATCAGAACCTTGATGACGATCTCCACTTGACGTCATCTTCCATGGGATGTATGGGATCCGCCTCTTGATGCAAGCCCATGGAAATATACCTAACCCCACAAAGAACTCTCGCGTAGACCATGGGTTAGTACACAAAGAATAATGGACAATGCTTACCACACCATGGGATCAATTGATCCCTCTCAGTACATCTTGTACGCTTTGTGTGTTGATCAACTTGATTCACTTTTTGACTTAGTCTTGATCAACCTTGTATCTTAGCTTCTCTCTTCGTAAATATGATGTCTTGAATGTAAACATGAATGCTTACACAATCTTCCTCTTCAAGACATGCTTGCAATAAGCTCAATTCCTACATAACCAATATTTGGATAAACCTTGAATACCACCTTGGTCACCATATAAACTCCTTGAAAGCAACAGATGGACTCTTAGAAGTACCTACGGACAAATCCTTAGAATATAACTCAAGGCAACAATTAGTCCATAGGGGTGTCATCAATTACCAAAACCACACATGGATAAATGTGCTCTTATAGCACCGATTTGTAAAACTCGGATATTACGATTTTTAGCAAATGAACATCAGAAGGTTGGTCACTACTTTTCGGTTGTACCAAAGCGAAACTCGGTTGCACCGATTTGCTAGGGTTTGGCTATAGGTTCTGTCTAAGAAAAACTCCGTGTGGGCCATATGGAATGTTGGTGGCACCAATTTGACTTTAGGGTTTCCGACATGATATTTTGTGGAAGAAATGATAAGGCTTTTGATGGCTAATCTATAAGCACTTTGAGGAACCAGATCATCATAGATACCTCATCCCCTTTTAATAGTATTGACTTTCCTATGGACACAAATGTGATTTCTCACGTAAATATAAAATGTAGAGTCTTAAATCTTGAAGCTTTGCCAATACTGTTCTTTTCCTTCTTGGGGATCCTCCTCATAATTCCTAGCCACTAGAACCTTTGAACTTAATCTAAAATAAACTAAATAAAACTATCAGGCCAAGAGATAATGTATGTTGTCATGAATTATCAAAACCTTCAAAGAAGTATATTTGCTTTCACTATGCCACAATATACTCATTTGAAGGTTTTCATAATTCATGACATAGATATGGCATAGTAATAATGACATCCTTGTTATGGTCAAATAAAAAGGTGTGGGCATGTCCCCATTAATGAGAAACATAGCAATGATATTCATCAGAGGTACCTTATATGTAAACATGTTTCTGCTCAAAGCATAATGTCTCAGAAACAAAAGGTGCAACATTTTTCAAGGATTACAGCTAAAAATCCACGTAAACAAAAGAATAGTCACCATCAGTAGTTGTAGAGAAGCCGCTGCCAACGATTATTGCCAGCCCACTCTCGTCGGCGATTATTTTTCTGTGGCTATTGATGGTGCATGTGCACCTCATAGATGGCAATGGATGGTCCTGTTTAATTAGCTCAGGGAAGAGCCCGAGATCAAGATGTTTTGTATGTGCTACTTATCCATGTCTTTTTCTTTCGGAATGTAGTAGTTTTTCTTCTTTCTGGATATAGGAGGTACTTGCCATTGATCTTGGATACTCTCTCCGTCTCGGTGTATAAGTCATCTTACGTTGTACACTGCGATTAAGGTGAAGGGAAAAACAAAAGAACTTAATATTTATTAGCCAATTAATATAATTACATGCAATAAACTGATTGATGCATGTGGTGTTAGTTAGTCCCAAGTCATTAACATACATGCCTAATATTTTCTAGTGGTTGATTGTTATGAAACAAGAAATGAGGTGAAAATTATGCACTCTGCCTAAGGCTGGCCATAGTGGGGTAACTTAGGTGGTATCATGTACTTGAAAATAGCAAACATGCTGATGTGACATGAAATTAAAGAAGAGAGAGGGTTAGAGTAACATGGGTAGATATCATATCATGTTAAATGCTATGCCACTTTGTGTCATGCATGACAATAAATATGACCTTACATGATACTACTCTATCATACTATGCACTATGAAGATAGTATCATGCACTAGTATTATATGTATGATACTAGTACATGACACTCCCCACTATGAGCTGCCTAAGTGTTTTTGGAAAATCTGATTTTCGTAAGATGACTTAGAGCAACTCCAATGCGCCGACCAAAACGGACGGCGCTTTTGTCCGCCTTTTGTCCATTTGGTCGACCGCCCGCTCAGCGTCCGTCCTGTTTGAGATTTGGGTCAGAAGTGCGCCCAAGCGCCGACCCATATATGTCGGCATGGCTGGCTGGCCGTCCTTTTTCAACACATAGCACAAATTTTGCATTGTTTCACACACAAAATTTGCATTATTTTAGAAGCAAACATATAGTCCACAACCAAAAAATAGCATAGTTTCAACCAAATAATAAATAGCATAGTTTTATAAGGTGAATAAAAATAAAAAGGTCTCACATAGTTTTGCAAGCCGAATAAAAAAGATAATTTATGCTACCAAGCATCCCTGGGAAGCCCCTGCTGACATTCATCATCGACAAATGGGCTGTATCTTGAGGTCTCGGCTCTCTCAAGTACTTAGAGCCAAACACAACAATAACAGCCTTGTAGAAGTTATACAGGGATTCTAGGCATGTAGACTCGCTCATACGGACGTACTCGTCAATGAGACCACCAGGAACTCTGTATATAAGTATTCGGATGGCTGCAGTGCATTTCTGATAAGAGGAGAAGCCAATCTTTCCAAGGACGTCCTATTTCCACTCGAAATAGTCATCATAGCCGACCACCCCCTCTCTAATATGGTTGAATAGATGCCTACTCATACGGAAACGACGACGGAATTTCTGATGTTTGAACAACGTGTTCGTTGTGTCAAAGTAGTCCTTCCAAAGAAGGAAATGCCCGCGCTCTCGGTTGCGATTGAACGCCGAAAGGTGCCCCAGAATGGAGCCACGGAACAATGGTCGCTGGCTATTGAGGTGGTGATGGACCAACACGGCACCCAAGATCACCTCCTCATCGGACGAGGAATCGTCGGAGCCAAAAAGGAAATTGTGAAAAAGGACCTCGTCAGCGGAGTCCATTTTGTACCTTGGCAAACTGTCGAATATCTTGCGAGCGTCGACCAAGGAGCCGGCTGGCGAAGGGAGTCGCACCGCCCTGGGACCAGCTAGCTGCACTCATGCCGTCCTACGAGCATGCCAGCGTCCGACGAGCGTACCGGTGTCAGGACGAAGGATCTGTTGAAAATATGCCCTAGAGGTAATAATAAATTGGTTATTATCATATTTCCTTATCCATGATAATTGTTTATTATCCATGCTATAATTGTATTGATTGGAAACTTAGATACATGTGTGGATACATAGATAACACCGTGTCCCTAGTATGCCTCTAATAGACTAGCTTGATGATCAAAGATGGTCAAGGTTTCCTAGCCATTGACATGAGATGTCATTTGATAACGGTATCACATCATTAGGAGAATGATGAGATGGACAAGACCCAAACTACAAACGTAGCATATGATCGGGTCAGTTTATTGCTATTGTTTTCTGCATGTCAAGTATCTGTTCCTATGACCATGAGATCATGCAACTCACTGACACCGGAGGAGTACCTTGTGTGTATCAAATGTCTCAACGTAACTAGGTGACTATAAAGGTGCTCTACAGGTATCTTCAAGGGTGTCTATTGGGTTGGCATCGATCAAGACTGGGATTTGTTACTTCATGTGACGGAGAGGTATCTCAGGGCCCACTCGGTAATACAACATCACAATAAGCCTTGCAAGCAATGTGACTAAGTGTTAGCCACGGGATCTTGTATTACGGAACGAGTAAAGAGACTTGCCGGTAACGAGGTTGAACTAGGTATGGGTATACCAATGATCGAATCTCGGGCAAGTAACATACCGAAGAACAAAGGGAACATCATACGGGATTAACTGAATCCTTGACGTAGAGGTTCGACCGATAAAGATCTTCGTAGAATATGTAGGAATCAATATGGGCATCAAGGTCCCTCTATTGGTTATTGACCGTAGAGGTGTCTCGGTCATGTCTACATAGTTCTCGAACCCGCAGGGTCTGCACACTTAAGGTTCGGTGACGTTTCGGTCGTATAGAGTTATGTATGGTGGTTACTGAAGGTTGTTCGGAGTCCCGTATGTGATCCCGGACATCATAAGGAGCTCCGGAATGGTCTAGAGGTAAAGATTGATATATAGGAAGTCCTGTTTTGGTCGCCGAAAAAGTTTCGGGCTCATCGGTAGAGTACCGGGAGTGTTGGTAGTGTACCGGGGGACCATCGGGAGAGGTACTTCGACCCAAGAGGCTTCATGGTCTATGGGAAGACTAATACCAGCCCTTAGTGGGGTGTCCAAAGTCCCACACAAGGACCATGCGGCTGGGGAAGAAATTCCAAAGGAGAAAAGGTGGAAAAAAGGCAAAAAGGTGGAAAAAAGGAAGGAGTCCTAATCCTACTAGGAGTGGAGGAGGAGGATTCCTCCTCTCCCACTTCGGCCGAAGCCTAGAGGGGCTGGCCCTTGCGCCAAGCCTCCTCCTCCCCTCCTCCTATATATACTAGAGGGGCTCGGTGATTTGGATCGCGAAGACGTTCGACTACACCAACCGCGTTTCTTAACGCTTCTTGCTTAGCGATCTACAAGGGTATGTAGATCCACTCTCCCTCTCGTAGATGCTCATCGCCATGGATAGATCTTGCGTGTGCGTAGGAAATTTTTTGTTTCCCATGCAACATACCCCAATAGGATCTGACCGGGGCGGCGAGGCGGCTTCTTGGTCACGGTCGCGGCTGTGTTGGGGGAGTGGGGGTGGGAAGCTTTCGGTTCCCCGGCAGCAAGACGGCTGTGCGGGTGACGTGGGAGGTGGCGGCGTTGCGGGGAGGGAATGTTGTGGTACCGACAACTGGCAGAGGCACCAGAAAAATGGGCGGTAGCGTCGGCGATGAAGGAGGCAGGCGGGGGTTTGCTGTTGGCATGGGAGAGGATGGCCAATGTGCCACCGAGCAGCGGGCCAGGGGAGGAGTAGGCGGACATGCACGCGTCCATCTCTTGTCTGTGCCTACGCAAATCCAGCTCAAAAATAGAACGGGAATGGGTCGATAGACGGACGAAAAGCGGACGCATGTCCGTTTGGGTCGGCGCACAGGGCCGATTTTTCTGTCCGCGCTGACCCAAACGGACGCGCGCGGATGAAATGGGTCAACGCGTTGGAGTTGCTCTTATACACCGAGACGGAAGGAGTAGTCTGGAATTATGATTGATGTGCATGGTATCAGCTACAAGATTTTTCTGTCATGCAGATTTGTTATGTTCTGCAATTATGAGAGATGATATTGATAAGCGTAGATGGAGAAGAAAACAAAGACGCATTTTGCATAACTTCTATGTGGTTGTCCTTGTGTTTGTTTGGCAAAAGCTAAACCACAATTTTAATATAAAGCAGGCTCAAAAATAAATAGAAAACACACTAAATTTTAGTACTGTTTATTAATTGCCATTTTATAGTAATATATGTGTCCAGCTCTGCTAGATGCTATTCCCATTAGATATAGACTTTTCAGGTGTGGGCATGTCTCCTCCATATCTCCTCAAACTTTTCAGGAACAAACCAGCCATCTTAATCTGTTACATTTGTATTGTACCTCAAGATAAAACATGTGGTCCTATTTTTATTCTTGCAGAAATTAGTTTGAGAAAATGAGAACAGTGACAGCCAATACCTCATACTTGTACTTTTGTTCTTCCATTTGTTTAATCTGATATGCTAATGTCATTTGTCAATATCATGTTGGATTTTCTTACGGGAGCGCATCCTATGATCTGCATGCAGGTCCTAGACAACTGATAGTTTTACAACTATTTTGTTCTATTTCGAAACAGGCTTTCTCCCCGTTTTATAGATAAAGCATACGCCCATACAACCATGTCTCAAACAAAGTCATAAAAGAGAAAAGTTGGGGCTACAGCACAAAGACACCCAAATGAAAGAAACAAAAACGACAAAGGCCACCAGGGGCAAGCTACCAAGCAGGCAAGCGGTAGGAGAACCGACGCGCGGTAGACACCAGGGCGTTTAGAAAGAGCTGAAGACGGTCACGATCCCTCGGCCTACCGAGCGGATGCTAGTGCTGCAAGAAGGCAAGAAATTTGAAGAACGAATCAAAAGCATGACGCAGAAACACCCGCTCAATCACCATCTTGTTGCGAGTAGTCCAAAGAGTCCACATCATAGCCGTGAAGATGAGCCAGAACAGTCGGCGCTTACGGCCAACCTGGGTGGCCCTTAACTGCAGAAACTCTACAAGGTCATGGGCCTCCCACTCTGGTCCTGGAGCCACACGAACAAACCACCAAAGTGCTTGCTCTGCTACGCAAGAGAACAAAATGTGCATTCCCGTTTTCGGGACATGGCACAAAGGGCAAAGGCCATTGCCCGGACCATGGTGTTTCAGCACCTCGGTCCCTGAAGGGAGACGATCTCGTAGAAGCTTCCATACGAAGATCTTAATCTACAAGGGCATCGGTGCCTTCCACAGTGGGGATAGCCACTGTAGAGCCGACACACGACATAATGCCTGATAGGCCGAACTAACGGAGAATTCACCCGAAGGAGAAAGGCTACAAGAACAGAGTCAGGGTCCTGGGATAGAGGAAGAGGGACTACTTCCCTTAGGTATGTCCATTCATGTACGTCATGTGGTCCGAATGAGCGGCGGAACGCAATGTTCCATCCCTCATCCAAAGCAGCCGTAGAAACAAGGATGGCCGAGTTGTCACAAATCACAAAGAGCCTCGGGAACCGCAAGCAGAGAGGCTCGCCTTCTAGCCAGGGGTCCAACCAAAACTGGGTCCCAGACCCATTGCCAACCGAGAAACGCAAACCCACCCTAATCTCTTCCTTGATGGATTGAATAGATTTCCAGAACTGGGACCCAGCCGAGTGTGAGCAAGCCAGGAGGGGTTGTCCCTACAAGTACTTGGACTCAATCAGCTGCAGCCACAAACCCCCATCTCCCCGCAAGATCCGCCAAACCCAACGCAGCATAAGCGCAACGTTCATCCGGCGACACGCAGGGATGCCCAACCCACCTCGATCCTTTGGTAGGCATATGTCAGCCCACTTCACCATATGGTATTTGGGCCGACCATCCCCTGCATGCCAGAAGAACCTAGCCAGCTCCTTGTCAAAGGAGCTATGTACACCTTCGGGCAATATGCACATCCCCATCATATACATGGGGAGACTGGCAAGGTTAGAGCTAATGAGGACAGTTTTGCTGCCTTTAGAAGTGAACCTACCGCACCAGGGCTCCGCACGGGATGCTACTCGTCCCACAAGAGGATCATACCCACTCACCAAAATCCTGGACTAAGCCAAGGGCATCCTGAAGTAAGATATGGGGAATGACGCCAACCTACAGTTGAGGTTATCCGCGATCCGAAGCTGCTCAGCCTCTGAGTAGCCAAGGACCACCACCTTGCTCTTATCAAAGTTAATCTTCAGTCCAGACATTTCCTCAAAGCAGAGCAGAAGGAACTTAAGATTGACAATGTCTGAGTCTGATCCTTCCACCATAATCATGGTGTCATCCACATACTGCAAGTGAGTAACCCCCCATCAGGGATGAGGTGACTAACTACACCCTTAAGGTGGCCGGCTAACTTGGCCATATCTAGGATGCCTGTAAGGGCATCAACTGTGAGGTTGAAAAGCAAGAGGAGACTGGGTCCCCTTGCTTTACCCCTCTGGAAGCCTGGAAAAAGGGTCCCACTTCGCCATTGATGTTAATCGCCGTGTTACCAGATCTAACCAGTTGCATGATCCAGGAACACCACCTCTTGTCAAAACCTCGTCGTTGCATCACCAACCTCAAAAAGGACCAGTCCAGATGATCATACGCCTTCTGGAAGTCCAATTTGAGGAAGACACACTTAAGCCCCTTTGACGCCACCTCGTGGACGATCTCGTGAAGGGCAAGAATCCCGTCATGGATCCGCGTGCCCTTCAAGAACACAGACTGAAGGGGGTGAGCAATCCTTTCCGCCATGGGGGATAAACGGGTCACTCAAACCTTCGTAAAGATTCTCTCCAGCATGTTGATCACCGTGATGGGGCGGAACTGCCATATATCCGTAGCCCCAACTACTTTGGGGATCAGAGATATGACACCATAGTTAAACATAGCCATGTCCAGGGTTCCAATATAGAACTCATGGAACATGGGCATAATGACCGGACGTAGGATCTCCCAGAATTTCTGGAAGAAAACTACCGGGAGGCCATCCGGCCCCGGGGACGAGCAAGCTTTCATGGAAGCAATCGCCCGACCCACCTCCTCATGAGAGAATGGGAGAGTAAGTTCCACATTCTCCGCATTGGAGACCTGGTCTGCAAGCGGCCAGAAATCAATGCAGAGGGAGACACCTCCACGCGGCTCAACTGAGAACAACTCCTTATAAAAGGAGTATATATGGGTGGAGATGTCACCTGGGTTCTCCAGAAGCACATCCCCATCCCAGAGGAAAGGGATGGCACATTTCCTCCTACAGCCATTAGCAATCGCCTGAAAGTAGGCAGTGTTCGCATCCCCCTTAAGGAACCAATTCTGGCCCCCTCGACGCTACCAGAACAGCTCCTTGCTCTTGTAGATGTCCATGAGCAAGGCCTCGAGGGAGTATATCCTAAGCCAATCGTCAGGAGACAGGCCTTGCCCGTCTGCAAGGCCATCCAGCACCTTAATCTGATCTAGCAGGGCCCCTTTACGGGCCCGGATGTCAGCACCAAGGTTCGCCCCCCAGCCCTTCATGGCCTGACGAGCCAATTTAGCATAGTGGTGCTAGACATCCACATCACAGGACACACAAGGCGGGGACGCGGTCGCATGTAGCCAGCGATCACGAACCAACTAAAAGAAACCCGGTTGCTCCAGCCAGAACATCTCAAAGCGGAAGGGACGGGTCCTAGGGGGGCTCATCCCTCGACGAGAAAAGCAGGTGGGTATGGTCAGAGCCAATCTGAGTGACCACTTTGAGTGAGCACAATGGGAACACCACTTCCCACTGGGCCGACACAAAGACCCGATCTAAGACACTCCGAACAGGGTCCGCCTGCTTATTCATCCAAGTGGACCTAGCCCCTATGTGGGCTATCTCACAAAGCGCAAGGTCTGCAATGCAGTCATCGAATAGATGCATGCGGACCCAATCAACATCAGGCGAGCTTTTATCAGAAGCCCACCTAATGAGGTTGAAGTCCCCGTCCACCACTACTGGAGTGGTGCACCTCTCCACCTTACCTTTTAGCTCGGCAAGGAAGGCGGCTGAGCGCCCATGATCCACAGGACCATAGACAAAAATACCTCCCAACTGAAGTGGACTCGTCGGTCGGTGACGGACAGGCTCAGGAAGAATTCCCCTTGGTCCATATCCTCAATCGAGAAAGCATCCTCCCCGACTCCGAGCAAAATACCCCCGGATTGACCCGTAGTAGGCAACCACTGCCAGACAAACTGGTGGCGAGAGAGCCCCTGGAGCTCATGCATACTAAAGTCCTGGCGAATTGTCTCCTGAAGACCCACAATGTCTATCTCCTCTTGTCGCAAATATTTGATGAGCTAGCGCCGCCGGCAAGTGAGGCCGAAGCCCCTAATGTTCCAATATAGGAGCTTCATTTAATAACCTCAGTGGAATCCCTAGGCCCCGCAAGTGGGGCCGAGCTAGCCCGCCTATCAATCGCGGTTCGGGGGGATGCCTTCACCGGACGACCATGATGCCCCCATGTAGGAGGGGCAGTGGATGCCTCCGGTTAGAGGGACGCGGACCTGGAACTAGACCCACACACCTCTATTCAGTGGGGTTGAGACGTGTGGGGACGCCATGCAGCGCTCTCAGCGAGGAGGGGGGGCTTCCAGTGGTGTCTCCAACACGGACTCCACAGGGGGCGCCACACCCTCCCTGGTCTCTCTATGACCAGGGTTGGTGTGCGCCGGGGTGCTGGGATCACCACGTGCAACACAAGCACGGGCTTCAGCCAACGCCCCATCAAGCCGCTCCTTGGCGTAGATAGCAGAAATCTGCTCAAGGATGGGCCTCTTGTCGCCACATAACACAATGCCACTATCGGTAGCCACCTCTGCCAGATGAGACAACGGAGCGGAACCAAGCACAGAAAACCGAGAACCAGAACATGAAGGATCAGAAGGGATGGTGGGAGTACCTGAAGACAAGTCGCGAGCAGCCGCACGCATGGTGGCCTTCACCTAGATCGTTGGGACCCGGCCATCCAGGAGGACCCGGGACTGGCTGACCCTCACACTCTGCCGAGCGGACACTAGCGGAGACGCCCCACCTCGAAGCCTGGAGCCCACTACGGTAGGGGTCACCACGGCCGGGTCCAAGGGCGAAGGTGGCTCCAAGTCCGGGGACCCCAAGGCTGGGGAAGGGAGGGACCCTGGCGAATGCGATTAGCAAACCACCCCAGGTGAGTGTGGCGACGACAAAGGGCACACCTCCATCCCCACACTCACCATGTCCTCCTGCACGGCCTCCAGGTCAGCTACCGGGGTTGCGACAGGGGGAGGGGCGGCCACGACCACAGACCCACCCCCGACGCCACCTGAGAAGTCGTCCTAGCAGGACACGAAGACCCACCACCAGTAGAAACCGGGCTACGTTGCCATCAGACGGAGCCGGAGGAACCTCTTCATCATCATCGTCATTCTCACTACAAGAGCTCCCCCCAGACGAGGCCCCATCCCCACCATGCCCATCACCCATGCGATGCACAGTGGCAGTGGGGACTGGCCCAAGCAGATCCTCGGGAACCGGAGACTCAAGCTCGAAGGTGAGACGCTTCCCCTTAGTGCCAAAGTAGAATATCAGGGACATACCATCAATCTCTGCCGAAGCGGGGCAGGGGATCTCAATGCGGGCGGGGCCATCATCCTCGAAGGATGCCAGGTCAGCAGTCACCAACTTGCCCACCGGCTCGAAGATCGCCTTGAGGATGTGCGCAAGCTTGCCACCCCTCGACGCCGCCC
This sequence comes from Hordeum marinum, assembly GCA_022496015.1. NCBI lineage: Eukaryota > Viridiplantae > Streptophyta > Magnoliopsida > Poales > Poaceae > Hordeum > Hordeum marinum. Next base: position 145,500,992 of record CM039678.1, read on the forward strand.
TGCCACCTCTAGGCAAGCCGTAGAAAAGGACCCACACCTTCTCCAAAGGAGGCATAGGGTCAGGCTCCGCAGCAGCAGCACGAATGGAGATCAAGAACTTGTTGATGAAGCAGCGGATGAGGCCGTGGGAACACACACGGAGTAGCTCGGCAGACGGGAAGGGGACCGAGAAGTAGAGTGGGGCCATATCGGTCACCTCCCAAGTGAAGTCGATGTCGTGGAAATCGCCAATGTAGGCAGCTAGCTCAACCCAGATGAGGTCAACCGAGATCACCAACCCAGACGACAAGTCCTGCTCGGGGGCAATAGTGACCCTCGCAAAGTGCGGCCGAGCCGCCACCTCCTCAATCTCAGCATCCACATAGTAGAAGCCCCCCTCAGTCCCATAGCCCAGATAACCAAGGGTCGTAGGACAATGGGGAGGAGCCTCGCACTCCGAGCGGAAGTGACCCGCACAGCCACAGTTGCCCTCACAGCCACAGTTGATGCACATCGACTCCTCACGGCTCCTGGGGCGACTGGGACGGGGTGTGGGATCGGTCAGGGACGCCTGCTCCTGCACACCCACCGGAATGGAGCTATCGGTCACCCCAGGGCCTTCTTCTTCTTGTGTTTCTTCTTCTTCTTTGTCTGGACCGGTGCACCCAGAGCATCACGAGGCTAGCGAGGGGAGGCAGGCCGCCCAGGACGGGAGCCCTCCCGGCGCCACTCAGGGGTGTCATCACAGGCGGCGGGGCGATCCTCCCGAGGCCCATGCTCGGAGGTAGGATTACCACGGCCAGCATCCTCCCGCCGCACCTCCTACTCAGATGAGCCACCCCTGCGGCGCGTAAGTCTCCCCACGCCCCGAGCCATGACGGTGCTAATCTCCCTCCGAGGCGCGCAGAGAGGCAGCCCGAGGAGCAGCCGAGCGAGGGCCCGGAGCATCCTGCGCCCGAGCCTGAGCATCCCGTGGCCGAGCCGGAGGATCCCGCTCCCGGGAAGCCGGGGAGGCCGAGACACGAGTTCCTCATGGAGGGATACTTCTCGCGCCACATCTTCATCCCGCAGGCGCTCCGACGCACGATGATGGGCGTCCCCCGGGGAGCCAGGGAGCGGCAGCCGGGGATCCCTGGCTGGGTCACAGCGAGGGGGCGAACGCCGGAGGGAGGTGCCCTCATAGGTCAACAACGCGTGGCCGGAGCGGCTTGATTCCCCCACCTCGCGGCGAGAGGAGTCAGCGGGCAAAGGGCGCTTCGGCCGGGGCAGGCCGTCGTCCACCACCCTCATCATCAAGGCGTCATGGTAGGAGCGAGGAACTGGAGGACTCGCCGGCGGCGAAGAAGCAGCAGCAGCCGGCATCACAAGCAGAGATGAGGGAGCAAGAAGAAGCGGTGATGCACAGGAGGGGTGAAGGGAACGAGTGAACCGACCAGAGCGCTGGACATCTAACCTAGAAGCGGGCATTACCCCCCCCCCCCCCCGTGGATCCGATCCCCCACATTGGATCCGGATCCAACGCTTGTGATCCACCGGGCCAAGCAGCCAATCCCGGTTAATGCGATCCACAACCACTCTGGCCTATCCCGCGGCCTCCGCCACCTCCCGGGCCAACAGCCTAGTAGGCCCAGCCACACATGACCCACGAGCCCACAGGCTGACCCATGCGCGAAGCAGCCCACCTGAAGCACCGGCCCATGTTGGCCTGTGCAACAGCTCCACCCTAGCAGGTCCCAACCAGAGGGGATCTGCCAGGGGAGGGCGCGCCACCGGCGGCGGCAACGACGGCACGGCAGCCGCCTCAGCCACCGGCCCGGCCACGGCCAGGCACCTTGGCCCAGCCATAGCCAGGGCCAGCGCGGAGGGGGCACCGAGTCACCAGCCACCGGGGCAGGGGGGCAACGGGGCGAGGCACCACCGGGGGCAAGGCCGCCGACGCACTGGGCCTGTGAGGGGCCGGGGGCCACCCAGGGACACCCCGACGAGCAGCAGGCCTTCCACGCCGGTGACCAGCCTGAGCCGCCACTAGGAAATCCCCCAGCTGCGGTGGTGCGAGCTTGACTGGTCGCTCCACCACGCCACCAGCCGCCTCCTCCTCCTCGTCCGCGAGATCGGCCCAGCGAACCGATGACCAGCCAAAGTAGAAGAACAGCGCGCTGTCATCCTCCATCATGGCACCCGCGAGGTCGACGCCAGCCATGGCCAGAGGCCGGCTAGGCACGGGGTGGAACACCGGCAGCGAATTTCAAATCGCCCCAACGGTCGCCACCAGGAAGGGATAAACGTGCACCGAGCAAATCGCTTATATTATAAACGTGCACCGGCGGCAAATTATTTTGTTTTATTACTAACTTATATCTATCTCTTCACATTTGCACATTGTTCTTTTTATATTATAATGTATATTATTTGCCGAAAATGCTATTTGGAGACCGAGCTACCTGTAGGTCGTTATCAGGTTGCCGCAGGCATGTATTCCTCTATCGTATTTCTGTCAGCATCCTTTTAATCGCGTCCGTACTGACTTACTATTGCAGTGGTATCCCACCGAGACGAGGAGGTCCAGCAGCACGGGCACATGTGCCATCACAATTTCTTTATGTACGCAGAAGATGGCCTTACTTAGTTGTCATGTTCCCATTCTGAACCAGGTAGTTGGAGATCCCATCATCTCGTGCCATGGTTCTTCTTCCTCAGTTCAATCCAGGGATGTGCACCAGCACTAGCCGCTCATCGTGTGCTTTGTTTTCATGAGCTGAATAAAAAACACGCACACAACAAAGTGTTACAAGAAAAAAGACAACAATTTTTGAAAACAGGACTCTGCATAACACCAACTAAACCGATGTTCACAATACATGATGGAAACAATATTTCCCTCAATCATAGTTCTACCACTTGTAATCAGCACAACATAGAGACATAATATAGACCGTACTTCTTACAACAAATTACCCATTAAAGAGATACCCATGTTATACATACAAGTCCATCAAACGAAAATCTAGGCAAATATCTGAATAATAAACAGCAGTAAACAGACAAAGCATGCTGAAAGCACTGGCTTAAAACATGAGTCGTCACTCATGGAGGCCAATCTTGCGAGTTTTACAATTTCCAGGCACAGTAGGTGCAAAGTGTTGTGTCACCACGAAGAATACTTGAGTGGACTCTGGTCCTTATGGTAGACCAAAAACTCCGGTAGCAGCATATCCCTCGCATCCCTAGTCCAACGTTTCATAACATGTTTGGCAGGGACCTCCTGCAAGTCAAGTTGGATCATCACCTGCACAAAAGGTATAATCATGTTCTTCACCTGCATTAATGGATTCAGTAAATTGTGAAAATAAAATTAGTGCACTGTAGTACCTTAAACGCATGGCTATACACCATCCCTAGTGTTCAAACATACTACACTCACACTTGAACTCATCAGCCAGATCATTCCCCTGAATCAACACTACAGACTTACACCACTTCTCACTGGTACCCTTTTTAACATGCCCAACGATGTACTCACATCGAGGTATAACCTCAAGTAGGACCCTCCCTCATACAACATCTCTCGGAACTTCTCGAACATTGTTCTTGTATAAATTTTAGAAGCATGTATCTGGATTGACAAATTTGCTTTTAAATCTACTCCACATTGCATGGAAGGGTTTAAGAAAATCATCTTCTCAATGAATGAAGCAACAATGAAACTAACCTACGAGCTGCTATATGCAAATGTATGTGCAAAAGGTCAAGGGTCATCTCACCAATTTTATCCTCGTCTCCTCATAACTCTCCACTGAATCTCTGTCAAACTGCATCTTCTCATACTCTCTAACAAACAGGTGCATGGGGCACCCAAGCTGCACATACCCCTTGTGCAGATGGTTTGCACTCTCGCTCTACGGCGTGTTCGTCGTCTTAGCGCAAAGCCGCAAAACACTCCCACGAAATACGGCTTTGCCCACTTCCGCCTGACTTTGTACACCGAGTTGGCTCTTTGCATACTGGACACCAAACATGTCTCCCATGAGTAGAGGTTGTAAAATTCATATGCTTCTTACAAGGAATCCAAGCTAGTCCCCACTGCTGGATTAACAATAGTAGCCTCCTTGTTATCAGCAAAAGCACGTATTAACGCCTCAAGTGCAGGCACTCTGCTAGGATTCTTCTCCCTCTTGTCTACCGCCTTATACCAATCCTAATCCTACAAAAAAATAGCACAAACATGAGCTAATTCTTGAAGCACATGCGAAACACTGATTGAAAAAATAATGAAACCTGCTACTTTACATGTCAGGATCACCTCAAATCTCATACAAAAGACCACAAACTGCACTACAAGCTACCATTATACAGAGTCAAAACCACAGAACAGATAACAAGTTAATTACGTTCGTGTCCAGAAGGAGCCTTTTTGATTTTGAGACGACCTCAACAGATTTTGAGACGACCTCAACAGATGTCTCTTCTGGGTGCCGTCCTCCCACTTTCTCTATGGCTTCCCTTCCAGCATCGTCCGAATCGGAAGAAATCCAATCTTGCTGACATGCACGAGCCCCTTGAATAGAACAAAAGACCGACTCCACTTCCTAATATCCACCCTGCATCCAATCTAGGAAAGAAATTGCAACCAAATGCAAACAAACATCTCGTCAAATCCGATTTTTCAGGAGACGAATCAGATTAGAACAGCTACCAGAACAACCGCCTTCCCTTCCCAGATGCCCAAACGATTCCCTAGAGTAGAATAAGAACTTCTTTTGGCAGATCTGCAAGAACATTACCCTACATCGCTCTCCTCGAAGAAGAACTCCATCCATCCACGGCGAAGCGTCTGCAGCCCTGTAGTCCGGAGGAGGAGGATGACTTGCCTAAACGAGGCAAACTTGTGCAACGCATCCAAGGAAATGCAAAGCGACCAACATCACATGGGCCCATCCATACCACTATGATGCACAACCAGCCCATCATGAGGCACATGTCCCGGCACCACTCACCAAACCGGAGTCTGGGCTTATTCCGGGTGTAAACCACTCGGCCGTTTAGTCATGCAGTGCTACTCAATCAGATGCACAATGCGTGGTCATCGGCCCGGGGAGTTACTTTTAACGTCAAGGGCCCTAATCTCTTTTTGGTGCAATGCCACTGTTTGGGGGACTGGAGGAGGATCATGGAGGGCAGACCATGGCTATTTTGGAAGGCCCCAATTGTGATACAGGAGTATGATGTATTCTCGGATGTCTCGGAATTTAAGCTTAATAAGATTCCAGTTTGGGCAAGGATCAAGGGGCTCCCTGATGGCCTCACCAGGAAGAAGGAGCTTGCTGAGAAGGTAGCGGGCAAGGTGGGGGAGCCACCGTTCACAGTGATAGTAAATGAAGGGAGGATTAACCCAACTAGTACTCTTCGTGCTAGGGTGTTTCTAGATGTGAACAAGCCGCTGGTGTGTTTTGTGCCCATAACTTTGAAAGGCAGCAAGAGATATAAGGTGTTCTACGAGAAACTGCCTGATTTTTGCTTTGTCTACGGGCTCATGGGACACATTACTGAAGAATGCGGTGACGGCGTGCATGACCCCTCAAAATTTGCTGAAGAATGCGGTGACGGCGTGCATGACCCCTCGAACTTTGAGGGCCGCTAGGCGTAATGAGGACCATGTGCTGGAACTATCGCGGAATTGGTGATCCCGCGACAGTCAGGGAGCTCCGCGATCTCGTGGAGGCGTGTGCGCTGTCGATCCTTTGCATTGTTGAAACTCAGCTTGTGAAGGCCCGAATGGAAGGATTGGTTGGTTCATTAGGTTTTTCCAGTTGTTTTGCAGTTCCCAGTAGCGGTCGTAGTGGTGGTTTATGTATTTTTTGGAAAGATCATGTTAATCTGGCAATAAAGAATTTTTCACAGTATCACATAGACTCATGGATTACATAGCCGGGTGCAGATGCTTGGCGTTTATCTTGTTTCTGTGGTGAAGCCAATAGAAGCTTGAGACACAATACTTGGGAGACGATGAAGAGGCTACGGGGGGAGAGCACACTCCCATGGGTATGTATCGGAGATTTTAACGAGGTGTTGCGTCCGGAGGAGCACATGGGTCCTAACACCCGAGACAGTGGTCAGATCAAAGGCTTCAGAGAGGCTGCGGATGTTTGTGAGCTTGCTCACCTAGGCTACAAAGGACTTGACTGGACGTGGGAAAAGAGAGTAAGGAGTGGCGAGTTTTGCAGAGTGCGGTTGGATCGTGCGTTGGCTAGTCCCAGCTGGTCGGCACTTTTCCCTTTTGCATCTCTTGAGCACCTCACAGCAGCCAAATCAGATCATTGTCCTATTTTGCTTAACACAGAGTTGGAGACAACAAATATGAGGCACGTTCTGAAAAAAACCCTTCCGATATGAGTGTATGTGGGAGACAAAGGAAAAATTTCATCAAGTTGTGGAGGAAGCTTGGAACCATAACCAACCTTCTCTCTCAGTTTTGGACCTAGCTTCCAAGCTCAGTTCAGTTGCCTCAGCGTTAGCTCAGTGGGGACGCCATTCCTTTGGAACAGTCCGAAGGAGCTTCACTCCTTGCGACAGCAGCTAGCTGCTCTGCAGGCAGTACCAGGTCGGGTATGACCAAGTGACGAGGAGAAGCGAGTCCAGGATCATATGATTGAAGTATCTCTGGTGGAGGAGATCATGATGAGGCAGAGATCACGGATACAATGGCTCACTGAGGGTGATAAAAACACTCAATTTTTTCAGAAAAAAGCTAGTGCTCGCAGGGCAAAAAACAAGATAACTCAACTACAGAAAAATGATGGTACAATCAGCACCGACCCGAAGGAGTTGGCACGAATGACCACTGAATTTTACTCTAATATTTTACACTTCGGAAGGTACAATTGGTATGGAGGAAGTGCTCTCTCACATACCATCCAGGGTGGATGCCGAGATGAATGCTCTCTTGAACAAGCCATATAGTAAAGAGGAGGTCAAAGAAGCTCTATTCCAAATGTTTCCCACTAAAGCTCCAGGACCTGATGGATTCCTGGCGCACTTCTTTCAGAGGCATTGGGATTTTTGTGGTGACGAGATGACAGGTATGATCATTAGAGTGCTTGATGGAGTTGACTCACCGTAGGAGATCAATCGTACGTTCATTGTTATGATTCCAAAAATTGCTAGTCCAAAAACTTGAGGACAATTTTGGCCAATAAGCCTTTGCAACATAATCTACAAGATTGCTTCAAAGGTCTTAGCCAATAGGCTGAAAATGATTCTTCCAGAGGTGATTTCAGAAGAGCAGTCGACGTTTGTTCCTGGACGTCTCATCACGGATAATTTTATCACTACCTACGAGAGTTTGCATTATATGAAAACCAGGCGAGTGAAGAGTAATCGGTTTTGTGCGCTTAAATTGGATATGATGAAGGCGTATGAACGATTGGAGTGGCCACACTTGAAGGCCGTCATGCTGAAGATGGGCATTAGCCCGAGGTTCACTTACACTATAATGAGGTGCGTTTCATCGGTGTCTTTTTCGGTGCTTTTTAATGGAGGTGTATGAGATGATTTCATGCCTTCTCGTGGTGTTCGTCAAGGGGATCCAATATCCCCCTATTTGTTCCTTATTGCAGCGGAGGGTTTATCTTGTTTATTGAAGAACGGCATCCGAGGCATGAAGGTGGCACCGACGGCTCCGGACGTCAATCATCTTTTGTTCACCGATGATAGTCTACTGTTTTTTTAGGCCTCAAATGCCGAAGCTGCGAGAGTCCGTGACTTGCTGCAGGTTTATTGCAATGCCTCCAGTCAACGAATTAATGTGGATAAAAGTTCCATTTATTTCAGTAAGGGAGTTCTGGACAGCTTAAGAGGCGAAATTAACGATACTCTGGCAGTTCAAACCGAATCATTATCGGAGAAATACTTGGGTCTTCCAACCGATGTTGGCAAATCCAAGGAGGGATGCTTTCGATATCTGAAAGATAGGATTTGGAAGCACGTGCAAGGGTGGATGGAGAAGTGCCTCTCAGCTGGAGGAAAAGAGTTTTTAATTAAATCCATTGCTCAATCAATACCCACATATTCGATGTCATGCTTCAAGCTTCCCCGTGGTCTATGTAATCATATTAATGGGCTCTTGAGGAAATTTTGGTGAGGAAGTAAGAGGGGGGAAAGGAAGACAGCCTGGATCTCCTGGAAGACTATGATAAAGCCAAAGTACATGGGAGGAATGGGTTTCCGTGATATTGAGCTGTTTAATTTGGCTTTGCTAGCTAGACAAGCTTGGTGGATCTTGCAAGAACCGAACTCTTTGAGTGCTCGTGTGCTGAAATCAAGGTACTTCCCGGATGGAGAGTTCTTGGATGCGCCACTTGGCTCAAACCCATCTCAGGTTTGGTGCTCAATTAGGGAAGGAAGAGAAGTTTTGTCTCTGGGCTTGATCAAATGGATAGATACGGAGGAGGACACTCAAGTTTGGCATCACAACTGGCTACCGAGGGACTACAAGCTTCGTCCAATCTGTCCTCGGTCAGCAAACTCGCCCTCGTTGGTGTCTGAGCTAATTGATCAGACAACGAGGATCTGGAATAGGCAAGTGTTAGAGGAACACTTCATTGCACCTGATATAGATGTTATTTTGAATATCCCTCTCAGTACGCGATTGCATGACGATTTCTAGGCATGGCACTATGACCGAAGGGGCATGTTTTCTGTTCGTTGTACTTACAGAATGATCTCGGGGATTAAATTTCAGCGGGAAGACTGGTTGGAAAATTGAACAAGCAACTCAAATCAAACAGCGACGAAGAAAGATTGGTCCAGGCTATGGAAAACAGAAGTGCCATCCAAGGTTCGGGTTTTTGTGTGTCGTTTGGCCCACACGTCTCTGCCGACGGGCACGACCAGACACGAGCGGAAGATGGCCACATCTCCGGTGTGCGCGATATCACTAGTGGAAAACAGGGCTTTCGTCACAGCTCGATGTACACATTAGTCCCGGTTGCATTACGAACCGGGCCTAATGTGAGCATTAGTCCCGGTTCGAGCGGCTCGGGCATCAGTCCTGGTTCAAATGGGACCTTTAGTCCCGGTTGGAGACACCAACCGAGACTAAAGGGGGTTGAGGCTTTAGTCCCGGTTGGTGTCTCCAACCGGGACTAAAGGTTAGACCTTTAGTCCTGGTTGGAGACACGAACCGGGACTAAAGGGGTCCTTGAAAGTTTTTTTTTCTGTTTTTATATTTGTTTTTAGTTTTTGTTTTAAATTGCTTATATCTTTTAGGATATTTGATGTTTTTGAGTGATTCTTTTTGCATTAGATTCAAAATTTTGTCTAATTTATGTTTGTGCCATTAGTTTTCAAATTTGAATGGTTTAAATTTGAATTTGTTCAAATTTGCTTCAAACACTAGATTGTGAATAACTTGAGTTTACAAAAAGTTTTTAATTTAATTCTTTTTTATCCTAGTCACGTGTTAGATTGTTGTCACAGTAAGATTTATTTGGTTATTTTTAGAATAATTTAAATTAGGATTTTAATTAAAACATTAATGTTTTGCTTATATAGTTGTTTTAGTCATTTAATTGTTTTTTTATTTTTTTAGTTAGTTCTTTCTGTAGATTTTAACATGTTGTAGTATGGTGCATATTGAATGCACAAAAAGTATGGATTTGAAATAAATAAATAAATATGAAATGCCTTTGTAACAGATGGGTTTTTGTCCGAAACCTTGATACTTCGAAGGAGATGGTCTAGTTTGTACACGAAGTGCATTCAGTTTTTGCCGTAACCCTCTCAACTTTTTAGCACAAGTTTAGTGGGTGAAATGATGATACCATGCCAAGTTTCAACCTTTTCAGAGTTCATTTGTAGTGCTTTTCAATTTCAGGGTCATTTAGCTCAAAAAAATCATTAAATGCATGAAAAATAGCAAATGAAGTTAGAAATGGGTTAACTCTGGCTTGGTTAACCTTAGTTGTGACTCTGGCTGGGACGATGCTAGCATATGTAGTCGACGGTATGATTGGATGGACACCAATCCGGACTAAAGGGGTTCTGAAATTTTCAAACTCTACCCCCCCATGGACCGCCTTTCTGAGTTTTCCAGAAAATAAACAAAAATGATAAAATCTTCAAAAAATAAAATCCTTTGAGATGTAATTAGGTTTTAGTGTCTAGTTGGTATACAAATTTTGAAATATGAATTTTGACCGTTTCTACAAAAAAATGAAAAAAATATAAAACGGCCATAACTTTTGCATACGACGCCAAAAAAAAGTTTAATATATCAAAAGAACTAGAGAAAAATTGGGACTCGATTTCACCCGGGTTTACGTGATGAAGTTTTCTCAGATTCTCGAAATTCAAAAAGTAAAAAAAGTTATTTCAAGAAGAAGATTTTTTCCTACAAAATCAAAAAAATAATTTAAAAAAATAATGTTATTTAAAAATAAATAAATGATGTCATATTTGGATTCCTCACATTTTTCTGATAATAATGGATCTATTATTTGTTGAATTTCAATTTACAAATTTAAAGATATTAATTATGCCATATGAATTGAATATATGGCAAAAAAAAGAATAAAATAAAAATATTACTTATTTTATTTTCATAGAAATTCAATATTATTATTACTTATTTTGTTTATTTTAATAATTGCTTGGAATTCAAAAAATTAAATAATGTGACATCAAGACCTAAGGGTTAATAGGATTGATAGCTTACTATTATCAAGAAAACAACAAGTGCAGACTTGGAAATAAAGGGTGATAGAACTCGAAAGTTAAGTGTGTTTGGGTTAGAACAGTGAGAGGATGGGTGACCGGCTGGGAAGTTAGATGATTTGGAATGAGTAGTGCGTGCTTGGGTTAGAACAGTGAGAGGATGGGTGACCGGCTGGGAAGTTAGATGATTTGGAATGAGTAGTGATTAGAGATTAAATTGTCAAATAATTCAAAAGCAGTGAGAAGGGGTGATTAGAGATTAAATTGTCAAATAATTCACAGATTTGAAAATCAGAAAAAAAAATTGAAAAACAAAAATAAAAAAATTATATAAAAAAATACCTTTAGTCCCAGTTTGTAACACCAACCGGGATTAAAGGTCCCGCTTTAGAAAGCTGCTACGTGGAGGGCCTTTAGTCCCGGTTCGTAACACAACCGAGACTAAAGGATGGAGGCTTTAGTCCCGGTTCCAAAACCGGGACTAAAGGCCATCTGAACCCGGGACTAAAGGTCAGTTTTCTACTAGTGTATGCTCGGCGACAGATGATACTTGGCATCATTCTCTTCTGAACTGCCGCATGGCTTGGTGTGTCTGGTCGTTGGGAGATGAAGGAATTCTGGAGCATGTGATATCAAATCAATCTCAAGATGCAAGGCAATGGTTTTTCTGGCTGTTTGATACGCTTCCACAACATGACCTGGCCCGTGTGCTTATCACGATATGGTCTATCTGGTGAGCTAGGAGGAAAGCGATCCATGACAATGAGTTTCAGATCCCCTTATCTACGATGTGCTTCATCAATCGCTACCTGCAGGACCTGGAGATCACCGCTGCTTCATTATCGAGAGCTACTGCAGGTGCGCCGCCGCGTCAGAGGCATCGGGGGTGGATTCCCCCGGCAGAAATAGAGGTAAAAATAAACGTGGATGGGGGTTTATCCCGACATGGATACAAAGGTGCAGCAGCAACTATTTGCAGAGATAGTAATGGATGCTTCCTTGGAGCATCAGCTGTTGTTTTCGATAGCCTCTCCGATCCAGCCAGCTTGGAAGCGTGGGCATGCAATGAGGCACTAACTTTGGGCCACGATTTACATGTTCAACGACTACTAATCGCCTCCGATTGCATTGAAGTAATCACCAACATCAGCAGGGGTACAACTGCCGTTTACGCTCCAATTCTGTATGAAATATCAAGTCGCACAAGTGATTTTGAGCATGTTATCTTCCGTCATGAACCAAGGGAATGTAATAGTGAGGCTCATAGATTAGCTAAGGCCGCGTCAACTCTTGATGTGGGCCGCCATGTGTGGCTAGGGTATGTCCCGGACATCATTTGTATCCCAAACCGTTTGAATTTTGAATAAATCCCTAGTTACACCTCAAAAAAACGGAGGCCCGTGTACAAAGACAACACCCGGCGTGTGGCACCGGTGTATTCCCGATTAATAGGAACCATATAAGACTACTCACAATGGGGAGTAACATAGAGTAGTAACATGCGTATGTTACTTGTCTAAGTTACTACCTCCACAATGGATAGTAACATATGAGTAGTAACATTGAACCTTTCATTTATTAGCTTATAAATTCATTTTGCCTTAATATGTGTTATGTTACTCATAGGGGTAGTAACATGCTAAGTTACTCAATTTCTCTCTCTTCTCATTAATTAGATGCCACATCATATTTTTTGCTTAGGTGGCATCTATGTTACTACCTATGTTACTCTCATTGTGAGTAGTCTAAGCATAGGAAAAACAGGCAATACACATCACGGCGTGACAATATATGGCATAGATTTCGGGAGCCAGGTAGCTCGGCCTCCAAAATGCCTCACTCATTATTTGCTATGTTTCTAGGCATGTGTACTGGTAACAGCCAAACAAAGCTCACCATGAGATATGTCCACGGTTGCATGCACCAGCAGTTCAACCAAAAGCCATTTATCTCTAGCGTGGCTTTCTCGGGTTTAATTATGGGCTATTATATTTTATTAAGTTATGCTAGCTGGGTCTTTGAACTCAAGGCCTCTGTTCACACAAAAGATCAAGCGGATAGAGAAAGGATGGACAATACAGTTATACTTCAATAGTATGTGTTGTGCAGTAGAAATAAACAGTAAAATGTGGTCAAACTAAACACCAATTTAATGGCAATCTGTGTAAAAGCAATCAAAATTAGGGCCTCTTTGGTTTGTAAGATTTGAAATATACGGGACATAGCAGAATAGGATGTCATGATAATGGAGATTCTACACAGATAAAAACACAATAATTAATAGCAGTTGTTTTGTTGCACCATGTGGAAAATACAGAACATTTTTAGAGATCTGTGTATTCTTTGGAGAACTCGTTCTTTTGAACTAAATAGATTTTACACAGAAATAAATTATATGAACTGAAATCCTATAGAATTCCTTTTGAACCAAAAAGGTCATCAGATTTTTCGCACAAATGGTAAAATGTAACAATGGGACAATGGTCATGAGGTGATGCCGCTGCGCGCCACATGGTCCATACAACTTCTTGCATGACGTTGAATGTTTGTGGAGGACATAAAACAAGCACTACTAACGTCAAAACTTTTATGTAATCGGAAATGTCAACCAAAAACATCATAGTATGTAAACAATTGCGATATCTAGACGAACGGGATTTGAATTCTCACTCCATGAAAGAACAAACAAACACACGAAATCATATTACAACGTTACTTTATAAAACCATCTCGCAAGCATGCCATAATTCATGCATAACTTGTGCACAACCACAAATAAGAGGGTATTGGGATAGGTTTCTCATCATTTCTTCTTCGCAGATCCGTTAGTTTGCTTCCTCTCTTGCTCCAACTTCCCAAACAGACTGCCATCGTAGAGCGCCTTGAGGGTCTCCTTGTGAAGATGTCCCTCCTTATCTTTGCACAGCGAGTAAAGAACTTTCCACTCTGCGAAGCCACACACTCTGCAGCATTGATTACAGAAAAGGGAATAAAAATGAGCTAAGAGCACAACTTATATTTCCATCGTTCACTTCATAATCGACATGAATCGGAACTTACCGTCCTGCCAAATCGTCCGGCTCTCTGTTTGCTTGAAGCAACTCATTTAGTTCTTTGCCTGTTAGTGCATCCGGCCTGGTGTGAGCATGCTTTTTGAATATCTCTTCAAACTTTTCGGGAACAAACCTGCAAGTTAGGTAAACTCTAAGGTTAGCACATATGCACCAATATCGCATTATCTTTGAACATAGAGATAACACCTATGGTTTAGAGTTGTGTTGCTATCTTCCATCTCTTTTTAGTTACCATTGGGTGGCGAAATTTGTCGGTGGTTCAACTTCTACACGGCATAGCAACACTGCCCTATGCCACAATACCTTAACTAATCTCATGCGACTCACATTGGCCAGTAGTTTATCGTTAAGTTTGCGGCACTGTGGAATCTCTTCCTCCTTCAGAGTTTAGACAAAGGGGGAAAGAACAAAGACAACCCAGCACTCCTATCTGCTTCTGTTAATATTATGTTTCAGATAAAAAGGGGGTTTGACAGTCATGCATCCATATCATAAGGTGGCACGTCCACTTTAGTTTCTACTATTAAAATTTAGAGAGTTGTGACTAACATCGGTCTATGTCACTCTCTCTCCACATTACTTTGCAAGTAATCAGCTGACCTTTCTTAAGAAAATCAGCTAGTATATATCTTCGCAAATAAAGAAAATACTCCTATGTAAAAAATACATGATATTTTAGACATAGACCAGTCTTCACGAAGTATCTTCGATCGCTATTATTATGTATATAAGAATTTACAGAAATAGGGTATATTAGTAAGAATTTGCAGAAATAGGGAACACTGCTTATGACAGATAAATGGAACAGTATTATCTTCATTTGACCGATCTGGATATTTACATTTCGATATTCCAGGTTACAGAGGTTTAATTACATGGTTTATAGACCAGCATCTACTTAATTCGAAGTCGGTGCACATAAACAAATACGAGATGAGAGCTAATACCTTCCATTGGCATCGTACGCGCCCGAATCGCTCCCGTGCTTGCCTTTGTGGATGTTCTTTACGTATATCGGAAACTCGAAAGCCCCAACCTTCATGTTCTCCTGCACCAGTAAAGACACGATCGAGAGGATTAACAATTAACGGGAAACTCTAGCCAATCAGCACCTCTTTGCACCTGAATCAGTCCACAATTCCTGCTGTAAAGACTAAAGAGATCAACGATCAACTGAAATAAAGCCTGAGAAAAGCAGGGATGAATAATGCATCTTTTCTTGTTGCAATATGTGTTGGCGTGTGCATGTCCTCACGTTTGGTATATATCTTCTGTTTCTCGGCCAGAAAGTGCCTAGTCATATGGCACTCTGCCGAATACTTTGAAGTCTGAACCAAAGCTTAACTGTTGCAGGCTTGCAGCTCTTTTAATTACCTTAGCACGAGCTAGATGCGCCCGATTTACTCCCATCATCCTTTGCTCTATCCGGGAAGGCGAAACATTTCATCTATTTTCGGAGCAACAAGGGTTAATTTTTGGATGGTCGTCTATTCTGGCTTTGTTAATTCAAGTCGGCTAGGCTCGAGCCTTTTCTCGGGCTCGGTCTGAGCCTCTTCTCTAAAAGAAAAAAAACTAGACCACGTGGGAGACTCGTCCATTGCTGGCTAGAGTTCAGCTCCGCCAATCTGAAGTATAGAGCTCGCGTACTTGCATGTTACCGTCGCCTGCTTAGATTTTTGTATTTTCAGAGTATCGATTTTTTTTTTGTCACGCCTTGTAGGAATGTTATTTCAAGATGAATTTTTTACACGCAGATAAAACTTTTGTTAATGTTTGAGCACAAAAATAATCGGAATTTTTCAAACTTTTGTCGAATTTTTTCCAATTTTACTGTTCATCAGGCTCAAATGAGTCCGGAAGCAGAAACTCTGCGTCCACTCAACCCATGCTACAGATTCTCAAAAAAAAAAAAACTCAACCCATGCTACATGAACTGACATTGCGCGGGCGCCGGCGTTTATAACTTGCAGGTCTGTGTTCAAGTGCGTTTCGGCGCATGGTGCATGCATATGCACATTGTGTGATTAACTTTATTAACCTGGCGATGTGTTTCTAGGGCTGAGATAGTTGTATACGCGCAAGTGTGTTTTAGTAGTGCCTGTTGCGAAACCATTGTAGATCTCGACGCCGTTTAGTTACGGCCCCTTTGACCAATGAGCAACTAGCTATTATGATCTCGTGCAGCCGTTTTTTTCTTTATATGGCCGTCCATCTAAATCAAGCATCCATCTGGTTTGTGCTCTGTTCGTGTACTGTTGAAATCTTGTAAACCAACCAGGTAAAAAAAAAATCTTGTAAACCAACCATGCAACAGTAGTGAACTTACGCTCGGGTGTCCAAGTTTCTTGTGGTGGAACCTGTCCATCTCTCCCAGTTTAAATTTTAGAAATTGGCACGGGGATTGTACTTTACAAGATTTATTTTAATCTTCCGATGGCCTGCTATTTAACTACAAGGCGTATGCAGCGACTTTGGCAACCGAAATATATGTAAGTATAATCTTGCAAGATGCTCATAAAGGCATGATGTGCATGCTTACAAGATGCTCATAAGGGCATGATGTGCATGCTTGCATTCATATAAGGTGGATAAGCGTGTATGTATGTGTAGGAGAGTTTGTGTTTGCATCGTACGTTAACTCTGAAAACAACTTGACAAGAAAAAGGCAACCCAAGGTTTGCTCCACAAGTGCGCCTAGAACAATACTGTAAAAACATTTCCAATTGAAGATATAAATTTGGATGTGTAAAATAGGAAACGTAAAAATTTACAACTTTAAAAAAATATTTTTTGCATCTTTAAAAAAGTGCTAACTCCAACAAACGATGCAAAATAGAGATGTAAAACAGCTACTCCAACAAAAGATGCAAACAAGATATGTAAAACCGGTCGTTGGCCGCGCGGTTGCTGTTCAGCCACTGCGACCAGCGACGGCGGAGGAGGTGGATGAGGAGCTTTGTGGCCGGAGGAGGACGGCAAGGTCAGTGGCGGCTGCAAATCACCTGTCGTAGCCGCGTTCGTCCTCGAGATTTTTGCCGGCCTCGATTGGTTCCTTACCGGGTTGCGGCCCCACTCCATCGGTCGCTTCACGCCTCCACCGCGAGGCTTGGTGGCCCGCTGCTTCTCTCCAGCCTCCGGCGCGACGACGGCTGGTCGGGGTGGGAAGAATCCAGGGTGGCGGCATGGAGGCGGACGCATTGGGGAAAGTTGGCGCGAAGGCGGCGGCCGCGACGACGTGGGTTAGGGCACCGGCGACGGAGTCTAAGAAGGCGATGGGGTCATCAACGCCAGCCATGACGACGGCGGGCTGCGAGCACGAGGCAAACGGGCGGGAGTCGGGCGACAACTGGTCACGCGAAAGGCGAATGGACGGTAGGCAGTTGGTCGGCGATTGCGTTTTTACATCTTCCAGAGATGGAGATGCAAATTTGCATTATGAGGTGTTGTATGCGAGAGACGGAGATTTTTCATCGAGAGATGTTTTTGGCCTCTAAATATGCAAAAGGTAGTTATTTTTTATATACTTTTTATTGAAGATGTTTTAGCAAAACCGTTTTAACAGTGCAAAGAGAGATCGATCATGGAGAGAGATCGGGACTTTTTGTTGCGTGCATACCGGTATCGTAGCGGGACCGAGCAAGCCGTTGATGAAGACGGCGTTAAAGGCGGACAGCGCGACGCCGCACCCGATCGCCCGGAACCCTGCAAACCCAACCGCACCGTCAGTTTCCCATTGCGAGAGTAATCCGGAACGAGCTGTGCCGTTTCTCCCGTGATTTCTGTCGATTGATCGGCGTGTGTGTGTGCGCGCGCGTGCCACGTAGGGACGTACAGTACCTTGGTAGGTCTTGGAGAGGTGGATGACGCCGTTCTTGTTCCGGTCGAAGAAGGCGACGTGCCGCTGTAGCGGCGTCAGCTCGTGGTTGTACACGTCCACCATAGACTCCTCCTTGCCCTTGGGTGGTTGCCCACCCGGCCGCAGCACACAGAGAAGCACGATGGTGAGTGTTGAAAGGGAGAGAGAGGTTTGGTGGAATAATTTATATATTTGCTTGAGCCTTGTGGGCATATATATATATGAGTACAATGATCTACTTGGAATACAAGGCAAGATAGGACAAATCCTAGTCTATCTCATATTTCCTAATAATCAATATACTCAACACCCCCCCCCCCCCCCGCAGTCACAACGGTAGCGATGCAGACGGTGAGATTGGAGAAGAATCCGAAGGCAAGCCAACAAACATTCCCCCACAGTCGTAAAGTCGATGCATCGCGGAAGGTGTGGCTGGAGTAGAAACCGACGATGTTGCTCAAGCAAGGCGGTAGCCTTTGTGTCGATGTCGATGTAGCCGAGAGCATAGGGTGGTGTAGTCGTGGTCGAGGTAGCCGTGCTAAGAACGTCGTGGTCGAAGTCGAGTCGGGGTAGCCGGTGTCGAGGAAGTCGCCGTGAAGCCGCGGGCGCAAGAAGGCACCAAGGTAGTCATGGGCGTAGTGGTGTCGAAGTAGCAATGCGCCAGGAAGAAGACGTAGTTGAGACGCGTCGCGCCGGGATTGCCAAACCTGGGACACGTCGTAGACGAAGGCACGCGTCGGTGTTGCCGGCACCGCACATGCGTAGACGGACGAAGTCGATGTTGACGATGCGTCGCTCCAGGCTTGCCAGACCTGGGAACACATCGGGGACGAAGGCACGCAACGGTGTTGCCAGCACCGGGCATGCGTAGACGGGGACCTGCACACAACTTGTACGCCATGTCGAGGAGGCTAGCAGAGAAGGACTCGACGACGGTTGCGGCGCAAACCGCCGAGGGCCGATGTCGCCCACGGTGGTCGGAGTGGATGAAGTGGACGAGGTAGACGACGGCGACGCTGGCGATGAGCTGGTGCTGGACGAAGAAGAAGGGGGTGGACTGGCGGCGCGGCTCAGGTGAGTGAGCTGCAGCAACGCCGAAGAAGAGCGGTGGCGGCGGCCTAACGGCGGCTGCGACGGCTGGTTAGGATCGCGGCAACGATGCTCGAAGTAGGCGAGGAAGAACCCGACAGCGTGACGAAGACCGGCGCGAACGGTGACGTTCCCGCGCCTAGGGAGGCGGCACGGCGCATGCCACGTAGAAGCCGACGCGCGGGGACGGCGGAGTGGACCGCGCGCCGCGGCGCTACGGCCCGAAGGGGCAACGCAGACGCAGCAAGCGGGTCGGGGCAACGGCGGGTGCGACCACGGGGACGACCTGGAGAGGACGACCTCAAGGCGGCAGTAGACCGCGGGCTGCATCACTATGACCCGAGAGGGCGACGCAACGGTAGCACGCGGGTCGATGCGGTCACTGGGAGAACCACGGGGTGGCGGCGCTACGGCCCGACGGGGCGACGCAGTGGCAGCTCGGTGCTCGATCGGTGGAGGGGCGCGCAGTACTTGGGACAGTCTTCACGGGACCTGCGGAGGCGCGCGCAACCAACGGGCCAGGTCGGTCGCACGGCGTAGACAAGGCAAATCGCGGGTGGGCGGGTGATCAATCCGATCGCACGCGAGGTCGTGGACGTCGCTCGGTGGAGGCAGGTGGCGGCCGTAGCCGACAGCCGGCGCGCAGGCGGCCCGACAGCCGGCCCGAAGCGGCCGACGCGAGGCAGCCGGCCGGAGCCGAAGCCGGGAGCCGGCCCAACGTAGACGGCCGGCCGTAGCCGGTAGCCGGCGCGCAGGCGGTCCGATAGCCGGCCCGAAGCGGCCGACGCGAGGCAGCCGGCCGGAGCCGAAGCCGGGAGTCAGCCCAACGTAGACGGCCGGCCGTAGCCGGCAGTCGGCGCGCAGGCGGCCCGACAGCCGGCCCGAAGTGGCCGATGCGAGGCAGCCGACCGGAGCCGAAGCTGGGAGCCGGCCCAACGTAGACGGCCGGCCGTAGCTGGCAGCCGACGCGCAGGCGGCCCGACAGCCGGCCCGAAGCGGCCGACGCGAGGTAGCCGACCGGAGCCGAAGCCGGGAGCCGGCCCAACGTAGACGGCCGGCCGTAGCTGGCAGCCGACGCGCAGGCGGCCCGACAGCCCGCCCGAAGCGGCCGACGCGAGGTAGCCGACCGGAGCCGAAGCCGGGAGCCGGCCCAACATAGCGACGGTGGAGATCGACGGGTAGGCGGCACGTGAACGGCGGCTGTGATTGGCCGCTGCATGGTGTGAGGCCGTCGGGTCGGGGCGATGCAGGAGTCCCGATCGGAGCAGGGCGATGATGGACGGCGTAGATCGACGGGCGTGCCGGCGCGCGAACGGCGGCGTTGAGAGGCCGTCGGGTTGCGCGAGGCCACCGGGTCGAGGGTAGAGACCGGGTCGCGCCGATGTCGGAGTAGAGGCGCGGTGGTCGACGACGGCGATGGGCGACACAAACCGATCTAAGATCGAAAAACCAAAAAGAAAACGCCGATCAAAATGACCGGCGGAAGAGAGAAAACCCGGATCAAGAGATCGGAAAAAGACTCTCTAGGGCAACAGGTCAACACGCCGGCGGACGAACCTTAGGTACGGACGGCGCGGTCCCCGGCGGCGGTCATGGAGGCCGACCGTCCCGGGGACGGCGCGCGGGGCGGAAGCGATGGGCGATGGCTAGGTCTAAGAACTTGCGGCAGATACCAAGTTGAAAGGGAGAGAGAGGTTTGGTGGAATAGTTGATATATTTGCTTGATCTTTGTGGGCATATATATAGAAATACAATGATCTACTTGGAATACAAGGCAAGATAGGAGAAATCCTATTCTATCTCGTATTTCTTAATAATCAATATACTCGACAGTGAGCACGAGCGCCAGAGGCTTGCCGCCGCCCCAGCCCCACAGAGCTTGAAGAAGCAGAGCCATGGCGGTTCCCGATGCGGGGTGGAATAACTCTTGCTTGTCAGTCGATATAACTGGCCGGGAGGCGGAACTGACCTGCGGTGGTGAGCGCGGTCTTGGACGCCATGGATTCCAACGAGACGAGGGGAAAGCTTGCAGGGAGGAGGGACGCACTATGCCAAGGTGGTGAGGTGAGGCCGGGGATATGACAGACAGCGGTTGCGATCGGTGGCTTTGCTGGTGGTGTACTGGTATAATCCGCGGCGCGCGTTCATGGTTCATATATGTAGGCGAGGCTATGCGCTCGACGGAATGCGCGCGCGGGCCCCTCGCCTGGAAGCTGGCCGACGTCGCGCGGGACGACGACGATGTACGGCCGGCCGCCGCGTCCACGAGCGCGGCGTGCTCTTCCGTCACTGCCGCGCGCTGGTGCTGATTTGGGGGGTCTTGGACCTGTGTGCGCGTGGTCCTTGGACGGATCTCGGCGTGTTGCACACTTGCCGCCCGTGCATTCAACGGCTCCGTCTGGTAGCCGTCGTGTTTCCCGAAAAGGAAGACGAAATTGGTCTGGCCGTGGCCTTCGCTCCTGCGTCGCACTCGAGGAGGACTCCACACCCCCTTCTTTTTTGGGAAAGTGTCTTCTGTTATTATGAGGAGGGTTGGAGGAGTCCAGGCTCCGTTGCAAGCAAGCTACCCAGCAGCCGTAGGCTGGCTATACCACCCCCCCCCTGGCCGGACGGCACAAACGAACGGCCATGGACCGAGGGGGCCGCGATCAACGGCAAGTCCTCACTTTGTACGTACTGTAGCACATAAGAAAAACTCTGTACTGTAGTATAGTACTCCTTCCGTTCCAAAATAAATGTCTCAACTTTGTATTAAAGTTAGTACAAAGTTGTACTAAGGTTGAGACATTTATTTTGGGACGGAGGGAGTACTCACTTTGTACTCTTTGTAAATATCACTTCACCTTTCCGCAATTGGCACATTGCATGTGCGCCAATTGTTGCAACCCGGAAGTTTTTTCTTTTTCATAGATTTTTTTATTAAAATGTTTTATTTTTAAATCGTGCGTCCAAAATTTAAACCGTTTCCATACGTCTCGTTTCGAGATCTTCAAAACTAAATACCATGTTGATAGGTTGCGCCATTTTTTTTCGAAAAAAAGGATGAAAAACATGAATCAGGCGCATGTTTTTTTTCTTTCCGAAGAGACATAGATGTGCCTCTCGCCAAAGTAAATATGTAATTTTTTTAGGGAAACGAGTGTGCCACTCGCGAAAGTAAATCCGTTTCTTCAAGAGAAATAAATTTGTATCTCCCGCGAAAGGAAAAAAACAAGTTTATTTTTTTACGAGAGGTAAGCCTGTGTCTCTCGTGGAAGGAACAAAAGACATTCTTTTTCTTTCCATGAGGCACGATTATGACTCTCGCAACAATAAATATGTGCCTTTCACAGAAGAAAAAAATGAATAAATATTTTCTTTTCTTTTTCGGAGGCACGACCGTGCCTCTCATGGAAGCAAATTTGTGTCTTCATAAATAGTAAGTCTGTGTCTCGTGCGGAAAAAAAGAATGTGTTTTTCTGCATAACTTTTTTTCTGGTATTTTTTGTGTGCAAACCTAACAAAAAACATGAAAAACCAGAAAACAGTAAATAGTCGTCTAAAAACGAAAACACATAAAAAATAAAAAATATGAAGGAAACGCCTAAAACACGACATGTGGTGGCGATTGAGAGTGTGCCAAGTGACACGCTCCCGGCCCATCAAAAACGACTCTTACATGGAGACGCGAAGAAATAGTCGTTGATTAGTTGCTCTCAAAAGCGGCTAGCAATTTTCTAACCTGCCTTATTTCTTCACCTACTCTTTTTTATACATGCAAACTTGTACTATTGTTTTTAGGAGAGCAGCACCAGCCTTGTATTCAGTCTTCAGGACTTGCGTACCAGACTACTTCTAGACGTAGTTCATCTGGTTGACATGTTGTCAACCTATCTTTGCTAGCTGTTAACAGCTTTTTTTGTTTGGCTGTTTTCCATTTTCCTATCTCTTTTCTAGCCATTTGTACTCTCTCCTGTACTGTTGTTACGAGTTGTTAATGATATTGGGCACCTTTTGGTGCCTTGCTCTGTGAAAAAAAAGGAGACATGCCGATGTACACATGCAAACTTTTTCATTCCTAGATTATTTGGTTCGTAGAGACCTCCCATCGTACCGCCCGCGTTACCTCCCCGAGCGAAGCGATCGGGGCGATCCCCTCTCTCCCTCTTGCTGCTGTCGTCGGCTAGCATGGCCAGGCGTTTGCCCGTGTGGCACCGTGCGTGGCCAGCGGTGGCAGCCTCCCCCTTTTCCCGATGCGGTTCCCGGCTCGGAGGGCGTGCTACGACGAAGGTGTTCCTCAGCGGGTAGTGCTCCGGTGAAGATCGGGCGGTGGCGTGGAGACGGCTTGGCCCCTTGGCAGCGGTGGCAGTTGGCCGCGAGGACTGGCCGATGGCGCCCTGTTGCAAGCCCAGATCTGGGCCCTTTGGGCCCGATCTGGGTCGGGAAGGGCTGGTTTGGTCTCCGACGGGTCGCCTCTGGCTTCTCTGGCGAGCTACGGACGATGGGGGCGGTGGCTATGGTGTTGCATCTGCTGCAGCGCGGCGGCGAGGGCTTAGCGGGCCCATCTGGGCTCGACTGGGCAGTTGGCCCGGCATGCTCCTGCTCCCGCATCCAGTCTGTTATCGCCTGCGCCAATGGAGGTTGTCCCCTACCACACGGTTGCGGTACTATCGATCCCTGTCTATGATGGCTTCGTATCGGCTCGGTCGGCCTCATGGCGTTTGCCGTGGTGAGACGATGATGGTGTCCTCGTGGTTGTGGTGGCACATGTTGGTGGGCGGTTGGCATGGTGGAGCCAACGGTTTGTCCTGGGTTGTGAGTGTGAATTGTGAGAAGAAATCTCTATCGAGTCTGGCCCGCACCGATGCGGTGACGCCTATGGGGGGCGCCACCCTTCTTGAAGGGCATCTGGTGTACCTCTCCCCACTCCCCTCCATATATCGGGATAAATCCTAGGACTCGTCCAGCCAACAACATCGTCGTCGTTGTAGTCCTTCTTGAAGGTGTTTCATGGTATGCGGCAATCCAATGGCATTGGACTGTGGTGGAATTCTCCGGTGGGTGCAGCAGCTACGGGATGCTACAACTTTCGTTCATCTGGTGTTGCTCACATTTTTTCACTTGTTTTTTCTTTTGTTTTTTTTTGGGTTTGATTGTGTTGTTTGTCCCGGCATGAAACTCATTGGTGTATCGCGTGGTTGCTATATTAATATAGTAGGGCGAAAGCCTATTTCAAAACCATCTGGTTTGATCGATATATCTATGGCAATGGGGAATATCATATTATCTTACGACCTTAGTATTTTCATAAAAAAACTCTACTTATGTTAGCTTTAGCAATCAATGTGATATGCCGGCAAGAGATTTCCAAATATCGCCAGATTCGAAAATGATTTTTTAACAACATTCTGAAATGATTTCTATCAAAATTTATCCCAAACCATTTTGACCCCTTAGAGCATCTACAGCCAGACCCCGTATACCTGTCTCAAATGCCTAGGCAGGCCATTCGGTCAACACATGGGCAGGAAAAATCGATCCAGACGGACGCCCTATACAGGCTTAAACGTCCAAGCTGAGCCCGGGCGTGTCCGGGCACGTCTGCTACGTCATCCCAGCCCACCACAAATATCCCATTTCGGAAACCCTAGACATCCGGCACTTCACCCTCCGTCCACTCCACTTCTGTAACCCCACCCTCGATCCGATGGCCGGTGAGGGAAGCAGGTCTGACGGATCGAACATCGATGTGGAGGAGGTGGACCTCCGCATCGTGTTGCACCTGTTGCTGCAGGACCAAGGCGGCCCAGGCTACGGTGGATCTTGATCCTCCGGGCACGTCGCCCGTTGACGGAACGCCAGTGACGTCACGGGCCCTTCCTACGAGGAGCGCAGCTCCGGCCGCTCCTGCTCTGCCGGGTCCGCACAAGTCTGGTATGGCGCCCACCTACACCACCTTCTCCTCCGGAACCAGTGCCTCGATGGGTCCTCGAGCACACGTCGGAGGTGGGGTGAGGGAGGAAGGAGGTGCTAGCTGCGCAAAGTTCGACCCCGAGCACGTCGGTCGACCCCGAGGACGCGCTCATCGCAGGCGTCCTTCGTTGCTCGCTGACGACGGTGGAGATGGATGCGCGTCGCCTCCGTCGCAAGAATGTCAACGCGCTCTGACTGGCCATCCAGTTATCCGAGCGCGAGACAGCGAAAGAGGCGGCGGCGAAGGCGAAAGTGGCCCACCACGCGAAGGAGCAAGACCGCCTGCTCCGTAGGTTGTCCGGCATGCAGTGCAGCTCCGACGAGGACGACGACGATGCCTCCAATGACGATGACAACGTTGCACCACACGTCGATGTTTACACGGAGGAGGGGCATAACCGCCTGGACGACCGGAAGGGGAAGGGGCCAGCAAGGAAATGGCGATTTCCTCCGCCCTTCCCCGTTTTGTATATATTTTAAGTATGTTTAAGTAGTTTGTAGTTTGGATTTGCCGATGAACTACTCCTTTTGTTCGGCGATGCAATTCGATCCGATGAACTGTGTTTGATCTATTATCTTTACGTAGCGTTGCATGGGTAGTAAGGATAGGGTATAAGGATATGAGGCGTCCGGACGCGTTTGCAGGCATATGAGGGCCCATATTAGCAAGTTCCGGTTATAGGAGCATCTACAACCGGACTTTATAAATCTGACCCCTCAAACGTCCGCGGACGCGCGCCCCTGCTCGTCTGCGTGTTGGAAATATGCCCTAGAGGCAATAATAAATTACTTATTATCATATTTCCTTGTTCATGATAATCGTTTATTATCCATGCTAGAATAGTATCGATCGGAAACTCACATACATGTGTGGATACATAGACAACACCATGTCCCTATATGTCTCTAATAGACTAGCTCATTGATCAAAGATGGTCAAGGTTTCCTAGCCATGGACATGAGATTGTTGGGGAACGTCGCATGGGAAACAAAAAATTTCCTACGTTCACGCAAGACCTATCCATGGTGATGAGCATCTACGAGAGGGGGAGTGGATCTACATACCCTTGTAGATCGCTAAGCGGGAAGCGTTAAGAAACGCGGTTGGTGTAGGCGAACGTCTTCGCGATCCAAATCGCCGAGCGTCCCGCGATCTCATCACGATCCATACCGCAATCCAATCACGATCCGTCTCGCGAACACATCACGATCCGTCCCGCGAACTCATCACGATCCGTCTCGCGATCTTGATCATAGTCCTTCCGATCTAGCGCCGAACGGATGGCACCTCCACGTTCAGCACACGTACGGCTTGATGACGATCTCCGCTGTCTTGATACAGCAAGAGGGAGCAGAGAGGAAGAAGATTTCTCCAGCAGCATGACGGTGCTCCGGCGATGGTGGTGGAGCTATTCCGGCAGGGCTTCGCCTAAGCACTGCAGAAATCCGATCTAGAGGAGAAACTGTGCACTGGAGGAACGGGCAGCACGTGGCTAAAAATTCCGTGCAAAACCCCTAAAACCTCCAGTATATATAAGAGGGAGGGAGGAGAGGACTTGGCGCAAAGGCCAAGCCTCCTTGGTTCGGCCGAAGTGGGGAGGAGACGAGGACTCCTCCAATCCTAGTAGGACTAGGATTCCTCCTTTTTGGCCTTTTTCCACCTTTTTCCCTTTGGGCTTTTCTTCCCTAGCCGCATGGGCCTTGTGTGGGACTTCCACCAGCCCACAAAAGGCTGGTATTTATTCTCCCACATCCCATGAAGCCTCTTGGGTCGAAATACCCCTCCCGGTGGTCTCCCGGTACACTACCGGCACTCCCGGTACACTACCGGTTAGCCCGAAACTTTTCTGGAGACCAAAACAGGACTTCCTATATATGAATCTTTACCTCCGGACCATTCCGGAGCTCCTCGTGACGTCCGGGATCTCATCCGGGACTCTGAACAACCTTCAGTCACCACCATACATAACTCCATACTATCAAAACGTCACCAAACCTTAAGTGTGCAGACCCTGCGGGTTCGAGAACTATGTAGACATGACCGAGACACCTCTACGGTCAATAACCAATAGCGGGACCTGGATGCCCATATTGGTTCCTACATATTCTACGAAGATCTTTATCGGTCGAACCTCTATGTCAAGGATTCAGTTAATCCTGTATGATGTTCCCTTTGTTCTTCGGTATGTTACTTGCCCGAGATTCGATCGTCGGTATCTCCATACCTAGTTCAACGTCGTTACCGGCAAGTCTCTTTACTCGTTCCGTAATAAAAGATCCCATGACTACCACTTAGTCACATTTCTTGCAAGGCTTATTGTGATGTTGTATTACCGAGTGGGCCCTGAGATACCTCTCCGTCACACGGAGTAACAAATCCTAGTCTTGATCCATGCCAACCCAATAGACACCCTCGAAGATACATGTAGAGTACCTTTATAGTCACCCAGTTACGTTGTGACGTTTGATACACACAAGGCACTCCTCCGGTGTCAGTGAGTTGCATGATCTCATGGTCATAGGAACAGATACTTGACATGCAGAAAACAATAGCAATAAACTGACACGATCATATGCTACATTTGTAGTTTGGGTCTTTTCCATGACACCATTCTCCTAATGATGTGATCCCGTTATCAAATGACATCTCATGTCCATGGCTAGGAAACTTTAACCATCTTTGATCAACGAGCTAGTCTATTAGAGGCATACTAGGGACATGGTTTTGTCTATGTATCCACACATGCATCTAAGTCTCCGATCAATAAAATTATAGCATGGATAATAAACAATTATCATGAACAAGGAAATATGATAATAACTAATTTATTATTGCCTCTAGGGCATATTTCCAACAGTCTCCCACTTGCACTAGAGTCAATAATCTAGTTCACATCACCATGTGATTCACATTGTTATGAATGTAACACCCAATGAGTTCTGGGGATCGATCATGGTTTGCATGTGAGAGAGGTTTTATAGTCAACGGGTCTGCGACATTCAGAGCCGTGTGTACTTTGCAAATCTCTATGTCAAACTGTAAACACTGCTACCACACTCCACTTGGTACTCTTCCAAATGGCTGCTCCACTATACGTATCCAGCTTGCTACTACGAGTCATCCGGATTGGTGTTAAAGCTTGCATCGACGTAACTCTTTACGATGAACTCTTTATCACCTCCATAATCGAGAAACGTCTCCTTAGTCTTTTAGTTACTAAGGATAATCTTGACCGCTGTCAAGTGCTCCAATCCCGGATCACTTTGAAACCTTCCGGTCATACTTATGGCAAGGCTGACATCGGGTCTTGTGCACAGCATTGCATACATGATAGAGCCTATGTCTGAAGCATAGGGGATGAGACTCATCTTTTCTCTATCTTCCGCAGTCACTGGGCATTGAGTCTTACTCAACTTCACACCTTACAAATCAGGCGGGAACTCTTTCTCTGACTGATCCATTTTGAACTCTTTCAAAATCTTGTCAAGGTATGTACTCATTGAAAGTCTCGTCAAGCATCTTGATCTATCTCTATAGATCTTGATGCTCAACAATCAAGTAGCTTTATCCAGGTCATCCTTTAAAAAACTCTTTTCAAACAACCGTTTATGCTTTCCAGAAATTCTACATCATTTCTGATCAACAATATGTCAACCACATATGCTTACTAGAAACTCTATAGTGCTCCCACTCACTTTATTGTAAATACAAGTTTCTCATAAACATTGTATAGACTCAAAAACTTTGATCACCTCATCAAAGTGTATATTCCAACTCCGAGATGCTTGCTTAAGTTCATAGAAGGATCACTGAAGCTTGCGCACCTTTTAGCATCTGTAGGACTGACAAAACCTTCTGGTTGTATCTCATACATCCTTTCCTTAAGGAAGGAAACGATGTTTTGGCATCCATCTGCCAGATTTCATAATTGAAAAATGCAGCAACTGCTAACATAATTCCAACAGACTTTAGCATCGCTACAAGTGAGAAAGTCTCATCGTAGTCAACTCCTTGAACTTGCCGAAAACTTCTTTGCGACAAGTCGAGCTTTATAAATGGTGACATTTACCATCAGTGTATGTCTTTATCTTAAAGGTCCATTTGTACTCGACGACCTGCCGTCCAACGAGCAAGTCTACCAAAGTCTATACTTGGTTTTCATACAAGGATCCTTCCTCGGATTTCAAGGCCTCTAACCATTTGTCAAAATCCGGGCCCATCATCGCTTCTCCACAGCTTGTAGGTTCATCGTTGTCCAACAACATGACCTCCAAGACAGGGTTGTCATACCGCTCAGTAGCAGTACCCATCCTTGTTAACCTACGAGGTTCGATAGTAACTTGATCCGAAGCTTCATGATCATCATCATTAACTTCCTCTTCAACTAACGTAGGCTTCATAGAAAACAACTTCCTGTGCTGCGCTACTCTCTGGTTGAACAAAGGTTCAACAACCTCATCAAGTTCTATCTTCCTCCCACTCAATTCTTTCGAGAGAAACTTTTTCTCGAGAAAAGGACCCATTTTAGCAACAAACACTTTATGCTTGGATCTGAGATAGAAGGTTCACCCAACTGTTCTTAGGGTATTCTATGAAGATGCGTTTGTCCGCTTTGGGTTCGAGCTGATTAGGTGAAAACAATTTTTCCACACAAGCGTCGCAGCCCCAAACATTGAGAAATGACAGCTTAGGTTTCTATAAAACCATAATTCACACGGTGTCATTTCAGCACCATTTCCAATAGAGCACGAATATGACATTCGAACACATCATCACTCTATAGTGTTCCAGGTGGCGTGAGTTTTGACACAACTTTCACATTGTCTAAAGTTTGAATGCCAAACTCATAACTCACATATTCACCTCCACAATCATATCACAGACATTTTTATCTTTTTGTCACGATGATCTTAATCTTCACTCTGAATTTGCTTGAACCTTTCAAACGATTCAGACTTGTGTTTCATTAAGTAAATATACACTATATCTACTCCAATCATCAGTGAAGGTAAGATAATAACGATATCCACCGCACGCTACAAGAGTCATTGGATTGCATCCATCAACATGTATCATTTCCAATAAATCACTTGCCCGCTCCATCAAACCAGAAAACAGGGTCCTTAGTCATCTTGACCAAGAGGCATGGTTCGCATGTCTCAACCAATTCGAAATCGAATGAGTCCAAAGATCCATCAGCAAGGAGTTTCTTCATGTGTTTTATACCAATATGACATTTAGCGGCAGTGCCACAAGTATGTGGTACTATCATTATTAACTTTGCATCTTTTGGCATCAATGTTATGAACATGTGTATTACTATGATCAAGATTCAACAAACCATTCTCATTGGGTGCATGACCATTGAAGGTATTATTCATGTAAACAGAATAACCATTATTCTCTAACTTAAATGAATAATCGTGTTGCAATAAACACGATCTAATCATGTTCATGCTCAACGCAAAACACCAAATAACACTTATTTAGGTTTGTCACTAATCCCGAAGGTAGAGAGAGCGTGCGATGTTGATCACATCAACCTTGGAAACATTTCCAACAAACATCGTCACCTCACCCTTAGCTAGTGCTCCGTTTATTTCGTAACTTTCATTTCGAGTTACTAACATTTAGCAACCGAACTTGTATCCAATACCCAGGTGCTACTAGGAGTACTAGCAAGGTACACATCAATAACACGTATATCAAATATACTTCTGTCGACGTTGCCAGCCTTCTTATCTACCAAGTATCTAGGGTTGTTCCGCTTCAGCGACCGCACTCCTCAGAATCGTAGCACTTAGTCTCGGGTCTGGGTTCAACTTTGGGTTGCTTCACTGGAGCAGCAACTGACTTGCTATCCATGAAGTTTCCCTCCTTGCTCCTGCCCTTCTCGAAATTAGTGGTTTGACTAACTATCAACAATTGACGCTCCTTCTTGGTTTCTAACTTCGTGGTGTCAAACATCGCGAACAGCTCAGGGATCATTATTTCTATCCCTGGCATTTTATAGTTCATCACCAAGTTCTAGTAGCTTAGTGACAGTGACTTGGAGAACTATATCAATCACTATCTTATCTGGAAGATCAACTCCCACTCGATTCAAGCGATTGTAGCACCGAGACAATCTGAGCACATGCTCAACGATTGAGCTATTCTCTTTCATCTTGCAGGCAAAGAATCTTGTTGGAGATCTCACATCTCGCAACACGGGCACGTGCCTGAGATCCTAATTTCAGCTCTTAGAACATCTCATATGTTCCGTGACGTTCAAAACGTTTTGGAGCCTCAATTCTAAGCCGTAATGCATGACGCACTAAACTATCAAGTAGTCATCAGAACATGCCCGTCAGATGTTCACAACATCTACAAACGACGCTAGAGGGGTTGGCGCACTGAGCGGTGCATTAAGGACATAAGCCTTCTGTGCAGCAATAAGGACATTCCTCAGATCACGAACCCAGTCCGCAATATTGCTACCATTATCTTTCAACTCTATTTCTCTAGGAACATATAAAAATTCATGGGAGCTACAGCGCAACCAAGTAATCTACAACATAATTTGCAAAGACACTACTGACTATGTTCATGATAATGAGTTCAATTAATCATATTACTGAAGAACTCCCACTCAAATTGACATCCCTCCGGTCATTCGAGTGATACATGATCCAAATTCACCAACTCAAGCCCGATCATCACGTGAGTTGAGGTGGTTTCAATGGTGAACATCATCATGTTGATCATATCTACTATATGACTCATGTTCGACCTTTCGGTCTCTTGTGTTCCGAGGCCATGTTTGTACATGCTAGGCTCATCAAGTTTAACCCGAGTGTTCTGCATGTGCAACACTGGCTTGCACCCGTTGTATGTGAACGTAGAGTCTATCACACCTGATCATCATGTGGTGTCTCGACATGAAGAACTTTCGCAACGGTGCACACTCGGGGAGAACAAAATTTATCTTGAAATTAAGTGAGGGATCACCTTATAATGCTACCGTCGTCCTAAGCAAAACAAGGTGCATAAAAGGATTAACATCACATGCAAATCATAAGTGACATGATATGGCCATGAACTTGTGCTTTTGATCTCCATCATGAAAGCACCGGCATGGTCTCCATCGTCACCGGCATGACACCATGATCTCCATCATCCTGATCTCCATCAACGTGTCGCCATCGGGGTTGTCGCGCCCACCATGCTTCTACTACTATTGCTACCGTTTAGCGATAAAGTAAAGCATTACGTAGCGCTTAATGATTGACACGTAGGTCATAGAATAATTAAAGACAACCCTATGGCTCCTGCCGGTTGTCGTACTCATCGACATGCAAGTCGTGATATTCTATACAACACATGATCATCTCATACATCACATATATCACATCATGTAATTGGCCATATCACATCACAATATACCCTGCAAAAACAAGTTAGACATCCTCTAATTGTTGTTGCATGTTTTACGTGGCTGCTACGGGTATCTAGCAAGAACAATTCTCACCTACGCATAAACCACAACGGTGATACACTAATTGCTTTTCAACCTTCTCAAGGACTGCCTTTGTCGAATCCGATCCAACTAAAGTGAGAGAAATTGGCACCCGCAAGCCATCTATGCAACAAGTTGCAGTTGACGGAACCGGTCTCTTGTAAGCGTACGAGTAATGTTGGTCCGGGCCTCTTCATCTCACAATACTACTGAACCAAAACACGACCAAGGGAGGAAGCAATCTAAGCATCAACGCCCACAAACTCTTTGTGTTCTACTCGAGATCTCATCTACACATAGACCTAGCTCATGATACCACTGTTGGGGAACGTCGCATGGGAAACAAAAAAATTCCTACGTTCATGCAAGACCTATCCATGGTGATGAGCATCTACGAGAGGGGGAGTGGATCTACATGCCCTTGTAGATCGCTAAGCGGGAAGCGTTAAGAAACGCGGTTGGTGTAGTCGAACGTCTTCGCGATCCAAATCACCGAGTGTCCCGCGATCTCATCACGATTTGTCCCGTGATCCAATCACGATACGTCCCGCGAACTCCTCATGATCCATCCCGCGAACTCATTACGATCCGTCTCACGATCTTGATCACAATCCTTCCGATCTAGCGCCAAACGGACGACACCTCCGCGTTCAGCACACGTACGGCTTGATGACGATCTCCGTCGTCTTGATCCGGCAAGAGGGAGCGGAGAGGAAGAAGAGTTCTCCGGCAGCGTGACGGTGCTCCGGCGATGGTGGTGGAGCTATTCTGGCAGGGCTTCGCCTAAGCACTGCAGAAATCCGACCTAGAGGAGAAACTATGCACTAGAGGTACGGGCAGCACGTGGCTAAAAATTCTGTGCAAAAATCCTAAAACCTCCAGTATATATAAGAGGGAGGGAGGAGCGGACTTGGCACAAGGGCAAGTCTCCTTGGTTCAGCCGAAGTGGGGAGGAGAGGAGGACTCCTCCTCCAATCCTAGTAGGACTAGGATTCCTCCTTTTTGGCCTTTTTCCACCTTTTTCCCTTTGGGATTTTCTTCCCTAGCCGCATGGGCCTTGTGTGGGACTTCCAACAGCCTACAAAAGTCTAGTATTTATTCTCCCACAGCCCATGCAGCCTCTTGGGTCGAAGTACCCCTCCCGGTGGTCTCCTGGTACACTACCGGCACTCCCGCTAAACTACCGATTAGCCCGAAACTTTTCCGGCGACCAAAACAGGACTTCCTATATATGAATCTTTACCTCCGGACCATTCCGGAGCTCCTCGTTAAAACCGAGATCTCATCCGGGACTCCAAACAACCTTCGGTCACCACCATACATAACTCCATACTACCGAAACGTTACCAAACCTTAAGTGTGCAGACCCTGCGGGTTCGAGAACTATGTAGACATGACCAAGACACCTCTACGGTCAATAACCAATAGCGGGACCTGGATGCCCATATTGGTTCCTACATATTGTACGAAGATCTTTATCGGTCGAACCTCTATGTTAAGGATTCAGTTAATCCTGTATGATGTTCCCTTTGTTCTTCGGTATGTTACTTACCCGAGATTTGATCGTCGGTATCTCCATACCTAGTTCAACCTCGTTACCGGCAAGTATCTTTACTCTTTCCGTAATACAAGATCCCGTGACTAACACTTAGTCACATTGCTTGCAAGGCTTTTTGTGATGTTGTATTACCGAGTAACAAATCCCAGTCTTGATCCATGCCAACTCAACAGACACCCTCGGAGATACCTATAGAGCACCTTTATAGTCACCCAGTTACGTTGCGACGTTGGATACACACAAGGCACTCCTCCGGTGTCCGTGAGTTACATGATCTCATGGTCATAGGAATAGATACTTGACATGCAGAAAACAGTAGCAATAAACTGACACGATCATATGCTACGTTTGTAGTTTGGGTCTTGTCCATCACACCATTCTCCTAATGATGTGATCCCGTTATCAAATGACATCTCATGTCCATGGGTAGGAAACCTTGACCATCTTTGATCAACGATCTAGTCTATTAGAGGCATACTAGGGACATGGTTTTGTCTATTTACCCACACATGTAATGTGTTTCCAATCAATACAATTATAGCATGGATAATAAACGATTATCATGAACAAGGAAATATAATAATAAACACTTTATTTATTGCCTCTAGGGCATATTTCCAATAGTCTCCCACTTCCATTAGAGTCAATAATCTAGTTCACATCACTATGTGATTTACATTGTAATGAATCGAACACCCATGCAGTTCTGGTGTTGATCATGTTTAGCCCTTGGAAGAGGTTCAGTCAACGGGTCTGCAACATTCAGATCCGTGTGCACTTTGCAAATATTTATGTCCTTCTCCTCGATGTAATCGCGGATGGAATTGAAGCGTCGCTTTATGTGTCTTGTCCTCTTGTGAAACCTTGGTTCCTCGGCCAGAGCAACGACACCAGTGTTGTCATAGAACAGAGTCATTGGATTCAGTGCACTGGGCACTACTCCAAGATATGTCATGAACTGCTTCATCTAGACACCTTCCTTCGTTGCCTCCGAGGTTGCGATGTACTCCGCTTCATATGTAGAATCGGTTACCACGCTTTGCTTGGAACTGCACCAGCTTACTGCTCCCCCGTTGACAATAAATACGTATCCGGTTTGCGACTTAGAGTCATCCGGATCAGTGTCAAAGCTTGCATCGATGTAACCTTTTACGACGAGCTCTTGATCACCTCCATAAATGATAAACATTTCCTTAGTCCTTTTCACGTACTTAAGGATATTCTTTACCACCGTACAGTGCTCCATTCCAGGATCACTTTGAAACCTTCCGGCCATACTTATGGCAAGGTTGACATCGGGTCTTGTGCACATCATTGCATACATGATAGAACCTATGGCTGAAGCATAGGGGATGACACTCATCTTTTCTCTATCCTCTGCAGTTACTGGGCATTGAGTCTTACTCAACTTCACACCTTGTAACACAGGTAAGAACTCCTTCTTGGACTGATCCAGTTTGAACTTTTTCAAAACTTTATCTAGGTATTTGCTCTGTGAAAGTGCTATTAAGCGTCTCGATCTATCTCTATAGATCTTAATGCCTAATATGAAAGCAGCTTCTTCTAGGTCCTTCATTGAAAAACTCTTGTTCAAATATTCCTTCACGCTTTCCAACATTTCTATATTGTTTCCAATTAGCAATATGTCATCCACATATAATACTAGAAACGCTATAGAGCTCCCACTCACTTTCTTATAAATACAAGCTTCTCCATAAACTTGTATAAACTCAAACGCTTTGATCACCTCATCAAATCGCTTATTCCAACTCTGAGATGCTTGCACTAGTCCATAAATGGATCGCTGGAGTTTGCAAACTTTGTCAGCATTCTCTGGATCGACAAAACCTTCTGGTTGCATCATATACAACTCTTCCTCAAGGAAACCGTTGAGGAACGCTGTTTTGACATCCATATGCCAAATTTCATAGTCGACATAAGCAGCTATTGCCAACATGATTCTGACAGACTTAAGCATCGCTACGGGTGAGAAGGTCTCATCGTAGTCAACTCCTTGAACTTGTGAAAAACCCTTTGCCACAAGTCGAGCTTTATAGACGGTAACATTACCGTCCGCGTCTGTCTTCTTCTTAAAGATCCATTTGTTCTGAATGGCCTTTCGCCCTTCACGTAATACTTCCAAAGTCCATACTTTGTTTTCATACATGGATCCCATCTCGGATTTCATGGCCTCTAACCATTTCTCGGAATCCGGGCCCATCACTGCTCCTCCATAGCACGTAGGTTCATTGTTGTCCAACAACATGACCTCCAAGACAGGGTTGCCATACCACTCAGGAGTAGTACGCGCCCTTGTCGACCTATGAGGGTCAATAGTAGATTGATCCGAAGCTTCATGATCATCATCATTAACTTCCTCTTCTACCGTCATAGGTTCCACAGAAACATCTTTCTGCGCTGCGGTACTTTCTGGTTGAAGTAAAGGTTCAATAACCTCATCAAGTTCTATTTTCCTCCCACTCAATTCTTTCGAGAGAAACTCTTTCTCAAGAAATGTTCCGTTCTTAGCAACAAACACTTTGCCTTCGGATCTGAGATAGAAGGTATACTCGACTATCTCTTTCGGGTATCCTATGAAGACGCATTTCTCCGCTTTGGGTTCAAGCTTTTCAGGCTGAAGCTTTTTGACATAAGCATCACATCCCCAAACTTTAAGAAACGACAACTTTGGCCTCTTGCCAAACCATAGTTCATATGGCGTCGTCTCAACGGATTTTGATGGTGCCCTATTTAACGTGAATGCAGCTGTCTCTAATGCATAACCCCAAAAGGATAGTGGCAAATCAGGAAGAGACATCATAGATCGCACCATATCAAATAAGGTGTGATTACGACGTTCGGACACACCACTACGTTGTGGTGTTCTGAGCGGTGTCAACTATGAAACAATTCCACATTGTCTTAAGTGACTGCCAAACTCATAACTCAGATATTCACCTCCTCGATCAGATCGCAGGAATTTAATCTTCTTGTTACGATGATTCTCAACTTCACTCTGACATTACTTGAACTTTTCAAACGTTGTAGACTTATGTTTCATTAAGTAAATATACCCATATCTACTTAAGTCATCAGTGAAGGTGAGAAAATAACGATATCCACCATGCGCTATAACATTCATCGGACCGCACACATCAGTATGTATGATTTCTAATAAGTCACTTGCCCGTTCCATCGTTCCAGAGAACGGCGTTTTAGTCATCTTGCCCATGAGGCATGGTTCACATGTGTCAAGTGATTCAAAATCAAGTGACTCGAGAAGTCCATCAGCATGGAGCTTCCTCATGCGTTTTACACCAATATGACATAAACGGCAGTGCCACAAGAAAGTGGTACTATCATTATCAACTCTACATCTTTTGGCATCAATGTTATGAACATGTGTGTCATCACTATCAAGATTCAATATGAATAAACCCCTCACATTGGGTGCATGACCATAAAATATATTACTCATATAAATAGAACAACCTTTATTCTTAGATTTAAATGAGTAATTGTCTCGCAATAAACAAGATCCAGATATGATGTTCATGCTTAACGCAGGCACTAAATAACAATTATTCAGGTTCATCGCTAATCCCGATGGTAATTGAAGAGAGAGCGTGCCGACGGCGATCACATCAACCTTGGAACCATTTCCCACGCGCATCGTCACTTCATCCTTTGCCAGCCTTCGTCTATTCCGTAGGTCCTGTTTTGACTTGCAAATGTGAGCAACCGAACCGGTATCAAATACCCAGGCACTACAACGAGAGCTAGTAAGGTACACATCAATAACATGTATATCATATATACCTTGTTTGTCGTTGGCCGCCTTCTTGTCAGCCAGGTACTTGGGGCAGTTCCGCTTCCAGTGACTAGCTCCCTTGCAATGAAAGCACTCAGTTTCTGGCTTAGGTCCATGCTTGGGCTTCTTTACAGGAGTAGCAACTGCTTTGCCATCCTTCTTGGTTTTACCTTCTTGCCCTTGCCCTTGCCATTTTTCATGAAAGTAGTGGTTTTATTGACCATCAACACTTGATGTTCTTTCTGGATTTCAGACTCAGCGACTTTCAGCATCGCAAACAGCTCGGCGACTGACTTGTTCATCCCGTGCATGTTATAGTTCATCACAAAGCTCTTGTAACTAGGTGGCAGTGATTGAAGAACTCTGTTAGTGATCGCCTCTGGCGGAAGGGAAATTCCCAACTCCGCTAGACAAGTCGCATACCCATACATTCTGAGTATATGTTCATTGATAGACCCGTTCTCCTCCATCTTGCAAGCATAGAACTTGTCGGATGTCTCATACCTCTCGATCCGGGCATTCTTTTGAAAGATAAACTTGAACTCTTGGAACATCTCATATGCTCCATGATGTTCAAAACGTATTTGAAGTCCCGGTTCTAAGCCATACAGTATTGCACACTGAACTATTGAGTAATCTCCAGAACGTGCCTCCCAAGCGTTCTTAACGTCTTCGGAGGTCATGTCTTCTGGTTGGTCACCAAGCGGTGCATCAAGGACATATGATTTCTGGGAAGCCATGAGGATAATCCTCAGATTACGGGCCCAGTCAACAAAGTTACTTTCATCATCTTTCAACTTAGCTTTCTCTAGTAACGCATTAAAATTCAGGGGTGCTACTACGCGAGCCATTGATCTACAACATAAATATGCAAAGGTTGGTTAGACTATTGTTCAAGATAATGAGTTTAGTTAATCAAATTACTAATGCTCCCACTCAAATTGACATCCCTCAGGTCATCTGAGTGTCACATGATCCAAATTCACCAATTCAAGTCCGATCATCACGTGAGT
The DNA here is from genome assembly GCA_022496015.1 of Hordeum marinum. Lineage (NCBI taxonomy): Eukaryota > Viridiplantae > Streptophyta > Magnoliopsida > Poales > Poaceae > Hordeum > Hordeum marinum. The sequence goes on from CM039678.1 coordinate 145,539,533, forward strand.
TGAGGTGGTTTCAATGTTGAACATCATCATGTTGATCATATTTACTATATGACTCATGTTCGACCTTTCGGTCTCTTGTGTTCCGAGGCCATATCTGTACATGCTAGGCTCATCAAGTTTAACCCGAGTGTTCTGCACGTGCAACAGTGGCTTGCACCCGTTGTATGTGAACGTAGAGTCTATCACACCCGATCATCACGTGGTGTCTCAACACGACAAACTTTCGCAACGGTGCACACTCGGGGAGAACACAATTCATCTTGAAATTTTTAAGTGAGGGATCACCTTATAATCCTACTGTCGTCCTAAGAAAAACAAGGTGCATAAAAGGTTAACATCACACGCAAATCATAAGTGACATGATATGGCCATGAACTTGTTCTTTTGATCTCCATCTTGAAAGCACCGATACGATCTCCATCGTCACCGGCATGACACCATGATCTCCATCAATGTGTCGCCATCGGGGTTGTCGCGCCCAACATGCTTCTACTACTATTGCTACCGTTTAGCGATAAAATAAAGCATTACATAGCGCTTTATGATTGACACGCAGGTCATACAATAATTAAAGACAACCCTATGGCTCCTGCCGGTTGCCGTACTCATCGACATGCAAGTCGTGATAATCTATACATCACATGATCATCTCATACATCACATATATCACATCATGTAATTTCCCATATCACATCATAACATACCCTGCAAAAACAAGTTAGACATCCTCTAATTGTTGTTGCATGTTTTACGTGGCTGATACGGGTATCTAGCAAGAAAAATTCTTATCTACGCAAAAAACACAACGGTGATACACTAGTTACTTTTCAACCTTCTCAAGGACCGCCTTTGTCGAATCCGATCCAACTAAAGTGAGAGAAACTGTAACCCGCAAGCCATCTATGAAACAAGTTGCGGTCGAGGGAACCGGTCTCTCGTAAGTGTACGAGTAATGTTGGTCCGTGCCGCTTCATCTCACAATACCGCTAAACCAAAACACGACCAAGGAAGGAAGCAATCTAAGCACAACGCCCACAAACTCTTTGTGTTCTACTCGAGATCTCATCTACACATAGACCTAGGTCATGATGCCACTGTTGGGGAACGTTGCATGGGAAACAAAAAATTTCTATGTTCACGCAAGACATATCCATGGTGATGAGCATCTACGAGAGGGAGAGTGGATCTACATACCCTTGTAGATCGCTAAGCGGGAAGCGTTAAGAAACACAGTTGGTGTAGTCAAACGTCTTCGCGATCCAAATCGCTGAGCGTCCCGCGATCCAATCATGATCCGTTCCGCGATCCAATCACGATCCGTCCCGCGAACTTGATCACGATCCGTCCTGCGAACTTGATCACGATCCGTCCCGCGAACTTGATCACGGTCCTTCCGATCTAGCACCGAACGGACGGCACCTCCGCGTTCAGCACACGTGTAGCTTGATGACGATCTCCACCGTCTTGATCCAGCAAGAGGGAGTGGAGATGAAGAAGAGTTCTCCGGCAGCGTGACGGCGCTCCGGCGATGGTGGGGGAGCTATTCCGGCAGAGCTTCGCCTAAGCACTGGAGAAATCCGATCTAGAGGAGAAACTATGCATTGGAGGAACGGGTAGCACGTGGCTAAAATTCTGTGCAAAAAGCCTAAAACCACCAGTATATATAGGAGGAAGAGAGGAGGAGGCTTGGCCCCTCCAAGGAGGAGGCCGAACCAGGTGGGAGAGGTGGAGTCCACCTCCAATCCTAGTAGGACTAGGATTCATCCTATTTTTGTCTTTTTCCACTTTTTCTCTTTGAGATATTTTTCCCTAGCCGCATGGGCTTTGTGTGGGACTTCGACCAGCCCTTCCGACAACCCATGAAGCATCTTGGGTCGAAATACACCTCCCGGTGGTCTCCCGGTACACTACCGGCACTCCCGGTACATTACCGATTAGCCCGGAACTTTTCCGGCGACCAAAATGGGACTTACTATATATCAATCTTTACCTCCGGACCATTCCGGAGCTCCTTGTGATGTCTGGGATCTCATCCGGGACTTCAAACAACCTTCGGTCACCACCATACATAACTCTATACTAGCGAAACGTCACCAAACCTTAAGTGTGCAGACCCTGCGGGTTCGAGAAAACTATGTAGACATGACCGAGACACCTCTACGGTCAATAACCAATAGCGGGACCTGGATTCCCATATTGGTTCTTACATATTCTACAAAGATCTTCATCGGTCGAACCTCTATGTCAAGGATTCAGTTAATCCCGTATGATGTTCCCTTTGTTCTTCGATATGTTACTTGCCCGAGATTCGATCGTCGGTATCTCCATACCTAGTTCAACCTTGTTACCGGCAAGTCTCTTTACTCGTTTCGTAATACAAGATCCCGCGACTAACATTTAGTCACATTGCTTGCAAGGCTTATTATGATGTTGTATTACCGAGTGGGCCCTGAGATACCTCTCCGTCACACGAAGTATCAAATCACAGTCTTGATCCATGCCAACTCAACAGACACCTTCGGAGATACCTATAGAGCACTTTTATAGTCACCCAGTTACGTTGCGACGTTTGATACACACAAGGTACTCCTCCGGTGTCTATGAGTTACATGATCTCATGGTCATAGGAATATATACTTGACATGTAGAAAACAGTAGCAATAAACTTACACGATCATATGCTACGTTTGTAGTTTGAGTCTTGTCCATCACATCATTCTCCTAATGATGTGATTCCGTTATCAAATGACATCACATGTCAATGGTTAGGAAACCTTGATCATCTTTGATTAACGAGCTAGTTCACTAGAGACATACTAGGAACAATGTGTTGCCTATTTACCCACACATGTAATGTGTTTCTAATCAATACAATTATAGCATAGATAATAAACGATTATCATGAATAAGGAAATATAATAATAAACACTTTATTTATTGCCTCTAGGACATATTTCCAACAACCGCATCACGAGAGTCGAACTCCCGCCGTCTCCCATGCCCTACTCTTCCTCGTCGGAGCCCATAAACCCTACAGTGTCGATGGACATGAGATCAATGACGAATCCTTACTGGAAAGATCCGACTTCCACCACAATGTTGATGCGGCGCTCGCACCCCTGCAGCATACAGGGCGTCGGAGAGTGTGACTCCACCTCTCCAATGTCCACCGCCGTTAGGGCCTCCGCCACCTCCCGTGTCCGCAGAGGTCCATGGTGCGTCCACGGCGCGCCAACAGAGGGTTGCGCGTACGCCACGGCGTTCAGACGCCAGACGGATCGCACCGCCTCCGATGAGGTAGCAACGCTGGATCCAAGCACGAGTTGTGTCGACGCATAGGATTCCTAGCGTTGCGAGTCCGAGCGCTATCGTCGGGCGGCCGCCTCCTGGGAGAGGCGGAGCGCAAGCCGGACGACCATCTCCTCCTCCGGGCCACGTGGGATGAGCTCGTGGTCGACGGATCTGGAGGTAAAGGATTCGGATCCGTTGCCCGCCATGTCGGCTAAGGGCGAAGATCGTCAAAGGTGAGCTTACGTGGCGGATTAAAGTGAAGGAGAGTGGAATGAAATGGTTAGGGTTTGGTCCATCTAACGAATGAGAACGAATATATATATATATATATATATATATATATATATATATATATATATATATATATATATATATATATATGGGCTCGATGCGACCGAGGGCGGGTCAGGCCAACGTGGCGGACGTGGCCGGAGGCGCCTCGGTGCCCCTATGTCCGCCCACATTTGAACAAGATATGAATAACATCGGTCAGCCCTGACGTTTGAGACATGTTTGAAGCGTTTAACTAGATCAATTTTTTGTAACCGATGAATGACCGAGCAGCATGGCCTGGTACGAGGATCCGACGGTAGATGCTCTTACAATCCACGCCGAAGCTACACCACGCTGTTAAAAGTTTCATGCGCTCGTTGCTGCATCGTGATGTAGTGCCCGCGTATTGTAACCTTGCCTGCCTGTCTAATTTTAGTGGCCACGTCCTCCCGACTAGCAAACATTTCGCGACACGCGCTGCGGCCCGGCTGCCCCATTCAGCGATCCTTCGCCCAAGGAACAATCTCTGGGAACGTGATTCGACGGGTCGACCGGTTGCTTCGCCCGCGCGCGCACGAAAGCGGCGGCCACCCAGCCAAAGTGGCTTCTAACACGGACGCAACCGGACGGGGCAGGGAATACCAGTGTGCCGCACACACCGGACCACCTGGGCGTGCGAGCGGCTGCGAAGTTCGACGACGCTCTCGCGCGCGTTGGCGACGCGTGCAAGCAACCGGTCGACTCGACGGACGCGGCCGCGTCGACGGCGACCCCCACATTCCCACCGGATGTGAAGTAGAGATGATGCGTGGGGGCCTCCGCGCGCGCGGAAGCAAAGGTAGGAGGCCGGCCGAGGTGTCGAGAGGACGACCCGCCGAGTCGTGTCGTCCTCGTCGTCGTCGTGATCCGGCTTCGTAGAGTTCCGACCCTCACCACCAGGAGGTCTTGACGCGCGGTGCCATCCGACACCCCGATCAATCAAACGTCCTACGCGAATGCAACATTGACCTCGACGTCAGGTAGAGTGCGTACGTGTGCACGACCGAGAGGCATGTCGCTAAAGCAGTGGCCAACCTTTCCGAACTAAGCACAACAAGGTAGGCATACATCGCAGTGATCATCGTATCTTGGTTAAGCAGGATATCTGCGTGATCCGGCTATAAGCTACTCCACATCGATTCACAATTATAAGATGTTTTGACTATTCTATATACGGATTGAAATGAGCGAAAAAACATTAAAAAATGTCTATATACCAGCGTGGAATTTTGGTGACCTAAGCACTAAAGGCATATTCCAAAGTTTTAAAATAAAGCAATGAAACTTATATGTACTAGAGGGATTGTGCGCGCTTTGCAACGCATTGAATTTGTTGGGATTCTTAAATTTCTTTACTTACTATATTTTAAAATATATGATGTAGTATTACCTTTTTGAAAAGTAAAACCTTTTTAAGTTTGATCAAATTTATAGAGAAATATATCAAAATTTATAATATCAAATCGGTGTTATTAGATTCATCATGGAATGAATTTTCATATTTTTTGTTTAACATTGTGGATGTCGATATTTCGGCTCTAAACTTGGTCAAAATTGAAGAAATTTGATTTTCCAAAAAACTAATAACCCTTATATTTTAAAACTGGTGGAGTATTTAGTTTAATCGGTGGGGAGTTGATGGAGTGTGTTGTACGTTTATTTGATGGGTGTTTGACGGTGTGATCCTGTGTTATTCGCTAATCAACCCATATTTATGTGGCAATATTTTTTCATCATTGGTTGCAAGTACTACATTCGTGCTATACACTAGTGCGTCCGTGTGCTATACTGACGAGATTATTACCCCTAGGTAGACCAAAGCAACGGAGTCTTTTCCTTTCGCTTTGAAGAATAACTACGCGGCCGGCTGGAGGACGTCCGGCACAAACCGGTGCCGGCTGGCGCCTCGGACGGTTGGTCGAGGAGCCGGCTGGACCCTCGGCCGGCTGGGCGTGGCCGGCTACCTCCGGGCCGCCTCTTTCGTTAACCTTGGGATAGACATGCGACGTCCCGTCCCTCTATGCGCGGGTACGACGACATGACGCGACTGGCACCACGGGCGGCCCTGTGGCTACACTGGCCGCTGACGCACTGCAGCGCGTGGCTACAGTCCAACCGTCCCTGTCGCTGACCTCGACGAGCGCGGCCGGGTGTGGAAACAGTGCCGACACGCCCTCGTCACTCGATTACTTACCCCGGCATGGCTACAACACAGCCGGCCGTACCGGGGACTTCGGCCGGCTGGCACTAGACGACGCCTCCCCGGGCGACCCGTGTCGCGGCAGGTGGGCGAGGGCCAATCGCAGAGCCGGCTAGCGGGCCCCAATGGGAGATGGGACCGCTCGGTCAGCAGACCCCACCAATGACGAGACGGCACGAATGGCGGGATCCTCTGGCCAGCTGGAGAGACTGCCAGCCGGGTCCCCCCACCTTTGTACTTAGAACATATTATAAGAGCCAGGAGGTTGACCTATAAAACCCCCCGAGCCCCCCCCCCATGCAACGGGGCGGAGGATCACCTTCACACACACACAACCCCTCCTAACAGTGGAGGAAGAGGAGCCGGCTGCCCCTTCTTTCTCCTCTAGACACAACTCCAGGAGCACCATTGTATCTATACCCATCCATCCAACTAAACCAAGCAGGACAAGCGGTATTACCTCCTCCGGAGGGCTCTGAACCTGGGTACATCGTGTGTCATCATCGCTTGTGCCCAATCTCGCTCCCGGAGCCCATCGGCGTCCTTCGGCCCCAACCACCTACGATAAGCCACCCTATGGCATCTCTCGTGAGAAAACGACGACATATACAAACGATTTTTAACCCCTTTCTGTGACATAGTTTTAAACAGTCGCCTTGCATGTATGGACGATAGGGGGGCCTATCTCACACCATAGGGAAAACCTGTCGGCGATGCCTGCACCTGGTCACACACGATGGGCAAAAATATATCGTTTGCGATTGGAAGGGCCATCATAAATAGACATATTGGGAAAGACGTGTGAGATGAACTTAGCATCCCACACAGGGAATCTGAAGGGTACGTTTCTGTTCGTATTACAGATCACACACAATTTTCTGCATAACATCGTTTGTGATAGGGGTGGTCATCACACACGATAGTTATAATTATTTCATTTGCGTTATTCAAAACATCACTCACGGTGTCTAGAAAAAACTGATTGGCATTTGGCTGCCCATCACACACACTAGCTATGTGAAAACGTTTGTGATTGGGTGCCCTAACACACACACAGTTGTCGACCAAAATTCGTGTGTGATTGCTCACTAATCCAACACGCCAACTTTTTAGAAACCCTATGGGTTTGTTCAGGTCATCGCCCATGGTGTTGTCTTAGAAACCGTCTACAATGGGAACCCCAATAATCAGACTGATTGATCTATTATTTATAATCCATTTTGTAATGAAATTAACATTTCATATCAATCACAGAATACGTAGTACAACAACCAGGACTTCATAATTGAATTACATCAGGGTACAACATCATATAGGCATATACTGCCTAGCTATGCAATGCACAACAGGACAAAGTTTCAAATGCAACATCTTAAACCTTTGAAAATTAAGTATCATCAAAGACGGTAAATAGAGAAATAATTCTCATCTATAAAATTGTTAAAACGGAAGATGAATACTGAGCTTTCAATGATTTTGAAGGTCCTCGCAACTTTAGGCTAGTGCATGTGGATGATTGCCCGCCCATTCTTCATCCTCTTAAGGAAGACTTCAAGATTATACCGTGGGTGTTGTATGAATACCTTCGTCGCCTTTTGATCATACAGGTGGTTTGAGACGTAATCATCGATGAACTATCTTGAGAAGGACTGAAAACAAACATACGCATAAATATCTTTTCTAAAATTTGAAATGGCGCAAAGGAAAAAGGACAAGGTGAAAGAGATGGTACCATCCGATAGTTGACTGACGTCTTCTTCATTGTGCAGACAAACATCTTGTTGTTTTTCGTACCTAGTTTTTTATGTTAACAATCTTTTTGAGTTTCTTGATTTGAGTGATATTCAAGGACACCTCATTTCCCCACATGAAAAGGGTCGAACAATGGGTCTAAACCTCTTACAACAGGAACTCCATGTGCAAGAACAAATTATTAAAAACATTAATATTACAATGCTTTCTGCAATTGCACAATAATGTGCTATTAGCCAAACGACCATGGATGTGCAAACCTCAATGATTAGCTTTAGTGTCCCTCATTGTTTCCCCTGCAACATATTTAAGACAAATATTGATCAGGTTACAAGTGATATTTCACATACTATCAGAGAAATGTGTTAATAGAAAATAAACACATTGCGGATCTAACAGATTAGTTCGAGCCACATGAAAAAGCCAGTTATCTATACCAAGCGTGCTAAGAACTAGGAAATATAGACATTCTATATGTTTCACATGTATTTCGTACATCTAAATTCGATTTATTCACCACATGCATAACAATACAAAATTGTATCAGCAACAATCGTACATCACAATTCAGAATTGAATTAAATAGTTAAATGATCATCACAACAAATGAACGAAACAGTTAACAAAGCACTACATTGCACAATAGAACATACTAGAAGGTCAGATTGCAGTAGCATTACATTGGACATTTCACTAGAATTTCTAAATGAAATGTAGTAGCGGCACACGCAACAGGTAAACGAAACATGCTTAACCGGCGAAGATAGGTGAACATAGGTCCTTAGTGATAAAGCTAAGAAAAACAAGGTATTCCTCATCGTCGGAGATATCGATGATGATGGGCCCCTTCAACTTGGAAGAGGGCGAGGCCTCCACACCATGGGTGCACCCCACGTAGTGGTGAGTGGCCTGATCCTGTCCCGACACCAACATGTCAGCTCTAGAGTTGAGGTAACTATGGACACGCTGAGAAAACACATCGAAGTCTTCATCGAACGCAGCGGCGGTGCCCTCGAGAAGAAACCACGAGAAGTCGTTTATAGCAGCCAACCAACCGCATGGCGGCGTTGGCGCGCGAGGTATCAACGGTGGCCTCGACGGTGAGGTGCCCCTCCAAGATCTGGGGGTCGGAATGCATGGAAGCCATAGCTGCCTCATCTCCGCATGCAACTGCGATTTGCTTCTCCGCAGCCAAATGTTCTTTCAGATCCTGGCTATATTGCATGCACCATGGCTTTCGGCGGCAATTATTAGGAGGATGGGGCGGTAATTTGGGTGCTAGGTGTCGCACCGGTCGGGCCATGTGGGATGGAGGAGGAGGGGTGAGGGGGTACTGAGAAGGTGTGGATTACCTTATTAGATGGAGGAGGCCGAGCAGGAGGAAGGAGAGTCGTCGGTGAGGAGTTGATACGTTCATTTTGCATCATGTTTTACTATTGTTATTTGTAATGTTTTTATGCATAATAATGCTTTGGGGATTAATTCCAATGCCTTTTCTCTCATAATTTGCAAGGTTTACACAAAGAGGAAGAACACCGGCTGGTGGATTTCGGGACCTAACAAAGCATGTCAGAGATACCTATTATGCACATCCCCATTGAAGCTGAAATTTTACGGAGAATTTTTGTGGAATAAATGAAAAATATTGGACCAGGAAACTACCGGAGGGGGCCACCAGGTGAGGAACACCCACCAGGACGCGCCAGGCCCCCAAGCGCGGCCTGGTGGGTGGTGCTCACCTTGGCCCACCTCCGGAGCCCATCTTTTGGTATAAATTCCAAATAAACCTAAAAAATAGGAGGAGGACTTTCAGGACGAGGCGCCGCCATCTCGAGTCGGAACTTGGGCAAGAGCACTTTTGCCCTCCACCGAAGCAATTCTGTCGGGGGAACTTCCCTCTTGTAGGGAGAAATCAAAGCCATCGTCATCACCAACAACCCTCTCATCTTGGTGAGGCCATTATTCATCAACATGTTCAACAACACCATCTCCTCTCAAACCCTAGTTCATCTCTTGTGTTCAATCTTTGTACCGGAATCTCAGATTGGTACCTGTGGGTGACTAGTAGTGTTGATTACCTTGCGTAGTTGATTGCTATGGTCTATTTGGTGGAAGATTATATGTTCAGATCCATTATGCTATTCAATACACCTATGGTCTTGAGAATGCATATTATTTGTGAGTAGTTACCTTTGTTCTTCAGGTCACAGGAAAAGTCATGTTGCAAGTAATCATGTGAATTTGATATGTGTTCGATATTTTGATGATATGTATGTTGTGATTCCCTTAGTGGTGTCATGTGAATGTCGACTACATGACACTTCACCATCCTTGGGCCTAAGGGAAGTCATTATGGAGTAGTTATTAGATGATGGGTTGCTATAGTGACAGAAGCCTAAACCCTAGTTTATGCGGTACTTCATAAGGGGCTGATTTGGGTCCACATGTTTAATGTTATGGTTAGACTTTGTCTTAATACTTTTCTCATAGTTGCGGATGCTTGCGAGGGGTTAATGATAAGTAGGTTGTTAGTTCAAGTAATAATAACACCTTAGCACCAGTCCACCCACATATCAAATTATCAAAGTAGCGAACATTAATCAAACCAACATGACGAAGGTGACTAGATGAAATTCCAGTGTACCCTCAAGAACACTTTGCTTATCATAAGAGATAGTTTTGGCATGTCCTTTGCCAGAAAAGGATTGGGTTACCTTGATGCACCTTACATATTGTTACTCTTACTTGCTCGTTACAAATTACCTTGCTATGAAACTACTTGCTACTTACAATTTCAGTGCTTGGGGAAAATACCTTGCTGAAAACCGCTTATCATTTCCTTCTACTCCTCGTTGGGTTCGACTGTCTTACTTATCGAAAGGAATATGATTGATCCCCTATACTTGTGGGTCACCAGGACTCTTTTCTGGCACTGTTTTCGGGGAGTAAAGCGCTCTTGGTAAGTGGAAATCGGTAAGGAAAAACTTATACTACGTGCTGAAATTTACTATCATTTCTTACTATGGAAAGCAATCCTTTGAGGGGTTTGCTCGGGGTATCTTCACCTCAACCAGAACCACAATTAGTTTCCCCTCAACCTACAACACATACTGAAAATGTTGGTTATGAAATTCCTTCGGGTATGTTAGAACAACTTCTAGCTAATCCTTATGAAGGAGACAGAACTGAACATCCTGATATGCACTTAATACATGTCGATGAAATTTGTGGATTATTTAAGCTTGCAGGTTTAGCCAGAGATGAAGTTAAGAAGAAGGTTATCCCTTTATCTTTGAAGGGAAAAGCATTGACATGGTATAGGCTATGTGATGATACTGGATCATGGAATTGGAATCAATTGAAATTAGAATTCCACCACAAAATTTATCCTACGCATCTAGTTCATTGTGATCGGAATTATATATATAACTTTTGGCCTCGTGAAGGAGAAAGTATCGCTCTAGCTTGGGAGAGTATTAAGTGAATGTTATATTCACGCCCCATCATGATATCCTGAGAGATGTTATTATTCATTTTTTATGCTCGGCTTTCTCATAATGATCAAACCATGCTCGATACTTCTTGTAGTGGTTGTTTTACGAAGAAGACTATTGAATTCAAGTGGGATATCTTGGAAAGAATTAAACGCATATCTGAAGATTGAAAACTTTACGAAGGTAATGACTCAGGTATTAAGCTTGAATTTGATTGTGTTTAATCTTTTATGAATACCGATGCTTTTCACAAGTTTAGCACTAAATATGGACTTGACTCTGAGATAGTAGCCTCTTTTTGTGAATCATTTGCTGCTCATGTTTATCTCCCTAAAGAGGAGTGGTTTAAATATCACCTCCCTATTAAAAAAGAAATTAAATAACCGGTCATAGCTAAAGAAGAAACTATCATCTACAATGTTTATCCAGTTGTGCCCACTACTTATATTGAAAAACCACCTTTCCCTATTAGGACAAAGGAACATGCTAAGGTATGAACTGTGGTTCGCAAGAGTAGAGCACCTAAGCCCTCTGAACAAATTAAAGTAGAACCTAGTGTTGATATGGTTAAACATCTCTTAGTAGAAATATTGATGGGCATGTCATTTACTTCTCTGATGAAGGTGCTAGAATTGCTAAACCCAATGAAAAAGATAAACATAGACCCGTAGTTGTCTTGCCTATTGTCTCAGCTAAAATAGGAGATCATTGTTATCATGGATTATGTGATTTAGGTGCTAGTGTGAGTGCTATTCCTTTTACTTTATATCAAGAAATTATGAATGAAATAGCACCTGCTGAAATTGAAGAAATTGATGTTACTATTAAACTTGCTAATAGAGACACCATCACACCACTTGGGATTGTTAGAGATGTTGAAGTCTTGTATGGGAAAATAAAATATCCTACTGATTTTCTAGTTCTTAGTTCCCCACAAGATGACTTTTATCCCATTATCTTTGGTAGACCTTTCTTGAACACCGTTAATGCTAAGATTGATTGTCAAAAAGAAATCGTAAGTGTTAAGTTTGGTCATGTGTCTCATGATTTTAATTTTTCGAAGTTTAGTAGAGAACCTCGTGATAAAGAATTATCTAGTAAGGATGAAATAATCGGTCTTGCTTCTATTGCCGTTCCTCCTACTGATCCACTAGAACAATATTTGCTAGACCATGAAAATGATATGCACTTGCGTGAAAGAAATGAAATAGATAAAAATTTCTTTGAACAACAACCTCTACTAAAACACAATTTGTCTATTAAAGGAGGTCCTCCTCCACCTAAAGGTGATCCTGTGTTTGAATTAAAACAATTGCCAAACACTCTGAAGTATGCTTATCTTGCTGAGAAAAAGATATATCCTGTTATTATTAGTGCTAAATTTTTAGAACATGAAGAACAAAGATTATTAAAAATTCTGAGGAAGCACCGGGCTGCTACTGGATATACTCTTGATGATTTTAAGGGCATTACTCCCACCCTATGTCAGCACAAGATCAATATGGAACCTGATGCTAAACCCGTTGTTGATCACCAATGACGACTGAATCCTAAGATGAAAAAAGTGGTAAGAACTGAAATATTAAAGCTTGTGGAAGCAGGTATAATCTATCCCATAGCTGATAGTAGACGGGTAAGTCCCGTTCATTGTGTCCCTAATAAGGGAGGTATTACTGTTGTCCCTAATGATAAATATAAACTTATCTCACAAAGAATTGTTACTGGCTATGGAATGGTGATTGATTTTAGAAAACTAAATAAAGCTACTAGAAAAGATCATTACCCTTTGCCATTCATTGATAAAATGCTTGAAATGTTATCTAAGAACACATACTTTTGTTTCCTGGATGGATATTCTGGTTTCTCTCAAATACATGTGTCACAATCTAATCAAGAGAAAACCACCTTACTTGTCCTTTTGGAACCTATGCTTATAGAACGTATGCCTTTTGGTTTATGCAATGCACTTGCTACCTTTCAAAGATGTATGACCATTATATTCTCTTATTATTGTGAAAAGATTGTGGATGTTTTCATGGATGATTTTTCCGTTTACGGAACTTCTTTTGATGATTGCTTAAGAAACCTTGATCGGGTTTTGCAGAGATGTGAACAAATTAATCTCGTCTTGAATTGAGAGAAGTCTCACTTTATGTTTAATGAAGGTATTGTCTTGGGTCATAAAATTTCTGAACGAGGTATTGAGGTGGATCAAGCTAAAGTTGATGCAATTCAGAAAATGTCATGTCCTAAAGATATTAAAGGTATTCGAAGTTTCCTTGGTCATGGTGGTTTCTATAGCAGGTTTATTAAAGACTTCTCAAAAATTTCTAGGCCTCTTACTAGTATTTTACAAAAGGTATCCCCTTTGCTTTTCAAGATGATTGTGTGAAAGCCTTTGAAACACTTAACAAAGCCTTAATCACTTCACCTATTGTTCAACCACCTCATTGGAAATAGCCTTTTGAAATTATGTGTGATGCTAGTGATTATGTTGTTGGTTCTGTTTTAGCACAAAGAGTTGATAAGAAATTAAATGTTACCCATTATGCTAGCAAAACTCTAGACAGTGCTCAAAGAAATTATGCCACTACTGAAAAAAGATTTTTTTCAGCAGTTGTGTTTGCTTGTGATAAATTTAGATCTTACATTGTTGATTCCAAACTCATTGTTCACACTGGTCATGCTGCTATAAAATATCTTATGGAAAATAAATATGATAAACCTAGACTCATTAGGTGGATTCCCTTACTTCAAGAATTTGATTTACATATTACTGATAGGAAAGGAACTGAGAACCCCGTGGCTGATAACTTGTATAGGCTAGAAAATATTCTTGATGACCGACTACCTATTGATGATAGTTTTTGCTGTTGAACAATTAGCTGCAAGAAATGTTTCTCAAAACACTCCATGGTATGACGATTATGCTAATTACATTGTTGCTAAATACATTCCACCTAGTTTCACATACCAACAAAATAAAAAATTATTCTATGATTTACGACACTAGTTTTGGGATGACCCACATCTTTATAAAGGAGTAGATGGTATTGTTAGACGTTGTGTACCTGAGCATGAACAGGAAAAAATCCTACGGAAATGTCATTCCGAAGATTATGGAGGACATCTTGTGGGAGATAGAACTGCTCATAAGGTACTGCAATCTGGTTTTTACTAGCCTACTCTCTTCAAGCATGCCCGTAAGTTTGTCTTGTCTTGTGATGAATGTCAAAGAATTGGTAATACCGGTAAGCATCAGGAAATGCCTATTAATTATTCACTTGTTGTTGAGCCATTTGATGTTTGGGATTTTGATTATATGGGACCTGTTCCTTCCTCTAATGGGTATACTCATATTTTAGCTGTTGTTGATTATCTCACTAAGTGGGTAGAAGCTATTCCAACTAGTAGTGTTGATCATAACACTTCTATTAAAATGCTTAAAGAAGTCATTTTCCCGAGGTTTGGAGTCCCTAGATATCTAATGCCTGATGGTGGGTCACATTTTATCCATGGTGATTTCCGTAAAATTCTGGCTAAATATGATGTTAACCATAGAATTACATCACCCTATCACCCTCAATCTAGTGGTCAAGTTGAAGTGAGAAATAGGGAAATAAAATTAATATTACAATAAACTGTCAGTAGGTCTCGAAAGAATTGGTCTAAGAAATTAGATGATGCACTTTGGGCCTATAGAACAACATATAAAAATCCTATGGTTATGTCTCACTAAAAGATGGTATATGGGAAAGCTTGTCATTTGCCTCTAGAGTTAGAATATAAAGCATTTTTGGCAATTAAAGAACTCATTTATGATTTCAAACTTGCTGGTGAAAAGAGGTTATTTGATTTTAGCTCATTAGATGAATGGAGAACCCAAGCTTATGAAAATACCAAGTTATTTAAAGAAAAAGTTAAAATATGGCATGACAAAAGAATCCAAAAGCAAGAATTCAAAGTTGGAGAATATGTTCTTTTCTACAATTCTCGTTTCAGATTTTTTGCAGGAAAACTTCTCTCCAAATGGGAAGGACCATATGTTATTGAAGAAGTTTATCGCTCTAGAGCTATCAATATTAATAATGCCAAAGGTACTAACCCAAAGGTGGTCAATGGACAAAGAATTAAACAATATATCTTAGGTACGCCTATTAATGTTGAATGCAATGTTATCCAAACCATGACACCAGAGGAACACATAAGAGAAACGTTCCGGAACCCTCCAAAATTGTGATAATTAAGAGGTATGTGATACGGTAAATAAATGGACTCCAAACAATCTGCAAAAATATTTTTTATCAGTTTTGGAATATTTTAGAATTTTAGGAAATAAGAAATAAACCGAAAGGCAACCGAGGTGAGCATGATACAGCAAGGCACGGTTGCCATCCCTGGCGCGCCCTGGTGGGTTGTGCCCACCACGGGAACCTTCGCGACTCCTTTTTCCTTCCGTTGCTTGATTTCTAAGAATAAATATTCTCTATATATACCCGCGATTGTTTTGACCACCACATCATGATATTTTCCTCTGTTCTTGTTTCGTATCACCATCACTTCTTCCTCCTCTATAAGGTAAGAAGACATGACGTTATGACAAATCTGCTAGGTAAACAACATGAAACAAGAACAGAGGAAAATCTGCTAAATACATGACGTAGATTCTCTATATATTGTTTTGCCAACATCATGTCTTCTTCCTCTCCCATAACGTAGAAGAGGATTCTTTGTTGATGAAGATGGAGCTGAAGAGACAAGAGCCAAAAGAAGACAATAATGAGGACAAGGGCAAGGAAGTTATGTAGGACTAAGATCAAGAAGGAGGGCAACCCATGGACACGGCGGAAGAGGAAGAAGAAGATATCCTTCGGCCTTACTACCGTCATCTCACCCCTCTTGAAACTGAAGCTTTTAGGGCTTTCAAAGAGGTTTGTGTTCAGAATAAATTCCTCACCCATGAAAATATTTTGCTAGAGGAGCACATCACCACCCTCAGGAGCGTAATCCGCAAATTGAAGTATTTACTGGAGCTGAAGTGTGACACCTCATAACCACCACCTTCATCATCTTCACCACAAATGGAGACTTGAGTACACGGGTATGGGCAGTCCCCTTGCCTTGAGCCAAGCTTGGGGGAGGTTCCCCGGTATCGTATCACTATCACTTTTTACCTTTGTTTTTTATTTCAATCTTTAGCTTTTTCGTGATTTAGTTGAATAAAAGTTTAGTATGATCTATTTCCGAGTGCTAGTTTTGTGATCTATCTACCTATGTAATCGAGTGAGAGTTATATAATAAAGTTTAGTTTGAGCTTTTTGTCATTACTATCTTGTTGCAATCATAATAGAAGAGAATACATGAAAAAGATCATATGCTAATCTTATGGTGAGTAATGACATCACAATAAAGAAAAGTGTAGGTGGTAAAATTTATTGGAGATTGGCAAACATAGCATTAGTCAATGATGCAATTCATGAATGAAATAATTAGGGAAGAGAAGATTCACATGCAAATATACTATCATGGACATCTTTTATGATTGTGAGCCCCCATTAAATATTATATGCCAAAATTGTTGATGTTGGATAAGGAAGACAATGTAATGATTTATGCTTGTTCATATTCACATAAAAATTATATGGTCATAGATCCTTCAACATGTGGTGCTTTCTCAATATCTTTGCTAGCTAAAAATTCTGCACTAAATAGAGACACTACTTATGCATCCAAAAAACCCAAACCCAAACTCATCTTTGAGAGTCCACCAGAGCTACCTATGGATTGAATAAGATCCTTCACGTAGGTTGTCATAGGTGCATCAAGGCAATAAAAATTGCTTCTAAAATTGTTGGATCAATTATCGTAAGACAAAATTGAGCGTTGCACGAACTTGTGATGGCAAAGTAATAAAAGCAACGGACTGCATAATAAAGGTTGCTATCACAAGGGGAAATACAATGTGACGTTCTTTTGCACTAAGGGATTTGGCATACAAATTAAAAAAAGGCGCATGAAAACCCATGCTTCCCTCTGCGAAGGGCCTGTCTTTTACCTTTATGTATTTACTTTTATGCAAGAGTCAAAGTATTCTTCCCTATTCCTTTTTTATTTTTCACCCTTTGGAAGCATCATGTGGTGAGGAAAGATCTAGGCACATATATCCAGTTGGATATGAGTGAGCATGAGTTACTATTGTTGACATCACCCTTGAGGTGAATACGTTGGGAGGCGAAACTATAAGCCCCTATCTTTCTATGTGTCAGGTTGAAACTTTTTGCTCATGGGTATGTTGTGAGTGTTATCAATCATAGAAGATTAGATGATGGTTGAGTATGTGTACTTGCCAAAAGGCTCCTACATGAGACCCTTCCTGAAAATATGATGAATTGTAGTTGCAAAATTGACTGAGAACATAGTTTGTTGGTTTCCAATAAGGTTTATGCTTTATACTTCCACGTTGTGATGAATTATTATTTGCCATAAGAAGTTATATGATGTTGTTAAGAAGTAAAAGTTATATCAAGAGTTATATGTTAAAGTTTGATGATGTTATAATAATAAACATGATACTACTATGTTCTTATTTTGTTTTATCAACAGCTCTCTGTCAAACTATGTGGACATGTTCTTCGATATCGGCTTTCACTTGAGGACAAGCAAGGTCTAAGCTTGGGGGAGTTGATACGTCAACTTTGCATCATGTTTTCCTACTGTTATTTATAATGTTTTTAAGCATAATAATGCTTTGGGGAATAATTCGAATGCATTTTCTCTCGTAATTTACAAGGTTTACACAAAGAGGGAGAATACAGGCAGCTGGAATTCGGGACCTAAAAAAGCATGTCAAAGATACCTATTCTGCACATACCCAATGAATCTAAAATTTTACGAAGAATTTTTGTGGAATAAATTAAAAATATTGGACGAGGAAACTATCGGAGGGGGCCACCAGGTGAGGAACACCCACGAGGGCGCGCCAAGCCCCGTAGGTGCGGACTGGTTGGTGGTGCTCACCCTGGCCCACCTCCGGAGCCCATCTTCTGGTATAAATTCCCAAAAAACCTAAAAAAAATAGGAGGAGGAATTTCGGGATGAGGCACCGCCATCTCGAGGCAGAACTTGGGTAGGAGCACTTTTGCCCTCCGACGGAGCTATTCCGCCGGGGGAACTTCCCCGAAGGGGGAAATCGAAGCCATTGTCATCACCAACAACCCTCTCTTCTTGGGGATTCCATTCTTCATCAACATCTTGAACAACACCATCTCCTCTCATACCCTCGTTCATCTCTTGTGTTCAATCTTTTTACCGAAACCTCTAGATTGGTACCTGTGGGTGACTAGTAGTGTTGATTACTTTGTGTAGTTGATTGCTATATGGTTTATTTGGTGGAAGATTATATGTTTAGATACATTATGCTATTCTATACACCTCTGATCTTGAGCATGCGTATTATTTGTGAGTAGTTACCTTTGTTCTTGAGGTCATGGGAGAAGTCATGTTGCAAGTAATCATGTGAATTTGATATGTGTTCGATATTTTGATGATATGTATGTTGTGATTCCCTTAGTGGTGTCATGTGAATGTCGACTACATGACACTTCACCATACTTGGGCCTAAGGGAAGGCATTGTGGATTAGTTATTAGATGATGTGTTGCTAGAGTGACAAAAGCTTAAACCCTAGTTTATGCGCTACTTCGTAAGGGGGCTGATTTGGGTCCACATGTTTAATGTTGTGGTTAGACTTTGCCTTAATACTTTTCTCGTAGTTGCGGATGCATGGGAGGTGGTTAATTATAATTAGGTTGTTAGTTCAAGTGAGAACAACACGTTAGCACCGAACCACCCACATATCAAATTATTAAAGTAGCGAACACGAATCAAACCAACATGATGAAAATGACTAGATCAAATTATCGGGTACCCTCAAGAACACTTTGCTTATCATAAGAGATAGTTTTGGCCTATCCTTTGCCACAAAAGGATTGGCCTAACTTGGTGCACCTTACCTATTGTTACCGTAATTGCTCGTTACAAATTATCTTGCTATGAAGCTACTTGCTACTTACAATTTCAGTGCTTGCGGAAATTACCTTGCTGAAAACAGCTTATAATTCCTTCTACTCCTCGTTGGGTTCGACACTCTTACTTATCGAAAGGACTACGATTGATCCCCTATACTTGTGGGTCATCAGGAGGCGGCACTGCAACAAAGCAGTGAAGGTGTGAACTAGGAAAGGAAGAGGAAAAGGGGGGAATGTGGCTTTTGA
Source organism: Hordeum marinum (assembly GCA_022496015.1). NCBI lineage: Eukaryota > Viridiplantae > Streptophyta > Magnoliopsida > Poales > Poaceae > Hordeum > Hordeum marinum. The sequence continues at coordinate 145,558,854 of CM039678.1, forward strand.
TTGGTATCGGGGGGCGAGGTAGGTAGATATTTCTGCGGCAGCCCAAAATTTTCATTTGGTGCAGAATAGTTCTTGATATCAACACATCACAAACGAAGCATGTGCTATACCCCCGTGTGTGATGAACTTGGACATGCAAATGTTTGTCTCCAAGCTTCCGATGTAAGATTGGGTACGACAATGCACACGGTTCGTTCTAAACAATTGTGTGTGATGAACTTTAGTTTCATTTTCAATTGGAGGATTGAATGGGGATATGGCGGCAAATTTTTGGTCCGAATTTCCCTAGTTACAATGGTCATCCACGTCATCGCATAATTTAACCTCAATTGCTAATTTGGGTACTGCACAAAAGAGCCTACACCACAGCTCGCACTTACTGAATCGAGCAATTAAACAGAGCTGGTTGACCTAAACATTACTCTAACAAAAGACCAGTGCTCTAAAAAAAGACTAATGTTCCGCATGACGCTCGTCGATCTCCGTCGCATCCTCCATGACCATCTTGCGCTTGACGACCTCCAGGCGAAGGGGCTCCATGGCATCCATTGCCACATACTCCGCAAGCATCTCGTTGTCTGCATCTGCCATCTCTTTGGTAATGGCCACCATGAGTTTGGTCTGGGCGGCCGTGGTCTGGACATTGATGGCCTCCATCTCGTCAAGGGAGGATGCCGATGAATGAACGACTGCCCCAACACTCTCGGATATTGTCATCTCTTCGGACATAGGTTGCCGATTGTTGTCGGAGAAGGCCGCTGCTATTTGTGTGGTGACCGACACCAGCTAGGCATGGGCGGCATCGGCGTAGGCGTGGGTAGCCACCATCAGGGCTACGACGGCCGCTGAGGAATGGATAGTTGTTGTGCCGTTCTTGCCATTTTCTATTCTGATCGCGGATGTTGCTACCGCCATCTCAGATACAGCTGCTGCCCTTTCGGCGACTACAGCCGCCCTGTCGGAGAGTGCGGCCACGCTCAAGGATGTTATAAGTGCGTTCATGAGTGATGCAACCGCGCTAGGGCTGGAGTGGGTCGCTGAAGTTGCCCTCACGACGCGGATCCACGTCCCCATATTTCACCAGCGATGCTTGAACAGTACAGTGGTCTTGAGGAACAAGTGTGATTGTGTGGTTGACGCTGATACGTCTCCAACGTTTCTACTTTTCCTAACACTTTTGCTCTTACTTTGGACTCTAATTTGCATGATTTGAACGTAACTAACCCAGACTACCGTTGTTTTCAGCAGAACTACCATGGTGTTGTTTTTGTGCGGAAATAAAAGTTCTCGAAACGGAACGGGATTTTTGGGAGATTTATTTTGGGATATCTAAGGAATTATGGAGCCAGAAGCTACCTAAGAGGGGCCCCAGGGTGCCCACTCCCCATCAGGGTGCGCTAGGCTCCCCTGACGCGGCTTGGTGGAGGGTGGTGTGAGAGCCTGGCTTAATAGGACAAAGTGCGCAAGAAATACTAGTGTTGGTCTGTGGGGCCAGTCTAGATCCCGCCAGGCGTAACGGGGTGTTATAATTGGTATCGGAGCCAACCCTTGCGGTTACATGGGCATGCGCGGGTTAGGTGAACGGGCGTGTGGTGCATGGCGCGTGTGGCCCGTTGTGGCACACGGCATGGCACATGTGCTGGACTGGATGCGCATACGTGTGCTAAGAGGTAGCGTTCCTGATGGGCCGACGAGGACGTCGGTTCCTTTGAGTGGGGGTGTATGTGAGAGCCTGTCTTAATAGGAATGATAGACTACTCATATCAACAAGGAATTACTTCTTTTCCGGGACCCCAATCGAAAAGAACTCCAAAGTTAAGCGTGCTTGGCTTGGAACAATTCTAGGATGGGTGACCGACTGGGAAGTTGGTCCCGGGTGCACACGAGTGAGGACAAAGTGTGCAGGAAAGACTAGTGTTGGTCTGTGGGGCCAGTCTAGATCCCGCAGGCGTAACGGGGTGTTATAATTGGTATCAGAGCCAACCCTTGCGGTTACATGGGCATGCGTGGGTCAGGTGAACGAGCGTGTGGTGCATGGCGCGTGTGGCCCGTTGTGGCACACGGCATGTCACATGTGCTGGACTGGACGCGCATATGTGTGCTAAGAGGTAACGTTCCTGATGGGCCAACAAGGACGTCGGTTCCTTTGAGTGGGGTTGTATGTGAGAGCCTCGCTTAATAGGAATGATAGACTACTCATATCAACAAGGAATTCCTTCTTTTCTGGGAGCCCATTCGAAAAGAACTCCAAAGTTAACCATGCTTGGCTTGAAGCAATTCTAGGATGGGTGACCGACCGGGAAGTTGTTCCCAGGTGCGCACGAGTGAGGACAAAGTGTGCAGGAAACACTAGTGTTGGTCTGTGAGGCCAGTCTAGTTCCCGTCATGCGTAACGGGGTGTTACAGGTGGACGCCTCATGGGTCCCCCAACTATTTTTTTCCAACGCTATAAATTCACAATTCCTCGGGAAAAAATCAAAGAGAAGGTTTTACCTCGTTTCACGATATGGAGCCGCCGCCACCTTGTGTTCTTCATCGGGAGGCCAGATCTGGAGTCCGTTTGGCGCTCCGGAGAGGGGAATCTTCGGTCTTAGTCATCATCAACCCTTCTCCATCGCCAATTCCATGATGCTCCCCACCGGGAGTGAGTAATTCCTTCGTAGGCTTGCTGGTCGGTGAGGAGTTGGATGAGATTCATCATGTAATCGAGTTAGTTTTGTTAGGGCTTGATCCCTAGTATCCATTATGTTCTAAGATTGATGTTGCTCTGACTTTGCCATGCTTAATGCTCGTCACTAGGACCCGAGTGTCATGATTTCAGATCTAAACCGTTTATGTTATCATCTTATATCTATGTTCTTGATCCGATCTTGCCTAGTCATATGCACCTATTACGTGTTATGATCCATCAACCCCATAGTGACAATATTTAGGATACTTCACGATGATGACCATAGTTTAAGTAGTTCATGTATTCACTAAGTGTAAATGCTTTGTTCTGGTTCTCTATTAAAAGGAGGCCTTAATATCCCTTTGTTTCCTTATGGACCCCGCTTCCACGGGAGGGTAGGACAAAAGATGGCATGCAAGTTCTTTTCCATAAGCATGTATGACTATATACGGAATACATGCCTACATTACATTGGTGAACTGGATCTAGTTCTGTGTCGCCCTAGGTTATGACTGTTATATTATGAATATCATCCAATGAATACTCCGATCTAGTGCCTACGTTCTTTTCACATATTGTTCTTGCTAATTTAATATTATTGCTTCTACTGTTACACTTGCTACAAAATCACTGCTGCTATTGTTACCGATATTGTTACTATCACCACTGCTATCAAACCATCATATTACTGTGCTACTGATCACTTTGCTATAGATATTTATCTCCAGGTGTGGTTGACTTGACAACCCAACTGCTAATACTCTCAAATATTCTTTGGCTCCCCTTGTGTCGAATCTATAAATTTGGGTTGAATACTCTACCCTCGAGACCTTTTTCTGGCGCCGTTGCATGGGAGCATAGCTATATTTGTTGAGCCACTTGGGATTTATATCTATTGACCACTGTGAAGAATCTAAAGGATACTAAAACGAAGATTTTCCCCTCAAAGACAAGGGGAGGTAAGGAACTGCCATCTAGCTCTGCACTTGATTCACCTTTTGTTATGAGTAAGCTTGTAACACCACCACATGCTATTAATCCTGATATTGATGATGCTACTTGTGCTATGAATGATGCTTATCATGATGCTAGTATGATGCTTGATGAAACTGTGCCATTAGGTGAATTTCTTGAGGAATTTTTTTCTAGAGTTAGAGAGAATTAAATCATTGAAACTAATGAATCTGCTGAAACTGATGAGAACTTTGAAACTGGTGATTATGAAACACCTAATAGGCCTAGCTCTCCTAGATTTGAAATGTCTAACATACCTGAAGGTTATGCTTTAGATGGAGAAATAGCTAGAGAGATTCTTGCTTGTAAGGATAGAAATGATGTTAAGAAACTACTATGCAAGTATAAGGAAAAGACTCGGAATGCTAAAATTAAATGTGATCCTAAGTTTGCTACTTCACCTATCTTTGTTACCGATAAGGATTATGAATTCTCTGTCGACCAAGAGTTAATTACTTTGGTTGAATCTGATCATTTTCATGGCTATGAAACTGAAACTGTGGTAGCACACCTTACTAAGGTGAATGATATAGCCACCCTATTTGCCCATCATGAGAAGATTCGCTACTATTATATTCTCAAACTATTTCTGTTCTCATTAAAGGGTGATGCTAAGATATGGTAAAATACTCTTACTCCTGGTTGTGTGCGTAGTCCCCAGGATATGATTTACTACTTCTCCGAAAAATATTTTCTTCTTACAAGAAACAGGCTGCCTTATAGGAAATATTTAACTTTGTGCAAATTCAAGAAGAGAGTCTCCCACAAGATTGGGGGAGGCTTCTCCAATTGCTTAATGCTTTGCCTGATCATCCTCTTAAGAAACATGAAATACTTGATATCTTCTATAATGGACTAACTAATGCTTCTAGGGACTTCCTAGATAGTTGTGCTAGTTGTGTTTTGAGGGAACGAACTATTGAACAAGTTGAGGAACTATTGAATAATATATTGAAGAATTATGATGGTTGGGCTCTCCCTGAACCACCAATTGAACCGACTATGAATAAGAGGGGTATATTATTTCTCAATCTTGAAGATATGCAAGAGGCAAAGAAATGTATGAGGGAAAAAGGTATTAAAGCTGAGGATGTTAAGAACTTACCACCTATTGAAGAAATTCATGGACTCAACACACCACCACCTCCACAGGTGGTAGAGGTAAATTCTTCATTAAAGTTTGATGAAGTTGATATCCCTTACAATAAACATCCTAGTCAATGCTTATATGAGTTTGATAACTACTTTATGAAGCAAGAGCACTTCAATGCAAATGTTTTTAAACACTTGAAATATAATTCTGATATGATTGCTCGCTTGACTGACTTGCTGTTTAGAAATAGTAATGATGTTAGACGTGTAGGAAAACATACCTCTATGGCTCAAACTTAGTTAGAATAAGTTGCTAAATCTCAAAGAGAATTGCTTGATGAAATGAATAATAATATGAATGATCATGCTATTAGAGTAGTAACTAGAGGAGGTAGAATGACCCAGGAACCTCTTTATCCTCAGGATCATCCCAAAAGAATTGAACAAGAATCTCAAGGAATTAATGCTAATACACCTAGTCCTTCTAAGAAGAAAAAGAAAAAGAAAAATTATAGGACTATGCATGCTTCTAGTGAACCTGAGATAGAAAAACCTCCTGATGATGCTAATGATGTTTTATCTCTGATGCTGAAACTCAATCTAGTAATGAACACTATTGGAAATATGCCCTAGAGGCAATAAATAAAGTGTTTATTATTATATTTCCTTGTTCATGATAATTGCTTATTATCCATGATATAATTGTATTGATTGGAAACATATTGCATGTGTGGATATATAGACAACACTTTGTCCCTAGTGTGCCTCTAGTAAACTAGCTCGTTGATCAAAGATGGTCAAGGTTTCCTAGCCATTGACATGAGATGTCATTTGATAATGGGATCACATCATTAGGAGAATGATGGGATGAACAAGACCCAAACCATAAACGTAGCATATGATCGTGTCAGTTTATTGCTACAGTTTTCTGCATGTCAAGTATCTGTTCCTATGACCATGAGATCACGCAACTCACGGACACCGGAGGAGTGCCTTGTGTGTATCAAATGTCGCAACGTAATAGGGTGACTATAAAGGTGCTCTACAAGTATCTTCGAGGGTGTTTCTTGGGTTGGCATGGATCAACACTGAGATTTGTTACTCCGTGTGACGGAGAGGTATCTCAGGGCCCACTCGGTAATACAACATCACAATAAGCCTTGCAAGCAATGTGACTAATTTTTAGCCATGGGATCTTGTATTACGGAAATGAATAAAGAGACTTGCCGGTAACGATGTTGAACTAGGTATGGAGAAACCGACGATCGAATCTCGGGCAAGTAACATATCGAAGAACAAAGCGAACATCATACGTGATTAACTGAATCCTTGACATAAAGGTTCGACCGATAAAGATCTTCGTAGAATATGTAGTAATCAATATGGGCATCTAGGTCCCGCTATTGTTTATTCACCGTAGAGGTGTCTCGGTCATGTCTACATAGTTCTCGAACCCACAGGGTCTACACACTTAAGGTTTGGTGACATTTCGATAGTGTAGAGTTATGTATGGTGGTGACCGAAGTTGTTCGGAGTCCCGAATGAGATCCCGGACGTCACAAGGAGCTCCAGAATGGTCCGGAGGTAAATATTTATATATAGGAAATCCTGTTTTGGTCACCGGAAAAGTTTCGGGCCCATCGGTAGTGTACCGGGAGTGCCGGGAGGGTACCGGGGGACCATCGGGAGGGGTATTTTGACCCAAGAGGCTACATGGGCTGTCGCAGAAGGAATACCAGCCCTTAGTGGGCTGGCCAATGGCCCAAAGGAAGCCCATGCGCCTAGGGAAGAAACCCAAGGTGGAAAGAAGGCAAAAGTGGGAAAATAAGGAAGGAGTCCTAATCCTACTAGGAGTGGAGGAGGAGGAGAACTCCTCCATCCCACTTAAGTCGAACTAGGGTTGGCTCCCTTGGGAGACAAGCCTCCTCTCTCCCCTCCTCCTATATATACTAGAGGTTTTGAGGGTTTTTGACACAGAAAAACAGCCACATGCTACCTCTCCTCTAGATTGTAGTTTCTCCTCTAGATCGGTTTTTAGTGGTGCTTAGGCGAAGCCCTGCTGGAATTACTCCACCACGATCGCCACAACGCCGTCGCGCTGCCGAAGAACTCGTCTACCTCTCCACTCCCTCTTGCTGGATCAAGAAGGCGGAGATCGTCATCAAGCCGTACGTGTGCTGAACGCGGAGGTGCTGTCCGTTCGGCGCTACATCGGGACGAATCGTGATTGGATCGCGGGGCGCTTGGCGATTTGGTTTGCGAAGACGTTCGACTATAGCAACCGCGTTTCTTAACGCTTCCCTCTTAGCGATCTACAAGGGTATGTAGATCCACTCTCCCCTGTTGTAGATGCCCATTTCCTAGATTGATCTTGCTAAAGCGTAGGATTTTTTTTTGTTTCCATGCAACGTTCCCTAACAGTGGCATCATGAGCTAGGTCTATGTGTAGATGAGATCTCGAGTAGAACACAAAGAGTTTGTGGGCGTTGATGCTTAGATTGCTTTCTCCCTTGGTCGTGTTTTGGTTCAGCGGTATTGTGGGATGAAGCGGCCCGGACCAACCTTACTCATATGCTTACGAGAGACCGGTTCCATCGACTGATGTGTAACTTCGCTACACAAACATGGCTGGCAGGTGTCTGTTTCTCCTACTTTAGTTGGATCGGATTCGACAAAGGTGGTCCTTGAGAAGGTTGAAAAGAAACTTATGTATCACCATTGTGGTTTTGCGTAGGTGGGAATTTTTCTTGCTAGATACCCGTAGCGACCACGTAAAACTTGCAACAACAATTAGAGGGTGTCTAACTTGTTTTTGCAGGGTATGTTGTGATGTGATATGGCCAATTACATGATGAGATATATGTGATGTATGAGATGATCATGTGATGTATAGAATATCATGACTTGCATGTTGATGCGTACGGCAACCGGTAGGAGCCATAGGGTTGTCTTTAATTATTGTATGACCTGCATGTCAATCATTAAGCGCTATGTAATGCTTTACTTTATCGCTAAACGGTAGCAATAGTAGTATGATCATGGTGGGCACGACAACCCCGATGGCGACACAATGATGGAGATGATGGTGTTATGCCGGTGAAGATGGAGATCATGCTGGTGCTTTCAAGATGGATATCAAAAGCACAAGTTCATGGCCATATCATGTCACTTATGATTTGCATGTGATGTTAATCCTTTTTATGCACCTTGTTTTGCTCAGGACGACGGTAGCATTATAAGGTGATCCCTCACTTAAATTTCAAGATGAATTGTGTTCTCCCCGAGTGTGCACCGTTGTGAAAGTTCGTCGTGTCGAGAGACCACGTGATGATCGGGTGTGATAGACTCTACGTTCACATACAACGGGTGCAAGCCAATGTTGCACCTGTGGAACACTCAGGTTAAACTTGATGAGCCTAGCATGTACAGACATGGCCTCGGAACACAAGAGACCAAAAGGTCAAACATGAGTCATATAGTAGATATGATCAACATGATGATGTTCATCATTGAAACCACCTCAACTCACGTGATGATCGGACTTGTGTTGGTGAATTTGGATCATGTATCACTCATATGACCTGAGGGATGTTAATTTGAGTGGGAGCTTTAGTAATTTGATTAACTAAACTCATTATCTTGAACAATAGTCTTAGTAACCTTTGCTTATTTATGTTGTAGATCAATGGCTCGTGCAGTAGCACCCCTAAATTTTAATGCGTTCCTAGAGAAAGCTAAGTTGAAAGATGATGGATGTGTTTTGGGCCCGTAATCTGAGGATTATCCTCACGGCTTCCCAGAAGTCATATGTCCTTGATTCACCGCTTGGTGACCAACCCACTGACATGTCATCCGAAGACGTTAAGTACGCTTGGGAGGCATGTTCTGGAGATTACTCAATAGTTCAGTGTGCAATATTGTATGGCTTAGAACTGGGACTTCAAAGATGTTTTTGAACGTCATGAAGCATATGAGATGTTCCAGGAGTTGGAGTTTATCTTTAAGAAGAATGCCCGGATCGAGAGGTATGAGACCTTCGATAAGTTCTACGCTTGCAAAATGGAGGAGAACGGGTCAATCAGTGAACATATACTCAGAATGTCTGGGTATTCGACTCGTCTGGCGGAGTTAGGGATGCCCCTTCAGCCAGAGGCAATCACTAACAGAGTTCTTCAATCACTGCCACCTAGCTACAAGAGCTTTGTGATGAACTATAACATGCACGGGATGAACAAGTCAGTCGCCGAGCTATTTGCGATGCTGACAGTCGCTGAGTCTAAAATCCAGAAAGAACAACAAGTGTTGATGGTCAGTAAAACCACTAGTTTCAAGAAGAATGGCAAGGGAAAGAAGGGTAACTCTAAGAAGGGTGGCAAAGCAGTTGCTCCTCCCGTGAAGAAACCCAAGGCTGGACCCAAGCCAGAAACTGAGTGCTTTCATTTCAAGGGAACTGGTCACTGGAAGCGGAACTGCCCCAAGTATCTAGCTGACAAGAAGGCGGCCAACAACAAATAAGGTATATATGATATACATGTTATTGATGTGTACCTTTCTAGCTCTTGTTGTAGTGCCTGGGTATTTGATACCGGTTTGGTTGCTCACATTTGCAACTCAAAACAAGAACTACGGAATAGACGAAGGCTGGCGAAGGACGAAGTGGCGATGTGCGTGGGAAATGGTTCCAAGGTTGATGTGATCGAATGGGTGATTCGAATGCTAAACAAAGAGGGGTAGCGATCTATTCTTCGTTTTTTCCAAATTGGCCGTCGGCACGCTCTCTCTTCGATTACCATCGGGATTAGTGATGAACCTAAATAATTGTTATTTAGTGCCTACATTAAGCATGAACATTATATCTGGATCTTATTTATTGCTAGACGGTTACTCATTTAAATCAGAGAATAATGGTTGTTCTATTTGTATGAGTAATATCTTTTATGGTCATGCACCCAATGTGAGGGGTTTATTCATATTGAATCTTGATAGTGATGATACACATATTCATTACATTGATGCCAAAAGATATAGAGTTGATAGTGATAATACCACTTTCTTGTGGCACTGCCGTTTAGGTCATATTGGTGTAAAACGCATGAAGAAGCTCCATGCTGATGGATTTTTGGAGTCACTTGATTTTGAGTCACTTGACACATGTGAACCATGCCTCATGGGCAAGATGACTAAACGCCGTTCTCTGGAACAATGGAATGGGAAAGTGACTTGTTGGAAATCATACATACTGATGTGTGCAGTCCAATGAATGTTGCGGTGCACGGTGGATATCGTTATTTTCTCACCTTCACTGATGACTTAAGTAGATATGGGTATATTTACTTAATGAAACACAAGTCTGAAACATTTGAAAAGTTCAAGCAATTTCAGAGTGAAGTTGAGAATCATCATAACAAGAAGATTAAGTTCCTGAGATCTGATCGAGGAGGAGAATATCTGAGTTATGAGTTTGACAGTCACTTAAGATAGTGTGGAATTGTTTCACAGTTGACACCACCTAGAACACCACAACGTAATGGTGTGTCCGAACGTCATAATCGAACCTTATTAGATATGGTGCGTTCTATGATGTCTCTTGTCGATTTGCCACTATTGTTTTGCGGTTATGCATTAGAGACAAACGCATTCACTTTAAATAGGGCACCATCGAAATCTGTTGAGACGACGCCATATGAACTCTGGTTTGGCAAGAAGCCAAACTTATCGTTTCTTAAAGTTTGGGGATGTGATGCTTATGTCAAAAAGCATCAGCCTGAAAAGCTGGAACCCAAAGTGGAGAAATGTGTCTTCATAGGATACCCGAAAGAGACAGTTGGGTATACCTTCTATCTCAGATCCGAAGGCAAAGTGTTTGTCACTAAGAACGGAACGTTTCTTGAGAAAGAGTTTCTCTCGAAAGAATTGAGTGGGAGGAAAATAGAACTTGATGAGGTTATTGAACCTTTACTTCAACCAGAGAGTAGCTCAGTGCAGAAAGATGTTTCTGTGGAGCCTACGACAGTTGAAGAGGAAGTTAATGATGATGATCATGTAGCTTCGGATCAAGTTACTATTGAAACTCGTAGGTCGACAAGGGCGTGTACTGCTCCTGAGTGGTACGACAACCCTGTCTTGGAGGTCATGTTGTTGGACAACAATGAACCTACGAGATATGGAGGAGCGATGATGGGCCCAGATTCCGAGAAATGGTTAGAGGCCATGAAATCCGAGATGGGATCCATGTATGAAAACAAAGTATGGACTTTGGAAGTATTACCTGGAGGGCGAAAGGCCATTCAGAACATATGGATCTTTAAGAAGAAGATGGACGCGGATGGTATTATCACCGTCTATAAAGCTCGACTTGTGGCAAAGGGTTTTTCACAAGTTCAAGGAATTGACTATGATGAGACCTTGTCACCCGTAGCGATGCTTAAGTCCAACAGAATCATGTTAGCAATTGCTGCATATTTCGACTATGAAATTTGGCAGATGGATGTCAAAACAGCGGTTGTCAACGGTTTCCTTGAGGAAGAGTTGTATATGATGCAACCAGAAGGTTTTGTCAATCCAAAGAATGCTGAGAAAGTTTGCAAACTCCAGCGATCCATTTATGGACTGGTGCAAGCATTTTGGAGTTGGAATAAGCGCTTTGATGAGGTGATCAAAGCGTTTGGGTTTATACAAGTTTATGGAGATGCTTGTATTTACAAGAAAGTGAGTGGGAGCTCTATAGCGTTTCTAATATTATATGTGGATGACATATTGCTGATTGGAAAAAATATAGAAATGCTAGAAAGCGTGAAGGAATATTTGAACGAGAGTTTTTCAATGAAGGACCTGGGAGAAGCTGCTTTCATATTAGGCATTAAGATCTAGAGATAGATCAAGACGCTTGATAGCACTTTAACAAAGCACATACCTTGATAAAGTTTTGAAGAAGTTCAAAATAGATCAGTCCGAGAAGGGGTTCTTGCCTGTGTTGCAAGGTGTGATGTTGAGTAAGACTCAATGCCCAGTGACTGCAGAAGATAGAGAAAAGATGAGTGTCATCCCCTATGCTTCAGCCATAGGTTCTATCATGTATGCAATGCTGTGCACAAGACCTGATGTCAGCCTTGCCATAAGTATGGCCGGAAGGTTTCAAAGTGATCTTGGAATGGAGCACTATACGGCGGTCAAGAATATCCTTAAGTACCTCAAAAAGGACTAAGGAAATGTTTCTCATTTATGGAGGTGATCAAGAGCTTGTCGTAAAGGTTACATCGATGCAAGCTTTGACACTGATCCGGATGACTCTAAGTCGCAAACCGGATACGTATTTATTCTCAATGGGGGAGCGGTAAGTTGGTGCAGTTCCAAGCAACGCGTGGTAGCCGATTCTACATGTGAAGCGGAGTACATCGCAACTTCGGAGGCAGCGAAGGAAGGTGTCTAGATGAAGCAGTTCATGACATATCTTGGAGTAGTGCCCAGTGCACTGAATCCAATGACTCTGTTCTGTGACAACACTGGTGTCGTTGCTCTGGCCAAGGAACCAAGGTTTCACAAGAGGACCAAACACATAAAGCGACGCTTCAATTCCATCCGCGAGTACATCAAGGAGGAGGACATAAATATTTGCAAAGTGCACACGGATTTGAATGTTGCAGACCCGTTCACTAAACCTCTTCCAAGGGCTAAACATGATCAACACCGGAACTGTATGGGTGTTCGATTCATTACAATGTAAATGGCATGGTGACGTGAACTAGATTATTGACTCTAGTGTAAGTGGGAGACTGTTGGAAATATGCCCTAGAGGCAATAAATAAAGTGTTTATTATTATATTTCCTTGTTCATGATAATTGTTTATTATCCATGCTATAATTGTATTGATTGGAAACACATTGCATGTGTGGATATATAGGCAACACTTTGTCCCTAGTGTGCCTCTAGTAAACTAGCTCGTTGATCAAGGATGGTCAAGGTTTCATAGCCATTGACATGAGATGTCATTTGATAACGGGATCACATCATTAGGAGAATGATGGGATGCACAAGACCCAAACTATAAACGTAGCATATGATCGTGCCAGTTTATTGCTACAGTTTTCTGCATGTCATGTATGTGTTCCTATGACCATGACATCATGCAACTCACGGACACATAGCATATGATGGGTACCGGGGGACCATCAGGAGGGTTATTTCGACCCAAGAGGCTACATGGGCTGTGGGAGAAGGAATACCAACCCTTAGTGGGCTGGCCGAAGGCCCACAGGAAGCCCATGTGGCTAGGGAAGAAACCCACGGTGGAAAGAAGGCAAAAGTGGGAAAATAAGGAAGGAGTCCTAGTCCTACTAGGAGTGGAGGAGGAGGACTCCTCCCTCCCACTTCGGCCGAACTAGGGTTGGCTCCCTTGGGAGACAAACCTCCTCTCTCCCCTCCTCCTATATATACTAGAGGTTTTGAGTGTTTTTGACACAGAAAAACAGCCACGTGCTACCTCTCCTCGAGATCGTAGTTTCTCCTCTAGATCGGTTTTCAGCAGAGCTTAGGCGAAGCCCTGCTGGAATTACTCCACCACCATCGCCGCAACACCGTCGCGCTGCCAGAGAACTTGTCTACCTCTCTGCTCCTTCTTGCTGGATCAAGAAGGCGGAGATCGTCATCAAGAGGTGTGTGTGCTGAACGCGGAGGTGCCGTCCGTTGGGTGCTAGATCAGGACTGATCGTGATTGGATCGTGGGACGCATAGTGATTTGTATCGCGAAGACGTTCGACTACATCATCCGTGTTTCTTAACGCTTCTCGCTTAGCGATCTACAAGGGTATGTAGATCCACTCTCCCCGCTCATAGATGCTCATCTCCTAGATTATTCTTGGTGAAGCGTAGGAAAATTTTTGTTTCCCATGCAACGTTCCCTAACAAACACCTCGTGGGTCCCCCGACCCTAATTCCAACGCTATAAAGTCAAAATTCCTCGGGAACAAATTGGAGATAAGGTTTTACCTCGTTTCACGATATGGAGCCGCCGCCACCTCATGTTCTTCATCGAGAGGCGAGATCTGGAGTCTGTTTGGGGCTCCAAAGAGGGGAATCTTTGATCTTCGTCATCATCAACCCTTCTCCATCGCTAATTCCATGATGCTCCCCATCGGGAGAGAGTAATTCCTTCATAGGCTTGCTGGTAGGTGAGGAGTTGGATGAGATTCATCATGTAATCGAGTTAGTTTTCTTAGGGCTTGGTCCCTAGTATCCACTATGTTCTAAGATTGATGTTTCTATGACTTTGCCATGCTTAATGCTTGTTACTAGGGCCTGAGTGCCATGATTTCAGATCTGAACTGTTTATGTTATCATCATTATAGCTATGTTCTTGATTAGATCTTGCCTAGTCATATGCACCTATTACGTGTTATGATCCGTCAACCCCATAGTGACAATATTTGGGATACTTCACGGTGATGACCGTAGTTTGAGGAGTTCATGTATTCACTAAGTGTAAATGCTTTGTTTCGGTTCTCTATTAAAAGGAGGCCTTAATATCCCTTAGTTTCCTTATGGATCTCGCTTCCACGGGAGGGTAGGACAAAAGATTACATGCAATTACTTTTCCATAAGCATGTATGACTATATACGGAATACATGCCTACATTACATTGACGAACTGGAGCTAGTTCTGTGTCGCCCTAGGTTATGACTATTATATGATGAATACCATTCAATGAATACTCTGATCCAGTGCATATGATCTTTTCACGTATTGTTCTTTCTAAGTTACTAATGTTGCTTCTACTATTACACTTGCTATAAAATCACCGCTGCTATTGTTATCACTACTATTACTGTCACCACTGCTATCAAACCATCATATTAGGGTGCTACTGATCACTTTGCTGCAGATATTTTTCTCTAGGTGTGGTTAAATTGACAACTCAACTGCTAATACTCTCAAATATTCTTTGGCTGCCCTTGTGTCGAATCTATAAATTTGGGTTGAATACTCTACCCTCGAAAACTATTGCGATCCCCTATACTTGTGGGTTATTAGACGTGTCGGCGGTGGATTAGAACTTCCGGCCTAAGCCATATATAAGTATTGGCCCAAGATATTTTTATACCACATCACACACATTTCATGATCAAAAAATCTTTGCGATGTATTTGATTTTCATATTGCTTTGAAATGAAAAATGAAGTTACATTGGCAATTGAAGGTGCTTGGATGGCAATAACATTTATCTGTAGTGAACTTGCAACTATAGGATTGTGTGTTAAATATGGAATTATTCAGGGTTGTTTAGGCCCTTTTACACATTTAAAGAGTTTTTAGACATTTCATGTGCATAGTTCAAATTTGAACTACAGTAAAGCACATACTAGAGTGCACCTGAATGGGTTGAAAATCATCTATTTGTCACTAGATACATGTTTTGGTCCCATGAAAGAAATGGAAATTAAACGATTTACACACCTCTAGGTATTTTGGTTCGGCCGTAGACTTTGATAAGCCATGTTTTCAAATTCCACTGAATCCAAATATCGTGAGAAATTCATGAAACTTGGCATGGGGTCATGTCATGGCGCATGTGTGTTGTGGTAAAACAATGCCTAGTTAGGGACAAGTTTTGGCACAAACCTCTTACAAATCAAAGATTCTCATAAGAAGTCATGTGGCTCTGGTAGTGAAATTCACATTTTAAGTCAAAAACAATATCCGATGTCTCTTCTCGCCTTGAATTTATTTCTAGAGTCTACATAGAGTAACATGAATGTGTCACGCGAAACAATGGAATCTTACAGAGTTTATTTGGCATTTTAAGTACATCAATTGAGTTTTCTAGGCATTCAATGTGCATAATTCAAATTTGACCTACAATCACACGATCCATCTCATGAAAATATGTCAAAAAACCATATACGCTTCCCTGGCTGCATGTTTAGGTCTCACACAAGAAATGTGAATGAATTTCAAACATATCATCATCTTGGCTCAACCGCAAACATCCAGAAAATTAGTTTTTAAATTCAGGTAAATGCAACCTCGAAAAAAATCATGAAATTTGGGCATGCTGCCATCAATTGCCCTGTTGTGTGTGTTGTGATAAAAAATGCCCAATTTTGAACAAGTTTTGGCACAAAGCCTCTTACAAACTGAAGGTTCTCACCAGAAAGTTGTGTGTTCTGATAGGGACAGTTCACATTTTATGTGCGAAACAATATCCGTTGTCTCTTCTCGTCTTGAATTTATTTCTGGAGTCACCATACAGCAACATGGCAATCATATTAAATTGTGAATTTTTTTAGGGTTTCTGAGACCTATTTAACACATTAATTGAGTTTTCTAGCCGTTTAATGTGCATAATTCAATTTTGAACTACAACCACAAGGTCCAACGCATGAAAAATAGGTTGAAAAAATATATGCCTTTCCCTGGATACATTTTTAGGTCCCACGCAAGAAATGAGAATGGATTTCTAACATCTCATTGACTGTTGGCTCGGCCGCAAACATTGAGATAGTTGGTTTTCAAATTTCCGTAAATCCAAAAGTCGTCAAAAATTCATGAAACTTGGCATGGTGTCATGACAAGGGCACACATATGTCGTGGTAAAAAATTCCAAATTGGACATGTTCTTGCACAATCCCCTTACAAATCAGAGCTCCTCACCAGAAGCTTTGTGGTTTCGATAGGGAACATTATATATGCATGTCACATATGCGGGCGAAAAGACATCCGATGCCTATTCTCTCCTTGATATTATTTATAGAAACAACATAGATGTGTAGGTGCGAAGTGCAAAAATATGAATAAATTAAGGGATCATCTGGCTTTTAAATACATTAATTGAGTTTTCGGTGCATTATTTGATGTGTGTAATTCAAATTTGATCTACAAACACAAGGTCTAAGGCGGCAAAATGGGTTGAAAAATCATATATGTGTCCTTGGATGCATGTATTAGGTCACATGCAAGAAATGAGAACGAATTACAAACATCTAAGCATGTTGGCACGACCACAAACATCGAGAAACTTGGTTTCCAAATTCTCGTAAATACAAAACTTCGTTAGAAATTCATGAAACTTGGAATGGTGTCATGACAAGGCACACATATACCATGGTAAAAAATACCAACTTGGACTTGTTTTGTCACAAGCCTGTTACAAAACATAGGTTCTCACACAATAAGCTACGTCCAGTGGTTCCGTTAGGGAACATATTCATGCCACATATGTGGGTAAAATGATATCCGATGCCTCTTCTCTCCTTAATTTTTTTCTAAAAACAACATAAAGCAATAGGTGTGTACTGCAAAAATATGAAATTATTAAGGGTTCATATGGCTTTTTTATACACTAATTGAGTTTATGTGCATTTAATGTACATAATTCAAATATGAACTATAGTCACAAGGTCTATGTTGGGCAGGACCTCATCATATAAAGCACAAAAATGTTGTGGTACTTTTAGTGTCCACTTTGAGAGAAAGAGCGGGCATTATTAATAGCCAACAAAGGCATTTTGGAACAGAATCTATCACGTTACCATCAAAAACGAGCATATTATTTATAATTCGTGGACGTTCTACAGACCATTTATTTGCGGATACGTGTCCCTGTCTGTATTGGCAAGGAGGTAGCGTGCGGACATGTGTTTGAGTAGATGGGTGGCATGCGAACAGTGTGGGAAGGTAATTAAGGAGAGATATGAGCAGTGTGCTCATCAGTGTGGCATGTCATTTGCCAGTCATCAAAGATGATTCAGACTGAATACCCATATGCAAACCGAGGGCAATTGTTCCTTCCCTACTAAGCCCAGCGAAAATCTGGCACGAAGGAATTTTTTATTGCGTCATCACAAACAGTTGTGAATTATGATCCGTGTGCCCTTCCGGGTGGTACAACTTGTACTGGTTGTCATGTATGCAAAAAAAATCTGATGTGGGAAGATAATTAAGGAGAGATATGAGTTTGGTGACCAAATGAAGAAACAATGCCAAGCGCGTGAACCTTGGCAAAACACTTAAATGAAGGAAACTCACCAATGCATGCAGGATTTAGTTGCTAAATCATTAAATGAAGGGACCTTAGCAACAATGCATTATGGACTTGAGTTGCTAAGCCATTTAATACACTAAGCACCCCATGTAAGCATCGATCGATGCATTGGCACCAAGAGTCATGTAAGATTTGAATCTGTCAAATTTGCTAAATTTTCATTTGTCAAATTGGAAACACTGAGATTTGTAAGATTTTGCAGGAACAAAATCACTGTTACGGTGCAATTTTGCAACTGAAATTCGGTAAACATAGATTTCATGCATAGATGAAGCATTGGTCTTTGTACAAAATAGTTCAAATCGATGGCTAAATCGAACAAACTTTTCCCCATTTGTTGCCAACCACGTACTGAAATAGCTAGTTCAACTATATATACTACCTAATTTAAAGTAGGTGGGACAAATCAATCATATCTATAGTTAGATGAACTGAACAAAATAGCCCCTAAATACTACTCTGGAGGGGCTTCATGCTAATGCCAGCAGCCTTCTCCTCTGTCGAGCGCGTTTAGTAAGAGGCAGAGGAGGAGAAACCTACCGATGAGCTGGAGGAGTCGAAATCATCGGTGTCGCTGCTGCCGTTCGCCGCTACTGACGCGCCTCCTCGAAGCGGCAGGACAAGGCGTAGGTCTCCTCATTTCGTGCCATAGCTGTGGCGTCTGCTGCGTCCACGGCGATGGTGAGCCTCTTTGTGTGCTCACCCTGGCGCTCCTCCTCCTCATGTAGGAAGTTGATGTAGCGCGCTAGGCCATTAACGCAAAAACCGAGAGGTTGTGCTTCGGTGGAGGCCTCCTCCTCAAACCTTCGGGCCACTGTGGCGAAGCTGGTGATGGCTTGAGTGGCTGACCATGGGGTGGCTGCCAAGGCGGAATCTGGTGTGGTGGCGGCCAAGGAGGCAGCTTGTGGGGTGGCAAAAATGGCGCCCGACGGTGGGGTGGGGGCCACGACGTCACCAGCAGCAGCTGCCTTCGAGGAAATATGGAGAAGTGTGTGGTGGGTGCCGTGCGCACGACCAACAAGGACGCCACATGCATGACACGCTTCCAGGTACTGCGTCGCCGACATGGTGCAGCCTCCCAGCTGGAGCTGCCCTCGGGCAGCGTGGCGACGCGACGATGACGGACAGGTGCCATTGGCGATTAGGGGAGAAGCAAGCTTGGGAAGCTACCGGTAGGGAGGGGATGAATGCGATGTGGAGAAGTCGGTCATGAGGGTTTATAAAGTAGGCGGTCAAGGCGAGCCGGGCGGGAAGCTTGTGCGCATTCCTGTGCGGTTGCGCGGGAACGGGAAGCCCAAAAGAAAAGATGTGTGCTCCCGAAGCATTGGGTGTTTGGGCCATTTTGGCGAGCCGGGTGGGAAACTTGCGCAGGAACCTGCGCACTCCCAAAGCATGCACTGAAATCCTCTGCGGCAACGCGATGACAAGACGGGACGGAGGTGGGAGAAATGATAAGTACGCAGACGGTTAATAATCAAAAACCATTCGCATTTTATTACAAAGCAAACGATCGTTCTATACGCACCGTCACGAATGAATGTACGCATGAGGCGGTTGATGCGGTCGCGAAGCACTGTGCTCGCGTACGTGCGCACCCGCTTTGTCAACATCCATGCGCGAACGATGACGTACGTTTGGGGATCCATATGCAAGCAGTTGCGTCGCTCCCGGCACCCTCATGCAGTTAAGCGCTGCAAAAAACTGCCATGCAGTTGATGCGGCCATTTACCTTCATGTCTTCCACCTTATTACCGTGCCACACAAATTAAGAAGCACACCCACGACGGCAAATAATAAAGAGAGGATGCACATCTCTTCATCGCTTCAACCTTCCCGTGTGGATCCAATGGCGGCTATCGGCGCCGAGCGGCAGCTCGTCGCTATTGTCAAAGTGATCACACACGTCAAGAAGACGGACCTCTCAGTGGTGTACACCAACGACCCTGTCGTGGTGGTGAACTCCGCCAACACATTGGAGCACCTGCTTGCTGAGGATGGCAAGTACAAAGTGGTCGGCTTCCACCTCGAGTACACTGGCAGTCGTGATGGACATGATCAGAAGGTTGTCGTTGCCCAGTTGTGCATGTGCCATCACTTGCTCGTCTACCACTACCGCCTGGCCACAAGGCCTTGCGAGCGTTTTGCCAGGTTTGTCAATAGCCTCGACTATAGGTTCACAACGATGGACACCACCAACGATCTAACGGTGCTCAATACTTTCGACTTGTCCTGCCAGAAGCTTATCAACATCCAAGGTCAGGACAGGGTCTGGGGCAGCGAGAAGAAGAAGCAGAAGGACTCCCTGGTTGACCTCGCCGCGTCCATCATCGACCCCTACTACAGAGACATGAAGGTTGAGTGCCACAAGGACAAGACTGCCTGGCACACAACCTGGGTGAATGAACTGGATGAAGAACACATCAAGTACGGGGACAAGGACACGTACGTCAACTACGAGATGTATAGGAGGGATAGCTACAAGCAAAGCAGTGTCAGAAACCGTTGTCAGAAGAACAATATGATTTGGTGATTGACTACTTCTTGTAAAATTATATTGAGGAATGTACATGTGTTGTGTAGTCACTTATGTAATTGTATCTTCAAGTTGGTTATGCAACAATAATGTTGGTGTTCTGTAGACAGAGCATATAGATGTTGTGCAAACAGAGCAAATCATATCTCATACAATTATTAGTAGCAACGGTGTGCCCACAATACACACAGGTTGTCAGGATGAATCGTTTGGGTTATTATTGGTCTTCCCACACAGTTCTAATGAATGAATTCTTTGTCGGGTACCCACAACACACACAGTTGTCAGGATGAGTCGTTTGGGTTATTATTGGTATTTCCACACAATTCTGATGAATGAACTATTTGTCAGGTATCACACACGCCTTCTTAGGCTAACTCGTTTGTGTTCTGCTGGATTAGCGCAGATAGTTTGTCCGAGTGAACTGTATGCTGCACTACAAACACGTGTATAGTTTGTTAACTCATTCTGTTATCTTCCATAATCACAAACAGTTCAGAAGAACAAACTGTATGCGGCACATCACACATGCAACTATTTTTTGAACAGTATTTGTTCGTTCCTTCATCGGGCATGGTTTTCGTCATTGGCGACGGAGCTTGAACTATAGCGTTTGCGATTGACGGATCGCACATAGTTTTGTCGAAGGGTCTCTGATTGACGTGTCGCATTAGCAGCATCCTACAGTAGTGATAGTATCACATGGTAACATTTTTTATGGGTGATAGAAGTCTACAAGGGGTTGATATGTTTTATAGGCCAGTTGCTGCTGATTGATTTGAAAAATCATTGGCTCGATCAAAATCGTAAACCAAATTCAAAATTGAATACCTCAATCAAATGAAAAGGCTTTAAAATTAGGGAGCATAGAGCATTAAAGTAATTAAATAGGGAAAGAAGTCCCTTTTTCACCCCCCCCCCCAAATGCGCTAACAGGGACAGAATAACCCCCTAAACTCTATTTTGGTACAATTTTAAACCTTAAATCCTTAAAACCGGATAAATCCTTCCCTAAATTGGTTTTCTTGTTGATTTGAGAGAATTCAGTCAGTTTTAGAAGTTGATGTGGCAATAGGGTTGACTCGGCTCCACACGCAATGAGTCGACACGGCTCCAGACTAGAGGAGTCACTCCAGATCAGCCGCCGTCGCCGTAGCTCCAATCCTGTCGTCACCACCGTAGCTCCAGTCCAGCCGCCGCCACCACCGTCGTTGTAGCTCCAGACCCATTGCCCGCCGTAGCTCCAGACTAGCCTCCGCCATAGTTCCATTCTTCTGGCCGCTGTCGTAGCTCTAGTCTAGATGCCACCACCGTAACTCCAGACACGTTGTCATCGTAGCTCTAGACTAGCCTTTGCCGTAGTTCCATTCTTCTTGCCACTGGCGTAGCTCCAATCTAGCCTCCACCACTGTCGTAGCTGCAAACCAGCCACCGTAGCTCCAGACCAGCCGACGTTGTACCTCCAGTACTGTCGTGGTTTTATCACGGCAGATGTCCGGGTGAATGGACTTCGGTGCGAGGCCATCGCTAATGAGGTGGACTCAAAGGGGTTAGTCAGGACGAAAGACACGGGTTTACCCAGGTTCGGCCCCTCAAATCGAGGTAACAGTCTACGTCTTGCTTGTGTTTGTATTACTTGCGTATCGATTACAAGGAGCTAAAGCTTGACCTAGTTCTCGATTGCCTCTCCTCTAAGTCGCCCCGGGTCTGCCTTTATATAAGAGGTCAGAACATCCGGGTCGTTACAATTGCTAACCGAGTCTCTCTCTATCTTCTTGTCCAAGCCGTCTGTGAGTCGGCTTGCACGCCCGGATCTTCTCAGTCCGGGCCGTCGTACGGCCCACACTGTGAGCCGCCTATCCTCTTGGGACACTTAACACTACGACTCACCTTTGGGCCGGTTCACGAGCCAATAACATGACTCGGAGCCTCTTCGGCGGGTCATATCCCCAACATTAGGCCCCAGGTTGAACTGAGCTTGCTCACTTCATCCTTCTCTTCCACTTTTGGCGAGTCGCCCGGAAATGAACCGGCGTGACGTCATGAAATCTGCTGACGTGTCACCAAATCTTTCACTTAACTATCATCCCAAGAATCAAGGCATCCGCCTCAGTCGAACGGTGTCATCGCCTGGATTTTCGCGCCTTCCTTAACCCCCTTTTCAATATGACCCGTGCGGGTCGGGGTTTCCATTCTCCCGCCCGTGCATCTGTTTCTTCGTCTTCTTCCTGTCGCCGCCCCAGCACCTTCGAGCTCTGCGCCAACGCCGTCCGTACATTGTCCCCGACCTTGGCCGCTGCATCACCCTGAACGTACTAGAGATCCATCTGTTTCTGCCGCGCCGTCTCCGGTAAGTTTTCCTGCTCCCTAGATGGTCGCCGCCGTAGTAGGGCTTTGATTGGTGCTCCGCTACCGTCGTTTGGGCTCCAACACTGTTATCGCCAGTGCATCTCGATGCCGCTAACATCTTTAGGAAGCGCTTTTGCTCCGCCGCCGCACGCGGGCCGGTCGCGCGTAATGCACGGGCCTCGATGGCCCCAGTCCGTTTTCTTTTTCATCTTCTGTTCATCGCTAGGTCAGAAATAAAATTCATTTTCTCTGCTTTTGTAGATCCGTAGATATAGTGACATTTTGCGAAATCTGTTTTTAGGACTTAGCCGATTTTTCGATCTTCCCTTTCCTTGTTGAGTCGCCAAGCTCCTCGGGCTCTTATCAGCCGGGTCTTCTACTTTATCCATAGAGCCCTTAAACTTTTAAGCCGTCAAAAATATTTGTTTGCGCTTTGACTCATCGCGCCTTTTATCGTGCACAGCACTTAAGCCGCCAACATGTCTCGTGCGTCCAACTCATGCAACTGGGTCGGGTCATGCATTACGGAGGACTTTTTGTCGGATTTTGTTCATGCGGGTACTCTTCCTCCTAAGGAAGTCATTAGCTGGCGGGTCCCAGGTGATGAGATGCGGCCCAAACCTCAAGAAGGTGAAGTGGTGGTGTTCTCTGACCATATTGAACGAGGGTTCATGCCTCCCGGCTCCAAATTCTTTCGGGATGTCCTTCACTGTTATAAGCTTCACCCGCAAGACTTGGCCCCCAATTCCGTCTCAAACATATGCAATTTCCAAGTGCTCTGTGAAGCTTACCTTCAAATCAAGCCGTCGGTGGGATTCTTTCGGGAGTTCTTTTATGTTAACCGGCAAACTGAAGTGAAAGCCGAGCCGAGCCTAGAACTTGGAGGCATATCCATCCAACGACATAGGGATATCATCTTTCCAGCTACACAGATGTCGAGTCACCCCAAGGACTGGAACAGGACCTGGTTCTATTGCAAGGACACCTCTCCTGAAAACGAGCGTCCTTTGCCGGGTTACCGTCCTTCCCGGCTCACAACAACATCAAAGCTTCCTGGTCGGCTATCAGCTTCAGAACGCGCAAGATATGAGCCGGCCCATGCCAAAATCAAGGCTCTCATGGCCAACGGCTTAATCAGGCTGGACCTGATCCGCTGCTGGATTTCGTGGCGGATTATGCCTTTGAGCCATAGAAGTCGGCTCATGTGCGAATATAAAGGCAAGTATGATAGCTCATTATGCTTCAGCCGATCTACGTTAACAGAGAATGACATTACCCTTGCCATCCGGAGCCTTGTCCATGAAGCTTCCGGATCATGTAGCGAAATTGGCCTGGCACCTTTTAGTGCCAACAATCCGGCTCCCGATGTAAGTTTAATCTCTTCTCTTCCGTCTCTTAGATGTTGTTTGCACTTTGCTGATTTGATATTCACTCTCCAGGTTACTCTTATACGCCGACTCATACTTCTGGAAGAGGGAATATGTTGCCCCTCCGAAGAAATCCAGGAAGAAGGTCCCAACCAAGAAGGCTAAAAAACATGTCCCGCAAGATAATTTGTTTGACCCGCCACCATCGTCCAGCTCAGAGGTAAAGTTTCAACTCTCTTGCTTGATCTTTTACTTTCCTATTTTAACACTTACTTTACTCACAGGATGAAGTGGAGACCAGCCGTGCCAATGCCCTTGAGGTAAATTACTTTTCCTCCGGCTCAGAATGTTTCATCCCCGAAACCCGCGGCGGGTTATCAGAAAAGTTCCCCTTTCTCACCCTCTTGCTTATCTGGCTCCCGATTTCCTCTTAAAAAAGCAACAACAAATCGACAGACTCGAAGCACCGGCTCTACTGAGCTCATGTTCGGGTTGCCAAATTCTCTGGCTCCCAAGAAACGCCCCGCCGAGGTTTAAACCCCTTCTTTTACTTTATCTTTCCTTTGTAAACTTGATACGATTTTCACCTTTCTGTTTTATTTTTGCAGAAATCTCCTTCCTCTGGTGACTCTTCGGAGTCAATCATACCACCGCCCAAGATTAATCCGCTGTAAGCATCTAGACATCCGGTTGTTACTATGATAGCAATATCTTCAACTGTTGATTCTTCTTCTTTTTTGCAGTGCTCAAGCTAAATGTCGCAAGGCCAACAAACCCTCCTCCGGCCCAGTTATCAAAGAACCGGAGCCTGAGCAACCGGAAGAAACTCAATCGGAAGAAAACCTGCCGGCTGCCTCCGCTGAGCCGGCCGCTGAAGATGTTATCATTGAGAGCCCTCCAAGGGCTCCTTCTAAGCCGGCAACTCCTGCCAAGACCCCTGACACCCCGGATGTTGTTATCACCGGGTCTGGTCATCAAACGCCTCCAGCTCATGTATTGACCAAACATACAGAGCTGGCTGAAGCTTCAAAGAAACTGAACTTCGATTCTTCATGCGAGAAGATGACTGTTGAAGAGCTACACACTGGGTACATAAACCGGGTTACCACCAGCCGAGACTTGGAACTTCGGTTGATCTCTTCCATGAAGATAAAATATGAGGTACTTTTTCTTCTTTACTATATCCTTTCTTAGCCCCCAAGATCCGGCTTAACGTATTGAATCGTTGAGCCGGGTCTTTCTCTGACCTCTTGCAGAGATTGCCATGTCAAACTCCATTAAAATTGCTTTAGCTTTGTACTGTAAGTAAATTGAACTGCCAATCGTAGCCCCCAAGGGCCGTCTCAGATTACATTTGAGTCAGGCCTGTAATGTAGATAACTTGAAGATGTAATCGTAGCCCCCAAGGGCCGGCTCAAACTTGATCAAGTTGAGTCGGTGCTTCCATTATTAGCACATTGAAGAGACATTATATAGCCCCCAAGTTCCGGATCAACTTCGAAGGAAATGAACCGGAACTACATACTTGCAAGATCAAATATACATTAGCCCCCAAGTGTCAAATATATTTCTTGCAATCTGTTTGAGACTTGTATTTTCTTTTAACACCCGTCCTACATTTTGGCGGCTTATCCTGTATTTATAGGAAGCTTTGAATGAAGTCGGGTCTCAGCTGACGGATCTGAAGGCCAACTTGGCAGCTCAGCAAGAAGCTCGAAGTATCGCGGATGAAAAATGTCGGCTTCTCTCAGAGGAACTGGCCAGTGTCACCGCCGAGCTTACCTCTTTAAAAGAGACAACTGAATCTGAAAAGGCCGCTTTAACCAAACGGGCGGACGACGCTGAGCAGCGGCTTACAGCCGTGGCGGATGAACTTCAAGGTCTTAAATAGCATATTGCGAAGATGTCAGCCGCCCTATTTGGTAAGCTTTCTTGTTTACTTTGTATTGTCTAACATTGTTAGTGAAAAAACTGGCGGCTCATTAATTTTATCCGACTCATCCAGGTCCCAGGAGCCGGCAGTTGGCTTCTGATAGCCTTCTGCCACTGAAGGCCATTTATACTTTTGTAGAGCAATTATAATGTGGCGCCATCTTCACGATCAAGAGCATGCAGTACAAGGAGAAGATCTCCACTGCCTTGAAAGGGGTCTTGGAACTCTTCTCTACAATGCCTAAGCAGATTGAAGAGCTCAAGAAGTCCGCCTTCCGCCAAGGAGCCGTTGCCGGTTTGAGCCGGGCTCTTGCCTTCGCTCCTGAGCTAACGCCGGCTGAAATGATGGATGGCTATCCGTCTAAAAGGGATGACGGCTCAGATTTCACCGAGGAAGATTATACCCGGTGTGTCAAAGAGTCGCGCTATTTAGCCTCTTTTCTGGCAGATGAAGCTGATTTGAGCACCTATTAGGCGGCTTATGATGCAGAGGAGAAGAGAATCCGCGGGCCTCTCTACGAGTGGAAAGATCTGACACCCGCCCGTAGTAAGGATCTCTTTCCTTGTGAGCTTGACGCGTCTCCGTTCCTTGAGGGGGCATTTGCTGCTCTGGCTGACTGTAACTGGGACTTGGGCAATCTTCAGATAAAGCCAGCAGAAGACCCGGAGTAGGATGAGCCGCCAACAACTGAATTGTAATCTTTTAGCCTTTCTGAGCACAGACTTATGTAATGACCCGCCGTAGGCAGTTGACAATGCTTTTTGCTCTTTCTGAGAGTATCTTTTGTAATAGAGTAACCATGACTCTGCCAATTGGTGGCCATATATATTTGCACCTCTCTATGTTTTGATGTGTTGCCGGCTCTTTAGGGACATACCTTTGAAATTTTCTGATGAGGGGCCTGTCCTTTAAGACGCCATTCCTTTCTCTAGAATATTACAGCCGGACAATCTCTTTGAGACCTTCAATTTTGTTGACCGAAGCCACATGGCTCCGGCTTTCATCAGACGGAGTTATTAAAGAGTCGGTTGTATTTAGGATAATGTAAGCTATACCTGATGGTAAGAAGCCTCTATCGACAACTGCGGCTATTAATGAACCGGAACCTTTGAGGAGAGTTCGGCTGTGTACCCCCCCAAGTGCCGGGTAGTTTCGCCTGCGGCAACCCGGGACTTATAATTACCCGTCACGGCATGATACCATATGCGATGATCATCTTTCCTTCCTCAAAAACTCATATGATGGCTCTTCTGCGTGGATCCGAACGGTTAAACTCATACCAGTTCAGGGTCTCTGTCGAGATTGGCCGTCAATTATTTGAACCGGCTCAGGGTCTCTAGGCAAGATTGGTCTTCAATTTCTTGAACCGGCCCAGGGTCTCTAGGCGAGATTGGCCGTCAATTTCTTGAACCGGCTCAGGGTCTCTAAGCAAGATTGACTGGTAAGAGTATAGTGAACACCGGCTGTCAATGGGAGATGTAAGCTATACCCCAAGGTAAGAAGCCTCCATCGACAACCGCGGCTAATAATTAGCCTAAGACGGCATAAAACCGGCTGTTTGAAAGGAGAAGTAAGCTATACCTGAAGGTAAGAAGCCTCTTTCAACAGCTACAGTTGATAAGCAACTGAATTTTGGCATAAACGCCGGTTGTTAGGGTGAGATAAGCGAACCCGTCGGTAAGAAGCCCCCTTCGACAACCGCGGTTAATAAGTAACCGGAAGTGGCATAAAGCCGGCCATTAGGGTGAGATAAGCGATACCCGTCGGTAAGAAGCCCCCTTCGATGGCCGCAGTTGATAAGCAACTAGAATTTGGTATACCGCTGTTGTCTTAGGGCACTGTAAGCTATACCAAAAGGTAAGAAGCCTCCGTTAACAATCAGCGCTTAATGTAACCAAACTAGGCATAAAGCCAACTGTGCAAGGGAGAAGTAAGCTATACCCGGAGGCAAGAAGCCTCCTTGCAACAGTTTAATGACAGCTGGCTGTGCAAAGGAGAAGTAAGCTATACCCGAAGGCAAGAAGCCTCTTTGCAACAGCGTTTAATAAGGCGTAAAGCCGAAAGGTAGGTTAGCCGTTTTGACGGCGAACGACCCTCTTCAACTCAAACTTTTTGAACCGGAAGATTTTATCTTGATTGTACAAAGGTGTACATAAGAGCAGAGGCCTCAGTCTTGTGCGAGGATGCTAGATTTTACTCATGTGCTCATGATATATACAATGATAGAGGCTTCAACCCCTGTTAAGTAAAGTATGGTCGTAGATGTGCGATATTCCGGGGCCGCAACGTCTCTTGCCCCGCGGTTTCTGACTCATCTCTGACATCCATGAGGTAATATGACCCGTTGTTAAGGTTCCTGCTGGCCACAAAAGGCCCCTCCCATGATGGAGATAACTTATGCATTCCAGATTGGTCTTGAATCAACCGGAGCACCAGGTCACCTTCCTGGAACGTCCGGGTCTTTACCCTGCGGCTATGATAGCGTCGCAGGTCTTGTTGATAAATTGCCGACCTGGCTATTGCTAACTCTCGTGCTTCATCCAAAAGCGTCCAACACATCTTGGCGGGCTACCTCATTGTCCGTCTCAACATAAGTCGCCACCCTTGGTGAGTCGTGTCGGATGCCACTGGGTAGAACCACCTCAGCACCGTACACCATGAAGAAAGGTGTACAACCTGTAGATCTGTTAGGTGTAGTTCTGATGCTCCATAAGACGGAAGGCAACTCCTCAACCCAACATCCGGGTGTCCGTTTCAAAGGAACCATGAGCCGTGGCTTGACACCTCTCAAAATTTCCTGATTGGCTCGCTCTGCCTGACCATTAGACTGTGGATGTGCCATGGCTGAAACATCAAGCCGGATATGCTCTTTCTCACAGAACGTTTTCATAGCTCCTTTGGATAAATTTGTCCCATTGTCTGTAATAATACTGTGTGGGTAACCAAAGCGATAAATCAGCTTCTTAATAAATTGAACCGCCGTAGCTGCATCACATTTACTGACCGGCTCTGCCTCTACCCACTTAGTAAATTTATCAACCGCCACTAGAAGGTGCGTCTTCTTATCCTTAGATCACTTGAAAGGTCCTACCATATCAAGCCCCAAACCGCAAATGGCCAAGTGATTGGTATCATCCTCAACTCTTGAGTCGGAATGTGAGCACGCCGGCTGAATTTCTGACAGCCGTCACACTTGCGAACTAAGTCCTCTGCATCCTTGTGAGCCGTCAACCAGAAAAAACCATGTCGAAAAGCTTTAGCCACCAAAGATTTTGACCCAGCATGATGCCCACAATCGCCAGCATGAATTTCACTCAATATTTGCCGGCCCTCTTCTGGTGAGACGCAGCGCTGAAAGACACCTGTCAGACTACACTTATGTAACTCACCATTAACAATCGTCATAGACTTAGAATGGCGAGTGATCTTCCTGGCCAGATCCTCCTCTTGAGGCAACTCGCCGCGTGTTAGATACGCCAAATAAGGAATAGTCCAATCTGGGGTAGCATGCAGAGCCGCCACCAGTTCCGCCTCCGGGTCAGGAATAGCCAGATCCTCCTTAGAAGGTATCTTGACAGTCGGATGATGCAATACATCCAGAAAAACATTAGGTGGTACCGGCTTTCGTTGAGAACCTAACCGTGACAAGGCATCAGCTGCCTCATTCCTACGACGATCAATGTGATCCACCTAGTACCCCTTGAAGTGACCGGCTATGATATCAACCGCCTGTCGATAAGCCGCCATCCGCGGATCCTTGGAATCCCAAGTGCCTGAAACTTGCTGAGCCACCAGATCTGAGTCGCCTAAACACCTGACCCGTCTTAAACTCATCTCTTTAGCGACTCTGAGACCATGGAGCAGCGCTTCATACTCAGCTGCATTATTAGTACAAGGGAACATTAACCGGAGCACATAACAAAACTTGTCACCCTTGGGGGAGGTGAGGACAACTCCTGCTCCGGACCCTTCTAGCTGCTTGGATCCATCAAATTGTATAGTCCAATACGTGTTATCCGGCTTCTCTTCAGGGGCTTGACATTTAGTCCAATCATTTATGAAATCCACCAGAGCTTGAGACTTAATTGATGTACGAGGAACATACTGGATGCCAAAAGGACTCAGCTCTAAGGCCCACTTGGCAATCCTCCTTGTAGCCTCTCTATTTTGAATGATATCCCCCAACGGGGCAGAACTGACCACTGTTATTTGATGCCCCAAAAAGTAATGCTTTAACTTGCGATTGGCCATGAAAACTCCTTATACTAACTTCTGCCAATGCGGATACCTCTGTTTAGATTCTACCAAAACTTCACTGATGTAATAAGCTGGCCTTTGCACAGGATACTCTTTCCCTGCCTCCTTGCGCTCAACCACAATTGCTACACTGACCGCTCTGTTGTTAGCCGCCACATAAAGGAGCAAAGGCTATTTCTCAATCGGAGCGGCTAACACTGGCGGCTCGGTCAACTGCTTTTTAAGAGCTTCAAGTGCTTCGGCCGCTGCTGCGCTCCATTTAAACTTGTCTGTCTTCTTCACCATCTGGTATAAAGGAATAGCTTTCTCCCAAAGCTGGCTTATGAAGCAGCTCAACGCAGCAATCCGCCCTGCAAGGCGCTGAACGTCATTAATACACGTCGGCTCCCCCAAAGAAGTGATGGCCTTAATCTTATCTGGGTTAGCCTCAATGCCCCGCTTAGAGACCAAGAATCCCAAAAGCTTTCCTGCTGGAACACCAAAGACACACTTCGTCGGGTTAAGCATCATCTTGTAGACCCGGAGATTATCAAAGGTTTGTTTCAAATCCTCTAAAAGAGTTTCCTTCTTTCTGGACTTAACCACGATGTCGTCTACGTAAGCATGGACATTTCGGCCAATCTGACTATGGAGGCAATTCTGCACACAACGTTGGTAAGTCGCCTGGGCACTCTTGAGCCCGAAAGGCATGGAGACATAACAGAACGCCCCAAAGGGTGTAATAAACACCGTCTTCTCCTGATCCTTCGTTGCCATTTTGATCTGATGATACCCTGAATAAGCGTCCAGGAAGCATAAACTTTCGCATCCGGCTGTTGCATCAATAATTTGATCGATACGAGGGAGCGCAAAAGGGTCAGCCAAGCAAGCCTTGTTAAGGTCCGTGTAATCTATGCACATACGCCACGTGCCGTTCTTTTTTAGTACTAGCACCGGGTTAGCCAACCACTCCGGGTGAAAAACTTCCACTATAAAGCCTGCGGCCAAAAGCCGAGCAACTTCCTCCCCAATAGCTTTACGTCTCTCTTCGTTGAACCGCCATAGAAACTATTTGATCGACTTAAACTTTGGATCCACATTAAGCTTGTGCTCAGCGAACTCTCTCGGTACACCCGGCATGTCAGATGGATTCCATGCAAAGATGTCACGATTCTCACAGATGAATTCGTTGAGTGCGCTTTCCTATTTGGGATCCATGTGAGCCCCAATGATGAACTGCTTGGATGAATCACCCGGATTGAAATCTACTGCCTTGGTATCATCCGCTGAAAACTTGAGTGGCGGCTCAACTTCTGTCGTAGGCTTCTTGAGCGGGGTCATATCCTCCGGATCAACGTTCTATTTGTAAAATTTCAGCTCCTCCTGAGCACAACTAGACTCTGCATAAGCCGCATCTCCTTCTTCACACTCAAGAGTCGTTTTCCTGTTACCGTGAACGGTAATTGTGCCATTTAAGCCAGGCATTTTGAGTTATAGATAAACATAACAAGGCCTAGCCATAAATTTAGCATAAGCCGGCCTCCCAAATAGCGCATTATAGGGACTTTTGATTTTGACCACTTCGAACCACAATGACTCAACCCTGTAGTTACGCTCATCACCAAAAGCTACTTCCAATGATATCCGACCCACCGGGTATGCTGATTTACCCGGGACCACACCATGAAAGACAGTGGAGGACGGTTTAAGGTCCTTGTCAAGCAACTTCATCCGCCGGAAAGTGTCATAGTAAAGGATGTTGATGCTGCTACCTCCGTCCATGAGCACTTTATTCACCATATAGCCATTCACCTGAGGGGCTACCACTAGAGCCAGCCGGCCCGGGTCATCCACCCACGGTGGGTGATCCTCCCTGCTCCACATTATATCATATTCAGACAACGGCAAATATTGAGGGAGAGCCGGAGCAACCGTATTAACCGCTCGCCTTCGCAACTTCTCATCTCGCTTACTGTGACCGGTCGTAAATACGTGATACTGCCCAGAACTGAGCTGCTTCGGGTTACTTTGAAACCCGGACTGATTGCACTATTGCTGATTGTTGTTATTGTCGTTGTTGCCAGGATGCTGTTGGTGCCCCCCTTGGTTATTCTGACCCGGATGCCCGTTTCCTGAACCGCCGGCGCCGAATCCAGCTCCTGACCCGCCATGCCCTGAGCCGCCGGACAGGCCACCGCCCTGGTTATTACGCGGTTGGGAATGTTGGTTTTTGAACCTCTGCATGATAAAGCAATCACCCCATGCATGCAACGCCGGCTTGTCGGGCATGTTGTGCTCCAGACAAGGCTTCCTAAGCGCCTGCTCTAAATTAAAGGGGCCCCTGTTCCTTGGCCTGAATCTTCCACCCCCCTTGGGATGATTCTATCCTATGTTGGTATTCGCCACCAACTCGGATCCGCCATCAGCGTTCTTCCGCTTATTCTGATTCCCATTGTTTGCAAAACCTTTTCCTTGATTGTTTTTCTTCGCTTGATTGGCTTTCTCATCATCCGAACCCGGATCCTTGGTGTTATCTGAGTCGGCATACTTCGTCAAGGCCGTCATGAGCTCTCCCATATCCTGACACGTGTGCTTGAGCCAGCCGAGCTTCTGCTTCAATGGAACGAAATGACAATTCTTCTCTAAGATAAGCACCGCTTGAGCCGTCGTGATCTGCTCTGAAGAGTGAATAATGGTCGACACCCGCCGGACCCAATGATGGGCCTATTCATTCTCCTGTTAAACACAGTGGTCCAGATCGACAATAGTCATAGGCTGCTTACAGGTCCCCTAGAAATTCTTAATAAACTTTGCTCTCAGCTCCGCCCATGAGCTTATCGTGTTAGGCGGCAGACCTTTCAGCCATGTACGGGTCGGACCCTCCAGCATCATGATGAAGTATTTTGCGCATACCGCCTCACTGACATCCAGCATCTCCATGGCCAGTTCATAACTTTCAACCCACGCCTCCGGGGGTAGATCAGTTGTGTAGTTCGGAACCTTTCGAGGCCCCTGAAAATCTTTGGGCAGCTGTTCACTCCTTAGAGCCGGAGTTAAACATGGCACCCCTACGGCTCTGGTACTAACCACTCCCATTGACATGGAAAGTGCCGGCTCTGGACGGGCTGCGGCTATCTCCGCCTCTCGCCTGTCTCCCGCCTGGTCCATGACGGCTTGTGTATCTAGAGCCTCCCTATTGTCCTCCGGAGGTCCGCGACACGGGTGACTGCTGGAACCCGCCGGCGACTCATAACGCCGGCTGAAACTTCGACTGGGGAGGGGGGTAGAGTGAACCCAGCTCCGGCTGTGAGTATACTTCTCTTGCTGGTCCATGGCCGTCTATAAATATCCAATGGCGTTCCGCACCTCCTCCGCAAAGGGCGCCTCATCTGGGATGGGGATCGTCTCAAGTCGGGCGGCCGCTGCTACCATGTTCTCGGTTGGGTTAGAATAATGACCCGCCGGTGTTGGAAAAGCCCTGGGAGAGATTTGGTTGTGCTGGGGTGGATGAGTCGCCGGGCACTCCATCGGGCGGCTCTCTGGCACACCCATAACCCGCCCCGCACGAGGGGTGTTAAAAAGGTTCCTCGCTTCGTAATGTTCTGGTAGACGGGATTGATGCCTCCTCCGGTGCACCGCGGCTGCTGACCTCTGCTCTAGCTCCAGTCGAAAAGCGTCTGCCTTGATACACTCCGCTTCTTCCTCCATCTGGGCTTTCAGTTCGTCCATCCTTTGTCGTTCCTCTGCCATCCGGCCCTTGATCCGTGCCACCTCTAGATTCCTAGCTGCTTGATTATCCGGGGTTACCTCTGTGTCCATGAGAGCTGTGAGTTCGTACATCAATTCCACTAGAACCTGAGCCGGCGGCGGCGGGCTATCACCTGCTGCGGCGGCTCCCGCAGCCGTGTCCCCGGCGACTGAAGCCGATCCTGCCATGAACACCGCTGCATGAACCGGGGGGCTCATAGCATCCGTCTCAACGCCCTCTACCTCAGAATAGTCATCGTAGTAGCCCCCAAGGCCACCGTTGCTGAGCCGATACACTGATTCTGTCTCCCCATTGGAAGACTCATCTTCCGAGAAAACAAGAGTTCCCTGTGACCCGGACGCTTCCAGGTCCAAGCCTTGAGTGAAGCCCACGAGAACGTGCTTCTGACCCAGACGGGCACGGGCAGACTATGTAACACGCGCAGATTGGAGACACCGAGCCGGCTCGACGATGTTGGTGCAGTCGTCCGGCCCAGGTATAGATCCATCAACCTTTCCGATGAAAACCTGGATCCCGCCGGACGGAACCAAGAATCCATACTCCACAGAACCAGCATCAAGCCCCCAGCCGGCGTCGTCGATGTAGAGCCGGCCGCTGCGACTCTTGCTCATCCTTCCAACCACATATCCTTCGAGCCCTAGGAGAGAGCCCTTTGAGAACTCAACACCACCAAGCGCTAGCCCCACAATGGGCGCCAACTGTCGTGGTTTTATCATGGAAGATGTCCGGGTGAACAGACTTCGGTTCGAGGCCATCGCTAATGAGGTGGACTCAAAGGGGTTAGTCGGGACGAAAGACACGGGTTTACCCAGGTTCGGCCCCTCAAATCGAGGTAACAGCCTACGTCCTGCTTGTGTTTGTATTACTTGCGTATCGATTACAACGAGCTAAAGCTTGACCTAGTTCTCGATTGCCTCTCCTCTAAGTCACCCCAGGTCTGCCTTTATATAAGAGGTCAGAACATCCGGGTCGTTACAATTGCTAACCGAGTCTCTCTCTATCTTCTTGTCCAAGCCGTCTATGAGTCGGCTTGCACGCCCGGATCTTCTCAGTCCGGGCCGTCGTACGGCCAACACTATGAGCCGCCTATCCTCTTGGGCCACTTAACATTACGACTCACCTTTAGGCCAGTTCACGAGCCAATAACATGACCCGGAGCCTCTTCGGCGGGTCATATCCCCAACAAGTACCTTAATGTTTGTCTTGTTGTTCTTACAGCTGATGTGATTCCTTATACTAGGTGCAATTTCTTCAACTTACTTTTGAATTTTTGAAGTGGCTCTATCAAAGCCAACCTATGAATTTTTAAAGCAACTGAAAGGCGATTTGCATGGTTTGGTGTATCTGAGAGCTGGTGTAGCAGTGGTGAGGAGGCATGTGCATGAAATGGAAATGAGAGGTTGTAAAGGAACCGAGCTGACGAACAAGCCAAGAAGTTAAAAACCTTGAGGGATGTAATCTTTGTGATTGTGCTTTCTTTAGTTTTCTTGTAATGAAATGAGCTGATTGTAATGGATTTTTGGCACAATCTGGAACCTGAAATTTATAGAACCTGGGATGAATGACATTTTGAAACTGGAGATGACATTTTGTACAAGCATGTATGTCAAGAAAGCACTCATATATGTTCAGTAGAAGCATCTGTGTAAAAAAAGCACTCATAAATGCTCTCTTTTTGGAAAATATGTATGTTCAGTGCACTCATGCATGTTACAGGGTGTACTGAAAAGCATTTATGTAATTGAATGTTTGAGCAACTGAACTGAACCAACAAATGATATTAAAGTTTTAGGTTGTACTAGCAATTCAACATGACCAACATAGATATGCACATGGCATCGATCTTGAATAGTACCATAGTCACACAACTCGCACTACTCATAGTTTTAAAGTGATTTTCCAAAATCTAATTTACAATATAGTAACTTAGAAGGCAAGTTTTCCAAAAGCTGCTTTGGAAGAACGATGAGCATTCACTTTTGTATTCAAGAGGTGCCCTTTGCAGCCTTGAAAGCAGCAAGGTTGAAAACACAGTGAGAGGGTTCAAACAGTGTCTGAGAGCTTGCCCTAGGTCCATTGTCCTCAATCTTCAAACCTCCTTGAGCAACATTCACTGTCCGCTTCTTCTGTGCAGCAGCATGACCTTTTCCCTTTATGTCAACAACAACATCACCTTTTGAATTCTTCCTTCGTGCTCGAACATGCTCATGCATTAGTAAAAAATATGCTAGTTATATGGAATTTTAAAAACAAGGAAGTAAGCAAAATGCATTGGGTATATGAAATCAAAAAACAGGGAAGTAAGAAAAACGTGTTGGTTATTGTGGAATTAAAAAACAGGGAAGTAAGCAAAATATGGATCTAACCATAGTTGAGTTATCTGCTTCAAAAGCTTCCCTATCAGCTTTCCTTTTCCTTCTTGCTTGCTTGACAATATGTTGATTTATATTTTTTCCGGAGTTGTGATTTGTTTTGCAGCATGTTGAGTTGTGGCCCTCTCCATGACACATGTTGCAGGTTATGTTAGTCACAACCTTGCTAAGATTGTTGACCTTAGGTTTTTCTCCTTCTTCTCTTCTTCTCTCTTTATTTTTCCTTCCTCACATGTTAATAACCCTGGTGTTGCTGGCCTCACATGATCTGCTTCTGGCTAGCTGATACGTCTCCAACGTATCTATATTTTTTGCTTGTTCCATGTTGTTATATTATCAATCTTGAATGTTTTACAATCATTTTATAGCAACTTTATATCATTTTGGGGGACTAACATATTGACATAGTGCCAAATTGTCGGTTGCTATTTTTGCTTGTTTTTTACTTCGCAGAAAATCAGTACCAAACAGAGCCCAAATGCTACGAGAATTTTTGGAGATTTTTTATAGACCAAAAGAGCTAGGATGGGCCAAAGAACAACAAGAGAGGAGCCCCAGGGTGGCCACCCTCCACCAGGGCACGCCAGAGGCCCCTGGCGCGGCCTGGTGGACGGTGCCCACCTCGGGACCCCCCTCAACCGACTATTCGCCCTATAAACTCCCCAATATTCAGAAAACCCTAGAGGAATCGACAAAACACAATTCCATCCACCGCAAGTTCCAGAACCTCGAGATCCAATCTAACACCATGACAAATGGGTTCATCTTCATCATAGGTGCCTCTCCGATGATGCGTGAGTATTCCACCATAGACCTATGGGTCCGTAGGCAGTAGCTAGATGGCTTACTCTCTCTCTCTCTCTCTCTCTATGATTCTCAATACAATGGTCTCTTGGAGATCTATTTGATCTAATGATTTTTGCGGTGTGTTGGTTGGGATCCGATGAATTTTGAGTTCATGGTCAGTTTCTATCCATGAATATGATTTGAGTCTTCTTTGATCTCTTATTTGCATGAATACTTATAGCCTCGAATTTCTTCTTCGAATCTTTCATTTAGTTAGCCCAACTAGATCATTTTTTTCTTGCCATGGGAAGAGGTGCTTTGTGATGGGTTCGATGCATGCTGGATAGCGGTCGATGTGTGGGGTAATAGAAGTAGATGCACAATCGTTTCAGTCTACGTGTCTTGGACGTGATGCCTATATAATGATCATTTCCTGGATATCGTCATGATTATTTGATCTTCTATCAATTGCCCAACAGTAATTTGTTCACCCACCGTGCGCTATACTCGAGAGAGAAGCCATTAGTGAAACATACGGCCTCGAGTCTACTTTTCCAACATATTGCTTTCCGATTTACTATTTTGCCTTTTTGTTTTCAGATCTAATAATCCAAAAAAAATACCTTGCTACACTTTTTGCTTATTTATTGTATTTTGTGTTCTTGTGAGATCTATTTGCTAATACTATCATTACCTAATATACCCTATTACCGTAGAGAGCTTGACAACCTCTCTTTCACATAGATTTGCAAGTATTTGTTATTTGTGTGCAGGTGTTGTTTACATGGGTGTGTGATCTTCCTCTACGGTTTGATACATTGGTTTCATAACTGAGGGAAATACTTATCATCGTTGTGCTGCATCATCCCTTCCTCTTTGGAGAAATACCTACGCGGTCTCAAGCCACGTCAAAGGAATTTCTGGCGCCGTTGTCGGGGAGGAAGCAATCTCATCTACCAGGTTCCTTATCACAAATCTCATCTCCCCCACTTCACAAATTTGCCGTTTTATTCGCCCTCCCTTTTTCGTTTGTCTTTTTCTCGTTAGATCTCCTGTTCACATATCTCTTCACGGTGGTTAGTTCCTCCATTATTTCGTTTACCCCCGAGAATCAGGTCCTTAATTTTAAATAAAGGGGAGGGGAGAATCTTAAAGATGCTTGGTATAGGATTTGCAATGCTCATAATA
Source organism: Hordeum marinum (assembly GCA_022496015.1). Lineage (NCBI taxonomy): Eukaryota > Viridiplantae > Streptophyta > Magnoliopsida > Poales > Poaceae > Hordeum > Hordeum marinum. Next base: position 145,597,202 of record CM039678.1, read on the forward strand.
GATCTATTCGTAAGGAACCTACATTTGTTCTTCGTTCTTGTTTTTATGTGGCATCACCACTTGGTATAGATCCGTCCTTGATACGATTACCGGTGGAAATTTCTTGATGTTCCCCACTTTGGATGATTATAATGCTATGGGACATTTAGTGGGTTTCCCACCTATCATTGTTAATGAAACAGTTTTAACTCTTGAGCATGTTATGAAAAGGTTAGATGCTATTGAAAAAAAAATGCTCACCGAGGAAAATATTGAAAATTTGGATAAAAAGGATGCACAATCTTGCTAATAATCTTGGGTCGAAGGCGGGAGACGCTGTTAAAATATTAAAGGAAAAAAAGAACCCGTAGTCAATAAAAGAATGGAAGAAATCCCCACTAGAATTGATAAGTTGGAAGAAATCTTTCGTAATTTAAGTTTGGTTTTGTCTACCGATAAGACTATTGAAAAAACTCCCATTAATAAAGATTGCAAAATTATGCAAGTTCCTAAGAACAAGGGTACCGCTTCTAGTAGAAACAATGGATCTTAAAATGATTAGTATTCATCCCAATTTTGTTGAAGTGGTAAACAACCTCCATGGCAAGAACAAATTTTTCAATATTATTCCTAGAAGTATTGTCATTGAAATATGCATGGTAGATCCTTTAAAAGTTCTTGTTGTGTGCTTAAGGAGTTAGAAACCAAGGCTGACAATACTTGGAATTATGCGTTATGCCTAGCTAGGGGCGTAAGCCGATAGCGCTTGTTGGGAGGCAACCCAATGAATAAATTATTTTTATCTTTTACTTTCTGTTTTTGAGTGTTTGCAAAAATATGCTTCTGTTATGATTGTGTTTTTATGTTTTATTTGGTGTTTGTGCCAAGTAATGTCTTTAGGATGATCCATAAGATGAGTAGAGACAATGCTGAATCTGAAACAAAAACTTTTCTCCCAGTGCACGAATTTTCAATTTTAACTGGAATGTGCTATTGTGCTGAAATATTAACACATTATTTATATACAAATTCTTTACGTTGTCCTAATTTTTCAGAATTATTAGAGTTGCAGAATTATGGGTAGGTACAGATTACTACAGATTGTTCTGTCTGAAACAGATTTTATTTTCGTTGCATTGTGTGCTCGTTTTGATGCATCTATGGCTTGTATCGGGGCATATAAGTCATGGTAAATTTAGAATACAGTAGGTATAATGCAATAATAAAATATGAATGGGCTTACGACAGTACCTAAAGTGGTAATTTGCTTTATTATACTAACGGATCTCACGAGAATTTTGTTAAGTTTTGTGTGATTGAAGTTTCCAAGTTTTGGGTGAGATCACGATGGATGAAGGAATAAGGAGTAAGAAGAGCCTGAACTTTGGGATGCTATAGCATCCCCAGGTAAAATCCAAACAGTAACAACCAACTAAGCTTGGGGATGCCCCGAGTGGCATCCCCTCTTTCTTCTAACAACCATCGGTATTTTACTTGGAACTATATTTTTATTCGTCACATATCATGAGTTTTGCCTGGAGAGTCTTGTATATTTGCTTTAGTTGCTTTTATCCTTGCTGCACACACCTATTTGAGAGAGCCAAAATATTCTATGATTTTCTAGAATTGCTCTTTATGCTTCACTTAAATCTATTGAGCAAAGGAATAGCTCTTATGCTTCACTTATATCTCTTCGAGCATGGGATGCTTTTACATGTTTGAAGAAATGCTCTCATGCTTCTTCACTTATATTATTTTGTGAGATGAAACTTGTATGCTCATTTTCTTCACTTATATCCATGTGAGCTTGTCAAAAGCAATAGCAATATATGAAACTAGTCCCAAAGTGATAGATATTCAAGAGGGCTATAATAAAAACTTTCATGAAGATCACTGGAAAAAATAAACTTGATTCTTTGTAATAGTTTTGTGACATGACAATAGTAATATGTGAGTTATGTTAGTGAGTAATTATGCTTAGTAAGAATATTGATGTTAAGGTTTGTGATTCCCTATGCAAGCACGAAAGTCAATAGTTGTGCTACGAAATTACATCCTACTTATTGTGCATTATGCGGTGTTAGTTATGCTTAATTCTTGCTTATGTGATTTTTCATTTCTTGGTTGGTTGCTTCTCAATCTTTTGCTAGCCTTCACTTGTACTAAGTAGAATTACTACTTGTGCATCCAAAATCCTTAAACCAGTTTTTCCATATAAGTCCACCATACATACCTACATACGGTATTTCCATGCCATTCCAAGAAAATTTGTATGGGCCATCTCTAAATTTCAAAATAATTTTTCCTTTTTTGTGCTCGTACCACTCATGAAATGGTAGGGGGTGACCGATATTTTTCCATGCTAGATGTGTTATTCTCAAGATGAGAGTTTATTCACTTCTCATTGGACGAGAGTACGGCGGTAATAGGGATGCCGAGTCCCAAAATAAAAAAATAAAAAATATTAACTTTATGTTGTCAAATAATAAATTCCTTGGAAAGTGTTGGTATGGAAGGCAACCGTGGGTTCGGTTAGCCATGGAAAGTGAAAGTATGATGATAAAAGGAATAAACTTTATTTTCTGTTTGGGAACTGCCTATAGTGTATCTAGCATGGAAAGATATTGAAATCTCTCAGTCGTTTTCGTTGACAAGAAAGGCATGCCACTCAAAATATATGTTTTCTCTATCAATCTAAACACTTGAGCTCTGGCACCTCTACAAAGCCCTACTTCCCTCTGCGAAAGGCCTATCTATTTACTTTATGCAATTTTTATTTTTCAATTTGAGTCTCCATCTTCTCTTATAAAGCACCAACTAGGAGGTACTATGATCCTACTTGAGCATTAGGTGTAGTTAATATTTGAGTGTGTATTGTGAATGGATCAATGATTGAGCATGATGGGTTAGGCATAACTTGCTTTAGAATTGATATTTTGAAAGACATGATTGCTCGTTGATATGCTTGAGTATTAAAGTTTTCATGTCAAAACTAGACTATTGATTTGAACCATCTAAAGTCCAAATGTCCATGCTACAAAGAAAATAATATATGATGAACTTGTTAGGCAGCATTCCACATCAAAAATTCTGTTTTTATCATTTACCCACTCGAGGACGAATAGGAATTAATCTTGGGGATGTTGATACGTCTCCAACATATCTATAATTTTTGCTTGTTCCATGTTGTTATATTATCAATCTTGGATGTTTTACAATCATTTTATAGAAACTTTATATCATTTTTTTGGACTAACCTATTGACATAGTGCCAAACTGCCAGTTGCTATTTTTGCTTGTTTTTTACTTCGCAGAAAATCAGTACCAAACGAAGCCCAAACACTATGGGAATTTTTGGGAGATTTTTTATGGACCAGAAGAGCCAGGATGAGCCAAAGAACAACAAGAGAGGGGGGCCAGGGGGGCCACCCTCCACCAGGGCGCGCCAGAGGCCCTTGGCGCAGCCTGGTGGAGGGTGCCCACCTCAGGACCCCCTCAACCGACTATTCTCCCTATAAATTCCCAAATATTTAGAAAACCCTAAAGGAGTCGACGAAACACAATTCTAGCCGCCACAAGTTCCAGAACCTCGAGATCCAATCTAACACCATCATGGAGGGGTTCATCTTCATTATAGGTGCCTCTCCGATGATGCGTGAGTAGTCCACCATAGACCTACGGGTCCGTAGGCAGTACCTAGATGGCTTCCTCTCTCTCTATGGTTCTCAATACAATGGTCTCTTGGAGATCTATTTGATGTAATGACTTTTGCGATGTGTTTGTTGGGATCCGATGAATTTTGAGTTCATGATCAGTTTCTATCCATGAATATGATTTGGGTCTTCTTTGATCTCTTATTTGCGTGATTACTTATAGCCTCGTATTTCTTCTTTGAATCTTTGGTTTAGTTAGGCCAACAAGATCAATTTTTCTTGCCATGGGAAGAGGTGCTTTGTGATGGGTTTGATCTTGCGGTGTTCTTTCCTAGTGACAGAAGGGGCAAAAAAACATGCATGTATCGTTGCCATTAAGGATAACAAGATGGGGTCTATTCCTACATGAATAGATCTTGTCTATATCATGTCACCGTTCTTATTGCATTACTTTATTTTCCCATGAACTTAATACACTAGATGCATGCTAGATAGCGGTCGATGTGTGGAGTAATTGAAGTAGATGCAGAATTGTTTCGGTCTACTTGTCTTGGATGTGATGCCTATATAATGGTCATTGTCTGGATATCGTCATGATTATTTGATCTTCTATCAATTGTCCAACAGTAATTTATTCACCCACCGTGCGTTATACTCATGAGAGAAGCCACTAGTGTAACCTACGCCCCCCCGGGTCTACTTTTCCAACATATTGCTTTCCGATCTACTATTTTTCCTTTTGTTTTCAAATCTATTAATCCAAAAAAACAAAAACAAAATACCTTGTTGCATGTTTTGTTTACTTATTTTATTTTCTGTTATTGCGAGATCTATTTGCCAAAACTATCATTACCTAATCTATCATATTACCATAGAGATCTTGAAAACCTCTCTTTCGCGTCGGGTTGCAAGTATTTGTTATTTGTGTGCAGGTGCTGTGTACATGGGTGTGTGATCTTCCTCTAAGGATTGATACCTTGGTTTCATAATTGAGGGAAATACTTACTGTCGTTGTGTTGCATCATCCCTTCCTCTTTGGGGAAATATCGACGCAGTCTCAAGCCACGTCACTAGCTCTCTTGTCCCAAAAGCGGCTCCAAGAAGTAAGCATATATCTTCTTGTACATTTCAATGTTGTAGCATTTTGCTATGAAATCATCTAGTTTTTGAGAAATTTTAAATATAGCACATATGGCATGGCAACAAGGGAGGCCAGATAGTTTCCAATATCTACACGCACAAACCCCCTATTGCTGCAAATTGATAGTGTACCTAAACTTTCCATGTTCAATCACCTCAAATCCATCCTTCCCATTCCACAATGCATGTCAATTGGTAGACCTAATTATGTTTTGTTTGAGCTTTTTGAAAATGCTAGGACAGATTGATCCATTCCAAGTCAAACTCTTGCAAATATTTTCTTGTATCCTCACCATCATGTTCCTTCTTATCCACTTAAACATTGAAATGACAGCCAAGAACCTTGCTTCAAGTATGCGATTGTTGAAAGACTCAGACATGTTGTTGTCGACCGTATCACAATTGGACCCAATCTTCAAGTGTGCTCTACTCCAATGCTCTGGACTTGTGTTCATCATATCTCTTGCTCCTTCTGGTGTTATCTGAGCCAACCTAGCTCTGTTGTAGTTGAACAAGATTTGGTTGGGTGCTTTCGGACATCTCTAGAACCTCTTCTGTAGGTCATGGTTAGGATGCTTATTTTTCCAGTTTGCATATATATGCCTTGCACACATCATGTGTTCAACTTTGGGAATAATGTCCTCAATAGCGCCAATAAGACCTTTTTGTTGGTCAGATATTACTACCCAACCTTCTCCTTGGTGTGGTATCAAGTTTCTTTGCCCATTTGCACTTGGCTATGTGAACATCAACACCCAAGTCCTCCAATACAATTTGTTTAATATTCTCAAGTTTTCATGTAGGGTTTTCTTGTATCAACTTCCCATATTTCTTAGCAATAACTTTAGCAGTCACTAGCTTGTTGTCTCTCCTAGGGACACACTAGTGGTCGCCGATAAGAGTCAACATTTGAAGCCACTTGTTCTTTGTTGTTCTTGATGCATAAATCATCCATGGGCAACCTGGCCATGTGCAATGAGCTCTAATATTTGCTTGCTCATCCTTTGTGGAGGTCAAAAGTACACGTTCTTTAATTCCATAGTTTATTATGGCCTTCTTCATTTTCTCCTTACGTCTGAACACCATTCCCAGCAGAAACTTTGGTTTTTCAGCTATACTGTCATATCTAGGCCATTGACTTTTTGTCCTAACCATAGTTGTACCTCCTTCACCATCACTTTCCTTGTTGTAAGCCCAACCATCATCTGAGTCATAATAAGGTGTTTCATTTCCTTCTTGAAGACCTTCTTCACCAGCCCTTGCCACTTTGTTGTCTTGGACTATGGACCTACTACATCCCCTCTTTTCTTGGCTCTCCTTTGCTGCATGAGGGCTCTTGCCATCTTTCTCAACTCCTCTGCCTCTGAATCCTCAGCTAAACTGCATTTAGTAAGAGGAAGATAATCACAGTCTGAATCCTCTAAACTCTCATCTTCTTCTCTTTTGTATCACTTCTTGTTAGCTTTAACTGGTGTTTGCAAAGGTGCTTCAACACTAGTTGTTGCTCTTGTAGTATGAGCAGGGCAGCTTGTTGCTGCCTTGGTAGAGCTACAACTAGGAGCAGAGCTTGATGGATCAAAGTCGAGCCTTGTTGCTGCCTTGGCATAGGTACAACCAGGAGCAGAGCTTGATGTTGCATATGCTTCCTGCAAATCATCTGCTACATTAGCACAATTTCCATGCGCCTCTTCTCCATCTTGTGCAAATGCAACATCACATTTCAGCAGAGCTTCAACATATCTTGTATCAACAACTTCAACATCGACAACTGGCATTTTTGCTCCTTTCTATGCATTGTATCTTTCACTAACTGCAATCTCAAACATACCATCTCCTGAAGGCTTATTGTTGGACCCCTTGTGACTGGCATCTGAATTTCTGCTTGCTTCCACTTGATCTACATAGATATCTGCATGACCACCATCTGCAATGGAATTGTCCATTTTTTGCACTGACTCATTATCATACAGAAAACATAGGCCATCAGAAAATGATTTCCCTGGCAAGAGCCAATACAACTTCATCGGTCTATCCTTAATGACATATTCCTCTTCCACATCATATAAATCCTTAGCAACCTCCAGGATGTATTGATAGCTGAGTTGATCCCTCTCAATAGGTATCTCTGCTTCTAACTCACCATTGTAATCTATAATTCCATCTATTTGGACAAAGTGCCCATTATAGTGATACATGATGCCAAGGTAATCGAGAGGATCCAAGATATCTCCTACATGACATGAAAAATAAATTCAACAACGTACATCAGATTAATATGACCGAGTTTATTTTCTTAGCACTGTTTGCAACTCAAAAAACAGAGTTTCCAACTATAATGGTGTAGTGGCAGATGTATCATTGTCAGTTACAGCAGATTAATACAACGTACAATAGAACTTCTTCTTTCTTCGGAAATTGACCACACAAGAGCTTCATTGAATTTCTTAATGCTAACTAAAATAAGTATTGTCAATACTCACAAAACAAAGTGACCATAGTGGTTCATTCTTTATAATTTGAACAAATAAAATATCTACATTCACTATGAAACATAAATATTATAAGATACAGAGTTTCAGACTTAAAAGTCTGGACTTTTTCTTTCTTCAAAAAATTACCACACAGGGAACAAACAACTTGGCATGCTATGACCATCAGCAAGACTTAAATCATCCGACCCCAAATTGTCACATCTTTAACTTCTCACTCTGATGAACGACACGGGCTGACGACAATCACCCAGCCACAACATTTGCATAGAAATCATCTAATCCCAACATCTACAAGAAAACAAATGCTACTTTGAGCACCTGCTAGCACTATGAAACAGAGGAGGTGTGCCCTATCTCTTCCCCTCCCCCAACCAAACCAACACAGGGAACACAAATCATGAAAACCCTATCTCATACGCCCTACTAGCACATGAAACAGAGGAGGAACGGAAAAAATCGTCGGGCATGGGATTCGCATCACATACCTCCTTACATGGCTTTAATCGGATCACTGATTCGTTGCTTCAATCATGAGCTGCGGCAGCTGCAACCCATGGCGGCGATGGCGAAGGCGACTCAGGAGAAGAAGCGAAACGACTAGGGGAGGCGAGAATCCGACCAGGGTGAATTGACCCAACCCAACCATGCCATGTCAGCCTCCTTAACTTTGTCTACCTCCACAACACGTCATAAGCTAAAATTGGAAAAAACCTAAAATCGGAATAAAACCATCTTAGGGGAAAATTGATCTGGTTTTGAGGATTTTAGGGTGTAAATTATACCAAATTAGAGTTTTTTGGGGGGGGGGGTATTCGTCCCTCTCAACACATTTGGGATGAAATATGGACTTCTTTCTTAAATAGGACAACTCCTTGAGAAATTGTTGATCCGGTCAAAATTGGGTGACCAAAGTCTAAATTGAAGCCTCGGTTAATTGTGAAGATTTAAAAATTAGGAAGCATAGTGTATTGTATAAAAAAATGATAGGGTTTAAGAAATTGTTGAATCAGTCAAAATCAAATGACTAAATATCAATTGGAGAACTCAATAGATTGTGAGACCTTCAATTCTAGGGAGATAGTGATATAATATATTTCGCACGGCGTGTGAAAATCATCTGAAAATACTATATTTATAGGTTGTATATAGATGAAAAAAATCCGGCCCAAACAACAAAAACAAATCAGCCCATTTTAGAAATGCGTGTTTGTCTTTTTAGACGTCAGGTTTGAAAGTATAATGTTATGAAATTTTGCACATACATAATATACATGTGTATGAGCTATTGTTGACAAAAATGTGATGAAAGTATATGTTTCCTTCACGCCGGACTATTGGGAGCCCAAAGGCCGGCCATACCACTCTTAAGCCGTTGTATTGTGTGGCTGTTAATGAAGGCAATCCCATTTGGAAAAAAACATGTTGATGAAGGCAAGGCCCTTCAAATAAACGCAAAGAAATGTTGTGCTACCATCACAGGTCCTTGGATCGCAATGAGACAATATCCAGGGGAAACTAAATTGCAAGGAAATCAATGCGGAAAACATGTGATCAACTCAAAAAAACAAAACATGTGAAGACTGTTTTGAAGTTCGAAAAATTCAATAAAAAATACATTGAATAAGCATGTCTAAGAGCTGGTTTTTCTTTAGATATGTAAAAAAATAAGTTCAAACACAAAAAAGGCTATGAGGCATAAAAAAAAAATCCAACAATGCATAGTAATTGTCACTCCCCCGCAAAAAAGAAAAACAGTAAACCTCACTACTATTCGTCACCCTGGGTGAGGAATAATTATTCTTCACCCCCTTTATTTTAACATCAATGCACCGTAATTTTATGTTCCGTATATTCTTCGTTATTTACTACGTAAAAAGGGACCGTAAGAAAGTACATAGTCATCTTAAAAGTTATTTTACATTACGCAATAACACAGTGTAATATATACATAAAATGTATTTTTTTGTCTTATGACCTATATTTTTGTTTTCTTATACCAAATTATACGTAGTGAATCAATATGAATGTAACTAATTGTATTCCAAGTGTAATTTATTTATGAAAAAATCGTAAGAATACCTCGGGTGAAGAATAACTTATTCTGCACCTAGATGAAGAATTGTTATTCTTCACCCCACCTCCTCACGCACCCTATAGTCGTCGTAAAAACCAAAATGCATGTGAGGTAATATTATGATGTGTACTTAGTGGCTCCTTAGCATTCATCGTGAGAAACAAATATGTCATGCATGTGAGGTAATGTTACGACATGTATGTGTGAGGAGGTGAATTATAACACGTCGGTGAGAATTAAAGGCATTTCAGGTAAGTGAACATCAAACTCATATAAAAATTAGTGCTTTTTTGTTGGGGGGGGGGGGGGGGGGGGTCAATACAATCAGTTACCTGAAGGTTAGTACCAATTATCTGTATCTTGAAGATAAAATGGAGGATGAGATGTGATAAGGAGTCAGTTGTTTGGCGAGACATAAATGAACAAAGGAAAACAACATATGTAAAATGTAAAAACAAATGCGAAAATATATTACCCAATTTGCAAGCAGTTTCCATACATTTACAATGAGGGTCCTAGTCTATTCCAGGAAACATGAAACCAAAAACAAATGAAACCAAATGGCCACAACATTAAACTGAGGAACCGAACTCACAAGAACAACACCCCCATTCTACAAATACTTGCACATAACCACAAATAGGCGGGTATCGGAGGACATTTATCATTTCTTCTTGGCAAATTCCTTAGCTTCCTTTTTTTCTCGCTCCAACTTCTCAAACACGCTGCCATCATAGACCGCCTTGATAGTCTCCTTGTGAAGAAATCCTTCCTTATCTTTGCACAACGCGTAGAGAAGTCTCCACTCTCCGAAGGCACCCACCCTGTCATGTTTTTTTTATCCAGAAGCATGAGCTTAAAAAAGAGCGTGTTGCTTACATTTTTATATTGTTTATACTCCAAATGAAGTAATCTTACCGTCCTTTGAAATCTTTTGGGTCCCTGTTTGCTTTAAGCATCTCCCCTAGCTCTTTGCTCGTTAGTGCATCAGGCCTGGTGTGAGCATGCTTCTTGAATATCTCCTCAAACTTTTCAGGAACAAACCTGCAATTTTGACAAACTAAAAAGTTAGGAAGTATGTACCCATGTTAGTCATCGCTTGATGCAGAGGTGGGGGTAATCCTCCTTTTCAAAAAATAAAAAATGCACCCGTGTTAGTCCTTTTAGGGAAGAAAGCCAATGATCTAGTCCTTCTAAAGCAAATTGGCATTGCGAAATGCAATTTTGCAGTATTAGGACTTCCCTAGCATCATACAAGAACATTCTATTATGTCACAGGCACATGTTGGTAACAATACATTTTTCTTGTGTTTAACAAAGGGGAAAGAAAGGCAACACAAACATTCCTAGGTCGTTCATAGTCGTGCATCCATATCATACATGTGGCAAAGTTTTGAGGAAGAAAAACCGCCTACATGTATATGTGTTGATATGCCTTATGTACTTGTAATATTCCATTCATAATTATTTGCATTTGTGTATTGTATGCAGAAAGGGTGTGGACCTATAATAGCAAAAGCATATAGTTATATATTCACATGTATCTTAGATTTGAAGATGCTCATAGGGTAAAGTGTGCGTGCGTGGGTTCATAGGGACGATGGTATGTGTGTGTTTGTGAGCATCTACGCGTACTGTGTTAAAAAAGATTCACGTACTTGTCATTGTTGTACCTCGTAAATAAAATGGATTTGATTGTAGTTTGCTCTCCAATTGCACATTTGAACTATCTACTTGTATGTTTGATTATATTTTGTAGATGTGGTTTGAAAGCCAATCGATTCCTTTTACTTTGCTACGCAATTGGCTGTTTTGGAAATGTGCAATTATCCTTTTCATATCTTATCACTAGTTTGTATGCATTGGAAGGGATGTGCTAGTAGATTCTCCCGTAGATGTGGATGGGGTAGCAACAAGTAGCATGATCTTGCCGCCCTAGGGGTGATGGGCACATAGCACTACGAGATAGGAGTACTGTGGTAGCTATAAAGTACCTTCCGTTGGTGTCGTACACGTCCGTGTCACTCCCATGCTTGCCTTGCTGAATGGTCTTCACGTAGATTGGGAACTTGAAAGCTGGAGGCTTCACGTTCGCCTGCAGCAACCAACAGAAGGATAATCAATCAATATCAATAACATAAACTAAACTAGCGAGTGGAGCGGCACCTCTTTACGCCAGAAATAACAACGAACAAAGATATCTTTGTTCAGTTCTCAAGATTCCAACCGCTTTACAGTGATGAGGAGCATGGAACTATGGACACCCTTATTTCGACCTCGCTTTCTTTTCTGGTAGAGTAAAGAAAAGAAGCCGACATCTCTTTCTTCTTCCCTTTGCCGCCACACTCCGAAAGAATGCAGCTAGCTAACAGAGTAACATCTTTGTCTCCGTCGTCCACATGGTGGAGAGATCGATCGATGAGAGAGCGAGAGGGGGTCTGTGCACATAGTACGTACCGGTACTGTCTTGGGCGCGAGGAAGGCGTTGATGAAGACGGCGCCGGCGGCGGACAGGACGACGCCGCAGCCGATGGCGCGCAGCCCCTGGTAGGTCTCGGAGGGGAAGATGATGCCGTCCCTGTTCCTGTCGAAGAAGGCGGCGTGCTTCTGCAGCGGCGTCAGCTCGTGGTTGTACACGTCCGCCAGGGAGGACTCCTCCTTCACCTGCTGCTGCTGCTGCTGCTGGCTCCCAGTCCCAGCTGCCGTGTCCGCGGGTTTGGAGGCCATGGATGGACGGATGGTTTCGGTCGGCCGGCGATCGAGGAGGGAGACGGGCGCGAGGACGGTGTCGCGGGAGACCAGCTGGATGTCTCGGTGTGATGATGCCAAAGGTGGCGCGGGGAGAGGGAAAGCGGTAGTGGCTTCGTGGTGGTGTACTGGTGGCCGGGGAGTTCGTGGGGTATATGTAGTGCTCCATCCATCCATCCATCGGTGCCGTGCGCGCGGGCACCAGCCAGCCATGCATGCGATCCGAATCACTTCATTTAATTTCTCCATGATTTCGCTGCTGCTGGTTTCCTTCCTTTGACCTCGCACCGCCCCACTTTTGGTACAAGTGTATTTTCTTGAGATACAGTACGATATCTTGCCGATGTCGACGCGCGTGACCACGTAGGTACAGAAAAAATAGCATGTATCTTCAGTTCTTCACCGGCTAGCTGCCACGTCGCTCCAAGATTTCCAATACCAAACGGTATGCAATGACCTATTCGATTCACAAGACTCTCACACCATAGGAAAATAAAATAAAATTAGAGTACGAATCTTATGAATTTGGGAAACCATAAAAAATGGGTCCCGATATTCACCACACGTGTGGCATATTAGATATGAGCCCACACACTGTGTGTGGCATACGTAGGAGACAGCCCACACATGTCATATGTGGACGAACAATAAAACTGCTCACACGTGTGGGCGCGGCTACTTCGTGTCACACACAACAAGTATTAGTCATCCCCACCCGCGTGTGTGGCACGAAGCAAATCTGTCCACACGTCCTCGCGCAGCTAAGTTAGTTACCCCGCGGGATGTCAACTCTACTTACCCCCGGGGATCGCAACTCTAGTTATTCCGGATGGCAACAGTAATTGTAAAAACATAACAACTCTTTCTGTTTTGGTTAACTATAGTTACCCGCGGGATAACACTTTAGTTATCCGGGGATAGTTGACACGTGTATTTACCTAGTTGCCGCATGTGGTTCAACCATAGTTGTCATGTATGGTCAATCATAGTTGTCATGTGTGTTTACCTGGTTGCCACGTACGCGCAACTACAGTTGCCATCTAGCAACGAATCGTAGTTCTCATGTGTGTTCACATAGTTGTCACGTACGCGCACTGCAGTTGCCATCTAGCAACGTACGAGCGATGTGTGGGCGAAGAGGAGTTCGTCCCCACGTAGTGGACTAGGTGGTGAATGTATGGGCGGAAACCAATTTGCCCACACGGCGCAGCTAGCAATCGCGCGTTGTGGGTCGTGTGGGAGAACTCTTCAACGCCCACACACACGATGATGCATACGTGTCACAGAAATTCCAACAGATTCCTTTAGGATTCGTGCAAAATAAAATCAATATGCATAGACACGTGTGGGCAAAGTGCAAACTGCCACATGTGTGGGTGTTATCTTTTCCGTAAGAAATTACATCAGGGTATGTTCTTTTCGTGATCAAGTAGAAAAAAATCCGAAATGTAACTAGGTTTCGGTACACTATATTTCAAAGGAAGAATTCTAAAGTATCTCAATACTACGAATACAATGATGTAAAGAGAAAACGGTTTAAAATATTGAAATACTCCAGAGATCCTATGAATTTTCTTTGAATCAAAGGAGCCCTAGAAAAGGGTGGGACGATTTATCGTAGAGTCCAATGTCCACTGTGTATGCTTTTGCAAAAGCTTCCCCCTCTCGCTAAATTCGCTTGTTTTTGGGTGTTCCTTCCTCCTTGCAAGATAGCCTGGCAGTCAAATTCCTAAGCTGTCCTATTTGTGTAACATGCTAACCTTGCAACACTTTTTCCACACAAAATTGCCTAAGTTTGCATGTATGATGTATTGTAATACAAGGACTATGTAAATTCTAAGTAAGCATCGTTAAAATTACCTCACCGGTATGTGGCACATTCACCACCACCAAGCCAGTGAGCCACATTGGTATCCCCTTCTCTCTCTCAATCTCGGTATGCTGTGTACGTCTATATCTCCAACTCTGCGTTACCCTCCCATCCCTACTCTTCTGTTTGAATGTCCATCTATGTTCATTAGTTTAGACATTTGGAGCAATTAGCCGGTGTATGGATTTAATATGGTATTAAAGTCAGAAGGTCTTGAGTTCAAAACCAATATCAACATAGTATTAATAAAAGATTCTGCATCCTCTATATAAATCCTACGTCTAAACACTAAATAATCCTAAACGTGAGGTGGGTATTGAAATATATTGTCCGATTATCTTTATTAGTTCGGACTTTTGAAGCAACTAGTCGGTGCACGAATTCAGTATCTTCCATGTAGGTGAGAGGATCCTTGATCATTCCCACTCAATATCCGGATGTGAGCACAGCCGAGCAAATTATCGTATTTTTTAACCAAATTTCACTTGTACGTGAGTTTACCTGTTCTCAACATGTCATTTCATATTTTTCTGAAACTTGCAGATTAGTTTTTCCGTGAAAAAATTGAATTATCAGGACCATATGAACACACAAAAAAGGAACATATCTTCAAGGCATGATAAGTACTCCTACTACCTATGTAACAGAATATAAGACGTTTTTGCAGTTTAATTTAAACTTCAAACACGTACCGAGGTAGTGCATGAAACGGTTGATTACGTGGAGAGGGCCCGTCATAGGCACTTGTTAAGGCCCACAAAATCTAAAACGCCACAAGATCTAAAACGAAAGTAGTAGTAGTAGTAGTACACGGTCACAAAAGGTAGTACTACAAGGCACGCACGTGAAGCTACAGCTCGTCGTGTCGTAAGTCGTAACCTCGAGAATAAACACTGTCCATGACGAACGCCGGAGGGTGAACGGCAGCTTTTCCAGCGCGCGGCAATGTTATGTTCCCTCGTGATGATGGTTGAACGGGAACGGGAACGGGATGGAGCCCCACCCCGACGCCGACGAGCGATCACGCACGCGAACGAACGGAGGCACGCCACGACGCGCGTGTTGGCCACGCGTGCAATCCACAGCTAGCTAGCGCGGCTGGCCGTCCACATCGAGCCCCACGTTGCCACGGACGCGAGGCCAAGATTTCCTGGCGAGGCGACGCGCGGAAGCCAAGACAGTCGGCGACGTCGACGTCGACGTCGACTGGTGCCACGACGCATGCACCACCATTTCTCCCGACCCGGACCACCGAGAGTCCTTGGCGTGCACGATCCACACGGGCCTGATCAATCAGACACTGTACACGATTGACCTCAGCCCCATGTACCCACGTACGTGTGCACGATCGAGATGTGGTTTCGCCGGATGCCACAGGAGTCGCCTGCGATTTTCCGGATTAAGTACCGTACAGGGGAACTCAGCTGGTCATCGGATTGCTGACATTTTTGTCAGGCAAGTGCTGGGGCCGGAGCTGCGTGTTGCGGCGGTAAAGCCGGTTCCTTCACGGCAGACTCAAACTGTTGGGAGCTCTCGTAGCTTCGGCCGGTTCTGTGGCCGTGCACGTTTGGTTTCCGCATGCATGTAAGCTAGCCGGCCGGTCTGACGTGCGGATCCCCAAGATTGCACCGCACCGCACTCTAAACTGCATGTTGTAAGATTTTCACTCCATTCCTTTACGGGAGATTTGCATGTTGTAGTGTTAATCTAAACTTCCATTTGCTTTTGCTTCGGATCACAAGACACCATCATCGTCTCCTAGTATTACATAACCACTCTCGTGCATTTCTTTAACAGAGCTATTAGATCATTCTTCCTTTGTTGAGTATATTGATTAGATTAAAAAATATGAGATAGATTAAGATTTGTTTTACCTTATCTTGTATTCTAAGTTGATCATTATACTCCTATATATATGTCCGTGAGGCTTAAGCAATATATCAATTTTTCATCAATCTCTCTTCCTTTAACATGGTATCTGCCGCAAGTTTCTAGACCTAGCCGTCATCTACCGCTTCCACACCGCGCGCCATCCCCAGGGCGATCGGCCTCCATGACCGCCGCCGGGGGCCGCGCCGCCCGTACCTAGGGTTCGTCCGCCAGTCGTGTTGACCGGCTGCCCTAGAGAGTCTTTTTCCCGACCTGTTGATCCGGGTTTTCTCTCTTTCGTCGGTCGCATTGATCGGCGTTTTCTTTTTGGTTTTTCGATCTTAGATCGGTTTGCGTCGCCTGCCGCCGCCGTCGACCATTGTGCCTCTACTTCGACATCGGCGCGACCCGGCCTCTACACCAACCCGGCGGCCTCGCGCAACCCGGTGGCTCCTCAACGTCGTCGTTCGCGTGCTGGCACGCCCGTCGATCTACGTCGGCCGTCATCGCCCTGCTCCGATCGGGACTCCTACATCGCCCTGACCTGACGGCCTCGCGTCATGCGGCGACCAATCATAGCCGTCGTTCGCGCGTCGCCTGCCCGTCGATCTCCAGCGTCGCCTCTTTCCGTCGCGCCCCGGTTGCCTCGGGCCGTCTGCGTCGGGTCGGCTCCCGGCTCCGGCTCCGATCGGCTGCCTCGCGCCGGCCGCTTCGGGCCGGCTGTCGGGCCGCCTGCGTCGCATCGGCTACTTCGGGCCGCCTGCGTCGCGTCGGCTGCCGGCTACGGCCGCCACCCCGCCTTCACCGAGCGACGTCCACGACCTCGCACGCGATCGGTTTGATCACCCGCTCGCCCGCGATCCGCCTCGTCTACGCCGTGCGACCGACCTAGCCTGTTGGTTGCGCGCGCCTCCGCATGCCCGTGAAGACTGTCCCCAGTACTGCGTGCGCCTCCACCGATCGAGCATCGAGCTGCCGCTGCGTCGCCCTGTCGGGCCGCAACGTCGCCACCCTGTGGTTCTCCCCGCGGCCGCATCGACCCGCATGCTACTGCTGCGTCGCCCCTTCGAGTCATCGTGTTGCAGCCCGCAGTCTACTGCCGCCCCGAGGTCGTCCTCTCCAGGTCTTTCCCGTGGCCGCACCGACCCTCGCCGCTGCCGTTGCATCGCCCCATCGGGCCGTAGCGAGTGTGGCACGCGGTCTTCCCCGCCGCCCGAGGCCGTCCCTGCGGCTACACCGACACACGCGCCGTCGCTTTGTTGCCCCTTCGGGTCATCGCGTCGCGGCACGTGGTCCACGCAGCCGCCCCGACTGCCTGCTGCCGTTGCGTCGCCCCTTCGGGCCGCAGCGTCGCGGCTCGGGGTTCACCCCGCCGTCTCCGCGCGTCGACTCTACGTGGTATGCGTCGCGCCCCCTCCCTTGGCGCGGGAACACCATCGTCTGTGTCGGGTTCTTCCTCGCCTACTTCGAGCATCGCCACCCGCTCCTAACCAAGCTGCCGCCGCCGCTCTTCTTCGGTTGCCGCCGCTACCGCCGTAGTCGTCGCGCCGCCCGTCCACTCCCTTCATCTTCATCGAGCACCAGCATGTCGCCAGCGTCGCCGTCATCTACCCCGACCACTTCGTCTACTCCGACCACTATTGGTGACATTGGTCCTGCGTCGATGGATGCCGCAATCGTCGTCGAGTTCTTCTCTGCTGGCCTCTCCGACTTCTCCGACATGGCGTATAGCTCGTGTAGGTCCCTGTCTATGCATGTCCGGTGCTGGCAACACCGATGCGTGCCTTCATCCACGACGTGTCCCCGGGCCTAAGAAGCCTGGAGAGGCACTTCGTCAACTTCCTTTTCGTCTGTCTACGCATGTCTGGTGCTGGCAACACCGACGCGTGCCTTCGTCTACGACGTGTCCCCGGGTTTGGCAATCCCGACGCGACGCGTCTCAACTACGTCTTCTTCCCGACGCACCACTATTTCGACACCACTGCGCCCATAACTAACTTGGCGCCTCCTTGCGCCTGCGGCTCCTCGATGACTTCCTCGATACCGGCTACCCCGACTCGACATCGACCATGGTGTTCTTGGCACGGCTACCTCGACCACGGCTACACCACCCTACGCTCTCGTCTACCTCGACATCGACACAAAGGGCTACCGCCTTGCTTGAGCAACCTTGTCGGTTTCTACTCCAGCCACACCTTCCGCGATGCATCGACTGTTTCGACTGGGGGGGGGGAGGGGATGTTCGTCGGCTTGCCTTCGGATTCTTCTCCAGTCTCATCATCTGCGTCGCTACCGTTGTGACTGACGGGGGGATGTTGAGTATATTGATTAGATTAGGAAATATGAGATAGACTAAGATTTGTCCTACCTTGTCTTGTATTCCAAGTTAATCATTATACTCCTATATACATGTCCATGAGGCTCAAGCAATACATCAACTATTCCATCAATCTCTCTCTCCTTTAACACCCTTCAATTCGGGGGACTGCTCTTTCCGTGTTCCGATCGATTCCTGCCAGCTGCAGATAACTTATACTGTGGTATGTTATATACACGCTATGCTCTAGCTGTAAATTAAACGGCAATGGAAAGACTGGCGATTATATAGTTGCTATCATAGAATAGTGCTTGGTTATCATCGTGAGTCGAAAGTCGGGACAACTCACGAGCTCCGTTGACTGAGCTAATAATATAAGCAATCACATACCTGTCCATGCTTACTAGCCTCACATGCAGCTAGCTTGTCTTCCTCATCAAAACCTAAACAGCAAGCAAACCTTGAAGCTGCAATGTTCGTGGTGGAGCACTACCCAACGTACCCTTTGCACGCCCTTCCATTTGGGTACCTTATTATCATAAAATCAGTCAGAAACAAAAACGGTGATGCGAATGTGGCTCTTCCTATGTATTGCCTCAGTAAAACGTTTTATATTAGTTTACGGAGGAAGTACTACCATAAACAGCAAGCGAAAGCTGTGCTGTTCGTGGTGGAGTATGAAATTTTAACCGTTTTCGTGGCAAGAATGACCAAAATGAGAAATAACTGACACAAAAAGCTTGTTTTCTACCCGCAAAAAAAAAGCTTATTTTCTAACGCATATGAATTTAAAGTTGAAGAATACTCGAACACTCGGCATTCTGCTCCATGATAAATTAAAACTGCAGATGGCCTACAGATGGGTGTGTGTATGCGTGAGTGCACCATGTTGTCCAGATGAGGATGGCATGCCTGTGCAAGGTGGTGTCCTGTCGACTAACCTGGACCATTCGTACCTTCCAAAATATGATGAAAGCAGTGTAAAGGCGCCACACTAACGCAATCAACAGCCAGCGGAAAGGAGATTCAGAGGAACTAGAATCAAGGCACAAAATGATGGCACCACAAAATCTTTCAGTCAAAATCAGATTGCAAAAGATGGAGATTTTCAAACAGAGGCACAAGAAATACAACTTCCAACGACCAATGAGTAATGAGCACCTGAATGCTCAAGCAATGAAATTTCGGTCCACTTGGTAGTTAAGTACTTCCTCCGTTTTTATTTACTTCGCATATTAGATTTGACCGAAGTCAAACTTTATAAAGTTTGACCAAATTTATAGTAAAAAATATGAACATTTACCGTAAGAAATCAATACCGTTAGGTTCATTATTGAATGTACTTTCACATCATATAGATTTGTGATTGTAAATGTTATACTTTTTATTACAAATTTGGTCAAATTTTATGAAGCTTGACTTTGACCAAAGCTAATACACGAAGTAAATAAAAACGGATGGAGTACATGCCTAAAAGAAATGTGTAAACTTTACAGGAAAAAACAATATAGTAGTACAGCTTCCAACGGCCAATGAGTAATGAGCGCACCTGAATGCTCAAGCAATGATAATTGCAGAAAGAACTACAGCATACACACAACATGCATTTCGGTCAACTTGATAGGGTTTTTTTTTTTGAGATAGTTACGTACAGTACATGCCTAAAACAATGTGAAAACTTTACGGGAAGAAACAATATACTCAACGATATGTGAAGGATGATTAGCGGAAATCGTTTTTTCAGGCAGACTAACAGCCTTGAGGCCACACTCAGCTCCACAAGCCAGCCCACTGAGACAGCAAGAGCATGACGATTACACGATGAGAAAAAAACTAGCATTATGTTGGGAAGCACTATGGAGAGATCACATGAGGTGGAATAATCGCATTTCATTCTCACAGAACGACAATTGCCCTGAGACGGTTACATACTTGCATATATCATAAGTTTGAACATTGTTTGGTGATGTTTGAACCATCTTACAGTTTGAAGTTCTCAAGTAGAGCTTTGCTAGCAAGGTCTCGTTTGAAGAAGGCCCCGAAAAACTCAGACATCGTGAAGCTCCTGTACTTTGGCGGGTTTTCTGGAGAAACCAGCTCTGGCAGCGGTCCATAGAAAACCGAATCCCCTCGCTTCCCAGGGTTGAAAAAGACGGCAATCGAAACTCTGGCTTCTTCACGTGAGTTCATCACCACCCTGTGGTCGACGCTCGTGTACTTATCGTTGGACATTATCTGATGAAAGAATAGGGTAAAAAACAGATTAGATGTGCATGAGACGATGGCATTATAAAACTGCTCCTCAAAACTGTGCTGCCAGTACTTTAAGTGTTAGATATCCAATTCGATAGCAACAAGCTGGTTCATTGCTATCTTATACTCCCTCCGTAAACTAATATAAGAGTGTTTAGAATACTATTTTAGTAATCTAAACGCTTTTATACTAGTTTACAGAGGGAGTAGAATATATGGAAAAGAAGAAATGCAAAGGTCTTCAGGGGGGAACTGCAACCTATCCACCTCATTGCCCGCTCAGCGGCAGATGATATCATGCTCTGGTCTAACAGATGCTCAAAGGAGCAGCCCATGCTCCTACTTCGGGACTGGTGCACCATGTTGTTTCACTTATCAGAGAGATTGTAACCTAAATACTTTGTACTCTATCCCTCCCTCCAATTCCCTTTCCTATGTAAATGTACTGGTTTTATTAATGAAATGGTTCAGGCCGGCGTAAGCCCGCCGTAGCACCGTAAAAAAAACCAAGCTGGTTCATAAATCTTCATGCTCTTGAGATATTGCCTTGTGAGATTTTCGGATAACCATGAGATTATGCTCTGTTTTAGTGAATGATTTCTTTTCTATGTAATGGTGTCTCTTTTTAATGATTAAAACTGTGAGACAGAGGATTTCCCTTAAAAAAAGATAGATGAGAATGTAATCCACAAAGCAATAATCTTCAGCGCCAGCTTTGTTCATCAACCAGCATAACATGTTGCCCATGGGACTTAAATTTCTGGTCTTAATTTCTAATATATCGACTATTGTCACTTGCTACCTACTACTAATACAACAGCATGTCCAACTCAAGTGAGTTGAATTGTGTTAAGCTGTAAGTTTCAAAATTCAAACCATCAGGGTTCCAGTTTTCAAAAGACGTGGGCACTACCAAGTATTTTTCTCCTGTATGCACTTGTATGTAGCTGTGTTCTGGCCTTCTGGGGCACCACCTGTATCATGGTTCGACTTCTCTTCCTCTGATGGCCTGGCCGTCATGAGACTTTACAGTTGTGATGCAAGTTTGGTGCTTCAAACATCTCTCAACAAGAAAAGAAAATTTGTCTAGCTGCTGGCCAAGTGTACATTCTAGAGACAGCATGCTTTAATGCATAGGAGCACGTCTTTGCTAGTCATAGTTCTTCAAACGTTCCTCAAGCCCTCTAGGTTCTGTGTTCGAGAAAATAAAACCCTATAGGTTCTGGATATTAATACTAGATGTGGGAAGATCTAGGGAGAAAAACGCAAGTGAGAATATAGGAAAACAAGTTGACAAGACCACAGGGAGAAGAGAAGCTTCCATATTGCTCAATGGATATGTATCTCAGTCTCAACGAATAAGTTGTCAGGAAACATTTAATGTTTTCTCCAAATCATTAACTGCACAAATTTGCGTATTGATTCTTCAATAGTTCTACAAAGATATTTGCTTGGTAGAGTTGATATTTCCTATATCTATTACTAGTTCTCTGTAGAGTCAGTTTATTTTTCGTAGTATACATTGCTAGTTCTCTGGGCCTTTTACCTTGTGATCAGCATATTACTATTGCCCACATCCAGTTCCAGTTATCCATGTTATACTGATCGGTTGTTACTAAAGAGAAATTGTTTCTACCACACATTCTTGAAACCTCCACCAGCTTATGTATTTTAGTAGAGTAAATTGAAAAAAACCACCACAATTGGGGACCCTAATTCAGGAAACCACCACCATTTGGGGTTTTTTCAAAAACCAGCCACCATTGTGCTAACAGTTTTCAAAAAACACTGATCAATCGATTAGAGTTGTTTGACGCCGAATCTGACAGGTAGGCCCCATTGTCAGGTCGACGTGGCGTGGGCAAAACAGAGTGAGGAGACGGACGTTAGGAACTCTGGAGTAATTTCGTCGAACACCTAGCAGGCATACCGTCGACCGCCCAGCTCGCGAGTGGCAGGAGCACAACACCGATGGCTGGCCCGCAGGCAACGAGTGCGAGGTGGTCGGCCATGGGCAGAGAGGCGACGCCGGACCAGGCAGCCCACGGGGTGGTCGGGACACGGGCGGAGCTCGCGCCCTTGCCACCACTGTTGCGCGCCCGTGCTCTGGAGCATGCGGTAGCTCGTGCTTCCTTGCATGGCACTGCTCATGCTCATGTGCCAGGGCGCGGCTGGTGCTGCTTCTTGCGCCCCCGTGCGAGGCGGCTGCTGTTGCTCGCGTCCCCGTGCGTGGCCGCTGATGATGCTCGCGCGCCCGGCCGTGGCTGGTGTTGCCACTCGCACCCCCCGTGTGTGGTCGTGGCCTCTACAGCTGCTCGTGCTCTTGCGTGGCTGCTCGCGCCCCCGCGCCTGGCCAAGGTTGCCGCTGCTGCTCGCGCCCCCGTGCCTGGCTGAAGCTGCCGCTGCTGCTCGCGTTCCTGTGCCTGGCCGAGGCTGTCGCTGCTGCTCGCGCCCATGTGCCTGGCCATGGCTGTTGTAGCTGCTCGCGCTCTTGCGTGGATGCTCGCCCCCCCCCCCTCCTGTTCTAGGCTGCCGCTGCTGCTCGCGCCGTCGTGCCTGGCCGAGGCTGCCGCTGCTGCTCGCACCCCGTGCCTGGCCGTGGCTGCTGCTGCTGCTGCTCGCATGCTCAAGCATAGAGGGATGGGGTGGAGGAAGATCACAGAAGCGGAGGCTCGCGAGTCGGCCGGCGGCTAAATCCGGTGATGCGCCGGTCAGATGCGGACGCGCGATTTATTTTTTTGTTCCGGCCAGCGCCCTAGCGAAGAAGAAAGAAGGGTAGAGGCTGACATGTGGGTCCCTTGTGCAGCTTACTGTACAAGCCAAACACCGTAAGATTTCGGTGCCACGTCATCACTTACAGGGGGCCCGGTCTGTCAGGAACGTTGTTAACTTGTGTTCTCTGTTTTCGAGTCGATCGACTAGTCGTCGACTGGTCGATGAGTCGTTACATGAAGGTCGACTCAATCTGTCGACTCGAATCATTGGATGAGTCGAGCGAGTCGATCGACTAGTCACGACTAGTCTCGATTAGTCACGGATTTTGAGTCAAGCGACTCGATCGATCTGCCATGAAAGAGGAGCCTGACAGAGGAAACGGAGCAGGGAAGGAGGGACGGATTGAGCTAGGCAGGCTAGGGTTCCAGGGAAGGAGTGGGGAGGCGAGGAGGGAGGGGCGGAGGCAGAGAAGCCATGGAAGAGGAGCTGCAGCAAGGCCATTGCGGCTGTCCATGCGTGCCTGGAGGCTGGAAGGGAGCAGGTGAGAGAAAGAGATAGAAGAGAGTAGATGGACGGTGAAGATTAGAGAGTATAGATGGTTCAGATTGAGCTAGGCAGGCTAGGGTTTCATTGGGCCTTACTGGGCCAATATTGTCTGCCCATCCCACTCTGGAAACCTAGATCGAACGGTTCCAACCCCCTCCCCCAACCCAACCTTCTTCTGCAGCCGCCACCACCCCTGGCTTGTTGCTCGTCCCCTTCTCCCCTGGTTGTTGCTGCCTGCTGCTCATGCCCTAGTTCCTACTGCTGCTGCTGGTCTGCTCCTCGCATCCCTTGCTGGCCTGGTCTCTGGTTGCTGTGGCTCCTCCCCTGGTTGCCGCCGGCTGCTGCTGTTCTGCTCCCTACTCACGTCGACTCATCGCATGTCGACTCGTCGACCACGAGTCTAGACTAGTCACGACTAGTCTAGAGTCGCCCCCCCCCCCCCCCAACTGTCAGCACAATGGTGATGGGTTTTTGAAAAAAAAAAACGAATAGTGGTGCTTTCCTGAATTAGGTTCCCCAATTGTGATTTTTTTTGCAATTTACTCATTTTAGTACGAATGTGTACCCAAAGATATAGATATTCCGTCCATTGCAAATGTAATGGCATATTTTGACTGTTCAAATATGAGCTTGGATCGTAAATTGCTTTACAACATTGTGTTCATAGTTACAATTACAATCAGAAGAAACTGATTTTGAAGACGAAACTAGTATCTTATGTGTAAAACACAATAAGTATTACTGGATTGATTCTTGGTCAAAGCATGGACTCGAGTAGTCAAAGTACGCCTAAATTTTACAGACGGAGTAGAATGTTGGAAGTTAGAACATGTTGCTACAGAGTAAAATGGACCGCCTTTCTGCAGTTCGTACATATCTGTGTCAATTATACGACTTCATTCCGGACTAGTGATTCACTGGTAGGGTAATTAAGTGGGATAGCTATTCACAATTTCTAGTGGTTTCCTTTATGGGTACTTGCAGTTGCAGGGTTCACTAAAGCACCCTTGCTTGATTGTCTGGTTTGTTGCCAACATATCATAAAAGAATCAGATGGTAATCTTTTTTTGATAAATCAACAGTTTTACAAATAATCAGAGGGTGATCTAAGGAATAAGAAGGATATCTTGAGTTATAAGTTATAACCCCTCTAGTTTGCCAAACAAGACTTTGGAGATAAAATAACTTGCAGGTACTGAACACACTTGACACTCCACTTGATCATTTTTATGAATCAACCAGGCGGGAAATCATATTTTATATTTTCTACACTTCAGGTGGTGCACAACGTGCAAGCAAAATGACACCAAATGCGAGTTCAAAGCTTCTACAGACGGTTCATGGAGTTATCCCCTCACAAATTATTATCAGTTGTATTTTCTAGTTTACATTCTTCCATCATGAGAGACAATTTGTTCTTGGGTTCAACGTTTTAAGTGCACAAATTCTTACAAATTCTCACATCATAAAGTCAACTAGCACACAAATGAAAGATTTCGAACATGTCAACTGTTCCTAAATCATCTGGTTTGAGCTGAATTAGCAGCACACGTGCTTTAGATTATTCAAATATAACTTGAACTGAGTTGCTACAAACTGTATTTAGACCTGAAATTCAGTTGCCAGCATTTTGGCATTGACAGAGGCATTTTACCTGCAAGAGGTCCCCGACGTTGATCACAAGCGCGCCCGGTACAGGCTTGGCATCCACCCAGTAGCTCTCCCCGTCCTCATTGGTGTGCTTCACCTGTAGGCCACCTACGCCGTCCTGCGCAAGCACGGTGAGCACGCCTGGGTCGGTGTGCGGGACTAAGCCCATGGTGCGCTCAGGCTCCGGGCACACCGGGTAGTAATGGCAGACCATGACCTTCCCCTCCAGGCACGAGGCCTCCTCCAGAGCCGCCTCGCCGAGCCCGAGCCCCTCGGAGAGCAGCGCCATCACGACGCGGGCCACCGCGCTGGCGTGCGCTTCCCACTCGACGATCTCCGAGCGGCACACCGGCGGGATGCGCTCCGTGTCGGGCGGCGTAGGCCCGAACCCCACCTGGATGGTGTCGCGCCAGCTGGCGGCGGCGGAGCGGTACAGGTCCACGTTGGAGGAGTAGGAGACCCCGCCGCCCATGGCCCGGCCGTAGTGCGCGGAGCGCTCGGGGGCGGGGAGCTCGTTGAAGGCGCGCACCGCGGCGAGGGCCCGCGCGGGGTAGCCGGAGGGGACGAGGGACTCGTAGTTGACTAGGTGGAAAAAGCCCCAGTCGCGGGCGGCCGCCGCCGTGGCGGCGGCGGCGACGGGCGCGGGGAGGGAGAGGTCAACGACGGGGATGGAGACGCCCGGGGGAGCGAGCGGGACGGAGGCGTAGGGGTCGGGGTGGACGAAGAGGTCCGGGACGGTGGAGACGCCGGACTCGACGAGGCCGCGGACGCCGGTGCGGGACTCGTCGAAGGCCTTGACGAGGGCGGCGCGGTCGGAGTCGGGGGCGGCGGCGGCGGCGGCGGACGCCATGGGCGTTGGCGTCGGATTGCGTGCGTCCGTTGGATTCGGTGATGTGTGGAGGGGATGGGGCCGAGAAGAGTGGGCCGTGTGGGCACCGTGCAGTTGGCGCGGCTTCTTATCCTTTCCGCGCGGTTGGTAGAAACCTCGCCGTGTGTCCAACCTCGTGGCGACCGAGCGGCGGTGTTCGGCGATGGTCGGGTGACGGCATGTGATCGGCCGTGGCGGCAAGACGCGCATCATCGTGGCCGGACGCGACGGGGCACGGGCGACGGCGCTGAGAGAGGCGAGGAGCACGGCTCCGGCGGCCGCGGCACCGGCTGTGATCACGGCGGCGACGGCGCCTCGACTCTGCCCGATGTTCCACGGCAGAGAGGATTTTCAGTGTGATCACCGGATTTGCATGGATCCTCTTGTGTGTATAGAAAGGGAGGAAAATCAAGAGCAAGCGAACCAAATCCCTTGTGTTTCGGCCTGTATGTTGACTTTCTCTTCAAAAAAATAGTTGGCAAACCTATGCCGAAGATGCAAGGTAAGTTCTCCTTGGGCCCACGACTTCCACGTCGCCACGAGCTTTGAGTTTTTCTTTTGCCAAATGCTAAGGTATTCAAAGAAATTCCATAAGATTTCTGGAGGTTTAAAATCCTCAGAATTCTTTTCATGTTGATCTTTTGATTCATAGGATTGGCTTTCATAGACCTTTTTTGGCAAATTAGAGCTGCGTTGATTAATTCGGATCGAAGGGTATCACATTTTAAAGGAAATCTAACATCCTTTTCAAAAAAAATCATTTTTAGGCGTAAAACACTTCTTGATAATTCTATAGGATTCAAATGGGTATGCCACTTCAATGTCTTTTTATATCTTTTTAGTTTTTCCTATGACATCAAACACTCCTTGACATTTTTATAGAATTCAAATGGGCATGTCGCTCAATCATACGCTTTTTCTATTTCTGTGTTTTCAAAATGCTGCAAATCGAAGAGGCCATAAAAATTTGATGTCGGATTTTTAGACATGGCAAATTGATCATTTTCATGGTAATTTATACTGAACGCAGTCGATGACCACCGTTGGGCCAGCTCCGACCACCTTGTTCACCGCCTCGTTGTCTTCACCACCACCCCCACGGTATGCAGTGATGAAATTTTGCAAGCATTCAAAACATTTGTCAAGATTTTTTCTTCTTTTTTGAGGATTTTACTGTGCGCTAAAGCTCATTTGGGCTCAAGATCAGAAACATCAAGTCCAAGATTTTGCTAATTCTTAGTCACACATAAAGAGAAGATGTTGCGTCGGACAAAACAACAACACAATTTGTATAAAGAAATTTTATTTACTAATCCTCAATTGCCTGAAAATCAAATCGTGTCAGTCGATTTCATGAATCAGTGTTTGAGATCGAATACCGTAAGGCGGGGCTGCCGCGGCGAGTCTCGCAGGAGGTAGTGACGTCATCCTAGCCACAACAAATCACCTGCAGAGGCGTGGAATAGATTGATCGTGTGGGTGGAAACCCTTTTTGTACTAACCACCGGACGGATTGGATGGAGACCGATGCACAACAATTTGCTGGAGGCGAGACATGGGGTGGGACGGCCAGACTGCATCGCAAGAAATTGCAATTGGAGTCTGAGCCGAGATCGAGTAGGAGACGGTCGTTGCTCGACTGGTGGTACATGTGGAGAAGGAAGAAAATGGGCTGAGGAGGAAGACGGTTTTGTCAAACATTGATGAAATCTAGCGAAACTAACGCCATTTTTCTTTAAGTCAAACTTATAAATAATCAGGCACATTTTTGTGTGACCAGTCAGTCAAATTTTGGGTTGTCTAATCTCAATTCAACTGTTCAGATTGCGTCGTCGCTATTTGACTTCTTTTCCTGCGACGCCTCCCAACTCTCGTGACCATCTGTCCCTCGCCCCCACCCCCACCCTAACCTCATGTTTCGGTGTCGACAACCCCCATACCTGCACGAGTGTGACATAGTGCACGAGTGTGAACATCCTGGACGCAGCGGCATCTGAACGTACATATCCAGCCACACGGGCGGGCGAGGTGATGCGCGCATTAAAAGCGCTAGAACTGACAAAAGGTAGCATACATCATCATATACAAATGAATACCGTTGATACATTGACTAGGTGTGCTCGTCCCGGACATGGCTGACAAAAGGACCAGCTGGTGTGTGCTTTACCACAGTGTGGAAGCTGCCTTTCTACGCGATTTTAGGCTGACTTTTTTTGACCTTTCAGGCACTTGTATGTGCGTGAGTGCACGACTCGCTCTACATGGAGCAATAATTGATGCATGCACATCCGTATTGCATGGCTGCTTTTGGCTTAATAAAACATGAATTAAAATTTTCGTTGATAGTTAATTGCTTCATGGGTTAGAAATCGTCACCTGGACCAACCTAACAACAAGCACGACATATGTTCTAAACTAAAATCATGGTTTATTCTGAATCTGGTCTGCCTTAATAAGTTCGTCCTTCTTTTCCATTACTGTCCACTCGCTGCCTTAAACAGCACCACCAAAGAGCATGAACTGTAAAACATCTTGGCTCAGCTCTAATGGCTACGCAAAGCTGGCTGTTTACGTAGAGAAGAAGTAGAAAATGGGTTGTACCAACACGTGTGCAGATGAGTGATCCCAAATATTGGTGCATGGTGTTTAAATAGACGTGGTAAAAAGGTTATGTTATACAGTCTTTGGTGGGCAACGGTGCTCTTCGTACTGTCGTCTCGAGCATGTACTTTTTATTGTCAGATCGTACTGTCAGTCGAGCGATTTCTAATACGGATATACGCTGCAAAATGAAGTCCATCTTCGACCTATACTCTAGAAAGCATGGCAGCTTGATGTGAATCGTGAAGGGCCTGGCGTCGTCGATGGAACGCGTGCAGACCTGCGTTTCTCATACCTGCACTCGTTAACTTACTTCCTCTCCTCTAGGATGTCGTAGCTCGCTACCACTTGCAGCGTCGTCCCTGTCCTTGGCTCTAGCGAGGTCATGGCTCGGCCGGCCTTGCCATGGTCCACGGTCGTCGCTGCGCTCCTCACGTCATCCCCACCTTCGAAGCAGAAATTCGATTGAAGCTATTTTTTTTCGGACACGTGCCGTTTAGCAAAACCTCACTTTTATTACATTCTTTTTTTTTCGTTTCAAAATAAGATACAAAAGATCTTGCATGCGCCATGCATGCGCGCATGGTGATGACTGATGAGTGCAACGAACGTACTCGCTGATGCATGGTTTAATCAGCAGCTGCCGCGGACGAACCCAACCTTCCCGCCGTGCAAGTCGTACGCCACCTCGGTCGCCGCCTGCGCCAACGTCCCGATAACCGCGACGGGCGCCTCGGGCCCTGCCGCGTAGAACGGCGCCGCGGCGAACGCGAGGCACGCCACGGCGAAGATGTTGTGGCGTTCCTCGAGGTAGAACACGTGCTCGATGTCAAGGTACATGCTCGCCCCGCCGTCGAACTGGAGCGCGATGGCCGGCAGCAGAACCGAGCTCAGGCCGGCGAAGTCGTAGCACGTGTCGAGGTCGCCCACCGGCGGCGCGCGGCGGTGGCGGTACCGGCTCATCTGCCCGACGAACGCGTCGCGGAGGGCGGCGTAGACGTCCGGCCTCAGGTAGGTGAAGGTCGTGCGGAGCGCAATCAGCGAGTCCCCTGCGAGCCCCGCGGGCGGGACCGGGATGTCCTTCCCGCCGACGCTTATCGCGCGGTGAGCTGGACCATGTACAGGTTGGGGCGGGCGGGGTTGGTCCGCAGGGTGGCGTAGCTCACGAAGCGGCCCGAGAGCTCCGGCCGGGCGGCGGCGATGGAGAGGAAGCCGTGGGAGGTCGTGTCCGACGGCAGGCAGTACGAGAAGGCCACCGTGTCCGGGGACGGGGGCGCCCGCGACGCCAGCGAGTGGACGTCCTGGCTGAGGTCGAGGATGCCGGACGGGGTGTCGTCCACCGTTCTGGAACTCCCGGCGTAGCCACGAGAGGGCTGCCGGTGCTGGGGATCGTCACGTCCGATGCAGAGTCGGAGTCCCCGTAGAGCGAGCGGAGGCCCAGGGCGTCGCGGCGGAGGACGTCGGACGCTGACTCTGAGGGCTTGCCTTGGCTCTTAGCGCCGCCATGGCCGGGAGAGCACGGGTTCAGCCGATGCACCACGGGCAGCCGCCCTGCAATTCCACCGCCATCTCCTAAAAGAAAGCGAATGCATGGCGGTTATTCAAGGCATAAACGAAGAAGCGCTTCTGCGTTAATCTACTTATCAGTCACTAGCTTAATGTTGCATGTGGGTTCACCTGAAGGGATGTCTGAACAGAACGTCGCTGGAGATGCACCGTCAGCTGAACGGACGGCGACCAGCTTTCCGGCGGCACGGGTGTAGCTGGTGTGGTAGGAGCTGCCGAGGTGAGGAACAAGGACTAGGAGAAGCGACACCGGTAGAAAACAGGGTATCGGTTCGGGCTGGGCCATGCCATTAGCCCCGGTTCAGTCACGAACCGAGACCAATGGATGCAACAGTTCCGATTCGTGAGGCCAGAGGGCCGGGCGGCCATGTGCGGCATTGGTCCCGGTTTGTAGGACACCTTTGGTCCCGGTTTCAGACACGAACCGGGACCAATGTGCCTTGCTCCTGGCCCACAACCATTGGTCCCGGTTCGTGGCTGGAACCGGGACCAAAGGGGGTAACCGTTCGTCTGGTGCGAGCCCCTTTAGTCCCGGTTGGTGGCTCAAACCGGGACTAAAGGTTCGAACGGTTCGCATCTCACGACGTTTCGCGCTCCGAGAAAGAGGCAACTGTTCCTCGGCGAGGGCTACAGTAACTTTGCTCATTTCTCTTCTTCTCCTCCATTCTCCTCTCTTCTTTCCCATATCTTCTACCATGAATCCAATCACTCGCTACGGGGAGGTGCTCGCACATGGCACGACCAATCTTGATGTCGTCTACACGAACGACGGTGCCATGGTGCCGCGTTTTCTTTCCCTTTTGCAGAAATGGCTTGAAATGGCGGATGAGAAAGACAAGTTCATAGGACTTGATCTCGAGTACACGGCCAAGCAAGAAGATGTTGTTGTCATCCAGCTATGTTTCAAGAAACATGTCATGATCTTCCAATGGGCAAGGTGAGTTTTGAGGGTTTTCTTTGATCAATTAATATTTTATAGATTATTATGAAAATTGCATAGGATAGAAATATGTTCCATTTTGAATCCTATGGGAAAGATCAATAGTTCTTTTAAGTTTGTAGTGAATAACAATTTTTCTTTTTGCAAAACATGGGAGAACATATATGTCATATAGTTAATTTAGGGTTTCTTCATCAATTCATAGGATATGAAAATTGCATATATATAGGATATAGCAATATATATGTTCTATTTTGAATCCTATGGCAAAGATCAATTTCTCTTAGGTTGTAGTAAAATAATTTTCGTTTTTTTATGATATTACTATTCATCGGTCTCAAATGAGCCCGGGAGCAAAAACTCTGCGTCTTCCTCTTTTGTTGCAGCAAAATAATTTTTCTTTATATAGTTGCATATTATAATTCTGCCAAAATATACTTGTTGCAGCAGTATTTAACATTTGTTCCATTTTAATTTGTTGATGTTGCAGTAGTGACAAGCACTGCCCAGCACTCATGAACTTCCTACGCAACGACATACATTTTGCTAGTGTTGATGTAAGTAATGACAAGCTGAAGATGAGGCGCAGCTTCGGTATTGAGATACCAGTTGGCTGCCTTATTGATATCCAAGACATATTCAGGCTTCAGTATGAGAGGACTTCGATGGCTTCTATGGCAGTCGCCTTGGTCGACAACTATTACAGAGATATGAAGACCAAATTCCCCGGGCACGGCACAAAGAGTGGGAGAGGACCCCACTTCAGCCTATCAACATTGAGTATGCAGCAAAATATGCATATGTTGCATATGAGTTGTACCGCAAGATTCGAATCGTGAACTATGGACAACGTCACCTCGCACCACCACCACCATGGGGCGGACATTCTTCTGATTCAGACTAGCTAGTAGTGTTCGCTTGGACGAGTACTTTCTGTAATGGATATCGGAACTATTATATATTACATATCTTTCTAGCTATTATATATTTGTAGTGCTTTTCAATTCAGGTTTTTTTTCAATTCCGATTGTGGGTGAGAACAATATGCAACAAAAAAATGGGTTGTCATCGTTGGCAACAAGCACGCACACACCATGCCAACTTTCAACTTTTTTAGACTTCATTTCAAGTGTTTTTCAATTTCAGGATCATTTAGGTCAAAAAAAATCAGTAAATGTATGAAAAATATCAAATGAAGTCACATAGGGTTGAAAATTGATGATGTGGCTTTGAATGGTGCATTTTGAACACACAAAAATTCTGGAGTTCAAATAAATTCAAGAAAATGAAATGTCTTTTGTAACCGATGAGTTTCCGTCCGAAACCCGGATACTTCGAAAGAGACTGTTCGTTTTGTACACGAAGTGTATCCTGCTTTTGTCGTAACCCTCTCAACTTTTTAGCACATGCTATGTGGGTGAAATGATGATATCATGTCAACTTTCAACCTTTTCAGACTTCATTTCAAGTGCTTTCCAATTTCAGGGTCATTTAACTAAAAAAAACAGTAAATGCATGAAAAATATTAAATGAAGTCAGAAAGTGTTGAAAATTGATGTTGTGGCTTTGAATGATGCATTTTGAACATACGAAAAGCCTGGAGTTCAAATAAGTTCAAGAAAATGAAATGCCTTTTTCTAACCGATGAGTTTCCGTCCGAAACCCCGATACTTCGAAAGAGTCTGTCCGTTTTGTACGCGAAGTGCATCCTGCTTTTTTCGTAACCCTCTCAAATTTTTAGCACATGGTATGTGCGTGAAATGATGATACCATGCCAACTTTCAACCTTTTCAGACTTCATTTGAAGTGCTTTTCAATTTCAGGATCATTTGGGTCAAAAAATCAGTAAATGCATGAAAAATATCAAATGAAGTCAGATATGGTTGAAAATTGATGATGTGTCTTTTAATGGTGCATTATGAATACACAAAAAGCCTGGCGTTCAAATAAGTTCAAGAAAATGAAATGCCTTTTGTAACCGATGAGTTTCCGTTCGAAACCCCGATACTTCGAAAGAGACTGTTCGTTTCGTACACGAAGTGTATCCTGCTTTTGCCGTAACCCTCTCAACTTATTAGCACATGCTATGTGGGTGAAATGATGATACCATGCCAACTTTCAACCTTTTCAGACTTCATTTGAAGTGCTTTTCAATTTCAGGGTCATTTAGGTCAAAAAAAAATCAGTAAATGCATGAAAAATACCAAATGAAGTCAGAAAGGATTGAAAATTGATGATGTGGCTTTGAATGGTGCATTTTGAACATACAAAAAGCCTGGAGTTCAAATAAGTTCAAGAAAATGAAATGCCTTTTCTAACCGATGAGTTCCCATCCGAAACCCCAATACTTCGAAAGAGTCTGTCCGTTTTGTACGCGAAGTGCATTCTGCTTCTGTCGTAACCCTCTCAACTTTTTAGCACATGCTATGTGGGCGAAATGATGATACCATGCCAACTTTCAACCTTTTCAGACTTCATTTGAAGTGCTTTTCAATTTCAGGGTCATTTAACTAAAAAAACAGTAAATGCATGAAAAATATCAAATGAAGTCAGAAAGGGTTAAAAATTGATGATGTGGCTTTGAATGGTGCATTATGAACACACAAAAAGCCTGGAGTTCAAATAAGTTCAAGAAAATGAAATGTTTTTTGTAATCGATGAGTTTCCGTCCGAAACCCCGATACTTCAAAAGAGACTGTCCGTTTTATACGCGAAGTGTATCCTGCTTTTGCCGTAACCCTCTCAATTTTTTAGCACATGCTATGTGGGTGAAATGATGATACCATGTCAACTTTCAACCTTTTTAGACTTCATTTGAAGTGCTTTTCAATTTCAGGGTCATTTAGCTCAAAAAAAATCAGTAAATGCATGAAAAATATCAAATGAAGTCAGATAGGGTTGAAAATTGATGATGTGGCATTTTGAACACCCAGAAAGGCTGGAGTTCAAATAAGTTCAAGAAAATGAAATGCCTGTTGTAACCGATGAGTTTCCGTCCGAAACCCTGATACTTCGAAAGAGAATGTCCGTTTTGTACGCGAAGTGCATCCTGCTTTTGCCGTAACCTTCTCAACTTTTTAGCACATGCTATGTGGGCGAAATGATGATACCATGCCAACTTTCAACCTTTTCAGACTTCATTTCAAGTGCTTTTCAATTTTAGAGTCATTTAGGTCAAAAAAATCAGTAAATGCATGAAAAATATCAAATGAAGTCAGAAAGGGTTGAAAATTGATTTGTGGCTTTGAATGATGCATTTTGAACACACGAAAAGCCTGGAGTTCAAATAAGTTCAAGAATATGAAATGCCTTTTCTAACCGTTGAGTTTCCGTCTGAAACCCCGATACTTCGAAAGAGTTTGTCCGTTTTGTACGCGAAGTGCATCCTGCTTTTGCCGTAACCCTCTCAACTTTTTAGCACATGGTATGTGGGTGAAATGATGATACCATGCCAATTTTCAACCTTTTCAGACTTCATTTGAAGTGCTTTCCAATTTCAGGGTCATTTAGCTCAAAAAAAAGTAAAAAATGAAAAATATCAAATGAAGTCAGAAAGGGTTGAAAATTTATGATGTAGCTTTGAATGGTGCATTTTGAACACACAAAAATCCGAAGTTCAAATAAGTTCAAGAAAATGAAATGCCTTTTGTAACCGATGAGTTTCCGTCCGAAACCCCGATACTTCGAAAGAGACTGCTCGTTTTGTACACGATACTTCGAAAGAAACTTGATATTATATACAATTAATGCAACTAAAATTATCAAAGTTATTTTTGTTAAAAAATTTAATAGCAAAAAAAATATTCGTTAAGTATTTTTTGTTAACAACTTTTAATATGCAAAGAAATAACATAAAAAATAGCAAAAGTGAAAATAGATGCACTTACACTGAAATTCAACCTAAATTCAAAGTGTTAGTTAGGCGCCTAACTACCATTTTGAATTTAGGCCGAATTTCAGTATAAATGCATCTATTATCACTATGAGAGGAGCTCAACGTAACAACCGCGGCGGGGCTTATAAGCAGGTTCGGGCAACCTTCGCTTGGCGAGGTGGGACTAAACTCCCACCACACCGCTGTGCAAGGCCGTTGGTCCCGGTTGGTGGCCCCAACCGGAACCAATGCCACCCTTTCGCCCCGGTTTGTGGCACAAACCGGGACCAAAGGTCCCTGTTTCCCGTCCTTTGGGCGGCGGAAAATAGGGCTTTGGTCCCGGTTGGTGCGACAAACCGGGACTAAAGAAGGGCATTGGTCCCGATTGGGGCCACCAACCGGGACCAATGCTCCTTTTATATGACAAGCACTTAGCAAAATTCATAGTTTTCATTCCACTTCGTCCTCGTCACCGCCCCGAGCCCGCTGTCGCCGTTTCCGTCCCCGTCGTCGCCCCCGTCGCCGCCCCGTTGCCTCCCCCGCCGTCCCCGTCGCCGCCCCGTCGCCTCCTCCGCCGCCCCGTCGCCTCCCCCGCCGCCCCGTTGCCTCCCCCGCCGCCCAGTCGCCTCCCCCATCGCCTCCTCCGCCGTCCCCGTCGCCGCCCCGCTCCCGTCGCCGCCCCTCCTCCGTCGCCTCCCTCGCCGCCCTCATCGCCGCCCGCCCCATCGCCGCCCCGCCCCATCGCCGCCCCGCCTCGTCGTCGTCGCCGCCCCGCCCCCGTCGCCGCTCCGCCGCGGCCCCGTCGCCGCCCCCACTATGAGCCGCCGCCGCCGCGGCTCGTTCAATTTTTTTAAAATATATGTTGATTTTTATGCTTTTTTAGTATGTGTATGCATGTTAGATTAGTATCTTTATGTTAGCTAGATTAGTATGTGTATGTTAGAGTAGTATATTTATGCTTTTTTTAGTATGTTTATGTTAGTTAGATTAGTATGTGTATGTTAGATTAGTATATTTATGCTTTTTTTAAATAGATTTGTATGTTTATGTTAGATTAGTATGTGTATGTTGATTTTGGGTTTTATGAAAAATTAGTCGACGATGCCCGGCCCGCATCCTCGTCGTCGAGTAGTCCGCGAGAGCCTGGTTGATAGGCGTCATGTCCGGGACTGGGCTCTGCTGGGCTGGCACTGGGAGGTGCTACCTTCCCGGGCTCGGAGGTTGGTGAGGAATGCAGGTATCGTCGTCGACCCGGACCTTCTGTGGTGGCGGTCACGCGGGCCACTTTCGGTGCGGAGGGAGCCGACACCCGCGGAGGTGGTACGTCACCGTGTCAAAGAGGAGGACGAGCACGTCCGTCGCTACATGGCGGCGTTGGACGCCCGGTTTGATAATATCTGGCAGATCCTTCAGGGATCTCACTTGAGTTATGATCCCATGATGGTTTCTTATCTTTGGGTATCCACCGCCGGCGACTCAGAGACCGCTAGTGAACTAAGTTCACCGTTCTCCATTTTGGATTCTAGGATATTCGATCAGTATTAGTTAATATTTGATGATACATTAACTGGATTATTCGGAATGATGTATTAGTGATATTATATTCGAGGTCATTATAAATATGAATGTATTAGTGATATTTTATCAGTATAATGCGTGTGTGACTTTCGGTCCGTCGAGGCTTTCCTTAAATAACTTTCATGTGTGTTCTTGATGGAGGAATCCCGACTATTGTCATGAGGGGCGCCTCTTCTTTCTTCTCTACTTTGCGATATATTCGTTGGTATAATGCACAAGAAGAGAAGAGGAGGGGCGTCCATCACCGACGGTCGAACTATTACTGTGAGAGAGTGTCTACCAACATATATACACCACTGTATCAATACGAGAGAGTGCGCACCAATACACCATGAGATATGAGAGTTATTTAAGGAAAGCCTCGACGGACCGAAAGTCACACACACGCATTAATTAAGATCCAAAGCGTGTCGTAATTCTTGAACTGGATTATTCAGGATGATGTATTAGTGATATTATATCCGAGTTCATTATAAATGTATTTGTGATTTGCAAGTCATTCCGGAAAAACATAGGGAATTTTTTCTATGTCATTGCTCGATATATGGAATGAGTTGACTTTAAATGTGTTTCGGCTAGTTGTGTGTCTTTTACTGAGGGAGAGTGTCCACCATATATACATATGAGAGAGGAAGAATCCCAACTGTTGTCGTGGGGGTCGCTTCTCCTTCGTTCCCGTGTGCTAGACATTTTGGTGTAATGCACTCGTGGACGAATGGAGGAACCACCATCACCGACTGTCGCAATATCAGAAGGAGTGTCCACCATATACGTGAGATGAGAGTTTAGGAAGGAAAGACTCGACAGACCTAAAGTCAACCTGTTGCATATGGAGTAATAGGGGTCTGTGTGTTGATCAGTTTTCTCATAGTTTCCTTCGATCGATTTTAAATGTTTAAACTATGAACATAGGAAATGTCTGATGACGAAAGTGAATTCGGTATGTGCGAATACTGCGAAGACGAGCGCGGCCTGTGTGACAAGACTTTCCTAGTTGATGGTAGGCGCTTCAGCATCATGCTGGATGAGAACTTCGAAGTGGATACAGTAAGTCACAATGACAAGTCTTTTTTCGTGATTAAGCATGACTTCTGCCTCTTTTGCTTCAACTTATAATTAATTTTAATTTTTTACTGTTCTAATAGCATATCCCCTGCCATGCAACAATTGCTGTCTTGGATAAGATTGGTTTCAATACTAAAAAAAAATATGGAGGTAAAGATAGTTCACTTGAGGACCGAGCATGGTTTTACTTTTGCGGTAAAATTATACCATGCAGACACCTATTGCTATTTTGAATGCAAAAATTGGCAAGCACTATGCAAGGCTTATGCATTTGAGCCTAATATGCTTCTCATCTTTGATATTCGTCCGGAAGATAAAATAGAAGGTAATATCGACATCTGGGTCGATGTGTAGACGCCTTCAGTTCTATCATTATGTGAGTTTCTCAACCATATTTATTAATTAATTTATATTATTTACTTAAAAATATTTGACAACTTATTTGCATTGACAGCTTATTTTCATTCTTCAAAAAATATACGAAAGATGGTAGACAGAACCTACTACTACAATGATGAAACAGAATTAACTTATAAGGAGAAAGATCATCTTACCGCATTTCTTAGTCATCTTGAGAATTACAATAGCTATTATCAAACTCCTGCAGATTATGGTCAATACGTGCCACTAGTGTACGTGGTGAACTACGGTAACATCCATGGAGATTGCATGGTAAGATTTTAATTCTACTATTACGACATCCGTGCATCTTTTGCATAAATTCTTTTAAAACTAAACTACATTGCTAACTACAAAATTATTACCATGTTTTTCAATAGAAAATCCTGGAAGATTGTGTGCCTCATCTGATGTTTTCGAGAGGTCGCGTTGTTGTTACGAGCTTAGGGCTACCACGGCCAGGTCAGCCTACGCATCACTCCTGTCCATACCGGATTTCTAAAACCGATGAAGTCATGACAATCAAAGATTGGAAAAAATGTATGCTTAATCATAGAGAGCTACTTGGAAGCAACATTAGACGTAGACCAAGACTGGGAGACAAGATGATCTCCGTTCTCCATAATGGAGAGTCAAGACCTATCTTGTTTTATGATATTGTATCTAAGAGAGGGTAGAATAGGTCCTACGAGATAGGAGTACGTAGGTCCTAGGTACAATGTGTTATTATGTGCTACAATGTGTTAGAGTTGATGATGATGATGAGGAGGAGGAGTTGTGATTATGACCAGTGACCAACTTATGATATGATGTCTCATTGACAAAAATGATAATTAAATTGTGTCATATGTTCTATCTATAAGTATAGTACGTAGCGTCGTGACCAAGCACGGAGATAAGAGAGATCACTTCTCTCTATTAGCTGTCTAACAAAAATATATGAAACCCATAAATTAACCCTCCAAAACCCTCAACACCTTCTTTTTTAAAAAAAAAAACAGCCCCTCAACTGCTGACGCATGGACGCTCTTTGGTCCCGATTGGTGTAACAACCGGGACCAAAGGCCCTCCTGCCTGAGCTTGACGAAGCGGCCACGTGTAGTCCCATCTGTCCCGGTTCGTAAGCGAACCGGGACTAAAGGTTGTGGGCTTTAGTCCCAACCATTTAGTCCCGGTTTCAAAACCAGGATAAATGGAGCTTACGAACCGAAACAAATGTTCTTTTTACACTAGTGCAAGCAGCACAAGAGCAGGGAGGGGGCGCCACGAATAGCCATTTATCTCGCTCGCTCGCAGTAGTGCTGTCCTATTGCTCCGAACAGCTAGCAGATGGAGTGGTGGCTGCATCCTGCATGGGAACTGGACAGTATATAGCCTAGCGCGCAACCATCGCCGCATTGTTCTTGTACCATCTTCGTTTGTGGTGATCCACGAAACGAATGGGGCAATATAAAACGGGTATGTATTCCTTCTTGTTTATACGCTTGCTCGTTCAGCCCAAGGCCACTTAGGAAATGATTGGGGCTACGGACGTAACGGATCGAAAGGGACCCGTATGTCAGTTTTCTTTCATCACAATTCACAGCCAGTTGTGTACGTAATTTCGCGGCGAGAATGATCAACGTATGATGTTGTTGCCAGCAGGCTGCAGCGGCACCGTATAGTATGATTTTTTGCCGCAGGTGGTGCGGTAGAGTGAGGTTGAGAAGCGAGCATCAATTTCTTATTCTGAAAAATCAGCAAGCCGTACGTAAGCATGGCTGATTGCCGGTGGATAAATGCAAAGTGAAATGATGGTGCACATGTAGACTTGGGGCTTGGTGTCTCTCACCTCTCAGTTTCTTTTTCTCTTTCCTGGTGGGCCTGCACACGTGGCATGTTTTTGTCAACCTCTTTTTACTGATCAAAGTTTCAAGATGTTGGAAGTTCTAACTTTCTATCAATTTTTTTTAAATGGAGTATCAGATTTCTATGTTTGAAATTCTAAAAGCTGAATTGTTTTGTGCATTTCGAACCTGCAATTTTTTGAAAATTTCAAATTCCCGAAAGTTCAAAGTTGGTTCACTATTTATTGAAGTTTACAAATTTATTTCCAAAAAAGGAAAGTTGTCGAAAAAAACTTGACCATACGTAGACTTATTCAAAAAAAAAGGTAAGAAGAATCCAAATTTCATCGTGACACGCTTAAAGAGAAGTACATAAGGGATGGCTAGTTTAGCAGAAGAAGTATTTATAATATAGCTGGTCTAGTATCACGCAACAACACATTACTCCTTGGCTCCAACTTCTCTTATCGCCTCCATGAGGCTCGGCACCACATTGGTGAGTGCAAGCCTTAACCCTGCCGAGCATGACCGCCCATTATTCTTCTCGGTGGGGCTGGCATCACTAGTGAGCGTTCCGACAATGCATCCTTGAAGGTATGCCTCACATGCCTTAAGCACGAATCTTCCGCGGCGACGAAAGTGGTCCTTGATGAACTCCTCGAATCCCTGCGGTGGGCGGCGTAACAGGTGAAGCATGGCACGTAGGGTGAGCAGATACGCCTTCTCATTGTAAGGCAGCGCATTGCGACGGCCCTCTGGCGTACCAACAAGGTCTTCGTAGCCTGCCTCGTTGTAGTATGGCTGGTTGTTGAGGACCAAGCCTTGGATGGACACGAGGGCTTGAAGGAGGGTTGACGTCACTGGGGACCAGAGCTCGGTGCCATCACCACCAAAAGTGTTGAGCAGGCTGAGGCACACAGTGCCAGAGGCATATAGGTTGGGGTTGAGGCGGAGGCCAAAGGAGTGATAGTATACTTGAGGTGGTGCGGCCGGGTAGGACAATGGCAATTGCAAGTCGAAAAAGAATAGCCCATCTTGGTATGGGGTCCCACTTGCCCCGACAATCACCGCCCTGAATAGGTCCATTCGATCTTCAAATGCACGCACATAGATGGTCTCTGCATATGCACGTGGAAAATTCATTGATATCAGTTTCATGCATAGACACATGTATCTATAAATACTATTCCTTCCCGGAATTATGACGTCCAATAGATGTATCTAGATGTTTTTCAATGTCAGATACACCTGTTTAAGCGTTAAATAATTTCGGACGAGGGAAGTACTAGGTAGGTTTGGGTGGTAATGTACCTGGTAAGTCGTTCATTAGTATTTTCCATTCCTTCTGCACGGTCTTAACCCACGTCTTCTCATTGCCTCCGTCCTACAATTGATTTCCAAAAGAACATTGGTTAACTGCATATATGAATCTCACCCGCACAAGGAAAAAACTATGTATATGAATCTGTAAAATGTTTGCGATAGCTCAGCTATGCACCTCTATATCATATATACAAACACGCTTCGAAAAAACTTCTTTTTAGTGAGTAGTGTACCTGCGGGTTCATGACTTCAAGGTAATGGTGATCCGATGGGCTCTGCATTGTATCAAAGCGTGGGAAGCAAAATGAATCGCCACCATCATCACCAGTGACATATGTGGCCTTCTCCCCTTCCTTCGGAAACTCGTGACTACCGGCAGTTGCGTCGCTGCTTGTCATGGCAGCAATGCTAGGTAACATTGCAAGGCTTTCGCCACTACCGGATACAGGTACAGGCACTTCGGCATTTTCACCCGCCATAGGCAACTCTGATATTGATGGCAGCGACCAGTTTGCTAAATACCTCTTGCCTTGAGCCAACGTTTCGGCTGCCAATCTGGTGACTAATCGGACGACAGTACCCAGGCCCCACGACCAAGTCGCAGCAGGCCCGAATTCATTTGAAAAATCATCAGGGCCTTCTTCCATGTTGCCATCCTCTACTGGGTTAGGATGATAGTTTTCCTATAATCAAAAAATTATGAGCAACATCGATTAGTTAAGACATACTTCCTCCTTTCCGGTTTATAAAGCTTAATTTCAAAATCTTTCAACCATGATACATGGTGAATGGTGAAATAAGTTTCGTAGTTTGTATAAATACTTAATTAGTACGTTCGTTTTTCTTACTAAAAAGTTTAATTACACCACATGCATGCATGAACACTAAACATCCCAGAACTTCTACATGCATTGGCGAGTCTTTTCTTGGTACTTGCATTGGATGATTTAATGCATCTCGAAATACAAGCATGTAATTGTAAATAGTAGAATTAATACGGACATGAGAGTATAAATATGTTTGATAAATAGTAGTTACAGTATTGGCAGCATCCAGTTCTCCAGGTGCATCATCGGCGCCGTTGTCCTCCAACCAGTCGCCCATTTCAGCGCGCAGTTCTGTGTAGCTCTCATCATGGACGACTGTGATCTCATGTGGCAACGCCTGAAAATGAACGAAATATGCATCAAATCAGTTATGTCTTGCGAGTAGTGGTCCGTACGTACCAAAATATTTGCATGGGCGTCTACATACCGTTGACATGCTACCGTTACCCCATTTGACTTGGACTTGACCGTCTGGAAGGCCAACAACACGGCCAACCCATGAAAGATCAGACGTCACGGCTATGTTCTTGTGACCACGAGCCAGTGGTTGTTGCACTAGAGTTGTACATCCGCTGCCAGTTAGTCCTGGAGACAGAAGGCGGACGACGACATCACCGTAGAAAGCACAGTGGTCATAGTCTCTGCCGAGATCGTATGCACTCACGGTATCGTCACACTCGACCCCTCTGGCCTCTTCGACGCACGCCGCCGCCTTGAACCAAGACACACGCACCGTCTGGTCGTTGCAGTTCAGGCTTCTAACGACACCCAAGCGCTGGCCCGCTGTGTCATCATTGGCAGTGGTAGTGGTAGCAATGTGGTTATCGACGACGTACTGGCCAGGGAAGAACTCGTGCTCGTTCATGATCTCAAAGGGCACGACGGACGTCGACGGCGCGCCATGCTGCATCGTGCCGTCCTGCCACAACACGTCGACGGTCGTGCGCGTGTCGGAAACGCTCATGGGTAGCTCCAACTCCGTCTTCTTCCAAGCTTCTCGCCTGTGCCGCATGAACAAATATTTCCTCAGCTGATTCCGCTTCTTGCTTTGGATAGTATGAGCGGATGATGGCGCACGGCAATCATCGTCAGCCGCCGCCGGTGCAGTCGGCGGCCGCAATTCGTCTAGTTCTTCGTCCGAACTGTAGCTCTCATCGGGTGAACATGCGTGGTTTTCGGCTTGGCGAGACATTGGTGGTTCCCGAAGGAAGCAGCGGTCGGCTACGCCCCATGCGCAGTCGGACGCCGGGCAGAAGAGTGTCAGATTCCGAGGAGTCTGGTAGGCCGGAGGAGCGGACTCCTGGATGAGCTGCTGGTCGGTGCCGCACAGCGCCGACGCGATCCAGTAGACAAGAACGCCAGCCATCTCCACTTTGCATACGGTGCCCAGTTCACGGCTGGGTTTCCAGTGGCCGTGAAGCCACCGGGAGGCCTTGAAGACCGCAGACGGGTCGCCGGTGACGCGTTGTCCCGGGAAGAAGCGGGCGTTCGTCTGAGGGCGGTAACTGGCGTGCTTCTCCGCCGACCGTAGCTTCTTCGACTCCGCGTCGGTGATCCTACAGACGGCGCCGTCATCGAACAACACGTCGACATCGACGGACACCTCGACGACCCGGCCGAGCCACAGCCCGGACACCACGTAGTCTCCAAGGCTGAGCCCCCTGACACGCCGTAGGTCCGACGGAGACACGCCTCGGATGGCCGTCGTTGGATCGCCGAGCTGGATCACGTCGAGCACAGTGGTGACGCCGGTGACTACGCCGATCTGGCCGCCGAGGTTTGAC
This sequence comes from Hordeum marinum, assembly GCA_022496015.1. Taxonomy (NCBI): domain Eukaryota; kingdom Viridiplantae; phylum Streptophyta; class Magnoliopsida; order Poales; family Poaceae; genus Hordeum; species Hordeum marinum. Next base: position 145,641,159 of record CM039678.1, read on the forward strand.
GCTGACCCGACGATCTGACCGGGGCCGAGGTAACTTCTGTCAAGGAGAGTGATGTCGCCGGCGTTCCCGGTCGTGAGGGCGTCGTCGACGGAGAAAACCATGAAGGTGCTGGTGGGGACAGAACGGTTATTGGGGTTGTACATACCGTTGGGCGGGACGACCAGACCGCGGACGACAAACCCGCCGAGCTCTGGCTCGAACCTCACAAGGTCCAGCCAGTAAACATTGGTGGAGACGGCTGCCTCCTCGGCGGCCAAGCCCATCTTCACCATCTTTGGTTGATCTCCTCGGCGGCGGATCGGGTTTGGTTGGTTTTTGATTGATTATCCAAGGTTTCCTATACATCAGCTAGCAGTAGTATTTGTAGCCAGCCATGAGTCCCCGGCTAGGTAAGCTAGGTGATGAAATTTGTTTATACTTCTTGACCGGGTAGGATAAGTACACAGAACTTCGTGCGTGCGTACAGCAGTCGGATTACAATTGCACTGTAAATCTACTCCCTTCGGCTCTTTTTACTAGTAGTCTACATCTATACTGTGTAAGTTTGGACGTTGCTACGCAGCAATCGCCCGCTACCTAGCTGCTGTCCCCACGCGTCTGCTACCGCGTCCCGCCAAAAAACACAGCGGTCTTCCCACGCCCCCCCCTCCCCTCCGGGCGTGTGCACCCGTTCTCTCCCCCAGATCTGCCTGGTCAATGACACAACACACAATACACCAGGACGAAGCCAGGATTTGAACATAGAGGACGAAGAATATAATGATATAGTTCATCGTATATGAATATATAGTTATGTCTAACATATAGCAAAAATACAAAGTTATATTTCTAATTTTTATTGTAGAATTATGAATCGCGAGCAGACCAATAAAACAAACTAATTATGTAGTCTCCATCTTCATTATTGGAAGATGATAAAATTTTATATCTTTCATTTTTATTAAACGAACATGGTTTTATTGATATATTAAATAAATTACTATCAGTCAAAAATAAAACAAATGTGACGAAGCAATTCTGATGATAAATAAATTGTATTTTCCATGAATCAATCAATATATTTTCTCTAATCATCAATTTATAAGCAGTATGATAAAATTCCTAACAACTAGTTTAGTTGTCTATGGTGATACCTTGAGATCTGAGATTGGGGACATTTTCCTGGGATCTTGCCATATCAACCGAACTGAGATTGAGGACATTATGTCCAACAGGTTGCTTTGTGACACCTATCACCTGGTTAGATTTGCACATTCAATCATAGAGTTAGGGTTTGTGGCCATTGGCTTCAAGAAATTACTATCGGTGGTTTCTTACTCTCCATGACCGATGCAATACAAAGTAAAATATGTAACTTGCAATTGATCAATTATAAAATATACTAGTAACTATTAATAATTGATTAACTGATTTCATGATTTGTTTAATCACACTGACATTACCTCTGTCTCCGGTAGTCCGATCCGTTCACGACCGCCCGCCTTATGGTCCGTAGACTCGTACTGGATTGATGCGTGGCTAGCGGCAGCTTTGCTAATTACCAAGCGGCGACGAAGCCCTGGCGCGTCATGGCACAGCGGCGGCACGAAAACCACAGAGCCCAGGAAGTCGCCTCGATGGCTCGATCGGCCTCAATGCGTGAGTATACGTGCGTTGATCCTTGATTGATTACTACATGACGTCTAGGTCTAGATGATGTTTTTTTCAAAGGTAGGCATAGACGATGGTGGATCCGCGTACGTGCAGCCTAGGCCTTTTGTAGCCCTGTACAAATTATTTATGGACTTGACATTAGCTTAGGCCATTCATTGTTAAGCCGGAGTAATTAAGCCTGATACATACTACGTAGCCTCCGCTGCAACTTGTTAGGGGGGCTGATCCATAGGGGGGTCTGGTCCCGCTCGCCTCCCAGTGCCTCTGTCTTTGCAACACACAACACACAACAAAACCCTTCTTTTTCTGACTCTTTCCGTTTCTCTTCCTCCTAGCCGCCATCAGACGACATTAATTAGGAAGAGTCTTCTACAAAATATCAAACACATATCCCAAAGAAGCAGCAAGTCAAGTCAACTTTAAAAAACAGGCAAAACTTTTCTAGTCCTCCTTGTAGATCTGCCTATATATGTGAACAATTCAGGCAAAAACAACACAAAAGGTATAGCACTTGGCATAAGAATTTAGGCAAAGACAACACAAAAGGTAAAGCAGTTGGTGTACTTCTGAATTGTTGTGTGATTCCTACAACACAAAAACTTGTGTTTTTTGGCATGATTTCCTAAAACACGTACAAACAATTGCTTCATGTGTCTTATATGTTCTTCATGTTCTTGCCCCTCCCCTCCGCCGATTCACTCAATTTGCTTTTCCTCCCCCACCCCCCTGCTGGATGCATTTTGCTTTTGTTGCTTTCAATTCCTTGCACTTAGCCCTGGTCCTTGCAAAACAAAAAATGAAAAAAAAAATGCTTAGAAGAGAAGTGCCATGACCTGTAGTTGCTCAATAAAAATAGAGAGGAGGCAGTAGGTCCCTGAATTTATTCAAATACTTGATATAGGAAAAATTAATCGAATGGATTTGAGCAAACAAAAAGGTTGCTAAAAAACCTGTTGGTTTCGCAGGAACAACACTTGTAGGTTCCCTGCATGTTGCTCATGAAAAAAAAGTAGGCGACTTGGTTCACCACTCCACCACCGTCGTCTGGTCGATTAACGAGGATGCGCGGGCGACTATGAGTTGGGGTTTAGGCGACTCCATTGAGGTTTATGCCGTAACGACTTAGTATGTTGGATTGGTCAAAGTTTGTGTTTGGATGCCGCGACTTGCAATATATATGCTTGGAAGTAGGCGACTCACCCTGCACATGTGTGGGTCGTAAACACCTTCATTTCACACCTGGTTAGTCTTATTTGTTGGGGAGCAACTATATAGTGGGGTTGGTCGGCTCTGTGTCATGATTTAGGAGGTGAGCGATTTAGTGTGTGAACTTGGCTGAGTAGGTGCTTGGTGGATGACTATAAAAGTAGGCAACTTGGTTCACTACCCCCCCTCGTGTGGTCGATTAACGGGGATGCGCGGGCGACTATGTATTGAGGTTTAGGCGACTCCATCGAGGATTAGGCAGTGGCGACTTAGTGTATTGGATTGGCCAAGTTTTTTGCTTGGGTGAGGTGACTATATGCTCGGGTGTAGGCGACTCACCATGCACAAGTGTTGGCCATAGGTGACTTCATTTCACGTTGGGTTAGTCTTTTTTTGAGGGGGGGGGGAGCATGCGAGTGGGCGACTATATAGTAGGGTTGGTCAGCTCTGTGTCATGATTTAGGAGGTGAGCGACTTAGTATGTGAACTTGGCTGAGGAGGTGCTTGGTGGGTGACTATAAAAGTAGGCAATTTGGTTCACTACCCCACCACCCACCCCACTCGTGTAGTCGATTAACGGGGATGCGCGGGCGACTATGTATTGGGGCTTAGGCGACTCCATCGAGGATTAGGCAGTGGCAACTTAGTGCGTTGGATTGACCAAGTTTTTCCTTGGGTGAGGCGGCTATATGCTCGGGTGTAGGCGACTCACCATGCACAAGTGTTGGCCGTAGGCGACTTCTTTTCACGCTGGGTTAGTCTTTTTGTTGGGGGCATGAGAGCGGGCGACTATATAGTGGGGTTGGTCGGCTCTGTCTCATGATTTAGGAGGTGAGCGACTTAGTGTGTGAACTTGGCTGGGTATGTGCTTGATGGGTGACTATAAAAGTAGGCGACTTGGTTCACCACCCCACCGCCCACCACCCTCGTGTGGTGAATTAATGGGGGTGCGCGGGCGATTGTGTATTGGGGTTTAGACTAATTCATAGAGGATTAGGCCATCGTGATTTGGTGTGTTGGATTTGTCAAGTTTTTGCTTGGGTGTTGTAGTTGCCTAATGCTGACTTTTAATGTGTTTCTTTGGTTGTGGTAATAAAACTGTCCAGCAATCTCTTGGTACTCTTGAGCACTGAATTTTGGCCTGAATTAATGTGTTACTTTGCCTGAACAGTTACCAAACAAACTAAAAAATGTGTAATTGCTAGGGAAAACATTATGTGTTGTTGCCTTGCTCTAGGAACTTCGTTGTGTGAAAACGAACAATTGTCTAGCCGAGACTACTATTTTTTTTTCATCTTGGATGCATGTATACGGTTCGGATGGAAAAACTGTACCTTGTCTCTGCCTCCATAGTTTGCGTTCTCCATCGTGCAAAACTGAAATCCTTGTTAATGGACGGAGTAATTAAGCCTGATACATACTACGTAGTCCCCGTTGCAACTTGTCAGGGGGGCTGATCCATAGGGGGGGTCTGGCCCCCGCTTGCCCCCTAGTGCCTCCGCCTCTGCAACACAGAACACATAAAAAAATCCTCCTTCCCCTGACCCTCTCTGTTCCTCTTCCTCCCAGCCGCCGTCAGACGACATCAATTAGGAAGAGTCTTCTACAAAATATCGAACACATACCCCAAAGAAAAAGCAAGGCAAGTCAACTTCAAAAAACAGGCAAAACTTCCCTATTCCTCCCTGAGATCTGCCTATATATGTGGACAATTCAGGCAAAAACAACACAAAAGTTATAACACTTGGCATAAGAATTCAGACAACGACAACACAAAAGGTAAAGCAGTTGGTGTACTTTTGGATTGTTGTGTGATTCCTACACACAAAAACTTGTGTTTTTCGGCATGATTTCCTAAAACACCTACAAACAATTGCTTCATGTGTCTTATATGTTCTTCATGTTCTTGCCCCTCCCCTCTGCTGATTCACTTATTTTGCTTGTCCTCCCCCTCTCCCTGCTGGATGCACTTTCCTTTTGTTGCTCTCAATTCCTTGCACTTAGCCCTCGTCGTTGCAAAAAAAATGCTTAGAAGAGAAGTGCCATGACATGTAGTTGCTCAATAAAAAAAATGAGAGGAGGCAGTAGGTCCTTGAATTTATTGAAATACTTGATATAGGCAAAATTAATCGAATGGATTTGAGCAAACAAAAAGGATGCTAAAAAACCTGTTCGTTTTGCAGGAACAACACTTGTAGGTTCCCTATATGTTGCTCATGAAAAAAAGTAGGCGACTTGGTTCACCACCCCACCACCGTCGTTTGGTCGATTAACGGGGATGCGCGGGTGACTATGAGTTAGGGTTTAGGCGACTCCGTTGAGGTTTATGCCGTAACGACTTAGTATGTTGGATTGGTCAAAGTTTGTGTTTGGATGCGGCGACTTGCAATATATATGTTTGGAAGCAGGCGACTCACCCTGCACATGTGTGGGTCGTAAACACCTTCATTTCACACCTGGTTAGTCTTTTTTGTTGGGGAGCAACTATATAGTGGGGTTGGTCGGCTCTGTGTCATGATTTAGGAGGTGAGTGACTTAGTGTGTGAACTTGGCTGAGTAGGTGCTTGGTGGGTGACTATAAAATTAGGCAACTTGGTTCACTACCCCACCCCCCTCATGTGGTGGATTAATGGGGATGCGCGGGCGACTATGTATTGGGGTTTAGGCAACTCTATCGAGGATTAGGCAGTGGCGACTTAGTGCGTTGGATTGGCCAAGTTTTTGCTTGGGTGAGGCGACTATATGCTTGGGTGTAGGTGACTCACCATGCACAAGTGTTGGCCGTAGGTGACTTCATTTCACGCTGGGTTAGTCTTTTTTGGGGGGGCATGCGAGTGGGCGACTATATAGTGGGGTTGATCGGCTCTGTGTCATGATTTAGCAGGTGAGCGACTTAGTGTGTGAACTTTGCTGAGGAGGTGCTTGGTGAGTGACTATAAAAGTAGGCGACTTGGTTCACTACCCCACCGCCCACCCCACTCGTGTAGTCGATTAACGGGGATGCGCGGTGACTATGTATTGGGGTTTAGGCAACTCCATCAAGGATTAGGAAGTGGCGACTTGGTGCGTTGGATTGACCAAGTTTTTCCTTGGGTGAGGCGTCTATATGCTGGGGTGTAGGCAACTCACCATGCACAAGTGTTGGCCATAGGCGACTTCTTTTAACGCTGGGTTAGTCTTTTTGTTAGGGGCATGAGAGCGGGCGACTATATAGTGGGGTTGGTCGGCTTTGTGTCATGATTTAGGAGGTGAGCAACTTAGTGTGTGAACTTGGCTGGGTACGTGATTGATGGGTGACTATAAAAGTAGGCGGCTTGGTTCACCACCCCACTGCCCACCCCCCTCGTGTTGTCGATTAATGGGGGGTGCGCAGGCGACTGTGTATTGGGGTTTGGTAATAAAACTGTCCAACAATCTCTTGGTACTCTTGAGCACTGAATTTTGGCCTGAATTAATGTGTTACTTTGCCTGAACAGTTACCAAACAAACTAAAAAAATGTGCAATTGCTAGGGAAAACATTATGTGTTGTTGCCTTGCTCTAGGAACTTCATTGTGTGAAAACAAACAATTATCTAGTCTAGACTACTAAAAAAATCTTTCATCTTGGATGCATGTGTACGGATAGGATGGGAAAACTGTACCTTGTCTCTGCCTCCATAGTTTGTGTTCTCCATCGTGCAAAACTGAAAACCTAGCAGAAAATGCACATGAAGGAAAAACGTCAGTGTATGAAACAGGAGAGGAGTGTCAGGGGGATTACCCCCGAGTAGGCTCAAGGAGACGACTCGACATTTTAAAAACACCGGGGGGCACCCCCCGTATGCCAAGCTCGGTGTCGTCGTTTTCTCACGATAGATGCCATGAGTGGGCTTATCGTAGGTGGTTGGGGCCGGAGGACGCCGACGGGCTTCAACAGCGAGATTAGGTACAAGCGGTGGTGATACACGATGTACCCAGGTTCAGGGCCCTCCATGGGAGGTAATACCCCTCATCCTGCTTGGTCTAGTTTGATGGATGGGTGTGTTTACCGGGTTGCTGTTGAAGTTGAGTCTAGAGGAGGAAGAGGGAACAGCCGTCTCACCTTCCTCCGCTACCAAGTGTGAGAATGTGGGAAGTGTCCTGTGGGTGTGTGCGTGAGAGTTGTCCCTCTCTGTTGCATGGGGGCTCGTGGGATTTTATAGGCCAACCCCCCGGCTTACAATATTCCTAAGGTACAAAGGTGGATGGAGACGGCTGGCAGTCTCTCCGTCTGACCAGGGGGTCCCGCCCTTCGAGCCGTCTCATCGCCTATAGGGTCCACCGGATGTGCGGTCCCGTCATCTGTTGGGGCCCGCCAGCCGGCTCCGCGATTGGCCCTCGCCCACCTGCCGCAGCACTGACCCCCCGAGAGGCATTGTCTAGTGCTAGCCGGCCGAAGTCTCCGGTACGGCCGGCTGCACTGTAGCCACGCCGAGGCAAGTAATCGAGTGGACAGGGGTGTGCCGGCACTGTTTCCCCGCCTGGTCGCGCTCGCTAAGGTCAGCGGCCTGGACGGCCGGACTGTAGCCATGCGCATGCATGTGTCAGCGCCCACTGTGGCTACAATGATGCCTGTCGTGGCGGTCACGTCGTGTCGCCATACCCGTACGCAGAGGGACGGGACGTTGCATGTCCGCCCCGGGGTCAACGGAGGAGGCGGCCCAGAGGCAGCCGGCCACGCCCAGCCGGCCGGGGGTCGAGCCGGCTCCTCGACTAGCCGTCCGTGAGCCAGCCGGCGATCGCTACTGCTGGCTGCGCTCCAGCCGGTCGTATACTTTTTCTTTGAAGCGGGAAGGGGAACCTCGTTGCTTTGGCATACCCAGGGGTAATAACCCCGTCGATAGTCCCTGAAGCCGGCGAGGGCCTGCGTCTAGCAGACGGAGGGGAGCTGGCGGCTTCCCCCTAGCGGTGCCCTCCTCCGATGTGAAGCCGAAAGGCCAGCCGGGTCGGCAGTTGGACCTGACACCTCAGGTTCCGGCGCGTCGCCCCGGGCCCGAGCCGACCCGCCGCGCGCCATGCAACGAGCAATGATGTTGCGGGCCCCGCGCACGCGGGCAGACGGGACGTCGCCCTGGCCCTAGCCTGCTAGGCCTCGGGTGTAGCCCAGTAGGCCTCAGGGCACAGGCCAGCATCTTCTACGCCCTGAAGCGGCCGTTATGGCCCGAGCCGCCTGCTCGTGCATGGAGTTTTCAGGGGAGTGGGCGCAGTTAATCCTCACGTCCCCTGGGCGTGGCCTCCCCATTTAAAAGGAGGGGAAGGACAGGGGACGGAGATACCCGCACCCCCTTTGCCTTCTTGCTTCTTTCCTCTTTGCCTTCCTTGCCCCCTCGCGCAACACCGCTCCCGAGCTCGCCAGCATGCCCGCACGCCGCCCCTCCGTCGCAATGGCCGACGGGCTTGGAGGAAGCTGGGCCAGATTTGTCGTCACCGAGGAGGCCATCGCGAACCTCCGCCCCACGTGCATGCTGCCGCCGGCGGAGCATTTGATCGCCTGCACGCCGGGCGACGAGGTGGTGCCGGCACCGCAGCCAGGGGAGCACGTCGTTTTCCTCTAGCACTTCTCCCATGGTTTCGGGCTCCCGATGAGCCACTTCTGCCGGTTGCTCATGGACACCTTTGACCTTTAGCCGCACCACCTCGGCCCCAACGCGATCCTCTACCTCGCTGGCTTCGTGACGCTATGCGAGGGGTACCTGGGGGTCCTCCCCTTTCTCGACTTTTTCAATGCCCTCTTCTACCTCAAGGCGCTGAAGAGGAGTGCCTGCGAGGGCACGACGGTGTGCTGCCACGACACCGTGCGCTTCCCGCCCTTCTCTCTCATTGATTCTGTCAAGGGTGGCATCGGACGTTCTTCTACGTGAAGAACGCCGATCCAAACCTAGAATACATCGGGCTACCTGCGTTCTTCAACGCGCAGTCCTTCGGAGCAAACTGGCCGGGAGCCGCCCCGCGCGGACTGGCTCTGGCAGAGCTTGGCTTCGATTCTGAGGAAGGCGTGATCGATGGGCCAGCGGTGTCTGCCGGCACGAAGATTAACTCCGATTCTGAGGAAGGGTTGATCGATGGCTTGAGCAGCCACTCGAGGGAGACGCCGGCTGGGATGGCCTGTTGGGTGGAGCCGATCTTTGCCAGTGCGTCAGCCGTCTCGTTGTCTGCCCGCGGGACGTGATGGAACTCACATCCCTCGAAAGAGCCGGTGAGCTGTTGTATGAGGCAGGGATAGCTAGCCATGTTGGCGTCCCTGGCGTCCCATTCGCCAGAGACTTGTTGCACCACGAGGTCGGAGTCACCGAAGCAGAGGATGCGCCTGATGCCGATCTTCTTGGTGAGCCGAAGGCCGTGGACGATGGCCTCGTACTCGGCCACGTTGTTGGAGGCGGCGAAGTGGATCTGGAGGGCGTACTTGAGCTAATCACCTTTTGGGGAGGAGAGGACTATGCCGGCACCCAGGCCGGTCCTCATTTTCGAGCCGTCGAAATACATGCGCCAATGCGCGGAGTCTGGGGGAGGCGGCACGAACTCGGTCTCCGCCCAGTTGATGAGGAAGTCGCCAACACCTGCGACTTGATGGCAGTACGTGGCTCGTATCAGATCTCGTGGACGACGAGGGCGATGAACCATTTGGCGATCCGGCCGATGGATTCCCGGCTGCTCATGATCTTGCCGAGCAGGGCCGTGCTCAACACGATGATGGTGTGCTCCTGGAAGTACTGCTTGACCTTCTTGGCGGCGAAGTAAATGCCGTATCACATCTTCTAGTAGTGGGGGTAGTTTTGCTTGGAGGCGGAGAGGACCTCGCTGAGGTAGTAGACGGGGCGCTGGATCGACAGGGATTTTCCTTCCTCTGGCCGCTCGACCATCCAGACGATGCTGATGACGTGTGTGGTTGCCGCGATGTAGGCGAGCAAGGGCTCCTTCTCAGCCGGCATGGCCAGGATGGGCACGCGGGAGAGAGCCCGCTTGAGGCCACGGAAGGCCTCGTCTGCTTCGTCGGGCCAGTCGAACATGCCTGGCCTCTTCGTGTGGCCCGGCTCGACCAGAGCCATCTTGCGAAGGAGCCCATAGAGAGGCACGACCTTCTCCCCTAGCCGGCTGATGAACCGGCTGAGCGAGGCAAGACAGCCGGTGAACTTCTGGACGTCGTGGAGCCGGGTCGGCTTGGGCATGCGCTCGATCGCGCTGATCTTCTCGAGGTTAGGTTTGATGCCGCGAGCGGATACGAAGAAACCCAACAGTTGGCCGGCTGGGACGCCGAAGACACATTCTTCGGGTTGAGCTTGATCTTGTACTCGCGCAAGTTCGCGAAGGTCTCCCGGAGGTCGTCGAGGAGGCTGAAGTGCTTCTTGGTTTTGACGACGATCTCGTCGACGTAGACATGGACATTCCTGCCTATCTGAGGCAGGAGGCACTTCTGCATGCACCATTGGAAGGTGGCGCTGCGTTCTTCAGGCCGAAGGACATGGTGATGTAGCAGTAGGCCCCGAAGGGCGTGATGAAGGAGGTCTTGAGCCGGTCTTTCGGGTCCAGCTTGATCTGGTGGTAGCCTGAGTAGGCGTCCAGGAAGGATAGCAAATCGCTGCCGGCCGTGGAGTCGATGACTTGATCAATCCATGACAGAGCGAATGGGTTCTTGGGACATGCCTTGTTCAGGCTAGTGTAGTCGATGCACATGCGCCAGGTCTTGTTCTTCTTCAGCACCAGGACTGGGTTGGCCAGCCAGTCCGGGTGGAACACTTCCATGATGAACCCGGCTGCGAGCAGCCGGGCGATCTCTTCGCCTATAGTATGCCGCTTCTCCTTAGAGAAGCGGCGCAGGGGTTGCTTGACCGGCTTGACGTCCGGCCGGACGTGTAGTTTGTGCTCGGCGAACTTCCTCGAAACACCGACATGTCCTTGGGGGACCATGCAAAGATGTCCTGATTCACACGGAGGAAGTCGACTAGCTCGCCTTCCTATTTGCTGTCGAGGCGGGAGCCGATGGTGACACACTGAGCCGGGTTGGCCGGGTCGAGCGGGATTTGCTTGGTGTCCTTGGACGGATGGAAGGAGGCCTCGTCGACAGATTGCGAGGGAGGAGCCGGCACGGCCGGCTGACTGGCAGCAAGGGCCACGAGCCGGTCGAGCTGCCATTTCTCCTCGGCGATTTCCAGGGCCTCAGCCAACCGGCTGCCGTCTCGAGCGCACTCGAGCGACATCTTGTAGTCACCCGTGATGGTGATGATTCCCTTGCGGCCCGACATCTTGAGCTTGAGGTAGGCGTAATGGGGGACTGCCATGAAGCTGACGAGGGCCAGCCGGCCCAACAGCGCATGGTAGGGACTTGCGGGGTCCACGACCTCGAACATCACCGGCTCGCGGTGGAAGTGGCCGGGTCTGCTGAAGAGGACGTCGAGCGTGATCTTGCCGACCGGGGAGCATCGTGTCGAGGTAGAGGATGTTGATGCTGCTGCTGCCATCTATCAGCACCCGCAAGAAGCGGCAATTCGTTCCTTGGTGGCGATGGTAGGGTCGAGGACCAGAGCGTAGCTGCCGGGAGTCGGCATCACGGCGGGGTGATTGGCCTGACTCCAAGTGACCGGCTTCTCCGACCAGTGCATGAACTGGGGAGTTGCCGGCATGGTGGCATTCACCTCACGACGAAGCTGGCATTGAGCGTGTTTGCCCATCTCTTCACTAGTGAAGATGACGTAGCCGCCGTCCTAGTTCGGGAACTGATCGTGGAGATGACCGTCGTTTTGGGCTGGAGCCGGAGCCGGCGCCGGGGCGGCAGCTGGGGCCGGGGCCGACGCGTGGACATGCAGCATGGGAGGAGCCGGAAGGCCGTCCCCCCGGGCCAATCGCTGTGAGAAGCTGCACTCCCGGAGCGTGTGTGTAGAGGGTTTGGCCCCTAAGTGGTTCTTGCAGGGGAGATCGAGCATTTGCTCGAAGGTGAGCTTCGGCTTCTAGGCAGCCTTGCTAGTGCGCTGGCGCTGGCTGGAAGGCTGGGCAGCCGGCTCCTGCTCCTCGATGGTATTGACCTGCCGGCTCCCGTAGTGGGGATCCAGCTGATCGTTCTTGCGTTTGTTGTTCTACGACTATCAGTTGTGTGCAGCCGGCCGGGACGCTGCCGGTGTTTTCGTCGCCTTGGCGGGCGGGGTCGTCTTGACCGGGATGGCTGAATCAGCCATGGCGTACTTGTCCCCCTTGGTCATGAGCTCGACAAGCGTGGCCAGCTCGGAGCATAGAAGCTTGTGCTTGAGAGGGGTGCCGTCTCGGCAGCCTTCGATGAAGTACTGCATGGCTTGTACCTCGTGCACCCCCTCCCAGGAGTTGCGGAGCTCGGCCCACCGAGTGAGGTAGTCACGGAGGGATTAGTCCGGCCCCTGAACGCACATGGCGAGCTCACAGGGATGGCCAGGCCACTTGTAGGTGTCGGTGAAGTTGCGGATGAAGGCCTCCTCGAAGTCCGTCCAAGTGTTGATGCTACCAACCGCCAGGCTATTGAGCCAGGTGCGGGCGGAGCCGATCAACATGAGGGCGCATAGCGAACGGCTACGCGCTTGTTCCCCCTGGCGATGCCAACCGCGATGGTGTAGTCGATCAGCCAGTCTTCGGGCTTGGCAGCCCCATTGTACTCCGGGGTGTCTCGAGGGAGCGTGAAGCTGGTCGGGAACGACTCGTTGCGGATCCGAGGGCCGAAACAGGATGGACCAATCGAGCCCTCCTCCTTGAGGAGGGCAGACTGCGTGAGGTAGTTGATGCGGTTGCGGGCGTTGTTCTCGCTGCGGGGGACACGCGGCCCGATCCGGGACGAGAGCTCGGGGCGGATGACGGGTGGAATCATCCGTTCCCGCTCGCACCGCGAGGGTGGAGTGTGCCCATGGCTGCGCCGGCTACCGGATGCCGGCGCTTCTTGGTGGCGACCGCTGCGAGGCGGATCGTTGGTGCGCCAGGTGCTAATAGCCGGCTGCTCGCTCCTCGGCATCTGGGAGGGTCAGGGGTAGTTTGTTCTGGCCCGGCGGTTGGAGATGCGAGGGAAGCTGGAGTGCTGAACCGGCTGACGGTCAGCGGTCCCCATGCCCTCGCGCTCAATCTGGGGGCCTCCGATGGCGGTGTCGCCCGACGCGAGCAGGCGCTGTTGCGCGTCGACGGCGTCGATGAGCTCCTCGATGTGGTGCTCGTGAGCGGCACATTCTTCACCCTCCAAGGTGGCCAAATCTGTGTAGGCCACCTTGAGGGCCCGTAAGTTGGTTGCGGGGGTGTCACGCACGGCCCCACGCCGGCTGGGCCTGGTGCTAGCCGGGGTGAGACCATAGATGGAAGCATATTCCCGCTAGGCGACCTCCATGCGGCGCCGCGTGGCCGCGAGGGCGGTGGCGTCCTCGAACAGGACGCGACGAGCCGCCTCGAGGTCTGCCGTAGTGGCGTCGGGGTTCGCCGTCGGGTGATAGGGGTGTTCAAGCCCCAGAGGACCACACCGAGCAGGTCGGAGATGCCGACGTGGGCAGCGGCAACGCTAGCCGCGGCCCGCACACGTCCGGAACCGGTGGAGGTGATGTCCATTGCCCCCACACGATCGTGGGAACCGCTGGACTGGGTCGCAGCGAGTGCCCCCACGGTCGTGGGAGGACCGACGCAGACGAGCACCTGCCCGGGGTACTCGTCCGCGGCCGGTGCCTCGGCAAGGCTGACCCTGCCGAAGCACTCGGTGAGCACGTCGATGTCGGCCGTGAGGTCGACGGAGTTGCCCGCAGGGCGTGCCAAGGCAAGCCCCACGAGCCCGCGGTTTCGCCTGGACGTGCGGCGGCGGCAGGGAATGGCGAGGGGTCCCGCCCGGAGCATGAATCCGGCCGGTGCCGCGTACGGCCCCATGGTGGGCGCCAACTGTCGTCGTTTTCTCACGAAAGATGCCATAGGGTGGCTTATCGTAGGTGGTTGGGGCCGGAAGACACCAACGGGCTCCGGGGTGCGAGATTGGGCATAAGTGGTGGTGACACGCAATGTACCCAGGTTCGGGACCCTCCGTGGGAGGTAACACCCCTAGTCCTGCTTGGTCTAGTTTGGATGGATGAGTACGAGTACAAGGGTGCTCCTGGAGCTGTGTCTAGGGGAGGAAGAAGGAGCTGCCGGCTCGTTTTCCTCCGTTGCTAGAGATGGTGTGAGGGGGAACCTCCATGTGGGTGCGTGTGTGGGCGATCGTCCGTCCCCGTTGCATGGGGGGCTAGGGGGGTTTTATAGGCCAACCCCCGGCCTTTATTATATGTTCTAAGTATAGGGATGGAGGGACCCGGCTGGCAGTCTCTTCGGCTGGCTAGGGGGTCCCGCCTTTCGCGCCGTCTTGTCGTCCGTGGGGTCCATCGGCTGAGCGGTCCTGTCTCTGCTGGGGCCCTCCAGCCGGCTCTGTGATTGGCCCTTGCCCACCTGCCGCGGCACGGGTCGCCCGGGAGGCGTCGCCTAGCGCCAGCCGACCGAAGTCTTTGGTACGGCCGGCCGCACTGTAGCCATGCCGAGGCAGGTAATCGAGTGGGCGAGGGCATGCCTGCACTGTTCCCTCACCCGGTCGCGCTTGGCAAGGTCAGTGGCCTGGACGGCCGGACTATAGCCATGCACCGCGGTGCGTCAGCGACCACTGTAGCGACAGGGCCGCCCGTCGTGCCGGTCGCGTTGTGTCGTCGTACCAGCGCGCAGCGGGACGGGACGTCACATGTCCGTCCCAGGGTCAATGGAGGAGGCGACCCAAAGGCAGCCGGCCGTGCCTAGCCGACCGAGGGTCGAGCCGTCTCCTCGACCAGCCGTTCGTGGCGCCAGCCGGCGGCAGATCGAGCCGGATGTCCTCCAGCCGGTCATGGGCAGCCGGTCGTGTAGTTTTCCTTCGAAGCGGGGAGGAGGATGACCCCGTTGCTTTGGCCTACCTGAGGGTAACAACCCCGTCAAGCTCGCCTTCCTATTTGCTGTCAAGGCGGGAGCCGATGGTGACGCACTGAGCGGGGTTGGCTGGGTCGAGCGGGATTTTCTTGGTGTCCTTGGACGACTGGAAGGAGGCCTCACCGACAGACTGCGAGGGGGGAGCCGGCACGGCCGGCTGGCAGGCAGCAAGGGCCACGAGCCTGTCGAGCTGCCGCTTCTCCTCGATGATTTCCTAGGCCTCGGCCAGCCGGCTGCCATCTTGAGCACACTCGATCGACATCTTGTAGTCACCCGTGATGGTGATGATTCCCTTGGGCCCCGGCATCTTGAGCTTGAGGTAGGCGTAATGGGGGACCGCCATGAACTTGACAAGGGCCGGCCAGCCCAACAACCCGTGACAGGGACTTGCGAGGTCCACGACCTTGAACAACACCGGCTCGCGGCGGAAGTGACCGGGTCCGCCGAAGAGACGACGAGCATGATCTTGCCGACAGGGGAGCAAGACTTCCCAGGCATGATGCCATGGAAGACCGTCCGGCTCGCCTGTAGGTCTTCTATCTTTAGCCCCAGCTTGTGCATCGTGTCGAGGTAAAGGATGTTGATGCTGCTGCCATCTACCAACACCCGTGAAAAGCGGCATGTGCGCTTCTCGGTGGCGTTGCTGGGGTCGAGGACCACGGCGTAGCTGTCGGGACTTGGCATCATGGCAGGATGATCTGCCCGGCTCCAGGTGGCCGGCTTCTCCGACCAGTGCATGAACTTGGGAGTTGCCGGCATGATGGCGTTCACCTCAGGATGGAGCTGGAGTTGAGCATGTTTCCTCGTCTCTTCACTTGTGAAGATGACGTAGCAACCGTCCTGGTTGGGGAACTGGTCATGAAGACAATCGTCGTTTTGGGACGGATCCGGAGCCGACGCCGGGGCGACAGCTGGGGCCGGCACGTGGGCAGGCGGCGCGGGAGGAGCCGGAAGGCCGTCCCCCGGGGCCAATCGCTGTGAGAAGCTGCACTGCCAGAGCGTGTGCGTAGAGGGTTTGGCCCCTGAGTGGTTCTTGCAGGGGAGGTCGAGCATCTGCTCAAAGGTGAGCTTCGGCTGTGAGGCAGCCTTGCCAGTGCGCTGGCGCTGGCTGGAAGACTGGACAGCCGGCTCCTGCTCCTCGATGGTGGCAACCTGCGGCTCCCGTAGCGGGGATCCGGCTGGTCGTTCTTGCATTTGTTGTTCTGCGGCTGCCGGTTGTCGGCAGCCATCCGGGACGTTGCTGGTGTCTTCGTCGCCTTGGCGGGCGGGGTCGTCTTGATCCGGATGTCCACCTTGGTCATGAGCTCGGCAAGCGTAGCTGGCTCGGAGCACAGAAGCTTGTGCTTGAGGGGGTGCCATCTCGACAGCCTTCGATGAAGTACTGTATGGCTTATACTTCGTGCACCCCCTCGCAGGAGTTGCAGAGGTCGGTCCATCGAGTGAGGTAGTCGTGGAGGGACTCATCCGGCCCTGAACGCACATGGCGAGTTCACGGGGTCGTCCTGGCCGCTTGTAGGTGCCAGTGGAGTTGCGGACGAAGTCTTCTTCGAAGTCCGTCCATGTGTTGATGCTGCCGGCCGCCAGGCTGTTGAGCCAGGTGCGGGCCAAGCCAATCAACATGAGGGGAGCATAGCGAACGGCTACACGCTTGTTCCCCCTAACGATGCTGATTGCGATGATGTAGTCGATCAACCTGTCCTCGGGCTTGGCAGCCCCGTTGTACTTCGGGGTGTCTCGGGGGAGCGTGAAGCCAGTTGGGAACGGTTCATTGCGGATCCGCGGTCCGAAACAGGCCGGGCCAATCAAGCCCTCCTCTTCGAGGAGGGCGGACAACACGAGTTGGTCGATGCGGTTGTGGGTGCCGTTCTCGCTGCAGGGGACGCGTGGCCCGATCCGGGCTGAGAGCTCGGGGCGGATGACAGGCTGAACCGATCGGTCCCGCTCACGCCGCGGGGGCAGAGTGTGCCCGCGGCTGCGCCGGCTGCCGGCCGTCGGCGCCTCGTGGCGGACGCTACGAGGCGTGTTGTTGGTGCGCTGGCCTGTTAACAGTCGGCTGCTCACTCCCTGGCAGTTGAGAGGGCCGGGGGTTACTTGCCTCGACCCGGCGGCCGAAGATGCGAGGGGAGCAGGAGTACTGAGCCGGCTGACGGCCAGCAGTCCCCGTGCCCTCGCGCTCGGGCCGGGGGCCTTCAGAGGCAGCGCCGCTAGCTACGAGCAGATGCTGCTGCGCATCAGTGGCGTCGATGAGGTCCTTGATGTGCCGCTCGCGGGTGGCACGTTCTTCACCCTCCAAAGTAGCTAAATCCTCATAGTTTACCTTGAGGGCCCGCAGGTTGGCTGCGGGGGTGTCGTAGACGGGCACCTTGCCGCCCAGGATTTCGGCGACCACGCGACCGTGGTCGCGCATAGCCCCACGCCGGCTGGGCTCAGTGCCAACCGGGGTGAGACCGTATGCGGAAGTGTATTCCCGCTGGGCGGCCTCCATGCGGCACAGCGTGGCCGTGAGGGCGGTGGTATCCTCGAACAGGACGCGGCGAGCCTCCTCGAGCTCGGCCGCGGCAGCATCAGGGTTTGCCGTCGGGGCAATAAGGGTGTTCAAGCCCCGGTGGGCCGCATCGAGCGGGTTGAAGGTACCGACGTGGGCCGCGGCGGCTTTAGCCTCGGCTCGCGCACGTCCGGAGGAGGTGGAGGAGATGATGGCCATTTCCCCCATGCGATCATGGGAGTTGCTGGACTGGGTCGCAGCAAGTGCGCCCACAGCCGTGGGCAGACCGGCGTAGACGAGCACCTGGCTGGGATACTCGTCAGCGGCTGGAGCTTCGTCGAGGCTGAGCCTACCGAAACGTCTGGTGAGCGCGTCGATGTCGAGCGCGAGGTCGATGGAGCTGCCCACAGGGCATGCCAGAGCAAGCCCCACGAGCCCGCGATTTCGCCTGGACGTGCGGCGACAGTGGGGAATGGCGAGGGGTCCCGCCCGGAGCATGAATCCGGCTGGCGCCACGTACGGCCCCACGATGGGCGCCAACTGTCGTCGTTTTCTCACGACAGATGCCATGGGTGGGCTTATCATAGGTGGTTGGGGCCGGAGGACGCCGACGGGCTTCGAGAGTGAGTTTAGGTACAAGCAGTGGTGACACACGATGTACCCAGGTTCAAGGCCCTCCATGGGAGGTAATACCCCTAGTCTTGCTTGGTCTAGTTTGATGGATGGATGTGTTTACAGGGTTGCTCCTGGAGCTGAGTCTAGAGGAGGAAGAGGGAGCAGCCGGCTCGCCTTCCTCCATTACCAAGTGTGAGAATATGGGAAGTGTCCCGTGGGTGCGCGCGTGAGAGTTGTCCCTCTCCATTGCATGGGGGGCTTGGGGGGTTTTATAGGCCAACCCCTCGACTTACAATATTCCTAAGGTACAAAGGTGGGGGGACCCGGCTGGCAGCCTCTTCGTCTGACCAGGGGGTCCCGCCCTTCGAGCCATCTCATCGCCTGTAGGGTCCATTGCCTGTGCGGTCTCGTCGCCTGCTGGGGCCCACCAACCGGCTCAGCGATTGGCCCTCACACACCTGCCACGGCACAGGCCGCCCGAGAGGCGTCGTCTAGTGCTAGCCGGCCAAAGTCTTCGATACGGCCGGCTGTACTGTAGCCACACCGGGGCAGGTAATCGAGTGGGCAGGGGCGTGACAACATTGTTTCCCCACCTAGTCGCGCTCGCCAAGGTCAGCGACCTAGACGGCCGGACTGTAGCCATGCGCACCCGTGCGTCAACGGCCACTGTGGATACAATGATGTCTATCATGAAGGTCACATCGTGTCGTCGTACCCATGCGCAGAGGGACGAGACGTTGCATGTCCGCCCCGAGGTCAACGGAGGAGGCGGCCCGGAGGCAACCGGCCGCGCCCAGCCGGCCGGGGGTCGAGCCGGCTCCTCGACCAGCCGTCCATGAGCCAGCCGACGATCGCTAGAGCCGACTGTGCTCTAGCCAATCGTATACTTTTTCTTTGAAGCGGGAAGGAGAACCCCGTTGCTTTGGCGTACCTAGGGGTAATAACCTCGTCACTCAACGAATAAACAAGACAAACGAAGAAGTGAAGACGGAAGACAAAGCCGCAGCCCGGCCGGCTGGCTGCTCCCGGCCGGCTGCGGGCTGCTGGCTGCTGGCTCCTCCTGTCTGGCTCCTCCAGTCCGGCTCCTCATGTCCAACTCCTCCTGTCCGGCTTCTCTAGTCCGGCTCCTCCTGGCCGGCTCCCCCTGGCCGACAGCCGGCTGCATCCTGACGAAGTTAGGTCTAGCGTCCCGTCGAACACGAGTTGACAACATTGTAGCTGACGGACTGCAGAGCCTGCCACCCCGCTAAAGTCGGGCACTATTGGCGAATAGTGCCCCGCTATGCACCCGTGACGCGTCACTTCACCGCGCTCCAATAGTGACGCACTGTAGCCTGCATCATGAGTCATATCACATGTCACCCTAAATAGTGTAATTAGGCCAGGTGGGCCACCCCTTGTCCCCTGGCCCTCCCTATATAAGAGGCACCAGGGGAGCTCACCCACGGGCATGCAAGCTCTCCAGGCTCTCCCCCATTCCTCTCATTTCCCCTCTCACTCTCACACGTGAGACCATGGAAGGGAGCAGCCAGCTCCCTCTTCCTCCTCAGATACAGCTCCAGGAGCAACCCTGTACTACAGATGCACCTCGTATACAAACATGCAGGAGTAGGGGTATTATCTCTCCAGAGAGCCCCGAACCTGGGTAAACCACCGCGTGCTACTCTCACACCCACGTCGGATATTCCGCTGTAGCCTTGCTTCACCCACGATAAGCCATCCCATGGCATCTGCCGTCCCGGGGCACCCCCCGTGAGAAAACGGAGACAAGGAGTGAGTATCTGATACTGCTGTTAACTACTTAACTTGGGTTTTACACACATGATTATGTGTTTCATAGTTCAAAATAACAGCAAAGTAACCCATCTAGCTGTTATAAGCATCTATTTGTTTTGTGTATACTTGCCCAAATTGTTGCCAGCAAACAATGCCCCCCATGATGAAGAACACACTCTCAAATTTTGCCCAAGATCCACATGATGGCCTAGCTATTCCCTGTAAAATTTCCCCACCAAATTGAAAGCACAAAAATGCCTCGTGTCTCGTAGCACCCCTATATTCAATGAGCAATAAGTTAGGACACCGGTGGTGACAGGGTTATTACCTCTGGGTAGGCCAAAGCAACGGGGTTCTCTCCCCCGCTTCAAGAAAAAAATACGTGGCCGTCTGCTTCCTGGCCGGCAGGCGTGCAACCGACTGGATCGAGGACGGCTGTCCCAGGAGCCGGCTCGGCCCCCGGCCGGCTGGGCACGGCCGTCTGCCTTCGGACCGCCTCCTCCGTTGACCATTGGGTGGACAGGCTCCCATCCCATCCCTCTGCACGCGGGTACGGTGACAAGACGGGACCCTCACGATGAGCCCCAATGTAGCCATAGTGACCGCTGACGCGCGGGTGCGCATGGCTACAGTCCAGCCGGTCGTACCGCTGACCTTGGTCGACCATGACCGGGCGGGGCAACAGTGCTGGCATGCCTCCGCCCACTCGATTACCTACTCCGGCGAGCCTACAATGCAGCCGGCCATACCGGAGACTTCGACCGGCTGGCGCAAGACGCCGCCGCCCGGGCGGCCCTTGCCGTAGCAGGTGGGCGCGGGCCAATCACGGAGCCGGCTGGCGGGCCCTAGTGGGCGATGGGACCACGCAGCCGGTGGACCCTACGGACGACGAGATGGCTCAAGGGGCGGGACCCCCTGGCCAGCCTGGTCCCCCATTCTATACCTTAAGAGTATTGTAAGCCGAGGGGTTGGCCTATAAAACCCCCCGAGCCCCCATGCAACGGGGAGGACGAATCTCACGCACACACACCCATGGGACACTTCCCACGCATTCACCCTCGTAGCAAAGGAAGGCGAGCCGGCTGCTCCCTCTTCCTCCTCTAGACAATAGCTCTAGGAGCAACCTTGTAACCATACCCATCCATCAACTTGACCAAGACGGACTAGGGGTGTTACCTCCCACGAAGGGCCCTGAACCTAGGTACATCGTGTGTCATCACCGCTTGTGCCTAATCCCGCACCCGAAGCCCGTCGGCGTCCTGCGGCCCCAACCACCTTCGATAAGCCTACCCATGACACCTGTCGTGAGAAAACAACGACATTTGGCGCCCACCATGGGGCCGTACGTGGTGCCGGCCGGATTCATGCTTCGAGCAAGACCCCTCGCCATTCCCCGCTGCCGCCACACGTCCATGCGAAACTGCAGGCTCATGGGGCTTGCTCCGACAGGCCCTGCGAGCAGCGTCATCGACCTCACACTCAACATGGACGCGCTCACCGAGCGCTTTGGCAGGCTAAGCCTTGACGAAGCGCCAGTCGCCGAGGAGTATCCTAGCCAGATAGTCAACTGTGTCGACCCGCCCACGGCTGTGGGCGCACTCGCTATGATCCAGTCCAGCGGCTCTCATGTCCGTGTGGGAGCGATGGCCATCATCTCCTCCACCTCCTCTAGTCGTGCGTGGGCCGAGGACGATGCCGCCACGAAAAGCATCGGCACCTTCGACCCGCTCGGCGCGGCCCTTCGGGGCCTGAGCACCCCCATCGCCCCGACGACGAACCCTGACGTCGCCACAGCCGAGTTGGAGGCGGCGAGCCGCCTCCTGTTCGAGGACGCCAGCGCCCTCATGGCCACACGATGTTGCATGGAGGCCGCTCAACGAGAGTACACCTCCACCTATGGTCTCACCCCGGCTGGCACTGAGCCCAACCGGCGTGGGGCTGTGCGCGACGGCGGTCACGTGGTCGCCGAAATCTTGGTTGGCAACATGCCCGTCTACGACACCCCCGTGGCCAACCTGCGGGCCACCAAGGTAGCCTACGAGGATTTGACTACCTTGGAGGGTGAGGAACGTGGCGCTCGTGAACGTCACATCAAATACCTTATCGACGCTGCCGACACACAGCGGCACCAGATCGCGGTGGGCGGCGCCGCCTTCGAAGGCCCCCGGCCCAAGCGCGAGGGCACATGGACCGCTGGCCATCAGCACTCCTGTTCCCCTCGCGCCTCCGGCCGCCGGTCGAGGCAAGCAACCCCCGACACTCTCAGCTGCAAGGGAACGAGCAGCCGGCTGTGAACAGTCGGCGCACCAACAACCCGCCTCGCAGCGGCCACCACCACGAGGTGCCAGTTGCCGGTAGCCGGCGCAGCCGTGGGCACACGCCGCCCCCACGGCACGAGCCGGAACGGTTGGTCCCGCCTATTATCCTTCCCGAACTCTCAGCCTGGCTCGGGCCGCGGGTCCCCCACACTGAGAATGACGCTCACCTCCGCATCGACCGGCTCACGCGGTAGGCCCTCCTCAAGGAGGAGGGCTCAATTGGCCCAGCGTGCTTCGGCCCTCGGATCCGCAACGAGTCGTTCTCGACTGGCTTCATGCTCCCCCGGGGCATTCCGAAATACAGCGGGGCCGCCAAACCCGAACACTGGCTGATCGACTACACCACCGCAGTCGGCATCGCTAGGGGGAACAAGCGTGTAGCCGTCTGCTATGCTCCCCTCATGCTGATCGGCTCGGCCCGCACCTGGCTCAACAGCAAGGCAGCCGGTAGCATCAATACCTGGACGGACTTCGAGGAAGCCTTTGTCCGCAACTTCACCAGCACCTACAAGCGGCAGGGCCACCCCCACGAAATAGCCATGTGCGTTCAGGGGCCGGCTGAGTCCCTTCGCGACTACCACACCCGATGGACCGAGCTCCACAACTCCTGTGAGGGGGTGCATGAGGTGCGAGTCATACAGTACTTCATCGAAGATTGTCGCGATGGCACTCCCCTCAAGCACAAAATCCTGTGCTCCAAGACGGCCACGCTAGCCGAGCTCATGACCAAGGCAGACAATTATGCCACGGCCGACTCCGCCATTAGGGTCAAGATGACCCCGCCTGCCAAGGCAACGCCGACGCTGGTGGCATCTCGACCGGCTGCCGACAACCGGCAGTCGCAGAACAACAAGCGCAAGAATGATCAGCCCAGCTCCCGCTATGGGAGCCGACAGGTTGCCACCATCAAGGAGCAGGAGCCGGCTGTCCAGTCTTCTAGCCAACGCCAGCGCACTAGCAAGGCTGCCTCGCAGCCCAAGCTCACGTTCGAGGAGATGCTCGACCTCCCCTGCAAGAATCACTCTAGGGCCAAGCCCTCCACGCACACGCTTCGGCAATGCAGCTTCTCACAACGACTGGCCCAGGGGGACGGCCTTCCGGCTCCCCCCTCACCGACTGCCCGCATGCCGGCCCCGGCCCCAGCTGCCGCCCCGGCGTCGGCTCCGGTCCAGCCCAAAACAACGGTCGCCTGCACGACCAGTTCCCCAACCAGGACGGTTGCTACATCGTCTTCACCAGTGAAGAGACGAGCAAACATGCTCAACGCCGGCTCCATCGTGAGGTGAATGCCACCATGTCGGCAACTCCCCAGTTCATGCACTGGTGGGAGAAGCCGGTCACCCGGAGCCGGGCAGATCACCGGCTGTGATGCCGAGTCTTGGCAGCTATGCCTTGGTCCTCAACCCCACCATCGCCACCGAGAAACACACCTGCCGCTTCACGCGGGTGTTGATTGATGGTGGCAGCAACATTAACATCCTCTACCCCGACATGATGTGCAAGGTGGGGCTGAAAATAGAAGACCTGCAAGCGAGCCGGACAGTTTTCCTCGGCATCGTGCCGGGAAAGTCCTGCTCTCCTGTCGGCAAGATCAAGCTTGACGTCGTCTTCGGTGGCCCCGGTCACTTCTGCCACGAGCCGGTGTTGTTCGAGGTAGTGGACCTCGAGAGTCCCTACCACGCGCTGCTGGGCCGACTGACCCTCGTCAAGTTCATGACGGTCCCCTACTATGCCTACCTCAAGCTCAAGATGTCGGGCCCCAAGGGAATCGTCACCATCGCGGGTGACTACAAGATGTCGCTCGAGTGCGCTCGATACGGCAGCGAGCTGGCCAAGGCCCTGGAGATAGCCGAGGAAAAGCGACAGCTCGACCAGCTCGTGGCCCTTGCTGCTAGCTAGCCGGCCGTGCCGGCTCCTCCGTCGCAGTCGATCGGCGAGGCCTCCTTCCAGCCGTCCAAGGACACCAAGCAGATCCCGCTCGACCCGGCCAACCCCGCACAATGCGCCACCATCGGCTCCCGCCTCGACAGCAAATAGGAAGGCGAGCTCGTCGACTTCCTCCGTGAGAATCGGGACATCTTCCCATGGCCCCCCAAGGACATGCCGGGTGTTTGGAGGAAGTTCGCCGAGCACAAATTACATGTCCGACCGGATGCCAAACCAGTCAAGCAACCCCTACGTTGTTTCTCTGAGGAGAAGCGGCACAGTATAGGAGAACAGATTGCCCAGCTACTCGCATCCGGCTTCATCTTGGAAGTTTTCCACCTGGACTGGCTAGCCAACCCAGTCCTGGTGCTGAAGAAGAACAAGACCTGGCGCATGTGCATCGACTACACCAGCCTGAACAAGGCATGCCCCAAGGACCCATTCGCCTTGCCGCGGATCGATCAAGTCATCGACTCCATGGCCGACTGCGATTTGCTGTCTTTCTTGGAAGCCTACTCCGGCTACCACCAGATCAAGCTGGACCCGGAGGACCGACTCAAGACCTCCTTCATCACGCCTTTCGGGGCCTATTGCTACATCACCATGTCCTTCGGCTTGAAGAACGCAGGCACCACCTTCCAGTTGTGCATGAAGAAGTGTCTCCTGCCTCAGATAGGCAGGAACGTCCACGTTTACGTCAATGACATCGTCGTCAAGACCAAGAAGCATTTCAGCCTCCTCGACGATCTCCGGCAGACCTTCACGAACCTGCGTGAGTAGAAGATCAAGCTCAACCAGGAGAAGTGCGTCTTCGGCGTCCCAGCCGGCCAGCTCCTGGGTTTCTTCGTGTCCACTCGCGACATCGAAGCCAACCCAGAGAAGATCAGCGCGATCGACCGCATGCCCAAACCGAACCGGCTTAGCAACGTCTAGAATTTCACCGGCTGCCTTGCCTCACTCAGCCGGTTCATCAACCAGCTGGGGGAAAAGGCCCTGCCCCTCTACGGGCTCCTTCGCAAGACAACTCTGGTCAATCCGGGCCACATGAAGAGGCCAGGCATGTTCGACCGGCCCGACGAAGCGGATGAGGCCTTTCGCGACCTCAAGCGGGCTCTCTCCCGTGTGCCCATCCTGGTCGCGCCGGCTGAGAAGGAGCCCTTGCTCGCCTACATCAGGGCAACCACACGCGTCATCAGTGTCGTCTTGGTGGTCGAGTGGCCAGAGGAAAGAAAATCCGTGCCGATCCAGCGCCCCGTCTACTACCTCAGCGAGGTCCTCTCCACCTCCAAGCAAAACTACCCCCACTACTAGAAGATGTGATACGACATTTACTTTGCCGCCAAGAAGGTCAAGCAGTACTTCCAGGAGCACACCATCATCGTGTTGAGCACGGCCCCGCTCGGTGAGATCATGAGCGGCCGGGAATCCACCGGCCGGATCGCCAAATGGTTCATCGCCCTCGCCGACCACGAGATCCGATACGAGCCACGTACCGCCATCAAGTCGCAGGTGTTGGCGACTTCCTCGTCGACTGGGCGGAGACCGAGTTCGTGCCGCCTCCCCCAGACTCCGCGCATTGGCGCATGCATTTTGACGGCTCAAAAATGAGGATCAGCCTAGGTGCCGGCATAGTCCTCTCCTCCCCAAAAGATGACTAGCTCAGGTACGCCCTCCAGATCCACTTCGCCGCCTACAACAACATGGCCGAATACGAGGCCATCATCCACGGCCATCGGGTCGCCAAGGAGATCGACATCCGGTGCATCCTATGCTTCGGCGACTCCGACCTCGTGGTGCAGCAGGTCTCTAGCGAATGGGACGCTAGGGACGCCAACATGGCCAGCTACCACTTCCTCGTACAACAACTCACCGGCTCCTTCGAAGGCTGTGAGTTCCACCACATCCCGTGGGCGGACAACGAGGCGGCCGATACACTAGCAAAGATCGGCTCCACCCGGCAGGCCATCCTAGCCAGCGTCTCCCTTGAGCGGGTGCTCAAACCATCGATCAAGCCTTCCACGGAGTCGGAGTCCATCTTCGTACCGGCCGACGCGGCCGGCCCATCGTCGGCTCCGGCCGCTCCCTCGGCATCTTCACCTCCGGCTCCTTCAACCTCGGCTGCCTTGCCGGCGCCGGCTCAGCCGGTCCAGCCGGCTTCGACGCCACGACAGTCATGATGGCAATCGATGCCCCTCTTGTCATCCCCAACTCGGGGGTATTCGAGCCGGCCCTGAGGGCTGGCGAGCCGGTCCCGGGGACTTGTCACCCTGGCCCCGGGGCTCCCGAGCTGGCCCCCGTCTCGGCTCCCTCGGGGGCTCCCAAATCGGCCCCCGTCTCAACTCCCTCGTGGGCCCAGCCCATCCTGGCGTTCCTTCTACGTGGTGAGCTCCCCCCGGATGAGGCCACAACAAGACAAATCCATTGCCGGGCTTCGGCCTATAGCATCATTAACAATGAGCTCATCCATCGCAGCACCACCGACGTCTTCGAGCGGTGCGTCGAGACGGAAGGGCCAGGAGATCCTCCTCGACATCCACCAGGGCGAGTGCGGGCATCACGCCGCTGCTAGAACCCTGGTGGCCAAGGATTTCCGTCATGGTTTCTACTGGTCAACTGCCCTGGAGGAGGCCAAGAAGTTGGTCGATGAGTGCAAAGGCTGCCAGCGCTTCAGCACGCAAAGCCCCCTACCGGTTTCAGCCCTCCAGACCATCCCCCTTCGTGGCCCTTCGTTGTCTAGGGGCTGGAAATGGTGGGACCCTTCAAAACCGCACGAGGCGGCATGCCACATCTGCTGATGGCCGTCGACAAATTCACCAAGTGGATCGAGGCCAGGCCAATCAAGAAGCTGGACGGCCCCACGACCGTCCGGTTCATCAATGACATCACGGTTCGCTACGGCATCCCCCATAGCATCATCACCGACAACGGCACGAACTTTACCAAGGGCGCTCTAGCGTGTTTCTGCTCCAAGCAGGGCATCCGGCTCGACCTGGCTTCCATCACTCATCCACAGTCAAACGACCAGGTCGAGTGGGCGAACGGCCTAATCCTATCCGGCATCAAGCCCCGGCTCGTAACGCCGTTGGTAAGGTCAGTCGGCTGTTGGGTCGACGAGCTGCCGGATGTCCTTTGGAGCCTTAGGACCACTCCCAACTGATCAACCCGCTACACGCCTTTGTTCCTTGTGTACGGGTCCAAGGCGATCATTCCCACCGACATCGAGTTCGACTCGCCTAGAGTTGCCCTATACACGGAAAAGGATGCAAAGGAGGCGAGAGAAGACGGCGTTGACCTACTTGAAGAAGCCCGCGAACTAGCCTTGAGCCGGATGACCATCTATCAGCAGAAGCTCCGGCACTACCATAGCAAGCGGATCCGGCCGCTCTCCTTCCGCGAAGGGGACCTGATGCTGAGGCGGATCCAGTGGACAGCCGGCCAGCAAAAGCTGTCCTCCCCATGGGAGGGCCCGTTCATCATCGGCAAGGCGCTGCACAACAACGTGTACTACCTAATAGACGCCCAGAAGCCGCAGAAGTGTAAGAGAGACGCCTCCGGCGAGGAGACGTAGCGTCCGTGGAACGCGGCGCTCCTACGCCCATTTTACTGCTGAAAACCAGTGTATGTATGTATCTCCCCCTCTTCGGAGTTTATGAATGCAATGTGCACCCCAGGCCAACTCTTGGGGCATGCCTTTTCCGTTTCCATTCAAGGTTTCATCACTCACCGGCTCCCGGACCCGGATCCCCGGCCCGAGGGTTCTCCGGCCGGTCCTAGGCCTCCTTCCGAAACCGACTAAGTAGTGTGAACCAAACAAGCCCTCCCACCCTCTTAGCTACAGACCGGCTCCCGGCTGTCCGGCTGACGGGGCCTTGAGGTGGCAAAACTTGGCGCACACAAAAAATTGGTTGCAAGGAGGTAGCCGGCTAGGTCTAGCCCTCACCTCTGCCACTCAACTTACCCAAAAGTCCCTCACGGTTCCCAAGTTCGAAACCGGCTCCCTCGAGCCGGACGCCCCGACCCAGCTACAGACCGGCTCTCGGCTGTCGGGGTGGCGGGGCTGAAACCAAAGGGGAAAAGGGACCGCACAGACAGAACCAAGGGGGCAAAAAAGGGATAAGGAAAAGTCGGCACGCACAATAAACAAGCACATCGTGCATCCAAAACACAAGTTAAAAATAGTAAAGGTCCATGGCCACACGTTCATTACAATACACCCCAGTGGGTGGACCTGAGTCTAACATGCAGAAAAAATAAAACACAAGTAAAGACGCCCAGGGGCTTAGGCTACCGGCGCGTCATGAGCCGGCGCGTCACCAGCCGGCCCGACGTTCGGCCCGGAAGAGGTCACGGCCTTCAGGTCGGCCTCCGTGGTCCCAGCCGTCTCGCCGCCACTATTAGTGCTGGAGTCAGTGCTCTCATCGGTGACCTCCTCGTCCTTCGAACGTCGGGGGGTTCCTGAAGGAGTCCTTGGCTACCGGCTCGCCATTCTCGCCAAGGGCTGGCAGGAGCTCGTCCGGGTCGACATACGAGGCGAGCTCGTTAGCCCGGCGGACAAGGTCAGGCTCGCGTGCCGCCTGCTCCTCCGTCGGCTTGTCCCGCATGGTGGCTAGCCGGTCCAGGTCGACGCCGTGGTATCACGACGTGATGAACCAGAGCACCATCTGCGTGCCGGCTCGAGCCGCTGACGCCTTCCAGACCTCGAGCCGGGCCACGACGTTCTCCAGCCACAAGGTGACGTGGCTCTCCGGAGCCCCACGACCCGGTCATAGGGCGGCAATAACCTCCTTGTCGGTCGTCTTCATCTGCTCCACGCTCCGCTCGAGGTGGACCAACCGGTTTTCTATGGCTAGCCCAAGCTCCGCCATGTCCCAACCGGCGTTCTCCTCGATGTTGCGCCCGCGCCCCCTGAGATATTCTTGGCACTCCTCGACGGCACGCTCAGAGCGGCGTTGGGTTTTCGGGAAGCGTCCTAAAGAAGAAAGGGAAAAATAAGAAGAAGGCAACTCAAGGGCAAGAAGAAAGCAGCCGACTGAAAAAGGAAAAACTAATACTTACGCTCGAAGGAGACGTCTATCTCGATGGCGAAGTGGAGTGCCAAGTCCAGCTCCGACGCCAGCGCTGCCTCCGCCTCAGCGAGGGAAACCTTGCGCTCCTCGAGCGTCTTCTCGAGGCGGGTCACCTTGCTCTGGAGGGCGGTGGTCCGTTGGGTGGCGTCTGCCGCCTCCTTGGAGGCCTTCTCCTTGGCCGCTGCCTCCCGCGCCACATCGGCTCTCAGGTGGTCTTGAGCCGCTTGCCCGTCCACCAGCACGACGCCTAGCCGGTCTCTCTCCTGGGTAATTGCTTGGACACTCTACGCTAGCCTGTCCCGCTCGGAGACCGCCCCGGCCTTCTCCTCCGAAAGGGTGGCCAGCTCCCCTGCGAAGCAAAACCGGCGTCAACAAGAAATTTCAGGCCCGGCCCGGCTGCCGAACAACCGGCCCGGCTCCTGGGGGCTACACACCCCCACGAGACAAACATACCTCGCACCCTCGACAGCTCCTCCTCCAACCGATAAAAGCCATGATTGTCACGGTTGTGGATGGCGACCGCCTCGTCGAATAGCTCATGCCACCGGGCGCTCCCAACCTGCCACAGGAGGCCAAAGTCAAAATAGGCACAAAGAGATCCGACTCGGCTGCCCCACAGCCGGTCAGCCGGTCCGCATCTCGGGGGCTACACACAGTGGGTGCGCTCATGCGCCCCCACTGAAAATGTTAACAAAGACACGCGAAGCTTACCTCCACGCGTCGCAGGGTGTTGTCGACTGCCTCTATGAATCGGGCCGGCTCCTCGCAGCACCGCTCCAGGACGCTCCCCAGCTCCCCAAATGCGAGGACCGGGCCGCCTGCCGGTGAAGGCAGGAGGGTAGGGACGCGCGCCAATGCCTCCCAGTCCCGGATCACGTCCAGCATGGACCTTCGGGTCCGTCTATCCTCAACACCCGTCCCATCATTCGTCACGGTGCCGGCTGTCGAGGGAGGTTTGATAACAGCGAGGGCACGGGAATCGGTTCCCGGTTGCCCCTCGCTCGGCGCTAGTGCCGTCTCCTCCTCCTGTCGGGCTTGGCGCGACGATCGCGACTGCCGATGCCTCTGTCTCCATGGCCGGCGCCTCCGGAGCCACCGAGACCTCCGGCACATTGACCTGGGCCGGCTCGACCGCTAGGCGGCTCACGTCCGGCACCACTGGCCGGGTCTCCTCGAGGGCCGGCTCCGTAGCCGCCGCCCCGGTCGGGCCGCCTCCTCCGAAGACGGGGGCACAGTCGGCTCCGTGGCCACCCCTCATGGCTCGCTTGACGGGGGCCTCGACATGCGAGTCGATTCCGCCAACGAATCGGACGCTCGCGTAGGGTCCGGGAACCTCCTCCGCCTCCGGCCGCTAGAGGTCCCCGAGCGCGAGGCCCCGCCTTGGGCTCCGGACTTCGTGGCCAGCAGTTCTGCGAGCATCCTCTTCTCCTTACGCTGCGTGGCCACGTGCTCGCAGGCCAGCCGGTCGGCGGCCTCTGTCGGGTCGACCATCAATTCCATGTCATGGAGTTCGATGGGGTGCCTGAAGCACATAGGGGTCAAACACCTGCAAACACACAACTTTGAGAGGAACCGACACAAGAGGAAGGTCACTTACCCAGTGACAATGGGCAAAGCCCATCTGGCACGCGCCGGCGGCTTTGACATGGTCGCCTTCACCCGCTTGCGGGCCGGCGGCGGGGCCGCCGATTCCTCCTGAGCTGGCCTCTTCGCCCGGCTGGTGGCTCCAACCGTCGGGGCACGAGCCGGCCGCTCCTCGCTCTGCCCGCGCTGGCCCTGCTAAACTAAGGGGGGAGCATTCAAGATTCGAACATCATCATCATCATATGTCCAATCCCTGATCGTGTCGCCGGGAGGGAACTCACCGGCTGCGCTGGGTGTTGGAAATATGCCCTAGAGGCAATAATAAATTAGTTATTATCATATTTCCTTGTACATGATAATCATTTATTATCCATGCTATAATTTTATTGATCGGAGACTTAGATGCATGTGTGGATACATAGACAAAATCATGTCCCTAATATGCCTCTAATAGACTAGCTCGTTGATCAAAGATGGTTAAGGTTTCCTAGCCATTGGCATGAGATGTCATTTGATAACGGGATCACATCACTAGGAGAATGATGGGATGGACAAGACCCAAACTACAAACGTAGCATATGATCGTGTCAGTTTAATGCTATTGTTTTCTACATGTCAAGTATCTGTTCCTATGACCATGAGATCATGCAACTCACTAACACCGGAGGAGTGCCTTGTGTGTATCAAACGTCGCAACGTAACTGGGTGACTATAAAGGTACTCTACAGGTATCTTCGAGGGTGTCTGTTGGGTTGGCATGGATCAAGACTGGAATTTGTTACTCCGTGTGAGGGAGAGGTATCTCATGGCCCACTCGGTAATATAACATCACAACAAGCCTTGCAAGCAATGTGACTGAGTGTTAGTTACGGGATCTTGTATTACAGAACGAGTAAAGAGACTTGCCGGTAACGAGGTTAAACTAGGTATGGAGATACCGATGATCAAATCGCGGGCAAGTAACATACCGAAGAACAAAGGGAACGTTATACGGGATTGACTGAATTCTTGACATAGAGGTTCGACCGATAAAGATCTTCGTAGAATATGTAGGAACCAATATGGTCATCCAGGGCCCGCTATTGGTTATTGACCGTAGAGGTTTCTCGGTCATGTCTACATAGTTCTCGAACCCGCAGGGTCTGCACACTTAAGGTTTGGTGACGTTTCTGTAGTATAGAGTTATGTATGGTGGTGACCGAAGGTTGTTCGGAGTCCCGGATGAGATCTAGGACGTCACGAGGAGCTCCGTAATGGTCC
This sequence comes from Hordeum marinum, assembly GCA_022496015.1. Lineage (NCBI taxonomy): Eukaryota > Viridiplantae > Streptophyta > Magnoliopsida > Poales > Poaceae > Hordeum > Hordeum marinum. The sequence continues at coordinate 145,672,971 of CM039678.1, forward strand.
GAAGGTAAAGATTGATATATAGGAAGTCCCATTTTGGCCACCGGAAAAGTTTCGGGCTAATCGGTAATGTACCGGGAGTGCGGGTAGTGTATCGGGAGACCACCGAGAGGGGTATTTCGACCCAAGAGGCTTCATGGGCTGTGGGAGAGTAAATACCAGCCTTTTGTGGGTCGTTGGAAGTCCCACACAAGGCCCATGCGGCTGGGAGAAAAAGCCTAAAGGGAAAAAGGTGGGAAAAGGCCGAAAAAGGAGGAATCCAAGTCCTACTAGGATTGGAGGAGGAGTCCTCCTCTCCTCCCCACTTTAGTCGACCCAAGGGCTGGATTTTTGGCAGCCAAGACTCCTCCTCCTCTCCTCCTATATATACTAGAGGATTTTATGGTTTTGGCACAGAATTTTCAGCCACGTGCTACCCGTTCCTCTAGTGCATAGTTTTCTCCTCTAGACCGGTTTTCTGTAGTGCTTAGGCGAAGCCCTGCCGGAATAGCTCCACCACCATTGCCGCAGCGCCGTCACGCTGTCGGAGAACTCTTCTACCTCTCCGCTCCCTCTTGCTGGATCAAGAAGGTGGAGATCGTCATCAAGCTGTACGTGTGCTGAACGCGGAGGTGTTGTCCGTTCGGCGTTAGATCGGAAGGACCGTGACGAGATCGCGGGACGGATCGTGATGAGATCGCGGGACGGATCATGATGAGTTCATAGGACGGATCGTGATGAGATCGCGGGACAGATCGTGATGAGTTCGTGGGACGAATCGTGATTGGATCGCGGGACGGATCGTGATGAGATCGCGAGACGCTCGGCCATTTGGATCAAGAAGACGTTCGACTACACCAACCGCGTTTCTTAACGCTTCCCGCTTAGTGATCTACAAGGGTATGTAGATCCACTCTCCCTCTCGTAGATGCTCATCACCATGGATAGATCTTGCGTGTGCGTAGGAAATTTTTTGTTTCCCATGCAACGTTTCCCAACAGTGGCATCATGTGCTAGGTCTATGTGTAGATGAGATCTCGAGTAGAACACAAAAGGTTTGTGGGCGTTGATGCTTAGATTGCTTCCTTCCTTGGTCGGATTTTGGTTCAGCGGTATTGTGAGATGAAGCGGCCCGGACCAACATTACTCGTACGCTTACGAGAGACCGGTTCCCTTGATCGCAACTTGTTGCATAGATGGCTTGTGGGTGCCAGTTTCTCTCACTTTAGTTGGATCGGATTAGACAAAGGCGGTCCTTGAGAAGGTTGAAAAGCAACTAGTGTATCACCGTTGTGGTTTTTGCGTAGATGAGAATTGTTCTTGCTAGATACCCGTATCAGCCACGTAAAACATGCAACAACAATTAGAGGACGTCTAACTTGTTTTTGCAGGGTATGTTGTGATGTGATATGGCCAATTACATGATGTGATATATGTGATGTATGAGATGATCATGTGATGTATAGATTATCACAACTTGCATGTCGATGAGTACGGCAACCGGCAGGATCCATAGGGTTGTTTTTAATTATTGTATGACCTGCGTGTCAATCATTAAGCGCTATGTAATGCTTTACTTTATCACTAAACGGTAGCAATAATATTAGAAGCATGGTGGGCACGACAACCCCGATGGCGACACGTTGATGGAGATCAAGATGATGGAGATCATGGTGTCATGCCGGTGACGATGGAGATCATGCCAGTGCTTTCATGATGGAGATCAAAAGCACAAGTTCATGGCCATATCATGTCACTTATGATTTGCATGTGATGTTAATCCTTTTATGCACATTGTTTTGCTTAGGACGACAGTAGCACTATAAGGTGATCCCTCACTTAAATTTCAAGATAAAATTGTGTTCTCCCCGACTGTGCACCGTTGCGAAAGTTCGTCGTGTTGAGACACCACGTGATGATCGGGTGTGATAGACTCTACGTTCACATACAACGGGTGTAAGCCAGTGTTGCACATGCAGAACACTCGGGTTAAACTTGACGACCTAGCATGTACAGACATGGCCTCGGAACAAAAGAGACCGAAAGGTCGAACATGAGTCATATAGTAGATATGATCAACATGATGATGTTCACCATTGTAACCACCTCAACTCACGTCATGATCGGACTTGAGTTGGTGAATTTGGATCATGTATCACTCGGATGACCGGAGGGATGTCAATTTGAGTGGGAGTTCTTAAGTAATATGATTAATTGAACTCATTATCATGAACATAGTCAGTAGTGTCTTTGCAAAATTATGTTGTAGATTATTAGCTCACACTGTAGCTCCCTTGAATTTTATATGTTCCTAGAGAAATAGAGTTGAAAGATGATGGTAGAAATATTGCGGACTGGCTCCGTGATCTGAGGATTGTCCTCATTGCTGCACAGAAGGCTTATGTCCTTAATGCATCGCTCGGTGCACCAACCCCTCTAGCGTTGTTTATAGATGTTGTGAACATCTGACAGGCACGTTTTGATAACTACTTGATAGTTTAGTGCGTCATGCATTACAGCTTAGAATTGAGGCTCCGAAACATTTTGAACGTCATGGAACATATGAGATATTCTAAGAGCTGAAATTAGGATCTCAGGCTCGTGCCCGTGTTGCGAGATATGAGATCTCCAACAAGATTCTTTGCCTGTAAGATGAAAGAGAATAGGTCAATCGTTGAGCATGTGCTCAGATTGTCTGGGTGCTACAATCGCTTGAATCGAGTGGGAGTTGATCTTCCACATAAGATAGTGATTGATATAGTTCTCCAAGTCACTGTCACTAAAGCTACTAGAACTTGGTGATGAACTATAAAACGCCAGGGATAGAAATAATGATCCCTGAGCTATTCGCGATGTTTGACACCGCGAAGGTAGAAATCGATAAGGAGCGTCAAAGTGTTGATGGTTAGTTAAAACCACTAGTTTCGAGAAGGGCAAGAGCAAGGAGGGAAACTTCATGGATATAAAGTCAGTTGCTGCTCCAGTGAAGCAACCCAAAGTTGAACTCAAACCCGAGACTAAGTGCTTCGATTATGAGGAGAGCAGTCGCTGAAGCGGAACAACCCTAGATACTTGGTAGATAAGAAGGCTGGCAAACGTCAACAGAAGTATATTTGATATACGTGTTATTGATGTGTACCTTGTTAGTACTCCTAGTAGCACCTGGGTATTGGATACCGGTTCGGTTGCTAAATGTTAGTAACTCGAAATAAAAGCTATGAAATAAACAGAGAACTAGCTAAGTGTGAGGTGATGATGTGTGTTGGAAATGTTTCCAAGGTTGATGTGATCAACATCGCACGCTCTCTCTACCTTCGAGATTAGTGACGAACCTAAAATAAATGTTATTTGGTGTTTTTTGCGTTGAGCATGAACGTGATTAGATCAGGTTCATTGCAACACGGTTATTCATTGAAGTTAGAGAATAATGGTTATTCTTTTTACATGAATAATACCTTCAATGGTCATGCACCCAGTAAGAATGGTTTGTTGAAACTTGATCGTAGTAATACACATGTTCATAACAATGATGCCAAAAAGATACAAAGTTAATAATAATAGTACCACATACTTATGGCACTGCCGCTAAATGTCATATTGGTATAAAACGCATGAAGAAACTCCATGCTGATGGATCTTTGGACTCATTCGATTTCGAATCGGTTGAGACATGCGAACCATGCCTCTTGGTCAAGATGACTAAGGACCCCATTTTCTATTTTGCTGAAGCGGGCAAGTGATTTATTGGAAATGATACATGTTGATGTATGCAATCCAATGAGTCTTGTAGCGTGCGGTGGATATCATTATTTTCTTACCTTCACTGATGATTTGAGTAGATATAGTGTATATTTACTTAATGAAACACAAGTCTGAATCGTTTGAAAGGTTCAAGCAAATTCAGAGTGAAGTTTAAGATCATCGTGACAAGAAGATAAATATGTTTGCGATATGATCGTGGAGGTGAATATCTAAGTTACGAGTTTGGCATACAACTTTAGACAATGTGAAAGCTGTTTTACAACTCACGCCACCTGGAACACCATAGTGTGATGGTGTATCCGAACATCATAGTCGTGCTCTATTGGATATGGTGCGTGCTATGATGTCTATTATCGTTTTGTTACTATAATTTTGGGGTTATGCATTAGAGACAACAACATTCACTTTAAATAGGGCACCATCTAAATCCGTTGAGATGACACCGTGTGAACTATGGTTTGATAGAAACCTAAGTTGTCATTTCTTAATGCTTGGGGCTACGACGCTTGTGTGGAAAATGTTTTCACCTAATGAGCTTGAACCCAAAGCGAACAAATGCATCTTCATAGAATACCCTAAGAAGAGTTGGGTGAACCTTCTATCTCAGATCCAAGCATAAAATGTTTGTTGCTAAAACTGGGCCCTTTCTCGAGAAAGGGTTTCTCTTGAAAGAATTGAGTGGGAGGAGGATAGAACTTGATGAGGTTATTTGAACCTCTGCTTCAACCAGAAATTAGCGCAGCGCAGAAAGATGTTTCTGTGAAGCCTACGTCAGTTGAAGAGGAAGTTAATGATGATGATCATGAAGCTTCGGATCAAGCTACTATCGACCTACAAGGAAAATAGAACTTGATGAGGTTATTGAACCTTTACTTCAACTAGAAAGTGACGCAGCACAGAAAGATGTTTCTGTGAAGCCTACGTCAGTTGAAGAGGAAGTTAATGATGATGATCATGAAGCTTCGGATCAAGTTACTATCGAACTTCGTAGGTCGACAAGGACAGGTACTGCTACTGAGCGGTACGACAACCCTGTCTTGAAGGTCATGTTGTTGGACAACGATGAACCTACGAACTATGGAGAAGCGATGATGGGCCCGGAAACCAACAAATGGTTGGAGGCCATGAAATCCGAGAAAGGATCCATGTATGAAAACAAAGTATAGACTTTGGTGGACTTGCTCGTTGGACGGCTGGTCATTAAAGTACAAATGGATCTTTAAAATGAAGACAGACGCTGATGGTAAATGTTACCATTTGTAAAGCTCGACTTGTTGCAAAGTAGTTTACGACAAGTTCAAAGAGTTGACTGCGATGAGACTTTCTCACTCGTAGCGATGCTAAAGTCTGTTGGAATTATGTTAGCAGTTGCTGCATTTTTCAATTATGAAATCCGGTAGATGGATGCCAAAACATCGTTTCCTGCCTTAAGGAAAGGTTGTATGAGATACAACCAGAAGGTTTTGTCAGTTCTAAGGATGCTAAAAGATGTGCGAGCTTCAATGATTCTTCTACGAACTAAAACAAGCATCTCAGAGTTGGAATATACACTTTGATCAGGCGATCAAAGTTTTTGAGTCTATACAAAGTTTATGAGAAACTTGTATTTGCAATAAAGTGAGTGGGAGCACTATAAGAGTTTCTGATAAGTATATGTGGATGACATATTGCTATTCGGAAATGATGTAGAATTTCTGGAGAGCATAAACGATTGTTTGAAAAGAGTTTTTCAAAGGAAGACCTGGATAAAGCTACCTAATTGTTGAACATCAAGATCTATAAAGATAGATCAAGATGTTTGATAAGACTTTCAATGAGTACATACCTTGACAAGATTTTGAAAGAGTTCAAAATGGATGAGTCAGAGAGAAGTGTTCTCGCCTGCTTTGTAAGGTGTGAAATTGAGTGAGACTCAAAGCTCGACCACGGCAGAAGAAAGAGAAAGGACGAATCTCGTCCCCTATGCCTTAGCCATAGGCTCTATATAGTATGCCATGCTGTGTACCGCACCTGTGTGTGTGCCTTGCCATGAGTCCGTCAAGGGGTACAAGAGTGATCCAGGAGTGGATCACTGGACAGCGGTCAAGATTATCCTTAGTAACTAACAGACTAAGGAGATGTTTCTCGATTATGGAGGTGATAAAGAGTTCGTCGTAAAGAGTCACGTCGATGCAAGCTTTAACACCAATTTGGATGACTCGTAGTAGCAATCTGGATACGTATAGTGGAGCAGCCATTTGGAATAGTACCAAGTGGAGTGTGGTAGCAGTGTTTTCGGTTTGACATAGAAATTTGGAAAGTACACACGGATCTGAATGTCACACACCCGTTGACTATAAGACCTCTCTCACATGCAAAGCATGATCGAGCCCCAGAACTCATTGGGTGTTAGATTCATAACAATGCGAATCAAATGGTGATGTGAACTAGATTATTGACTCTAGTGCAAGTGGGAGACTGTTGGAAATATGTCCTAGAGGCAATAATAAATTAGTTATTATCATATTTCCTTGTTCATGATAATCGTTTATTATCCATGCTATAATTGTATTGATCGGAGACTTAGATGCATGTGTGGATACATAGACAAAACCATGTCCCTAGTATGCCTCTAATAGACTAGCTCGTTGATCAAAGATGGTTAATGTTTCCTAGCCATTTGCATGAGATGTCATTTGATAACGGGATCACATCATTAGGAGAATGATGGGATGGACAAAACCCAAACTACAAACGTAGCATATGATCGTGTCAGTTTAATGCTATTGTTTTCTACATGTCAAGTATCTGTTCCTATGACCATGAGATCATGCAACTCACTAACACCGGAGGAGTGCCTTGTGTGTATTAAACATCGCAACGTAACTGGGTGACTATAAAGGTACTCTACAGGTATCTCCGAGGGTGTCTGTTGGGTTTGCATGGATCAAGACTGGAATTTGTTACTCCGTGTGACGGAGAGGTATCTCAGGGCCCACTCGGTAATACAACATCACAACAAGCCTTGTAAGCAATGTGACTAAGTGTTAGTTACGGGATCTTGTATTACGGAACGAGTAAAGAGACTTGCCGATAACGAGGTTGAACTAGGTATGGAGATACCGACGATCGAATCTCGGGCAAGTAACATACCGAAGAACAAAGGGAACGTTATACGGGATTGATTGAATTCTTGACATAGAGGTTCGACCGATAAAGATCTTCGTAGAATATGTAGGAACCAATATGATCATCCAGGGCCCGCTATTGGTTATTGACCGTAGAGGTGTCTCGGTCATGTCTACATAGTTCTCGAACCCGCAGGGTCTGCACACTTAAGGTTTGGTAACGTTTCGGTAGTATAGAGTTATGTATGGTGATGACCAAAGGTTGTTCGGAGTCCCGGATGAGATCCATGACGTCACGAGGAGCTCCGGAATGATCCGGAGGTAAAGATTGATATATAGGAAGTCCCATTTTAGTCGCCGAAAAAGTTTCGGGGTAATCGGTAATGTACCGGGAGTGCCGGTAGTGTACCGAGAGACCACCGGGAGGGGTATTTCGACCCAAGAGGCTTCATGGGCTGTGGGAGAGTAAATACCAGCCTTTTGTGGGCCGGTGAAAGTCCCACACAAGGCCCATGCGGCTGGGAGAAAAAGCCTAAAGGGAAAAAGGTGGGAAAAGGCAAAAAAAAGGGAGAAATCCTAGTCCTACTAGGATTGGAGGAGGAGTCCTCCTCTCCTCCCCACTTTGGTCGACCCAAGGGCTGGATTTTTGGCAGCCAAGACTCCTCCTCCTCTCCTCCTATATATACTAGAGGATTTTATGGTTTTGGCACAGAATTTTCAGCCACGTGCTACCCGTTCCTCTAGTGCATAGTTTCTCCTGTAGATCGGTTTTCTACAGTGCTTAGGCGAAGCCCTGCCGGAATAGCTCCACCACCATTGCCGCAGCGCCGTCACGCTGCCGGAGAACTCTCCTACCTCTCCGCTCGCTCTTGCTGGATCAAAAAGGCGAAGATCGTCATCAAGCTGTACGTGTGCTAAACGCGGAGGTGTCGTCCGTTTGGCGCTAGATCGGAAGGACCGTGACGAGATCGCAGGACGAATCGTGATGAGATCGCGGGACGGATCGTGATGAGTTCGCAGGACGGATCGTGATGAGATCGCGGGACGGATCGTGATGAGTTCGCAGGACGGATCGTGATGAGATCGCGGGACAGATCGTGATGAGTTCGTGGGACGGATCGTGATTGGATCGCGGGACGGATCGTGATGAGATCGCGGGACGCTCGGCGATTTGGATTTTGAAGACGTTCGACTAGACCAACCGCGTTTCTTAACGCTTCCCGCTTAGCGATCTACAAGGGTATGTAGATCCACTCTCCCTCTCGTTGATGCTCATCACCATGGATAGATCTTGCGTGTGCGTAGGAATTTTTTTGTTTCCCATGCAACGTTCCCCAACACTGGGCCCTCTGGCTCTCGGGTCGGCCGCCTCCTCGGCCTCCCCTGAGGAGTCGACCCCCTCTTCGGTCGGCCGCCTCAAAGATCTGGAGTTGCGGGCCGTCCGGCGTGTTCTACCGCACGAACAACTATGGTCAGCACAGAAAAGTAAGATCGGGCGCCGACTAGAGGGGTTCGAACAAGAAGGGCCACTTCGACGGAACGTACCAGGGGTGCTCGGTGGTGCCGGTCGTACGGTTCCTTGCCGAAGGTCCACGTCGCTGGCGCTAGCTTGAAGGTCGTGATGGCGTTCACCCGCTTCGCCACCTGAGCTGGCATCAGGTCGACGATCGTCAGCCGATAGGGCTCCCAACGGCCGGACATGTCACAGATCCGGTGTGGCCTCATCCGGAGAGGCAGCATCCGATGCGCGATGAAGGCAGCCACCAGATCGGAAGCGACCAGTCCTTTCCCGCTCCTCATCTCCACGAGCCGGCCGATCTCTTCAAGTGTGGTTCCGCACGGAGCGGTCCCCGACCAGTTCACCCCGGAGGACGGGGCGTTAACATACTCCAGCTGCAGGTCGGCGTTCTTCACGTAGAAGAATGTCCGGTGCTAGCCCTTGACGGAGTCGATGAGGCTGAAGTGCGGGAAGCGCGAACCACGACAGCACACCGCGTCGGCCCCGTAGGCGAACAGCTCCTCGGCGCTTTTCAACGCCTTGAGGTAGAACAACGCCTTGAAGAAGTCCACGAAGGGGAGCATCCCCAAATAGCCCTCGCACAGCTTCACGAAGCCCATAATATAAAGAATGGCATTGGGGCCGAGGTGGTGCGGCTGAAGGTCGAAGGTGTCCATCATGAGACGGAAGAAGTGGCTGATCGGTAACCCAAAGCCACGAGAGAAGTGGTAGGAGAAGACGACGAACTCCCTCGCTTGCGGCTCGAGCACCACCTTGTCGTCCGACGCGCGAGCAGTCACGCGCTCTGCCGACGACAGCATGCATGCACGGCGGAGCTCCGCGATGGTGGCCTCCGTGACAACGAAGCCGACCCAGCTCCCCGAGCGCCCTTTGGCAATTGCGATGGCGGGGCTGCGAGGGAGGGCGTGCGAGCGAGATGCACGACGACACAAGAGGGAGCGGCGAAGACGAAGGAGAGGAAGACAAGGGGCAAATGAGGCACGGGTGCTTCCGCCCTTTTTCCTCTCTTCCCTTTTAAATGAGGCCACGACCAAGGGAGGTGGGGTTAACTGTACCCACTCCCCAGGAATCTCCGCGCGCGTAGGCACTAAGGGTCGCAACCGTCGGTTCGGGGCGTAGAAGATCTCGGCCGGCGTCCCGAGGCCTACTGGGCTACGCTTGTGGCCTAGCGGGCTAAAACCAAGACGACGGACCGTCTGCCCGCGTGCGCAGGACCCACGACATCATTACTCACTGCGTGGTGCGCTGTGGGCCGTCCCGGGTCCCGGGGCGGCACGTCGGAACCTGAGGCGTCGGGAACGGCCGCCGACCCGGCTGGCTATTCGGCTTCGAGCCGGAGGCGGGCACCGCGAGGGGGAAGCCATCGGCTCCCCTCCATCTAGCGAACGCAGGCCCCCGCCGGCTTCGGGGACTACTGTCGGGGTTATTACCCCTAGGTAGGCCAAAGCAACGGGGTTCTTTCCCCCGCTTCAAGAAAAAATACGTGGCCGGCTGCTTCCCGGCCAGTTGGCGTGTGACCGGCAAGCGCGTTGCCGGCTAGATCGAGGACGACTGTCCCAAGAACCGGCTCGGCCCCCGGTCAGCTAGGCGCGGTCGGCTGCCTTTGGATCGCCTCCTCCGTTGACCCTTGGGCGGACAAGCTCCCGTCCCGTCCCTCTGCACGCGAGTACAACGACAAGGCGGGACCCCCATGATGAGCCTCAATGTAGCCACAGTGACCGCTGACGCGCGGGTGCGTATGGCTGTATTTCAGCCGGTCGTACTGCTAACCTTGGCCGACCGCGACTGGGCGAGGCAACAGTGCCGGCACGCCTTCGCCCACTCGATTACCTGCTCTGGCGTGGCTATAGTGCAGCCGGCCGTACCGGAGACTTCGGCCGGCTGGCGCAAGACTACGCTGCCCGGACGGCTCGTGCCGTAGCAGGTGGGCGCGGGCCAATCGCAAAGCCGGCTGATGGGCCCCAGCGGGCGATGGGACCACGCAGTCGATGAACCCTACGGGCGATGAGACGGCTCAAGGGGCGGAACCCCCTGGCCAGCTGGAGAAGCTGCCAGCCGGGTCTTCCCATTCTATACCTTAAGAGTATTGTAAGCCGAGGGGTTGGCCTATAAAACCCGCCGAGCCCCCATGCAACGGGGACGACGAATCTCACGCGCGCACACACACGGGACACTCCCCACGCATTCACCCTCGTAGCAAAGGAAGGCGAGCCGGCTGCTTCCTCTTCCTACTCTAGACAACATCTCTAGAAACAACCTTGTAAGCATACCCATCCATCAACTAGACCCAAGCAGGACTAGGGATGTTACCTCCCACGAAAGGCTCTGAACCTGTGTACATCGAGTGTCATCACCGCTTGTGCCTAATCCCGCAACCGGAACCCGTCGGCGTCCTCCGGCCCCAACCACCTTCGATAAACCTACCCATGATATCTATCGTGAGAAAACGACAGACAGGTAGTCGGATGGATCCTTCAGCAAAGCAACTAAACAGACAACAAATAATAACCATCCAAAATTAGCCACGGCAGTTGGTTGCTCGCTGCTCGACATGGAATTCATTTTACTCCAAGAATAAAAGCATAAAAATATAACCAACTGCAATAAATTTTCCATCTCTTACATTCGGCCGGTCAATGCATTGATCCATTTTTGAGTGTCAGGTGTCAAACGAAAAGAAACACGAACAGGTCTCTTCGACCAAAGGACAGCTAACAACATAGTTATACATGGATCATAGCGAGTGGCAGATAATAGTGCGGCATGACAAGTCACTAGATTAGTTATTTGCAAAGACATCATCGGTGGGAAAAGCATAAAAGCAGTGGGCATCCATCTGCGAATTTGTGGGATTAGATTACCTGCCCTATAACACATCAGGCTTCAAAAAAATGTTGCAAAACATATGTAGAAAGCAGTGGCTACACAAAAGAAAAAAAGTGTTTGAGTTTTCCAAACAAACTGAAGTTCAGTTACAGCCGGTTGCCTAAGTATGCATACAAATTGGAGTTCATTTATAGGAGGTGATCTCGCAGATTGCAGTTCTTGCAGATAAAGTAACAACCAAAGTTGCTGAATTCCCACACTGATTTGAATCCGCTCTATGTCCTAATTCCGTAATTCCTGAAAAAATCCGTAGTCTTAGCGCATCAGACTCCCCATAATCCACATAATTACCTAGTTATTGCCTGCGAAAAATTGCCCACCGATTCAAACAAAATGTCCCTAATTGCCTCTCAATCCTCCCTATAATCCACATAATTGCCTTGATGCTGCCTGCAGAATTGCCCAACGAATTTGATGGGAAAATATGAGCGCTCACCTTGCTACTCGCATGACATGAACGATGAACCACTTAGCTCCCTCGCCGCGCAAACGCCATGGTCGCGTGAGCTGTTCGAGATGGGGACATTTACCTCCTTACGCCGCGCGGGCGCGCCCCTGCCACGCTGCAGCCGCCAGAGCTGTCGATCCGAGCCGCTGATCCTGCTGTACGCGCGAGATCCTGCTCCTCCTCGCCGCACTTCTAGATCCCGAGCCGCTCGGCACCATTAGCTCTGCGGATCCGCACTCCCCTATCTCCAGCACCACCCGCCTTGGTGGCCCTGGAGCTCACCACCGCCGTCGACGTACGGCGAACCCTGTCGTTGTGGATCGAGGAGGAAGGGGATAGAGACCGGGGGGGCGAATCGTCAGGAGGTGAATGGAAGCCCACGGCGAAACGACAAAATCGGTTCCCATCGCGTCACCCTGCTCTCCAGTCTCCATCGCGTCATCCAGCGGCTCACACACGGCCGTTGGGAGACGCAAAATCGCGCGCACCTGTTTTCCAGCATGTGGGTATAAGTTTAGACTGTGCAAACCCATCTCCCTCTCGACCCGCATGCTCAATTCCACCAATTTTTTTCTTCTCTCAAAAACCGTGCACGCCAATAGTAAATTGCTAGTGGTTTTTTGGTTTTTGGCTATACAATATGAAATGAAAATAAAAGTGCTAGAAAGGGGACTTGAACCCAAGTCTATTCATTAGACTTTGAGCCCAATAACCAACTAAGCCACTTTTAGTTTATGTCTATTGTATATAAACAAGGTTATTTGAACATTTGTTTTTCTGTCATATCAGCAATAATATTTTTTTTTGCTTGGTAACTTTGGCATGACCAGCGTGATAACTATGACTTGAGCAACATGATAACTATACTATGATAAGCTTGTATGAGAAAGTCAATGACTATGCCATGAGAAACATGATAACTTTAGCATGGGATAGTAGTAACTTCACACTGGGGTATGATTCGACAAAAAAAAGTTATCGGGACATGTTTCAGTAACATTTTTCACATGGGTAAAAAGTCATCAATGGGTTGTATGTAAGTTATCGGGTGTCTAGTACGTAAATTACCATGCTATTTGCACTAGGTTATCAGGGCGTATTTGTAGAACTTTTCGCCTAAGAGCAAATACAATAGTGCTGAGTCAGCGGGCTGTAAGAAATAAACTAGTATATTGTTGCTTAGTTGGAGGAAAGAGGAGAGGAGAGAAAAGGTAAGCGGGCTCTTCGTGAAGAGCCAGTTCTAGCACGTGCTCCTAGACACTTTGTGAGAATGAAAGGTGGACCACATAATAAAAAAGTAGTATACCATTTTAATCAACTATTGTATATGTTAACTATAAGATGGGCTATAGATAACACGGCAATGGCTTATAGCCAGCTGCTGGCTATACTATTAACCATGCTCTAAGGTGAAAAGCTATCAATGCCTTTATATGTAAGTTATCAGGTTAATTGTACGTAAGTTATCATCTTATTTACGCAAAAATTAACGGGGGTATATTTTAACAACTTTTTCACTTCGGATGGTTAAAAAAATGGTATTTTATTTGAACTTGTCATGAGCCAAGTAGTGGGTGAGTTGGCTAGTGTGTTAAGATCTCAATGTTAAAATCTTGAGTTCAATTCTCAGCTTTAGCATAAGTTTTTAGGCTATAAAACTACAATATGGAAACTACTAGCATCAAGATTTGTTTCCAACATCTTTTTCTCCTAGTATAGTTATCATGGTGTTCATACCATATCTATCACGCTGGTCATGTCAAAGTTACCAAGCCAATCTTTATTATTTTTTTGGGGTTTTCGCTGTTCGAATCCCATCCTTGCCCGCCATGTGATCATGTTACCATGTTTTGGCTAAGTAAGTTATCTATGCTGATGTGCATAGATTACCATGCTAGTAGACATGAGTTACCAGGGAAAGCCGGTTCAATAACTTTTCCTCTGGTCAAAAAATTACCACACTGCGGCTAAGTAAAATTATCATCTCTATTGTGTGTATATTACCATGTTATTTTTTCATATAAGTTATCAGTGTTCGTTTGTCAACAACTTTTTTCTTGGGTCAAAAGTTATCATGATGTTTGCGGGTGAGTTATCAGCCACGATGAGCGTATATTGCCATGTATTTACATGAAAGTTGCCGGGGTATGTAATCAATAGCTCACCCACCCCGGGTATGTAAATTATCATGAACGTCAGCGTCTTCGAAAATCTTCCCACCAAATGCGCCATAAAATTAGCAACTCATTCAGATTTTTAATCTTTAAACAAATAGCCACTATGCATTAAATTCACTGTGTGGGTTGTTTTGCCAACAACAAAGTATAGGTGGGATGGTTAGTGTGGTAGTGTACATGCAGGAGGTCGGCTGGTCGAATCCAATCCTTGCCTGCCCCCTTTCTTTTTCTCCCCTGAAGCTGGTGTTCACTTTGGGCGGCGACCGTTCGATCCAGAATGGATGACATCCAAATCATGCCGCTAACTTCCAGTCGACTAGAAGTTTGCATTCTCGTATAAGTATATCCGAAGTCAAATTATCTCTACTTTGACCAAACTTATAGAGAAAAGTATCAACATTTATAATGTAAAATTAATATTGTTAGATTCATTATGAAATGTAGTTACATAATATATATATATATTTGATATTTTACATGTTGATTTTTTTAATATAAATTTGGTCAAACTTCGCAAAGTTTGACCTGGCACAAATCTAATACGCGGATTAAAAATGACCGGAGGAAGTACATATATATACCTTCGCGCCTCTAATGCCTGCAAAATCATCTATAAATTGATGGGTTTGCGCTAGCTTGCTTCGACGCTATGGGAGAAAATTACACGATGGTACCACATTTGAGACAGTGTTGGTGGATTGGTATCAAGATTGATATTTTTTACGTGTCAATACCAAGTCTTGGGCTGTAAGTTGAAAATCGAACTAAAATGTGTGTTTGGACGTATTGACGTCGAAACTGAGGACTGGCCCCGCGCATCAGGCGCCAAGCTGGCCAACCAGCACGCGTCAGCGCGTTGACTAGGACTGGTTCGGCTCGAACGGCGCATGGCTTTAAGCACGTCCGATTGGCCTCCTCGCTCCTGTCTCCCTCCGCGTCGCTGCTCTCTTCCTCCTCTCTCCTGTCTCCCTCCACGTCGCTGCTCTCTTCCTCCATGCTCCTGTCTCCCTCCCCACCGCTTGCGTCGTCGCCCGCAGCACCACCACCGCCATGGTTTTTGAAGACGAAAGCCGTGATGACAAGTCTAGCCCGTCGTACATGAACTCCGTTAGTTCCAGCGGCGGGCTTAATCAGGTCATTTCACTTGAGCTAGGTTTAGGGTTTTAGATTAGTTTTTTTAGATTTGGGTGATTTAGCTAGGTTTTGAAGTGGGCATTGTGTTCGTACGAGCTTGTGCAGGCTCCTTTCAGCCTTGAAGATCCCAATTACAATGGGATTGAGCTCATATCATGGTCTTCTATGAGAAGCACGACAAGGCATCGGAGATGCTTGTTGCCTTTGAAGGAATAGACACAGGCAGAAGGTTCTTAGCATGTGCAAAACTAGTTTGTTCCATTCATGTAGCAAGTGCTCTTGTAGTGATGCAAAATATGCTTTTTTCGTGATGCACTTGTAGTGATGCAGTTGTACTGATCTAGGTAGTGCAAATGCTCTTGTAGTGATGCAGTTGTACTGATCTAGGTAGTGCAAATGCTCTTGTAGTGATGCAAAATATGGTTGTAGTGATTACACTATGTAGTGCATATGATCTTGTAGTGATGCAAAATATTTAGTTCAATGGTAGTTATATTTTGTAGTGTATATACTCTTGTTCTGATTACATTATATTTTGTATGGTAGTTATACGTTGGAGCTTGCTCTTGTTTTGTAGGTGAGTACCAAAATGTAGTTAAAATCTTTAGTTGAATGTTGCTATAATTTTGGGATGGACATTCTGTTATTTTGTGGGTAGGTACAATTACCAATGTAGGTATGGTACTGTTCATTTGTAGTGCTCTTGCTCTTCTACTCTATTTACCTAGGGTATGAACTCACTTGCTCTTCTTGCGCTTTTTGTAGTAAGGTGATAATTGTGGGTTTGTTGAATGGGTTGATCAGGAGTGCCCCCCAACAATGGACAATGCATTGTTGAAGCTGTGGGAAATGGTTGAAGATAGAAAGAGTGCTAGGGCGAGTGATAATCTTGAAAGTGCTTTAACTATTCACCATCTGACAGCAGATAAGAACACTCTGGAGGCCAACTATGACAAGTTAGTTAAAGATGTGCATGAACTTATGAATTTCCAGGAGGAAAGGGTGCTGGATTTCAGTTATCTATAGTCTAACCTAACATATCAGCAGTAATGCAGAAGTGAAATGGTGGCTGACATGAAGGGAGATATGGCAAAGAAAGATGCAGATCACCAGCATCTTAATGAGAAGTGTCAACTCCTGGTTAATCTAACAAGAGCTCAAGCAACTGTCATCTAGAACCTGAAGTAAGCTATGAAAGAGAAGGAATTGCTGAGTGAAGGTAGGATGAAATTTGAGTCTCAGAATGTAGATCTCACAAAGTCTGAGGAGAATCTCACCCAAGGGAAGCTAGAGTTGAAGCTTCAGGTTGCTGATCTGCTTAAGGGAAAGGAAAAGCATGTTGAAGAGAAGGGCCAACTAAAGCTTCAGATTGCCGAGCTCATGGAGGGAGAGGAGAAACTCAAGTAGAATATCAAGGGGATCCAGGCCATCCTAGAGAAACGAACAAGATGAATATGAGATTAGTGGGCATTGCTAACCTTTTGGGTAGGATGGTTCTATAATGACCTAGTATCTTTGAATTATGGTTGTGTATTGTATGGTTGTAGTAATTGTGAACTCTGGTTGTGTATATATCTAGTAGTTATGCTAGCTATTCATCCTTTTGTGACCAAAGGATGAAGTATGCATGTCAACTCCACTATGTATTGCTGAACTCCACTATGTATTGTTGAAATCCACTATGTATCGTGTGCTATGATTGCTAGACTAGAAATTACGAGATATCATGCTTTAGGAGATGGATTAGATATAGTAGATGCTTATGTTATAGTTCCTCAACATTATGTTGATTATGGGATTAGTTGTTTATAGTGTCTCAATATTATGTTGATTATGGGTTTGGTGGTTCCGTCGACCCCTAGGCCACGATTAACCCTAAGTGGTAGGTTTTGGTGGTTGTGTCGACCTCGAGCCACCATTAACCCTAAGTGGTAGCTTTTGGTGGTTTCGTCGACCCCAAGCCACCATTAACCCTAAGCGGTAGGTTTTGGTGGTTCCTTCGACCCCGAGCCACCATTAACCCTAAGTGACATTAATCTATCAGCGTTATATATATCCAGAAATGACATTAATTCACATAACAACAATGGTCAAATAGACTTAGTAGTGGCATCAAACCATCAAGTGACATTAAAGCATCAACATATCCATAACTGCCAACACAAACCATCAAGTTATCCATCAAGAGATGCATACACAAACAATCAAGTAGACTTAGCAGTGGCATCAAACCAAAATAAAACAGATTGTAGCATTAGCAGAAGTTTACATGGCACATCAGGCCATTCAGTGGTTTCCAGTAGCTGAGAAATAGGCCATCCAACGAGTGTGTGTACCGCCACTAGGTGGAAGAGCAATCGAATTTGAGGCAGCATACTGCCTTGGGGCAGAGAATGGCCTTGAAGTACCAGCAGCACCTGTTGCAGATCTTGAAGATTGAGGCACAATATCACCTGTTGTAGAAGATGCTCTTCTAATTCCTCTTCCCACCAGTAGCCCTTCTTCCACCACCTCTACCAGCACCACTTCCAGTTCATCTTCCAGATCTTGGAGCAAGAGGAGCTATTGGTGTTAGATTTGCAGCACCACTACCAGCACCACTTCTAGTTCCTCTTCCAGATCTTGAAGAAGGAGAATATCTTGTTGTTGCACTTGCAACACCACTACCAGTACCACTTCCAGATCTTTCTCTAGCAGTAGGAGCTCTTGGTGTTGGATTTGCAGCACCACTACTAGATGAGGAGCTCTCAGTGTTGGTGCAGGAGCTCTTTCTTATGAATTCCTTGCAATAGGCTTGGAAAACAATTCATAGGAAAAACAATTAATAGTACTACAAGTAATAAATGAACAAGGAAATAGTAATTTACAAAAAATCAAACTGAAGTACTAGTTGAAAGGGAATTACCACATGCTTGTTCTTTCTCAAGGCCAACTCAGGTTTCAACTGTTTCAGACAGCTTGTGTATCTAATCCCTTGTAATCCACAATTACTACAAGTTATAGTCCCAATTCTTGAAGTGTCCTCTGACTTTGGAACTTCAAATCTTCCATTGATCCTCTTCTCTTTCTCTATTCCTTTCTTCACTTTAAATGCAGGTGGTTCTATGTCTGGACCAGGGGTCTTTGTCCAATCATGTTCATGAGGGATTGGATATATCATTGGTTCATATGCAGCTAAATACAATGGTTTCTTGAAGAATTTACTAACATAGTCCCGTCGAGAACTTTTCCCCTTGTTAATTGCCGAGATGGCATGGTTGGATGGGATGCTGACACGCAACTTCTCCCTAGGTGGTTTTGATAATTAATAACAACATATATTTCATTGGACTAATGTTTCCACTAAGTATATTTTAGGAAAAAGTTCAGTGTTTGATTGCCAAAGGATTGTGAGGAGACCCCAAGAAGCAAGGAATAGGATTGGCCAAGCTACAAGCATGAAGACTCTACATTTTGCTTTGTGAGAAATCACTTTGAGTCCACAAGAAAGCCAATACTATCAAAGGGGGGTGAGGTAATAATGGTGAATGAAATGCTCAAAATGAACAAGTGTTATTCACCAAAAACACTCACAAGCTCTCCCACAAATATTTTTTCCTAGATCCTACCACTCAAAATCGATGCCACCAACAATATCCTATCGACTACACCGAGTCAAAACCTGTAACAGCCCGGGACCGACACTCCAATAGATTCCCTTTTTATTCCATTGTCATCTTGTGTTTCGTTTGGTTGTTGCATTCATCATCGCATCATTCACATTATTAGCATAGCATCGTCACTCGTTTTCGAAAACTTGCATCCGTTCGTAGTTGCCGGTTCTCTCTGTTCGTGTCATCGTCCGTTTTGAGACCAACCACACACGCACGCGCCCATGACGTTGCAAAAATTATTGTTTTTAAAGTGCATTTAAAATATTCTCGGATTGGGTCGAAAGTCGGCGTGCGGTCTTGTTATATTGTAGGTAGACCGCCTGCCAAATTTTGTCGCATTTCGAGTTCGTTTGATACCCCAACGGTCGACCGTAGCGACACCATCATCGGTCTAATTATCGGTCATTTTTTGTTGATAAAATCATGTGCCGGGCCGCACCATCTCTCTCTCATGTCATCCCAATGCAACTACACAGCCCACAGCCCAACTAGCCCCCCTCCGCTTCCAGAACGCCCGATCGAGATCCGACGGTCTGAAAACGGAGCAAATCAGCTAACCCTAACCCCCTTCCCTATTTAAGCAGCCTACCCTATCCAATTTTGACCTTAACCCTAGGCTCGCTTTGAAAATCGTGCTCTCCAGCCTCCACAACCTCGCTCCTCCTCGTGCAGGTCCGCCAGGAGCCCGGTCAAGGCCCACCCGAGCCCATCTGGGCCGGAGGCGCCTGCGCCGTCGCTTGGCTCCCCCGAGCTCGCCCCCGGCTCCTCCCAAGCTCCTGAGCCGCCATGCAGCCCGCATCCCTACCGCAGGGCCTCGCCTCAACCCCGCCAGAGCTGCATGTCGCCGACATCTGAGCCGCCCCGCCGCCAGGACGGAGCCGCCACTGCCCCTCGCGCCCCCGTGCTCCCCATCTTCCCCAATGCGGGAGGTACTCCCGATCTGCCACGATGGCGTCGAGGTCACCTCGCCCCTCCAGGAAGATGGCCACCGTCAGGAGGGTTCTGCCGCCCCTAAGCCTCGCCGGATCCATGTCTCCGCCTCCTCATGTCGTCGTACCTTCTCCCGCTAGCACCCCCAGCCTCGCATGCCCATGGCGCCACTGCTTCGCCTCTGCTCGGGCACGGGAGCCTCTACAGGGATGAGCGCCCGTTGACCCGTGCATGGATCGCACCTTCCCCAAGGCCCAGTGCCCCAAGCTTGCCCAAGCCAAGCCGCCGCCGACATGGGCTTGGCCCATAGTGGTGAGCGCCCCTAAATCCCGCTCATGCGCTGTTTCGCTATCCGTCACCAGTTGTTGTTGTCGGGCTAGTTAGATTTGGCCCGTGAGCATTTTTTCAGTCTCTGCGAATTTGTCTATTATCTAGTGAATAACAGGATTGCAGAAAACCCACTAGACCTCATGCATTCAAGAGCTTCTCAACGGGCATCGGATTAAAAAACTTTATATATGAAACTTGTCTAAAATTTTGTGTAGATTCACAATATCCAATTTTCAACTGTGTTTAAAATGATTAAATTGCTGTTTTCATGTAATTTGCATAAATGCCATGCTAAAATGAATTATTTCGTAACTTTTGAACCATAGCTCTGATTAAAATGTTTTACATATGTAACTTGACTAGAAAACGTGTAGAATCTCATGCCACACTCTATTTCCATGTTTAATAAATATAAAAATGTGTTAGCACAGATCTGCACCAAATTCATATTATGCTTATAAGGACGTTTCGGAAATACTATAACTTGTTTTCGGCCTCATTTAAAATGCCTAGATGTTGTAGTTGTTTATGCTTCACCTCTTGCCATGTTTGACAACATGTAACATTGATGTGTACCTAAACGGGAGTGAATTAAGTAATTCAAATGTGGAGTTTCGTCAATATGCAACTCGTTGCATATTGAGCTTCACTTAATGTGTAGAAGTGGATTGTTGTGCTTGCCATGCCTTGCATAATTAAACCGAACATGCATCATATCTGTTTGTGCATCATGTCATGCATATGTTGTGGTGTACCGTGTGTTGATTGTTGTTTTCGGATTGTTACTTCTCGATAGAGTTTCGAAAGCATTCGGAGTTTGAGGATTTATTCGACTACGTTGGCTCGTCTTCTTCGTGGATTCGTTCTTCTTCCAAGCGGGATCTCAGGCAAGATGACACATTTCCCTGGATACCACTACTATCATTGCTATGCTAGTTGTCCCGCTTTTATCATTATGTCACGCTACCTACCACTTGTTTGACAAGCCTCCCAACATTGCCATGATAAGCCTCTAACCCCTCCACATCCCAGCAAACCTTTGTTTGGCTATGCTACCGCTTGGTCAACCCTTCTTATAGCGTTACTAGCTGCAGGTGCAATTACTTCCATGTGTTAACATGGACATTCTTTTGTTATCACAATATTATTGCTATTTAATATAATGCACATATGTAGTTGGTAAAAGGTGGAAGGCTTGGCCTTTTGCTTGGTGTTTTGTTCCATCTTTGCCGCCCTAGTTACTTGTGAACCAGTGTTATGTTCCATATTGAGCGCTCCTAACATGCTCGGGGTTGTTATGGGGACCCCCTTGATTTTCGTTTTAGGATAAAACTTGTTTGGCAAGGCCCAATATTGATACTACATTTGCCTAATAACTAATAAAATGCATAGGGACCCACCGACACCCGCGGATAATTTAATCAACCCCCGGGCCAGTGCTCCTCATGAGTGTTGGTCCAAAATAGTGTTGGAAATATGCCCTAGAGGCAATAATAAATTAGTTATTATCATATTTCCTTGTTCGTGATAATCGTTTATTATCCATGCTATAATTGTATTGATCGGAAACTCAGATACATGTGTGGATACTTAGACAACACCATGTCCCTAGTATGCCTCTAGTAGACTAGCTCGTTGATCAAAAGATGGTTAAGGTTTCCTAGCCATGGACATGAGATGTCATTTGATAACGGGATCACATCATTAGGAGAATGATGTGATGGACAAGACCCAAACTACAAACGTAGCATATGATCGTGTCAGTTTATTGCTACTGTTTTCTGCATGTCAAGTATATGTTCCTATGACCATGAGATCATGCAACTCACGGATATCGGAGGAGTGCCTTGTGTGTATCAAACATCGCAACGTAACTGGGTGACTATAAAGGTGCTCTACAGGTATCTCCGATGGTGACTGTTGAGTTGGCATGGATCGAGACTGGGATTTGTTACTCCGTGTGATAGAGAGGTATCTCGGGGCCCACTCGGTAATGTGACTAATTGTTAGTTGCGGGATCTTGTATTACGGAACGAGTAAAGAGACTTGCCGGTAACGAGATTGAACTAGGTATGGAGATACCGATGATCGAATCTCGGGCAAGTAACATACCGAAGAACAAAGGGAACGTTATACGGGATTAACTGAATCCTTGACATAGAGGTTCGACCGATAAAGATCTTCGTAGAATATGTAGGAACCAATGTGGACGTACAGGTCCCGCCATTGGTTATTGACCGTAGAGGTGTCTTGGTCATGTCTACATAGTTCTCGAACCCGCAGGGTCTGCACACTTAAGGTTCGGTGACGTTTCGGTAGTGTAGAGTTATGTATGATGGTGACCGAAGTTTGTTCGGAGTCCCGGATGAGATCCCGGACATCACGAGGAGCTCCGGAATGGTCCGGAGGTAAAGATTCATATATAGGATGTCCCAGTTTGGTCGCCGGAAAAGTTTCGGGCTCATCGGTAGTGTACCGGGAGTGCCGGTAGTGTACCGGGGGACCTCCGGAAGGGGTATTTCGACCCCAAGAGGTCCATGGGATGTGGTAGAATAATAACCAGCCCTTAGTGGGCTGGGAAAACAGCCACAAAGGCCCATGGCGCAGGAGAGAAAGTCCTAAAGCAAAAAGTGGAAAATCAGCCAATAGGAGGCAATCCTACTCCAACTAGGATTGGAGGTGAAGTAGGATTGCTCCCACCTCCTATTTCGGCCGACCCAAAGGCCTTGGATGCCTCTCCTCTCCTCTCCTCCTATATATACTAGTGTATTGGGTGGTTTTTGGACAGAATTTCCGGCCACGTGCTACCCGTTTCACCGGTGCACAGTTTCTCCTCTAGATCGGTTTTCCGCAGCGCTTAGGCGAAGCCCTACCGGAATCACTCCACCACCATCACCGGAGCGCCGTCACACTGCCGGTGAACTCTCTCTCCTCTCCAACTCCTCTCGCTGGATTGAGACGGTGGAGATCATCATCAAGCTGCACGTGTGCTGAACGCGGAGGTGCCGTCCGTTCGGCGCTAGATCGGAAGGACCGTGATCGAGATCGCGAGACGGTTCGTGATGTGATCACGGAACGGATCGTGATGAGTTCGTGGGACAGATCGTGATCAAGATCATGAGATGGATCGTGATGAGTTCACGGGACGGATCATGATGTGTTCGTGGGACGGTTCGTGATTGGATCGCGGGACGCTCGGCGATTTGGATCACGAAGAAGTTCGACTACACCAACCGCGTTTCTTAGCGCTTCCCGCTTAGCGATCTACAAGGGTACGTAGATCCACTCTCCCTCTCATAGATGCTCATCACCATGGATAGGTTTGCGTGTGCGTAGGAAATTTTTTGTTTCCCATGCAACGTTCCCCAACAGTGGCATCATGAGCTAGGTTGATGGTTCGATGAGATCTCGAGTAGAACACAAAAGGTTTGTGGGCGTTGATGCTTAGATTGCTTCCTCCCTTGGTCGTATTTTGGTTCAGCGGGATTGTGAGATGAAGCGGCCCGGACCAACATTACTCGTACGCTTACGAGAGACCGGTTCGCTCGACGCAACTTGTTGCCTAGATGGTTTGCGGGTGACAGTTTCTCTCACTTTAGTTGGATCAGATTCGACAAAGGCGGTCCTTGAGAAGGTTGAAAAGCAAACTAGTGTATCACCATTGTGGTTTATGCGTAGGTGAGAATTGTTCTTTCTAGATACCGTAGCAGCCACGTAAAACATGCAACAACAATTAGAGGACGTCTAACTTGTTTTTGCAGGGTATGTTGTGATATGATATGGCCAATTACATGATGTGATATATGTGATGTATGAGATGATCATGTGATGTATAGATTATCACGACTTGCATGTCGATGAATACGGCAACCGGAAGGAGCCATAGGGTTGTCTTTAATTATTGTATGACGTGTGTGTCAATCATTAAGCGTTGTGTAATGCTTTACTTTATCGCTAAACGGTAGCAATAGTAGTAGATGCATGCAGGGCGTGATAACCCCGATGGCGACACATTGATGGAGATCAAGATGATGGAGATCATGGTGTCATGCCGGTGACGATGGAGATCATGCCGGTGCTTTCTAGATGGAGATCAAAAGCACAAGTTCATGGCCATATCATGTCACTTATGATTTGGAGGTGATGTTAATCCTTTTTATGCACCTTATTTTGCTTAGGACGACGGTAGCATTATAAGGTGATCCCTCACTTAATTTCAAGCTAAATTGTGTTCTCCCCGAGTGTGCACCGTTGCGAAAGTTCGTCGTGTTGAGACACCACGTGATGATCGGGTGTGATAGACTCTACGTTCACATACAACGGGTGCAAGCCAGTGTTGCACATGCAGAACACTCGGGTTAAACTTGACGAGCCTAGCATGTACAGACATGGCCTCGGAACACAAGAGACCGAAAGGTCGAACATGAGTCATATAGTAGATATGATCAACATGATGATGGTCACCATTGCAGCCACCTCAACTCACGTGATGATCGGACTTGAGTTGGTGAATTTGGATCATGTATCACTCGAATGATCGGAGGGATGTCAATTTAAGTGGGAGTTCTTAAGTGATATGATTAA
Source organism: Hordeum marinum (assembly GCA_022496015.1). NCBI lineage: Eukaryota > Viridiplantae > Streptophyta > Magnoliopsida > Poales > Poaceae > Hordeum > Hordeum marinum. The sequence continues at coordinate 145,697,477 of CM039678.1, forward strand.
TTGAACTCATTATCATGAACATAGTCAAAGTGTCTTTGCAAATTATGTTGTAGATTACTAGCTCGCGATGTAGCTCCCTTGTATTTTTATATGTTCCTAGAGAAATAGAATTGAAAGATGTTGGTAGCAAAATTGCGGACTGGGTCCGTGATCTGAGGATTGTCCTCATTGCTGCATAGAAGGCTTATGTCCTTAATGCACCGCTCGGTGCGCCACCCCATCTAGTGTCGTCTGTAGATGTTGTGAACATCTGACAGGCACGTTTCGATGACTACTTGAGAGTTTAGTGTGTCATGCATTACGGCTTAGAATTGAGGCTCCGAAACGTTTTGAACGTCACGGAACATATGAGATGTTCTAAGAGTTGAGATTGTGATCTCAGGCTCGTGCCCGAGTTGCGAGATATAGGATCTCCAATGAGATTCTTTGCCTGCAAGATGAAAGAGAATTGCTCAATCGTTGAGCATGTGCTCAGACTGTCTGGGTACTACAATCGCTTGAATCGAGTGGGAGTTGATCTTCCAAATAAGATAGTGATTGATGTAGTTCTCCAAGTCACTGTCACTGAGCTACTAGAACTTGGTGATGAACTATAAAATGCCAGGGAAAGAAATGTTGATCCCTGAGCTGTTCGCGATGTTTGACACCGCGAAGGTAGAAATCAAGAAGGAGCGTCAAGTGTTGATGGTTAATCAAACCACTAGTTTCAAGAAGGGCAAGAGCAAGGAGGGAAACTTCATGGATAGCAAGTCAGTTGCTGCTCCAGTGAAGCAACCCAAAGTTGAACTCAAACCCGAGACTAAGTGCTTCTGTTATGAGGTGAGCGGTCGCTGAAGCAGAACAACCCTGGATACTTGGTAGATAAGAAGGCTGGCAACATTGATAGAAGTATATTTGATATACGAGTTACTAATGTGTACCTTGCTAGTACTCTTAGTAGCACCTGGGTATTGGATACCGGTTCGGTTGCTAAATGTTAGTAACTCGAAATAAAAGCTACGGAATAAACGGAGAACTAGCTAAGGGTGAGGTGACGATATGTGTTGGAAGTGTTTCCAAGGTTGATGTGATCAACATCGCACGCTCTCTCTACCTTCAGGATTAGTGACGGACCTAAATAAATGTTATTTGGTGTTTTGCGTTGAGCATGAACATGATTAGATCATGTTTATTGCAATACGGTTATTCATTTAAGTTAGAGAATAATGGTTATTCTATTTACATGAATAATACCTTCAATGGTCATGCACCCAGTGAGAATGGTTTGTTGAAATCTTGATCGTAGTATTACACATGTTCATAACATTGATGTCAAAAGATACAAAGTTAATAATGATAGTACCACATACTTGTGGCACTGCCACTAAATGTCATATTGGTATAAAGCGCATGTAGAAACTCCATGCTGATGGATATTTGGACTCATTCGATTTCGAATCGGTTGAGACATGCGAACCATGCCTCTTGGGCAAGATGACTAAAGGACCCCGTTGGATGGAGCGGGCAAGTGATTCATTGGAAATGATACATGTTGATGTATACAATCTAGTGAGTCTTATAGAGTGTAGTGGATATCGTTATTTTCTTACCTTCACTGATGATTTGAGTAGATATAGTGTATATTTACTTAATGAAACACAAGTCGGAATAGTTTGAAAGTTTCAAGCAAATTCAGAGTGAAGTTTAAAGATCATCGTGACAAGAAGATAAAAGTGACCGTGATATGATCGTGGAGGTGAATATCTGAGTTACGAGTTTGGCATACAACTTAAGACAATGTGAAATTTGTTTCACAACTAACGCCACCTAGAACACCATAGTGTGATGGTGTGTCCGAACATCATAGTTATGCCCTATTGATATAGTGCATACTGTGATGTCTCTTATCGTTTTACTACTATAATTCTGGGGTTATGCATTAGAGACAACTACATTCACTTTAAATAGGGCATCATCTAAATCCGTTGAGGTGACACCGTGTGAATTATGGTTTGATAGAAACCTAAGCTGTCATTTCTTAATATTTGGGGCTGCGACACTTGTGTGGAAAATGTTTTCGCCTAATGAGGTCGAACCCAAGGCGGACAAATGCATCTTCATAGAATACCCTAAGATCAGTTAGGTGAACCTTCTATCTCAGATCCTAGTGGAAAGTGTTTGTTGCTTAAACGGATCCTTTCTCGAGGAAATGTTTCTCTCGAAAGAATTGAGTGGGAGGAAGATATAACTTGATGAGGTTGTTAAACGTTTGTTCAACCAGAGAGTAGCGCAGCGCAGAAAGATGTTTCTGTGAAGCCTACGTTAGTTGAAGAGGAAGTTAATGATGATGATCATGAAGCTTCAGGATCAAGTTACTATCAAACATCGTAGGTCGACAAGGATGTGTACTGCTCCTAAGTGGTACGACAACCCTGTCTTGGAGGTCATGTTGTTGGACAACAATGAACCTACGAGCTATGGAGAAGCGATGATGGGTCCGGATTCTGACAAATGGTTGGAGGCCGTGAAATCCGAGATAGGATCCATGTATGAAAACCAAGTCTAGACTTTGGTAGACTTGCTCGTTGAACGGCAGGTCGTTTAGTACAAATGGATCTTTAAAATGAAGACATACGCTGATGGTAATTGTCACCATTTGTAAAGCTCGACTTTTTGCAAAGATGTTTGTGACAAGTTCAAGGAGTTGACTGCGATGAGACCTTCTCACTCGTAGCGAAGCTAAAAGTCTGTTGGAATTATGTTAGCAGTTGCTGCATTTTTCAATTATGAAATCTCGCAGATGGATGTCAAAACATCATTTCCTTAACGGTTTACTTGAGGAAAGGTTGTATGTGATACAACCAGAAGGTTTTGTCAGTCCTAAGGATGCTAAAAGGTGTGCAAGCTTTGGTGATCCTTCCATGGACTGAAGCAAGCATCTCGGAGTTGGAATATACACTTTGATGAGGTGATCAAAGTTTTTGTAGTTTATACAAAGTTTACGAGAAACTTGTATTTGCAATAAAGTGAGTGGGAGCACTATAGAGTTTTTGATAAGTATATGTGGTTGACATATTGTTGATCGGAAATAATGTAGAATTTCTGGAAGGCATAAAAGGTTGTTTGAAAAGTGTTTTTCAAAGGAAGACCTGGATAAAGCTACCTAATTGTTGAGCATCAAAATCTATAGAGATAGATCAAGATGCTTGATGAGACTTTCAATGAGTGCATACCTTGACAAGATTTTGAAAGAGTTCAAAATGGATCAGCCAGAGAAATAGTTCTCGTCTGATTTGTAAGGTGTGAAGTTGAGTGAGACTCAAAGCTCGACAACGGCAGAAGAAAGAGAAAGGACGAACGTCGTCCCCTATGCCTTATCCATAGGCTCTATATTATGCCATGTTGTGTACCGCACCTATGTGTGCCTTGCCATGAGTCTATCAAGGGGTACAAGAGTGGTCCAGGAGTGGATCGCTGGACAGCGGTCAGAATTATCCTTAGTAACCAGAGGACTAAGGAAATGTTTCTTGATTGTGGAGGTGATAAAGAATTCGTCGTAAAGAGTTACGTCGATGCAACCTTTAACACCTATCCGGATGACTAGTAGTAGCAATCTGGATACGTATAGTGGAGCAGCCATTTGGAAATAGTACCAAGTGGAGTGTGGTAGCAGTGTTTACGGTTTGACATAGAGATTTGCAAAGTACACACGGATCTGAATATCGCAGACCCGTTGACTATAAGACCTCTCTCACATGCAAAGCATGATCGAGCCCCAAAACTCATTGGGTGTTAGATTCATAACAATGCGAATCACATGGTGATGTGAACTAGATTATTGACTCTAGTGCAAGTGGGAGACTGTTGGAAATATGCCCTAGAGGCAATAATAAATTAGTTATTATCATATTTCCTTGTTCGTGATAATCATTTATTATCCATGCTATAATTGTATTAATCGGAAACTCAGATACATGTGTGGATACTTAGACAACACCATGTCCCTAGTATGCCTCTAGTAGACTAGCTCGTTGATCAAAAGATGGTTAAGGTTTCCTAGCCATGGACATGAGATGTCATTTGATAATGGGATCACATCATTAGGAGAATGATGTGATGGACAAGACCCAAACTACAAACGTAGCATATGATCGTGTCAGTTTATTGCTACTGTTTTCTGCGTGTCAAGTATATGTTCCTATGACCATGAGATCATGCAACTCACGGATATCGGAGGAGTGCCTTGTGTGTATCAAACGTCGCAACGTAACTGGGTGACTATAAAGGTGCTCTACAGGTATCTCCGATGGTGTCTGTTGAGTTGGCATGGATCGAGACTGGGATTTGTTACTCCGTGTGACGGAGAGGTATCTCGGGGCCCACTCGGTAATGCAACATCACAATAAGCCTTGCAAGCAATGTGACTAATTGTTAGTTGCGGGATCTTGTATTACAGAATGAGTAAAGAGACTTGCCGGTAACGAGATTGAACTAGTTATGGAGATACCAACGATCGAATCTCGGGCAAGTAACATACCGAAGAACAAAGGGAACGTTATACGGGATTAACTGAATCCTTGACATAGAGGTTCGACCGATAAAGATCTTCGTAGAATATGTAGGAACCAATGTGGACGTCCAGGTCCCGCCATTGGTTATTGACCGTAGAGGTGTCTCGGTCATGTCTACATAGTTCTCGAACCCGCAGGGTCTGCACACTTAAGGTTCGGTGACGTTTCGGTAGTGTAGAGTTATGTATGGTGGTGACCGAAGTTTGTTCGGAGTCCCGGATGAGATCCCAGACATCACGAGGAGCTCCAGAATGGTCCGGAGGTAAATATTCATATATAGGATGTCCCAGTTTGGTCGCCGGAAAAGTTTCGGGCTCATCGGTAGTGTACCGGGAGTATCGGTAGTGTACCGGGAGTGCTGGTAGTGTACCGGTGGACCTCCGGGAGGGGTATTTCGACCCCAAGAGGTCCATGGGCTGTGGGAGAATAATAACCAGCCCTTAGTGGGCTGGGAAAACAGCCACAAAGGCCCATGGCGCAGGAGAGAAAGTCCTAAAGCAAAAAGTGGAAAATCAGCCAATAGGAGGCAATCCTACTCCAACTAGGATTGGAGGTGAAGTAGGATTGCTCCCACCTCCTATTTCGGCCGACCCAAAGGCCTTGGCTGCCTCTCCTCTCCTATCCTCCTATATATACTAGTGGATTGGGTGGTTTTTGGACAGAATTTCCGGCCACGTGCTACCCGTTTCACCGGTGCACAGTTTCTCCTCTAGATCGGTTTTCCGCAGCGCTTAGGCGAAGCCCTGCCGGAATCACTCCACCACCATCACCGGAGCGCCGTCACGCTGCCGGTGAACTCTCTCTCCTCTCCACCTCCTCTCGCTGGATCGAGACGGTGGAGATCGTCATCAAGCTGCACGTGTGCTGAACGCGGAGGTGCCGTCCGTTCGGCGCTAGATCGGAAGGACCGTGATCGAGATCGCGAGACGGTTCGTGATGTGATCACGGAACGGATCGTGATGAGTTCGCGGGACTGATCGTGATCAAGATTGTGAGATGGATCGTGATGAGTTCGCGGGACGGATCATGATGTGTTCGCGGGACGGTTCGTGATTGGATCGCGGGACGCTCGGCGATTTGGATCGCGAAGAAGTTCGACTATACCAACCGCGTTTCTTAACGCTTCCCGCTTAGCGATCTACAAGGGTACGTAGATCCACTCTCCCTCTCGTAGATGCTCATCACCATGGATAGGTTTGCGTGTGCGTAGGAAAATTTTTGTTTCCCATGTGACGTTCCCCAACAAATAGAGCACTGTGCGGGGCCTACCCGGGGCAACTCGGGAGATTTCTATCAGGCCACTGTACGCGTAGCTCATCTGTTGTGCCCTGAGAACGAGATACGCGGCTCCTATCGGGATTGTCGGCACGTCGGGCGGTCTTGCTGGATTTGTTTTACCTTTCTCGAACATCTTGAGTGAGGAATTCCGAAAATACTTCTGTCTATCTCAAGGTTGCGGTTTTTCAATGTAATTGCCTAAGAAATCATGGGATTCGTGGTCGAGGTTATTCCCGATGCGTGTGGTTAATTTGTGATGGATGAGTTGGAGCAGCTCTGCAGGGTTCAATCTTTCGGAAAGCCGTGCCCACAGTTATGTGGCAACTTGGAAACTTTGTTTAACACCCGGTCATAGCAAACTTGAAGTAAACTCTAATAAAATACACCAACTGTGTGCGTAACCGTGACTGTCTCTTCTCATGAGTCCTTATCCGAGAGAGAACACAGTTGGGTTATGTTTGACATAAGTAGGTGTTCAGGATAACTTAGTGATTGTTACTAGTTCACGTCCGTTATGCGTAGACCACCATACTTTACTTTCTGTATTCGCAAGTTAGCCACTCATATATATGCTTAGTTGCTTGCTGCAGCCTCACCACTTAACCATACCTCGCCCATTAAGCTGTGCTAGTCTTGATACCCTTGGAAATGACATTGCTGAGTCCTTGTGGCTCATAGATTACTACAACAACAGTTGAATATATAGGTAATGCGATGATTTGACGTGAGCATGATGCTTGTTTGAATTGGATTTCTTCTTCTTCATCGATCTAGGATGGGTTCTAGGCGGCAGCCTGGGATAGCAAGGATGGATGTCATTTTATCATTTGATTTCGTCTGTAGTCGGACCCTGCTCTTCTATATGATGTTTGAATATGTTGTTGTATTGATGTGAAGTTGATGTAGCTCGTGGCGAGTGTAAGCCAATTCCATATACTCATCTCTTCTGTACATGTACTTGTAATGATGTCCATTCTTGCAACACGACGAGATGCGCTTCTACCCCTCTCGTGCCCCTCGTGCCGAAATAAGGATAGGATCGCATCTTTGACGTGACAAGTTGCTATTAGAGCCTGTACCGACCTAGGCGCCCCCTTGATTGATCGAACTTGGCTGAGTTGAGTCTAGTTAATATATATATATATATATATATTGAGTCTAGTTATATATTGAAGAGTAGGTTTCTTTTACTCCTCTTCTATACTCTAGTGAGGTATTCGACTTCAGAATTTTATTGTACTCCTCTTCTCGCTCAAATTGTTTTAGGATCACGCGGGTATTATTGGGATCATTCCGATATCTTTGTGATGAGAACATTGTTCTTGGTGCCTCCTGAAATTTAGGGGTTGTGGTAGTGTCCCGAGGAGTTGAGCTCCGAGGTGTTGTCTTCACATTTGTATCGTTGCAATTCCGGAATACGAGAGGTCGTCGACGTCGACAACACTTCTATAATCTTTGTGGTGAGAATAGTTTGGCGCCACCCAGTACTACGGAGAGCGATCAGATGTATTGCCACAACTAGTATATTGGATTTTTTTCAAAGGTCCGAGGTACATGATTTATAAGGTTTTCTTTGTTATGTGTTGACAGATGGATACAGTTGGAGTGTAGGGCTTGTTAGTTGTGTGAGATGTTTTGCCTTCCTATATCCCCAACACACGATTGCATAACCAAAGATTTTGGAGGTTCTTAGGTGGGAATTCAAATAGGTACCTAGGATTATCTTTCCAACAATTGCATAATGGGTATGTATTTGTTCTGGCTTGTTTTGAAAGCCTCATCCTTTGTTTTGTTTTTGAATATGGTGATTTGAGTTGCTTCGATGTAACATAGTGATTTCATATCTTTCCTAAATGGTGTCCGCATATTTCCATGTGATTGCTAATCCTTTGGATCAACCGGAGTTGTCTTGAAATTCTTTTCAACCGGTGCATTCCTCTTCAAGATATTCAATCATCTCCATTATTTGCAAGATCAGTTCTCTTATTCTTTCCCGGAGTTCTTTTCATCTGTCCTAAGTTGTCTTTGTTTTCCCCCACCCTCCTGCCCTTTTTCTTGAATGATTAACTTCTCATCCAAATGTCTTTATTTTCATCTATGCTTCCGCTATCTTTTCTTTTGTATCGTATCCGGTGATTCATGGTGAAGATCCTCAAGTGATTCGAATTTATCATTTCTTTATTCTTGTTTTCCTTCCTAGCACATTCAATTCAAGATCTCGGTGTTCTTCATATCCTTTCCAATCGCTAAATGCATCCCCATGCCACAAAATTCTGTCCACATATCTCTTGTTTTTTGTCTCTCTCTATTCTATCCGAAGTGCTGAAGATATCTCAGAAGAATTTCATTTCTATTCATATCCTCTTAAATTATTTCGAGGTTCTCACCTCATGAACTTCTTAATTTTTCTGGTGCAATATCTCTTTCTATGCAATTGTTTCAACGGTGGTTTCTTTTGAGTGGGCCCATAACCCACAGGTTTTTCTCCAGGATCTTACCTGGCTCTTTTAATCTTTTTTGGAGATCTCAAGTTCTTTTCAAATATGATGTAAGAATGAATTTCATCAGTCATATTACTATTCCAAGATTGTTTTCAAATTAATTTTCACCGTTGGCTCAACCTTTCTTTCTCCATTTTTTGGAGTGTCTTAGTAATTCATGGTCTTAATTCTCGTCATCATTCTCAGCATTGAATACCGAAGGAGAGTTTCTCTTAATCATTGTTCGTTCTTCCAAAGATTCATGGTTTCAGCTTGTTGCTATCATCTTAAATTGTTTCAATCATGAGTAATTCTTTCCATATCTATCCGGAGCATTTTAGAGTTGTTCTCATTTCTCGATCCTTCAAAGGCCATCATTTCAGGAGATTTCTTCATTCTTAGCTTTCAGATTTCATTCTCAAATTCTTCTCAATTGTGTCCCTTCGTTCGTATCCCAATTATTCTGGTGCTTCGCTATAGTTTTCTGCTAGGTGGATCACGATCCCTTCGTTCTCATGTTACTCCATTGATTCGTAGTATCCTCATTTGTTTCAAATTCGTACCGGTGTTTCGGGGAAGACCTCTTAAAGTTTGTGCCATATCTTTCTCTCAATCTTTTCAAGAAGAATAAGTGGTATGCTAAATCCATTGCTTGTCATCAATTTAATTTGATGAAGGATAGGCATATCATAATTCTTATTCTTGTTTCATCTAGGTGATTTCAATCCTTCTTCCAGAGTTGTTCATGATATCAAATTCCTTATCCCAAGGGGTCATCTTTCTTTTCCGGAGTTCCTATTTTTTCTAAAGTATATTGTCCCAAAGCTTCATCTAAATCTTTGGGAGGCCCCAATCTTGTTATTTTTCAACCTTTTATTCTTTTCTATCATCCTCTCATTTCCGGAGGTTCCTCATGGTGGTTCGTCAAGTTGTTAATTCTATCTCGAAGTATTCATCAAGATTCTTGTTGGAGGTGCTCAAGAGATCTGTATCTTGGATTTGTAAGTTCAATTCCTTCTCCATTGTCTTTTCATATGGTGTTAGTAAATTCTTGATTATGAGGAGTCTCGATGGAAAATTGTCAAGAATGAGATAAGTAAACCCATCATGTCTTCTCGGAGTTATCTTGGGCTGGATTTCACCTAAAGCATTTCCTTAGGATTGTTGCTATCATGGTCTTATAAATGATTCAAGTGTCTCCTCCACCTCTTGGTGAAAGAAGTTTTGCATATCTTATTGCTCGTAAGCAATCAATTGTTTATGTTTTGGCAGGTTGTCACCTCATAATTTTGAGATGTTTTCCGTAAGCCCATAACAAACTATTCTTTTCGTTGTTGATTCTCCATCAACTCCATTCAACCATGCTTTTCAAATTCAATGGTGGTAGAAGTTGTCATTTTCTTCTCCTTTCTCTTCTCTCCAAAGATCGAGCTTCTATTCTTTTGTTCCGGAGGCATTGTGGTGTTTCTCTTTTCAACTCACATCTAGTTTGATTAAGATCATGTTCTTTCGTTGCTTATTCATTTTACCGGAGGTTGTATTCTATGTTCAAGTTATTTTACTTATTATCAAGTTTTTCCTTTCTTTCCTCCGAAGTGCTGCCGAAATTTCTTGTGAAATCTTGCTTGTTCCTCATGTCATTCTTCATCTCGTTGAAACCTTCAATGGTCACTGGTTCACTCGTTTGTCAGAGAATCAACTAAGTTTACCTTTTGCTCTTTCTCTTCCCCTTCTCATTCTAGATCTCGGGACGAGATCCTCATGTAGTGGAGGAGAGTTGTAACAGCCCGGGACCGACGCTCCAGTAGATTCCCTTTTTATTCCATTGTCGGCTTGTGTTTCGTTTGGTTGTTGCATTCATCATCACATCATTCACATCATTTACATAGCATCGTCACTCGTTTTCGAAAACTTGCATCCATTCGTGGTTGCCGGTTCTCTCAGTTCGTGTCGTCGTCCGTTTTGAGAGAAACCACACACGCACGCGCCCGCGGGATTGCAAAAATTATTGTTTTTAAAGTGTGTTTAAAATATTCTCGGATTGGGTCGAAAGTTGGCGTGCGGTCTTGCTATATTGTAGGTAGACTGCCAGCCAAATTTTGTCGCATTCCGAGTTCGTTTGATATCCGAACGGTCGACCGTAGCGGCACCATCATCGGTCTAATTACCGGTCGTTTTCGGTTTATAAAATCATGTGCCGGACCGCACCATCTCTCTCATCTCATCCCAATGCAACTACATAGCCCACTAGCCCAACTAGCCCCCCCCTCCGCTTTTGGACTGCCCGATCGAGATCCGACGGTTCGAAAACGGAGCAAATCAGCTAACGCCAACCCCCTTCCCTATTTAAGTAGCCTACCCTATCCAATTTTGACCTTAAGCCTAGGCTCGCTTCGAAAACCGTGCCCTCCAGCCGCCACAGCCTCCCTCCTCCTCGCGCAGGCCCACCAGGAGCCCGGTCGGGGCTCGCCCGAGCCCATCTGGGACCGAGGCGCCCGCGCCCCCGCCTGGCTCCCCGAGCTCGCCCCCGGCTCCTCCCGAGCTCTCGAGCCGCCATGCAGCCCGAATCCCCGCTGCCGGGCCTCGCCTCAACCCCGCGGGAGCCACGCGTCGCTGGCATCTGAACCACCCCACCGCCGCCGTTGCCCCCCATGCTCCCCATCTTCCCCGATGCGGGAGGTACTCCTGATCTGCCACCATGGCGTCGAGGTTACCTCGCCCCGCCAGGAAGATGGCCGCCACCGGGAGGGTTCTGCCGCCCCTGAGCCTCGCCGGATCCATGTCTCCGCCTCCCCATGCCGTCATGCCTTCTCCCGTCGGCACCCCCAGCCTCGCCTGCCCATGGCGCCGCCGCTTCACCTCTGCTCGGGCACGGGAAGCTCGACAGGGACAAGCGCCCATTGACCCACGTGTGGGTCGCGCCTTCCCCACGGCCCAGTGCCCCCAGCTGGCCCAAGCCAAGCCGCCGCCGACATGGGCTTGGCCCACTATGGTGAGCGCCCCTAAATCCCGCTCGTGTGCTGTTTCGCTATCCGTCACCGGTTGCTGCTGTTGGGCTAGTAAGATTCGGCCCGTGAACTTTTTTTCAGCCTCTGTGAATTTCTCTATTATCTAGTGAATAACAGAATTGTAGAAAACCCCCTACACTTCATGCATTCAATAGCTTCTCAACCGGGCATCGGCCTAAAAACATTATATATGAAACTTGTCTAAAATTTTGTGTAGATTCACAATATCCAATTTTCTACCCTGTTTAAAATGATTAACTTGCTGTTTTCATGTAATTTGCATAAATGCCATGCTAAAATGATTTATTTCATAACTTTTGAACCATAGCTCCGATTAAAATGTTTTACATATGTAACTTGACTAGAAAACGTGTAGAATCTCATGCCATACTTTATTTCCATGTTTAATAAATATAAAATTGTGTTAGGACAGAACTGCGCAAAATTCATATTATGCTTATGAGGATGTTTTGGAAATACTATAAGTTGTTTCCAGCCTCATTTAAAATGCCTAGATGTTGTAGTTGTTTATGCTTCACCTCTTGCCATGTTTGACAACATGTAACATTGATGTGTACCTAAACGGGAGTGAATTAAGTAATTCAAATATGGAGTTTCGTCAATATGCAACTCGTTGCATATTGAGCTTCACTTAATGTGTAGAAGTGGATTGTTGTGCTTGCCATGCCTTGCATAATTAAACCGGACATGCATCATATTTGTTTGCGCGTCATGTCATGCATATGTTGTGGTGTACTGTGTGCTGATTGTTGTTTTTGGATTGTTCCTTCTCGATAGAGTTCCGAAAGCGTTCGGAGTATGACGATTCGTTCGACTACATTGGCTCGTCTTCTTCACGGATTCGTTCTTCTTCCAAGCGGGATCTCAGGCAAGATGACACATTTCCCTAGATATCACTACTATCACTGCTATTCTAGTTGTCCCTCTTTTATCATTATGTCACGCTACTTACCACTTGTTTGTCAAGCCTCCCAACATTGCCATGATAAGCCTCTAACCCCTCCACATCTGAAAGCACATTTTCTCTTTTGGTGGTTTTGGTAATTTATAACAACATATAAGTCATTGAACTAATGTTTCCATCAAGTATATTTCAGGAAAAGTTCAATGATGGGTTGGAAAAGAGATTGTGGAATACCCCAAGTTGCAAGGAAATAGGTTGGCAAAGCTTCTAGCAAGAGGACTCTACATTTTATATTTGTGAGAAATCACATTGAGTCCATAGGAAATCCAATACTATTAAAAGGGGGTAAAGTTTTGTTGGTGAAAAAATGCTCATACGTGCACAAGTGATAGTCACCAAAGACACCCACAAACTCTCCCACCAAAGTCTTTCCAAAGCCAAACACTCAAAATCGGTGCAACCAACATTTCCATCCCGATGCCACCGATTCCAAACCCTAGACAGACTCCGCCAAACCCTAACCTTTCGGTACAGCCGACAATGCTTTCAGTGCCACGGAGTTGGGTTGCCAACTTGCTGTTACGCAACTTCATAGTTTCGGTCCCTCCGAGATTGTTGAATCGGCGTCACCGATAATGGGCATTCTGACCGTTGGTCACCTTATCGGTGCAACCAAGATTCCTATATCGGTCTCACCGAGATTCAAAAGTTGCCACCTTTTGGTCACTTCGATACCATCAAGATTAACACATCGGTGTCACCGAGTTGGTCATTTTATGTGTAACGGTTGGATTTCTGGGGATGCCTATATATACCCCTTCACCACCACCTACTCGAGAGAGAAGCACTGAGAACCATTCCATACCTATCCTATCAGTTTTCTGAGAGAGAACCAACTACCCTTGTGTTGAGGTCAAGATCTTCCACTCCAACCATATGGATCTTGATTTCTAGCCTCCCCAAGTTGCTTTCCACCAATCCCATCTCTTCTACCAAGCCATATCCGTGAGAGAGTGATTGTGTGTTGACGAGTCTATCATCTTGAAGCACAAGAGCAAGGAGTTCATCGACCGAGCCTATTACCTTTTGGAGGGTGGTGCCTCCTAGATTGGTTAGGTATCGCTTGGGAGCCTCCTACTTCGTGAGCGGAGTGAACCAAGAAGTTTGTAAGGGAAAGGAGATCGGCTACTTAGTGAAGATCTACCAGAGTAAGGCTAATCCTCCATGGACGTAGGCCGTCATGGTATAATCAAGGTTGCTTCTTCGTGGAACCCTCCGTGGGTAGAGCCCTTTGTGGACTCTGGAGGGAGTTACCCTCCGTGGGTTGAAGACTCCATGAACGTGGACGTATGATAGTGCAACCTATTGGAACCACGGGAAAAATCATCATGTCACCAATTGTCTTTGCTTTCCTTACCATCTCTTTACTTACATTTACAATGTCTTTACTTTCCGCTGCTATACTCTTAGACATGTATGTGTATGGTGTACTTGACATACTATGAATGCTAAAATCGGCCAAGAATTAAAATTGGGAAAAAGTAGATTTTTATTTGGTCAAGTAGTCTAATCACCCCCCTCCAGACCTACTTTTGATCCTACAAGTGGTATCAGAGCTTTGGTTTCCATTGCATTGGTTTCACAAATAATTATGGCGTCTAGTGAGGGAAACTATCACCGTAGAGGTCCGTACTTTGATGGAACAAATTTTGCTAGTTGGAAGCACGAAATGAAATTGCATTTGCTTGGTCATAACCCCACCATTTGGGCCGTTGTTCGTGTTGGCTTGCAAGGTGAATTCTTTGCAGAAGGAAAGGAACCCGATCATGAAGCGACTACAGATGAATTGAAGATGTTGCAACTCAATGCTGAAGCATGTGACATTCTCTTCAACTGCCTATGCCCCAAAAAATTCAACAAAATCAGCCGTCTTGAAGACGCAAAAGAGATTTGGGATACTTTGGTTGATATGCACGAAGGAACTGAGTCTGTGAGAGAATCCAAGTTAGATGTTCTTCAAGGTCAGCTTGACAAGTTCAAGCTGAAGGATGGTGAAGGAGTCGTTGAGATGTACTCTAGGCTAGCTCTCATCACCAATGAGATTGCCGGCTTAGGAAGACAGAAAAATTCATCATCAAGAAGATACTTTGAGCTTTGGATGATCGATATGACACCGTTTACACGTTGATCCAAATGATGCCCAACTACAAAGATCTCAAGCTAACGGAAGTGATTGGTAGAATTGTTGCTCATGAGATGACCTTCAAAGACAAGGAAGAGCTTCACCACAAATCTAGTGGTGCTTACAAAGCCACAAGTCATGCTCCCGCTACCTCAAGCGACAACCTTGTCACAAATGAAGAGATAAACCTCATGGTCAAGAAATTCAACAAGTCCTACAAGAATAGAAGCAAATATCGAAGCTCCAACTCAAGATATGAAGAGAAGCATTCGTCATGTCGTGACCGAAACTGCTACAATTGTGGGAATCCCGAACACTACTCCAATGAGTACATGGCTCCCTAAAACCGAAGAGAAGAGTCACCAAGAAGACGAAGCTCAAGAGACGAGTCACCTCGAAGAGAGAGAAGGAGTAGAGATGATCTTTATGAAAGAAGACCCTCAAGGAGAAGTAGGGACTTGGGGAAGATGGACAAGTGCACCAAGAGCTACTCAAGAAGGAAACATCAAGCTCATGTTGGTGAATGGGTTTCCGGCTCCGACTCCGACGACCACTCTGAGAGAAGCTATCACTCCAACTCCGACTATAGTCAAGATGAAGGTGTTGCCGAAATTGCACTAGTGACTACCAACTCCTATGATCTATTTGATTCACCAAATGAAGGGAGTGGAAGTTGCTTCATGGTTAAAGGCCCCAAGGTATCACACCCCGCGTATCTTGATTTCAATAGTGATGAAGATGACTTGTTAATTGAAGATGACTTGCTATTTGACAAAACTAGTAATGTTAGTCAAAATGAACTTGCTAGTACTCACTCTAGTGTAGATAAGTTATGTGATGATGAGAATTTGGAAATAGAACGACTAACTCAAGAACTAAAAACTCTTACGTTAGCTCATGAGTCAACTCTAGAAGATCATAGAGAGCTTGTAAGGACACATGAGAAGCTATGCTTCGAGAATATCAATTTAGAGCAAGGGCATGAGTTCCTTAAAGCTATCAATGATGATCTTTGAAAGAAGACTTCCTCTTATCTAGCCAAATGACTTCTCTTATCTACATTCATGCCACAAGTTAAGTCTAAGCAAGCTAGTAACAAAGGAAATAAAGGTTCTTCAACTAGTAGCAATAAAAATGATAAATCCAAGGATATTGCTTCCAGTAGTTCTCTTAATCCCACTAACTCTTCTCTTAGCCAAGTTACACTTGAGCAAGAAAATGAACTCTTGAAAGGGATTATAGAGAAAGGTATCTACAAGAGTCTTGAAGGGTGCAAATAATTTGAGGAGATTGTACGCAAGCATGGAGGATACCGGAAGAATCGTGGTGTGGGCTACTTCAACGCGAATGGATTTGAATGGGAATAAGGTCAATACCCCAATCCCAAGTTTGTCCCTCAAAAGGAGAAGTATGAAAATACTCATCCCAAGGGAACACAGGATCAAGATGACCTTCCACCACAAGACACCAAGCTCAAGGACAAGAACAAGATTCAAGAGGACTTTGATTCAAATGAAGATGAATCCCAAGCTTTGGTGAAGTGGCTTCCCAAGGCTACTACAAGCTCAACTTCTAGAAGTGCTACTTCAACACCAAGGATCCCCATTAACTTGATGTGGGTCCCCAAGAAGAAGAACTAGAGAGTTCTTGAGAGGTGACTCCGCCAATGAAATTCACTCATATTCATTATTGGCAAGAAATAGTTGCAAACAACATCAACATTATGCAATAGTTCAAGGAGTCACACATTCCCTCAAAGGTAAGCAAGGGAAAAGGTAATCAACAAATCAATGGACATCATCACATATGCTTTGCACTCCATGTCCATAGATATCCTTGTATTTGTCTCTTGTGTGTGGGACTAACCCATGTAGGTGAGAAGAGTAATGAAACAACAAGGATGCTCCCAACTCTTGGCGATCTTCATCAACTTTGAGCATCCATCACTACATAACCAACATGAAGTCTTCTTCGACAAAACCCAAGGTTAGTTTATCCCTCTTATGGGGGTATGTCACATCTAGGGGGAGTTTACTCTAACACTTGAGTTAAAGCATCTCATAAGAATGTGACAACATTAAATGCTTTATGTGAAAGTGGTAACCCCACTTGTGCTTAAACGATGAGTATGACCTATGATCAAGTATTCTTACTTGGCTCCTAAGTCAATATACTCATATATATATGACTCCGTCATCACCAAAGTGCTTGTTAGATGCTATTGTGTTTGTGGATGTTTGCCATGATTTCATTTGATATCTTATTGTGTGAGCATGTTGGTCTGCATTTATTTTATCATTCGTGGATATCCAATTGTTGCTATTTGGATTTTCATATTTATTCGCCAATTGGATATATAAGAATGCCTAGGACCACTTCTTTAGCTATCTATGCTTTCTCACCTCATACTCTATTCATGCTGCATCACAAAATTTGAACAAGTGCTTTTTGATCTCTCTGTGTGAGGAGCACTCGAAGTTCCGTATCGAAGAGGACTGACCATTAAAACCTCCCAAGTGCATCTCGGTGGAACCAACCCACAAATCTCGGTCTCACCGAATGCCTAGGGTTAATCTGGATTTCTTGCCTTGGTACTACCGATTACATATTCTTGTTTACACCAAGTTTCTCTGTCAACAGACAGTTGAGAAACTCGGTGACACCGAAAATTTAGAATCGGTGACAGCGACAATGTAGGGTATATATTCGGTGGTCCCGAGGGTTCAAAAATTCACTCTTCAAACTGTCGCGTGCCAAGCCCTAAGCTGCCACAGAAGGACCCCCTGGTCATCGCCCTTGTCTTCCCACACTCCTCCACCACTGGGAATCGCCGCCGTCGACAGAAGTTTTGCCCCCATCGCCGCCATAGCGGATACGTCACCGAACTAGGGTACGGATTCGGCCCCCTCTTGCGCTCCAACCTCTGAATGTTGCGCATTAGGGTTTTACCATTATCTTGCCACCATTTGAGATCATTCTATCCACAAGAAAAATCGATAGTCTAACAAATCGAAAAATTCTAGGTTTAGTTGCCCGTGAAATTGCATCTCGATGATACCGAGTCAGAAAAATCGGTTCCACCGATTGCCTTTTTGTGCTACTGAGGACAAAACGCGATGAGGCCGAGTGACTATTTTCGGTTTGACCGAAATTGTTGCCAAGTTTCGGTTAAGGGTTTTGTGAGTCTTGGCAGCACCAAATATTTGACTCGATGACACCAAAATTCAATTTTGCAGTGAACTACACCTATAATTTTTCTGTTCAAACTTTCAAAAACCAGCTGAATATTTTGTGATGATTTATCCTATTCCCCTCTTCTATACTCTATTCCCAGGGTCAGCATGTCAGGGCCAGATAGTCAGAACATGCCAGAGCAGGATGTTGAAATGAGTTGAGGCACTAGCCCTGAGCCTAGCTCTTTTTCAAATCTAGGCATCCCCAGCTCCCATGGGTTGCCCAAGGCTGCCACTAGGGCTAGGAAGAAGCTAAATTTAGATGCGGAAGATTTAGATTTTGTGCCAGAGGAGGTTCTTTCCAAAAAGCAAGAGAACGCTGCCAACAAGTCAGCAAATGAGTCCACCTCTTCCAGGAGGGTGGTCAGCAAATCATATGCACCTACTGAAGTTATGAGAGCACCTGAGAGTGCCAGAGCTACAATGACCATTGAACCCCCAAAGAAGTCTATGCCTACCAAGGTAGGGGAGAAGAAGAAGGCCAGAAAGAGGATAATCCATGTTACTCGTAGGCCTACATCTATGTTTGAAGATACAGAGGAGGGAGCTGCTACTGAAGAGGAGGATGAGCCAGATGCAAAGGCTCCTCCCAAGAAGAAGGCCAAGAAACTTTTAGCTGAAACTATGCCCAAGTCTAGCACATCCAAGAGCACAAAATCCCAGAAGTCTGCTGCTGAAAAGCCTAAGAGGACATCCAAGCAGATCCTAGCTTCTTAAAATAACAAGGGAACTACCTCCAGAGTTGAGAATGATGATGACTTGTCAACCTTGATGAAACTTAGACCACATCTTCTAGTACATAATGCGAGTTATCCACTTGCTAAAGATATGAAGAAGAGGAAGGACTCAGGTTTGAGGGCATGGAGAGCTATAGATCCATATGCCCAAAGGAAGAAAACAACCGTGGACTACAGATTCTATACTAAAGAGCAACAGGATTTCTATGAGACTGTGCTTTTTGACAAGAGTCCAGCTATGAGTGACATGAGGTATGTTGACTGGAAATTCATTAAGGAGAATGAGGACTATTTTAGAAGTGTCCAAGACAATTACCACTGCATTGGTTTGGATGAGTTTGTTGGTAGAGAATTTACTGCATGGAATGATGAAATGATCATGCAATTCTACTCCACTGCACACTTCTATGGAGATGGTAGGATTGCATGGATGACAGAAGGAGCAAGATATGAGACCACAGTTGATGAATGGGCTGCACTTCTAGGAGTCCTAGATGTTCGGTATGGAGACTTGGATGCCTACACAGAATCCAAGGTGAGCCACAATGCGATGAAGGATATGTATAATCCTATCGCAGACAAAGTGCAATCTCACAAGCTTGGATCCATCTACTATCTTCAAGTTGGCCTCCACACCACTAACACCATTCTGAGGCATACTTTGATGCCGAAGTCACGAGATGACAAGATGATCCGAGGCTACTCCATCAACATGTTGATCCACCTTGACAGACACACCAGGATCAGAGTCATGGACTTGATTGTTGAGACAGTCAAGAGGGTTGCTGCCGATCAAAAGTGCTCTTGTTGCTACGCACCCTATATCCAGATGCTCATCAACTCTCAGCTTGAGAAGCACATATTTGCTCTTGACAGGCCCCATTTGCCCCTACAGCCAGATCTTGAGGATAACATTGTGGTGATGGACCCAAATCATCCCACATCTGCTACATCTCAGGTAGAGGCAGAGGAATCTCGAGCCACTAGTGCTCAAGTCCATAGATCCAGAAATGAGCAAATGGATCTGTTGATATCATCAGTTCAAGGCATGCAGAAGGACATTAAGGGGATTCTGGACAACTAGAACAGTCTTGTGAGGATCTTTGAAATTAGGATCAAGACCCTTAATGATAGATAGGCTGACTAAGACAGTCACAGAGCTCCAGAAGGAAGTTGACTCAATGCCTCTTCCTCACACTACTTTAGATGATGATGACGATGATGATGAGGATGATCACCTCTCAGGAAAGGCACACAGTTTCCTACTTAGGCCAGATCATCCATTGTGCCAGCTCTAGACTTGAGGCCCTCTTCA
Source organism: Hordeum marinum (assembly GCA_022496015.1). NCBI lineage: Eukaryota > Viridiplantae > Streptophyta > Magnoliopsida > Poales > Poaceae > Hordeum > Hordeum marinum. Next base: position 145,717,185 of record CM039678.1, read on the forward strand.
TCAGCTCCTGCTGCTGTCACCTCAGCTCCTGCTCCATCATCTCTAGTTCCTCCAGCTGCCACTCAAACTCCATCCACGACATCTGCACAGATCTTTACCAATGTTGTTCTCTCGACTCCTTCATCAACAACCAGAGGAGATTAGCCCAAGAACGCTTAGACATATGCCTTTGAACTTTTTGGTAACTTGTTGCCAAAGGGGGAGAAGTGTATATAGATCTTTAGGCTTAGAGTGAGAGAGCGTTTTGGTGTTTATTGCTTTACAAAAACAATTGTATTTTGGTTGCTTGTGATACACTTTTTGTGTGATGCTACTACTTCCTATCATCTTAATGCTTTATAAGATGATCTTTCTACATTGCTTGATTGTGTTGTGCTATGATGTTCACTCTAATTATTCCCGCACACCACCAAGATGTATGTGACATGGAAGAAGTGCCCCATGTACCTAATCGATTGTGCATTTGCATTCAAACGCAAATCCAAAATAATGCACAAATTTAGGGGGAGCTCTTGTTTATCACATACTTCTCAAAGCGACGATTATATTCTTTGATTATATCATATGTCGAAGCTTTGATCTATATGTTGTCATCAATTACCCAAAAGGGGGAGATGGAAAGCACATTTGCTCCCTTGGTGGTTTTGGTAATTTATAACAACATATAAGTCATTGAACTAATGTTTCCGTCAAGTATATTTCAGGAAAAGTTCAATGATGGGTTGGCAAAGAGATTGTGGAATACCCCAAGATGCAAGGAAATAGGTTGACAAAGCTTCAAGCAAGAGGACTCTACATTTTATATTTGTGAGAAATCACTTTGAGTACATAGGAAAGCCAATACTATTAAAAGGGGGTAAAGTTTTGTTGGTGAACAAAATGCTCATACGTGCACAAGTGATAGTCACCAAAGACACCCACGAACTCTCCCACCAAAGTCTGTCCAAAGCCAAACACTCAAAATCGGTGCAACCAACATTTCCATCCCGGTGCCACCGATTCCAAACCCTAGACAGACTCAATGAAACCCTAACCTTTCGGTACAGCTGACACTGCTTTCGGTGCCACCGAGTTGGGCTGCCAACTTTCTGTTACGCAAGTTCACAGTTTCGGTCCCTTCGAGATTGTTGAATCGGCGTCACCAAGGGCATTCTGACCGTTGGTCACCTTATCAGTGCAACCGAGATTCCTATATCGGTCTCACCGAGATTCAAAAGTTGCCTCCTTTTGGTCACTTCGGTACCACCGAGATTAACACATCGGTGTCACCGAGTTGGTCATTTTGTGAGTAACGGTTGGATTTTTGGGGGTGCCTATATATACCCCTTCACCACCACCTACTCAAGAGAGAAGCACTGAGAACCATTCCATACATATCCTATCAGTTTTCTAAGAGAGAACCACGTACCCTTGTGTTGAGGTCAAGATCTTCCACTCCAACCATATGGATCTTGATTTCTAGCCTCCCCAAGTTGCTTTCCACCAGTCCCATCTCTTATACCAAGCCATATCTGTGAGAGAGTGATTGTGTGTTGATGAGTCTATCATCTTGAAGCACAAGAGAAAGGATTTCATCGACATTACTGATCCTATTACTGACGGGGTTATTACCCCTAGGTAGGCCAAAGCAATAGGATTCTTCCCCCTTCTGCTTCGAAGAAAAACTACGCGACCGGGTGCCCACGGCCGACAGGGGGACGACCGGCTCGAGCTGCTGCTGGCTGGCAACACGGACGACTAGTCGAGGAGCCGGCTTGAACCCCGGCAGGCTGGGCATGGCTGCCTGCTTCCGTGCCGCCTCCTCCGTTGACCTTGGGGCAGACATGCAATGTCCCCTCCCTCTGCGCGCGGGTATGACAACACAACGACCGCCACGACGGGCGACCCTATGGACACAGTGGCCGCTGACGCACGGGAGCGCATGACTACAGTCTGGCCGTCTAGGCCGCTGACCCTAGCAAGCGCGACCGGGCGGGGCAACAGTGCCGGCACGCCCTCGCCCACTCGATTACCTGCCCCGGCATGGCTACAGTACAGCCGGCCATACCGGAGACTTCGGCCGACTAGCGCTAGACGATGCCTCCCGGGCGACCCGTGCCATGGCAGGTGGAAAGGGCCAATCGCAGAACCTGCTGGCGGGCCCCAGCGGGAGACGGGACCGCTTAGCCGGTGGACCCTACATACGACGAGACGACATGAAGGGCAGGACCCCCTGGTCAGCCGGAGATGCTGCCAGCCGTGTCCCCCCACCCCTGTACTTTAGAACATATTATAGAGCCTTGGGCTTGGCCTATGAAACCCCCCGAGACCCCATGCAACGGGGGGGGGGGGATCATTCGCATGCACCCACATAGAACTCTCCTCCCATTCAATCCCTAGCAAGGGAGGAAGACGAGTCGGCTGCTCCTTCTTCCTCCTCTAAACACAGCTCTAGGAGCATCCTTGTAAACACAACTATCCATCCAACTAGACCAAGCAGAACTAGGGGTGTTACCTCCCATGGAGGGCCCTAAACCTGGGTACATCATGTGTCACCACCGCTTGTGCCCAATCTCGCACTCGGAGCCCGTCGGTGTCCTCCGGCCCCAACCACCTATGATAAGCCTACCCATGGCATCTGTCGTGAGAAAACGACGACAGTTGGCTGCTCCTTCTTTCTCCGCTAGACACAGCTCTAGGAGCATCCTTGTAAACACAACTATCCATCCAACTAGACCAAGCAGGACTAGGGGTGTTACCTCCCACGGAGGGCCCTGAACCTGGGTACATCATGTGTCACCACCGCTTGTGCCCAATCTCGCACTCGGAGCCCGTCGGCGTCCTCCGGCCTCAACCACCTACGATAAGCCTACACATGGCATCTATCATGAGAAAACGACGACAGTTGGCGCCCACCATGGGGCCGTATGCGGCGCCGACCAGATTCATGATCCGGGCGGGACCCCTCGCCATTCCCTACCGCCGCCGCTCGACTAGGAGAAACCGTAGGCTCGTGGGGCTTGCTCCGGCACACCCTGTGGGCGACCCAGTCGACCTCACGGTCGATATTGACGCGTTCATCGAGCGCTTCGGCAAGCTCAGCCTCGCCGAGGCTCCGGCCGCCAATGAGTACCCCAGGCATGTGCTCGTTTGTGTCGATTCGCCCACGGTTGTGGGCGCACTCGCTGTGACCCAGTCTAGTGGCTCCCGCGATCGCGTGCGGGCAATGGCCATCATCTCCTCCACCTCCTCCAGACATGCGCGGGCCAGGGCTGACACTGCCGCGGCCCGTGTCGGCACCTCCGACCCACTCGATGGGGCCCTCCGGGGCTTGAGCACCCCTATCGCCCCGACGGCAAAACCCGATGCCACCGCGGCCGACCTCGAGGCGGTTCGCCGAGTCCTATTCGAGGATGCCACCGCCCTCGCGACCACGTGGCACCACATGAAGGCCGCCCAGCGGGAATACACTTCCTCCTATGGTCTCACCCCGGCTGGCACCGAGCCCAGCCGGCGTGGGGCTGTGCCCGACCGCGGCCGCATGGTCGCCGAAATCCTAGGCGGCAAGATGCCCGTCTATGACACCCCCGCAGCCAACCGGCGGACCCTCAAGGTAGCCTACGAGGACTTGGCTACCTTGGAGGGCGAAGAGCATGCCGCCCATGAGCGTCACATCAAGGAGCTCATTGATGCCGCTGACGCACAGCAACATCTTCTTGCGTCGAGTGGCGCCGCCTCTGGAGGCCCCCGGCTCGAGCGTGAGGGAACGAGGACTGCGGGCCGTCAGCCAGCTCAGCACTCCTGTTCCCCTCGCGTCTCCGACCCCTGGGCCGAAACGAACAACCCCCGGCCCTCTCAGCTGCCGGGGAGCGAGCAGGCGGCTGTTAACAGCCGGCACACCAACAACCCGCCTCGCAACGGCCGCCACCATGAAGCACCGGCAGCCGGCAGCCGACGCAGCCACGGGCACACACCGCCCCCGCGGCGCGAGCCGGATCGGTCGGTTCTTCCCATCATCCGCCCCGAGCTCTCGGCCTGAATCGGGCCGCGTGTCCCTTGCAGCAAGAACGACGCCTGCAACCGCATCGACCACCTAGCGCAGTCTGCCCTCCTCGAAGAGGAGGGCTTGATTGGCCCGACTTATTTTGGCCCTCGGATCTACAACGAGCCGTTCCCAACCGACTTCACGCTCCCTCGAGACACCCCGAAGTATAACGGGGCCGCCAAGCCCGAGGACTGGTTGATCGACTACACCACCGCGGTCGGCATTGCTAGGGGGAACAAGCGCATAGCCGTTCGCTACGTGAAAGCACATTTGCTCCCTTGGTGGTTTTCATAATTAATAACAACATATAAGTCATTGAACTAATGTTTCCACTCAGTATATTTCAGGAATGTTCAAAGAGAGGATTGGCAAAAGGAGATTGTGGAGAAACCCAAGATGCAAGGAAATAAGTTGGCCAAGCTTCAAGCAAGAGGACTCTACATTTTATATTTGTGAGAAATCACTTTGAGTCATAGGAAAGACAATACTATTAAAAGGGGGGTAAGGTTTTGTTGGTGGACAATATGCTCAAACATGCACAGGTGATAGTTGCCAAAAACATCCACAAACTCTCCCACCAAAGTCTGTTCTATATCCAACACTCAAAATCGGTGCAACCAACTTTCCCACTTCGGTGCCATCGATTCCAGAACCTAGACAGACTCAAGCCAAACCCTAACCACTTCGGTGCAACCGATTCCATACCGGTGCCAGCGAGTTTAGGTTGCCAACTTTCTGTTATGCAAATTCACATTTTCGGTCCCACTGAGAATGCTGGATCGGCGTCACCGAGATTGGAAATACGACCATTGGTCACCTTATTGGTGCAACCGAGTTTCCTATATCGGTCTCACCGAGATTCAAAAGTTGCCACCTTTTGGTCACTTCGGTACCACCGAGATTCACACATCGGTGTCACCGAGTTGGTCATTTTGTTGTAATGGTTGGATTTTTGGGGATGCCTATATATACCCCTTCATCACCACTCACTCGACAAAGAAGCACTCGAACTATTCCATACCTATCCTATCAGATTTTTTGAGAGAGAACCACCTACCCTTGTGTTGAGGTCAAGATCTTCTACTCCAATCATATTGATCTTGATTTCTAGCCTCCCCAAGTTGCTTTCCACCAATCCTATCTCTTCTACCAAGCCAAACCTGTGTGAGAGAGATTGTGTGTTGAGGAGTATACCATCTTGAAGCACAAGAGCAAGGAGTTCATCATCATTATCGAGCCTATTACCTTTTGGAGGGTGGTGCCTCCTAGATTGGTTAGGTGTCGCTTGGGAGCCTCCTACTTAGTGTTGTGGAGTGAACCAAGAAGTTTGTAAGGGCAAGGAGATCGCCTACTTCGTGAAGATCTACCCATAGTGAGGCTAGTCCTTCATGGACGGAAGCCGTTATGGAATAGTCAAGGTTGCTACTTTGTGGACCCTTTTGGGTGGAGCCCTTAGTGGACTCTCGCGACCGTTACCCTACATGGGTTGAAGACTCCATAAATGTGGATGTATGATAGAGCCACCTATCAGAACGACGGGAAAAATCATCGTGTCTACAAGTGTGTTTGATCTTCCTACCCTATCCCTTCTATACATGCTTGTTGTTAGTTTCCGCTGCTATATACTCTTAGACTTATATGTGTAGGGTGTACTTGACTTGCCATGAAATTTTAGGCAAAACCTTTAACTGGTCAAGTAGTCTAATCACCCCCCCTCTAGACCTACTTTCGATCCTACAAGTGATATCAGAGCTTTGGTCTCCATTGCTTAGGTTTCACAACCTAGGAGAAGTATGGCGTCTAGTGAGGGAAGTTATCACCATAGAGGTCCATACTTTGATGACACTAATTTTGCTAGTTGGAAGCATAAAATGAAAATGCATATTCTTGGTCATAACCCCGCCATTTGGGCTGTCGTTCGTGTTGGCTTGCAAGGTGAGTTCTTTGCGGATGGACGGGAACCGGATCGTGAAGCGACCGTAGATGAATTGAAGATGTTGCAATACAATGCTCAAGCATGTGACATTCTCTTCAACTACTTACGCCCCAAAGAATTCATCAAATTCAGCCGTCTTGAGAATGCAAAAGAGATTTGGGATACTTTGGTTGATATGCACGAAGGAATCGAGTCCCTGAGAGAATCCAAGTTAGATGTTATTCAAGGTCAGCTTGACAAGTTCAAGATGAAGTATGGTGAAGGAGTCGCAGAGATGTACTCTAGGCTAGCTCTCATCACCAATGATATTGCCGGCTTAGGAAGCGAAGAAATGACCGACAAATTCATCATCAAGAAGATACTTAGAGCTTTGGATGAGAGATATGACACCGTGTGCACATTGATCCAAATGTTGCCAAACTACAAAGATCTCAAGCCTACGAAAGTCATTGGAAGGATTGTTGCTCATGAGATGACACTCAAAGATAAAGAAGAGCTTCATCACAAGTCTAGCGGTGCTTACAAAGCCACAAGTGATGCTCCCACAACTTCAAGTAACAACCTTGTCACCAATGAAGAAATAAGCCTCATGGTCAAGAAATTCAACAAGTTGTACAAGAATAGAAGCAAAGAAAGAAACTCCAACTCAAGATATGAAGAGAAGCGTTCGTCAAGTCGTGACTGCAATTGCTTCAATTGTGGGAAGCCCGGACACTACTCAAATGAGTGCACGGCTCCTTACAAAAGAAGAGAAGAGTCACCTTGAAGAGGAAGCTCAAGGAATGAATCACCACAAAGAGAGAGAAGGAGTAGAGATGATCATTATGAACGAAGACACTCAAGGAGAAGTAGAGATTTGGAGAAGAAGGACAAGTACACCAAGAGCTACACAAGAGGAAAATATCAAGCTCATGTTGGTGAATGGGTTTCCGGCTCTGACTCCGACAACAAGTCTGAGAGAAGCTATCACTCCGACTCTGACTATAGTAAAGACGATGGTGTTGCCGGAATTGCTCTAGTGACTACCAACTCCTACGATCTATTTGATTCACCAAATGAAGGGAGTGGAAGTTGCTTCTTGGCTAAAGGCCCCAAGGCATCACACCCCGAGTATCTTTATTTTGATAGTGATGAAGATGACTTGCTTTGTGATGATAACTTGCTTTGTGATAAAACTAGTGATGTTGATCAAAATGAACTTGATAATTCTCATGTTAGTCAAGATAAAAATAGAACAACTAACTAAAGAACTAAACACTCTTAAGTTAGCTTATGAATCTACTCCCGAAGATCATACAGAGCTTGTGAGAACTCATGAGAAGCTACGCTTCGAGAAGCTCAATTTGGAGCAAGAGCATTAGTTTTTCAAAGCTATCAATGACGATCTCTGAAAGAAGACTTCATCTTATCTAGCCAAACGATTACTCTTGTCTACTTTCATACCTCAAGTTAAAACTAAGCAATCTAGTAACAAAGGCAAGAAAGACTCTTCATCTAGTAGCAACAATAAAAGTGATAAATCCAATGATGTTGCTTCTAGTAGTTCTATTGATTCCACTAATGATGTTTCTCTTAGCCAAGTTACACTTGAGCAAGAAAATGCTTTATTGAAAGGAATTATAGAAAAAGGTAACTACAAGAGTCTTGACGGATGTAAGCAATTTGAGGAAATTGTACGCAACCACGGAGGATACCGGAAGAATCGTGGTGTTGGCTACTTCAACGCTAATGGACTTGAGTGGGTAGAAGGTCAATATCCCAAGTCCAAGTTTGTTACTCAAAAGGAGAAGTATGAAAATACTCTTCCCAAGGGGACAAACACTCAAGATGACCTTCCACCACAAGACCACAAGCTCAAGGGCGAGAACAAGCTTCAAGAGGACATTGACTCATATGAAGATGAACCCCTAGCTTTGGTGGAGTGGGTTCCCAAGGCTACTTCAAGCTCAACTACTACAAAGGCTACTTCAACACCAAGGATCCCCATCAACTTGATGTGGGTTCCCAAGAAGAAGAACTAGTAAGTTCTTGAGGGGTGACTCCGCCAATGAAATGCACTCACATTCATTATTGGTAAGGACTTTTTTGCACTCAACATCAACTCAATGCAATAGTTCAAGGAGTCACACATTCCCTCAAAGGTAAGCAAGGGACAAGGTAATCAACAAATCAATGGACATCATAACTCATGCTTTGCACTCCATGTCCATAGATACCCTTGTATTTGTCTCTTGTATGTTGGGACTAACCCATGTATGTCAAAGGAGTAAGGAAACAAGAAGGATGCTCCCAACTCTTGGTGATCCTCATCAACATTGAGCATCCACAACTACCTCACCAACATGAAGTATTCATTGACAAAAACCCAAGGTTAGTTTATCCTTCTTATGGGGGGATGTCACATTAAGGGGGAGCTTTACTCTAATTCTTGAGTCGAAGCATCTCCTAGCATGTGACAACACTAAATGCTTTATGAAAAAGTGTTAACCCCACTTGTGCTTAAACGAAGAGTATGACCTATGATCAAGTACTCTTACTTGGCTCCTAAGTCAAATACTCATATATAGATGACTTTGTCATAGCCCAAGTGCTTGTTAGATGCTAGTATGTTTGTGCATGTTCATCATGATTTCTTTTGACATCTTATTGTGTGAGCATGTTGGTCTGCATTTATTTTCTCATTCGAGGATATCCAATTGTTGCTATTTGGCTTTTGATTTATCTTTTTTCCAATTGGATGGACAAGAATGCCTAGGACCACTCTTTAGCTATCTATGCTTTCTCATCTCATATTCCATTCATGCTGCATCACAAAATTTGAACAAGTGCTTTTCGATCCCTCTGTGTGTGGAGCACTCGGAGTTCCGTATCGACAAGGACTGACCCTTAAAACCTCCCAAGTGCAACTCGGTGGAACCAAAACCACAATATCGGTCTCATTGATTACCTAGGGTTGATCTGGTTTTTCAGTCTCGGTACCATTGATTCCATTTTCTCGGTTACATCAAGTGTCCCTATCAGCTGACAGTTGAGGCACTCGGTGACACCGAAAACTTAGAATCGGTGTCACTGACAGTGGTGGGTATATAACTCTGGACCCCAACGTTTTGAAATTTCATCTTCATACGTCACGCTCCAAAACCCTAAGCTGCCGCCCCAAAGACCCCTAGTCATCGCCCTTGACTTTCCGAGCTGCTCCGCCGCTCGGAATCGCCGCCGTCAACGTAATCTTCACCAACGTCACCGTCGTAGAGGATCCGTGCCAAGCTAGGGTACGGAGTCGATCTTTAGTGCGCTCCCGTTCTGATTCTTCCGCATTGGACCTTGTTTTCTCTATAATCCACCTATTGCTCATACATCTATCCACTAGAAATTGCAAAATCTCAAGTTAGTTGGATTTTCTAAGGTTTTGTTGTCCGCCTGATACATCTCGGTGGAACCGAAACGAAAATATCGGTCTCACCGATATACTTTTCTATGTTGCTGAGAACCGACTTGGTGGAACCGAGTGGATCTTTTCGGTCCTACCGAAAAAGCTGCCAAGTTCCTGTTAAGGAGTTGGTCTGTCTCGGCCCCACCGAAAATTTCATTTCGGCTATACCGATATGTATGTGACATATTGCAAAACTTTTGAAAAAATCATTGCTCAAATTTCAAAAATAGCCTCATTTTGTGCCGACTCATCTCCTTCTGATCATCTACACTCTATTCACAGGGTCAGCATGTCAGGTTTAGAAGACAGTCAGAACAGGTCAGAGCAGAGAGCACACATGAGTTCAGGCACAAGCCCAGAGTCGAGTTCATTCTCAGATCCGGGCACCCCCGACTCACATGGGTTGCCCGAGGCTGCCACTAGAACCAGAAAGAGGTTGAACTCAGAAGAAGAAGATTCAGAATTTGTCCCTGAGGAGATTCTTGCTAAGAAGCAAGAGAAGGCTACCAAAAAGGCTGCAACTGAAGCTACTTCCTCTAGAAGGGTTGTCAGCAAAATATATGCACCAGCTTCTACCTTCAAGGTTCATGAGACTCCAAGAGGAGCTATGTCTATTGAGATCCCGAAGAGAGCTATGCCCAAAAAGGCCAGGAAGAGGATCATTCATGTGACTAGCAGACCTACCTCCATGTTTGAGGATCCAAAAGCTGTCGCTGATGAAGAAGAGGAGGTTGAGCTAGCTACAAAGGCTCCTCCCAAGAAGAAGGCAAAGAAGTTGATATCTGATGCTATGCCCAAAACCAGCACATCCAAGAAGGCTGCTGAGAAGCCCAAGAGGACAACCAGGCAGATTTCAGCTTCTGAGAAGAACAAAGGAACTGCTTCCAGAGCTGAAGCTGATGATGATCTGACAACACTAATGAAGCTCAGACCACACCTCCCAGTTCATAATGCCAGCTACCCACTAGACGAGGACATGAAGAAGAGGAAGGACTCAGGACTGAGGGCATGGAGAGATATTGATCCTTATGCCCAGAGAAAGAAAACAGCTGTGGACTACAGATTCTATACCAAGGAGCAGCAGGACTTCTATGAGACTGCGCTCTTTGACAAGAGTCCAGCTGTCAGCGATATGCGATACGTTGATTGGAAGTACATCATGGAGAATGAGGACTACTTTCCAAGTGTCCAGGACAACTTCCACTGCATTGGTCTTGATGAATTCGTTGGCAGAGAATTCATAGCATGGAATGATGAGATGATCATGCAGTTTTACTCCACTGCACACTTCTACGGAGATGGTAGAATTGTGTGGATGACTGAAGGTGCCCGATATGAATCAACTATTGAGGAATGGGCTGAGATCTTAGGAGTTCCTAAAGCATAGGATGGTGACCTGGATATCTACTTAGAATCCAAGGCTAGTCACAATGCTATGGCCAATATGTACAATGAGATCCCCGCTGACAAAGTGAAGTCTCACCAGCTAGGCTCCATTTACTTTCTCCAGGCTGGCCTACGCACTATCAACACCATTCTGAGGCATACCCTGATGCCCAAGTCCAGAGATGACAAGATGATCCGAGGCCACTCCATCAACTTGTTGATCCATCTTGACAGTCACACCAGGATCAGAGTCATGAACTTGATTTTAGAGACAATCAAGAGGGTTGCTGCTAATCAGAAGCGCTCATGCTGTTATGCACCCTACATCCAGATGCTCATAAACTTAAGACTGGAGAAGCACATCTTTGCCCTGGATCACCCACATTTGCCCCTACAGCCAGATCTCGAGGACAACGTCGTGGTGATGGATGCTGATCATCCCACTTCTGCTGCAGCTCAAGAAGCAACAGAGGCAGTGAGAGCCACTAGTTCTCAAGCCCCTCGATCCAGGAGCGAGCAAATGGATTTGCTGATATCATCTGTTCAGGGCATGCAAAAGGACATTAAAGGGATTCTAGACAACCAGAACAGTCTTGTTAGAATCTTTGAGACCAGAATCAAGACCCTTACTGATAAGGTGGACGGGCTGACGAAGATAGTCACATAACTTCAACATGAAGTTGACTCCGTGAAAATCCCTCAGGTCTCTTCTACTTCAGATGAGGATGATGATCATGATGATGATGATGATGAGGAGGAGGAATCACCTCTAGGGCCAAGCACTCAGTTCACTACTCAGGCCAGATCAGCCACAGTGCTAGCTCCAACAGCTCCAATAGCTCCATCAGCTCCATCAACATCAGTTCCATCAGTGACCACTCCAGCTCCATCTAAGACATCTGCCAAGATCTTCGCTGACACTGTTCTCTCGACTCCTTCATCAACAACCAGAGGAGATGTGCCCAAGAACGCTTAGATATATGCCTTTGAACTTTTTGGTAACTTGTTGCCAAAGGGGGAGAAGTGTATATAGATCTATAGGCTTCGAGCGAGAGAGAGATTTGTCTTTTTACTTGCTTTTCAAAAACATTTGATTTTTTTATTTTGGTTTGATATGAGATACTTTTGTGTTTGTGTTATGCTACTATGTTATGCGTGCTGCTACTATTTCCTATCATCTTAATGCTCATGAGATGATCATTCACCCTTACTTATGTGTCTTGTGCCATGTTATTCACTCTAATTACTCTCGCACACCACCAAGTTGTATGTGACATGGAAGAAGTGCCCCATATGCCTAATCGATTGTGCATTTGCATTCAAATGCAAATTCAAAATAACGCACAAATTTAGGGGGAGTTCTTGCTTATGACATACCTCTCAAAGCGACGATTATACTCATTGATTTTATCATATGTCGAAGCTTTGATCTATATGTTGTCATCAATTACCAAAAAGGGGGAGATTGCAAGCACATTTGCTCCCTTGGTGGTTTTGGTAATTAATAACAACATATAAGTCATTGAACTAATATTTCCACTGAGTATATTTTAGGAAATGTTCAAAGAGAGGATTGGCAAAAGGAGATTGTGGAGAAACCCCAAGATGCAAGGAAATGGGTTGGCCAAGCTTCAAGAAAGAGGACTCTACATTTTATATTTGTGAGAAATCACTTTGAGTCATAGGAAAGCCAATACTATTAAAATGGGGTAAGGTTTTGTTGGTGAACAATATGCTCAAACGTGCACAGGTGATAGTCGCCAAAAACATCCACAAACTCTCCCACCAAAGTCTGTTCTATACCCAACACTCAAAATCGGTGCAACCAACTTTCCCACTTCGGTGCCATCGATTCCAGAACCTAGACAGACTCAAGCCAAACCCTAACCACTTCGGTGCGACCGATTCCATACCGGTGCCAGCGAGTTTAGGTTGCCAACTTTCTGTTATGCAAATTCACATTTTCGGTCCCACCGAGAATGCTGGATCAGCGTCACCGAGATTGGAAATCTGAATGTTGGTCACCTTATCGGTGCAACCGAGTTTCCTATATCGGTCTCACCAAGATTCAAAAGTTTCCACCTTTTGGTCACTTCGGTATCACCGAGATTCACACATCGGTGTCACCGAGTTGGTCATTTTGTGTGTAACGGTTGGATTTTTGGGGATGCCTATATATACCTCTTCACCACCACTCACTCGACAGAGAAGCACTCAGAACTATTCCATACCTATCCTATCAGATTTTCTGAGAGAGAACCACCTACCCTTGTGTTGAGGTCAAGATCTTCCACTCCAATTATATGGATCTTGATTTCTAGCCTCCCAAGTTGCTTTCCACCAATCCTATCTCTTCTACCAAGCCAAACCTATGAGAGAGAGATTGTGTGTTGAGGAGTCTATCATCTTGAAGCACAAGAGCAAGGAGTTCATCGTCATTACCGAGCCTATTACCTTTTGGAGGGTGGTGCCTCCTAGATTGGTTAGGTGTCGCTTGGGAGCCTCCTACTTCGTGTTGTGGAGTGAACCAAGAAGTTTGTAAGGGCAAGGAGATCGCCTACTTCATGAAGATCTACCCATAGTGAGGCTCGTCCTTCATGGACGGAAGCCGTTATGGAATAGTCAAGGTTGCTACTTCGTGGACCCTTTTGGGTGGAGCCCTTCATGGACTCTCGTGACCGTTACCCTCCGTGGGTTGAAGACTCCATAAACGTGGATGTCCAATAGCGCCACCTATCGGAACCACGGGAAAAATCATCGTGTCTACAATTGCGTTTGATCTTCCTACCCTATCCCTTCTATACATGCTTGTTGTTACTTTCCGCTGCTATATACTCTTAGACTTGCATGTGTAGGGTGTACTTGACTTGCCATGAAATGCTAAAAACTGTCAACCGTCAAATTTGGTTTAGGCAAAACCTTTAATTGTTCAATTAGTCTAATCACCCCCCTCTAGACCTACTTTCGATCCTACACTACGCTCCCCTCATGCTGATCGGCTCGGCCCGCACCTGGCTCAACAGCCTAGCGGACGACAGCATCAACACCTGGATGGACTTTGAAGAGGCCTTCGTCCGCAACTTCACCAGCACCTACAAGTGGCTCGGCCGCCCCCGTGAACTCGCCATGTGCGTTTAGGGGTCGGACGAGTCCCTCCGCGACTACCTCACTTGGTGGACTGAGCTTGGCAACTCCTGCGAGGGGGTGCACGAGGTGCAAGCCGTATATTATTCATCGAAGACTGTCGAGACGACACCCCCCTCAAGCACAAGCTTCTATGCTCCGAGCCGTCCATGCTTGCCGAGCTCATGACCAAGGCGGACAAGTACGCTATGGCTGATTCAGCCATCCGGGTCAAGACGACTCCACCCGCCAAGGCAACGACAACACCGGCAACGTCTCGGCCAGCTGCCGACAACCGGCAACCCCAAAAAACAAATGCAAGAACGACCAGCCGGATCCCGGCTACAGGAGCTGGCAGGTCAACACCATTGAGGAGCAGGAGCTGGCTGCCTAGCCTTCGAGCCAGCGCCAGCGCATTGGCAAGGCTGCTTGGCAGCCGAAGCTCACCTTCGAGTAGATGCTCGACCTCCCCTGCCAGAACCACCTAGGGGCCAAACCCTCTACGCACACGCTCCGACAGTGCGGCTTCTCACAGTGATTGGCACGGGGGACAGCCTTTCGGCTCCTCCCATGCCGCCTGCCCGCGCACCGGCGCCGGGCCAAGCTGCCGCCCCGGCGCTGGCTCCGGCTCCGACCTAGAATGACGGTCGTCTAATCGACCAGTTCGCTAACCAAGACGACTGTTACATCGTCTTCAGTAGTGAAGAGACAAGCAAACACGCCCAACGCCGGCTCCATCGTGAGGTGAATGCCACCATGCCGGCAACTCCCCAGTTCATGCACTGGTCGGAGAAGCCGGTCACTTGGAGCCGGGCAGATCATCTCGCTGGGATGCCAAGTCCCGGCAGCTATGCCCTGGTCCTCGACCCCACCATCGCCACCGAGAAGCGCACCTGCCGCTTTTCATGGCTGCTGGTAGATGCTGGCAGCAGCATCAACTTCCTGTACCTCGACACGATGCATAAGGTGGGGCTGAAGACAGAAGACCTACAGGCAAGCCGGACTGTCTTCCATGGCATCGTGCCTGGAAAGTCCTGCTCCCTTGTCGGCAAGATCACGCTCGACGTCCTCTTCGGCGGACTCGGCCACTTCTCCCGCGAGCCAGTGTTGTTCGAGGTCGTGGACCTCGCAAGCCCCTACCACACGCTGCTAGGCTGGCCAGCCCTTGTCAGATTCATGGAGGTCCCCCATTACGCCTACCTCAAGCTCAAGATGCGGGGCCCCACGAGAATGATCACCATCATGGGCGACTACAAGATGTCAATCGAGTGCGCTTGAGATGGCAGCCGGCTGGCTGAGGTCCTGGAAATCGTTGAGGAGAAGCGGCAGCTTGACCGGCTCGTGGCCCTTGTCAGCAGCCAGTCGGCCGTGCCGGCTCCCCCCTCGTAGTTCGTCGGCGAGGCCTCCTTCTAGCCATCCAAGGACACCAAGGAAATCCCGCTCGACCCGGCTAACCCATCTTAGTGCGTCACCATCGGCTCCCGCCTCGATAGCAAATAGGAAGGCGAGCTCATCGACTTCCTCTGTGAGAATCGGAACATCTTTGCATGATCCCCCCAAGGACATGACGGGTGTTTCGAGGAAGTTCACCGAGCACAAACTACACATCCGGCCGGATGTCAAGCCAGTCAAGCAACCCCTGCGCCGATTCTCCAAGGAGAAGTGGCGTACCATAGGAGAAGAGATCGCCCGGCTGCTCGCAGCCGGGTTCATCATGGAAGTGTTCCACCCAGACTGGCTGGCCAACCCAGTCCTGGTGCTAAAGAAGAACAAGACCTGGCGCATGTGCATTGACTACACTAGCCTGAACAAGGCGTGCCCCAAGGACCCATTCGCCCTGCCGCGGATCGATCAAGTCATCGACTCCACGGCCGGCTGCGACTTGCTGTCCTTCCTAGACGCCTACTCCGGCTACCACTAGATCAAGCTGGACCCGGAAGACCAGCTCAAGCCTTTCTTCATCACGCCCTTTGGGGCGTACTGCTACATCACCATGTCCTTCAGCCTGAAGAACGCATGTGCCACCTTCTAGTGGTGCATGCAGAAGTGCCTCCTGCCTCAGATAGGCAGGAACGTCCACGTCTACGTCAACGACATCGTCGCCAAAACCAATAAGCACTTCAGCGTCCTCGACGACCTCCGAGAGACCTTCGCGAACCTATGCGAATACAAGATCAAGCTTAACCCGGAGAAGTGTATCTTCGGCGTCCCAGCCGACCAACTCCTGGGTTTCTTCGTGTCCTCCCGCGGCATCGAAGCTAACCCCGAGAAGATCAGCGCGATCGAGAGCATGCCCAAGCCGACCCGGCTCCACGATGTCCAGAAGTTCACCGGCTGCCTCGCCTCGCTTAGCTGGTTCATCAACCGGCTAGGGGATAAGGCCGTGCCCCTCTACGGGCTCCTTCGCAAGACGGCTCTGGTCGAGCTGGGTCACACCAAGAAACCGGTCATGTTCGATTGGCCCGACGAGGCAGACAAGGCCTTCCGCGGCCTCAAGAAGGCTCTCACCCGCGCACCCATCCTGGCCGCGCCGGCTAAGAAGGAACCTCTGCTTGCCTACATCGCGGCGACCACCCGCGTCGTCAGCGTCGTCTTGGTGGTCGAGCGGCCGGTGGAGGGCAAGTCCCTGCCGGCCCAGCGGCCTGTCTACTACCTCAGCGAGGTCCTCTCCGCGTCCAAGCAAAACTACCCCCACTACCAGAAGATGTTCTATGGCATATACTTCGCCGCCAAGAAGGTCAAGCAATAATTCCAAGAGCATACCATCACCGTGGTGAGAGAGGCCCCGCTCGATGAGATCATGAGCAGCCGGGACTCCATCGGCTGGCTTGCCAAATGGTTCATCGCCGTCGCCAATCATGAGATTCGGTACGAGCCACGAACCGCCATCAAGTCACAAGCGTTGGCTGACTTCCTCGTCGACTGGGCGGAGACGGAGTTCGTGCCGCCTCCCCTAGACTCCACACATTGGCACATGCATTTCGACGGCTCGAAAATGAGGCCGGCCTGGGTGTTGGCATAGTCCTCTCCTCCCCGAAAGGTGACCAACTCAAGTATGCCCTCCAGATCCACTTCGCTACCTCCAACAACGTGGCCGAGTACGAGGTCATCGTCCATCGCCTCCGGCTCGCCAAGGAGATCGGCATCGGGCGCATCCTATGCTTCAGCGACCCTGAGCTCGTGGTTTAGCAGGTCTCTGGCGAATGGGATGCCAGGGACACCAACATGGCCAGCTATCGCTTCCTCATGCAACAGCTCACCGGCTCCTTCGAGGGCTGTGAGTTTCATCACGTCCCATGGGCGGACAACGAGGGGGCCGACGCACTGGCGAAGATCGGCTCCACCCGGCAGGCCATCCCAGCCGGGGTCTCCCTCGAGAGGCTGCTCAAGTGATCAATCAAGCCTTCCTTAGAATCGGAGTCCAACTTCGTGCCAGCAGACGTTGCCAGCCCATCGGTGGTTCCGGCTGCCGCTTCGGCATCTTCGCCACCGGCTCCCACAACCTTGCCCGCCCTGCTGGCACTGGTTGAGCCGGCTGCGTCCAAGGCCACCGACTCCAACAACACGGTTATCATGATGACAATTGACCAGCCGACCTCGGGGATTGGCGAGCCGGCCCAGGGGGCTCGCGAGCCGGTCCGGGGGCTGATCCTCCAGGCCCGGGGATCCCGAGCCGGCCCCCGTCTCGCCTCCCTCATGGGCCCAACCTATCTTGGCGTTCCTGTTGGAAATATGCCCTAGAGGCAATAATAAATTAGTTATTATCATATTTCCTTGTTCATGATAATCGTTTATTATCCATGCTATAAATTGTATTGATCGAAGACTTGGATGCATGTGTGGATACATAGACAAAACCATGTCCCTAGTATGCCTCTTATGGACTAGCTCATTGATCAAAGACGGTTAAGGTTTCCTAGCCATGGACATGATATGTCATTTGATAACGGGATCACATCATTAGGAGAATGATGTGATGTACAAGACCCAAACTACAAACGTAGCATATGATCGTGTCAGTTTATTGCTACTGTTTTCTGCATGTCAAGTATATGTTCCTATGACCATGAGATCATGCAACTCATGGACACCTGAGGAGTGCCTTGTGTGTATCAAACGTCACAATGTAACTGGGTGACTATAAAGGTGCTCTACAGGTATCTCCGAGGGTGTCTATTGAGTTGGCATGATCACGACTGGGATTTATTACTCCGTGTGACGGAGAGGTATCTCGGGGCCCACTCGGTAATACAACATCACAATGAGCCTTTCAAGCAATGTGACTAATTGTTAGTTGCGGAATCTTGTATTACGGAACGAGTAAAGAGACTTGCCGGTAACGAGGTTGAACTAGGTATGGAGATACCGACGATCGAATCTCGGGCAAGTAACATACCGAAGAACAAAGGGAACATCATACGGGATTAACTGAATCCTTGACATAGAGGTTCGACCGATTAAGATCTTCATAGAATATGTAGGAACCAATGTGGACATCCATGTCCCGCCATTGGTTATTGACCGTAGAGGTGTCTCGGTCATGTCTACATAGTTCTCGAACCCGCAGACGTTACGGTAGTATAGATTTATGTATGATGGTGACCGAAGGTTGTTCGGAGTCCTGGATGAGATCCTGGACGTCACGAGGAGCTCTAGAATGCTCCATAGGTAAAGATTCATATATAGGAAGTCCCAGTTTGGTCACCGGAAAAGTTTCGGGCTCATCGGTAGTGTACCGGGAGTGCCGGGAGTGTACCGGGAGACCACCCAGAGGGGTATTTTGACCCAAGAGGCTTCATGGGATGTGGGAGAGTAAATACCAGCCTTTTGTGGGCTGGTGGAAGTCCCACACAAGGCCCATGTGGCTGGGAGAAAAAGCCTAAAGGGAAAAAGGTGGAAAAAGGCCAAAAAAGGAGGAATCCTAGTCCTACTAGGATTGGAGGAGGAGTCCTCCTCTCCTCCCCACTTTGGTCGACCCAAGGGCTGGTTTTTTGGCAGCCAAGACTACTCCTCCTCTCCTCCTATATATACTAGAGGATTTTAGGGTTTTGGCACAGAATTTTCAGCCACGTGCTACCCGTTCCTCTAGTGCATAGTTTCTCCTCTAGATCGGTTTTCTACAGTGCTTAGGCGAAGCCCTGCCGGAATTGCTCCACCACCATCACCGGAGCGCCGTAACGCTGCCGGTGAACTCTTCTTCCTCTCCACTTACTCTTGCTGGATCAAGATGGTGGAGATCATCATCAAGCTGCACGTGTGCTGAACGCGGAGGTGTCGTCCGTTCGGCGCTAGATCGGAAGAACCATGATAAGGATCGCGAGACGGTTCGTGACGAGTTCGCGAAACGGATCATGATGAGTTCGCGAGACGGACCGTGATGAGTTCACGGGATGGATCGTGATGAGATCGCGGGACGCTTGGCGATTTGGATCGCGAAGACGTTCGACTACACCAACCCGTTTCTTAACGCTTCCCGCTTAGCAATCTACAAGGGTATGTAGATGCTCATCACCATGGATAGATCTTGCGTGTGCGTAGGAAAATTTTGTTTCCCATGCAACTTTCCCCAACAGTGGCATCATGAGCTAGGTCTATGTATAGATGAGATCTTGAGTAGAACACAAAGAGTTTGTGGGCGTTGATGCTTAGATTGCTTCCTCCCTTGGTCGGATTTTGGTTCAGCGGTATTGTGAGATGAAGCGGCCCGGACCAACATTACTCGTACGCTTACGAGAGACCGGTTCCCTCGACCGCAACTTGTTGCATAGATGGCTTGCGGGTGCCAGTTTCTCTCACTTTAGTTGGATCGGATTCGACAAAGGCGGTCCTTCAGAAGGTTGAAAAGCAAATTATGTATCACTCTTGTGGTTTATGCGTAGGTGAGAATCATTCTTGCTAGAAACCCGTAGCAGCCACGTAAAACATGCAACAACAATTAGAGGACATCTAACTTGTTTGTGCAGGGTATGTTGTGATGTGATATGGCCAATTACATGATGTGATATATGTGATGTATGAGATGATCATGTGATGTATAGATTATCACGACTTGCATGTCGATGAGCACGGCAACCGGCAGGAGCCATAGGGTTGTCTTTAATTATCGTATGACCTGCGTGTAAATCATTAAGCGCTATGTAATGCTTTACTTTATCGCTAAATGGTTGCAATAGTAGTAGAAGCATGGTGGGCGTGAAAACCCCGATGGCGACACATTGATGGAGATCAAGATGATGGAGATCATGGTGTCTTGCCGGTGACGATGGAGATCATGCCGGTGCTTTTAAGATGCAGATCAAAAGCACAAGTTCATGGCCATATCATGTCACTTGTGATTTGCATGTGATGTTAATCCTTTTATGCACCTTGTTTTGCTTAGGACGACGGTAGCATTATAAGGTGATCCCTCACTTAAATTTCAAGATGAATTGTGTTCTCCCCGAGTGTGCACCGCTGCGAGAGTTCGTCGTGTTGAGACACCACGTGATGATCGGGTGTGATAGACTCTACGTTCACATACAACGGGTGCAAGCCAGTGTTGCACATGCGGAACACTCGGGTTAAACTTGACGAGCCTAGCATGTACAGACATGGCCTCGGAACACAAGAGACCGAAAGGTCGAACATGAGTCATATAGTAGATATGATCAACATAATGATGTTCACCATTGTAACCACCTCAACTCATGTGATGATCGGACTTGAGTTAGTGAATTTGGATCATGTATCACTCGAATGACCGGAGGGATGTCAATTTGAGTGGGAGTTCTTAAGTAGTATGATTAATTGAACTCATTATCATGAACATAGTCAGTAGTGTCTTTGCAAATTATGTTGTAGATTACTTGCTCGCGCTGTAGCTCCCTTGAATTTTTGTATGTTCCTAGAGAAATAGAGTTGAAAGATGATGGTAGAAATATTGCGGATTGGATCCGTGATCTGAGGATTGTCCTCGTTGCTGCACGGAAGGCTTATGTCCTTAATGCACCGCTCGGTGCGCCAACCCCTCTAGCGTCGTCTGTAGATGTTGTGAACATCTGACAGGTACGTGCTGATGACTACTTGATAGTTTAGTGCGTCATGCATTACGGCTTAGAATTGAGGCTTCGAAACGGTTTGAACGTAAGGAGCATATGAGATGTTCTAAGAGCTGAAATTAGGATCTTAGGCTCGTGCCCGTGTTGCGAGATATGAGATCTCCAACAAGATTCTTTGCCTACAAGATGAACGAGAATAGCTCAATCGTTGAGCATGTGCTCAGATTGTCTGGGTGCTACAATCGCTTGAATCGAGTGGGAGTTCATCTTCTAGATAAGATAGTGATTGATATAGTTCTCCAAGTCACTTTCACTAGGCTACTAGAACTTGGTGATGAACTATTGAATGCCAGGGATAGAATTAATGATCCCTGAGCTGTTCGCGATGTTTGACACCGTGAAGGTAGAAATCAAGAAGGAGCATCAAGTGTTGATGGTTAGTATAACCACTAGTTTCGAGAAGGGCAAGGGCAAGGAGGGAAACTTCATGGATGGAAAGTCAGTTGCTGCTCCAGTGAAGCAACCCAAAGTTGAACTCAAACCCGAGACTATGTGCTTCAATTATAAGGAGAAAGGTCGCTGAAGTGGAACAACCCTAAATACTTGGTAGATAAGAAGGCTGGCAACGTCGACAGAAGTATATTTGATATATGTGTTATTTATGTGTACCTTGCTAGTACTCCAAGTAGCACCTGGGTATTGGATACCGGTTCGGTTGCTAAATGTTAGTAACTCGAAATAAAAGCTACGGAATAAACGGAGCACTAAGCTAAGGGTGAGGTGACGATGTGTGTTGGAAATGTTTCCAAGGTTGATGAGATCAACATCGCACGCTCTTTCTACCTTCAGGATTAGTAACGAACGTAAATAAATGTTATTTGGTGTTTTGCGTTGAGCATGAACATGATTTTATCATGTTTATTGCAATACGGTTATTCATTTAAGTTAGAGAATAATGGTTATTCTGTTTACCTAAATAATACCTTCAATGGTCATGCACCCAGTGAGAATGATTTGTTGAAATCTTAATCATAGTATTACACATGTTCATAACATTGATGTCAAAAGATACAAAGTTAATAATGATAGTACCACATACTTGTGGCACTACCGCTAAATGTCATATTGGTATAAAGCGCATGTAGAAACTCCATGCTGATGGATATTTGGACTCATTCGATTTCGAAACGGTTGACACATGCGAACCATGCCTCTTGGGCAAGATGACTAAAGGACCCCGTTGGATGAAGCGGGCAAGTGATTCATTGGAAATGATACATGTTGATGTATGCAATCGAGTGAGTCTTGTAGCATGCAGTGGATATCGTTATTTTCTTACCTTCACTTATGATTTAAGTAGATATAGTGTATATTTAATTAATGAAACACCAGTCTGAATCGTTTGAAAAGTTCAAGCAAATTCGGAGTGAAGTTTAAGATCATCGTGACAAGAAGATAAAAGTTTCTGCGATATGATCGTGGAGGTGAATATCTGAGTTACGAGTTTGGCATACAACTTTAGACAATGTGAAAGTTGTTTCACAACACACGCCACCTGGAACACCATAGTGTGATGGTATGTCCGAACGTCATAGTCATGCTCTATTGGATATGGTGCATGTTATGATGTCTCTTATCATTTTGCTACTATAATTTTGGGGTTGTGCATTAGAGACAACTACATTCACTGTAAATAGGGCACCATCTAAAGCCGTTGAGATGACACCGTGTGAACTATGGTTTGATAGAAACCTAAGCTGTCATTTCTTAATGTTTGGGGCTGTGACGCTTGTGTGGAAAAAGTTTTCGCCTAATGAGCTCGAACCCAAAGCGGACAAATGCATCTTCATAGAATACCCTAAGAACAGTTGGGTGAACCTTCTATCTCACATCCAAGCATAAAATGTTTGTTGCTAAAACTGGGTCCTTTCTCGAGAAAGGGTTTCTATTGAAAGAGTTGAGTGGGAGGAGGATAGAACTTGATGAGGTTGTTGAAACCTCTGCTTCAACCAGAAAGTAGCGCATCACAGAAAGATGTTTCTGTGAAGCGTACGTCAGTTGAAGAGGAAGTTAATGATGATGATCATGAAAGCTTCGGATCAAGTTACTATCGACCTACGAGGAAATTAGAGCTTGATGAGGTTATTGAACCTTTACTTCAACCAAAGAGTAGCGCAGCGTAGGAAGTTGTTTCTGTGAAGCCTACGTTAGTTGAAGAGGAAGTTAATGATGATGATCATGAAGCTTCGGATCAAGTTACTATCAAACCTCGTAGGGCGACAAGGATGTATACTGCTACTGAGTGGTACAACAACCCTGTCTTGGAGGTCATGTTGTTGGAGAACGATGAGCCTACAAACTATGGAGAAGCGATGATGGGCCCGGAAACCAACAAATGGTTAGAGGCCATGAAATCCGAGAAAGGATCCATGTATGAAAACCAAGTATAGACTTTGGTGGACTTGCTCGTTGGACGGTAGGTCGTTAATTACAAATGGATCTTTAAAATGAAGACAGACGCTGATGGTAAATGTTACCATTCGTAAAGCTCGACTTGTTGCAAAGTAGTTTTCGACAAGTTCAAGGAGTTGACTGCAATGAGACTTTCTCACTCATAGCGATGCTAAAGTCTGTTGGAATTATGTTAGCAGTTGCTGCATTTTTCAATTATGAAATCTGGCAGATGGATGCAGTAACATCGTTTCCTTCCTTAAGGAAAGGTTGTATGAGATGCAACCAGAAGGTTTTGTCAGTCCTAAGGATGCTAAAAGGTGTGTGAGCTTCAGTGATTCTTCTATGAACTGAAGCAAGCATCTCGGAGTTGGAATATACACTTTGATGAGGTGATCAAAGTTTTTAGTCTATACAAAGTTTATGAGATACTTGTATTTACAATAAAGTGAGTGGGAGCACTATGGAGTTTCTGGTAAGCATATGTGGTTGACATATTGTTGATCGGAAATGATGTAGAATTTCTAGAGAGCATAAACGGTTGTTTGAAAAGAGTTTTTCAAAGGAAGACCTGGATAAAGCTACCTAATTGTTGAGCATCAAGATCTATATAGATAGATCAAGATACTTGATGAGACTTTCAATGAGTACATACCTTGACAAGATTTTGAAAGAGTTCAAAATGGATTAGTCAGAGAAAGAGTTTTCGCCTGATTTGTAAGGTATAAATTTAAGTAAAACTCGATGCCCAGTGACTACATAAGATAGAGAAAAGATGAGTGTCATCACCTATGCTTCAGCCATAGGCTCTATCATGTATGCAATGCTGTGCACAAGACCCGATGTCAGCCTTGCCATAAGTATGGCCAGTAGGTTTCAAAGTGATCCTGGAATGGAGCACTAGACGGCGGTCAAGATTGTCCTTAGTAACTAAAAAACTAAGGAGATGTTTCCCGATTATGGAGGTGATAAAGAGTTTGTCGTAAAGAGTTACATCGATGCAAGCTTTAAACACCAATCCAGATGACTCGTAGTAGCAATCTGGATACGTATAGCGGAGCAGCCATTTGGAATAGTACCAAGTGGAGTGTGGTAGCAGTGTTTACGGTTTGACATAGAAATTTGAAAAGTATACACCGATCTGAATGTCGCAGACCCGTTGACTATAAGACCTCTCTCACATGCAAAGCATGAACGAGCCCCAGAACTCATTGGGTGTTAGATTCATAACAATGCGAATCACATGGTGATGTGAACTAGATTATTGACTCTAGTGCAAGTGGGAGACTATTGGAAATATGCCCTAGAGGCAATAATAAATTAGTTATTATCATATTTCCTTGTTCATGATAATCGTTTATTATCCATGCTAAAAATTGTATTGACCGGAGACTTGGATGCATGTGTGGATACATAGACAAAACCATGTCCCTAGTATGCCTCTAATGGACTAGCTCGTTGATCAAAGACGGTTAAGGTTTCCTAGCCATGGACATGAGATGTCATTTGATAACGGGATCACATCATTAGGAGAATGATGTGATGGACAAGACCCAAACTACAAACGTAGCATCTGATCGTGTGAGTTTATTGCTACTATTTTCTGCATGTCAAGTATATGTTCCTATGACCATGAGATCATGCAACTCACGGACATCGGAGGAGTGACTTGTGTGTATCAAACATCGCAACGTAACTGGGTGACTATAAAGGTGCTCTACAGGTATCTCCGAGGGTGTCTATTGAGTTGGCATGATCAAGACTGGGATTTGTTACTCCATGTGACGGAGAGGTATCTCGGGGCCCACTCGGTAATAAAACATCACAATGAGCCTTTCAAGCAATGTGACTAATTTTTAGTTGCGGAATCTTGTATTACGGAACGAGTAAAGAGACTTGCCGATAACGAGGTTGAACTAGGTATGGAGATACCGACGATCGAATCTCGGGAAAGTAACATACCGAAGAACAAATGGAACATCATACGGGATTAACTGAATCCTTGACATAGAGGTTCGACCGATAAAGATCTTCGTAGAATATGTAGTTACCAATGTGGACATCCAGGTCCCGCCATTGGTTATTGACCATAGAGGTGTCTCGGTCATGTCTACATAGTTGTCGAACCCGTAGGGTCTGCACACTTAAGGTTTGGTGACGTTTCAGTAGTATAGAGTTATGTATGGTGGTGACCGAAGGTTGTTCGGAGTCCCGGATGAGATCCCGGACATCACGAGGAGCTCTGGAATGGTCCGGAGGTAAAGATCCATATATAGAAAGTCCCAGTTTGGTCACCAGAAAAGTTTCGGGCTCATCGGTAGTGTACCGGGAGTGCCGGTAGTGTACCGGGAGACCACCGGGAGGGGTATTTCGACCTAAGAGGTTCATGGGCTGTGGGAGAGTAAATACCAGCCTTTTGTGGGCTGGTGGAAGAACCACACAAGGCCCATGCGGCTGGGAGAAAAAGCCCAAAAGGAAAAAGGTGGAAAAATTCCAAAAAAAGGAGGAATCCTAGTCCTACTAGGATTGGAGGAGGAGTCCTCCTCTCCTCCCCACTTTGGTCGACCCAAGGGCTGTTTTTTTGGCAGCCAAGACTCCTCCTCCTCTCCTCCTATATATAATAGAGGATTTTAGGGTTTTGGCACAGAATTTTCAGCCACGTGCTACCCATTCCTCTAATGCATAGTTTCTCCTCTAGATCGGTTTTCTACAGTGCTTAGGCGAAGCCCTGCAGGAACTGCTCCACCACCATCTCCGGAGCGCTGTAACACTGCCGGTGAACTCTTCTTCCTCTCCACTTCCTCTTGCTGGATCAAGACGGTGGAGATCGTCATCAAGATGCACGTGTGCTGAACGCGGAGGTGCCGTCCGTTCGGCGCTAGATCGGAAGGACCATGATCAAGATCGCGAGACGGTTCATGACGAGTTCGCGAAACGGATCATGATGAGTTCGCGGGACGGATCGTGATGAGTTGATGGGACGGATTGTGATTAGATCGCGGGACGCTCGGCGATTTGGATCGCGAAGACGTTCGACTACACCAACCGCGTTTCTTAACGCTTCCCGCTTAGCGATCTACAAGGGTATGTAGATCCACTCTCCCTCTCGTAGATGCTCATCACCATGGATAGATCTTGCGTGTGCGTAGGAAATTTTTTGTTTCCCATGCAACGTTCCCCAACGTTCCCCATACGTCTTTCCGGCTCGAATACGGCCTTCTACGTGGCGAGCTTCCCCCGGACGAGGCCTTGGCGAGGCAAATTCAGTGTCGGGCCTCGACATACACCATCATCAATAACGAGCTCATCCATCACAACACCACCGACGTCTTCCAGCGGTGCGTCGAGCTGGAAAAGGGTCTAGAAATCCTCCTCGACATCCATCAGGGTGAGTGCGGGCATCACGCTGCCTCCAGGACCATGGTCGCCAAGGCTTTCTGCCACGGCTTCTACTGGCCCACGGCTCTCAAGGCGGCCAAAAAATTGGTCAACGAGTGCAAGGGTTGCAAGCACTTCAGCACGCAGAGCCACTTGCCGGTGTCAGCCCTCCAGACCATCCCCTCTCGTGGCCCTTCACCGTCTGGGGGCTGGATTATTGGGGAACGTTGCATGGGAAACAAAAATTTTCCTACGCACACGCAGATCTATCCATGGTGATGAGCATCTACGAGAGGGAGAGTGGATCTACGTACCCTTGTAGATCGCTAAGCGGGATGCGTTAAGAAATGCGGTTGGTGTAATCAAACATCTTCGCGATCCAAATCGCCGTGCATCCCGTGATCCGATCACGATCCGTCCCGCGACCCAATGATCCGTCCCGCGAACTTGATCACGATCCGTCCCACGAGCTTGATCACGATCCTTCCAATCTAGCGCTGAACGGACGACACCTCCGCGTTCAGCACACGTACAGCTTCATGACGATCTCCGCCGTCTTGATCCAGCAAGAAGGAGCAGAGAGGAAGAAAAGTTCTCCGGCAGCTTGACGGTGCTCCGGCGATGGTGGTGGAGCTATTCCGGTAGGGCTTCACCTAAGCACTGCAGAAATCCGATCTAGAGGAGAAACTATGGATTAGAGGGTAGGGTTGCACGTGGCTGAAAATCTTGTGCAAAAACCCTAAAACCCTCTAGTATACATAGGAGGAGAGGAGGAGAGGAGGCAGCCTTGGCTTCCATGAACTTGTGCTTTTGATCTCCATCTTGAAAGCACCGGCATGATCTCGATCGTCACCGGCAAGACACCATGATCTCCATCATCTTGATCTCCATCAAAGTGTCGCTATCGGGGTTGTCGCACCCAACATGCTTCTACTACTATTGCTACCGTTTAGCGATAAAGTAAAGCATTACATAGCGCTTAATGATTGACATGCAGGTCATAATAATTAAAGACAACCCTATGGCTCCTGCCGGTTGCCGTACTCATTGACATGCAAGTCGTGATAATCTATACATCACATGATCATCTCATACATCACATATATCATATCATGTAATTGGACATATCACATCACAACATACCTTGCAAAAACAAGTTAGACGTCCTCTAATTGTTGTTGCATGTTTTACGTGGCTGCTATGAGTATCTAGCAAGAACAAGTCTCATCTACGCAAAAACCACAATGGTGATACACTAGTTTCTTTTCAACCTTCTCAAGCACCGCCTTTGTCGAATCCGATCCAACTAAAGTGAGAGAAACTGGCACCCACAAGACATCTATGCAACAAGTTGCGGTCGAGGGAACCGGTCTCTCTTAAGCGTACGAGTAATGTTGGTTCGGGCCGCTTCATCCCACAATACCGCTGAACTAAAATCCGACCAAGGGAGGAAGCAATGTAAGCATTAACGCCCACAAACCTTTTGTGTTCTACTCGAGATCTCGTCTACACATAGACCTAGCTCTGATACCACTATTGGGGAACGTTGCATGGGAAACAAATTTTTTCCTATGCACACACAGATCTATCCATCGTGATGAGCATCTACGAGAGGGAGAGTGGATCTACGTACCCTTGTAGATCGCTAAGCGGGAAGTGTTAAGAAACGCGGTTGGTGTATTTGAACGTCCTCACGATCCAAATCGCTGTGCGTCCCGCGATCCGATCACGATCCGTCCCGCGATCCAATGACAATCCGTCCCGCGAACTTGATCACGATCCGTCCCACGAGCTTGATCATGATCATTCCGATGTAGGGCCGAATGTACGACACCTCCGCATTCAGCACACATACAGCTTGATGACGATCTCCGCCGTGCTGATCCAGCAAGAAGGAGCGGAGAGGAAGAAGAGTTCTCCGGCAGCATGACGGCGCTCCGGCGATGGTGGTGGAGCTATTCCGATAGGGCTTCGCCTAAGTATTGTAGAAATCCGATCTAGAGGAGAAACTATGGACTAGAGGGTAGGGTTGCACGTGGCTGAAAATCTTGTGCAAAAACCCTAAAACCCACTAGTATATATAGGAGGAGAGGAGGAGAGGAGGCAGACTTGACTTCCAAGCCAATCTGGTTCGATCGAAGTAGGAGGGAGGAGTCCACCTCCTCCACTCCTAGTAGGATTAGGACTCCTTCCTTAATTTGCCTTTTTTTTTGCCTTTTTCCACCTTTTTCCTTTTGGGTTTTTCTTCCCAGCCGCATGGGCCTTGTGTGGGACTTCCACCATCCCACAAACGGTTGGGATTCCCTCTCCCATAGCCCATGAAGCCTTTTGTGTCAAAAAACCCCTCCCGGTGGTCTCTCGGTACACTACCGGGACTCCCGGTACACTACCGATGAGCCCGAAACTTTTCCGGCGACCAAAACAGGACTTCCTATATATGAATATTTACCTCTGGACCATTCGGAGATCCTTGTGATGTCCGGATCTCATCCGGGACTCTGAACAACCTTCGGTCACCACCATACATAACTCTATACTACCGAAACGTCACCAAACCTTAAGTGTGCAGACCCTGCGGGTTCGGGAACTATGTAGACATGACCGAGACACCTCTATGGTTAATAACCAATGGCGGGACCTGGATGCCCATATTGGTTCCTACATATTCTATGAAGATCTTTATCGGTCGAACCTCTATGTCAAGGATTTAGTTAATCCCGTATGATGTTCCCTTTGTTCTTCGGTATGTTACTTGCGCGAGATTCGATCGTCGGTATCTCCATACCTAGTTCAACCTCGTTATTGGCAAGTCTCTTTACTCGTTCGGTAATACAAGATCCCGTGACTAACACTTAGACACATTGCTTGCAAGGCTCATTGTGATGTTGTATTACCGAGTGGGCCCTAAGATACCTCTCCGTCACACGGAGTAACAAATCCTAGTCTTGATCCATGCCAACTCAACAGACACCCTCAAAGATACCTGTAGAGCACCTTTATAGTCACCCAATTACATTGCGATGTTTTATACACACAAGGCACTCCTCCGATGTTTGTGAGTTGCATGATCTCATGTCATAGGAACACATACTTGACATGTAGAAAACAGTAGCAATAAACTGACACAATCATATGCTACGTTTGTAGTTTGGGTCTTGTCCATCACATCATTCTCCTAATGTGTGATCACGTTATCAAATGACCTCACATGTCAATGGCTAGGAAACCTTGACCATCTTTGATCAACCAGCTAGTTCACTAGAGGCATACTAGGGACAAAGTGTTGTCTATTTACCCACACATGTAATGTGTTTCCAATTAATACAATTATAGCATGGATAATAAACGATAATCATGAACAAGGAAATATAATAATAAACACTTTATTTATTGCCTCTAGGGCATATTTCCAACAGTCTCCCACTTGCATTAGAGTCAATAATCTAGCTCACATCACTATGTGATTTACATTGTAATGAATCGAACACCCATGCAGTTCTGGTGTTGATCATGTTTAGCCCCTGGAAGAGCTTTAGTCAACGGGTTTGCAACATTCAGATCCGTGTGCACTTTGCAAATATTTCTGTCCTTCTCCTCGATGTAATCGCGGATGGAGTTGAAGCATCGCTTTATGTGTCCGGTCCTCTTGTGAAACCTTGGTTCCTTGGCCAGAGCAATGGCACCAGTGTTGTCACAGAACAGGTTCATTGGATTCAGTGCACTGGGCACTACTCCAAGATCTATCATGAACTGCTTCATCCAGACACCTTCCTTCGCCGCCTCCGAGGCTGCGATGTACTCCGCTTGACATGTACAATCGGCTACCACGCTTTGCTTGCAACTGCACCAGCTTACCGCTCCCCCATTAAGAATAAATACGTATCTGGTTTGTGACTTAGAGTCATACGGATCAGTGTCAAAGCTTGCATCGACGTAACCCTTTACGACGAGCTCTTCATCACCTCCATAACCGAGAAACATTTCCTTAATCCTTTTCAAGTACTTAAGGATATTCTTGACCGTTGCCCAGTGTTCCATTCCAGGATCACTTTGAAACCTTCCGGCCATACTTATGGCAAGGCTGACATCCGGTCTTGTGCACAACATTGCATACAAGATAGAGCCTATTGCTGAAGCATAGGGGATGACACTCATCTTTTCTCTATGTTCTGCAGTCACTGGGCATTGAGTCTTACTCAACTTCACACCTTGTAACACAGGCAAGAACCCCTTCTTGGACTGATCCATTTTGAACTTCTTCAAAACTTTATCAAGGTATGTGCTCTGTGAAAGTGCTATTAAGCGTCTCAATCTATCTCTATAGATCTTAATGCCTAATATGAAAGCAGCTTCTCCTAGGTCCTTCATTGAAAAACTCTTGTTCAAATATTCCTTCACGGTTTCCAGCATTTCTATATTGTTTCCAATCAGCAATATGTCATCCACATATAATATTAGAAACGCTATAGAGCTCCCACTCACTTTCTTGTAAATACAAGCTTCTCTAGAAACTTTTATAAACTCAAACGCTTTGATCACCTCATCAAAACGCTTATTCCAACTCCGAGATACTTGCACGAGCCCATAAATGGATCGCTGGAGTTTGCAAACTTTGTCAGATTCCTCTGGATCGTCAAAAACCTTCTGGTTGCATCATATACAACTCTTCCTCAATGAAACCATTGAGGAACGCTGTTTTGACATCCATCTGCCAAATTTCGTAGTCAAAATAAGCAGCTATTGCCAACATGATTCTGACAGACTTAAGCATCGCTACGGGTGAGAAGGTCTCATCATAGTCAACTCCTTGAACTTGTGAAAAACCCTTTGCCACAAGTCAAGCTTTATAGACGGTGACATTACCGTCCGATTCTGTCTTCGTCTTAAAGATCCATTTGTTCTGAATGGCCTTTCGCCCTTCAGGTAATACTTCCAAAGTCCATACTTTGTTTTCATACATGGATCCCATCTCGGATTTCATGGCCTCTAACCATTTCTCGGAATCCGGGCCCATCACTGCTCCTCCATAGCTCGAAGGTTCATTGTTGTCCAACAACATGACCTCCCAGACAGGGTTGCCGTACCACTCAGGAGTAGTACACGGCTTTGTCGACCTACGAGGTTCAATAGTAGCTTGATGTGAAGCTTCGTGATCATCATCATTAACTTCCTCTTCTATCATCGTAGGTTCCACAGAAACATCTTTCTGCACTACACTACTTTCTGGTTGAAGTAAAGGTTCAATAACCTCATCAAGCTCTATTTTCCTCCCATTCAATTCTTTCGAGAGAAACTTTTTCTCAAGAAATGTTCCGTTCTTAGAGACAAACACTTTGCCTTCGGATCTGAGATAGAAGGTATACCCGACTGTGTCTTTCGGGTATCCTATGAAGATGCAATTTTCCGCTTTGGGTTCCAACTTTTCAGGCTGAAGCTTTTTGACATAAGCATCACATCCCCAAACCTTAAGAAATGACAACTTTAGCCTCTTGCCAAACCATAGTTCATATAGCGTCGTCTCAACGGATTTCGATGGTGCCTTATTTAAAGTGAATGCAACTGTTTCTAATGCATAACCCCAAAACGATAGTGGCAAATCAGCAAGAGACATCATAGAACGCACCGTATCTAATAAGGTTCAATTACGACGTTCGGACACACCATTACGCTGTGGTGTTCCGGGCGGTGTCAGTTGTGAAACAATTCCACACTGTCTTAAGTGACTGCCAAAGTCATAACTCAGATATTCACCTCCTCGATCAGATCACAGGAATTTAATCTTCTTGTTACGATGATTCTCAACTTCACTTTGAAATTGCTTGAACTTTTCAAACGTTTCAGACTTGTGTTTCTTCAAGTAAATATACCCATATGTACTTAAGTCATTAGTGAAGGTGAGAAAATAGCGATATCCACCATGCGCTGTAACATTCATTGGACCGCACACATCAGCATGTATGATTTCCAATAAGTCACTCACCCGTTCCATTGTTCCAGAGAACGGCGTTTTAGTCATCTTGCCCATGAGGCATGGTTCACATGTGTCAAGTGATTCAAAATCAAGTGACTCCAAAAGTCCATCAGCATGGAGCTTCCTCATGCGTTTTACACCAATATGACCTAAACGGTAGTGCCACAAGAAAGTGGTACTATCATTATCAACTCTACATCTTTTGGCATCAATGTTATGAACATGTGTGTCATCACTATCAAGATTCAATATGAATAAACCCCTAACATTGGGTGCATGACCATAAAAGATATTACTCATGTAAATAGAACAACCTTTATTCTCCGATTTAAATGAGTAACCGTCTTGCAATAAACAAGATCCAGATATAATGTTCATGCTTAACGCAGGCACTAAATAACAATTATTCAGGTTCATCACTAATCCTGATGGTAATCGAAGAGAGAGCGTGCCGACGGCGAGCACATCAACCTTGGAACCATTTCCCACGCACATCATCAGTTCGTCCTTTGCCAGCCTTCGTTCATTTGGTAGTTCCTGCTTTGAGTTGCAAATGCGAGCAACCGAACCGGTATCAAATACCCAGGCACTACAACGATAGCTAGTAAGGTACACATCAATAACATGTATATCATATATACCTTGTTTGTCGTTGGCTGCCTTCTTGCCAGCCAGGTACTTGGGGCAGTTCCGCTTCCAGTGACAAGTTCCATTGCAATGAAAGCACTCAGTTTTTGGCTTGGGTCCAAGCTTGGGCTTCTTTACAGGAGTAGCAACTGCTTTGCCATCCTTCTTGGTTTTACCCTTTTTGCCCTTGCCTTTGACCTTGCCATTTTTCTTGAAACTAGTGGTTTTATTGACCATCAACACTTGATGTTCTTTCTGGATTTCAGACTCAGCGACTTTTAGCATCGCAAACAGCTCGGCGACTGACTTGTTCATCCCGTGCATGTTATAGTTCATCACAAAGCTCTTGTAACTAGGTGGGAGTGATTGAAGAACTCTGTGAGTGATCACCTCTGGCGGAAGGGCAATTCCTAACTCCGCTAGACGAGTTGAATACCCAGACATTCTGAGTATATGTTCACTGATAGACCTGTCCTCCTCCATCTTGCAAGCATAGAACTTATCGGAGGTTTCATACCTCTTAATCTGGGCATTCTTCTGAAAGGTAAACTTCAACTCGTGGAACATCTCATATGCTCCATGACGTTCAAAACGTCTTTGAAGTCCCGGTTCTAAGCCATACAATATTGCACACTGAACTATTGAGTAATCTCCAGTATGTGCCTCCCAAGCGTTCTTAATTTCTTCAGAGGTCATGTCTTCTGGTTGGTCACCAAGCGGTGCATCAAGGACATATGATTTCTGGGAAGCCATGAGGATAATCCTCAGATTACGGGCCCAGTTAACAAAGTTACTTCCATCATCTTTCAACTTAGCTTTCTCTAGGAATGCATTAAAATTCAGGGGTGCTACTGCGCGAGCCATTGATCTACAAGATAAATATGCAAAGTTTACTTAGATTATTGTTCAAGATAATGAGTTTAGTTAATCAAATTACTAAACCTCCCACTCAAATCGACATCCCTCAGGTCATCTGAGTGTCTCATGATCCAAATCCACCAACTCAAGTCCGATCATCATGTGAGTTGAGGTGGCTGCAAAGGTGAGCATCATTATGTTGATCATATCTACTATATGACTCATGTTCGACCTTTCGGTCTCTTGTGTTCCGAGGCCATGTCTGTACATGCTTGGCTCGTCAAGTTGAACCCGAGTGTTCTGCACGTGCAACACTGTCTTGCACCCATTGTATGTGAATGTAGAGTCTATCACACCCGATCATCATGTGGTGTCTCAACACGACGAACTTTCGCAACGGTGCACACTCGGGGAGAACACAATTTATCTTGAAATTAAGTGAGGGATCACCTTATAATGCTACCGTCGTCCTAAGCAAAACAAGGTGCATAAAAGGATTAACATCACATGCAAATCATAAGTGACATGATATGACCATGAACTTGTGCTTTTGATCTCCATCTTGAAAGCACCGGCATGATCTCGATCGTCACCGGCAAGACACCATGATCTCCATCATCTTGATCTCCATCAATGTGTCGCTATCGGGGTTGTCGCACCCAACATGCTTCTACTACTATTGCTACCGTTTAGCGATAAAGTAAAGCATTACATAGCGCTTAATGATTGACACGCAGGTCATAATAATTAAAGACAACCCTATGGCTCTTGCCGGTTGCCGTACTCATTGACATGCAAGTCGTGATAATCTATACATCACATGATCATCTCATACATCACATATATCATATCATGTAATTGGACATATCACATCACAACATACCTTGCAAAAACAAGTTAGACGTCCTCTAATTGTTGTTGCATGTTTTACGTGGCTGCTATGAGTATCTAGCAAGAACAAGTCTCATCTACGCAAAAACCACAATGGTGATACACTAGTTTCTTTTCAACCTACTCAAGGATCGCCTTTGTCGAATCCGATCCAACTAAAGTGAGAGAAACTGGCACCCACAAGCCATCTATGCAACAAGTTGCGGTCGAGGGAACCGGTCTCTCTTAAGCGTACGAGTAATGTTGGTTCGGGCCGCTTCATCCCACAATACCGCTGAACTAAAATCCGACCAAGGGAGGAAGCAATCTAGGCATTAACGCCCATAAACCTTTTGTGTTCTACTCGAGATCTCATCTACACATAGACCTAGCTCTGATACCACTATTGGGGAACGTTCCATGGGAAACAAAATTTTTCCTACGCACACACATATCTATCCATCGTGATGAGCATCTACGAGAGGGAGAGTGGATCTACGTATCCTTGTAGATCGCTAAGCGGGAAGCGTTAAGAAACGCGGTTGGTGTATTTGAACGTCCTCGCGATCCAAATCGCCGTGCGTCCCGCGATCCGCTCATGATTCGTCCCGCCATCCAATCACGATCCGTCCCGTGAACTTGATCACGATCCGTCCCATGAGCTTGATCATGATCATTCCGATCTAGGGCCGAACGGACGACACCTCTGCGTTCAGCACACAAACAGCTTGATGATGATCTCCGCCGTGCTGATCTAGCAAGAAGGAGCGGAGAGGAAGAAGAGTTCTCCGGCAGAATGATGAAGCTCCGGCGGTGGTGGTGGAGCTATTCCGATAGGGCTTCGCCTAAGTATTGTAGAAATCCGATCTAGAGGAGAAACTATGGACTAGAGGGTAGGGTTGCACGTGGCTGAAAATCTTGTGCAAAAACCCTAAAACCCTCTAGTATATATAGGAGGAGAGGAGGAGAGGAGGCAGACTTGACTTCCAAGCCAATCTGGTTCGGCCGAACTAGGAGGGAGGAGTCCACCTCCTACACTCCTAGTAGGATTAGGACTCCTTCCTTAATTTGCCTTTTTGGCCATTTTCCACCTTTTTCCTTTTGGGTTTTTCTTCCCAGCCGCATGGGCCTTGTGTGAGACTTCCACCAGCCCACAAAGGGCTGGTATTCACTCTCCCACAGCCCATGAAGCCTCTTGGGTCAAAATACCCCTCCCGGTGGTCTCGCGGTAAACTACCGGCACTCCCGGTACACTACCGATGAGCCCGAAACTTTTCCGGCGACAAAAACAGGACTTCCTATATATGAATCTTTACCTCCGGACCATTCTGGAGCTCCTCATGACGTCTGGGATCTCATCCGGGACTCCAAACAATCTTCGGTCACCACCATACATAACTCTATACTACCGAAACGTCACCAAACCTTAAGTGTGCAGACCCTGCGGGTTCGAGAACTATGTAGACATGACCGAGACACCTCTATGGTCAATAACCAATAGCGGGACTTGGATGCCCATATTGGTTCCTACATATTCTACGAAGATCTTTATCGGTCGAACCTCTATGTCAAGGATTTAGTTAATCCCGTATGATGTTCCCTTTGTTCTTCGGTATGTTACTTGCGCGAGATTCGATCGTCGGTATCTCCAAACCTAGTTCAACCTCGTTATTGGCAGGTCTCTTTACTCGTTCGGTAATACAAGATCCCGTGACTAACACTTAGACACATTTCTTGCAAGGCTCATTGTGATGTTGTATTGCCGAGTGGGCCCTGAGATATCTCTCCGTCACACGGAGTAACGAATCCCAGTCTTGATCCATGCCAACTCAACAGACACCCTCAAAGATACCTGTAGAGCACCTTTATAGTCACCAAGTTACGTTGCGATGTTTGATACACACAAGGCACTCCTCCGATGTTCGTGAGTTGCATGATCTCATGGTCATAGGAACACATACTTGACATGCAGAAAACAGTAGCAATAAACTGACACGATCATATGCGACGTTTGTAGTTTGGGTCTTGTCCATCACATCATTCTCTTAGTGATGTGATCCTGTTATCAAATGACAGCACATGTCAATGGCTAGGAAACCTTGACCATCTTTTATCAACGAGCTAGTTGACTAGAGGCATATTAGGGACAAAGTGTTGTCTATTTACCCACACATGTAATGCGTTTCCAATTAATACAATTATAGCATGGATAATAAACGATTATCATGAACAAGGAAATATAGTAATAAATACTTTATTTATTGCCTCTAGGGCAGATTTCCAACATGGATATGGTAGGTCCCTTCAAGACCGCACGAGGCGGCATGACACACTTGTTGGTGGCCGTTGACAAATTCACCAAGTGGATCGAGGCACGACCAATCAAGAAGCTAGACGGCACCACAACCATTCGGTTCATCGACGACATCACAGTTCGCTACGGCGTCCCCCACAACATCATGACCGACAACGGCACGAACTTCGCCAAGGGTGCACTTGCGCGTTTCTGCTCCATGCAAGGAATTCGGCTCGACCTGGCCTCTGTCG
Organism: Hordeum marinum; assembly: GCA_022496015.1. Lineage (NCBI taxonomy): Eukaryota > Viridiplantae > Streptophyta > Magnoliopsida > Poales > Poaceae > Hordeum > Hordeum marinum. Next base: position 145,754,826 of record CM039678.1, read on the forward strand.
CTCATCCACAATCTAAAGCCCAGGTCGAGAGGGCAAACGGACTCATCTTATCTGGCATCAAGCCCCGTCTCATGACGCCGCTGGTAAGGTCAGCCGACTGCTGGATCGACGAGCTGCCGGCTATCCTTTGGAGTCTCAGGACCACTTCGAACCGATCAACCGGCTACACGCCTTTCTTCCTTGTATATGGGTCCGAGGCGACCATCCCCACCGACATCGAGTTGGACTCGCCTCGGGTCTCCCTATACACGGAGAAGGACACAAAGGAGGCAAGGGAAGACGGTGTTGACCTACTCGAGGAAGCTCGTGAACTGGCCTTGAGCCGGACGGCAATCTACCAGCAAAAGCTTCGGCACTACCACAACAAGCGGATCCGGCCGCTCTCCTTTCATGAGGGGGACCTGGTCCTCAGGCGGATCCAGCGGACAGCCAGACAACACAAGCTGTCCTCCCCATGGGAGGGCCCGTTAATCATTAGCAAGGCGTTGCACAACAATGTGTACTATCTAATAGACACCCAGAAGCCGCAGAAGCGCAAAAGAGACGCCTCCGGCAAGGATACCGAGTGCCCGTGGAACGCGGGCGCTCCTCCATGCATTTTACTGCTGAAAAGACCAGTGTATGTATGTAACCCTCCCCCTTTGGGCTTATGAATGCAATGGGTGCCCCGGGCCGGCTCTTGGGGCACGCCCTATTTCATTTCCCTCAAAGGTTTCCTCGCTCACCGGCTCCCCAACCCGGCTCCCGGGCCCCGGGGCTCGCCGGTTGGTCCTAGGTTGCCTCTCTCAAAAATTGGCTAAGTAGTGTGAGCCGAACAAGCCCTCTCACCCCTCCCATCTACAGATCCGGCTCCCGACTGTCCGGCTGATGGGGCATCGGGCGGCAAAGCATAGCTCACACGAAAGATCAATCGAAAGGAGATACCGTCTAGGTCCAAGCGGACCACTGCCTCGCCTCTGCCACTCTACTTATCCCAAAAAGCTCTCGCGGTTCCTAAGTTCCGAACCGGCTCCCTAGAGGCGGACACCCCGACCCAGCTACAGACCAGCTCCCGGCTGTCTGGCTGGTGGGGCCGAAACCAAAGGGGAAAAGGGGAGGATTGGAAAGAACCAAAAGGGCAAAAAGGATAAGGACGAGCAAGCACGCACAATAAGGCAAACACATTAAATATTCAAAGGATGAGTTTTAAAAACAAAAGAGGCCCACGGCCATCATGGTTCATTACATTACACCCCCAGTGGGTGGACTTGAGCCTAACATGTAGGAAAAAGAAAAAGATAAGACGCCTGGGGGCTCAGGCCACCGGCGTGTCGCCAGCTGGCGTGCCTCCAGCCGACACATCGTTGGGCGGCTAGACTCCCGCCCCGGAGGTGGCCGCGGCCTTCGGGTCGGCCTCCTTGGCCTTCGAGGTGGCCTCCATGGTTCCAGCCGTCTCGCCGCTCGAGTCGGTGCTCTCGTCGGCAACCTCCTCCTCCGCTGGGCCTTGGGGGATGCCGAAGGAGTCTTCAGGCACTGGCTCGCCTTCCTCGCCAAGCGCCGGCAGGAACTCATCCGCGTCTACATACGACGTGAGCTCGTTTGCTCGATGGACAAGGGCCAGCTCACGGGCCTCCCACTCCTCAGTCGGCTCGTCCCGCATGGTGGACAGCTGACCCAAGTCCACGCCACGATACCACAACGTGATGAACCGGAGCGCCATCTACGTGCCGGCTCGAGCTGCTAACGCCTTACATGCCTCGAGCCGGGCCACTGCCTGCTCTAGCCACAAGTACACGTGGTTCTCTGGAGCTCCCTCGCGGCCCGCCATAAAGTGGTGATGATCTCCTTTCCAGCCGTCTTCAGCCGCTCCACGCTCTGCTCGAGGTGGATCAGCCGGTTTTCAATGGCGAGCCCAAGCTCATCCACATCCCACGTGGTGTCCTCCTCGATGGAGCGCCCGTGCTCCTGAAGGAATTCCCGGTGCTCCTCGACGGCACGCTCAGCGCGACACTGAGTTTCCGGGAAGCGCCCTAAGAGAAGGAAGAGAAGAAAGGGAAGGAGAGGAAAGAAGGGCAAATCAAACACAAGAACCAGCAAATGAAAAAGCAACTGGCTGGAGAAAGGAAAAATGGACACCTACCTTGGATGGCGTCGTCCACCCCGATGGCAAAACTGAGCGACGTTTCCGCTCCGACGCCAGCGCCGCCTCTGATTCGGTGAGGGATCCCTTGACCTCTTCGAGAGACCTCTCGAGGCGGGTCACCTCGTCTTGGAGGGCGGCGGTCCGCCGGGCAGCATCAGCAACCTCTTTAACGACCATCTCCTTGGCTACCGCCTCCTTCGCCACCTCGGCCTTGAGGCGATCCTGGGCTGCCTCCTCATCCGCCAGCAGCATGGCCAGCCGGTCCTTCTCCTGTGTGACCGCCTGGACGTCTTGCGCTAGCCGGTCCCGCTCGGAGACAAGCCCAGTCTTCTCCGCCCGAAGGTGGCCAGATCACCTCCAAGACAAGGCAGGCATCAGCCGACTCTCGAGGGCTACATACCCCTCCCGCGAAACTCAACTTATCTTGCACCCGCACCAGCTCCTCCTCCAGGCAGTAGAAGCAATGTTTGCCGCGGTCATGAATTGCGACCACCTCCTCGAACAGCTTCTGCCGCAGGGAGTTCCCCTCCTATCACTCAGAGCCAAAAGTCAAGACATGATCAAGGAGATCCGGCCCCGCTGCCCACCAACCGGTCAGTCGGTCCGCATCTTGAGGGCTCCACCTAGTGGGTGCGCTTGTGCGCCCCCACTGAAATTTCTAACGAACGCAACCATGCTTACCTCCATGAGCTGCAGGGTGGCATCTGCTGCCTCTGCGAACCGGTCCAAATCCTGGCGGCACCGGTCCAGCACACTCCTTAACTCCTCGAACGACGGGACCGGGCTGCCTGCCGGGGGAGCCGGTAGGGCTGGGACCTGCGCCAGCGCCTCCCAGTCCCAGAGCACCTCCTACATGGTCCGCAGGGTCCTCTGGGCCCGACCACCGTTGCCGCCCGGGCTCGCCACGGTGCTAGCCGCCGGGGCTAGGTTGATGACGGTGAGGGTTCGGGAGTCGCCTCCCGCCGACCCTTCGCTTGCCGCCGTCGCCGCCTCCAACTTTTGCAGCCCCGACATGGTGATCGCAACGGACGGCACCTCCGTCTCCATGGCCGCCACCTCCGGCACCGCCTCCGCACTGCCTCCGGGGCCACCAGGGCCTCCCGCACATTGACCTGGGTTGGCTCGGCCACGGGTGGTGTCACGTCCGGCACCTCCGACCGGGTCGCCTCGAGGGCCGGCTCCGGTGCCGCCGCCCTCGCTTGGGCCACCTCCTCCGCGGATGGAGGCACATGCGGCTCCTCGGCTGCCCCTCGCGACTCGCTCAATGGGGGCCTCGATAGACGGGTTGATTCCGCCGCCGAGTCCGACGCCCGCGCGGGGTCTGCGGACCTCCTCCGCCTCCCGCCGCTCGAAGCCACGGAGTGCGAGGCCTCGCCTCGTGTTCTGGACTTTGAGGCTTGCAGCTCCGCAAGCCTCCTCTTCTCCTCCCGCTAGGTGGCCGCGTGCTCGCGGGCCAGCCGTCTGGCGGCATCCGTCAGATCCCCTGCCGGCTCCCACTCGTGGAGCTCGATGGGGTCCCTGCAGTGCACAAAGGTCAATCGCCCGCAGGATTAGAAGCCGGAAGAAAACACGCGCAAAGCATAAAAGAGAAATTTACCCGATGACGAGGGCCAAGGCCCGCTTGGCGCGAGCCAGCGGTTTCCATGCGACCACCTTCACCCGCTTTGGGACTAGTGGCGAGGTCACTGTCTCCTCCTGAGCCGGCCATGCGAGCTCCGACCGCCGGGGCTTGAGCCGGCCGCTCCTTGCTTCACCGACCCTGTCATGCTAAGGAAGGAGGCTCGTTCAGAATCATCACTTCATCATCATCATCATCATCATCATCGTCGTCGTCGTCCGTCCAGTCGCTGATCATGGGGGCAAAAGGGAACTCACCAGCTCCGCTGGGCTCCCTAGCCGCGCCGGATCCTCCGGCTCCGATGGGGTCGCCGGCTCGCGGGTCTGCCGGCTCGTCGACTCCTCACGAGGAGTCCATCCCCTCTTCTGGTGGGCCTCCCCGCTCGTAGTCTTCAGAGTCCGAGTGTTCGCGCTTCGCCTCGAAGATTTGGGGGTGCGGGCCATCCGGCGTATTCTGTCGCACCAACAGCTATGGTCAGCACGACAAAGTAAGGTACGCTGCTAGCTGCCGGTTGGAAAGAATCAAACAAAGAAAAAAGACGATGCGTCGAAGACTTACCAAGGGGGGACTGGTGATGCGGTCATATGGATCCATGCCAAATGTCCATGGCGCGGGATTTAGCTTGAACATCATGAGGGTGTTCACCTGCTTCGCCACCTCAGCCGGCGTCAGGTCGACGGTTGACAACCGACAAGGGTCCTGGCGGCCGGACATATCAGAGATCTGGTGCGGCCTCAGCTGGAGAGGCAGCACCCAGTGCGAGATAAAGGCCGCCACCAGATCGGCGGCAACCAATCTCTCAAAGCTCATCAGCTGCGCAAGCCGTCCGAGCTCTGCCAGAGCCACGCCGCACGGGGCGCCCCCCAGCCAGTTCACCTGGGTGGACTGCGCGTTGACAAACGGCCGCAGCCAAATAAAGTCCAGGTTTGGGTCGGCGTTCTTCACGTAGAAGAAAGTCCGATGCCATCCCTTGACGGACTCGATTAGAGACAAGGGCGGGAAGCGCGCGGTGCCACAGCAACATACCACTATGCCCCCGCAGGCGCTGCTCTTCAACGCCTTGAGATAGAAAAGGGCATTGAAGAGGTCAAGAAAGGGGAGGACCCCCAGATACCCCTTGCATAGTGTCACGAAGCCGGAGAGGTAGAGGATCGCGTTGGGTCCGAGGTGGTGCGGTGAAGATCGAAGGTGTCTAAAAGCAAATGGAAAAAGTGGCTCACCGGCAGCTCGAAGCCACGGGGAAATGCCAGTGGAACACGACGTGTTCTTCTGGCTGCGGTGTCGGCGCCACCTCGTCGCCTGGCATGCGTGTGACCACCCGCTCCGTCGGCGACAACATGCGCGCGGTGAAGCTCCGTGATATCCGCCTCGGTGACGATGGAACCATCCCAGCTTCCTCCGCGTCCATCGGCCATTGCGGCGGCGGGGCAGCGTGCAGGTGCGGTTGCGAGGTAGGGCGCGAGGAGAGCAAGGAAGACGAAGAAGGTAAGAAGGCGAGGCAGCAAGGGGACGAATGGGATGCGGGTATCTCCGCCCCTGCCCTTCCTCCCCTTTTATAGGGAGGCCACAACTAGGGGACTTGGGGATTAATTGCGCCCACTCCCTCGGAAACTCCGCGCGAGCGTAGGTGGCCCCGGGCCGTAACGGCCATTTCGGGGCGCAGAGGATCCTGGCCTGCGCCCCGAGGCCTACTGGGCTATGCCCGGGGCCTAGCAGGCTAGGCCCAGGCTGATGTCCCGTCTCCCTGCGTGCGTAGGGTCCCGCCACACATTACTCGCCGCATGGCGCACGGCAGGCCGGCTCGGGTCCCGAGGAGACGCGCTGGAACCTGAGGCATCGGGTCTAATGACCGACCTGAGTGACCCTTCAGCTTCACACCGGGGGCGGGTACCGCTTGGAGGAAGCTGCTGGCTCCCCTCCGTCTACCGAACACGGGCCCCCGCCGGCTTCGGGGACTATTGACGGGGTTATTACCCCTAGGTAGGCCAAAGCAACAAGATTCTTCCCCCTTCTGCTTCAAAGAAAAACTACGCGACTGGCTGCCCACGGCCGGCTAGGGAACAATCGGCTCGAGCTACCGCCGACTGGTGACACGGACAGCTGGTCGAGGAGCCGACTTGACCCCCGGCCGGCTGCCTCCGGGCCGCCTCCTCCGTTGACCCTGGGGCGGACATGCAACGTTCCGTCCCTGTGCGCGCGAGTACGACGACATGACACGACTGCCACGACGGGTGACCCTGTGGCCACAGTGGCCACGGACGCATGAGAGCGCATGGCTACAGTCCGGCCGTCCAGGCCACTGACCCTGGCGAGCGCGACCGGGCAGGGCAACAGTGCTGACACGCCCTCTCCCACTCGATTACCTGCCCTGGCGTGGCTACAGTACAGCCGGCCGTACCGAAGACTTCGGCCGGCTTGCTCTAGACGACGCCTCCTGGGTGACCCATGCCGCGGCAGGTGGGCGAGGGCTAATCGCAGAGCCGGCTAGAGGGCCCCAGCGAGGAGAGGAGTAGAATTAAAATTCCTAAGTCGGAAACCTCACCAGAGCAAAGAAGAGGAGTAAAAAGAATCCTACTCTCCAATATAACTAGCCACAAAATAGTTTTACTAGACACAACTCAGCCAAGTTCGAACAAGCAAAGGCTCCTATGGTCGTATGGCTGTGATACCAACTTGTTACGCCCAAGATGCGTGCCTATCCGTTTAAGGCACGGGGCCTCGCAAGGGATAGGGGCGCATCTTGCCGTTAGCAAGAATAGTATCATTACAACATACATTACTGAATGAGAAGAGTATACAAGTTAGCTTATGCTCGCCACATGCTAACTTACAATGTCACTCAATTCATAACATCAAGTTGAACACAGGGTCCGACTACAGACGAAATCAAATGATAAAAGAAGTCGCAAAAGATACTATCAAGCTATCCCAAAGATCACGACCAGTTCCTCTACTCATCCGGATATGTCACGTACATCCTGCCTCTCTCTTCATCATACTCCCATTGCAGCTGTGTAAGATCATCCTGAACATAATCATCTAAACCTGTACCTGGATTGTTGTAGTAAACTGTGAGCCACAGAGGACTCAGCAATCAAGTAACCCGGGTGCCAACACTATATAAGCATTAGGATGGAAGGGGTGATGTTTAAGTCTGCAGCAGCTCTAAGCATTTATGGTGGCTAGCTTACGAAGCAAGAATGTAAAGTGAGTGGTCTACGACAATCGTTCAAATACTAACATGATCTCTAAGAGATCCTGAACACCTGCTTACGTCAGTCATAACCCCACCGTGTTCTCTCTCGGATCATGTGCACGAGCAGAGACAGTCACGGTTACTCACACAGTTGGTGTATTTTCATTAGAGTTTACTTCAAGTTTTCTATAACCGGGTGTTAAACAAAAATCCAAGTTGCCACATAACCGCGGGCACGGCTTTCCGAAAAATTTAACCCTGCAGGGGTGCTCCAACTAGTCCATCACAAATAACCACACTCCGTGGGAATAGCCTTGAACGCGGATCTCGCGATCGTCATAGACAATTCCAAAGGAAGCCAACACCTCGAGAAAACCCGAAGAAAGTTAGAGTCCACACGCAAGACATTCGATAAAGGTAAAACAAATCCAGCAAGACCACCCGCCGTGTCGACGAACCCGATAAGAGCCGCGTATCTCGTTCTCAGGACACGACAAATGGGACTAGCTACAGGAAAAAAAACAATCCTCAAGTTGCCTCGAGGCGGCCCCACAGGCAGCCCATTTTTGGACCAACACTCATGAGGAGCACTAGCCCGGGGGTTGGTTAAATTATGCACGGGTTTGCAAGACCCTATGCAATTAATTAAGTTGTTAAGCAAATGTAGTACCAATGTTGGGTCTTGCGAGACAAGTTTTAATCTCCACCAAATAAACAAGGGGGTCCCCATAACAACCCCAAGCGTGTTAGGAGCGCAAAATATGGAAAACATAACACCGGAAACAAGGAACTAATGGCGGTACGAGCGGAACAAATCACTTAGCAAAAGGCCAAGCCTTCCACCAATACCAGATATATATGTGCATTAAATTAAATAACAGAATTTATTTGAGTTATCCAACCCATGTTATCACATGGAACAACCTGCACCTGCAACTAAGAACGCTATAAGAGGGGCTGAGCAGCGGTAACTTAGCCAATCAACGGTTTGCTGGGATGTGGAGGTTAGAGGCTGACATGGCAACATGGAGGCTGATATCATGTGGTAGGTGGTGCAATTGTAATGATAAAAATGAGAAACTAGCAAGCAAAGATAGTATTGGGATCCGGGTACGATCATCTTGCCTGTTGGTTCTTCAACGGAACAAGTAGTGGGATCCTCGTACTGGTACTCTCCAGGTTCCTCGAACTCAGATTCGATACTCGCGTCTACCCAAGAGAAACAGCAAATAAATAACCAAACAAGGTGCAATGCACAACCAAGATGATGCATGAGCATTTTAGTGAAGAATTTAACATGGCAATCCAATTCTAGTCAAGTTTCACATGCAAAGGTGGTAGATTAATGAATCTGTACAGAACCTCATGTTAAGTTATTTAGACCTGCATGAACATGTAAAATATGGATTCATCATGAAAAATTGATGGAAATGCACATAAAGATCGTGAGAAATGGAGCTACGGTTCTCGAGATACGCTCACGACAAGGTACGAAGGCAAAACTCAAGACCACCAAATACCTGGGCTAATTCTTGGCATTCCAAGGTAGCCACTGGATAGGTGATGAAAAATGAATCACAATAGACTCAAGAATCACCCAATTCCATGGAGTATAGCTCCCACAACACAGAAAACAAAATATCACTCAATCTGCCACAAAACAGCAACATAGCAATTTGAAAAGCTCACAACTATTGCTACACGAACCCTAGAGCCACAAACAAGACATGAACATAAACTACACCACACACACACCAATTCATCCAACTATGAAATCATAAAAATAGCTACACATCACTATGCATGGAGCTGTTAAGTAGGCATGATGAAACGTGTGTTTGGGGACTTCGTGAAAATTCCAGTTTTCTGGAATCTGGTTAATAAAGTAACAAGTTAACAACACTGGTTAAATATTCTAGGTATCTCCAAATGGCATGAAAAATTACAGAATGGTATACGACAATATCCACTACAAATAACTAACACTGAACATGGTCAAATTCACAACTCATCACTAGCTACACCCCACTTAACATGGCAAAAGAATAACAACAGATTCCCAGAGTTAGCCATTTTTAGAGCAGGTTGGTAGAAACAGAAAGTAGCTTGATAAACAGCATGGATCCCACTGATCTAGAGACTTAGAACAAATAACAAAAATACATGGATGTTCACAGCAACTTTGACTAGCAATATCATGTTGACAAGAACTCCAAAGAATGCATGGATTAATTCATATGAAAAAGACAAAAGGGCATCACAGCATAAACATGCAGTTTTGGCAAGTTGCCCCAAAGTGAAATCTGACTTCACATATGCATAGAGGGGTTGAAAACACCCCAAAATCATTACCCATACCTATATGCTTGCATGGAACAAAAGGGAGCAAAGGGAGGTCGAAATTTGACCCACACTAGGCATGGGTGACTTATGTCACTTATGGAACTTAATGGAAATGCCCCAAATTGACATGTGCTCCATAGATACATGTTAGAAGTGATTAATTAACATGTTAGGGACATGATAACATAGGCTAGCATCAAAACAAGAATGGAACTAGCTAGAGTAGAAACCATGCTCATCTGATCACATAGGTTAAAAACTACACATGGAGCTACAATGCACATGGGTGAGTGTATGTAGAACATACACACACCACTCACACTCACATATAACACATGGAACACCCCATGTGCCAAGCACACTCTACATGGTGCCCCACACACCCTACACCACACACTCACTAACACACTTACACCCACATAGCACCACACTATGTTGGACTCACCCCCTAATACTCACATATGGGTATGTGCATGGCACATACACACTCATGCACTTGCAAGCACCATACAAACACACACACACACATACATGCAAAACATACATGCACACACATGCATACATAGCATACCCACACATGCATGGGTGCATATGCACATAGTGCATACACACACACCACCTATGTGTGTATATGCACATAGGGCATATACACACCAACACACACACTCACATAGGTATGTGCACATAGCACACACACTCCTGCATACACACACAAAAACATACATACGCTTGCATACATAATGCACACACACACACTCTGTTTTTTTTGTTTGTAAAAGAAAGCAAGGAAAAAGAAACAGAAAAATAACAAAAAAATGGGGGGGGGGGAGATGGAATCGAACCCAGGACCTCCCTGGTAGCCACACACACTCACTACCACTGCGCTACGGCGCTAGATCTCAACAGAGAAGGGAACTCTCTGCTCTTATACACACGCGCACACTAAACCCCTGACGAAACTGAAGAAAATGACAGGCAGTGGCGACAGGCATGGCGGCAAAGCACTCCGGCGACTACAGGACGAAATCGGCGACACCAACGGCTCCTACGCGCTAAGGGATGAACGGGGGCTCCATTCCCCTGCTCACCTCACGGTGAGGAGGAAGTAGGCGAGCGACAGAAGCTCGGAAGGCTGCCGACGGCGACCATGCGACGGCGACGATGTAAAGCTACAACGATAAGAGCGGGGGACATCGAGGAGCGGCTGCTCACCGAGGGAAAGGCGACGGAGAAGAGGGCTCGACGGAGGGGAAGAAGGTTTGGAGACGCGATGGCGACGGAGGGGAAGCAGAGCTCGGCGACGGCAAGTCTGCAACGACCGACGGCGACGACGAGGGTCTGCAGGGGTGCTCCTCACCCCCTAGCAGCGGAATCGGGACGCGGACGACACCAAGAACGTGGCAGCCATCTCCACCGAGGGCGACGACCAATGGAGACATGGCGACGCCGGCGACGACGACGGCGGACGCCTCTGAACCTCTGAACCTCTCGCACCTCTCACTGACAGAGAAGGAAGGGAAGGAGGAGAAGAGGGGAACAGTGGTGGCGGAGGAGAAGGGGAAACCCTAGGGGACGGGCACGGACACCAAGGCTTAAATAGCGACCTCGACGTGCGTGAACGGCTAACGGCGACCGGACGGCGACGACGCGTGCTCTCTGCTCTCTCTCTCTGACGAAACTGATGGCGAGGAGGAAAGGGGCAGGTGACCGGGCCAGGCTGGGCCTAGTGGGCCGGGAGCCCACTCGCCCTGTTCTCTCCCTCTCACAGAAAAGAAAAAGGTTTTAGCCTTTTTTTTAAAAAAATAAAAAAATAAACCAGGGAAAGAACTAAAAGCCAGAGAGAAGAAAAAAAAGGTTTGAAGAAGGAAATGAAATGCCCATTTTAAATAAAATATGAAGTTGATTTATAGAGCAAGTTATTATATTAATATAATAATAAAACAGCCCCTATTTTGACTAGTTTTCCCAAACCAAACATATGCAAATACCCCAAGATCACTTCCAATATTTATCAAATAACCCTGGCTAACCCATGAACATTTTTAAAGGGTTTTTAAATCAACTTGAAACTGATGATAAAAATTAAATAGGAAGAAGGGGTTTTTGGGAGGAAACTTGCAAAGGGAAAAGAGAGGGGGAAGGAAGAGGGTTTGCACACATGGCTTCCCCACATACAAGCACCACATACAAAACACTCACTACCATACATCAAAACAAGCACAAGAACCAACATGGCACAAAGAATTAAATGAGAATGATGCATGATGAAGATGGATGATATGATGCATGAATGCCACCAACACATGAATGACAAGGTACAACTCCAACATAGCTCATGACACAAAGATCATACCGTGGGATACATGCCATAAAAGGTAGGTACATCATTTGGGATGTCACAGATCATTTGCATACACCCACATAGAACTCTCCTCCCATTCAATCCCTAGAAACGGAGGAAGACGAGCCGACTGCTCCTTCTTCCTCCTCTAGGCACAGCTCTAGGAGCATTCTTGTAAACATAACTATCCATACAACTAGACCAAGCAGGACTAGGGGTGTTACCTCCCACGAAGGGCCCTGAACCTGGGTACATCATGTGTCACCACCGCTTGTGCCCAATCTCGCACTCGGAGCCCGTCGGCATCCTCCGGCCCCAACCACCTACCATAAGCCTACCCATGGCATCTGTCGTGAGAAAACGACGACAATTACCTTTTGGAGGGTGGTGCCTCATAGATTGGTTAGGTGTCGCTTGGGAGCCTCCTACTTCGTGTTGTGGACTGAACCAAGAATTTTGTAAGGGCAAGGAGATTGCCTACTTCGTGAAGATCTACCTCGAGTAAGGCTAGTCCTCCGTGGACATAGGCCGTCATGGTATAGTCAAGGTTGCTTCTTCACGGAACCCTCCGTGGGTAGAGCCCTCCATGGACTCTCGTGACCGGTACCCTCCGTGGGTTGAAGACTCCATGAACGTGGATGCACGATAGCGCCACCTATCGGAACCACGGGAAAAATCATCGTGTCACCAATTGTGTTTGCTTTCCTTACCCTCTCTTTACTTACATGTGCAATCTCTTTACTTTTCGCCGCTATACTCTTAGACATGTATGTGTAGGGTGTACTTGACGTACTATGAATCCTAAAATCTGCCAAGAACTAAAATTGGGAAAAAGTAGATGTTTATTTGGCCAAGCAGTCTAATCAGCCCCCTCTAGACCTACTTTTGATCCTACAACATCCAAGCAAACCTTTGTTTGGCTATGTTACCGCTTGCTCAACCCTTCTTATAGCGTTTCTAGCTACAGGTGCAATTGCTTCCATGTGTTAACATGGACATTCTTCTGTTATCACAATATTATTGCTATTTAATTGAAAGCACATATATACTTGGTAAAAGGTGGAAGGCTTGGCCTTTTGCTCGGTGTTTTGTTCCATCTTTGCCGCCCTAGTTACTCGTGAACCGGTGTGATGTTCCATATTAAGCGCTCCTAACATGCTTGGGGTTGTTATGGGGACCCCCTTGATTTTTGTTTTAGGATAAAACTTGTCTAGCAAGGCCTAACATTGGTACTACATTTGCCTAATAACTAATAAAATGCATAGGGACCCGCCGGCACCCGCGGATAATTTAATCAACCCCCGGGCCAGTGCTCCTCATGAGTGTTGGTCCAAAATAGAGCACTGTGCGGGGCCAACCCGGGGCAACTCCGGAGATTTCTATCAGGCCACTGTACGCATAGCTCATCTACCGTGCCCTGAGAACGAGATACGCGGCTCCTATCGGGATTGTCGGCACATCGTGCGATCTTGCTGGATTTGTTTTACCTTTCTCAAACGTCTTGAGTGAGGAATTCCGAAAATACTTCGGGCTATCTCGAGTTTGCGGTTTTCCAATGGAATTGCCTAAGAAATCATGGGATTCGTGGTCGAGGTTATTCCCGCTACGCGCGGTAATTTGTGATGGATGAGTTGGAGCACCCCTACAGGGTTAAATCTTTCGGAAAGTCGTGCCCGGGGTTATGTGGCAAGTTGGAAACTTCGTTTAACACCCAGTCATATCAAACTTGAAGTAAACTCTAATGAAATACACCAACTGTGTGCGTAACCGTGATTGTCTCTTCTCGTGAGTCCTTATCTGAGAGAGAACACGGTGGGGTTATGTTTTATGTAAGTAGGTGTTCAGGATCACTTATTGATCGTTACTAGTTCACGTCCATTATGCATAGACCACCATGCTTTACTTTCTGTATTCATAAGTTAGCCACTCATATATATGCTTAGTTGCTTAATGCAGAGTCACCACTTAACCATACCTCGCCCATTAAGCTTTGCTAGTCTTGATACCCTTGGAAATGAGATTGCTGAGTCCCTATGGCTCACCGATAAATGAGTTGCAGGTACATGTAATGTGATGATTTGACGTGAGCACGATTCTTGTTTGAATTGGAGTTCTTCTTCTTCATCGATCTAGGATGGGTCCCAGGCGGCAACCTGGGATAGCAAGGATGGATGCCATTTTATCGTTTGATTTCGTCTGCAGTCGGACCCTGCTCTTCTATATTATGTTTGAATATGTTGTTGTATTGATGTAGCTTGTGGCGAGTGTAAGCCAATTCCACATACTCATCTCTTCTGTACATGTACTTGTAATGATGTCCATTCTTGCAACAAGTTGAGATGTGCTTCTATCCCTGGCGAGGCCCTTGTGCTGAAATAAGGATAGGATCGCATCTTGGACGTGACAAAACCCCAGAATGAAACCCTACCCAAAACCTTCTTCTCGGTACTACCAAGTTTCGCACTCGGTGCAACCGAGATCAGTGACCAACTCCCTGATGTCTCATTTAGAAAATCGGAATTTTCAAGTTTTGTGAATCGGTTTCACCGAGTTGTGTAACTGCCCTCAGCCACTCATACCGGTACCACCGGGAATTCCATATCGGTCTCACCGAAGAGCCTAAATTTGCCACATTTTGAACTAGTCGGTGCAATGGAGTTTTCACTTTGGTTTCACCGAGTTGCGCAATAATGTTGTAACAGTTGGATTTTTGGAGATTCCTATATATACCCCTCCACCACATCCCACTCGAAAGAGAAGCACTTAGAACAGACCCACACTTCCCATATCCAAATTTCTAAGAGAGAACCACATATTCTTGTGTTGAGGTCAAGATTATCAACTCCAACCATATGGATCTTGATTTTTAGCCTCCCCAACTTGCTTTCCACCAAATTAATATTTCTACCCATGCCAAATCTGTGAGAGAGTGATTGAGTGTTGAGGAGACTATCATTTGAAACACAAGAGTAAGGAGTTCATCGTTACTACTGCATCTATTAACTTTTGGTGGGTGGTGCCTCCTAGATTGGTTAGGTGTCGCTTGGGAGCCTCCTAGGTCGTGTTGTGGAGTTGAACCAAGAAGTTTGTAAGGGCAAGGAAATCGCCTAATTTGTGAAGATCTACCCCGAGTAAGGTTAGTCCTATGTGCACGTAGGCCATCATGGAATAGATAAGGTTGCTACTTCCTGGACCCTTCATGGGTGGAGTCCTCCATGGACTCTCGCGATTGTGACCCTCCGTGGGTTGAAGTATCCATAAACGTGGATGTACGATAGCGCCACCTATCAGAACCACGGAAAAAATCTTCGTGTCTCCAAATTGCGTTTGATATTCCTACCCTTATCTTCTTACATATGCTTGTCCTTACTTTATGTTGCTATACTCGTAGACATGCATCTGTAGGGTGAATTTCATATGCTAGAATTGCTAAAATCTCTCAACCAATTAACTTAGGAAAAGGTTAGGTTTTTATTCGGTCAAGTAGTCTAATCACCCCCCTCTAGACCTACTTTCGATCCCTACAAGTGGTATAAGAGCTTTGGTCTCCATTGCATTGGTCTCACAACCAATGAGTGTATGGCGTCCGGTGAGGGAAATTATCACCGTAGAGGTCCATCTTTGATGGTACAAATTTTTCTAGGTGGAAGCATAAGATGAAATGCATATTCTTCGTCATAACCCTGCCATATGAGTTGTGATTTGTGTTGGCTTGAAAGGTGAATTCTTTGGTGATGGAAAGGAACCGAATCGTGAAGCATCTGCAGAAGAATTGAAGATGTTACAATACAACGCTCAAGCATGTGACATTCTATTGAACTGCCTATGCCCCGAAGAATTCAACAAAATCAGCCGTCTTGAGAATGCAAAGGAAATTTGGTATACTTTGGTTGACATGCACGAAGGTACCGAATCCGTCAGAGAATCTAAGTTGGATGTGCTTCAAAGTCAACTTGACAAGTTCAAGATGAAGGATGGTGAAGGAGTCGTCGAAATACTCTTGGCTTGCTCTCATCACAAATGAGATTGCCGGCTTATGATGCAAAGAAATGACCGACAAATTCATCATCAAGAAGATACTTAGAGCCTTGGATGGAAAGTATGACACCATATGCAAATTAATCCAAATGATGCCAAATTACAAAGATGTCAAGCCTACGGAGTGATTGAAAGGATTGTTACCCATGAGATGTCACTCAAAGACAAGGAAGAACTTCACAACAAGTCTAGAGGTGCTTACAAAGCTTCAAGTGACACTCCCGCTACATCAAGTGACAACCTTGTTACAAATGAAGAGATAAGCCTCATGGTCAAGAAATTCAACAAGTTCTACAAGAGTAGAGGCAAATAGAGAAACTCCAACTCAAGATATGAAGAGAAGCGTTCATCTAGTCGTGACAGGAATTGTTACAATTGTGGAAGGCCCAAACACTACTCCAATGAGTGCACGCCCCTCCACAAAACAAGATAAGAGTCACCTAGAATAAAGAGATCAAGAGATTAGTCACCTCGAAGAGAGAGGAGGGTTAGAGATGATTGTTATCCACAAAGATCCTCCCGGGGAAGTAAAGACACGAAGAAGAAAGACAAGTACATCAACAGATACACAAGAAGAAGACATCACAATCATGTTGGTGAATGGGTTTTCGGCTACGAATCTGACAACTACTCCAAGAGAAGCTATCACTCCAACTCCGACTATAGTCAAGATGAAGGTGTTGCAGGAGTTGCACTCATTTCCTCCAACTCCTATGACATATTTGATTCACCAAATGAAGGGAGTGTAAGTTGCTTCATGGCTAGAGCCCCCAAGGTATCACACCCTGAATACATTCACTTTAATAGTGATGAGGATGACTTACATGGAGATCATGACTTGCTATTTGACAAATGTAGTGGTATTAGTCAAAATTAACTTGATAGTAATCACATTAGTCAAGATAAGTCATGTGATGATGATAAGATGGAAATAAAGCGACTAACTAAAGAATTAAACACTCTTAAGTTAGCCCATGAATCTACTCTATAAGATCATAGAGAGCTTGTATGGAATCATGAGAAGCTCCGCTTCGATAAGTTTAATTTGGAGCAAGAGTATGAATTCCTTGAAGCTATCAATGACGACCTTCAAAAGAAGACCTACTCTTATCTAGCCAAACGACTACTCTTGTCTACATTCATTCCACAAGTTAAGGCTAAGCAAACTAGTAACAAAGGCAAGAAAGGTTCTTCAACTAGTAGCAATAAAAATGATAAATCCAATGATATTGCTTCTAGTAGTTCTGTTGATTCCACTGACGATTCTCTTAGCCAAGTTACACTTGAGAAAGAAAATGATCTATTGAAAGGGATTATAGAAAAAGGTGTCTACAGAAGTCTTGCCGGATTTAAGCAATTTGAGGAAATTGTACGCAAGCATGGATGATACTCGAAGAACCATGTCATTGGCTACTTAAATGCCAATGGAGTTGAATGGGAAGAAGGTTAATACCCCAAGCCCAAGTTTGTTCCTCAAAAGGATAATTATGAACATACCCTCCTCAAGGGAACGAAAGCTCAAGAGGACCTTCCACGACAAGACCACAAGCTCAAGGGCAAGGACAAGCTTCAAGAGGAGATTGATGTTGGAAATATGCCCTAGAGGCTATAAATAAAGTGTTTGTTATTATATTTCCTTGTTCATGATAATTTTTTATTAACCATGCTATAATTGTATTGGTTGGAAACACATTGCATGTGTGGATGAATAGACAACACTTTGTCCCTAGTGTGCCTCTAGTAAACTAGCTCGTTGATCAAAGATGGTCAAGGTTTCCTAGCCAGAGACATGTGATGTCATTTGATAACGGGATCACATCATTAGGAGAATGATGGGATGGACGAGACCGAGACTATAAATGTAGCATATGATCGTTTCAGTTTATTGCTACAGTTTTCTGTATGTCAAGTATATGTTCCTATGACCATGAGATCATGCAATTCACGGAAACCGGAGGAATGACTTGTGTGTATCAAATGTCGCAACGTAACTGGGTGACTATAAAGGTACCCTACAAGTATCTCCAAGGGTGTCTGTTAAATTGGCATGGATCAACACTGGGATTTGTTATTCCGTGTGATGGAGAGCTATCTTAGGGCCCACTCGGTAATACAACATCACAGTAAACCTTGCAAGCAATGTGACTAAGTGTTAGTCACGAGATCTTGTATTACTGAATGAGTAAAGAGACTTCCCGGTAATGAGGTTGAACTAGGTATGAAGACACCGACGATCGAATCTCGGGCAAGTAACATACCAAAGAACAAAGGGAACATTATACGGGATTGACTGAATCCTTGACATAGAGGTTCGACCGATAAAGATCTACGTAGAATATGTAGGAAGCAATATGGGCATCCTAGTCCCGCTATTGGTTATTGACGGTGGAGGTGCCTCGATCATGTCAACATAGTTCTCGAACCCGCAGGGTCTGCACACTTAAGGTTTGGTGACGTTTCGGTAGTATAGAGTTATGCATGGTGGTGACCAAAGGTATTTTGGAGTCCCGGATGAGATCCCGGATGTCATGAGGAGCTTCGGAATGGTTCGGAGGTAAAGATTTATATATAGGAAGTCCTAGTAGTGTACCAGAAAAGTTTCAGGCTCATCGGTAGTGTACCGGGAGTGCTAGTAGTGTACCAGGAGACCAACGGGAGGGGTATTTCGACCCAAGAGGCTACATGGGCTGTGGGAGGACAAATACCAGCCCTTAGTGGGCTGGTGGAAGTCCCACACAAGGCCCATGCGGCTGGGAAGAAATTCGAAAGGAGAAAAGGTGGAAAAAGCCAAAAAGGTGGAAATAAGGAAGGAGTCCTAATCCTACTAGGAGTGGAGGAGGAGGACTCCTCCTCTTCACTTTGGCTGAAGCAAAGAGGGGCTAGGCCTTGCTCCAAGCCTTCGCCTCCTCTCCTCCTATATATACTAGAGGGTTTTAGGGTTTTTGGACAAGATTTTCAGCCACGTGCAACCCTACCCTCTAGTCCGTAGTTTCTCCTCTAGATCGGTTTCAGCTGTGCTTAGGCAAATCCCTGCTAAGATTACTCCACCACCATCGCCGCAGCACCGCCACACTACCAGAGAACTCATCTACCTCTCCGCTCCCTCTTGCTGGATCAAGAAGGCGGAGATCGTCATCAAGCCGTACGTGTGCTGAACGCGGAGGTGCCGCTCGTTCGGTGCTAGATCGGGATAGATCGTGATTGGATCGCGGGACGCTCGGCGATTTGGATCGCGAAGACGTTCAACTACATTAACCGCGTTTCTTAACACTTCCCTCTTAGCAATCTACAATGGTACATAGATCCACTCTCCCTCTCGTAGATGCTCATGACCATGGATATATCTTGTGTGTGCGTAGGAATTTTTTGGTTTCCCATGCGACGTTCCCAACAATTGACTCATATGAATATGAATCCCAAGATTTTTTCAAGTGGGTTACCAAGACTACCACAAGCTCAACTTCTACAAGCGCTACTTCAACTCCAAGGATCCCCATCAAGTTGATGTGGGCCCCAAAGAAGAAGAACTAGAGAAGTTCTTAGGGGGTGACTTCGCCAACAAAATTCACTCACATTCATTTTTGGCAAGGACTATTTGTAATGAACTCCAACCTTATGCAATAGTACAAGGAGTCACACATTCCCTCAAAGGTAAGCAAGAGACAAGGTAATGAAAGAATCAATGGACATCATCATGTATATATTGCACTCCATGTCCATACATGTCCTTGGATGTGTCTTTTGTGTGGGACTAACCCATGTAGGTGAGAAGAGTAAGAAACAATGAGGATTTCTCCCAACTTAAGATGATCTTCATAAACTATGAGCATCCACCACTACATCACCCACATGAAGTCTTCTACGACAAAACCCAAGGTTATTTTATCCCTCTTAGGGGGGATGTCACATCAAGGGGGAGTTTTACTCTAAGACTTGAGTTAAAGCATCTCTTAAATATGTGAACACATTAAATGATATTTGTAAGAGTGGTAACCCCACTTGTGTTTAAACGATGAGTATGACCTATGATCAAGTATTCTTACTTGGCTCCTAAGTCAATATACTCATATGTAGAGTGGTTTGCATGTTTTCCATATTTCATTTGACATATTATTTGTGTGAGCATGTTGAATGCATGTCTTTACTCATTCGAGGATATCCAATTGTTCTAATTTGGATTTCTTTTTTATTTGACCTATTGGATATAAAAGAATTCCTAGGACCCCTCTCTAGATATCTATGCTTTCTCATCTAAAATTCTATTCAGGCTACATCACAAAACTTGAACAAGCACTTCTCGAACCCTGTGTGTGAGGAGCCCTCAGAGTTCCGTTTCGTCAAGAGCTAATGACCAAAACCTCCCCAGTGCAACTCGGTGCAACCAACTCCAAAATCTCAGTTTCACCGATGCCTAGGGTTGCTTTGGTTTTCCCATATCGGTAACACCAATTCCATAACCTTGGCTTTACCGAGTTTCCCTGTTAGCCGACAGTTGAGGAACTCAATGGCACTAATATTTTTGAACTGGTGTCACCTTCACGAAAGGGTATATATTCTAGAGGGCCCGACATTTGAAAATGAATCTTCAAACGTCTATTTCCTCCAACCCTAGCTGCCGCACTTGGATCCCTGGTGGTCACCCTTGCCTCTCCGTGCGCCCTCGTCATTAGGATCCTCGCCGTCGACGGTAATCTTCACCACCGTCGCCGCCGTTTTCGAGCCATCACCGAGTTAGGGTATGGATTTGATCCCTTCTTGCGCTCCCATGTCTAATTCTAGCACAGTAAGGTTGTTTCATTATCTTGCCAAAATTTGAGACCATTCCATCCCACGAGAAATCTCCATAGATTAGAGAACAAGGAAGTTTTAGGTCTGACCTTCCGCAATTGCATCTAGGTGACACCAAGTTGAAAAAGTTGGTTCTACCGAGTTTTCTTTTAGGGTTACTGAGAATCACTTCGGTGAGACCGAAATGTTCTTTCTGGTGAAACCGAAAATACTACCAAGTCTCCGTTAAGGCAAGTGGTCAGTCTGAGTGGCTCCGAAGATATCAAATCGGTGCAACCGAAATCCTTATCTGCAAAAGTTCAAAACTAAGATGCTAAGTTCAAATTTTGAAAAATTATCTGTGTTTTGTGATGCTCAACCTCTCTACTCCTTTCTGCTCTCTTCACAGGGTCAGGATGTCAGGATCTGATGCCAGTCAGAACAACTTCAAAGAGAGAGATGTGGACACGAGTTCACACGCTGGCCCTAAAGCTAGGTCATCGTCTTCAGATGACAACCCAAGTTCACCTGACTTTTCCAAGACTGCCACCAGGGCAAGGAAGAAGCTGAATTCTGATGAAGAGGATTCTGATTTTGTTCCAAAGGAATAGATTGCTAAGAGGCAGAAAGAGAAGGATGCCAAGAGCACAAGTATAGTGGTCCCTCCTATCAAGAAGGCTGTAAGGAAAGCATATGGTAGCTCAGGATCTCAGAGAGCTCCAGAAACAACCAAGGAAGGAATGAATCTCACACTTGAGAAATCTTCCTCTATGCACACCAAGAGATCCACTAAGAGAGAGAGAGATTAGGACAACCATCTATGTGACTAGGAGGCCTACTTCCATGGTGAGAACTCTTGAGCAGAGTGAAGCATAATAAGAGGAAGAACCAGCTGCCCAAGCTCCTCTTGCTAAGAAGAAGAAGTTTTTGGCTGATGCTATGCCAGAACAGACTCCATGAACTGATAAGACAAATGCTACTAAGAAACCAGCATCTCTCAATCCCAAGAGGACAACCAGAGACATCCCAGCTGCAGCAAAGAACAAGGGTCCTTCTTCCAGTATTGCCGAGGAAGATTTGACTGTGTTGAGGAAACTCAGGTCCCATCTACCTGTACATGATGACACTGATCCTATTGCTGAGGATATGAAGAAAAGGAGTGACTCAAGGCTGAGGCGGTGGAGAGAAAATGACCCCCATGCCTCAAGGAGAAGCACTGTTGTGGATGCCAGATTTCACACCAAGGAACAATGGGACTTTTTTGAGAATGCCCTATTGGACAAGAACCCAATAATCAGTGACATGAGATATGTTGACTTGACATGTATCAAGGAAAATGAATATTATTTTCCAAGTGTGCAAGAAAACTTCCAGTGCATTGACATTGCAAACTTTGTTGGAAGAGATTTTACTTCTTGGAACGACGATATGATCATGCAGTTCTACTCTACTGCTCACTTCTATCCTGATGGGAGGATCGTATGGATGACTGAATGTGTCAGGTACCAATCCACTGTTCATGAGTGGGCTACCATCTTAGGATCCCCACTGGTACAAGAAGGTGACTTGGATGTGTACAGTGAGTCCAAGATGAATCATAACTCCATGGCAAATATATACAAGGAGATCCCTACTGACTATGTACATTCACTTAAGTTTGGTTCAGTTTACTATCTGCAAGCACAATTGCCTACTACCAACACTATCTTGAGGTACACCTTGATGCCCAATTCATGATATGACCACATGATCCGAGGCTACTCCATCAACATGCTGCACCACATTGACACCCACATCAGGTTTAGGGTGATGGATTTGATAATTGAGACAGTGAAGAGGACAACTCCAGATCAAAATAGATCTTGTGGATATGCACCATACATTCAAATGCTCATCAAATCTAAGTTAGAGGAGAATGTATATGTACTTGATCGCCCACATATGCCACTCCAGCTAGATTTCGAGGATAATTTCGTGGTGATGGATCCTAGTCATCCCACTTCATCTATTGGACAAGCAGAGGCTGCGCCAGCCAGAGCTACTGATGCTTAGGTGCCAAGGACTAAGAGTGTGCAGATGGATCTTCCTATTAGCACGATTTAGAGCTTGCAAAAGGACATCAAGACCATCCAGCTTAATCAGGATAGTCTTGTGAGGATTGTGGAGGACAGGTTTACCACATTTAACAACAAAGTGGATGAGCTGACAACAAATGTGAATGATCTCAAGGAGGAAATGGATGTAGTACCTAGCCCTCATTCCACCGATGATGATGATGACATTCCACCTCTCAGGACCAGCACTCATTTCAAGGCTCAAGCCAAAACTCCTACAGTGCCTGCTCTAGAGTTGAGGCCTTCTT
The DNA here is from genome assembly GCA_022496015.1 of Hordeum marinum. Lineage (NCBI taxonomy): Eukaryota > Viridiplantae > Streptophyta > Magnoliopsida > Poales > Poaceae > Hordeum > Hordeum marinum. The sequence goes on from CM039678.1 coordinate 145,777,613, forward strand.
CTTCAGCACCTGCCACTACTCCATCAGCTCCAGCACCTCAAGCGTGTACACCACCACCTTAGAGGACTTCAGCTGAGATTTTTGCAAATAATCTTCTCTTGATTCCATAAAGAGCAACCAGAGCAGCTTCATCATCTCATGGAGGAGACCATGCCCAGAGCAACGAGTATCTCTATGACTTTCAACTTTTTGATAACTTGTTGCTAAAGGGGGAGAGGTCATAGATCATAGGGATTCGAGAGAGATAGAGTGTGTGTTGCATTTTGATCTCTTTGCTTTTCAAAAAACTTTGGTTTATCGCTCATTTGGTTAAAACTTTCTTGGTATTTGATCATGCACTCTTGTTTGATGCTGCTATTACCTAACTTTGAGATATCTATGTGATGTTCATTTACTTATGTTTGGTGTGATGTGATTATGTAATTCACTCATATAAATTTTTGCGCACCACCAAGTTGTATGTGACATGGAAGAGTGACCCATGATCCTAATCGATTATGCATTTGCATTCAAACGAAAATTTAAAATAATGCAAAAATTAAGGGGGAGCTCTTGCTTATCACATACCTCTCAAAGCGATGATGCTATTCATTGATTATATCTCTCATCGAAGATTTTATCTATATGTTGTCATCAATTAATAAAAAGGGGGAGATTGAAAGCATAACTTCTCCCTAGGTGGTTTTGGTAATTAATAAAAACATATATTTCATTGGACTAATGTTTCCACTAAATATATTTCAGGAAAAAGTTCAATGTTTGATCAGCAAAGGATTATGAGGAGACCCCAAGATGCAATGAATAGGATGGGCCAAGCTACAAGCATGAAGACTCTACATTTTGCTTTGTGAGAAATCACTTTGAGTCCATAGGAAAGCCAATACTATCAAAAGGGGGTGAGGTAATAATTCTGAATGAAATGCTCAAAATGATCAAGTTTTAGCCACCAAAAACACTCATAGGGTCTTCCACAAATATTTTGTCCTAGATCCTATCACTCAAAATCGGTGCCACCAAAAATATCCTATCGGCTACACCGAGTCAAAACCCTAGACAGAAACCCTAGCCAAAACCTTCTTCTCAATACTACCAAGTTTCACACTCGGTGAAACCAAGATCAGTGACCAACTCTCTGATGTCTCATTTACAAAATTAGAATTTCTGAGTTTTGTGAATCGATCTCACCGAGTTGTGTAACTGCCGTCAACCACACACGTCGGTACCACCAAGAATTCCATATCGGTCTCATCGAAAAGCCTAAAGTTGCCACATTTTGCACTAGTCGATGCAACCGAGTTTTCACTTCGGTTTCATTGAGTTGGGCAATAATGTAGTAACGGTTGTATTTTTGGAGATGCCTATATATACCCCTCCACCACATCCCACTCGAACGAGAAGCACTCAGAACAGACCCACACTTCCCATATCCAAATTTCTAAGAGAGAACCACCTATTCTTGTTTTGAGGTCAAGATTATCCGCTCCGACCATATGGATCTTGATTTCTTGCTTTCCACCCAATCAATGTCTTCTACCCATGCCAAATCTATGAGAGAGTAATTGAGTGTTGAGGAGACAATCATTTGAAATACAAGAGCAAGGAGTTCATCATTACTACCACATCTATTACCTTTTGGAGGGTGGTGCCTCCTAGATTGGTTAGGTGTTGCTTGGGAGCCTCCTACTTCGTGTTGTGGAGTTGAACCAATAAGTTTGTAAGGGCAAGGAGATCTCCTACTCCGTGAAGATCTACCCCTAGTAAGGCTAGTCCTCCATGGACGTAGGCCATCATGGAATAGACAAGGTTTCTACTTCGTGGACTCTGCGTGGGTGGAGCCCTCCATGGACTCTCGCGACTGTTACCCTCCGTGGGTTGAAGTCTCCATAAATGTGGATGTACGATAGTGCCACCTATCAGAACCATGGGAAAAATCTTTGTGTCTCCGAATTGCGTTTGATCTTCCTACCCTTATCTTATTACATATGCTTGTCTTTACTTTCTGTTGCCATACTCGTAGACATGCGTGTGTAGGGTGAACTTGATATGCTATAATTACTAAAATCTGCCAACTAACTAACTTGGGAAAGGGTTAGGTTTTTATCCGGTCAAGTAGTTTAATCACCCCCCTCTAGACCAACTTTCGATCCCTACATATGCCACTTAGGTCCCACTTTCTGCAACCACATGTGTGAAGTTCCAAATTCCCGACATGTGTTTGTTTTCCACTAGTAACTTGCCATAGGTTAATACCCGCTTGAATAGTTTTGCAGTACTTGGCCCTTTCCTTTTCAATCTCTAACTTTTCTGCATATTGTGGTGTGATCATCCATCTAGCTGTCTTTCCACTCTCTCTATTCTCGTGCCACCTAACCATCATATTATCCTTAATGCCATCACACATTGTCCTCATAGGTTTTTTCCTAACATCTAGGATGTACTTGTTAAAAACCTCAGACAAATTGTTAACTACCAAGTTAGTCTTGCAATTTGTGTCAAATACATGTCTACCCATGTTTTCTGGGTATTGCACTTAGCCACTCCCAAGCTTCCTCACTCTCATCTTTGAGTTCATCCATTACAATATTAAATTTGTGTTCATTATAGGCATAATTGGCATTATACATGCACTTCTTAAGATCTTCCCCCATAAACCTAGCATTTTGGAAGTTTGTAGATATGTGTCTTAGGCATAATCTTTGGTGGCAGTTAGGAAATACTACATTCATTGTATTTAGTAGCCCCTGGTGCACACAATTAACAAGCTAAGCTACTGTCTAAAAGATAACAACTAGGTTTGTAAAACAGATATATTCCAATAAGGTTGCACTTCTTCTAAAACACTGATATGTGACCTTCTTGTTGATCCTCTCCTAAGTGGCAGCTTCTGCTTCTTGTTTGCTGCCAAAGATACAACTTCTTCTTCTTTTGAAACAACTGTATAATCCTCATCCAGCTCAAATAAATCCTCAACCTCTGTGTCACCCTCATAATGAAGCATTTACCCTTTTGATTCTTTATCCTCTGTTTCTTCCTCTTCTTATTCTTGTAGTTCTTCCTCTCCGTTTCTCCTCCCTCCTCCATATCTATGTCCTTAGCAGCCCTGAACTGCCCCATATAATAAGGATTATTGTCACTTTTATAGTGCCCTTCCTCTTTAGATGCAAAATTGCCATCATAGCCCTCCTTTTCTTCTTCCAAAACACCTTTCAATCTTGCATTTTTTTATTATTCCTGCTCTCTTGTGTTAAAACACTAGGTCCTACAAATGAACCAGAGGAGCTATTCTGACTTTCGAACAGAACACCTTGCTGATCAATAGCCTAAACAGGGGGCTCAGACAGGTCATAAATAACAGGCTTAGAATAAACAGTTGAATCGAATTATTGCTTATTTCCTGCACTCACAAGTGGTGGAGTAGCCATACCAAACAAATCAAGCACAAATCTCTCCTCATTCCGCCTCCTCATCAAATACAATTTCATATTTCTATCTACTAATTCCAAGCCTTGCTCTCCAGGACCCCCATGTAATACAGATCGTCATAAATAGTAAAGTCTTGCATTTACATCAGTGCAATAATGTTCAAATAAGTCACGTGTGAACTGCATAGCTTCCTCCCTAAAGTGTCCTAAGCATCAAAATGGATCCTAACATTCCAAATGTCTTCATACAAACTACAAATCACATGCAATTTAACCCAATTCGTACTCCCTAACGCTAACCCCCAATTAGAAGTGGCATAGGAGGAAGGAGGAAACTTACTGGACACAGCCCACTCCATGAGTCAAATCCTAGCTAATACTTGGGTTAGCCACCCATTGCTGCACTAGCCGTAGCCGCTGCTCCATGGAGATAGCTGACTCCATGAATTAATCGGCATCCCTGGAGTTCTCAGAGGAGGTGGAGTAGCCACCACCATCGATTCCCCCGAGTGCAACACTCCCCAAGCCCCAACTGTTTGTGATGAAGTAGCCTCCGCCTTCACCGCAACTACTACCACCGGCACCACCGCCACGGATCCCTGCCGCCAACGCCAGAGTTGGAGAGATAGGGTTTGAACACGGGTAGAGAAGGACAGGAGAGAGTGGACGAACTGGTTCGAGCCGGACCGGTCCTGGTCAGCACGTGAGCGCATGCTAGTTGGCTAGCTTGGTGCCTGATGCGTGGCTCCCGGTCATTAGTTTTGGCGTCAATAGATCCAAATACATAGTTTAGTACTATTTGCAACGTACAACCCGAGACTTGGTGCTGACACGTAAAAATTATCAATCTTTGTACCAATCTCTTGATAACCCACACCTATAGGAGATCACAGCAGTTTTTGAGGGTAGAGTGTTCAACCCAAATTTATAGATTCGACACAAGGGGAGCTAAACAATATTTGAGAGTATTTGCAGTTGAGTTGTCAATTCAACCACACCTAGAGATAAATATCTACAGCAAAGTGATCAGTAGCACAGTAATATGATAGGTTGATAGCATTAGTAACATTAACAATAGCGGAAGCAATAGCAGTAGTGATTTTGTAGCAATTGTGACAATAGCAGCAACAATTGAACTTAGCAAGAACAATATGTGGAAAAATCGTAGGTACTGGATCAGAATATTTTTTGGATGATATTCATCATATAACAGTCATAACCTAGGGCAACACAGAACCAGCTCCAGTTCGTCAATATAATGTAGGCATGTATTCCGTATATAGTCATACGTGCTTATGGAAAAGAACTTGCATGCCATCTTTTGTCCTACCCTCCCATGGTAGCAGGGTCCATAAGGAAACTAAGATATATTAAGGCCTCCTTTTAATAGAGAACGGAACAAAGCATTAGCACTTAGTGAATACATGAAGTATCCCAAATATTGTCCCTATGGGGTTGACAGTTCATAACACGTAATAGGTGCATATGACTAGGAAAGATGGAAGCAAGAACATGTATATAATGATGATAACATAAATGGTTCAGATATGAAATAATGGCACTCAGGCCCTAGTGACAAGCATTAAGCATGGCAAAGTCATAACAACATCAATCTTAGAACATAGTGGATACTAGGGATCATGCCCTAACAAAACTAACTCGATTACATGATGAATCTCATCCATCTCCTCACCGACCAGCAAGCCTACAAAGGAATTACTCATTCCCGGTGGGGAGCATTAGGGAATTGGCGATGAAGAAGGGTTGATTATGACGAAGACCGAAGATTCCCCTCTCCGGAGCCCCAACCAGACTCCAGATCTGGTCTCCCGATGAAGAACGGGAGGTGGCGGCGGCTCGGTATCGTGAAACGAGGTAAAACCTTCTATCTATTTTTTCTCTCGAAAAACAAGAATTTATAGCATTGGAATTAGGGCCAGGGGACCCACGAGGTGTCCACCCTCCACCAGGCCGTGGCAGGGGGGCCTGGCGCGCCCTGGTAGAGGATGGACACCCTGCGCCCCCTCTCCGGTGACTCTTGGCTACAAAATTCCTTATTTATTCCAAAATAAATCTCCAATTTTTTTGTTCAATTCGAAGAACTTTTATTTTTGCATAAAAACAACACCATCGTAATTCTGCTGAAAACAATGTCAGTCCGGGTTAGTTCCATTGACATCATGCAAATTAGGGTCCAAAACAAGAGCAAAAGTGTTAGGAAAAGTGCATACATTGGAGACGTATAAACTCCCCAAGCTTAAACCCTTGCTTGTCCTTAGTCAATTCAGTTGACAAACTGAAAGTGAGAAAGAAAAGCTTTTACGAACTCTTTTGTTCTTGCTTACATATATATGCTTAAGTAGCACCCAGGTTTTTAGCAAAGATCATAACTAACCATGTCAACAATAACTCTTAAAGACTATATTAACTCATGTCAATGACACAAGCAGCTAGCGAGCAATAATAAGATATCTCAAGTGCAAACAATTTATCAAAATAACCATGATATAATATGACAATAGTGGTATATCACTAGCCCGTTTTGAGAGCGCAAAACATAAATGCAGAGCACCTCCAAATTTCAAGCAACGACTAAACATTGTAATTCATGGTAGAAAAGATCCAATCATGATGCATCCAACATTCACTATACACAATACATGGGGATGACAATAGTACTCTCACATCTGGCGCTTATTTTAGAAGGTGATGACTCAACATTAAAGTAAATAGATAATCCCTTCGCAGAGGGAAGTAGGGATTTGTAGAGGTGCCAGGGTTCAAGATTTAAATAAGAGATAAGTATAATTTTGGGAGGTACACCCTTCCTGTCAATGTTACGACCAAGAGCTATCAATATCTTCCATGTTAAACAAATTATTAGCGGTTCCCAAGCGGTAAAATTAAATGTTTCTTCCCCTCCACTAACAAACACACTCCATGGCGAGCCAAATCCACGGGTCCCGTCCAAGCAACTACATTCCTAGGGGAGTTTTGTTTAGTTATTTGCATTTATTCTTATTTCGAGATTGGGAATCCCTATTACCGCCCTTATCGTGCAAGGACTAGTGAATAAACACTCATCATAAGAGTAACCCGCTTAACATGGAAGATATTGACTACCCTGTGTCGCTCCATGAGCGGTCCAGGCACACAAAACATATTTTCATTTGAAATTTTAGAGGTGGCACATGCAAATTTACTTGGAACGGCAAGGTAATACCGGATATAGGTAGGTATGATGGACTCATCTAGAATAACTTTGGTTTACGGGTTTTTGATGCAGAAGCACAATTTCTACTTAGTACAGGTGAATGCTAGCAAATTGATTGAGAAGCGGCTAGCTAGAGAGCAAATACGGTCATAAACATGCATTACGAATAATAAACATTCAATGCTATCATGGAGTAGCATATGGACATCATGAACATAAATATCATGAAATCTATCTTGGTTTTGATTCAACTACATGCGTGAAGATGTACCATGTGAAGCCGCTTGAAACATTCAGAGGAGGATACCATATCATCATACTATATCACAACCATTTTAATGCATGTTGCCATCCAAGATAAATCATTGTCCACTCCTAGCTACTTGAGCATGGCACGAATCACTAAAATCTCTAATTGTCATTGCAAACATGTTCAATCATAATGTGTTGAATCATGGATACCAGGTTAAACATATTTACAATAACAAGAACAAGTTGAGTGTATACTCTGTAGTGACCCGACTCAAAACGAGTCAAGCCTCTGTGTTTTCTGTGCCATCCCTGGATCAGTATGCTGGCACACACAGTACATCAATGTATATATCAAAGTGCAATCACATGTAATTAACGTAAAACTGATATATACCTTAAAATCTCAACGGAAACAGTCAACGGGAGTGGAGTCCCAATAACACCAACGGCAGGTTGAGTGTAGACCGTAACCCTGAATCGTACTCTTACCCATCATAGAGTTTATCTGCAACATAAGACGTTGCAGCCATGTAGGTCAGCATTTTGAATATGCTGGCAAGATCACCATAGAAGAACAGAAGAATAAACTATACTATATGCAATAAGGCTTTATGGCTCTGTGGCTAAGTTTTTTTTGCATAAAAGCCGATTTTGTTTTCCTACAACAAAGGAATATCAGGAATTTCACTATGGAGTTACCTATCATGACATGGTTCCGCCAACCAATGTCTCAATGCCCATAAGTATCATTAAGTTGCCCACAATTAGTTATCAGTCCAGTGTTGAGAGTTCAGAGATAGATCCAAGTCTAAAAGCTCAAAATGTCTGTAACCGTGGACACGGCTAATCGATTAGGTTTAACTCTTCAGAGTGTTGTGTACTTTACCCACAAGATTCTTTCCCTCCTGGTAAGTCCTCGCACTGCCTGGTGTTTGAGAACAAGATGAAAGAAACATGGTCTTTCAGAGTGCTTCCCTGACTGTCCGACAGTGCCCATCCAATCCTAACGTCGACTACATCTCGTAGCACTGCCCTGCAGAGTCACAACAAAGATCAACCAAGCCAGAGCCCATATTGACTTGTGGCTACACAGGTAAGCTTCCGGGCATGAAGTATTCATCCTTCTCTTTGAGTCTGGGTGAAGCTTTCCACAAGATGTCATGGCACTTCCCCATGCATCCCGGCCATCCACTGGTTTCTCCAGGGATGCCCATCAATTCCATCCTTCACCCAGTAGTGTGTATTGAAAACTTGTCTTCTCGAGTCTTGAAGTCTTGAGGTCTTGAAGGTGCAGAACTTGAAGATGTCTTCATGAAGTTGTCGTCTTGACGTAGAGTCCTTCTTCACACCACTCACGAACACTCATACCAAACCCCGTCTACTTTAGCATAGCATAAAAAGTAACTAACGTTCCCGGGGCTTTAGTAACAAGTGGTGGGTTCCTACGTCATGCATTCTACTCAACTACAAGAATTTCAATAACACTACGGGAGGGATGTGTTGAATGATGTCACTACATGCAATAAAAACATAGGTATGAAATAGATGGTCAAGGTGAACTTGCCTGTACTATTGATGAAGATAAAGATTGCTCTCAGAAAATAACTTGATATACTATTCGTCACTCTCCGATGAAAATCTATATAACAAACATTGCATTCATATAAGCAATCATACTAGCAATCAATTCTAATAATCACAAGGTAAACACAAGAACAAAAGCAACAAGGTTGATGAAGGAAATACTTAAGTCAAAAGTTAAAATCAAGGAAGTTTTCATAAAAGCAACTAAAGTAGTTTTCTACTTACAAACAATTATTTTCAAATAGTAACAAAACAATAACAAGATAAAATACAACTAAAGTATTTTAGTAAACATTTTACTAGCAAAAGGAATTACTTTTGAAAGACAACTAGAACTATAAAAACAACCGTCTAAACAATATAAGTGTTTGCCTAATGAACTTAAGAACAAGCAAACATAAACTAAGAGAAAACATATTGAAAAACAACTAAGTTAACAGAAAATAATTAAATAAAATCTTTAAAACATAATTAAATCATATAAAACTTTGTGAAAATAATTTCTATGAAAAACTAAATTGTTTTATAACACATTACGTAATGCAAAATAATCTAGTTTCCTATCCTAATAGGGCAAAACTAAATTATTTTTATTAACTAAGCATTTCTTAACAGAAATAAATAACTACAAATTTTATTTGAAAACAGAATCTAATTATATAAAACTTTGTTAAAAAAACTATTACTAACTAGTTTGTTTTATCACAAATTAAACCTATTTGAAAATGTATAGTGTTCCTATAACAACATGGTAGTAAACTAAGCAAATTATTTTTATTTTAACAACAAGTAATCCACCTAAAGTTTAACTAACAGAATCTACTAAATCAAATATATAATTAACACAGATTTAAACTAACAAAATAAAACTAATAAAACTATATTAACAAACTAAACAGATTCTGTTTTTAGCTAGAACACTAATCAAATTTATTCAAAAAATTATCAAACTCTACCAAATGATATCTAATATCACTAGTGACAAGTAGGAAAAATAATCATTCAAAAATTCATTTTAGAACTCAAGATATTCAGAAAACAAAATTTAAATAAAATCTGTCCAAATTCAAATTTAAATTTTCAAACAAAGGCAAATTTGATATCTACAGAAACTAGATAAAAAATGTGATCTAATGCAAAAAGAATCAATTTAAAATAGTTAAAATCATAAAAGATATAAATAAAATAAAAATAGAACTATTCTGTTTTTGAAATTAAAACAGAAAAAGAAAAGAGTGGCTTCTAACGGACAGGGGGTACACGTGTCGCGCTCTGGTTGGCTGAAGGGGTGCGCGTGCGAGCGGGTGACCGAAACTTAGTAGAAAACTGTTCGGTGTTTATTTCTTCTAATCTACGCCGTCGAATTCTGATTGAACGGAGGGAGAGAGGGATGCGGGGCTCACAGGGATATGGTCGCCGACGATGGCTTCTTTGGCGAGTCCGAACGACGAGGATGACGTGGGCGTTGCTCCGGTGGTCGAGGGGGTCGTCAGAGGGCTCCAACTGATGGCGGCGAGGTCCCGGCGACGGGTTGTGGTGTTGGAGGGGCGCGGGGATGACCGTGGCGACGTCCACGAGCTCGAGAAAGATCCGGTGGGGATCCGAAACTCCGGCGAGGTCCATTTGCGGTGTACTGGCGGTCTCCGGTGGAGGTGAGGAGTTGGGGAGATGCGCACGGTTGTGGGGAGGTGAATGGCAGGCTTGGTGGCGCTCGGGGAGGTAGGAGTGGAGTGCCTCGACGGCAATGGTGTGGCGGCGACAGGGTACTCCGGCGAGTGATTCCGGCGTAGAGAGGCGATGGGAGAGAGGGCAAAGCGGGGAAATGGGGGCGCGGGGTCTGCGGCTTCTTATAGGGGGCTCAGAGGGTCGGGGAATGGAAGGAGGCGAGATCCACGGCGAGGAGGTTCCGGCGATGGCGCGGGCGTGCGAGAGGAGGGAGATGGCCGGCGCGATATTCGCTCGGTCGGGGTGGGGCCCACTGGTCAGAGAGAGAAACGAGCGTCTGAGCGCGTCGGGTGGCCGGATATTAGGAAAGTCGGGGCAGGCTCTAACGCAGATTGGGCCGACAGGTTTTAATAGCCTTTAAAGTTTTCCATTTTTCAAATATCAGCGCTGTAAAAACCTCTTTATGACTTTGATAAAATTCCAAATATAGGGAAATCATTTATCAAAATTCTCAGGAGAATAAATGCCATTTAATGGACATTTTTATTCTGTCAAATTAAATACTTTTAAAAAATAATTTTTTTTCAGAAAATTTCCTAATTGGTTTTATTTACTTTTGCAAATATTTTTCAAATAACCCTAGGGGTTTTATGGTTCAAAAACTTCACAAATAACCCCTTGGCTTTGGAGTGTCCTTTTACTCCTCTCAAAATATTTGACAAGGGGTTTGAATGTTTGCAAATTCAAATAGGGAAATGAAATTGAAACTCCATATGAGAATTCTCAAATATTATTTTTTTCAACTTCAAAAAAAAAATTAAACTTCCAACTCATATTTCACACAATCAATCACACAAAATTCAAGCAAACAATCCTACTTATTTATTTAATATAACATTCCAAAATTTAGAATTTTGGGATGTTACATACTCGCTTTTCTCTACCATAGTTAATTCATCAAATGTCGTGATTATTGCCTTTCACTTGCACAATCGGATGATATGAAAATAATAATAGTGCAAGAGTGTCGTGGACTAAGCTGGAATCTGCAAACATTTCATTCAAGAAGAGAGGACAAGGTAATATGGGCTCCTTATTAGATAAACAATTAGGCAGATGAGAGTCACTCAACATTTTCATTGTGGTCTTCTCCTTGGTATGACTCGATAGAACAAAGAGAATTTCAGAGAAACACACTGAAATGTTTTTGGAGTTTTTAGTTTTTCTTGAAGAAAGCAAACACGAGGAGGAAAAACAAAAAATGATAAAAACTATTTACACAGGAGAACTCCCAACAAGCAAAATAAGAAATGATAAATCGTTTTGGGTTTTCTTTTAATATTACAACTAACTAAACTGACAATAAAAACCGAAAAGAAACAAGAAGTATTTTTGGATTTTCTCAAAGTTTTTCAAACACACAAGAAGAAAAATAAATAAATAAATAAAACATGGATAACACGATGAAAGAGTGTGGGCATCGACAAATGAAATGAAATGTGTGAACATGAATGTAATGTCGGTGGGAATAGGTACTCCCCCAAGCTTAGGCTTTTGGCCTAGCTTGGTGATCACCATCTGTAGCCTGGATAATAGTCTGAGTGATAGCCTACCGAGGCTCTTGGTACAACAACCTCAGTCCTCCTGGAAGCTTCAACCTCCGCATTGTATGCACGTGCCTCGCTCTCATAGACGAAGTATCTTCCCTTGCTGTTAAAATCAAAGAGAGCAGGAGCAGACAATACAATAGGCACAATAGGACCGTTATCAAACCTCAAGTTGTTGGTAAAGTTATTAATCGTGCCTGTACGAAATCTATGGTGTTTCACGGCATGAAAGTCTAAGTATTGGTTAGGTAAGATAGGATCATTAGTACAAGGGGACACTCCCAACATCATAGCGAGGCGAGAGGCATAAATCCCTCCATAGAAATTACCGTTATAAGCATTTAGAGTTAGTCTCGATGCCACAATTGCTCCTAAGTTGTAATATTTAATTCCAGTTAAAGCGGTGTATATAAGACTCAAATCACGAGCACATAGTGTGCTACAATCCTGCTTGCCTACAATGCATTTACCATTAAAAAGTGCAAGGTATTGAATAGACGGAAAATGGAAGCTTTTTATCCTACCTTGTGTCACTCCTCTAATTTCAGCACAACAAAGATTTCTCGATAATGATTCAAACTCAGTTTTTTTGGTCTGTCTAGAGAACCCCAATGTTTAATTTTGCATGCGTCACAAAATACATCTAAAGGCATGGTGAAAGCATTATCATATAGACTAAATGAAACTCTTGACTCACGAGGAAAATATTTGAATTTCTTAGTAAAAGTCTCTGTGAGAGTGAGGTGTTGAGTGCACTTATCTTCGATCAAGGGAACCAGATCAGCATTGCGAGCATATAGTTCACGTTCTTCATTAATACCTACACTTTCCATGAAAGTGTTACACAGCCAAAGGCATGATTTAGTTTGAGCGTCCCATATCGAGGTTGCACTTGGCCCAACATAAGATTGTCGTATAGAGCTTTCACTTGATGATGATCCCGAGCATATCCTCCTCGAAGTACTCCTGAAGAATTGCATTTTATTTGCGAATAATTTCTGGAAAAAAATTGTGATACAAAATTTTGTTAACAAAACGAAATAAGGTTGATAGCAACTATTCCTAGGGATGCATAGAGGCCATATCAAGCTTTCAAACTACTTATAACTCTAAGAATTCAACACGCAAGCTCATTTATAGCAGCACCAAGAGTAGATAATTATTCTGAAAATAAACCGCTAAATCAAAAAATAATTGGAGGAATGGGGGAGTTACATACCGAGAAGCAATCCTCTAAAACAGTTTTGGAATTCGAGCTTTGAGAAAAGAGATCAAAATCCATCGGTTGTTGAGAAAGAACACGGGGGAGAGAGTAATGGTGATTTTTTTCAGGAGGTATGAGATGACATGGACTAAAGGGATAAGTGAGGGGACCTACTAGGGGCCCACCCTCTACCAGGCCGCACTAGGGGGGTCTAGCGTGCCCTGGTGGAGGGTGGCCACCTGGTGCAACACCCTCAGGTGTTATTTGTCCCAGAAATTCATAAATAAATAGAAAAAATCATGTTAAATTTTCAGGGAATTCTGAGAAAAAAATTTGGGCCATTTTTTATTGCATGCGAAAAACAGAAAATAGGATAAACATGGCATTTTATTTTATTTCACTAAGAAAACAGAAAACAAAAAGTGGATACAAAGAGTTGTGTCTACTAAGTTCATCAACTTCATACCTCTCAAAAATGATTAATTAATAAGGTTGAACAAGTCTTATCAACAACCACTTTCAATTAGCATGAAACCGAAGGACTTTCATAAAACACTAGGTTACCTCGATCGGGATAGGCATATCCCCAACCATAATAATATCATATTTCTTTTTTACAATAGGTAGAGGTAATTGAAGGCTTCCAATAGTGAGTGTCGAAAAGTTTTCAATAACATTCACACCATTCACTTGGAATTATTTCTTTAGAAAGTGTACCGTATGCTCATTACCATTGATATGAAAAGTGACCTTGCTTTTATTGCAATCAATAACAGCCCGTACAGTATTCAAAAAGGTTCTACCAAGGATAATCGATATGTTGTCATCCTCGGCCATCTCAAGAATAACAAAGTCTGTTAAGATAGTAACATTTGCAACAACAACGGGCACATCCTCACAAATACCGGTAGGTGTAGCGGTTAATTTGTTAGCCATTTGCAATGATATTTAAGTAGGTGTGAGTTTATTCAAATCATAGATTTTATACAAAGATAAAGGCATAACACTAACACCGGCTCCCAAATCACACAAAGCAGTTTTGACATAATTTCTTTTAATGGAGCAAGATATAGTTGGTATTCCAGGATCTCCAAGTTTTTTAGGTACTCCATCCTTAAAAGAATAATTAGCAAGCATAGTGGCGATTTCAACTTCAGGAATCCTTCTTTTATTAGTGATGATGTATTTCATGTACTTAGCATAAGTTGGCATCTTTAAGATATCCGTTAAACAGGTACACAAAAGACTGGCCTAATCATTTCAGCAAAGCATTCAAATTATTCATCATCCTTTTTGTTAGATGGTTAGGTGGAAAAGGCATGGGTTTCTGCACCATGGCTCCCTTTATTTACCATGTTTCCTAGACACAAAGTCTTTTTTATCATAACATTTATTTTTAGGTTGTGGGCTATCAAGAGCAATAGCAGGTTCTATTTCTACATCATTATCTGGTTCTTTATCATTACTAGGTTGAGTATCCTCCTAAACATCACTATCATTATCATTATCACTAGGTGGATGTTCATTACCAGATTGAGTTTCAGCATCTGAAATAGAAACATCATTAGTATCATCAGCAGGTTTTTATGTCTCAGGTTCACTAGAAGCATGCAAAGTCCTATCATTTTTCCTTTTCCTTTTCTTCTTAGAGGGACTAGGTGTACCGATATTAATTCCTTGAGATTCTGTTCAATTCTCTTAGGATGACCTTCACGATAAAAAGGTTCTTGGGTCATTCTACCTCCTCTAGTCACTACTCTAATAGCATGATCATTCATATTATTATTCATTTCATCAAGCAATTCTCTTTGAGATTTAGCAACTTGTTCTAATTGAGTTTTAACCATAGAGGCTTGCTTTCTTACACCTCTAACATCATTACTAATTTTAAGTAACAAGTCACTCAAGCGAGTAGTCATATCAGAATTATATTTCAAGTGCTTCAGAACATTTGCATTGAAGTGCTCTTGTTTCATAATATAGTTATCAAACTCATACACGCATTGACTAGGATGTTTATTGTAAGGGATATCACCTTCATCAAACTTCAATAAAGAATTTACCTCTACCACCTATGGAGGTGGTGGTGTGTTGAGCCCATGTATTTCTTCAATAGGTGGTAAATTATTAACATCCTTAGCTTTAATACCTTTTTCCTTCATACATTTCTTTGCCTCTTGCATATCTTCAGGACCGAGAAATAGGATACCCCTCTTCTTAGGAGTGGGTTCAATTGGTGGTTCACGGAGAGTCCAATCATCATAGTTCTTCAATATGTTATTCAATAGTTCCTCAGCTTGTTCAACAGTTCGTTCCCTAAAAACACAACCACCACAACTATCTAGGAAGTCCCTAGAAGCATCAGTTAGTCCATTACAGAAGATATCAAGTATTTCATGTTTCTTAAGAGGACGATCAGGAAAAACATGAAGCAATTGGAGAAGCCTCCCCCAAGCTTGTGGGAGACTCTCTTCTTCAGTTTGCGCAAAGTTAAATATTTCCTATAAGGTAGCTTGTTTCTTATGAGCAGGAAAATATTTTTCAGAGAAGTAGTAAATCATATCCTGGGGACTACGCACACAACCACGAGTAAGAGTATTGTACCATATCTTAGCATCACCCTTTAATGAGAACAGAAATAAATTGAGAATATAATAGTAGCTAATATTCTCATCACGAGCAAATAGGGTGGCTATATGATACGTCTCCAAAGTATCTATAATTGTTGATTGTTCCATGCTATGATATTATCTGTTTTGGATGTTTTATATGCATTAATATGCTATTTTATATTATTTTTGGGACTAACCTATTAATCTAGAGGCTAGTGCTAGTTTCTGTTTTTTCCTTGTTTTTGAGTTTCGCAGATAAGGAATATTAAACGGAGTCCAAACGGAATAAAACCTCCGGAAAGATTTTTTCTCGAAAATATGGAAGCCACGAGACTTGAGAACCAAGGCAGAGGAGCTGCCACGGGACCATAAGCCCGCTTGCCGAGGCCAGGGGCACCCGCACCGGGCAGGCTTCTGGGCCCCTAGCACCTCCTGTAACCCTAATCTTCGGCCGATAAATACCCAAATATTCCGTCACTATCAGAATGAGGACGACAAACCTTTTCCGCCACCAGAAGCCTCCATTCCAGAGAGATCCAATCTTGGAGCCTTTTCCGGTAATCTGCCGGAGGGGGATTCAATCACGGAGGGCATCTACATCAACTCCATTGCCGCTCCGATGATTTGTGAGTAGTTCACCTTAGACCTAAGGGTCCATAGCAAGTAGCTCAATGGCTTCTTCTCTCTAATTGCTTCTCAATACCACGTTGTTCATGATCTTCATGGAGATCTATCCGATGTAATACTCTTCTGTGTTGTGTTTGTCGCGATCCGATGAATTGTGGGCTTATGTTTAGATTATCCATGAATATTATTTGACTCTTTCCTGAATTCTTATATGCATGATTTCATATCTTTGCAAGTCTCTTCGAGTTATTGGTTTGGTTTGGCCAACTAGATTGGTAATTCTTGCAATAGGAGAAGTGCTTAGTTTTGGGTTCAATCTTATGGTGTCCTCACCCAGTGACATAGTAGGGGTAGCAAGGCACGTATTGTATTGTTGCCATGAAGGGTAAAAAGATGGGGTTGTCATCATATTGCTTGAGTTTATCCCTCTACATCATGTCATCTTACCTAATGCGTTACTCTGTCCTTCATGAACTTAATGCTTTAGATGCAGGCAGGAGTCGGTCGATGTGTGGAGTAATAGTAGTAGATGTAGAATCGTTTCGGTCTACTTGTCCCGGACATGATGCCCATGTGTGTAATCATTGCCTTGGATATCTTCATAACTATTCGCTTTCTATCAATTGCTCGACAGTAATTTGTTCACCCACTGTAATACTTGCCATCATGAGAGAAGCCATCTAGTGAAACCTATGGCCACTGGGTCTATTTTCTATATTATATTTTCAGATCTAAAACCAAAAACACCAAAAATACTTACTGCATTGTTTTTTAACTTTTAGTTCTACTTTTCGTTCAAGTATTCTAATATATCTATCTCTACTAGATGTCATCATTGCAAATAACCGTGAAGGGATTGACAACCCCTTTATAGCATTAGGTGCAAGAGTTTGATTCCTTGTGCAGGTATATCCATTGGTGGCTCGCTTGTATCTCATACTGGATTAATACCTTGGTTCTCAAAACCGAGGGGAATACTTATCTACTTTGCTGCATCAAACCGTTCCTCTTCACAGGAAACCAACGCATGCTCGAGAAGTAGCAAGAAGGATTTCTGGCGCTGTTGCCTGGGAGATACATAGCAAGTTTGGAATACCAAGTACCCATCACAAACTCATATTTTGCATTTACATTATTTGCCATTTGCCTCTCATTTTCCTCTCCCCCGGTTATAAAACATTCTTCCAAAAATATTTGCCTTTTTATTCGCCCTTCTTTCGTTTGCCTTTTGTTTGCTTGTGTTGCCATGTGCCTTCTATTTTCTTGCACCTTTGCTTGCTAAAAATCTATTGATATGGATCCTCATACACTTTCTAATCTTTTCAAAAGACCAAATTATGATGAACCAATTGCTAGTGAGTTGAGTGTACTTGATTATCTCTATGAAGTTTTGCTTGATATTCGTGAATCTGAAAATTGTGATGAAATGATTCACGATGTTCCCTTGAATGAAAAGCATGATTGCAATGATATTGTTATAAATTTTATTAATGTCAATTATGTTAATTATATGCAAAACTACAAGTTTGGGGATGCTATATTTGATGAGTTTGTCATGACCACTACTTATTGCAATGATCATGATTGGGGTGATAATGCTTCTTATGATCTTGATATTTTATTTAATAATCATGATGAATACGATATTGGAAGTGGATTTGGAAGAGTGTAAACTTTAGGCATTATTGATCCCACTATTTTGGAGAGTGTTCAATCTTATGAAATATTTGGTAAAAGTGGGTTTGGAGAGGTCATGACTTTAGTTAATGATAATCCCACTAATTTGGAAGAGTATCAACTTTGCATGCATGTGGATCATGAAGAGAAAATTTTATATGATAGTTATATTCTTGAATTCCTTCATGATTCTACTGAAATTTATTATGAGGTAGGAACATAAGCTTGTAGGAATTGCAATAATATGAAGTTTCCTCTCTATGTGTTCAAATTTTTGAAGTTATGCTTGTTTTGCCTTCCTATGCTAGTTAATTCTTGTTCCCATAAATTGTTTGCTGACAAAATCCCTATGCATAGGAAGTGTGTTAGACTTAAAAGTGTTTTTAATGCTATTCATGATGCTCTTTTTCATATCCCAACTACTACTTGTTATGTGAGCATCATTGAAATCGTTTTGCCTAACTAGGAGCGTTAAACAATAGCGCTTGTTGGGAGGCAACCCAATTTTATTTTGCTTTCTCCTTTTTGCTTATGTTTTGGTGTGTTTGACACATTATTACTTCTGTATTAATTGTGTTTTTGTGTTTAAATTAGTGTTTGATCCAAGTAAAACCTTTCGGGTGATCTATGGCAGTTGTTGATTTGATCTTGCTGGAAAATAGAAACTTTTGCGCTCGGTCCCGGAGTTTTATGAATTTTTCAGAGAGTCAAATTGATCTGAATTTTTTACACATGATTGATATACCAATTTACCTGGTTTTCCTAATTTTTTCTAATTTTTAGAGTTCCATAAGTATTCGAAGTTTACAGATTTCTACAGACTGTTCTGTTTTTGACAGATTCTGTTTTCTTTGTGTTGATTGCTTATTTTGATGTATCTATGGGTCGTATCGGGGGGTATGAGTCATGGAAAATTTATCATACAGTAGGTATTACATAAATATAAATAAAAAATGAGTTGACAACAGTACCTAAAGTGGTGATTTATTTTTCTTGTACTAACGGATCTCATGAGTTTTCTGTTGTGTTTTGTGTTGTGAAGTTTTCAAGTTTTGGGTGAAGATTTGATGGACTATGGAGGAAAGAGTGGCAAGAGCCTAAGCTTGGCTATGCCCATGGCACCCCAAGTCATATTCAAGGATACCAAAGATCCTAAGCATGGGGATTCCCCGGAAGGCATCCCCTCTTTCGTCTTCAATCCATCGGTGAATTTACTTGAGGCTATATTTTTATTCACCACATCATATGTGTTTTGCTTTGTATGATATGAGTCTTTTCTTGTTAATTTTCCACAATCATCCTTTATGCACACAACTTTTGAGAGAGACACGCTGAATCGTGAATTTGTTAGAATACTCTATGTGCTTCACTTATATCTTTTGAGATAGGCAATATTGCTCTAGTACATCACTTATATCTTTTTGGACCATGGTGGTGTTATATTTTATAGAAATTATTGAACTCTCGTTCCCCACTTGTATTATTTTGAGAGTTTCTTAAAACAGCATGGTAATTTGTTTAGGTTATGAATCTATTCCTAATATAATGGCATCCAAGAGGGATATAATAAAAACTTCCAAATTAAGCACATTAACAACTATGAGAAGTTGGATTCCTTGCATATAGTTTTGAGATAATATTGATGGTAATATGAGAGTCATGCTAGTGAGTAGTTGTGAAATGAAGAGATACATGTGTTAAAGCTTGTGATTCCTGTAGAATGCACATATGGCGAACCGCTATGTAACGAAGTCGGAGCATGACTTGTCTAATGATTGTCGACCTTTGTGTGAGGTTAGGGAGCGCACGATGGTTAACTCCTACCAACTGTTGGAAATATTCCCTAGAGGCAATAATAAATTATTTATTTATCATATTTCCTTGTTCATGATAATCGTTTATTATCCATGCTATAATTGTATTGATCGGAGACTTAGATGCATGTGTGGATACATAGACAAAATCATGTCCCTAGTATGCCTCTAATAGACTAGCTCGTCGATCAAAGATGGTTATGGTTTCCTAGCCATTGACATGTGATGTCATTTGATAACAGGATCACATCATTAGGAGAATGATGTGATGGAAAAGACCCAAACTACAAACATAGCATATGATCGTGTCAGTTTAATGCTACTGTTTTCTGCATGTCAAGTATCTGTTCCTATGACCATGAGATCATGCAACTCACGAACACCGGAGGAGTGCCTTGTGTGTAACAAACATCGCAATGTAACTGGGTGACTATAAAGGTACTCTACAGATATCTCCGAGGGTGTCTGTTGGTTGGCATGGATCAAGACTGGGATTTGTTACTCCGTGTGACGGAGAGGTATCTTAGGGCCCACTCGGTAATACAACATCACAACAAGCCTTGCAAGCAATGTGACTAAGTGTTAGCCACGGGATCTTGTATTAAAGAACGAGTAAAGAGACTTGCCGGTAACAAGGTTGAACTAGGTATGGAGATACCGACGATCGAATCTCGGGCAAGTAACATACTGAAGAACAAAGGGAACATCATACGGGATTAACTGAATCCTTGCCATAGAGGTTCGACCGATAAAGATCTTTGTAGAATATGTAGGAACCAATATGGGCATCCAGGTCCCACTATTGGTTATTGACTGTAGAGGTGTCTCGGTCATATCTACATAGTTCTCGAACCCGTAGGGTGTACACACTTAAGGTTCGGTGACGTTTCGGTAGTATAGAGTTATGTATGGTGGTGACCGAAGGTTATTCGGAGTCCCTGATGAGATTCCCGGATATCACGAGGAGCTCTGGAATGGTCCGGAGGTAAAGATTGATATATAGGATGTCCTGTTTTGATCATCGGAAAAGTTTCGGGCTCATCGGTAGTGTACCGGGAGTGCCGGTAGTGTACCGGGAGACCATCGGCAGGGGTATTTCGACCCAAGAGGCTACATGGGCTGTGGGATAGTAAATACCAGACCTTAGTGGGATGGTGGAAGTCCCACACAAGGCGCATACGTCTGGGAAGAAAAGCCCAAAGAGAAAAAGGTGGAAAAAGGCAAAAAGGCAAAAATAAGGAGGAGTCCTAGTCCTACTAGGATCGGAGGAGGAATCCTCCAATCCTCCTTGGTTCGGCCGACTCGAGGGCTGGTTCCTCGGGAGACAAGCCTCCTCCTCCTGTCCATCTATATATACTAGAGGGTTTTAGGGTTTTGGCACCAGATTTTCAGCCACGTGCTACCCGTTCCTCCAATGCATAGTTTCTCCTCTAGATCGGATTTCTGAAGTGGTTCGATGAAGCCCTGCCGGAATTGCTCCACCACCATCGACACAGCGTCGTCATGCTGCCGGAGAACTCGTCTACCTCTCCACTCCCTCTTGTTGGATCAAGAAGGCGTAGATCGTCATCGAGCTGTACGTGTGCTGAACACGGAGGTTCTGTTCATTCGGCGCTACATCGGAAGGACCGTGATCAAGATCATGAGACGGATCGTGATGAGTTCGCGGGACGGACTGTGATGAGTTCGCGGGACGGATCGTGATGAGTTCGCAGGACGAATCAGGATTGGATCACGGGACGGATCGTGATGAGATCGCGGGACGCTCGGCGATTTGGATCGCGAAGACGTTCGACTACACCAACCGCGTTTCTTAATGCTTCCTGCTTAGCAATCTACAAGGGTATGTAGATCCACTCTCCCTCTCGTAGATGCTCATCACCATGGATAGGTCTTGCATGAACGTAGGAATTTTTTTGTTTCCCATGCGACATTCCCCAACAGTGGCATCATGAGCTAGGTCTATGTGTAGATGAGATCTCGAGTAGAACACAAAGAGTTTGTGGGCGTTGATGCTTAGATTGCTTCCTCCCTTGGTCGTATTTTGGTTCAGCGGTATTGTGAGATGAGGCGGCCCGGACCAATATTACCCGTTCGCTTACGAGAGACCGGATCCCTTAACCTTAACTTGTTGCATAGATGGCTTGTGGTTTTTGCATAGATGAGAATTGTTCTTGCTAGATATCCATAGCATCCACGTAAAACATGCAACAACAATTAGAGGACGTCTAACTTGTTTTGCAGGGTATGTTGTGATGTGATATGGACAATTACATGATGAGATATATGTGATGTATGAGATGATCATGTGTTGTATAGAATATCACGACTTGCATGTCGATGAGTACGGCAACCGGTAGGAGCCATAGGGTTGTCTTCAATTATTGTATGACTTGTGTGTCAATCATTAAGTGCTATGTAATGCTTTAGTTTATTGCTAAACGGTAATAATAGTAGTAGAAGCATGTTAGGCGCGACAACCCCGATGGCGACATGTTGATGGAGATCATGGTGTCGTGCCGGTGACGATGGAGATCATGCCGGTGCTTTCTAGATGGAGATCAAAAGCACAAGTTCATGGCCATATCATGTCACTTATGATTTGCATATGATGTTAATCCTTTTATGCACCTTGTTTTTCTTAGGACGAAGGTAGCATTATAAGGTGATCCCTCACTTAATTTTAAGATAAATTGTGTTCTCCCCGAGTGTGCACCGTTGCGGAAGTTTGTCGTGTCGAGACACACGTGATGATCGGGTGTGATAGACTCTACGTTCACATACAACGGGTGCAAGCCAGTGTTGCACATGCAGAACACTCGGGTTAAACTTTATGAGCCTAGCATGTACAGACATGTCCTCGGAACACAAGAGACCGAAAGGTCGAACATGACTCATCTAGTAGATATGATCAAATGATGATGTTCACCATTGAAACCACCTCAACTCACGTGATGATCGGACTTGAGTTGGTGAATTTGGATCATGTATCACTCAAATGACCGGAAGGGATTTCAATTTGAGTGGGAGTTCTTAAGTAATATGATTAATTGAACTCATTATCATGAACATAGTCAGTAGTGTCTTTGCAAAATTATGTTGTAGATTACTAGGTCACGCTGTAGCTCCCATGAATTTTTATATGTTCCTAGCGAAATAGAGTTCAAAGATGACGGTAGCAATATTGCGGAGTGGGTCCGTGATCTGAGGA
Organism: Hordeum marinum; assembly: GCA_022496015.1. Taxonomy (NCBI): domain Eukaryota; kingdom Viridiplantae; phylum Streptophyta; class Magnoliopsida; order Poales; family Poaceae; genus Hordeum; species Hordeum marinum. Next base: position 145,800,502 of record CM039678.1, read on the forward strand.
TTGTGCTCATTGCTGCACAGAAGGCTTATGTCCTTAATGCACCGCTCGATGAACCAACCCCTCTAGCATCATTTGTAGATGTTGTGAACATCTGACAGACACGTTCTGATGACTACTTGATAGTTTAGTGCGTCATGCATTACGACTTAGAATTGAGGCTCCAAAACGTTTTGAACGTCATGGAACATATGAGATGTTCTAAGAGCTGAAATTAGGATCTCAGGCTCATGCCCGTGTTACGAGATATGAGTTCTCCAACCAGATTCTTTGCCTGTAATATGAAAGAGAATATCCCAGTCGTTGAGCATATGCTCAGATTTTTTGGGTGCTATAATCGCTTGAATCGAGTGGGAGTTGATCTTCCAGATAAGATAGTGATTGATATAGTTCTCCAAGTCACTGTCACTAAGCTACTAGAACTTGGTGATCAACTATAAAATGCCAGGGATAGAAATAATGATCCCTGAGATGTTCATGATGTTTGACACTGCGAAGGTAGAAATCAAGAAGGAGCGTCACGTGTTGATGGTTAGTCAAACCACTAGTTTTGAGAAGGGCAGGAGCAAGGAGGGAAACTTCATGGATAGCAAGTCAGTTGCTGCTCCAGTGAAGCAACCCAAAGTTGAACCCAAACCCGAGACTAAGTGCTTTGATTATGAGGAGAGCGGTCACTGAAGCGGAACAACCCTAGATACTTGGTAGATAAGAAGGCTGGCAACGTCGACAGAAGTATATTTGATATACGTGTTATTGATGTGTACCTTGCTAGTACTCCTAGTAGCACCTGGGTATTGGATACCGGTTCGGTTGCTAAATGTTAGTAACTCGAAATAAAAGCTACGGAATAAACAGAGCAGTAGCTAAGGGTGAAGTGACGATGTGTGTTGGAAATGTTTCCAAGGTTGATGTGATCAACATCGCACGCTCTCTCTCTACCTTCGGGATTAGTGACGAACCTAAATAAATGTTATTTGGTGTTTTGCATTGAGCATGAACGTGATTAGATCGTGTTTATTGCAACACGGTTATTCATTTAAGTTAGAGAATAATGGTTATTCTGTTTACATGAATAATACCTTCAATGGTCATGCACCAAGTGATAATGGTTTGTTGAATCTTGATCGTAGTAATACACATGTTCATAACATTGATGCCAAAAGATACAAAGTTAATAATGATAGTACCACATACTTGTGGCACTGCCGCTAAATGGCATATTGGTATAAAGTGCATGAAGAAACTCCATGCTGATGGACCTGTGGACTCATTCGATTTCGAATCGGTTGAGACATGCGAACCATGCCTCTTGGGCAAGATGACTAAGGACCCCGTTTTCTGGTTTGATGGAGCGGGCAAATGATTTATTGGAAATGATACATGTTGATGTATGCAATCCAATGAGTCTTGTAGCATGCGATGGATATCGTTATTTTCTTACCTTCACTGATGATTTGAGTAGATAATAGTGTATATTTACTTAATGAAACGCAAGTCTGAATCGTTTGAAAAAGTTCAAGCAAATTCAGAGTGAAGTTTAAGATCATCGTGACAAGAAGATAAAATGTTCGCGATATGATCATGGAGGTGAATATCCGAGTTACGAGTTTAGTATACAACTAAAGACAGTGTGAAAGTTGTTTCACAACTCACGCCACCTGGAACACCATAGTGTGATGGTGTGTCCGAACATCATAGTCGTGCTCTATTGGATATGGTGCGAATTATGATGCCTCTTATCCTTTTACCACTATCATTTTGGGGTTATCCATTAGAGACAACTATATTCACTTTAAATAGGGCACCATCTAAATCCGTTGAGATGACACCATATGGTTTGGCAGAAACCTAAGCTGACATTTCTTAATGTTTGGGGCTGCGACATTTGTGTGGAAAATGTTTTCACCTAATGAGCTTGAACCCAAGGCGGACAAATGCATCTTCGTAGATTACCCTAAGAACAGTTGGGTGAACTTTCTATCTCAGATCCAAGAAAAAAGTGTTTGTTGCTAAAACCGGTCCTTTCCCGAGAAAAAGTTTCTCTCCAAAGAATTGAGTGGGAGGAAGATAGAACTTGATGAGGTTGTTGAACCTTTGTTTCAACCAGAGTGTAGCGTAGCACAGGAAGATGTTTCTGTGAAGCCTACGTTAGTTGAAGAGGAAGTTAATGATGATGATCATGAAGCTTCGGATCAAGTTACTATCGAACCTCGTAGGTCGACAAGGATGTTTACTACTCCTGAGTGGTACGACAACCCTGTCTTGGAGGTCATGTCGTTGGACAACGATGAACCTATGAGCTATGGAGAAGCGATGATGGGCCAGATTCTGACAAATGGTTAGAGGCCATGAAATGTGAGAACGGATCCATGTATGAAAACCAAGTATAGACTTTGGTAGACTTGCTCGTTGGACGGCAGGTCGTTGAGTACAAATGGACCTTTAAGATGAAGACAGACACTGAGGGTGAATGTCACCATTTATAAAGATCGACTTGTCGCAAAGAAGTTTCCGCCAAGTTCAAGGACTTGACTGCGATGAGACTTTATCACTTGTAGCGATGCTAAAGTATGTTGGAATTATGTTAGCAGTTGCTGCATTTTTCAATTATGAAATATGGCAGATGGATGTCAAAACATCGTTTCCTTCTTTAAGGAAAGGTTGTATGAGATACAACCAGAAGGTTTTGTCAGGCCTAAGGATGCTAAAAAGGTGTGCAAGCTTCAGTGATCCTTCTATGGACTGAAGCAAGCATCTCGGAGTTGGAATATACACTTTGATGAGGTGATCAAAGTTTTGTAGTTTATACAAAGTTTACGAGAAACTTGTATTTACAATAAAGTGAGTGGGAGCACTATAGAATTTCTGATAAGTATATGTGGATGACATATTGTCGATCGGAAATAATGTAGAATTCCTGGAAAGCATAAACGGTTGTTTGAAAAGTGATTTTCAAAGGAAGACCTGGATAAAGCTACCTAATTGTTGAACATGAAGATCTATAGAGATAGATCAAGATGCTTGATGAGACTTTCAATGAGTATAGACCTTCACAAGATTTTGAAAGAGTTCAAAATGGATCAGTCAGAAAAAGATTTGAAGTTGAGTGAGACTCAAAGCTCGACAACGGTAGAACAAAGAGAAAGGACGAACGTCATCCCCTATGCCTTAGCCATAGGCTATATATTATGCCATGCTGTGTACCACACCTGGTGTGTGCCTTGCCATGAGTCTGTCAAGGGGTACAAAAGTGATCCAGGAGTGGATCACTGGAAAGCGGTCAAGATTATCCTTAGTAACTAAAGGACTAAGGAGATGTTTCTCGATTATGAAGGTGATAAAGAGTTCGTCATAAGGAGTTATGGCGATGCAAGCTTTAACACCAATCCGGATGACTCGTAGTAGCAATCTGAATACGTATAGTGGAGCATCCATTTGGAATAGTACCAAGTGGAGTGTGGTAGCAGTGTTTACAGTTTGACATAGAGATTTGCAAAGTACACGCGGATCTGAATGTCGCAGACCCATTGACTATAAGACCTCTCTCACATGCAAAGCATGATCGAGCCCCAGAACTCATTGGGTGTTAGATTCATAACAATGCGAATCACATGGTGATGTGAACTAGATTATTCACTCTAGTGCAAGTGGGAGACTGTTGGAAATATGCCCTAGAGGCAATAATAAATTAGTTATTATCATATCTCCTTGTTCATGATAATCGTTTATTATCCACGCTATAATTGTATTGATCGGAGACTTAGATGCATGTGTGGATACATAAACAAAATCATGTCCCTAGTATGCCTCTAATAGACTAGCTCGTTGATCAAAGATGGTTAAGGTTTCCTAGCCATTGACATGTGATGTCATTTGATAACGGGATCACATCATTAGGAGAATGATGTGATGGACAAGACCCAAACTACAAACGTAGCATATGATCGTGTCAGTTTAATGCTACTGTTTTCTGCATGTCAAGTATCTATTACTATGACCATGAGATCATGCAACTCACGGACACCGGAGGAGTGCCTTGTGTGTATCAAACGTCGCAACATAACTAGGTGACTATAAAGGTACTCTACAGATATCTCCGAGGGTGTCTGTTGGGTTGGCATGGATCAATACTGGGATTTGTTACTCCGTGTGACGGAGAGGTATCTCAAGGCCCACTCGGTAATGCAACATCAAAACAAGCCTTGAAAGCAATGTGACTAAGTGTTAGTCATGGGATCTTGTATTACGGAACAAGTAAAGAGACTTGCTGGTAACGAGGTTGAACTAGGTATGGAGATACCGACGATCGAGTCTCGGGCAAGTAACATACCGAAGAACAAAGGGAACATCATATGGGATTAACTGAATCCTTGACATAGAGGTTCGACCGATAAAGATCTTCATAGAATATGTAGGAACCAATATGGGCATCCAGGTCCCGCTATTGGTTATTGATTGTAGAGGTGTCTCGGTCATGTCTACATAGTTCTCGAACCCACAGGGTTTGCACACTTAAGGTTCGGTGACGTTTCAGTAGTATAGAGTTATGTATGGTGGTGACCGAAGGTTGTTCGGAGTCCCGAATGTGATCTCGGACGTCACGAGGAGCTCAAGAATGATCCGGAGGTAAAGATTGATATATAGGAAGTCCTGTTTTGGTCACCAGAAAAGTGTCGGGCTCATCGGTAGTGTACCGAGAGTGCCGGTAGTGTACCGGGAGACCATCGGGAGGGGTATTTCAAACCAAGAGGCTACATGGGATGTGGGAGAGTAAATACCAGTCCTTAGTGAGCTGGTGGAAGTCCGACACAAGACCCATGCGGCCGGGAAGAAAATCCCAATGAGAAAAAGGTGGAAAAAGGCAAAACGGCAAAAATAAGGAGGAGTCCTAGTCCTACAATAAGGAGGAATCCTAGTCCTAGTCCTAGTCCTACAATAAGGAGGAGTCCTAGTCCTAGTCCTGCAAAAATAAGGAGGAATCCTCCAATCCTCCTTGGTTCGGCCGACCCAAGGGCTGGCTCCTTGGGAGCCAAGCCTCCTCCTCCTCTCCTCCTATATATACTAGAGGGTTTTAGGGTTTTGGCACAAGATTTTCAGCCACGTGCTACCCGTTCCTCTAGTGCATAGTTTCTCCTCTGGATTGGATTTCTGCAGTCCTTAGGCGAAGCCCGGCCGGAATTGCTCCACCACCATCGCTGCGGCGCCGTCACGCTGCCGGAGAACTCGTCTACCTCTCCGCTCCCTCTTGCTGGATCAAGAAGGCAGAGAACGTCATCGAGGTGTACGTGTGCTGAGCGCGGAGTTGTCGTCCATTCAGCGCTAGATCGGAAGGACCATGATCAAGATCACGAGATGGATCATGATGAGTTCGCAGGAAGGATCGTCATAAGTTTGCGGGACGGATCGTGATGGGTTCGTGGGACAGATTGTGATTGGATCGCGGGACCGATCGTGATGAGATCACGGGACGCTCGGCGATTTGGATCGCGAAGATGTTCGACTACACCAACCGCATTTCTTAACTCTTCCCTCTTAGCGATCTACAAGGGTATGTAGATCCACTCTCCCTCTCGTAGATGCTCATCACCATGGATAGGTCTTGCGTGAATGTAGGAAATTTTTTGTTTCCCATGCGACGCTCCCCAACACCAACCTCTCCCCTAGGGGCATGTGTCTAATGCTTTCTTTGATGACTAATAGACTTTTGCAAGAAGTATGTGAGTTCTTTATGACTAATGTGAGTCCATGGCTTATACGCACTCTCACCCTTCCATCTTTGCTAGCCTCTCTAGTACCGCGCAACTTTCGCCAGTACATCAAACCCTCTTTCCTCAAAACAGCCACCATATATTCCTCAAAACAGCCACCATACCTACCTATTATGGCATTTCCATAGCCATTTTGAGATATATTGCCATGCAGCTTCCACCATGTAGTTTTTCTATGACTTGCATTATCACTTCATATTGCATATAGAGTTTTATCTTGTCATAGGAATCGTGTTGTAATTTCTTTTTCTTTGAGTTATAAGTAAATAAAAGTGTGAGGATTTTTCATTAATAGATCATTGTCCCATGAGAGAAAAGGATGATGAAGGCTATGACTCCCTCACAAGTTGGGACGAGTATCCAAACTTTACAAAAAATAAAAGAGGCCAGCGAAGCGCAGACAAAATAATAATAATAAAATAGGCCAAAGAAGCCCACCAAAAATAAAAAAAGAGAGAAAGAGAGAAGGGACAATTACTACTATCTTTTTCCACACTTGTGCTTCATAGTAGCACCATGATCTTCATGATGGAGAGTCTCCTATTTTGTCACTTTCATATAACTAGTGGATATTCATTATGCACGACCACTTAGTTTTCTTTTTGAGCTTTCATACACTTATAGATCTAAGTGCATTTGTTGCATGGAAATCCCTACGCACTCACATTGATATCTATTGATGGACATCTCCATAGCCCGTTGATACGCCTAGTTTATGTGAGACTATCTTCTCCTTTTTCCTTGCATCCCCACCATATTCTATTCCACCTATAATGTTATATCTATGGCTCACGCTCATGTATTGTGTGAAACTTGAAAAGGTTTGAGAACACCAAAAGTGTGAAACAATTGCTTGAATTGTTCATCGGGGCTGTGCATGATTTAGATACTTTGTGTGGGGAGGATGGAGCATAGCCAGACCATATGATTTTGTAGGGATAACTTTCTAAGGCCATGTTATTTCGAAAGGACACGACAACCTTGTTGGCGTGCTCGAAGTATTACCGTTCTTATGTCAATATTAGACTATTGTTTTGAATCTAACGGATCTGAATATTCATACCACAATAAAGAATATGACATGGATAAATTTGTTGGGTATCATTTCACATAAAAAATCTGTTTTTATCAATTACCTACTCGAGGATGAACAGGAATTAAGCTTGGGGATGCTGATACGTCTCCAACATATCTATAATTTTATATTGTTCCATGCTATTATATTATCTGTTTTGGATGTTTTATATGAATTAATATGCTATTTTATATTATTTTTGGGACTAACCAATTAACCTAGAGCCTAGTGCTAGTTTCTGTTTTTTCCTTGTTTTTGAGTTTCACAGATAAGGAACATTAAACGGAGTCCACGTGGAATAAAACCTCCGAAAAGATTTTTTCCGGAAAATATGGAAGCCACGAGACTTGAGAACCAAGGCAGAGGAGCTGCCACGGGGCCGCAAGCCCGCTTGCCGCGACAAGAGGGGCACCCGTGCTGGGCAAGCTTGTGAGCCCCTAGCACCTCCTCTAACCCTAATCTTCGCCCTATAAACACCCAAATATTCCGTCAATATCAGAACGAGCCACAAAAACACTTTTCCGCCACCAGAAGCCTTCATTCTCGAGAGATCCAATCTTGGAGCCTTTTTCGGTAATCTGCCGGAGGGGGATTCGATCATGGAGGGCATCTACATCAACTCCATTGCCCCTCCGATGATGTGTGAGTAGTTCACCACAGACCTATGGGTCCATAGCTAGTAGGTAGATGGCTTATTCTCTCTCTTTGCTTCTCAATACCATGTTCTTCATGATCTTCATGGAGATCTATCCGATGTAATACTCTTTTGCGGTGTGTTTGTCAAGATCCGATGAATTGTGGGTTTACGTTTAGATTATCCATGAATATTATTTGAGTCTATCCTGAATTATTATATGCATGATTTCATATCTTTGCAAGTCTCTTCGAGTTAGTGTTTTGGTTTGTCCAACTAGATTGGTAATTCTTGCAATAGGAGAAGTGCTTAGTTTTGGGTTTAATCTTGCGGTGTCCTCACCCAGTGACATAGCAGGGGTAGCGAGGCACGTTTTGCATTGTTGCCATCAAGGGTAAAAAGATGGGGTTTTTCATCGTATTTATTGAGTTTATCCCTCTACATCATGTCATCTTACCAAATGTGTTACTCTGTTCTTCATGAACTTAATACTCTAGATGCAGGCAGGAGTCGCTCGATGTGTGGAGTAATAGTAGTAGATGCAGAATCATTTCGTACTACTTGTCACGGACGTGATGCCTATATGCATAATCATTGCCTTGGATATCTTCATAACTATTCGCTTTTCTATCAATTTCTCGACAGTAATTTGTTCACCCACCGTAATACTTGTCATCATGAGAGAAGCCATCTAGTGAAACCTATGGCCCCCGGGTCTATTTTTGCATATTAAATTTTTAGATCTAAAACCAAAAACACCAAAAATACTTGCTGCATTGATTTTACTTTTAGTTTTACTTTCCGTTCAAGCATACTATTATATCTATCTCTACTAGATCTCATCCTTGCAAATAACCGTGAAGGGATTAACAACCCCTTTATAGCGTTGGGTGCAAGAGTTTCATTCCTTGTGCAGGTATATCCATTGGTGGCTCGCTTATATCTCCTACTGGATTGATACCTTGCTTCTCAATAACTAAGGGAAATACTTATCTACTTTGCTGCATCAAACCGTTACTCTTCATGGGAAACCAATGAATGCTTGAGAAGTAGCACTATATCATTCAACTTAGTAAGGTGTGCTACCACAGTTTTAGTTTCATAGCCATGAAAAGGATCGGATTCAACCGAAGTAATTAACTCTGGGTCGATAGAGAATTCATAATCCTTATCTGTAACAAAGATAGGTGAAGTAGCAAACTTAGGATCACATTTCATCTTAGCATTCAAAGTCTTTTCTTTATACTTGCATAGTAGTTTCTTAACATCATTTCTATCCTTAAAAGCAAGGATCTCTATAGCTATTTCTCCAACTAAATTATAACCTTCGGGTATCTTAGGCATTTCAAATCTAGGAGAGCTAGGCCTGTTAGGTTTTTCACAATCATCAGTTTTAGAGGTTTCATCTGTTTCAGCAGATTCAGCGATTTCATTGTCTTTAGCTCTAGCAATTTGTTGATCAAGAAACCCACCTAATGGCACATTATCATCAAGCTTGGTACTAACATCATCATAAGCATCATTCATATCATAAGTAACATCATTAATATCAGGATTAATATCATGTGGTGGTGTTGTAAGCTTACTCTTAACAGAAGGTGAATCAAGTGCAGAGTGTGATGGTTGTTCCTTACCTTCCCTCGTCTTAGAAGGAAATTTTTTTGGTTTTAGTATCCTTCAGATTCTTTGTAGTGATCAATTGATATAAATCCCAAGTGACTCAACAAATCTAGCTATGCTCCCTAGCAACAGCGCTAGAAAAAGGTCTTGATAACCCACAAGTATAGGGGATCGTAACAGTTTTCGAGGGTAGAGTATTCAAGACAAATTTATAGATTCGACACAAGGGGTGCCAAAGAATTTTTGAGAGGATTAGCAGTTGAGTTATAAATTCAACCACACCTGGAGATAAATATCTGCATCAACGTGATCAGTAGCACAGTAATATGATAGGTTGATAGCAGTAGTAACAATAACAATAACGGTAGCAATAGCAGTAGTGATTTTGTAGCAAGTGTGACAGTAGCAACAAGAGTTGTAACTTAGCAAGAACAATATGTGGAAATATCATAGGCATTGCATTGGAGTATTTATTGGATGATATTCATCATATAACGGTCATAACTTAGGGCGACACAGTGTTGGAAATATGCCCTAGAGGCAATAAAAAGTGATTATTGTATTTCCTTGTTCATGATAATTGTCTATTGTTCATGCTATAATTGTATTAACTGGAAACTATAATACATGTGTGAATACATAGACCACAACATGTCCCTAGTGAGCCTCTAGTTGGATAGCTTGTTAATCAAAAGATGGTCACGGTTTCATGACCATGGACATTGGATGTCGTTGATAACGGGATCACATCATTAGGAGAATGATTTGATGGAAAAGACCCAATCCTAAGCATAGCACAAGATCGTGTAGTTCGTCTGCTAAAGCTTTTCTAATGTCAAGTATCATTTCCTTAGACCATGAGATTGTGCAACTCCCGGATACCGTAGGAATACTTTGGGTGTGCCAAACGTCACAACGTAACTAAGTGGCTATAAAGGTACAGTACAGGCATCCCCGAAAGTATCTGTTGGGTTGGCACGAATCGAGACTGGAATTTGTCACTCCGTGTGATGGAGAGGTATCTCTGGGCCCACTCGGTAAGACATCATGATAATGTGTTCAATGTGACTAAGGAGTTAGCCACGAGATGATGTGTTACGGAACAAGTAAAGAGACTTGCCGGTAACGAGATTGAACAAGGTATAGGGATACCAATGATCGAATCTCGGGCAAGTGTCATACCGGTAGACAAAGGGAATTGTATACGGGATTAATTGAATCCCCAACATTGTGGTTCATCCGATGAGATCATCATGGAGCATGTGGGAGCCAACATGGGTATCCAGATCCCGCTGTTGTTATTGACCGGAGAGGTGTCTCGGTCATGTCTACATGCCTCCCGAACCCGTAGGGTCTACACACTTAAGGTTCGATAATGCTAGGGTTATAGGGAAATTGTGTACGTGGTTTCCGAAGGTTGTTCGGAGTCCCGAATGAGATCCCGGACTTCACGAGGAGTTCCCGAATGGTCCGGAGGTAAAGATTCATACACAGGAAGTGAGGTATTGGTCACCGGAAGTGTTTCGGGCATCACTGATAATGTACCGGGACCATCGGAAGGGTTCCGGGGTCCATCGTGTGGGGCCACTAGCACCAAAGGGCTGCGTGGTCCGAAGGTGGAAGGGAACCAGCCCCTGGGTGGGCTGGTGTGCCTCCCACAAGGGCCCAAGGCGTAGCACTATGAGGAGAGGGGGCAAACCCTAGCGCAGATGGGCCCTAGGCCCACCTAGGGAGCCGCCCCTCCTCCCCCTCTGTGGCCACCGTCCCAAGGGACATCTAGGGCTGCCGCCGGCCCTAAGGTGGGAACCCTAGGGGCTGTGCCTTCCCTCCTCCTCCTCCTCCTATTTATAGTGGGGGTTTTGGGGGCTGCCAACACACACAAGTCTCTCTCTCTCGGCGTAGCCCTACCCCTCCTCTTCCTCATGTTCCGTAGCGCTTGGCGAAGCCCTACCAGAGTACCACGCAGCTCCAGCGTCACCACGCCGTCATGCTGTCGGAGCTCTCCCTCAACCTCTCCTTCTTCCTTGCTAGATCAAGGCGTAGGAGACGTCACCGGGGTGCACGTGTGTTGAACGCGGAGGCGTCGTTGTTTGGCGCTTAGATCGGAATCCGCCGTGATCTGAATTGCTGCGAGTACGACTCGACCAACCACGTTCTAGTAATGCTTCCGCTTTGTGATCTTCAAAGGTATGAATATGCACTCCCCCTTTGCTTGTTGCTGGTTTCCCCATAGATTGATCTTGGTGACACGTAGGAATTTTTTTTGATTTACTAACAGTGGCATTATGAGCTAGGTCTATGCGTAGAATCTATGCACGAGTAGAACACGAGTTGTTGTGGGCGTCAATTTTGTTAATTTGCTTGCCATTACTAGCCTTATCTTGATTCGGCAGCATTGTGGGATGAAGCTTCCCTGACTGACTTTACACGTACGCTTACGTGAGACTGGTTCCACCACCTGACATGCACTTGTTGCATAAGGTGGCTAGCGGGTGTCTGTCTCTCGCACTTTAGTCGGATCGGATTCGATCAAGAGGGTCCTTATGAAGGTTAAATAGCAATTAGCATATCACGTTGTGGTTTTTGCGTATGTAAGAAACGTTCTTGCTAGAAACCTATAGCAGCCACGAAAAAACTTGCAACAACAATTAGAGGATGTCTAACTTGTTTTTGTAGCATATGCCGTGTGATTTGATATGGCCAAAGGATGTGATGTCATATATGTGATGTATGCGAATGATCAGTTCTTGTAATAGGATTCATGACTTGCATGTCGATGAGTATGACAACCGGCAGGAGCCATAGGAGTTGTCTTAATTTATAGTATGACTTGCGTGTCAATCAACAATGCCATGTAATTACTTTACTTTATTGCTAACCGTTAGCCATAGTAGTAGAAGTAATAGTTGGCGAGACAACTTCATGAAGACACAATGATGGAGATCATGATAATGTAGATCATGGTGTCATGCCGGTGACAATGATGATCATGGTGCCCCGGAGATGGAGATCAAAGGAGCAAGATGATATTGGCCATATCATGTCACTATATTGATTGCATATGATGTTTATCATGTTTTACATCTTATTTGCATAGAACGACGGTAGCTTAAATAATATGATCTCTCACTAAAATATCAAGAAATGTGTTCCCCCTAACTATGCACCGTTGCTAAGGTTCGTTGATCCGAAGCACCACATGATGATCGGGTGTGATAGGTTCTAACGTTCGCATACAACGGGTGTAAGACAGATTTACACACACAATACACTTAGGTTGACTTGACAAGCCTACCATGTGCAGACATGGCCTCGGAAGACGGGAGACCGAAAGGTTGAACATGAGTCGTATAGATGATACGATCAACATGGAGATGTTCACCACTGATGACTAGTCCGTCTCATGTGATGATCGGACACGGGCTAGTTGACGTGGATCATGTGTCACTTGGATGACTAGAGAGATGTCTATCTAAGTGGGAATTCATTAAATAATTTGATTATGTGAACTTAATTACCATGACCTTAGTCTAAAATGTCTTTACAATCTATCTTGTAGATCCAATGGCCCACACTAATGTTGCCCTCAACTTCAACGCATTCCTAGAGAAAACCAAGCTGAAAGATGATGTAAGCAACTATACAGACTGGGTCTGCAGCTTGAGGATCATCCTCATAGCTTCCAAGAAATTATATGTCCTTGATGCACCGCTAGGTGACGCACCCATTTTCCTAGCTACTCAAGACGTTATGAACGCGTGACACTCGCATTGTGATGATTACTCCCTGGTTCAGTGCGGCATGCTTTACAGCTTAGAACTGGGGCTCCAAAAGCGTTTTGAGCAACAAGGAGCATATGAGATGTTCCAAGAGCTGAGAATAGTTTTCCAAGCTCATGCCCGGGTCGAGAGATATGATGTCTCCGACAAGTTCTTCAGTTGTAAGATGGAGGAAAATAGTTCTGTTAGCGAGCACATCCTCAAAATGTCTGGGTTGCACAACTGCTTGTCTCAGCTGGGAGTTAATCTTCCAGATGACTCGGTTATTGACAGAATCCTCCAGTCGCTTCCACCTAGCTACAAGAGCTTTGTGATGAACTACAACATGCAGGGGATGGAGAAGTCCGTTCCTGAGTTGTACTCGATACTAAAATCAGCGGAGGTCGAGATTAAAAAGGAGCATCAAGTGTTGATGGTCAATGAGACCACTAGTTTCAAGAAAGGCAAGGGTAAGAAGAACTTCAATAAGGACGGCAAAGCAGTTGCCGTGCCCGGTAAGCAAGTTACCGGGAAGAATAACAAGAAAGGACCCAAGCCTAAGACTGAGTGCTTTTATTGCAAGGGTACCAGTCACTGGAAGCGGAACTGCCCAAAGTACTTAGCGGATAAGAAGGCCGGCAATGTTAAAGGTATATGTGATATACTTGTTATTGATGTGTACCTTACCAGCGCTCGTAGTAGCTCTTGGGTATTTCATACCGATGCAATTGCTCAAATTTGTAACTCCAAGCAGGATCTATGGAATAAGCGAAGACTGGCGAAGGATGAGGTGACGATGCACGTCGGGAATGGTTCCAAGGTCGATGTGATCGCCGTCGGCATGCTACCTCTACATCTACCTTAGGGATTAGTTTTAAACCTTAATAATTTTTATTTGGTACCAGCTTTGAACATGAGCATTGTATCTGGATCTCGTTTGATGCGAGATGGCTACTCATTTAAATCTGAGAATAATGGTTGTTCTATTTATATGAGAGAAATGTTTTATGGTCATGCCTCGCTGGTCAATGGTTTATTTTATATGAATCTCAAATGTGATGTTACACATGTTCATAATGTGAGTACCAAAAAGTGTAATGTTGATAACGATAGTCCCACTTACATGTGGCACTACCGCCTTGGTCATATTGGTGTCAAACGCATGAAGAAACTCCATGTTGATGGACTTTTGGAGTCTCTTGATTTTGAATCAACGTGACAGGAAAATAAAGTGTCTACGATCTGATCCTGGCGGAGACTATTTGAGTCACGAGTTTGGAATGCACCTAAGGAAATGTGGAATTGTTTCACAACTCACGCCGCTGGCACACCTCAGCGAAATGGTGTGTTTGAACGTCATAATCGCACTCTATTGGATATGGTGCGATCTGTGATGTCTCTTACCGAGTTACTGCTATAATTTTGGAGATATGCGTTAGATACTACCGCATTCACTTTAAATAGGGCACCGTCTAAGTTCGTTGAGACGACACCGTATGAATTATGGTTTGGAAAGAAACCTAAGTTGTCGTTTCTGAAAGTTTGGGGATGCGATGCTTATGTGAAGAAACTTCAACGTAAGAAGCTCGAACCCAAAGCGGAAAAGTGCATCCTCATAGGATACCCCAAAGAAACTGTTGGGTATACCTTCTACCTCTGATCTGAAGGCAAAGTCTTTGTTGCCAAGAATGGATCCTTTCTAGAGAAAGTGTTTCTCTCGAAATAAGTAAGTGGGAGGAAAATAGAACTTGATGAGGTAATTGTACCTCCACTCGAACCGGAGTGTAGCACGGCACAAGAAGTTGTTTCTGTGGAGCCTGCACTGGCTGGAGAGGAAGTTAATGATGATGATCATGAAACTTCAGATCAAGTTTCTATTGAACCTCGAAGGTCCACAAGGACACGTTCTGCACAAGAGTGGTACGACAACCCTGTCCTGGAGATCATGTTGTCGGACAACGGTGAACCTTCGAACTATGAAGAAGTGATGACGGGCCCGGATTCCAAAAAATGGCTTGAAGCCATGAAATCCGAGATAGGATCCATGTACGAGAACAAAGTATGGACTTTGGTGGACTTGCCCGATGATAAGCGAGCCATAGAAAATAAATGGATCTTTAAGAAGAAGACTGACGCGGATGGTAATGTGACCGTCTATACGGCTCGGCTTGTCGGTAAGGGTTATCGACAAGTTCAAGGAGTTGACTACGATGAGACTTTCTCACCCATAGCGATGCTGAAATCCGTCCGAATCATGTTAGCAATTGCTGCATTTTATGATTATGAGATCTGGCAAATGGACGTCAAAATGGTATTCCTTAATGGTTTCCTTAAGGAAGAACTGTATATGATGCAGCCAGAAGGTTTTGTCGATCCTAAAGATGCTAACAAAGTATGCAAGGTTCAACGCTCCATCTATGGGCTGGTGCAAGCATCTCGGAGTTGGAACATTCGCTTTACTAAGGTGATTAAAGCGTTTGGATTTATACAGGTCTATGGAGAACCCTGTATTTATAAGAAAGTGAGTGGGAGCTTTGTAGCATTTCTCATATTATATGTGGATGGCATATTGTTGATGGGAAATGATATAGGACTTTTGGAAAGCATAAAGGCCTACTTGAATAAGTGTTTTTCAATGAAGGACCTTGGAGAAGCTGCTTATATATTAGGCATCAAGATCTATAGAGATAGATCGAGATGCCTCTTAGGTCTTTCACAAAGCACATACCTTGACAAGATATTGAAGAAGTTCAATATGGAACAGTCGAAGAAGGGGTTCTTGCCTGTGTTACAAGGTGTGAGATTGAGTACGAGTCAATGCCCGACCATGACAGAGGATAGAGAAAGGATGAGTGTCATCCCCTATGCTTCAGCCATAGGCTCTATTATGCATGCCATGCTGTGTACCAGACCTGATGTGAACCTTGCCATAAGTTTGGTAGGGAGGTACCAAAGTGATCCCGAAGCGGAACACTAGACCGCAGTCAAGAATATCCCGAGGTACCTGAAAAGGACCAAGGACATGTTTCTCGTATATGGAGGTGCCAAAGAGCTCGTCGTAAAGGATTACATTGATGCTAGCTTCGACACAGATCCGGATGACTCCAAGTCACAAACCGGATACGTGTATATTTTGAATTGAGGGGCAGTCAGCTAGTGCAGCAGCAAGCAAAGCGTCGTGGCGGCATCTACATGTGAAGCGGAGTACATAGCTGCTTCGGAAGCAGCAAAGGAAGGAGTCTGGATGAATGAGTTCATCACCGACCTAGGAGTGATTCCCAATGCGTCGGGCCCGACGACTCTATTCTGTGACAATACTGGAGCTATTGCCCTTGCCAAGGAGCCCAGGTTTCACAAGAACACAAGACACATCAAGCACCGCTTCAACTCCATTCGTGATTACATTCCGGAAGGAGATATAGATATTTTTATAGTACATACGGATCTGAATGTCGCAGATCCGTTGACTAAACCTCTCTCACGAGCAAAACATGATCAACACCAGATCTCTATGGGTGTTTGGTACATCACAAGTTAACTAGATTATTGACTCTAGTGCAAGTGGGAGACTGTTGGAAATATGCCCTAGAGGCAATAAAAAGTGATTATTGTATTTCCTTGTTCATGATAATTGTCTATTGTTCATGCTATAATTGTATTAACCGGAAACCGTAATACATGTGTGAATACATAGACCACAACAAGTACCTAGTGAGGCTCTAGTTGGCTAGCTCGTTGATAAATAGATGGTCACGGTTTCATGTCCATGGACATTGGATGTCGTTGATAACAGGACCACATCATTAGGAGAATGATGTGATGGACAAGACCCAATCCTAAGCATAGCACAAGATCATGTAGTTAGTCTGCTAAAGCTTTTCTAATGTCAAGTATCATTTCCTTAGACCATGAGATTGTGCAACTCCCGGATACCGTAGGAATACTTTGGGTGTGCCAAATGTCAAAATGTAACTGAGTGGCTATAAAGGTACACTACAGGTATCCCCAAAAGTATCTGTTGGGTTGGCACGAATCGAGACTGGGATTTGTCACTCCGTGTGACGGAGAGGTATCTCCGGGCTCACTCGGTAAGACATCATGATAATGAGCTCAATGTGACTAAGGAGTTAGACACGAAGGAATTACTCACACCCGGTGGGGAGCATCATGGAATTGGCCATGGAGAAGGGTTCATGATGACAAAGACCGAAGATTCCCTTCTCTAGAGCCCCAAACGAACTCTAGATCTGGCCTCCCGATGAAGAACACAAGGTGGAAGCGGCTCCATATGATGAAACGAGGTAAATGGTTCTCTCTAATTTTTTCTGGAAAAACATGAATTTATAGCGTTGGAATTAGCGCCGGGGGACCCACGAGGTGTACACCCTCCACCAGACCACGCTAGGGGTACTGGCGTGCCCTGGTAGAGGTTGGGCACCCCGGGCCCCCTCTCCGATGACTCTTGGCTCCAAAATTCCTTATTTATTCCAAAATAAATCTCCAAAAAATTTCGTTCCATTCCGAGAACTTTAATTTTGCACAAAAACAACACCGTGGTAATTCTGCTGAAAACAACGTCAGTCCGGGTTAGTTCCATTCAAATCATGCAAATTAGAGTCCAAAACAAGAGCAAAAGTATTAGGAAAAGTGGATACATTGGAGACATATCACAATCCACCAACACTGCCCCAAAAGTGTCACCATCGTGTAATTTACTCCCGTCATGGACAAGATCCACATGCTCAACGGTGGTAGGCGTTGGCATAATCTTGATTGTTAGTTAAGTATATGATTAGTTGTTACTATTTACGTCTAGCCTAGAGTCTGGATATAACAAGTCTGAATAGTATTAGTCTATGTATAGTTTGCTTAAGTCCAACGAGTCTGATGTCCTGATGCTAGTAGTACTTGATGTCACGTCTGAGTCTATATAGGATTAGCTTAGCGGTCGGTTGGTCTTGGAAGTTATACGTGGATGAGTGTAGAGTCCAAGTTATTTATTGTTAGGTAGGGTGTTGGCCAGGGGTGTATATATACACGAGGATATTGTTTGATTTGTAACAAAGTGAACAGAAAAAGAAATAAAGAGAGGAATTTAGAGGGTACGAGACATACCCCTGGCTAAAGTTTTGTGCGCGTGCGTTCGTGTGTTTTGGTGTGATCGATCCTCTAGCAAGTTCCTACAGTAGGTACTTTTTTACAAAGGGAATATATTCATATTGCGAAGATACCCATTACACCCAACCTCTGCAACAACGAAATGTCCAAAATACATTACGGATGCACAAAGCCCAAAACCTAAAGAAGAAGAAGTAAAAAAGAAAGATCCCACTACGGTGATCAATTCCTTGTAGCTGCAACACAAACCACCACCAGGACAACACTCGAAGTCCAAATTCTCCAAAAATAACACCTCCACGAAGGAAACAGTGCATAAGCACCGTCATCGCCTGATCATAGATCTTAGGTTTTCACCCTGAAGAAATCCTCGCCCTCAAAACAATGCCTTCAGCAAGGTCATTGCCAGGAACAACGAATAGACTTTGTACTCCTCCTGTGTTGCCATCCCCCACTTGCCAATGCCGCTGCTACGAGTCACGAAACACCAAGCAAAGTCCTCATCGCCTCGAAGACTCAGTCCACCATTACTAGGCCTTAGATCTCATCCACCATGACATTCTTCGTCACTGTCTTCACCAGGAAAATTGAAATACCGATATGTCTGATAATACCAACAGAAAATGAAGCTCCGCATCATGCCCACTAGAAGCCACACTGGCTGAAATGAGGGTGCACATGACTGAATCCCATCCAATCCATCAATGTACAACCAATAGGCACCCAATGGATATCTTCGGCGGAGCATTCCGGAACTCATCAATGGACATATCCCATCCATAGCTTGACTTTCAAAATCATATGTGACTTCAGTCTACCATAAGGTTTTTTGACATGCGGATAGCCATGTAGACTGAAAGCACAACTTCTTCCTAGGTGGTTTTGGTAATTAATAAAAACATATATTTCATAGGACTAATGATTCCACCAAGTATATCTCAGGAAAAAGTTCAATGATGGATTTGCTAAAGGAATGTGTGGAGAATGCCCAAGGAAAGGAAAGGAATAGGATTGGCCAAGCTTCAAGCTACAAGACTCTACATTTTACATTTTGTGATAAATCACTTTTGAGTCCATAGGGAAGCCAATACTATTAAAAGGGGATGATGTAAATTTGATGATCTGGTTGCTCAAGTGCTTAGATATTAGCCACCAAAAATAATCACCCATTCTACAAAAATATATTGTCCAAACCTAAAAGTCCAAAATCGGTGCCACCAACAAATCACATTCGACCCTACCGAGTTTTTCCTTAGACAGAACCTATGCCAAACCCTAGCTTCTCGGTGACACCAATATCTCATTTCGGTGAAACCGATTTTAGTTACTAACTTTCTGGTAGGCTATTATCAAGAATCGGTATTTTCGAGGTATAAAAATTGGTCTCATCGAGATTTGGAAACTACCTTGGTCACCCATATCGCTACCACCGAGAATTATATATCGGTCTCACCGAAACACCAAAAGTTGCCACATTTTGCACTAGTCGGTGCAACCGAGTTGGGCAATAATGTCGTAACCTTTGGATTTTTGGAGATGCCTATATATACCCCTCCACCACCTCTGATTCAAAGAGGAAGCACTCAAAACTGATCTACACTTGCCCCATTCATTTTTCTGAGAGAGTGCCACCTACTCATGTGTTGAGATCAGTGTCTTCCACTCCAACCATATGAATCTTGATTTCTAGCCTCCCCAAGTTGCTTTCCACCCAATCAACCTCTTCTACCAAGCCAAATTTCTAAGAGAGTGGTTGAGTGATTGAGGAGACTACCTTTTGAAGCACAAGACCAAGGAGTTCATTATACTACCACATCTATTACCTTCTGGAGAGTGGTGTCTCCTAGATTGGTTAGGTTTTCCTTGGGAGCCTCCTTCTTCGTGTTTTGGAGTTGAACCAAGAAGTTTGTACAGGAAAGGAGATTGCCTACTTCGTGAGGATCTACCCATAGTGAGGTTAGTCCTTCGTGGACGGAAGCCGTGATGGAATAGACGTGGTTGCAACTTCGTGGACCCTTATGGGTGGAGCCCTTCGTGGACTCTTGCGACCGCTACCCTTCGTGGGTTGAAGTCTCCATCAGCGTGGACGTATGATAGCACCACCTATTGGAACCATGGGAAAAACTTTGTGTCTCCAATTGCATTTGATCTTCCTATCCCTACCCTCTACTTTCATGTGCTTGTCTTTACTTTCCGCTAATATACTCTTAGACATGCATGTGTAGGGTGTACATGACTTGCTACAACTGCAAAAATTGGCCAACAACCAGAATTGGTAAAAGTCTAGAATTTTAATTGGTTAAGTAATCTAATTGCCTCCTGATACGTCTCCATCGTATCCACTTTTCCAAACTCTTTTGCCCTTGTTTTGGACACTAATTTGCATGATTTGAGTGGAACTAACCCGGACTGATGTTGTTTTCAGCAGATTTGCCTTAGTGTTATTTTTGTGTAGTAATAAAAGTTCTCGGATTGTCATGAAAATTTTCGAAGAATATTTTTGGATTTAATAAAAAATATTGTCACGAGAATCAACCAGAGGGAGGCCACCTACAGGCCACAAGCCTGATAGGCGCGACCACCCCCTAGTCACGCCTAGCAGGCTTGTGGGCCCCCTGTGGCTTGTCCAACCTCATCTCCAACTCCATCTAACCCTGTTCGCGGAGAAAAAAAATCAAAGAGAAGAGTTCATCACGTTTCACGATACAGAGCTGCCGCCACCTCCTATTCTTCCTCGAGAGACCAGATCTGGAGTCCGTTTTGGGCTCCGGAGAGAGGAAATCGACGCCATCGTCATCACCAACCATCCTTCATCACCAATTCCATGAAGCTCTACGCCGTTGGTGAGTAATCCCATCGTAGGCTTAATGGACGGTGATGGGTTGGATTAGATTTATCATGTAATCGAGTTAGTTTTGTTAGGGTTTGATCCCTAGTATCCACTATGTTCTGAGATTGATGTTGCTATGACGTTGCTATGCTTAATGCTTGTCATGAGGGCCCGAGTGCCATGATTTCAGATCTGAACCTATTATGTTTTCATGAATATATATGTGTTCTTGATCCTATCTTGCAAGTTGTCGACACCTATTATGAGTTATGATCTGCATCGCCCAGGGTGACAATAACTGGGATTCTTTCTGGTGATTACCGTAGTTTGAGGAGTCCATGTATTCACTAAGTGTTAATGATTTGGTCTGGTTCTCTATTAAAAGGAGGCCTTAATATCCCTTAGTTTCCATTAGGACCCTGCTGCCACGGGAGGGTAGGAGAAAAGATTTCATGCAAGTTCTTTTCCATAAGCACGTATAAATATATATGGAATACATGCCTACATTACAATGATGAATTGGAGCTAGTTCTGTGTCACCCTATGTTATAACTGTTGCATGGTGAATACCATTCAACCTAATTATCCATCACCAATCCATTGCCTACAAGCTTTCCACATATTGATCTTTGTTAACTTACTTTTCTGTTGCTACTGTTACAATTACTACCAAGCTACTACTGTTACTTTTGCTACTGTCGTGGTTTTGTCACGGCAGATGTCCGGGTTACCAGACTTGAGTTCGGAGCCATCGCCATGGTAGTGGACTCAAAGGGGTTGATCGAGACGAAGGACACGAGTTTACCCAGGTTCGGCCCCTCAAGTCGAGGTAAAAGCCTACGTCCTGCTTGTGTTGTTATTGCTTGTTGTATCGTTTACAAGGGGTTAGAAGCTTGACCTAGTTTTTGATCACCTGCCTCTAAGCCGCCCCGACTCTGCCTTTATATAAGAGGTCAGAACCGTCGGGTCCTACAATTGTACAGTCGGATCATGTTTACATCTCCGAATCTATCTCTATCTTACTAGCCAAGACCATCCTTTGGAAGGTCTTGCTCATTCGGGTCTCTGTCGTCCGGCCCACATCAAGATCCGCCAATCATCTTGGGCCTCCAGCTGATACATGTCTTCGTGGGCCGGCTCATAACCAATGCTATCCACCGGAACCTTCCAGTCGGGTCATATCACGGGGTTATATCCCCAACATTAGCCCCCAGGCTGAAGTGAGCCAGCTCATTTCATCCGTCTCTTGCAATCGTCTAAGAGTTACCAAGAATGACCCGGCGTGACGTCACAGATATGCTGACGTATCACCAAATCTCTCGCATTTAACCGTTTACCGAAAATCGAGGCGTCCGTTCGGCAAGACTGGTATTGATGCCTGGGAACCCGCACCGTTTCCCTGTTAAATAGGACCCACATGGGTCAAACCAATGCATTCCCGCTCGTGTGCCTCTTCTTCTTCCTGTCGCCCGTCCATCGCTTGAGCTCGTTCGCTGCGCTCCGGCGCCGCCGCTCGTCCGTCACCAACTCAGGTCGCTGCATCAACCTGTTTGCGCCAGAATCTCGCCCGCCGCCGTCTCCACCTGCGGTAAGTACCTCTTCCCGTAGCTTTAGATCGGGAGCAAATAGGGTGTCCGCCGGCGGACCTCCGCCACATGTTTCATTCTCCCGCACGGCCGCACGGCCAAGTCTCGGGACCCGCTACGCATCCTTTAGGCCATGCCGTCATCACCACCACCGTACGCGGCCCGTCCGCGCGCAATGCCCGGGCTGTTAGGGCTGTAGGCCAATCATTCCATTTCCCGCTGTTCTTCGCATAGGTCGACGTAGAACTCTTTTTCCGCTTCGGTACATCCAAAATTTTAGTAACAGTTTGTGAAACCTGTTTGTCCGGGTCTTGACTGACCTCCGACTCTTCTGTCCATAGTGAGCCGCTAGACTCTCTCCGGCTCTTTATCAGTCGGGCCTTTCAAGGCTTAATCTTTTAGAACCCTGTAATTTGTAAGCTCTTGTAGCTATATGCTCTTGTTTGACTAGTCACCATTTTCTTTTTGCACAGTACTTTTAAGCCACTAATATGACACGCGCCACCAATTCTTGCAATTGGGTCGGCTCTTGCGTGACCGAAGAATACCTGTCTGACCTCGTAGCCGCTGGCACCCTTCCTCCAAAGTAAGCGATCAATTGGCGGGTTCCGGGTGATGAGACCCGCCCCGCACCGAAGAAAGGGGAGGTCATAGTCTTTACTGATCACATTGAGCGGGGATTCAAGCCACCCGGGTCAAAGTTTTTCCGTGACATTCTCCATCTATACAAGCTGCATCCCCAAGACCTGGCACCAAATTCAGTGTCCAACATTTGCCATTTCCAAGTCCTCTGTGAGGCGTATCTTCAATCCAGACCATCAGTCGGATTCTTCCGTGAGTTCTTCTATGCCCACCGGCAGACAGAATACAAGAGCGGGCCAAGTCTAGAACTCGGGGGAAACACCATCCAGCGCCGAAGGGGTATCACCTTTCAGGCTATTCAAATGCCCAGCCACCCGAAGGATTGGAACAAGACATGGTTCTATTGCAAAGACACGTCTCCGGACTCGAAACGTCGTCTGCCGGGTTATCGTCCTTCCCGGCTCTTAACCGACACTTCACTGCCCGACCGGCTCTCAGCTGCCGATCGTGCTAGATATGAGAAGCCCCACGCCAAAGTGAAGGCTCTCCTGGCCAACGGCCTTATTGGAACGGACCTTATCCGCTGCTGGGTACAATGGCGGATCATGCCTATGAGCCGCCGTAACCGGCTCATCTTTGAATATCCAGGATTTTACGATAGCGAACTGTGCTTCAGCGCCACCACTTTGCCTGAGGATGACATCTGTATGACCGTCCGAAGTCTTGTGCACGAGACCTCCGGCTCATGCAGCACCATCAGCCTAGCGCCCTTCTGCGCGACCAACCCGGCGCCTCTTGTAAGTATTTTTATCTTTCCTTTGTCTGTTGTATATTTATATACTCCTTTTCAAAGCTGATATTCTTCCTCCGGCTCAATTTGTACAGGCTGACTCCGACTTCTGGAAGAAGGAATACGTTCCTCTTCCGAAGACAACCAATAAGAAAGTCGCCACCAAGAAACCAAAGAAGGGAGCTCCTCAAGAGAACTGGTTCGAACACCCGACTTCTTCAGAGTTGGAGGTAAGATCCTTGAACTTTACTTACTTGACTTTTTGTCTTCCCGGCTCTTTAATAATATCTTTCCGTGTCTCACAGGACGAAGTAGAAACCAGTCACGCCAACGCTCCTGAGGTAACTTGCATGTATTCCGACTCAGAATATTTCTTCCGAAAGCCGCGGCAGGTTGTTAGAAAGTTTCCTCTATCTCACCCTCTCGCTCATCCGGCTACTGATTTCCTTTCAAAAACAGCAGGCTGAACAACGTCAGACCAGGAGCGCCGGCTCTACAGAGCTTGCATCGGGACTACCACATTCGCCAGCTCCTAAGAAGCAGCCTGCAGAGGTTAATATCCGTACTTCCCTTTGTCGTTTCTCTTCATGTCCAAACGCCGCAAGACCCATCAACCTTCCTCCAGCCCTGTCGTTGACAATCAAGAGCCTGAACAGTCGGCCCCGGCTCAACCGGATATTGAACAGCCGGAGGAAACTCCAGCGGAAGAAGAAACTCGACCAGCGACTTCTACTGAGCCTGCGACAGATGACGTCACAAAGGAGAACTCCACAGCTGCTCCTTCAAGGCCGGTTACACCCGCCAGGACCCCACCGACTCCGGATGTTATCATCACCGGGTCTGCTCAAAAACCTCCTTCACCAGCGGATGTCTTAACCCGGCATACGGAGCCGTCTGAAGCTTCGCGAAAACTTGAGTTTGACTTGTCGTACAACACAATGTCAGCCGAAGAACTCCACTTCGGCTATATGAACCGTGTCAACACCAACCGAGACTTGGAACTCTGACTGGTCAGCATGATGAAGGCAAAATATGAGGTATGTTACCTCTCTTCAGCCATAACCTTCCCCAGCCCCAAGGGCCGGATTTAATCTAACATAGAGTTGAATTCGGGTCTTCTTTCGAAGGTTATGTAGAAAACACTTTGCTTTAAATACTGTCAACACTTGCATACTGCCAACTGTAGCCCCCAAGGGCCGGCTCAAATTTATTTGAACAGGAACTTTTGAGATTAGAAAAGAACCATAGTGTAGCCCCCAAGTTCCGGGTCAATTTCTAGGAAGATGAGCCGGAACTGTAGATGTAAATAGATCAAATATAAATTAGCCCCCAAGTGTCAAATATATTGCTTGCAATCTGTTTGAGACTTGTAGAACTTGAACTGTGAACCCTTATGCATATGAATACTCTCTTTGCCTTTGATATGCACAGGACGCTCTTAAGACAGCCGGCTCTCAGCTGGCGGATCTCAAAATCAATTTGGCAGCTCAACAGGAAGCACGAAGCCTTGCTGACGAGAGATGCCGGCTCTTAGCCGAAGAAGTAGCCAAAATCACCGCCGAGTTAACAACATTGAAAGAAATGGCTGAGTCGGAGAAAGCTGCACTGATCAAACGGGCAGATGATGCCGATCAGCGGCTCATTGCTGTTGCTGAGGAGCTCCAAGGGCTCAAAAGGCACATCACTAAGATGTGTGCCGCCTTATTTGGCAAGTCAATCGTTCCTGTACTCCTTAGTTAATATCTTTTATGAAACCACGGACGACTGACATGTCTCTTCCGGCTTATGCAGGACCTTTGAGCCAGCAACTTGCAGACGACAGCATCCTGTCGCTGAAAGCCGTGTATACCTTCACAGAGTAGCTGTATTGTGGAGCAATGTTCACCATCAAAAGCATACAGTATAAGGAGAAGATTCCCAAGGCCCTGCAAGGGGTATTAGAGCTGTTCTCGACGGTGCCCAAGCAAATCCAAGAGCTGAAGAAGTCAGCTTTCCGCTCTAGAGCCGTCGCGGGCTTGAGCCGGGCCATGGCCTTCGCACCGGATCTCACACCAGATGAGATGATGGGTGGATATCCTTCGAAGAAGGTGGACGGCTCAGAATTCTTCGACGAAGACTATTTCAAAGTCGTCAAGGACTCTCTCTATCTAGCGTCTGTAATGGCTGATGAGGCGGAGGGTGACTTGAAGAACTACCAAGCAGCATACGACCAGGAAGATAAACGAATCCGAAGCAAAGATCTCTTCCCTGGTGAGCTTAACGTCGTGCCGTTCTTTGAAGGGTCATTTGCTGCCGTCTCTAACTGTAACTGTGAACTCGACAATCTTCAGATCCGAACCGCGGAAGATCCGAAGCAGGATGAGCCGGCCGAGTGACCGAACCTTGTAATAGTCAGAGCAAGTATTGGCTCTTGTAATCATCCGCCCATGGTGTTTTAAAACTTTGTCATAAACATCATTTGTTCCCTCTGAGAACATCTTTTGTAACAGCCTTTTAACATCTGATTGCACTTGCCAGCGGTTTACTTTATAGTACTTTGAATCATCTTTCTCAGCTCTTTGCTTCCATCTTTGACAAATCTGCCAATGATTCATGAGAGGCACTTGAAAGTCTTCAAAACTCTTTTTAGAACCGGATAATACCTCTGTTGGTAAATAGCCTCCATGAACAAACGCGACTGTTGATAAACCAATGGGTAATCTGTCCGAGACGTCTGTCCTTCACCCGAAGTTATTAGACCCGGGAAATTTACTCCATCAACCAGAGCAGCATGACTTCCCTTTTGTTATAATGAGATGCCATGAAGAGCTGGCTGCCATAAGGTAAAGTAAGCTATACCTGACGGTAGGAAGCCTCTATGTGACAACGACGACTGTTGAAAACTGTAAAGCGGCCTACAGCCGGCTGCATGAGGGGTGATGTAAACTGTACCATGATGGTAAAAAACCTCCTTTTGACATCAAATACATTATCCATTGTATTCCAACACCGGTTGTCAATAGGTTTATGTAAGCTATACCAAAGGTAAGAAGCCTCTACTGACAACTTCAGCTTAAGAAAGCCTGCTATTGGAGGGTGATGTAAGCTATACCCGAAGGCAAGAAGCCTCCTCCAATCAGCCAATGTTGAATAGGGCCGGCTACCGATGGTATTATGTAAGCTATACCTTATGGTAAGAAGCATCCATTCGACAGCCGCGACTAGTAATTGTACTAGCCGGCTGCGTGAAGGGCTTATGTAAGCTATACCCGAGGGCAAGAAGCCTCCTTCCGCAACTATTTTTGGCGTAAATGCCGGTTGTTAGGGTGAGATAAGCGAACCCGTCGGTAAGAATCCCTCTTTGACAACCGCGGTTAATAAGTAACCGGAAGTGGCATAAAGCCGACCATTAGGGTGAGATAAGCGATACCCGTCGGTAAGAAGCCCCCTTCAATGGCCGTAGTTGATAAGCAACTGGAATTTGATGTACACGATGTTGCCTTAGGGGAATTTTTTAAGCTATACCAAAGGTAGGAAGCCTCCATCAACAACAGCGCTTAATGTACTCAAACTAGGCATAAAGCCAATTGCGCATCTTACCAGTTCAGGGTCTCTAAAGCGAGATTGGCCATCAACTCTGTGAGCTGGCTCTGGGTCTCTAAGGCGAGATTGACTGATAAGAGCTTAACTTTCAACTTACAACAGTTTAGGGTCTCTAAAGCGAGATTGACTGGTAAGAGTAACATCAGTTCAGGGTCTCTAAGGCGAGATTGGCCGTCAACTCTGTGAACCGGCTTAGGGTCTCTAAAGCGAGATTGACTGGAATACTTTCAACATGTCACCTTAATTGGTTCAGGGTCTCCAAAGGAGATTAACCGGCAAGACCTTGGCGGGTTAAAGAACCACAGGAACCGCAAATTTGCTGGTAGTGAAGAATTTCATCCTGATATCATAAAAATACCCATAATAGCCGGGTCTCCAATCTTTGGTAGTAGTACTACTCTATGATATGCATAATGATAATGGATCTGCATCATCTCTTAAGTATAGTATGGCCGCAAGTGTGCCACGTTCCATGGCCGTAAAGTCTCCTGACCCGCCGTGTCCGACTCATCACGAATATCGATGAGATAGTATGACCCATTGTTAAGGTTTCTGCTAACGACAAAGGGCCCTTCCCACGGCGGAGAGAGTTTATGCATCCCAGTTGTATCTTGAATAAGCCGGAGCACCAGGTCACCTTCCTGGAACGTCCGGGTCTTCACCCTGCGGCTATGATAGCGTCGCAGGTCTTGCTGGTAAATTGCTGATCTGGTCGCTGCTAACTCTCGTGCTTCGTCCAACGCATCTAACGCATCTTGATGTGCCAGCTCATTGTCCGTCTCAACATAAGCCACCACCCTTGGTGAATCATGCCGGATGTCACTGGGTAGAACCGCCTCAGCCCTGTAGACCATGAAAAAAGGTGTAAAACATGTAGACCTGTTAGCTGTAGTCCGGATGCTCCATAAGACGGAAGGCAAATCATCAACCCAACACCCGGCTGTCCGTTTCAAAGGGACCATGAGCCGGGGTTTAACCCCTCGCAGGATTTCCTGATTAGCCCGCTCAGCCTGGCCATTGGATTGTGGATGTGCCAGGGCTGAAACATCAAGCCGGATATGCTCCTTCTCACCGAACACCTTCATAGCCCCCTTGGACAAATTTGTACCATTATCAGTGATAATACTGTGTGGATAGCCAAAATGATAGATCAATTTCCTGACAAACTCAACCGCTGTAGCTGCATCACACTTGCTTACTGGCTCAGCCTCAACCCACTTGGTAAACTTATCAACCGCCACCAAGAGGTGCGTTTTCTTATCTTTGGACCTCTTGAAGGGTCCTACCATATCAAGCCCCCAGACCGCAAACGGCCAAGTGATAGGTATCATTCTCAACTCTTGAGCCGGAACATCAGCACGTCAGCCAAATTTCTGACAAGCGTCACACTTACGAACTAGATCCTCTGCATCCTTGTGAGCCGTCAACCAGAAAAATCCATGCCGAAAAGCTTTAGCCTCTAAAGATCTTGACCCGGCATGATGTCCACAATCGCCAGCATTTATTTCATTTAAGATCTGCTGGCCCTCTTCTAGTTACACACAGCGTTGGAAGACACCTATCACACTGCATTTGTGTAACTCACCGTTGATAATTGTCATGGATTTAGAACGGCGGATGATGTCCCGAGCCCGGCTCTCATCATCCGGCAACTCGCCGCACGTCAAGTATGCTAAATAAGGAGTAGTCCAATCCAGTAGTCCAATCATTTATGAAATCCACCAATGCCTGAGACTTAATTGATGTACGAGGGGTGTAACTGATGGTAAGAGGCCCCAACTCTAAAGCCCACTTGGCAATCCTTCCTGTAGCCTCTCTGTTCTGAATAATATCCCCCAACGGGGCAGAGTTTACTACAATTATTGGATGGCCCAAAAAGTAGTGCTTCAGCTTACGATTAGCCATAAAGACCCCGTATACAAGCTTCTGCCAATGCGGATATCGCTGCTTGGACTCAGCCAAGACCTCACTGATGTAGTAAACAGGCCTCTGAACGGGATACTCTTTCCCTGCTTCCTTACGTTCCACAACAATCGCCACACTGACCGCCCGGCTGTTAGCTGCTATATATAGGAGTAGCGGCTCTTTTTCAGCCAGAGGCTAATACTGGTGGCTCAGTCAATTGCTTCTTAAGAGCTTCCAGCGCCTCTGCGGCTGCCTTGCTCCACTTAAACTTGTCCGTCTTCTTCATCATCTGATACAAGGGGATGGCTTTCTCCCCAAGCCGGCTTATGAACCGGCTCAGCGCCGCAATCCGGCCTGCAATACGCTGAACGTCATTGATACATGTCGGCTCTCACAAAGAGGTGATAGCCTTGATTTTATCCACGTTAGCCTCGATGCCACGCTCAGAAACCAAGAACCCCAAAAGCTTTCCTGCAGGGACACCAAAGACACATTTTGCCGGGTTAAGCATCATTTTGTACACCCGGAGATTGTCCAAAGTTTCCTTCAGGTCTTCCAAGAGGGTTTATTTCTTCCTAGACTTCACCACTATGTCATCCACATAAGCATGAACATTACGACCAATCTGGCTGTGGAGACAGTTCTGCACACACCGCTGGTAAGTCGCCTGGGCACTCTTGAGCCCAAAAGGCATGGAGACATAGCAGAACGCCCCGAAAGGTGTGATAAACAATGTCTTCTCCTGGTCCTTGACTACCATTTTGATCTGATGATACCCTGAGTATGCATCCAAAAAACACAAATTCTCACAACCGGCTGTCGCATCAATGATCTGATCAATGCGAGGGAGTGCGAAGGGATCAGCCGGACAAGCCTTATTGAGATCCGTGTAATCCATGCACATACGCCACGTACTATTCTTTTTAAGCACCAATACTGGATTAGCCAACCATTCCGGGTGAAAAACTTCAACTATGAACCCAGCGGCTAAGAGCCGGGCAACCTCTTCCCCAATAGCCTTGCGCCTCTCCTCATTGAACCGCCACAGGAACTGCCTGATCGGCTTAAACTTGGGATTCAGATTGAGATTGTGCTCAGTGAACTCTCTCGGTACACCCGGCATGTCAGAAGGTTTCCATGCAAAGATGTCCCGATTCTCACGGATGAATTCGATGAGCGCGCTTTCCTATTTGGGATCCATGTGAGCCCCAATGGTGAACTGCTTGGATGAGTCGCCCGGAGAGAAGTCCACTGTTTTAGTATCATCCGCTGAAAACTTGAGTGGCGGCCCTGCCTCTGTATTTGGTTTCTTCAACGGGGTCATGTCCTCCGGGTCAACGTTGTCCTTATAGAACTTCAGCTCCTTTTGTGCACAGCTAGCCTCAGCATAAGCCGCATCACCTTCCTCGCACTCAAGAGCCGGTTTTCGATTGCCATGAATCGTAATCGTGCCATTTAGGCTGGGCATCTTAAGCTGCAAATAAACATAACAAGGCCTAGCCATGAACTTGGCGTAAGCCGGCCGCCCAAACAATGCATTATAAGGGCTCTTGATCTTGACCACCTCGAACCATAAGGTCTCCACCCTGTAATTATACTCATCGCCGAAAGCCACCTCCAAAGAGATTTTTCCCACTGGGTATGCCGACTTACCAGGCACCATGCCATGAAACACAGTGGAAGAAGTTTTGAGATCTTTGTCTAGCAACTTCATCCGCCGGAAGGTGTCATAATACAAGATGTTGATACTGCTACCTCCGTCCATGAGCACTTTGTTTACTCCATAACCATGTATCTGAGGGGCCACCACCAGAGCAAGCCGGCCCGGGTCATCCACCCGTGGCGGGTGATCTTGCCTACTCCACGTTATGTCATACTCTGACCATGGCAGGTATCATGGGAGAGCCGGCGCGATCATATTAACCGCTCGCCTCCGTAGCTTCTCATCTCGCTTGCTATTACCAGTAATAAACACATGATACTGCCTCAAACTGAGCTGCTTCAGGTTACTCTGGAATCCAGATTGATTGCGCTGTTGCTGCTGATGCTGCTGCTGCTGGTTATTATGATTGTTGTTGCGAGGATGTTGTTGATGCTGCTGATTATTGTGTTGGTGTTGACCCGGATGACTTGCTCCTGACCCGCCAGCACCAAAGCCGGCACCTGACCCGCCGTTGCCTGAACCGCCAGGCCCTGATCCGCCAGTCGGCCCACCGCCCTGATTATGAGGTGGTTGAAAGTGTTGATTCTTAAATCTATGCATGATAAAAAATCGCCCCATGCATGCGTTGCTGGTTTATCAGGTGTGCTGTGCTCTGGGCAGGGTTTCCTAAGCACCGCTTCCAAATTGAAAGGGGGCCTGTTATCCCGCTGGTATGGCTTGTAACGCCCGTTCCCCTTAGGAACATTCGGCCCTGTGTTAGCATTTGCCACCAGCTCTGACCCGCCACCAGTGTTCCTCTGTCTGCTTTGATTCCCATAGTTCCCAAAACTCTTGCCTTGGTTGTTCTTCTTTCCCTGATTCAACTTCTCCTCATCCGAACCCGGATCTTTGGTGTTGTCTGAGTCAGCGTACTTCGTTAGAGCCGTCATGAGCTCTCTCATGTCTTGACACATACGTTTAAGCCGGCCAAGCTTCTGCTTTAGCGGAACAAAAAGGCAATTCTTCTACAAAATGAGCACCGCTTGAGCCGCCGTGATCTGTTCCGACGAGTGAATAACGGTCGACACCCGCCGAGCCCAATGATGAGCCGATTCATTCTCCTGCTGAACGCAATGATCCAAATCCACAATGGTCATAGGCTGCTGGCAAGTCCCTTGGAAATTTTTCATGAACCTTGCCCTTAATTCGGCCCAAGAGCTTATAGTGTTGGGTGGTAAGCCCTTTAACCATGTGCGAGCCGGACCCACGAGCATCATGATAAAATATTTTGCAAAAACAGCCTCACTGACGTCTAGCATCTCCATAGCTAGCCCATACCTCTCGACCCAAGCCTCGGGAGGGAGATCTGCCGTGTAATTTGGAACCCTCCGAGGCCCCTTGAAATCCTTAGGCAACCTCTCGCTCCATAGAGCCGGAGCTAAGCATGGAACTCCCGCGGCTCTGGTGCTACCAACCGCTCCGACCTCTGTCAACACTGAGGGCCCAAGACCCGGGGGAACTATTGCTGCCTCTTTTTCTCTCCTGTTTCTTGCCCGGTCCACTAGGGCCGGCGCGTCTAGTGCCGTGCGTCCCCTTTGCCCATGATGCGGGCCACTGCTTGAAACCGCCGGTGACTCATAGCGCCGGCTGAAACTTTGACTATGGAGAGGGGTGGAGTGGATCCGGCTCCGGCTGTGAGTATATTTCTCTTGTTGAGTGACGAACATCTGTAAATATCCGATAGCGTTCCTCACCTCCTCAGCAAAGGGTGCCTCATCTGGGATAGGAATCATTCCAAGCTGGGTGGCTGCTGCTACCATGTTCTCGGCCGGGTTAGAATAATGACCCGCCGGTGTCGTAAACCCTCCGGGTGGGGCCATGTGAGCCGCTGCTCGCCCTTCCCCAGGGGCAGCCGCCGCTCTCCCAAAGCCGGGGGTGTTGAAGAGATTCCTGGCCTCATAGCGCTCTGGCAGACGAGATTGATGCCTCATGCGGTGCACAGCCGCCGCTGAAAACTGTTCCAGTCCCAAACGCAAAAGCGTCAGCCTTGAGCCGTGCTGCCTCTGCCTCCATCTGGGAGTTTAAATCAGTTAGCCTCTGACGCTCCTCGGCCATCCGGCCCTTGATCCTTGAGATCTCTGCTTTACGAGCCACCTGATTATTTGGTGCGACCTATGTAGCTAATAAAGCCTCAAGCTCATCCATCAACTCCACAAGGCCCTGAGCTGGCGGCTGGGGAGGGTTAGCTTCCGACCCGGCCGCCCCTGGCCCTGCCACGAATACCGCCGCGTGAGACGGCTGCTCCGGCTCATCTAATTCACCGTGCTCTGACTCGGGGCGAGTGTCACCGTATCCCCCAAGGCCACCATTGCTGAGCTGGTACACAGATTCAGTTTCCCCACTTGACGACTCATCATCGGAGTGTATGAGAGTCCCTTGAGATCCGGATGCTTCCAGATCCATCCCTTGAGTGAAGCCCACGAAGACATGCTCCTGAACCGGGTTAACACGGGCAGGGCCTACTTACGTGCGGGCTGGAGATGCCGAGCCGGCTCGACGATGTTGGTGCAGTTGTCCGGCCCGGGTGTAGATCCGTCGATCTTCCCGATGAACACCTGGATCCCGCCGAACGGAACCCTGAAATCATACTCCACGGAAGCAGCATCAAGCCCCCAGCCGGCGTCGTCGATGTAGAGCCGGCCGCGGCGGCTCTTGCTCATCCTCCCAACTACGTATCCTTCAAACTCAACACCACCGAACGCGTGCCCCACGGTGGGCGCCAACTGTCGTGGTTTTGTCACGACAGATGTCCGGGTTACTATACTTGGGTTCGGAGCCATCGCCATGGTAGTGGACTCAAAGGGGTTGATCGAGACGAAGGACACGAGTTTACCCAGGTTTGGCCCCTCAAGTCGAGGTAAAAGCCTACGTCCTGCTTGTGTTGTTATTGCTTGTTGTATCGATTACAAGGGGCTAGAAGCTTGACCTAGTTTTCGATCACCTGCCTCTAAGCCGCCCCGACTCTGCCTTTATATAAGAGGTCAGAACCGTCGGGTC
This sequence comes from Hordeum marinum, assembly GCA_022496015.1. Taxonomy (NCBI): domain Eukaryota; kingdom Viridiplantae; phylum Streptophyta; class Magnoliopsida; order Poales; family Poaceae; genus Hordeum; species Hordeum marinum. The sequence continues at coordinate 145,834,446 of CM039678.1, forward strand.
TTACAATTGTACAGTCGGATCATTGTACATCTCTAAATCTATCTCTATCTTACTAGCCAAGACCATCCTTTGGAAGGTCTTGCGCATCCGGGTCTCTGTCGTCCGGCCCACATCAAGTGCCACCAATCATCTTGGGCCTCCAGCTGATACATGTCTTCGTGGGCCGGCTCATAACCAGTGCTATCCATCGGAACCTTCCAACCGGGTAATATCACGGGGTTATATCCCCAACAGCTACCGTTACCGTTACTTCCATACTACCTTGCTACTGAATACTTTGCTGCAGATATTAAGTCTTATAGGTGTGGTTGAATTGACAACTCAGGTGCGGATACTCGAGAATATTCTTTGGCTCCCCTTGTGTCGAATTAATAAATTTGGGTTGAATACTCTACCCTCGAAAACTGTTGCGATCCCCTATACTTGTGGGTTATCAAGACCTTTTTCTATGGTCGTCGCCGGGGAGCATAGCTTTATTCTCCGAGTCACTTGAGATTTATATCTTTTGATCACTATGAAGAATCTGAAAGATCCAAAAACCAAGATCTATCCCTCTACTACAAGGGGAGGTAAGGAACTGCCATCTAGCTCTGCACTTGATTCAGCTTCTGTTACGAGTACGTTTGTGACACTACCACCTGCTAGTAATTTTGATATGTCGCATGTAATTTATGATGCCACTTCTGCTACGTATGATTCTTATGATGATACTTTGCTTGATAATACTGTGCCACTAGGTGAATTTCTTGATGAACAAATTGCTAGAGCCAATGCTGAAAATTATGTTACTTCTGAAACTGATGAAATTGTTGACACTGAACACTTCGAGACACCTTCTAGACCCTCTCCTAGATATGAATTTCCTGATATTCCCGAGGGTTATCTTATGTAAGGAGAGGTAGCTAGAGACTTTCTTGCTTATAAGGCTAGAGATGATCTTAAAAAATTACTATGCAAGTGGAAAGAAAAATCTTTGAATGCTAGAATGAAATATGATCCTAAGTTTGCTACTTCACCTATCTTTGTTATTGATAAGGATAATGAATTATCCGTTGATCCTGAGTTAATAACTTTGGTTGAATCTGATCCTTTCCATGGCTATGAATCTGAAACTATTGTGGCACATCTCACTAAATTGAATGATATTGCCACCCTATTTACTCAGGAGGAAAAAAATCATTATTAATATATCCTTAAGTTGTTTTCTTTCTCATTAAAGGGTGATGCTAAGATATGGTTTAACGCTCTTGCTCCTAGTTGTGTGCGTAGTCCCCAGGATATCATATATCACTTCTCTGAAAAATATTTTCCTGTCCATAAGAAACAACCTGCCTTGCAGGAAATATTTAACTTTGTGCAAATTGAAGAACAGAGTCTCCCACAATCTTAGGGGAGGCTTCTCCAATTACTAAATTCTTTGCCTGATCGTCCTCTCAAGAAAAATGAAATACTTGATATCTTTTATAATGGACAAACCGATGCTTCTAGGGACCACCTAGATAGGTGTGTTGGTTGTGTTTTCCGGGAACGATTGAATAATATATTGAGCAATAATAATGATTGGCCCGAACCACCTCTGAAGCCAACTCCGAAGAAAAGAGGCATTCTATTTCTCAGTCCCGAAGATATGCAAGAGGCAAAGAAATCTATGAAAGAAAAAGGTATTAAAGCTGAAGATGTTAAGAATCTACCACCTATTGAAGAAATACATGGTCTTGATAACCCGACATAGGTAGTAGAGGTAAATTCTCTTCGTAGATTTGATGAAAGCGTTATTCCTTATAATAAGTATGCTATCCAATACTTGGATGAATTTGATAAAAATTATGTTAAGCAAGAAAATTTTAATGCTTATGTTAGTAGACAATTGAAACATAATGCTTTCATGCTTGATCGCTTGGGTCATTATACGAGTAGAATTATCAATGATCTTAAAGTGATTAGTAAACATGCTTCCATGGTAACTAGTCAAGTAGAACAAGTACTTAAGGCACAAAATGATTTGCTTAATGAGATGAATAGTAAGAGCAATGATCATTCTATTAAAGTTGTGACTAGAGGTGGAAGAATGACTCAGGAACCTTTGTATCCTGAGGGCCACCCTAAGAGAATTGAGCAAGATTCTCAAAGGATAATATTGATGTACCTAGTCGTTCTAGTAATAAGAGGAATAAGGATGATGATAGAACTTTGCATGCTGCTAGTAAACCTGTTATAGATACACCTAAAAACCCAAATGATATCCCTGTTTCTGATGTCAAGACACAATCTGGTGATGAACATGAGCCTAGTGATAATATTAATGATGATGTTCAAGTTGATACTCAACCTAGTAATGATAATGATGTGGAGATTGAACCTGATGTTTATTTTGATAACCCATAATCTAAGAATAAAAGATATGACACAAGAGATTTTATTGCTAGGAAGCATGGTAAAGAAAGAGAACCATGGGTTCAGAAACCCATGCCCTTTCCTCCTAAACAATCCAATAATAAGGATGAAGAGGATTTTGAGCGCTTTGTTGAAATGCTTAGACCTGTCTTTTTGCGTATGCGCTTGACTGATATTCCAAAAACGTCTCCTTATGCTAAGTATATGAAAGATATTGTGACTAATAAAACAAGGATACCGGAAGCTGAGATTCTACCATGATTGATAATTATACTTTTAAGGGTGGAGTACTAAAGAAATTAGGAGATCCAGGAATACCAACTATACCATGTGATGACCCACAAGTATAGGGAATCTATCGTAGTCCTTTCGATAAGTAGGAGTGTCAAAACCAAGGAGGATCAGAAGGAAATCACAAGTGATTTCCAGTAAGGTATTCTCTGCAAGCACTGAAATTATCGGTAACAGATAGTTCTGTGATAAGACTATTTGTAACAAGTAACAAGTAACAAGTGTAACAAAGGTGCAACAAGGTAGCCCAATCCTTTTCGTAGCAAAGGACAGGCCTGGACGAACTCTAATATAAAGAAAAGCAATCTCGAGGACACATGTGAATTTCTGTCAAGCTAGTTTTCATCATGCTCATTTGATTCGCGTTCGTTACTTTGATAATTTGATATGTGGGTGGACCGGTGCTTGGGTGCTGCCCTTACTTGGACAAGCCTCCCACTTATGATTAACCCCCCCTCTCAAGCATCCGCAACTACGGAAGAAGAATTAAGATAAATCTAACCATAGCATGAAACGTGTGGATCCAAATCAGCCCCTTACGAAGCAACACATAAACTAGGGTTTAAGCTTCTGTCAGTCTAGCAACCCATCATCTACTTGTTACTTACCAATGCCTTCCCCTAGGCCCAAATAATGGTTAAGTGTTATGTAGTTGACGTTCACATAACACCACTAGAGGAGAGACAACATACATCTCATCAAAATAGCAAACTAATACCAAATTAACATGATTACTTATAACAAGACTTAGCCCATGTCCTCAGGAACAAACATAACTACTCACGAAGCATTATCATGTTCAAGATCATAGGAGTATTAATTATCATTAAGGATCTGAACATATGATCTTCCACCAAGTAAACCAACTAGCATCAACTACACGGAGTAATCAACACTACTAGCAACCCACACGTACCAATCTGAGGTGTTGAGACAAAGATCAGATACAAGAGAGGAACTAGGTTTGGAGAGGAGATGGTGTTGGTGAATATGTTGATGGAGATTGATCCCCTCTCAATGAGAGGATCATTGGTGATGATGATGGCTTCGATTTCCCCCTCCGGGAGGAAAGTTTCCCCGGCAGAACAGCCCTGCCGGAGCTCTAGATTGGATCTAGCCAAGTTCCGCCTCGAGATGGCTGCGCTTCATCCCGAAAGCTCTATTCTTATTTTTTTCAGGTAAAAACCCTCCATATAGCAGAAGATGGGAACCAAGGAGCCCCAGGGCCCCCACAAGCCTGCTAGGCGTGGCCAGGGGATGGTCGCGCCTAGCAGGCTTGTGGCCTGCACGTGCCCCCCTCTGGTTGATTCTTGCGCCAGCATTTTTTATTAAATCCAAAAAGATTCTCCGTAAATGTTTAGGACTTTTGGAGTTGTGTAGAATAGGTATCTCCGATTTCCTTCTTTTCCAGTCCAGAATTCCAACTGCCGGCATTCTCCCTCTTCATGTAAACCTTGTAAAATAAGAGAGAAAAGGCATAAGTATTGTACCACAACGTATAATAACCACCCATAATGCAATAAATATCAATATAAAATCATGGTGCAAAATGGACATATCACTTCCCCAAGCTTAGACCTCGCTTTTCGTCAAGCGAAAGGTGAGATCGATGAATATGTCCACATGTTGAGAGATAGAGGTGTCGAGAAAATAAAATACGGACATGAGGGCATCATGACGAACTTTAGAACAACAATACTCATTGTATGATATTATTTATACTAGAGTAACAATTCATTCACAAGATAAAGTATGAACCAAGAACTCTATTGATAACCAACAAACTACGATCTCAGTCATTGAAGCAATTGACAATTTATCATAATATCGGGAAGTATCAATATAAGAGCTTGTAAAGAAAATCTAGATACTGAATCATATTTTGGTTTTTCACAATTGCTAGCACTCATGCGATACCCACGAGATCAAAGCTTCAATCGAACACAGAGGAAGATAGGGACTTATAGTATTGCCTCCTAACTATTCACCTCAATGGTGATGTCAACAATAATAACTCATGATCACCCACATCCGAGTGGATATATAAGTCTAGATCGTTCCCCAACACATAATGCTTGCCAAGAGAGATGAAATATAGGAATTGATGAAGACCACCATGACTCTTCCATAAAGGTAAGTACTAAAAGGTAAAATTAACACATAGGCCCTTCGCAGAGGGAAGCAGTGGTTGTCATGCGCGTTTTGTTTTTGGGTGCACAAACTCTTAGTGCAGAGGAATGCCACATTGTACTGCCCTTTGCGATAGCAACCTTTTTTATGTAGTCTGTCGCTTTTATTTCTTTACTATCACAAGTTTGTACAACGCTTATTTCCCTTACAATAAAAGATCACACATATTTAGGAGCGATTTTATTTCCCTTTCTGCACTGATGACAACTTACTTGAAGGATCTTATTCAATCCATAGGTAGGTATGGTGGACTCTCATGGCAAAACTAGGTTGGGGTGTTTGGATGCACAAGTAGTATCTCTACTTAGTGCGGAGGTTTTGGCTATTACGAGGTGGAAGGAAGCACTACATGTTGGAGGATCTAAAACCATATAACTTCTATCCGCAGGCAAGCAAACATAACCTGTTATGTTGTCTTCCTTGTCCAACATCAACTTCTTGGCATGTAATATTTTAATGAGTGGTCACAATCATATATAAAGGATGTCCAAGATAATATATCTATATGTGAATATCTCTTTCTTTATCACTTCCTTTCAATTGCACCAATGAGCAATTACTATGTTTGTTAACTCCCAACAAATATAAATCAACATACTTTTTATATGTGAAGTCATCACCCCCATAAGAGCATTATGTATACTCTTTGCTTTTGTTCAATTATTCTTTTTTAATTACTTTCAAGAGCATAGTGATCTAGCAAAGCCGTCTCATCAAAACTACTTTTTATTATATAACTCTCGGACTTGCTTACATAAGGGGAGCAAAAGCAAAAACTAAAAGGTAGATCATAATAAAACTTTTATTCAACTATATCAAAACAAAATAAAAAAGAATTGAACTAGGAAAGGTAAGAAAAACGAAAAAGGAAAAAGGTGTGATGTGATACGATACCGGGGCACCTCCCCCGAGCTTGGCACAAGCCAAGGGGAGTTCCCATACCCATGTACTCAGATGTCCTTCTTCGGAGGTGATGGTGGTGGAGTTGTTGATGAAGATGGAAACTTTCTAATTTCCTCTTAAGCATGAAATTTTGTTCCCTTGGGTCATCTACTTCCTGCTCAAGCTTCAATATCCTTTCACATAATTCTTCTTTACTCTCCTGCAGCAAACAAGAAGGAATAAATAGAACTTTGTGTTTTGTTCTTGTGTTTGTGAGGCCTTATTTCCTGAACTCCATGTGCATGTATCCCAGTTGAGGCATAGGAGTCTCCTCTTCATCTGAGCTTTCTTCTCTGTACTTGTCTTATTGTTCCTCCGCCGAGAATATTCCATATGGATCTAGGTCCCCATAGAGCTTGGGATTGGCAAGATAATGCGATATGTAGCTCTCCCCATCAGACTCTTGGGATGAGATCTTGCTCTAAAGCTGCTGCAGAAAGAGGTAATGTCATGATACAAAAGTCGAAACCTTTGGGAGATTATATAATGAATTTTTGCAGACCTAAAGGAGTATATCACAAGAAAACTAAGTCCGAGGGCGCACGGGGTGGTGACAAGCCCCCTAGGCGTAGCCAGGGGGTGGCCGCACCTAGCAGGCTTGTCCCCTCCCCGTGCGTCTTTCGGAATACTTTTTATTTTTCTAATTTTCTAAATATTCCAAAACTGAATAAAATTGCTATTGGGAAACTTTTGGAGTCGGTTTACTTTCCATACCACACACCTATTCCTTTTTCAGAGTCTGGAATGTTCTGGTAAGTCTCCCTAATATGCTCCTTGGGAGTTATGGTATTGATAACATTCGTTTCAGCATTAATGGGAGTACCTGAGATATAATGTTTGATTCTTTGCCTGTTTACCACCTTCGGATTTCTGCCTTCGGCGTTATTGATCTTGATGGAACCGGAGCGATATACTTCCTCGACGATGTATGGTACTTCCCATTTAGAGAGAAGTTTTCCTAAAAAAATTCTTAAACGAGAATTGTATAACAAGACATGGTCACGTACATTGAATTCGCGCCTTTGTATCGTTTTATGATGCCATATCTTAGCTTTCTCTATAAACAGCTTGGCATTCTTATAGGCCTGAGTTCTCCATTCTTCAAGTGAGCTAATGTCAAATAACCTCTTCTCACCAGCAAGTCTGAAATCATAGTTGAGCTCTTTGATTTCCCAATAAGCTTTATGCTCTATATCTAGAGGTAAGTGACATGCTTTACCATAAACCATATTATACGGAGACATACCCATAGGATTCTTGTAAGCGGTTCTATAAGCCCATAATGCATCGTCAAGTTTCTTAGAGCAATTCTTCCTAGATCTATTAACCGTCTTTTGCAAGGTCAATTTAATTTCACTATTTCTTAATTCTTCTTGACCGCTGGACTGAGGATGATAAGGGGATGCAATTCTATGATTAACATTATACTTAGCAAGCAATTTAAGGAAAGCACCATGAATAAAATGTGAACCACCATCAGTCATTAAATATCTGGGGACTCCATATCTAGGGAAAATAACTTCTTTAAGCATCTTAATAGAGGTGTTAGGATCAACACTACTAGTTGGAATAGCTTCTACCCACTTAGTAGCATAATCAACAACAACTAATATATGAGTATAGTCGTTGGATGTTGGAAAAGGTCCCATATAATCCAAAGACCAAACACCAAATTGTTCAATAACAAGATTGTAATTCATAGGCATTTCCTGATGTCTACTAATATTGCCAATTCTTAGACATTCATCACATGACAAGACAAACTTACGAGCATCCTTGAAGAGACTAGGCCAATAAAAACCAGATTGTAATACCTTATGTGCAGTTCTATCTCCAACGTGGTGTCCTCCGTAGGCCTCGGAATGACACTTCTGTAGGATATGTTCCTGTTCATGCTCAGGTACACAATGCAAGATAACACCATCTACTCCTTCTTTATAAAGATGTGGGTCATCCCAGAAGTAATGTCTTAAATCATAGAAGATCTTTTTCTTTTGTTGGTATGTGAAACTAGGCGGTATACATTTAGTGACAATGTAATTAGCATAATCAGCATACCAAGGAGCATTACAAGAAGCATTTATGAGAGCTAATTGTTCATCAGGAAAACAATCATCAATAGGTAGTGGGTCATCAAGAACATTCTCTAACCTAGACAAGTTATCTGCTATGGGGTTATCAGCAACCTTTCTATCAACAATATGCAAATCAAAATTTTCTAGCAGAAGAACCCACCTGATAAGTCTAGGTTTAGCATCTTTCTTTTCCATGAGATATTTAATAGCAGCATGATCAGTGTGAACAGTTACTTTAGAATCAACAATATAGGGTCTAAACTTATCACAAGCGAACTTAACTGCTAAAAAAATCTTTTTCAGTGGTAGCATAGTTTCTTTGAGCACTGTCTAGAGGTTTGCTAGCATAATGAATAACATTTAGTTTCTTATCAACTCTTTGTCCTATAACAACACCAACGACATAATCACTAGCATCACACATAATTTCAAAGGGTAGGTTCCTATTAGGTGGTTGAACAATAGGTGCAGAAATCAAAGCATTCTTGAGAATTTCAAGAGCTTCTACACAATCATCATCAACAACGAATGGAACATCTTTTTGGAAAAGATTAGTGAGAGGCATAGAAATCTTAGAGAAATCTTTAATAAATCTCCTATAGAAACCAACATGACAAAGGAAACTTCTTATACCTCTGATATCCGTAGGACACGACATTTTTTCAATAGCATCAGCTTTAGCCTTATCAACTTTAGCCTTCATTCACCATCAAGTGGCACTTCTCCCAATTCTAGACAAGATTAGTTTCTTCGCATCTCTGCAAAAATCGATCAAGGTTTCTCAAATAATCATCAAAAGAAGTTCCATAAACCGAAAAATCATCCACGAAAACCTCAACAATCCTTTCACAAAAAACAGAGAATATAACAGTCATGCATCTTTGAAAGGTAGCAGGTGCATTGCATAAACCAAATGGCATATGTCTATAAGCAAAGGTACCAAAAGGACAGGTAAAGGCGGTCTTCTCTTGGTCCTCTTTTGACACAGGTATTTGAGAGAAACCAGGATAACCATCTAGAAAGCAGAAATGTGTGTGTTTGGATAATCTTTCTAGCATTTTATCAATAAAAGGTAGAGGGTAATGATATTTTCTAGTAGCTTTATTCAATTTCGTAAAATCAATTACCATTCTATAACCTGTAACAATTCTTTGCGGGATCAATTCAATTTTATCATTAGGAACTATGGTAATACCTCCTTTCATAGGGACATAATGAACGGGACTAACCCTTCTACTATCATCAATTGGATAAATGATACCTACCTCCATAAGCTTTAATATTTCAACCCTTACCACTTCCTTCATTTTAGGATTCAATCGTCGTTGGTGATCAACAACCGGTGTCGGTGCACTAGAGTATTGGGCTCTCTAGTGCCCCTTACTCATGCACGGGCAGTAGTAGCCACCCTGGCAACGAGGCCCGACAAGGAGCTACTAGATACAAGTACAACACAATCAAGACCCCTGGCAAGACCTTTCCAGGGTAGCCATGAAACCCTCATGTAAAGCAAATCCCCAACAAGACCTAACAAGGCGAAGCCTCGGCAAGGCCCCGCCAGCGCAGAGGCCAGGTGTCTCCCCGTCTGGGCATGTGTCGCGGCGTCGACGATGGAGGGGCTAAGCGGTGCTGATGGGATAGGCTCGTATCCCGTCCTGTGGACAATTAGAGATGCCTGACGGTGCATTAAATGTGCCTGTCCTACTCCGTCAGTGTTAGGTATGATACCACTGTAGCTCTATACACCCCGTGTACGCACTGTACGCCACTGTTGGGATCCCCTTTAGAGTATAAAAGGAGGCCCAGGGCGATACGGTAGAGGACTTTTAGAATTTTGGCATTTTGGCTTTTCGACTTTGGACCTTCTAGCTCATACGGGTAGCAGCTGCTCATAGCACTCCTATAGCTAGAACCCTAAGAACACTCACAATACAACCAAGTAGGAGTAGTATTTTACGCATCCTTGCAACCCGAACCTGGGTAAAATCCCTGCGTGTTGTTTATCAGACCAGCTCTTTGTGCGAGCCTGCTCCCCCGCGGAACCGAAAGGGGTCCCTCTGATCCCATAGGTGTTCGTTCCCCATGACATCTTTGCCGCACCAGGTAGGGGCAGAAGAGGTCGTGTGAACCTGTTCTGGTAATCAGCACGCCAGTTCCTTCATACTCGTCATCGCCATGGCCCCCAAGAAGAAGGTCCTGATGGCGGTTGGCCCATCCACCTCTGTTGTCCCTGTAGCTACACAGAAAATCGGTGGCGTAGACGCGGGTGGAGGAGGAGATGAAGGTTCAGAACTTCCGTGGCGCTCCGATGATCAAGGCCAAGCAAGCGGTGACGCCTGCCACGGAGACGCCCATGGCGACAGAAGGAATCCCCACGCCGCCGGGTCCCAAGACAAAGTTGTACCGCCTGCGGGTGGTTCGGTGAACTCCAGGGATGGAAGGGTATCTTCCAGGACGTCCACGCCGGTGCCTATGCTGCGACCTTCCCACGACACATGCGAAGAGCCACGCCACGATGCTCACGGGTCTCAACGTCCCCACGGAAAAGCTCCTGCGCATCACTCCCAAGGTGCGCGGGACTAGCATGCTCGCTAGCATGCTAGTGGGAGTGGCGTGCCATCGTGGGACCGCGGCGGAGCTCCTTCTAACACAGTTAGAAGTCAGAGCACATCGCGTTCCTTGCGTCGTTCGCTGCCGACCACATCGGAAGAAGCAATGGAGCGAGCACAGCTACTCCTAAACTTCCCTCATGCTGCGGAGAAGCTCGACGAATGGAGAGCCACCATTCAGAGCCTCCTCAGCCTCGCAGATAAGTTTCGATCCACCTTGCTGGCTCATGCCAGTTGTGAGAATGCCGGAGGCGGTGCGACCACGGTGCACTCTCCTCCATAGCAACAATGATGATCATTGACTCGATGGACCGACGCTTACGATGGTTACTCGACGGCGTCGTCCGATCCATTGAATCGCCGCGACTAGCATCAAGTTCTTTGGGTGCAAAGCAAGGAAGACGCTCGGACTACGATCGAGCAGCGGCAGGAAGTGCGCCATCAATCTGATAAGCACGCAGGGCCCACTTTAGACAAGCCCATGCCAGGGTATCCTGCCAGCCTACCTTACGAGGTGGGTTGTCCGGCGTTTACCCGTGAGCTGTGGCAAGTCCAGTGGCCCAATTCCCGTTCAAGGCAGAGGTCCCGCAGAAGTATGATGGCAAGACTCACACGTTAGAGTTCTTGAGCATCTACACCATTGCGGTGCAGGCTGCCAGGGCTCGAGACGACAAGATACTCGCCAACTACTTCCCTTTGGTGCTTAAGCCCAACGTCAGGTCATGGTTGATGCACCTGCCGGAAGGATCCATCGCCTCCTGGGAAGACCTGTGCCACGAGTTTGTTGGCGCCTTTACCGGTGGCCACCAATCTCCTGGTCAAGAAAGCGATATGCACATCGTCCCTCAGAAGGAGGGTGAGACCTTGTGCATGTACATACAAAGGTTCAGCCACGTGCAACACAACATACCAGACGTTCATCCTGTTGTTGTTAACAGCGCGTTCCATCAGAACGCGCACAACCGTAGGATGTAGGAAGAGATGGGGATGAACAAGGTCAGGGATGTTACCGAGCTTTATGCTCTGGTAGATAAATGTGCTTGTGCTGAAGAAGGGAGGAGGCTCCCGACAAAGATGCTGGCACAGGGGTCGACTCTGAGGATGAAGACACCTCCACCCCGGCAAAGAAGGGTCGGCGGCATAACAGGAGGCACAAGGGCAAGGCCGTGCTTGCCGTCGAGGGATCAGGAAACCCTAGTATAGCCAAGAAGGGCAAGGTGGATGACCTCGGCAAGGATGTTGCCGTGTGCGCCTCCTGCCAGGCGATGGCGGCTGTCGACAAGCTGGAAGGCTTCGTCAAGCAGTATTGCAAGATCCATCGCACCAAGGGCCACGATGTCCAAGACTGTCGGCAAGTTGAGCAGCTTGCCGAGAAAGAAAAAGCCGAATATGAGAGGCGAGACAAGGAGAAGGGCCAGGATGGTGCCAAGGGATCCGGCAGGAAGTGCATTGGCCGAGGAGGTTGCCACGGCAAGCACAAATAACAAAAAGACCGGCCCGCTCACGGCCGCGACAAGCGAGAAGGTGATATTGATGATGTCGAAGAGGATGACGAGTCCAGCGAGCATGAGTTCCAGAAGGCTACAAAGATGATGTGCATCGAGGGAGGTGCCTCGTCGCATTCCTCTCACTACCAACTTAAACAGTGGGTGCACGAGGATAACGCGGCGGCGCCCTCTATCGGTACCCAGAAACCCCTGAAGTGGTCCAACACTCCTATCATCTTTGACACTGGGGATCACCCTAATCGCATGACTGCGGTCGGGTGCCTGCCATTGTTGGTTTCGCCAACAGTTCGCAACCTCAAGGTGATGAAGATGTTAGTCGATAGTGGGGCCATCCTGAACCTGATGTCGCGTGATGTCATCAAGAGGCTGCAAATTCCTGATGAAGATCTCGAGCCAACTGGCGCTTTCCAAGGGGTCAATTTAGGGAGAACTCAACCGAAGGGCAAGATCGCGCTTCTGGTGATGTTTGGCAGTGATATAAATTTCAGAACAGAGAAGGTCGTTTTTGACGTCGTCAAGATCTCATTGCCATACAACGGTATCCTTGGTCGCCCAGCGTTGGCCAAGTTCATAGTAGCCACCCACTTCGCTTACAACATGCTGAAGATGCCCGGGCCGATGAGCGTCATCACGATCAACTCCGACAAGAAATGCGCACTTATCTGCGCCGACCAACTCTACTGCTAGGCAGTCGCAACACCTGCCACTGAAGCTCCCGGGGGGAAGAAGACCGGCAAGGCCTTTGGCGCACATTTTGGCAAGCACTCCTCCTCGGGGTGCTACGCTCCCATTGACGATGTGCCAGAGAGGTCCCCCAGCAAGAGCAAGAAGTCCAAGGCAGCTCCACCAGAGACCAACAACGTGCTCACCAAGGAGGATGCTACGGGAGGAACTTTCACCATAAGTTCCACCCTTGACGACAAATAGGAAAGCGCGCTCATCGCCTTCCTGCAGGCGAATGTCGATGTGTTTGCATGGCAACCATCTGATATCCCTGGTGTTACCAGGAAGGTGATTGAGAACCACCTTGCCGTCTGCCCACACACGCGGCCTGTCAAGCAGAAGGTCCGGAAGCAAGCTTTGGAGCGGTAACAGTTTATTGCCGAAGAGATCAAGAAATTAGAAGCGGCTGGCTTGATCAGAGGAGTAATTCATCCAACGTGGTTAGCCAATCCGGTGGTAGTGTGCAAGGCGAATGGAAAATGGAGGTTGTGCATTGACTTCACAGACATCAACAAAGCCTGGCCCAAAGATCCTTTACCTTTGCCGCGCATCGACCAGATTGTGGACTCCACTGCAGGTTGCGACTTGTTGTCTTTCCTTGACGCCTATTCAGGCTATCATCAGATTTTTATGGCCAAGGAAGATGAGGAGAAGACCGCATTTTTCACCCCATGTGGTACATATTGCTTTTTGCGTATGCCTTTCGGGTTAAAAATTGCTGGTTCTATATTTGCAAGAGTTGTCCAGATTGCCTTTGGGCCCCAGCTACATAGAAATATGGAGGCTTATCTGGATGACATATTGGTCAAAACCAAGGACTAGGCTACGCTCATATCAAACCTAGAAGAAACATTTGCAAACCTGCGCAAGATCAACATGAAGATGAGCCCTCAGAAGTGTGTGTTCGTCGTCCCATCCGACAAGCTTGTCAGGTTCTTTGTATCTCAACGTGGAATTGAAGCAAATCTCGACAAGATCAAAGCAATTTAGCAAATTGAAGCACCAAGACGTGTCAAGGATGTGCATCGTCTTGCCAGCTGAGTTGCTGCTTTGAGTAGGTTCATCTCAAAATCTCCTAAGCGCGCCCTCCCCTTTTTCAAAATTTTGAAGAAGGCAGGTCCGATGAAATGGACTCCGGAAGTGGAGGCAGCGTAGCAGGATTTGAAGTAGTACCTTTCCTCTCCGCCAGTCCTAGTCGCGCCAAAGCCACAAGAGCTGTTGTTGTTGTATCTAGCGGCAACAAATCAAGTGGTGAGTGCTGCACAAGTGGTTGAAAGAGAAGTTGATGAAGAAGTAGCGGCACCGGCAGGGCCGTCAGGCAACAAGCCAGGAAATTCCCCGGCAGGGTCTAGTGCCGGCAAGGAAGGATCTTCGTAGTTGAACGAGACAATCTAAAAGAAGAAGGGGGTGCAACGCCCAGTCTATTTTGTTAGCTCCCTTTTGCAGGGGGCTATGTCAATATATTCTGGCGTGCAAAAGTTGCTCTTCGGCCTCCTTATGGCCTTGAGGAAGCTTCGCCATTAGTTCCAAGCACATGAGATCACCGTCGTCACTCGCTCCCCACTGGAGCGGATCTTGCGAAACCCAGATGCTACCAGCAGGATTGTAGAGTGGGCTTTGGAACTGTCAAGATTTGGTCTCAAGTTTGAAAGTACTTCGACCATCCAGAGCAGAGCCTTGGCGGAGTTCATTGCAAAATGGACCCCAACGCCGGATGAAGAAGTTACAGAGTCAATCCTCCCCGGCAAGGAAGCCGATCAAGAGTGGATCATGTATTTTGATGGGGCTTTCTCGCTGCAAGGCGCCGGTGCGAGAGTGCTTCTTGTTGCACCCACCGGAGAGCACCTCAAATATGTGATTCAGATGCATTTTCCTTAGGAGATATCAATGAATAGTATTGCTAAGTACGAAGGGCTTCTTGCTGGTCTTAGGATCACGACAGACCTAGGGATCAAGAAACTTATTGTTAGGGGTGATTCTCAGCTTGTCGTCAGGCAAGTGAACAAGGATTATCAGAGTCCGTTGATGGAAGCTTATGTAGATGAAGTGAGTAAGTTGGAAGATCATTTTGACGACCTGCAAATGGAGCACGTTCCGCGTACAGAGAACAGCGTTGCCGATGGCCTGTCGAAGTGTGTTGCCCTTAAGTTGCCTATGGAACCAGAAACTTTCGTGCTCCGACTGACTCAACCCTTCGTGACACCATCAACTGGACAAGAGAAACGAAGGAAGTTGAGTTGCGGCAAGTATTTCCCGGCAGAGCTCCCAGAAGCCTCCAGTGAAGAGGTTGCCGGGGACAACATCTGGCTTGCCGGTGAGCGTCGTGCTCCGGAGGAGCTTCCAACTCTTGCCGTAGAAGCATGCACTCCTGCCAGGCTTCCCGGGAGGCAGCAGGCTCCGGCGGGGCCTCAGGCCCTTGCCGTTGAGACAAATGCTTCCCCGACAGAGGATATGCCTTTAGTCCTTGTTGTCGAGCCCCAGGCTCCAGCATTGGCACAACACATCGTTCGTTTCCTTCAAACAGGAGAACTCCCTGAGGAACAAAAGGAAGCAGAGAAAGTACCCCGCCTGTCTAATATATACCAGTTCGTAGACAACGTCCTGTGCAGAAAGAGACCAAATGGCGTGAAACTCAAGTGCATTTCTCGGGAGGATGGACTCAAGCTATTGGCAGAGATACATGGAGGCATATGTGGCTCCCACATAGGATCAAGAGCACTTGCCGGAAAGGCATTCCGGCAAGGTTTCTTTTTGCCCACTGCCCTCCAGAATGAAACTGCATTAGTAACCAAGTGTGAAGCATGCCAGTTTCATTTGAAGAAATTACATCAACTAGCCCAAGCCCTTCAAACAATCCCTCTCTCTTGGCCATTTTCGGTCTGGGGGATTAACATCTTGGGCCTCTTCCCTGCATTGCCGGGGGCTTTGAGTACTTGTACGTTGCAATCGACAAGTTCACAAAGTGGCCGAAAGTGGAAGCAGTGAGGAAGGTGACATCACAGTCAGCCGTCAAGTTCTTCAAAGGACTAGTCTGCTGCCTTGGTGTTCCCAACAGTATCATCGCTGATAATGGCGTGTTGCGTGCTCTTAAGACCAAGTGTTGACGTGTTGCGCAGTCTTAAGACCAAGAACTCGAGGCAACGGCCAAGTGGAAAGGGCAAATGCTGAAGTGTTGCATGGTCTTAAGACAAGAACTTTCGACATGTTGTGCAAGTGCGGAAGATGCTGGATTGATGAGTTGTCGGCGGTTCTTTGGTCAATCAGAACAACACCAAATCGAGCCACCGACTAGACACCGTTCTCCCTGGTATACGGGGCAAAAGCAGTTCTCCCCACGGAACACATATACGGGTCACCTCGAGTGCTCGCTTATGATGAGCTTGAGCAAGAGCAGTTGCAGCAAGATGACGCGATGCTCCTTGAGGAAGACCGTCTTCAGGCTGCTATGAGAGCTACACGCTACCAGCAAGCTTTGCGCCGCTATCATAGTTGCAAAGTTAATGCCAGAAGTCTTGAGGAAGGCAACCTCGTTCTTTGGCGAGTTAAGTCCACCAGGAATTACAACAAGTTGACGCCGAAGTGGGAGGGCCCTTATCGGGTAGTATGAGTCACCAGGCCTGGCGCAGTCCGCCTGGAAACCAAAGTTGGAATCCCAGTGAGCAACTCCTAGAATATCGAATATCTTCATAAGTTCTACCCATGAGGTGTGGTTGCTGAGTCTCCCGGCAACCACCTTTTGTACAAGTCTTGCCGCTGAAGCATGTAATCCTTGGTGCAAAGCCAGGCCCTGTGCGTAGTTGAATAAAGCTAAGTGTTCCGCAAATCTTGATCGATTCTCAAGTTTACTTATGTGCATGTTTGTCTGAGATATTCCATTACACTTACTCCCGGCAAGAGCTAACGGACCGCCAAGGTTCCACATCCATATTTTATCTTGTTTCTTTTTCTCAAAGGACAGAAGGTTACCTCGCATGTAGCTTTGCCGGGGGGAATGATGGTATGGATACCTACGAGCGACGTCCAAAAAAATCTTGCCGGAAGGAGTATGACAACGAAAAGATAAGTTGCAAAACCCCAAGTGAATTCTTGCTGTGAAATTATTTTCCTTGGACAATTTTGACTTCTGTATGGGAAACCTGCATGTGTAGGAACCTTGTTGCGATTGGTTGCACCCCTATTCTGTTTCGAGTCCGCTCAATAGTCTGGGTGGCTGCACTGAAAAGACCAGGGTCTCTTGCCGACAACAGCCCCGCCAGCAGGCTACTAAGGTCCCGCACCTAGCGCTCGTGGCAGGGGTGTGCGTGTCGGCAAGTCTCAAACAAGTGTAGGGTGAATGCATACAGAGAGAAATTAAACAAGGAGGATAACATAACAGTTGTTCAAGGCATAACAAGCTATATCACATCGGTGTTGCCGAGATTCTAACATGAGATAAGCTATTCTTGGCATGGATGGCGGCGAGGAGTAAGGCAGCTAATCCCGGCGATCGCCTTCAAATCGCTTGACTTGGCTTACCCTGTCGACGATGGGCGCGAGAAGTTCCTCAAGCGCCCTTGATGTCTATGCCCTTCGTCAAGCGGTCGAGGACGCTGGAGAAGTTGATGCCAGGATTTCTTGTGCGCCACCTTGACGAGCACCTTGCAGAGAACGGCTTGGCAGAACTTGCACGATTCGCTAGCTAGGTAGGATGCCCGGTTGGAGTGAAGCTGCTCCAAGGCTCCAAACATATAGTTGAACAAAATGGTCACCTTGGCACTCTTGGACACTCTTTCATCGGAAGTGTACATGGAGCCTTCCAGGCCCATGGCGGATAGCCGTGTGACAAGCTTCTCCGCGACGTCGACGAGCTTCTTAGTCCAGATTTGTACTCCCTGTACGTAGTCGTTCTGGACGGTAGCAGCACTCTTGACCATCTCCTTCTCATCTTGGAGATCCCTGACCAGCGCCTTCTCGTGGGTCCTGGCGGTCTCGAGAGTCTCGGTCAGCGTAGCCAGCTTCAGGTTTAGGTCGTCAATGGACTCGCTGGCTGAAGAGAGCTGTTTCGTCTTGTTGGATATGTTGACCTGCATCTCCATCAAGCTGTCGAGGGCTTTGTCTCTTTCAGACTTGAGTAATGATACCTCCTTGCCGAGATCCTCAAGGTCGGCCAATAGCTTCTTCACCCTCTCCTCCAGCAAGTTCTTGGCGGCCCCTGCAATTTTGGCAGCATCGGTGACCTCCTTCAGCTTGCCGGTGTGATCTGTAGTTAGAGCTTCGGGCGTCTCCTTGTGTTTCCGCTCCAGCTCCCGGGTCCGCCGTGCGACAAGCTCCTCGATCTCCACTTCCTTGCCATGAAATTTTTTGGCAAGCGCCTTCTCGCGAGCTACAAGGTCTTCCTCATAGGCGTCGAGCCTAATACGGCGCTCCGCCAAGCGAGCGTCCTCTGCAACAGCACGTTACTTGGCCTCCTCCTGCACATTCTCGGTGTTGGACTACTGCATGTAGAGTTGGCTCAAGCCTTGGCTCAATTGCACCTGACCAGACTTCAGGTCCTGGGAAGCTTGGGCGAACAATGCCTGAGTTTCTTCGACGCGCTCATGAAATTTGGCCTCAACCGCTTCCATAAATGTTGCCCTGGAGTCCAGTTTCTCCTTTCGAGCGCGGTGAAGCGCTTGGAGCTTCCGGAAGCTGTCGCCCATGGTTTGGAGGAGTTGCTCTTCTTGGGATTTGCTATTGCTGGCATTTGGTTCATCGAAGATCTCGAGCCCGGCGGCAGTAATGATCCCCTCTTCGAAAACTTCCCCTTCAGATGGCACCCCAGTGATTGCCATGCTGGGGATGCTGACAAAGAAATTATCGCCGTCCCTTAGATACTTGCTCGATGGAGGGGTTTCTGATGTGGGGGGCTGGTCATCGACAGCCGCCTTCCCGGCAGCTGGAGACTTCGTGGCCGGCGTAGCACCTGGTGCTCCTGCGGCAGGAATGCCGTCAGTACAGTCACTGGCCCCCTCGCCGGCCTTCTCGACCTCTTTCCGTGCAGCCTTGGTGGCCTCAGCACTAGTGGCCTCGGCGGCAGCATTTTGGCAGCCTCAGCGGCCTCGGTGGCGGCACTCTTGGTGGCCTCCTCAGCAGCGATCCTGTCGGCCTCAGCAGTAGCATCCCTGGCGGTCTCCTTGATGACGGTGTCGACATCCATGCCTTCCATCAAGGGAATGTCTGAAGGCCAAGAAAACAAACCAAGTGAAGCTGAGGTGGAAGTTCAAGAAGACAAAAAAGACGAACATAATAAAGAGTACCTGCACCAACGAAGGTTGTCGGCAAAGACCTGACGGTGCCTGTGCTTGCCAGCTCTCCCTCGTCACGATAAAGCGCATTGGTGGAAGTCCTCGCCACCGAGATCCATCTCTGGGCGGCATAGATGATGGAGGTGGCGTGTCATGGACGACCTCTGATGGTTCTCCTTGTCACCGCCCTCCTCCTGCACATCCGGTGATGTCAGCAGTAAAGAAGCTCACCCCAGCACTTTCCAGTGGGAAGTGGGTAATGGGCTCACGCTAGGGGCTGAGTTGAGGGTTGCGCCGCGGGCTAGCCTCCGAGTTGATGATGGTCGTATGTGGCCCGCCTGAGGCGCTTGTTGGCGGCTCCTCAACTATCGAGGTCCTCGCCCTCTTCGCTACCCTTTGCGCCAGTGTTTTCGTATCCCTGTGGAGGCAAGCCAAGGCAAAGAAAATGAGTAAAGTAAGACCAGAAATTCGAAAGGAAAAAGATATGGAAAGATCCTTACTCCTCATCTTCTTCTCCCGATCTAAGGGCAAAGATGTCGAAGGCGACCTCTTCCATGGTGCCCGTGGGGGGAGGTGGAGGGGTGCTCCTAGATCGCTTGGCCGTGGCAGGTGTAGGCTGCTGATGAGCTTCTTGTGGCCACGTGGCCTTGCCGGCCTCCCCCTTGCCGGGGACTGCGCTGCTCGAAGGAGATTGACGGACCGGAAGGCCAGAGGCGGTGCTCCGAAGGACACGCCTCTTCCTTGTCACAAGAGTCGGGGCCTCCTCGAGCAATTCCTCCTCAGCTGTGTCTTCGGCAGGACAGCCCTAGGCAGATGTGCCGCCTTGCTCCTCGGCGGTCCTGCCCTGCCCGACAAGATTTTTGTCTGAGAGTGTTTCCCCTCCGTTGGTTTCATCTTCCAAGAAGCTAGTGCTGCCGGCCTCTGCGGCAAGATCTGCCTCCTTCGCCCTGCTGGCGATGTATGCCATTTCTTCCTTAGTGGTGTCGCGGATGAGGCCCTCTTCCTTGCGGATGGCCATCTCCACCAAGTTATCAAAGAATTCTTGTGCCTGCTCTATAGACGGTTCAATCCAGGATGCGTCAAGGCTGTGGGCGTCGAACGCCAGCATCATGGCAATGATTCTACCTAAAGCAGAATTGTTGCACAAGGGGACAATGCCTGCCGGCAGCTCATGTACCACATCACTCCTGAACAGTTTCTGGCAGAGAGCTCGGTGCTGCATAATTGTCAAATTGTGGTTCAGCCCAGGGCACAGCCTCATGATGTTCACCGTGTTCCAGAATTCCCAAGTTGGCCTCCCCTTATTCTGCAGGGGAGCAATACGCCGATGAAGGAAATCGGCGCCTATCATCTCTACGGTGAGGCTGGTGTTTCTGAGGTGGTGAATCCTGGTGGTCGCGACTATGAGCTTCCCATCCTCAGGGTCAAGGGCACTCCAGTCGTAGTTGTGCACCGTCTTGATTTGCCGCGGCAAGCAGAAAGGCTAGAATTTCTCCTCCTGAATCTAGCATCATTTGCCTCACCACTCAACCCACCTCTCGAAGTAGGCCTCGTCTGGGTAGACCTCCTTGGTTCCTTGCATGGAATCCAAGCGACGGCACCAGAAAGGGCTCCGCCTAGTTGGATGTGGGGAGTAAATTAGTGGCGGAAAAGAGCAGTGCTAGGGACTACTCCGACAAAGTTTCCACAAAGATGAGCGAAGACTAACGTACACGTCACGTCATTCGGCGTAAAATCCAAGAGTTGGAAGCCGTAAGTGAACATGATGTCGTTGAAGAAATCCAAGAAAGGGGGGCAGAGCCCGTAGTAAAAATAATCGGCCAAGAAATGATATTTATCTAGGTCGCCCCTGGAAGGACCTGGACTCACGCGGGTGGCAGGATGCGCCGTCGTCGCCGTGGCCCACATACACCGTTATCGCTCCTTCAGAGCGCCCACGTCAAGCCCCGGCAGAAAGATGATGTGCTCCTTCCGCATCCTCACTAGCTTGTTCTCTGAGACGGCTTCCGCATCCTTGCCCTTGCTAGCCTTGGATGGCATGGTGTCTATGAGGGGTGGGGGCTGAGGACGGAGAGGGCATGGGGATGAATGGGAGGACCTCTGTTTCGGGCTCGAGGAGGAAGACGACGACGGTTCTCAGATTGGGAAAGACAAGAGGTAAATGAGCAGCACCTCTGTGATTTCCTTTTTTATGGGGAAGGCGCGGGGCAGCCTCCTTTGTGGGCGTGCTGCTGTAACGGCCGTGCCGCGCACGTATCCCTTGTCCCGCATTCAATGGGCATCGTGGAGAGGTATAATAAGCGCAATGATCACAACCGCAAGGCCATGCCACGTGTGCCCATGCACTGTTTGGGTTTAACCCAACAACACCTCACGTCGTGTGTGGCTCAGGCCCGGGGGCTCCTGATGGTGCACTAGAATTTTGCGCTCTCCAGTGCCCCTTACTCCTGCACGGGCAGTAGTAGCCACTCTGGCAACAAGGCCCGGCAGGGAGATGCTATATACAAGTATAGAAGAATCAATACCCCCCGGCAAGACCTTGCCGGGATAGCCATCAAACCCTCAGTAAAAAGAAAAGCCCTGACAAGGTGAAGCCCCAACAAGGCCCGGCCAGCGCACAGGCCAGGTGTCGCCCATCCTGGGCACGTGTCGCGGCGTCGGCGATGGAGGGGGCTAAGCGGTGACGATGGGATGGGCTCCTGTCCCGTCCCGTCAATAGTCAGAGATGCCTGACGGTGCACTAAATGGGCTTGTCCTACTCCGTCAGTGATAGGTATGATAGCACTGTAGCTATGTACACCCCGTGTACTTACTGTACGCCACTGTTGGGATCCCCTTTAGAGTATAAAAGGAGGCCCAGGGAAATACGGTAGAGGACTTTTAGACTTTTGGACTTTTGGCTTTTTGACTTTGGACCTTCTAGCTCATACGAGTAGCAGCTGCTCATAGCGCTCTTGTAGCTAGAACCCTAAGAACACTCACAATACAACCAAGCGGGAGTAGGGTTTTACGCATCCTTGCGGCCCGAACGTGGGTAAAATCCCCGCGTGTTGTTCATCAGACCTGCTCTTTGTGGGATCCTGCTCCCCTGTCGAATTGAAAGGGGTCCCTTCAGTCCCATAGGTGTTTGTTCCCCACGACAGTTGGTTTAGCATCAGGCTCCATTTTAATTTTGTGCTCACATAGAGTGGGACTAATTCCCTTAAGGTCCTCAAGAGTATACCCAATAGCAGCATGGTGCTTCCGCAGAGTTTTCAATAATCTCTGTTCTTCATGCTCTGAAAGGTTCGCACTAATAATAACATGATATATCTTCTTTTCATCAAGAGAAGCATATTTCAGAGTATCTGGTAATTGTTTGAGATCAAACACGGGATCACCCTTGGGTGGAGGAGGACCCCCAAGTATTTCAACACGCAAGTTGTGTTTCAGAATAGGATTTTGATCAAAGAATATCCTATCTATTTCATTCATTTCATTCATATGTATGTCATTTTCATGGTCTAGCAAATATTGCTCCAGAGGATTAGTAGGAGGCATAGCAATAGAGGCAAGACCAATAATTTCATCCTTACTAGAAAATTCTTTATCATGGGGTTGTCTACGAAATTTAGAGAAATTAAACTCATGAGACGTGTTCCCAAAACTTACGGTAATCGTTTCCTTCTCACAATCTATCCTGGCATTAACGATATTCAAGAAGGGTGTACAAAATATAGTGGGACAAAAATCATCTTGTGGCGAACCAAGAACAAGAAAATCAGTACGATATTTTATTTTCCCACACAAGACTTCAACATCTTGATGTCTATTACACAACCTTCTTCTTGTATACTCGTGTTGGGCCTCCAAGCACAGAGTTTTGTAGGACAGTAGCAATTTTCCCTCAAGTGGACGACCTAAGGTTTATCAATCCATGGGAGGTGTAGGATGAAGATGGTCTCCCTCAAACAACCCTGCAACCAAATAACAAAGAGTCTCTTGTGTCCCCAATGCACCCAATACAATGGTAAAGTGTATAGGTGCACTAGTTCGGCAAAGAGATGGTGATACAAGTGTAATATGGATGGTAGATATAGGTTTTTGTAATCTGAAAATATAAAAACAGCAAGGTAACAAATAGTAAACAGAGAGCAAAACTTTGTATAAATGCTTGGAAACAAGGCCTAGCGTCCATACTTTCACTAGTGCAATTTCTATCAACAATATTGGCATAGTTGAATCATATGTAAGTACCGGTCATGCGGCAAAGAGTTCACTCCAAAGTCACAAATAGCGGAGAACTAATGAAGAAATTATTGTAGGGTACGAAACCACCTCAAAGTTTTATTTTCTGATAAATCTTATGAGTTGTCCCTATAGGTGTCACAAATAGCCCTAGAGTTCGTAGTAAAATAACACCTTAAGATACACATCAACCAAAACCCTAATGTCACCTAGATACTCCAATGTCACCACAAGTACCCATGGGCTTGATTATATGATATGCAACACATATTTCAGATTCATCATGTTAAATCCAACATAAAGAACTTCAAAGAGTGCCCCAAAGTTTCTACCGGAAAGTCAAGACGAAAACATGCGCCAACCCCTATGCATAGATTCCCAAGGTCACCGAACCCGCAAGTTGATCACCAAAACAAAGATCAAGTGTATCAATAGAACATCTCATTGTCACCACAGATATCCCATCGCAAGACATACATCAAGTGTTCTCGAATCCTTAAATATTCAATCCGATAAATAAACTTCAAAGGGAAAACTCAATTCATCACAACAAGATAGAGAGGGTGAAACTCCATATGATTCAATCTATATCAACAAAGCTTGCGGTACATCAAGATCGTGCCATCTCAAGAACACGAGAAAGAGAGAGATCAAACACATAGCTACTGGTACATACCCTCATCCCTGAGGGTGAACTACTCCATCCTCGTCATGGAGGGCACCGGGATGATGATGAGGGCCTTCGATGATTGTTTCCCCTTCGACAGGGTGCCAGAATGGGCTCCCGATTGGTTTATTGTGGCTCTGGAGGTTTGCAGCGGCGGAACTCACGATCTAGGTTCTGCATTGGGGTTTTTGTTTTTTTAGGAAATTATGGCGGTGGAAATAAGTCTGGATGGGCCACGAGGGAGTCACAAGCCTGCAGGGTGCAACTAGGGGGGTGGCCGCGCCCCTGAGGCTTGTGACTACCTCGAGGGTCTTCTGGCCTAACTCCGATGCTTCGTGGGTCACTTCTGGTCCCAAAAAATCACCGTAAATTTTTATTCCGTTTGGAGTCCGTTTGATATGCCTTTTCTGTAAAACCCAAAAACAAGGAAAAACAGGAACTGGCACTAGGCTCTAGGTTAATAGGTTAGTCCCAAAAATAATATAAAGTTGTGGTAAAATGATTGTAAAACATCCAAGAATGATAATATAGCAGCATGAAACAAGCAAAAATTATAGATACGCTGGAGACGTATCACATCTCTAATAATCCCATCTGGTGATATAGTGTCTCTATTAGCAAGCTTAATTGTAACATCAATTTCCTCTAACTCAGCTGGTGCAATATCATTCATAATCTCTTTATATAAGGAAAATGGAATTGCACTCACACTAGCACCCATATCACATAAGCCATGATAACAATGATATCCTATTTTAACAAAAACAACAGATGTGCCAACAATGGGTCTATGTTTATCTTTAGCATCAGGTTTAGCAATTCTAGCAGCTTCATCACAAAATTGAATAACATGCCCAGCAATATTATCAACCAAGAGATCCTTAACCATAGCAATACTAGGATCAACTTTAATTTGCTTAGGGAGTATAGGTGTTCTAGCACAGCTCTTACGAACCACAGTTGAAGCTTTAGCATGTTCCTTTATTCTAACAGGAAAAGGTGGTTTCTAAATATAAGCAGTGGGAATAATGGGATCAACATTATAAGTAATAGTTTTCTCTTCAACTTTAATAGGTTCAACTACTTTCACTTCAATGGGAGGATGGTATTTAAACCACTTCTCCTTGAGGAGATCAACATGAGCAGAAAAAGATTCACAAAAGAAGCTACTCTCTCAGAGTCAAGTCCATATTTACTGCTAAATTCACGAAAAGCATCAGTGTCTACGAAGGATTTAACACAATCAAACTTAAGGTTCATACCTAACTCCTTCCCTTCGTCGACTTCCCAATCTTCAGAGTTGTGTTTAATTCTTTCCAGTAAATCCCATTTGAAGTCAATATCTTTCTTCATATAGGAACCAAAAATAATAAATATAATTCCGATCACAATGAACTAGATGCATAGGATAGAACTTCTGACAAAATTCCATTTTCAATCGGTTGTAGCTCCATGATCCAATATCATCACATAACTTCTTCTTGACGTGATCCTCAGGTAGACCTGCAAGCTTAAATAATCCACAAACTTCATCCACATTGATTAGATGCAAATGAGGATGTAGTGTTCCATCTCCTGCATAAGGATTAGCCAGCAGTTTCTCTATCATACCTGAAGGAATTTCATCATAAATATTTTCAGTGGGTTCATTAGGTTGAGGGACAACTCTTTGTGTTTTCGGTCGAGGTGAAGATACCCCGAACAAGCCCCTCAAAGCATTACTTTCCATAGTGACAAGTGACAGTAAATTTCAGCACACTATATAATTTTGTCCTTACCAGATTCCACTTACCAAAAGCTCTTCACTCCCCGGCAATGGTGCCAGAAAAGAGTCTTGATGACCCACAAGTATAGGGGATCTATCTTAGTCCTTCCAATAAGAGTGTCGAACCCAACGAGGAGCAGAAGGAAATGACAAGCGGTTTCCAGTAAGGTATTCTCTACAAGCACTAAAATTATCGGCAATACATAGTTTTGTGATAAGACTATTTGTAATAAGTAACATGTAACAAGTAAAAAGTGTAAAAAAGGTCCAGCAAGGTAGCCCGATCCTTTTTGTAGCAAAGTACATGCCTGGACGAACTCTTTTATAAAGCAAAGCGGTCCCAAGGACACATCAGAATTTCTGTCAAGCTAGTTTTCATCATGCTCATTTGATTCGCGTTCGTTACTTTGATAATTTGATATGTGGGTGGACCTATGCTTGGGTGTTTCCCTTACTTGGACAAGCCTCCGACTTATCATTAACCCCCCTCGCAAGCATCCGCATATCCGAAAGAACAATTAAGATAAATCTAACCATAGCATGAAACGTGTGGATCCAAATCAGCCCCTTACGAAGCAACGCATAAACTAGGGTTTAAGCTTCTGTCACTCTAGCAACCCATCATCTACTTATTACTTCCCAATGCCTTAACCTAGGCCCAAATAATGGTGAAGTGTTATGTAGTCGACGTTCACATAACACCACTAGAGGAGAGACAACATACATCTCATCAAAATAGCAAACTAATACCAAATTAACATGATTACTTATAACAAGACTTACCCCATGTCCTCAGGAACAAACGTAACTACTCATGAAGCATTATCATGTTCAAGCTCATAGGAGTATTAATTATCACTAAGGATGTGAACATATGATCTTCCACCAAGTAATCCAACTAGCATCAACTACAAGGAGTAATCAACACTACTAGCAACCCACAGGTACAAATCTGAGGTGTTGTGGCAAAGATCAGATACAAGAGATGAACTAGGGTTTGAAGAGGAGATGGTGCTGGTGAAGATATTGTTGGAGATTGACCCCCTCTCGATGAGAGGATAGTTGGTGATGACGATGGCTTCGATTTCCCTCTCCGGGAGGGAAGTTTCCCCAACTAAACAGCTCTACCGGAGCTCTAGATTTGTTTTGGCCATGTTCTGCCTCGAGACGGTGACGCTTCATCCCGAAAGCTCTCTTCTTATTTTTTCCACGTCAAAACCCTCCATATAGCAGAAGATGGGCATCAGGGAGCCACAGGGGCCCCACAAGCCTGTTAGGTGGCCATGCCAAGCAGGCTTGTGGCCTGCAGGTGGCCCCCCTCTGGTTGATTCTTGTGCCAGCATCTTTTATTAAATCCAAAAATATTCTTCGTAACTTTCAGGACTTTTGGAGTTGTGTAGAATAGGTATCTCACATTTGCTCCTTTTCCACTCCAGACTTCCAGCTGCCGCCATTCTCCCTCTTCATGTAAACCTTGTAAAATAAGATAGAAAAGGCATAAGTATATTACCATAACTTATAAAAACCGCCCATAATGCAATAAATATCAATATAAAATCATGGTGCAAAATGGATGTATCACCATGCTCTCTAAAAGGGAATTATGTTAAAACTGCTTTATGTGATTTGGGAGCTGGTGTTAGTGTTATGCCTTTCTCTTTATATCGTAGACTTGATTTGAATAAGTTGAAACCTACGGAAGTCTCTTTGCAAATGGTTGATAAATCAACTGCTCTACCTATCGGTATTTGTGAGGATGTATCTATCGTAGTTGCAAATGCTACAACCTTAACGGACTTTGTTATTCTTGATATTCCTGAGGATGATAGTATGTCGATCATCCTTTATAGACCCTTTTTGAATACTGCAGGGGTTGTTATTGATTGCAACAAGGGCAATGTCACTTTTCATATTAATGGTAATGAGCATACGGTACACTTTCCGAAGAAACAACCTCAAGTTCACGGTATTAACTCCATTGAAAAAATTCTGACGATTATTATTGGAGACTTTGAATTCCCTCTTCCTACTGTCAAGAAGAAATATTATATACTTATTGTTGGGGATATGCATATCCCCATTGAGGTAACTTAGTGTTATTCAAAAATTCTTTGTTTTCATGTTATTCAAAAGAAGTTTTTTAATAAGACTTGATCAACCTTATTGATGGATTCCTTTTGATGAGCATGAGTTGGTTACATTTAGAAAGCACAACTTCTTGTACCCAACTTTTACTTTCTGATAGTAAGTTTAAATTAAGTAAAATGCCATTATTTTTCTGTTTTCCCTGTCTCCCGTGCAATAAAAAGTGACCTGAAAATAAAAGTTCTTCAAATGTCCTGAAAATGGAGTATGATTTTTTATGGAATATTTAAAAATATCTGGCACTGAGCACACTTAAGGGGGCTGCACTAGTGGGCCACAAGCCCACAAGGCGCGACCACCCCCTTGGCCGCGCCTAGCAGGCTTGTGGGTCCATCGTGGCCACCTTAACTTATTCTAGCACCCATACACTTCATCTTCCTCCAAAAAGATTCCACCATTGCTCAAACCCGTGTTCTACCTCATTTTGCAGCCATTTTTGATCTCCTTGTGCAAAGCTTCATTCGCAAAACTTTTTTGGGAGATTGTTCTTCGGTATGTGACTCCTCCAAAGGTCCAATTAGTTTTTTTCTAGTGATTTATATATTGAATTTTTTTTGCTACTGAGGTGACCTTGTTCTTGAGTTTGCATGTCAAATTTATATGGCCCCAAGTAGTTTTGATGCATGATATATCATCTAGGCACTTGTGGGAGTAGTTTCTATGAGTTTCGTTGAGTTTTGTTCACCTTTATTTTGGGTCACTAAATTTTTTAGAATTTTTTAGAGAAAGAAATGCTGAGTAGATTATTATGAGGCTCTTCAAGCCGGAGTTCTAAAGAAGATGAAAATGAGATGAGGGAGAAAATCATGTATAATCTTCCTCGCGTCGCAGAAGTTCGACCATGTGAATGGCCATGTGACACATTCTTGAGGGCGGCCAGAATTTATGAAGATTTCTATTATTTGGCCGAGAATGCAGGCATAACCGACTTCCTCAACAATAAGTGTGACTAGCACCTCTTGCTCAGGAATACCTTTGTGCAAAAATTTTACTTTCATTCTAGGGAAGACCCTCCTACAATAGAATTTCACTTATATGATGTGCCTAAGAAAATGAACCTTTATGGTTTTTGCAAAGTTTGCAAAATACCCTATGAGGGCAACATCAGGGAACCACATCCGCGAGACATGGAAGATTTTATTGCCCAGTCACTGTAGGGGAAGAGAGAGGTGTGTGAAAGGCAAGAGTAGCTAGTTTACATTTTCCTGTGCTACGCTATTATTCATTATTTGCAGGAAGATGTTTAGTTGGTCGTTGGGAGAGTGGAAGTCTTAGTGCCCCTGACCTTGCCATTCTGCGCCATGCGTTATTTGTTGATAGAACCTTTAGTCTAGGCGCTATGGTGGCCCAACGGTTGAACACCAATTGTTCGAAGGGGCCCATATTTGGAGGTATCTATGCATCTCGTTTAGCCAAACATTTTGAGATACCCATTAGGCTTAACAAGAAAGATGAGAGGCTGCTATCCTCCAAGTTTTAAGATTATGACCGTATGGTAGCTCACGATGTTTTTAAGAAAAATGATGATAGGAGGCTGCTTTACAACTTAGTTTTTAGCCAGGGTACTTGTGAAATTATTACTCTGTCTACTTCTTCTTTGTTCGATATTCGCTCAGGCAGGTACACCATTATGCTCGGAGACATTTACAGATATTGGGGTTAGACGCAACCCCCGGCTCCAGAGCTGGCACCAGCCCTTGATCCGTACCCAGAGCCAGTTTTTCAGTGGGAGACGCAAGAGTTCGCCAACCAATGGAACACTAAGGACGCTCTTGAGTATCCGAGAGAGAGCTCTTTCCAGCCATGGCCCTAGACCAAAAGCCTAAGCTTGGGGAAGTACGTATTTCTCACCGACTTTACATTCATGTTCACACACTTATTCTTAAGCAGTTGGTGTTCATACTTTTTGATTGTACTATCCATGGTGGTTTATTTCCTTGTTTTGCTTTCTTCTTGTGTGTTTAATTAACTTTGAGAAAAATACAAAAAATTGGTTCTAGCTTTATTTTCTAGTTGCTTAGTTGTAGCATTAAAAAGAAAACCCAAAAATATTTTTCGTTCTTCTTTTGTTTGTTGGGATCTTTCCCGTGTAAATAGTTTTTCTCATTCATGTTTTGATTTTTCTTTATTTGGGTCGTAAGGAGAAGACCACAATGAAAATGTAGAGTGGCTCTCATATACATTATTTTTACCTATTAGAGAGCCCACATTACCTTGTCTTCTCCTTTGAGTTATTGTTTGCAGATTCTAGCTTAGTCCAATGCACGTGCACTCTTATTATTATCCACACCATACAGTCGTGCAAGTGAAAGGCAATAATGACGATATTTGATGAAAAGATTGACATGGAGAAAAGCTAGTATGAACTCGACCTATCTTGCTTTTGTAAATATCATTAGCTCATCATCCCAAATTCAGTTCATTATGTGTGAAACATATTTGCAATGAAAATTAGAGACTATAGTTACCCATGCCATGCTTAATTAGCTAAGAGTGGATAATGGTTTCTTTTGGGTGCCAACATGCATATTAAAATGGTTGTGATATTGTATGATGGGTTGGTATCCTCCTCTGAACCATTCAAGTGGACCGACTTGGCACATGTTCATGCATATAGTTGAAACAAAATCAACATAGCCTCTACGATATTTATGTTCATAGTGATTTATATACTACCCATGCTTGCATTCAATGTTGGTTAGTCTCAAAGCATGTTGATGACTGTGTCGCTCTTTAGTTGGTCGCTCCCTAGTCTTTTGCTAACCTTCACTTGTACTAAGTGGGAATACTTCTTGTGCATCCAATCCCTCAACCCCAAAGTAGTTTCATATGAGTTCACCATACCTACCTATATGCGGTATTTACCTACCGTTCTGAGTAAATTTGCAAGTGCCAAACTCTAAACCTTCAAATAAACATTCTGTTTTGTATGCCCAAATCGCTCATGTGGTGACTCGGGGTTGTCACTATCTTCCATGCTAGGTGGGTTATTCTCACGATATGTGTTGATTCACTATCATTCACGAGAAAGTGGATGGTAATTGGGATGCCCAATTCCATGTTTGAAATAAAAGAAAAATATAATTGAACAAAACTCCCCCAGAACTGTGTTTGTATGGACAGTACCTGTGAATTCGGCCTGGCGTGGAGTGTGACTGATTGGTGGAGGGGGAGTAAAACCTTTATCTTTCTCTTTGGGTACCGCCTATAATGTATCTGTCATGGAAGATGTTGAAAACCTTTTGGCCGTTATGTGAGAAATGGAAGCATACCACTCAAAAAGCATTACTTATCTCTGTTTTAAAAACTCGAGCTCTGGCACCTCTGCAAATCAATGCTTCCCTCTACGAAGGGCCTTTTCATTTACTTTATTGTTGCGTCATCATCTTATTATAAAAGGCAACAGTTAGAGAGCACCACCGTCATTTTTATGCTTTGCTATTAATTGATATTGAATATGAGCATGACTGGATCTCTTTCATCGGGAATTACAATGTCTAGTCAGTCCTTGTTCTTTAGAGGTGCTCTGCATTTATGTTTTGTGGTCTCATAAAGGGCTAGCGAGATACCATTTTTTCATGTTGTATCATGATTGTTTTGAAAAAGTGTTGTCATCCAAGAGTTATTATTATTGCCCGCTAGTTGATTATGTCATTGATATGAGTAAATGTGAGACCTAAATGTTATTGTGAACATGGTTAGTCCATGATCTTTGCTAAAAATCTGAACATCAGTTAGACGTATTTACAACAACAAGATCAAACAGAGTTTGTAAAATTTTTTCTTTATCACTTTCAGTTTATCAAGTGAATTGCTTGAGGACAAGCAATGTGTTAAGCTTGGGGGAGTTGATACGTCTCCATCATATCCACTTTTCCAAACTCTTTTGCCCTTGTTTTGGAAACTAATTTGCATGATTTGAATGGAAATAAATCGGACTGACGTTGTTTTCAGCAGAATTGCCTTGGTGCTATTTCTGTGAAGAAATAAAAGTTCTTGGATTGTCCTGAAAATTTATGGAGAATATTTTTGTATTTAATAAAGAAATACTGGCGCAAGAATCAACCAGAGGGTGGCCACAAGCAGGCCACAAGCCTGCTAGGCGTGACCACCCCCCTAGCCGCGCCTAGCAGGCTCGTGGGGCCCCTGTGGCTCCTTCGACCTCATCTCCAACTCCATATAACCCTATTTGCGGACAAAAAAATTAGAGAGAAGAGTTCATCGCGTTTCACGATACGGAGCCACCGCCACCTCCTGTTCTTCCTCGGGAGACCAGATCTGGAGTCCGTTTTTGGGCTCCGGAGAGGGGAAATCAACGCCATCGTCATCACCAACCATCCTTCATCACCAATTCCATGATGCTCTCCACCGTTCTTGAGTAACCCATCGTAGGCTTGCTGGACGGTGATGGGTTGGATGAGATCTATCATGTAATCGAGTTAGTTTTGTTAGGGTTTGATCCCTAGTATCCACTATGTTCTGAGATTGATGTTGCTATGACTTTGCTATAGTTAATGCTTGTCACTAGGGCCTCAGTGCCATGATTTCAGATCTGAACCTATTATGTTTTCATGAATATAAATGTGTTCTTGATCCTATCTTGCAAGTTGTAGACACCTATTACGAGTTATGATCCGCATCCCCCAAGGTGACAATAACTGGGATTCTTTTCGGTGATTACCGTAGTTTGAGGAGTTCATGTATTGACTAAGTGCTAATGCTTTGGTTCGGTTCTCTACTAAAAGGAGGCCTTAATATCCCTTAGTTTCTATTAGGACCCCCCTTCAACAGGAGGGTAGGACAAAAGATGTCATGGAAGTTCTTTTCCATAAGCATGTATGACTATATATGGAATACATGCCTACATTACATTGATGAATTGGAGCTAGTTATGTGTCACCCTATGTTATAACTGTTGCATGATGAATACCATTCAACATAATTATCCATCACCGATCCATTACCTACGAGCTTTCCACGTATTGATCTTTGCTAAGTTACTTTTCCGTTGCTACTGTTACAATCACTACAAAACTGCTACTGTTACTTTAGCTACTGTTATCGTTACTTCCATACTACTTTGCAACTAATTACTTTGCTGCAGATGTTAAGTCTTAAAGGTGTGGTTGAATTAACAACTCAGTTGCGAATACTCGAGCATATTCTTTGGCTCCCATGGTGTCGAATCAATAAATTTGGGTTGAATACTCTACCATCAAAAACTATTGCGATCCCCTATACTTGTGGGTTATCACCCCCCTCTAGACATACTCTGGATCCTACAAGTGGTATCAAAGCTTTGGTCTCCATTGCATTGGTCTCACAACCTAGGAGAGTATGGAGTCTAGTGAGGGAAATTATCACAGTAGAGGTCCATATTTTGATGGTACAAACTTTGCTAGTTGGAAGCATAAGATGAAAATTCATATCCTTGGTCATAACCCTACCATATGGGTTGTTGTTCATGTTGGATTGCAAGGTGAATTCTTTGGTGACGGAAAAGGAACGGATCGTGAAGCGACTGCGGAAGATTTGAAGATGTTGCGGTACAAAGCTCAAGCATGTGACATTCTATTCAACTTCCTATCCCCAAAAAGTTGAACAAGATTAGCCTTCTTTAGAATGCAAAGGAAATTTGGGATACTTTGGTTGATATGCACAAGGGTACCAAATCTGTCAGGGAATCTAAGTTGGATGTGCTATAAAGTCAACTTGATAAGTTCAATATGAAGGATGGTGAAGGAGTCTCGAAAATATACTCTAGGCTTGCTCTCATCGCAAATGAGATTGCTGGCTTAGGAAGTGAAGAGATGATCGACAAATTCATCATCAAGAAGATCCTTAGAGCCTTGGATGGAAAGTACGACACAGTGTGCACATTGGCCCAAATAATGTGAAACTACAAAGATCTCAAGCCAACGGAAGTCATTGGTAGGATTGTTGCTCATGAGATGTCACTCAAAGACAAAGAAGAGCTCCATAAAAATTCAAGCGGTGCATACAAAGCTTCAAGTAACACTTCGGCTTCGTCAAGTGACAAACTTGTGACCTATGAAGAGATAAGCCTCACGGTAAAGAAATTCAGCAAGTTGTATAAGAATAGAGGCAAAGAGAGAAGCTCCAACTCAAAATTTGAAGAGAAGCGTTCATCTAGTCATGAACGGAATTGTTACAATTGAGGACGGCCCGGACACTACTGCAATGAGTGCACACACACCCCACACAAAAACAGAGAAGAGTCGCCTAGAAGAAAAAGCTCAAGAGATGAGTCACCTCATAGAGAGAGGAGTAGCGATGATCGTTATGAACGAAGACCCTCCCGGAGAAGCAAGGACTCGGAGAAGAAGGACAAGTACACCAAGAGCTACACAATAAGAAGACATCAAGCTCATGTTGGTGAATGGGTTTTTGGATTCGAATCCGACAACCAATCTGAGAGAAGCTATCACTCTAACTCCAACTATAGTCAAGATGAAGGTCTTGCCGGTCTAGCTCTTGTATACTCCAACTATTTTTACATATTTAATTCACCAAATGATGGAAGTGGAAGTTTCTTCATGGCTAAAGGCCCCAAGGTATCACATCCTGAATACATTGACTTTAATAGTGATGAGGATGACTTACTAGGAGATGATGACTTGCTCTTTGATAAAACTAGTAATGTTAGTCAAAATGAACATGACAATAATCATGCTAGTCAAGATAAGTCATATGATGATAAGAAGGAGATTGATTGTCTAACTAAATAACTAAACACTCTTAAGTTAGCTCATGAACTCTAGAATATCATAGAGCTTGTAAGAACTCCTGAGAAGTTACGCTTCGAGAAGCTAAATTTAGAGAAAGAACATGAGTTTCTTGAAGATATCAATGACGATCTTCGAATGAAGAGTTCTTCTTATCTAGCCAAATGACTAGTCTTATCTATCTTTGTTCCGAAAGTTAAACCTAAGCAAGCTAGTAGCATAGGCAAGAAAGGTTATTCATCTAGTAGCAACAATAAAAATGCTAAATCCAATTGCTTCCAGTAGTTCTATTGCTTCCACTAATGATTCTCTTAGACAAGTTACACTTGAGCAAGAAAACAATTTATTCAAAGGAATTATAGAAAAAGGTGTCTACAAAAGTCTTGCGAGGAGTAAACAATTTGAGGAAATTGTATGCAAGCATTGAGGACGCCGGAAAAACCAAGATGTTGGCTACTTCAAAGAAAATGGAGTTGAATGGGAATAAGGTCAAAACCCTAAGCCAAAGTTCATTCCCCAAAAGGAGAAGTATGAACCTACTCTCCTCAAGGGAACAAAATGTCACGATGACCTTCCACCACAAGACCACAAGCTCAAGGGAAAGTACAAGCTTCAAGAAGAGATTGACACATTTGAAGATGAATCCCAAGCCATGGTCAAGTGGGTTCCCAAGGCTACAAGAAGCTCTACTTCAACAAGTGCTACTTCAACTCCAAGGATGCCCATCAAATTGTTGTGGGTCCCAAAGAAGAAGAACTAGAGAAGTTCTTTAAGGGGTGACTCCACCAACAAAATTGACTCCCATTCATTTTTGGCAAAAGCTATTTGCAATCAACTCCAACCTTATGCAATAGTTAAAGGAGGCATACATTCTGTCACATCCCTAGTTAGTTTACCTAGGTCGTCATGTGTGTGCATCATGTTTCCACTTTGTGCATCAACTTGAAATTGGGATTAACAGAAACCCTAACACCTCACTTGAATCAAACCAATTCAATAGTTGTGAAAAACCAACAAATCCAAAATGCCCATAAAAAATGTCCCCTATGTCTGATAAATGAGGACATAAATATATCAGGGGTCATTCTAAATATTTGAATCTATATAGTATTTCAAAAATAAATATTAAAGCTACTCAAAATGCCAAATAAATCATTATAATTATTTCAGTATTCAAAATATTCTGAAACTTTTTGTAGAGGTTTGAAATATTCAAACTAAGCTCTATAAAATATTTGGAGTATTTTGTGCCGAGCATTTGTACCTAAATAAAAAAAATAAAACAAATGTCAGAAAAGAAAACAAAAATTGGAATAAAAAAGGAGGAAGCCTACCTTAGGCCGGCCCATCTGGCCCAGCATCGCCTTCATCCTCCTCACGCCAGGAGGACGAGCGCGTGCCCGCCGTGCGCTCGCGCCGGAGCTGACACACAGCTCCCTGCGTGTCTGGCTCCACCGTCGCGCTGGCGAGCGGATGAGGACGTCGCTGCCGTCCCCATCGCTCTCTCTCTCGCGCGCGCGCGCATTCGCCTCTGCCTCTCCCCTCTCCTATTCTCTACCATGGCCATCGCCTCCGCTCGCTCATCGCCGTAGCCGCAGCCACTCCCGTGCCCCCCTGAGCCCACCAAAAGCTCTGCCTCGTCGTCAACAACCCCGCACCAAGACGCGCGCTGCCAAAAGCCCCTGGAGCGACGACCCCATACCCTTCTTCCTCCTCGGACTGACGATCCACCGTTAATGAACCGCCGCCTCCAAGCCTTCCCCGAGCGCACTATCGACGGCTCTGAGCCCGCAGTGATCTCCCGGATAGATCCCCTCTCTTCCCCGGCCGTTTCCCCCTCTATAGGCCTCGGTTCCGTCGTTGCCCGAAGTGCTCCACCGCACGAGCTCGTCGCCAGCGTTGCTCCGGTGATCAACTGGTCCTTCCGAGGACATCACCGAGCTCGTGGGGCCGTGTAGAGGCCGTAGGTGCCAAGCTTCGGTCTTTTTGCACCCTAGATCAACGAACCCATGCTTGCCCGAGCTCCGGCAGCCGCAGAGATCATCGCCGGCGTCGATTCCGGACATCTCAGACTCTGAGAGGTGTCGGGATGGATGCGCGCATGAGCATCGATTCGCCTGGTGCCTTCCGCCGGCGAAATAGTCGCCGGAGGAGGGAACCTGATCCCTCTGCCATCTCTGGAGTCACCGGCAGCTCAACGCCGGTGAGTTTGGCCGGTGTTGACCACGAGGGTTTGACCCCTGGGTCACTGGCAAGTGGGTCGGGTCCTGTTTAATTAGAATTAGTGTAAGAGAATTAATTGATTGAATAAATTAAATTAATGACTCACTGACTAGTGGGCCCCTTTCCTAAATAATTAATAATTTGTGGTTAATTGCTTCAGTTAGTGTCTAGGTCACTGACCAGTGGGCCCCACTGGTCAGGTTTGACCTGTTAATGGGCTGTTGACCAGCTAACGTCATGCTGATGCAATAAAATAATTTCTGAATTAAATTAATTCCAGAAATTATTTAAAACTTAGAAAACTCATAGAAATTAATCTATAACTCATATTGAAATAATTTATATATGAAAATTTATCCAAAAATCCAATGAATCCAATGGTGTTGTTATCATGCATGTTAGAGCAACCTTTGTAGATGAACATTGACATTTAGTAATAGGTTAATATATGGAATATGAAAGCGAGAACGATTTTGAACCTATATTCAAAACTACTTCATTTAACTTGGATAATACTTGCATTAGCTCATCCATCCATGTTGCCATGTCATGATCTTGCATCATATTGCTGCACTTGTCGTGTATTGATTGTTACTTATCTGCATTGCAGTAGGCCCTGCTTCTTAGGATACCCCCAAGTATTCCAACGAAGGAGAATACCTTCCCGCTTCCCAGCAAGGTAAGCAACCCCATTGATCATTCCGATAACATCCCATTCTCTCACTCCTGTTTTTGTTTATTGCATTAGGACAAACGTTTAATAGTCTGTCATGTACGGTAGATAAACCCATTCCTTTGCATGACCTATCATTGTCATAGTAAATAGATAAAACTTGCAACCTAGCATACTTGGTAGATGCTTGAGCCATGATGTGCTTACCTACTTTTCTGCTATGCTTGCTATGCTTAGAGTTGTGTCAGGTCTGATTCATCTGGGTGATGAGCTGGAGTGAAACAATATTGTTCTAATATGATAAGCTTAATCATGAATCCGATTTAGTAAAGGTAGCGATGAGAGGCTATGTAAGAGTACATAGCGGGTTGTTTCTTTGGGACCGTCCTTAGGAATTGAGTTTCGTGTTTGTGATCCAAGTTTAGATACTACCACATGCTGGGCCTTGAAATATGACCCTGCTCGACTTATCAACCACCTAGTCCTTGGTCCAGGTGTTGCAAATAGTTTCTGGTGTTTATAGTATGTTGGAGGCCGTGCATAGTGCTGACCCTAGGGGTGGGTTACGATGCGGTAGGCGGTGGCACGGTGTACCAAGGGTCACCCGAATGGTGGGCTTGGGAACCCTGCGCACATCGTTTTGGGCCATAGCAGAAACTTCGGCCGGACTTCCTTGCGATTCAGTCTCAAATAGGTGATATCCGGACTAGAGGTCTTGTGTGATTGACGGTCATGGCCGACTCCCTTGCTGAGCTTCCGCTTGAAGGTTGCTGAGGTGCATGGTTTTATGAGCACACAATGATAAGTGGCGAGAGCGTGTATGAAGAAGTACACCCCTGCAGGGTATGAATCTGTTTGAATACCCGCATCCTTGGATATGGACTACTTGGAGAACTTATGCTATTCATAGATAATTGAATGGATACTCATAAAAATCTCAAGACAAGTGTGAGTACCATGGATGGCACTCTCGTAGATGACGGAAGTGAATCCATGGTGGTATATTGATGTGGAGTTAGTGGACTCGTGTGCGATATCTAAAATTTGAACAAAGAACTAATATGTGTAGTATAGGTTAGCCAAGAGTCAAAGCTGGCATTGCTGCATGAACTCCACCACCCCCCTTGTTGATACACGAGGTTGAATAGACTAGGTCTGCTTTAAAGACTTGCTGAGTACGTTCGTACTCATGTTTGCTTAATAAATGTTGTAAATGAGACCCAAGACCCATCAGGTGGGTTCTATCTAGATGTCGACGATGCCGAATAGCTGGTGTCCCAGCTACGACCTTAAGCCCTGTGGTGGGTTGTAGATAGTCAGGCCATGTGTCTTTTTACCCTTTCAACTGTCTGTACTCAGACAGTTTTATGCTTTCGCTTGGTTTGTATGAGTCAAAGGTTGTTAAAATCTAGATTTTAGTCTTAGAATCTTACGATTATGAGATTCTACATACGGCAATACGACCAAGGTCGTTTAAAGGATCGCATAGAGCAGGATCGCTAGTGAATCACGCTTCAAGTCGTGGGGCCGTGTGGAATCGCGAGCCAGTCCACACCCTGAGCGACTAAATTATTCCTTTCAATCTTGGTTGTCTATCTACGTTGTACGGTGGATATTATCTTACTGTAGCAATATAATACCCTAAATTCCTTCCCGATCCATGGCGGCCGTCTGCTTGTGTTCCTCTTCCGATCTCATTTTCTCTCTCTGGCGGCTTCTAGGTCTAGGCTGTCGGCCGTCGGCCGTCGGCGGCACGCACGGCTACCTCGATGAGTGTTGGCTGACAGTGTCCCACATGCGATCATCCTCAGCAGGCTCTCCATACACGATGGGTGAAGCACCATCTATCAAAGATCGAGTAACATCCTTGATTCGTTGCAGAGGTTGGCTACTATTACTTGTATGTAACTACATACTGATGAAGTATGTAAAAAGATTAAATAATTAGATAGCTAGTTTGTCGTCTAACTCTTCCAAATTTCCATTGACGAATAGTAAACCAGTAGCGATCAAAGATTGAGGAACATCCTTGATACGTTGCACACTTGCACAGGCTAGCTACTACGCGTACGTATGTAGTAGGTACTAATTGATATGAAGTACGTACAAGATTAAATATGCTAGCTTGTTATCTAACTCTTGTAAATCTTTGGTTTTTG
This sequence comes from Hordeum marinum, assembly GCA_022496015.1. Lineage (NCBI taxonomy): Eukaryota > Viridiplantae > Streptophyta > Magnoliopsida > Poales > Poaceae > Hordeum > Hordeum marinum. Next base: position 145,874,046 of record CM039678.1, read on the forward strand.
TCATGAATGATTTAGTTTTTGTCATGTACAATTCAAAACTGATGAGCAGACAAAGTAGAAGGCAAAGACAAGTTGTGGAATATGACATTGATGATGTTTCTTCTGATGATGAATGGATAACTGAAAAAGAAGAGCCTGTCCTTCCTCCACAAAAGGAATGGATCTGTTATGTTGATAGGATTGCTCGCAGCGAAGCTACTGTGGACAAAGAAAATGGAAGTGACATTGAAAATGATGTAGAAAATATTGTTAACGACCTTGCTTAAGCACGTACGAGAAGTTCTTTTGATGAAACAAAGTCGATTATTCTTCCATCTTGCTTTTACATACTTACTAAAACTATTGTTTTGAATTTTTTATAGGCGATGGTGATGTTGGAGTGGATCAAGATCTTGAAGTGTACACTTATGAAGAGGCTGATGGTGAAAACAACAATGCCAACGAGGAAAATGTTCTTGGCGGCAACAATTTAGGACCTTCTTGTGGGGGCTCTAGTGATGCAGTACCACCGATGAACAAGGACGATGATATCAATTTAGACGACCTGTACTAGTTAAATTGTCTTTTATTTCTAGTGTATTAAACATTTGTGTTTCTCAACAACTTGGATTGCACGCCCTTTGGACGTCGTTTGTTCGCTTTTGGCCATGTCAGTATGCCACTTTTAATTTGGCTTTTATTATATGTTGCTATTTTTCCCATGTCTTGTTTTTGTCAATTTAATATGGATAACACGTTCATGTCAATGGATATGCATTCATTAATCAAAATAGGTTATAACTGGTAAATACATACTAATCCAACCTTTCAAATAAGTGGGAAATTATGAAAATGTACTTTTTGATAGAATCAGATAAAATCTTAGATCCTATGCCGATTCTACGATTTGTGATCCTATGTGAACCCCTCCGATCCGATTCAGGATCACGATTTTGACAACCTTGGTATGAACTTGCTTGTATGACTTGAGTGTCGGGTCATGTGACCCCTACCTATAAGAACATATTATGCAAGGCTCCTCTGAGCCTCTTAAATAAAAGTTGTGTTGTTGTATGGTTATGTTGTGATGCCATAGTTGTATCTATGCATATTGGGCATGTCGTGCGTACATGTGACTTGCAGCGATATGTATGGGATCCGACACCTAGTCATGTGCCTCTTTGTGCTTTCACCGAGCCTTGGTAGCTTGCTACTGCTCCGGACACATTGATTGACTGACATGTATCCTTCTTTGCTGTTGTGTCTGTCCCTTGAGGGGCCGAACCAGGGTAAACTCGTATCCTTCGTCCCAATCAACCCCTTTGAGTCCATCGCGTTAGCGATGGCCTCGAATCGAAGTCCGTTCACCCAGACATCTGTCGTGATAAATCCACGACAGTTGGCGCCCACCGTGGGGTTTGCGCTTGGTGGTGTTGAGTTCTCAAAGGGCTCTCTCCCAGGGCTCGAGGGATACGTGGTCGGAAGGATGAGCAAGAGTCGGCGCGACCGGTTCTACATCGACGATGCCGGCTGGGGGCTTGACGCCGAGTCCGTGGAGTATGGATTCCGGGTTCCGTTCGGCGGGATCCACGTTTTCATCGGAAAAGCTGATGGATCTACACCTGGGCCGGACGTCTGCACCAACATCGTTGAGCCGGCTCGGCGTCTCCAATCTGCAAGTAACATGCGGCCTGCCCGCGCCAATCCGGGTCAGAGGCATGTCTTTGTAGGCTTCACTCAAGGTATGGATCTAGAAGCATCCGGTTCACAAGAACCCCTTGTTTATTCAGAAGATGAATCTTCAAGTGGAGAAACAGAATCAGTGTACCAGCTCCGCAACGGTGGCCTTGGGGGCTATGACGATGCATACTCTGAGTCGGATGGCTTTGAGTCGGATGTTCATGGTGGGATCAGCCCCAGCCACAAGTAACGGAGCCGCGGGAGCCGCCACTTCGGGTGATAACCCGCCGCCGCCGGCTCAAGTCCTTGTGGAGCTAATGGATGAACTCGCGGCTCTCATGGCCACTGAAGTCACACCAGATAATCAAGCAGCTCGGAATCTAGAGATTGCAGGGATCAAGGGTCGGATGGCAGAGGAACGACAAAGAATGTCTGAGCTGAAGGACCAGATGGAATAAGAGGCAGAATGTATCAAGACAGATGCTTTCCGTCTAGGGCTGGAGCAAATGTCAGCAGCTGCGGTACACCGGAGGAGGCATCAGTCCCGTCTACCAGAGCGTTATGAAGCGAGGAACCTCTTTAATACCCCTAGCGCGGGGCGAGCCACGGGCGCACCCGAGAGCCGCCCAACGGAACGGCCGGAGACTCATCTGGCCCAACGTAACCAAGCTTCACCTGGGGGCTTTCCAACGCCAGCGGGTCATTATTCTAACTCGGCCGAGAATATGGTAGCAGCTGCCACCCGTCTTGAGACGATCCCTATCCCGGATGAAGCACCCTTTGCAGAGGAAGTGTGGAACGCCATCGGGTACTTGAAGGCGGCCATGGCCCAACAGGAGAGATACGCTCATAGCCAGAGCCACGTTCATTCAACCCCTCTTCCTAGTCGTAGTTTTAGCCGGCGCTACGAGTCACCAGCAGTTTCTAGCAGCCACCATCATAGAGAGATTCCGATGGGTCACCGTCCGCGAAGAGATACACAGGCATGTGTAAACCATGCGGGAAGCTCGCAACAGGCGCCAGCTAGGCTGGCTTACCAAGAGCTCAGGCCTTCCGTTTTCGTAGGGGTAGGAGTAACCCCTAGGACAGGAGGGCTGCCATGTCTATCGCTGGCTCTCAGAAGCGAGCGGTTGCCGAAAGACTTCAAAGGCCCCCGCAAGGTCCTGAATTACACCGCTGATTTACCCCCAGAGGCCTAGGTGGAAAGCTATGAATTGGCCATGGAGATGCTGGATGTTAGTGAGGCGGTTTGTGCCAAGTATTTTGTCATGATGCTTGAAGGCCCGGCTCATACATGGCTAAAGGGGTTACCACCTAATACCATCAATTCATGGGCAAAGCTCAGGGCTTGATTCATTAAAAACTTTCAAGGGACGTGCAAGCAGCCTATGACTATTGTGGATCTTGATCATTGTGTCCAATAGGAGAGCGAGTCGGCTCATCATTGGGTACGGCGGGTCTCGACAATTATTCACTCATTAGGGCAGATCACGGCGGCTCAAGCGGTGTTGATCTGAGAGAAGAACTGCCACTTTATTCCTCTAAAGCAGAAGTGTGGCCGGCTCAAGCGTACGTGTCAGGACATGGGAGAGCTCATGACGGCTCTCACAAAGTATGCCGATTCAGACAGCACGAAAGATCCGAGTTCTGATGAGGAAAAGGCCAGTCAAGGCAAGAAGGGCAACCAAGGCAAGGGTACGGTAAAATATGGTAGCCAGAGTAAGCGCAAGAATCCAGAAGCAGGATCAGAGCTGGTGGCCAACACAAATGCACAGCAAAGTCATCCCAAGGGCAACAAGAGGTTTGGACCGCCCTCGGGTAGGGATAATTTTTCCTCGAACATGGAAGAGTTGCTTAAGCGACCTTGTCCGACTCACAGTTTGCCTGATAGGTCGGCAAATCATACATGGGAGAGTTGTTCTTTTATGCAGAAGTTCAAGTGGTATGTCACACAACCTAACCATCGTGATGGTGGCCCGCCAGGCGGCCCAGGACATGGCGGGTCAGGAGCCGGATTTGGTTCTGGCGGTTCAGCATCCGGTCATCCGGGTCAGGATACTCACCGGGGACAGCAGCTGCACTCTGGTAGTAATAATCAACAACAACAGCAACAGCAGAATCAGTCCGGTTTTCGGAGTAACCCGAAGCAGCTCAGTTCCGGGTAGTACCATGTCTTCATGACTAGTCTCAATAGAAGAGTCCAAAAATTGCGAAAACAGGCGGTCAATGCAGTTACACCAGCTCTTCCACAATATCTAAAGTGGTCTGAATATGACATAACATGGAGCCATGAAGATCACCCGCCACGCGTTGATGACCCGGGGCGCCTGGTTTTGGTCGTAGCCCCCCAAGTGGGTGGATATATTTTGAACAAGGTGCTCATGGATGGCGGCAGCAGCATAAACATCCTTTATTATGACACCTTCCGGCAGATGAAGTTGCTCGACAAGGACTTAAAACCTTCGTCCACTGTTTTTCATGGTGTGGTGCCGGGTAAGTCAGCGCATCCGGTGGGAAAGATCTCTTTGGAAGTGGCTTTTGGCGATGAATACAACTACAGAGTGGAGTCCTTATGGTTTGGGGTGGTTAAGATCAAGAGCCCTTATGGTGCCTTGTTTGGATGGCCAGCTTATGCTAAGTTCATGGCTCGGCCCTGCTATGTTTACGTACAGCTGAAGATGCCTGGCTTAAAAAGTACCATCACCATTCATGGTAACCGAAACACGGCTATTGATTGTGAAGAAGGAGATGCGGCTTACGCAGAGTCCAGTTGCGCCCAGGAGGAGCTTGAGTTTTATAAGAAGAATGTTGATCCGGAGGATATGACCCCCCTGAAAAAGTCAACCATGGAGGTTGAGCCACCCCTCAAGTTTTCAGCAGATGATACCAATGCAGTAGATTTCAATCCGGGCGACTCATCTAAGAAGTTCATCATTGGAGCTCATATGGATCCCAAATAGGAAAGCGCGCTCATCGAATTCATCCATGAGAATCGGGACATCTTTGCATGGAAGCTCTCTAACATGCCAGGTGTACCGAGAGAATTCACTGAGCAGAACCTTAATGTGGATCCAAAGTTTAAGACGATCAAATAGTTACTATGGCGATTCAATGAGGAGAGACGCAAGGCTATTGGGGAAGAAGTTGCCCGGCTCTTGGCTGCAGGTTTTATTGTTGAAGTTTTTCACTCAGAATGGTTGGCTAACCCAGTGCTGGTGCTTAGAAAGAATGGCACATGACGTATGTGTGTGGATTACACGGACCTTAACAAGGCTTGTCCGGCTGATCCCTTTGCCCTCCCACGTATTGATCAGATCATTGATGCTACAGCAGGTTGTGAAATCTTATGCTTCCTGAATGCTTATTCCGGTTATCATCAGATCAAGTTGGCAGTGAAAGATCAGGAGAATACGACGTTCATTACACCCTTTGGGGCATTCTGTTATGTCTCTATGCCTTTCGGGCTCAAGAGTGCCCAGGCGACTTATCAACGGTGCGTACAGAACTACCTTCACAGTCAAATTGACCATAATGTTGATGCTCATGTGGACGACATCATAGTCAAATCCAGAAAGAAGGAGACTCTTTTGGAGGACCTAAAGGAAACCTTTGACAATCTCCGGGTCTACAAGATGATGCTTAACCCGACCAAGTGTGTCTTTGGGGTTCCAGCAGGAAAGCTTTTGGGTTTCTTGGTCTTTAAGCGTGGCATCGAGGCTAACCCGGATAAAATCAAGGCTATTACTTATCTAGGAGAGCCAACGTGCATTAATGATGTTCAGCGCCTGGCAGGGCAGATTGCCGCGTTGAGCCGGTTCATAAGCCGCCTTGGAGAGAAGGCTATTCCTTTATATCAGATGATGAAGAAGATAGAGAAGTTTGTCTGGAGCAAAGCGGAGGGTGAAGCACTTGAGGCACTTAAGAAACAACTGACTGAGCCGCCAGTGTTAGCCGCTCCGGCTGAGAAAGAACCATTGCTCCTTTATGTGGCGCCTAACAACAGGGCAATCAGCGTTGCAATTGTGGTCGAACGCAAGGAGGCTGGGAAGGAGTATCCCGTGCAAAGGCCGGTTTATTATATCAGTGAGGTCCTAGCAGAATCTAAGCAAAGATATCCGCATTGGCAAAAGCTGGTATACGGAGTTTTCATGGCCAACCGCAAGTTAAAACACTACTTTCTAGGGCATCAAATAATTGTGGTCAGTTCTGCTCTGTTGGGGGATATTATCCAAAACAGAGAAGCCATAGGGAGGATCGCTAAGTGGGCCTTAGAGCTGGAACCTCTTAATTTAAAGTATGTTCCTCGCGCGGCGATCAAATCCTAAGCTTTGGTGGATTTCATAAATGATTGGACAGAGTGTCAAGCTCCTGAAGAAAAGCCGGATAACACATACTGGACTATACACTTTGATGGATCCAGGCAGTTGGAGGGGTCCGGAGCGGGGGTTGTTCTGACATCCCCAAGGGTGATAAGTTTTGTTATGTGCTCCGGCTGATGTTCCCCTGCACTAACAATGCGGCTGAGTACGAGGCTTTGCTTCATGGTCTTAGATTAGCCAAGGAGATGAATTTGAGCCGGGTCAGGTGTTTGGGCGACTCAGATCTAGTGGCTCAGCAAGTTTCTGGCACTTGGGACTCCAAAGACCCGCGGATGGCGGCTTATAGGTGGGTGGTTGATTTTTTTGCGGGTCACTTCAAAGGGTATCAGGTAGATCACATTGATCGTCCTAAGAACGAGGCGGCTGATGCTTTATCACGGCTAGGTTCCCAAAATAAGCCGGTGTCGCCTAATGTCTTTCTGGACGTCTTACATCATTCGACTGTCACAATAGCTTCAGAGGAAGATTTGGTTGTTCCTGACCCGGAGGCAGAATTGGTGGCGGCTCTGCACGCTATCCCCGATTGGACAATTCCTTATTTGGCCTATTTGACCCGGGGTGAGTTACCTGAGGATGAAGACCTGGCCAGAGAGATCACCCGACGCTCTAAGTCCATGACGATAGTTAATGGTGAGTTATATAAATGCAGTGTAACAGGGGTTTTTCAACATTGGGTTTCACCAGAGGAGGGTCGGCAGATCTTGAATGAAATTCATGCTGGTGATTGTGGACACCACGCCGGCTCGAAATCTTTGGTGGCCAAGGCTTTCCGGCACGGGTTCTTCTGGTTAACGGCTCACAAGGATGCAGAGGATTTAGTCCGCAAATGTGACAGCTGTCAGAAATTTGGCCAGCGTGCTCATGTTCTGGCTCAAGAACTGAGGATGATACCAATCACTTGGCCGTTTGCGGTCTAGGGGCTGGACATGGTCGGGCCCTTCAAGAGATCCAAGGACAAGAAAACGCACCTCCTGGTGGCGGTTGACAAATTTACCAAGTGGGTAGAGGCAGAGCCGGTCAGCAAATGTGATGCGGCTACAGCGGTTCTATTTATTAAGAAGCCGATCTACCGTTCTGGTTACCCGCACAGCATCATTACTGACAATGGTACAAATCTATCCAAGGGGGCTATGAAGAAATTCTGTGACGAAGAGCATATCTGGCTTGACATTTCAGCCGTGGCACATCCATAGTCCAATGGTCAGCCAGAGCGCGCCAATCAGGAAATTCTAAGGGGGATTAAACCGCGGCTTATGGTTCCTTTGCAGCGAACGCCCGGGTGTTGGGTCGAAGAATTACCCTCCGTATTATGGAGCATCAGAACCATCCCTAACAGGTCCACGGGTTCCACGCCCTTCTTTATGGTGTACGGCGCCGAGGCCGTCTTACCCAGTGACATCCGGCATGACTCGCCAAGGGTGGAGGCTTACGTTGAGACAGACAACGAGACGGCACGCCAAGACGCATTGGATGCTTTGGAAGAAGCACGAGAGTTAGCAGTGGCCTGATCGACAATTTATCAACAAGACCTACACCGCTATCACAGCAGCAGGGTCAAGACCCGGACATTCCAGGAGGGTGACTTGGTGCTCCGGCTGATTCAAGACCAGACAAATATGCATAAGCTGTCACCTCCATGGGAAGAACCCTTTGTGGTCAGCAGAAATCTCAACAACGGGTCATATTATCTCATTGATATTCGAAACGACTGAGATACGGTGGGTCAGGAAACCCATCGGCCATCGAACATCGCGCATCTCCGGCCCTATTTCACTTAAAGGTTATCGAGACCCACCATTGTACACTATCATTGTACATATCATAGATGTATAAATAAAGAAGCCTCTGCTGTTTCACGCATCCTCATATGGGAAAAGATTACACAGTATTCCGGTTGATGTATCAACTAAGATTGGCAAACGGCAGTAGATGCCTATCAGCCAGGCATTATGCCACAAAAATCCTGGCTCAGGAAAATGAGTCGCGGCACCAGGCGTTATGACACAAAAATCCTGGCTCGGGAAAATGAGTCGCGGCACCAGGTGTTATGCCACACAATCCCGGCTCAGGAAAATGAGCCACGACACCAGGCTTTATGCCACAAAACAAAAAAACAGCTGAGGAAAATGAGTCATGGCGAGGGCGGCTTCTTACCTTCGGGTACAGCTTCTAACGCCTATCCGCCGGCAGGTCACGCTGTATTGCTGAGAGGGGCTTCTTACCGACGGGTACCGCTTCTAACACCCTATGAGCCGGCTTTATGCCATCCCTGGCTAACCAGTTTAGCCGCGGTTATGAGAGGTTTTTTACCGACGGGTAGCTAACATCTCATGACCCGCGAACGGCGGCTTCTTACCTCCGGGTACAGCTTCTAATGCCTATTAGCCGTCATAAGGCCATGTAAAAACAGCTAAGGAAATTAGCTGCGGTGAACGGCGGCTTCTTACCTTCCGGTACAGCTTCTAACGCCTATTAGCTGTTCTTATAAAAATCCGGCTAAGGAAAATTAGCCGTGGCGAGGGCGGCTTCTTACCTTCGGGTACAGCTCCTAATGCTTATCCACCGGCATTTACGCCATATATTACCTCCGGGTGTATCTTCTAAAATGCCTTATCGTCTAGGCTTTATGCCATCTCCGGCTGACCAGATTAGCCATAATTACCAAAAAGGGAGTCACCACCTCTGGGTGTAGCTTACCTAATCTTGGTTGCAGGTGTCTTCTATGATGACAAGGCAAGTCTAAATGATTCAAAGTATACAAAGACAAATGGCAGCCAAAAACCGGATGATCTTATAAAAACATCATGACAAGTTTTCAGACAAGTTTCATCTAGCTATTACACTCCCAGGGGAGATCAAATTTCAGACAAATTTTTCAGCCGTCACACGGCGGGTTATGCTGATAGAAGTTCTTAAAGCAAAAGCTAATTAGGTGACGGGTCATCCTGCGCCCGCTCTTCTATGGCCCTGATCTGGAGGTTGTCCAAATCCCAATTGCAGTTCGTTAGAGCCGCAAAAGAGCCTTCGAAATAAGGTGACGGGTCAAGATCTGGAGTAAAGAGGTCCTTACTCCGAGCATGCATCAAGTCTTTGCACTCATACAAAGGACCGCAGACTCTCTTCTGCTCCGGGTCATAGGCTGCTTGATAAGTTGACAGATCAACCTCCTCCGCCAAGACAGAAACTAACACCCGAGACTCCTTCATGCACCGGCTGTAGTTAGCGTCAGTAAACTCCGAGCCGTCATCTTTTCTTAAAGGGAAGTCCTCCATCATCTCGGCGGCTGTTAGGCCCGAAGCAAAGGCCAAAGCCCGGCTGATGCCCGCAATGGCCCCTTGGCGGGCGGCTGATTTCTTGAGTTTGGCGATCTGTTTTGGCATGATGGAAAAGAGCTCTAAGACACCCCTGAGAGTCGCTGGAATTTTATCCTTATATTGCATGGCCTTGATAGTGCAGATTGCACCTTAGTACAATTGCTCAGGTAAAGTATAGATAGCCTTCAACGACACCAGGCTAGCAGAAGCCAACTGCCGGCTCCTAGGACCTGTATAAACCGGACAAGTCAGATGAGTCGCCAGTCTAAGTAAAGATGAAGCCATTTGACACACAAAGTTGTTAGAAGCTTACCAAAGAGGGTGGCTGACATCTTGCTTATGTGGCGCTTCAAGCCTTGGAGTTCATCCGCCACAGCTATCAGCCGCTGGTCGGCGTCATCCGCCCGTTGGGTCAAAGCGGTCTTCTCAGATTCAGCTGACTCCTTAAGAGCAGCAAAATCGGCCTTGTTTGTGGCCAGCTCTTCAGAGAGAAGCCGACACTTTTCATCGGCGACGCTACGGGCTTCTTGTTGAGCCGCCAGGTTGGTCTTCAGGTCCATCAATTGTGACCCGACTTCCTGTGACATATCAAAAAACATAATAAGTCGCGAGAATGGAAATCGTATCAAATGATGAAGGTTAAAGACAAAGTTATACAAGTCTCAAGAAGATTGCAAGCAATATGTTTGACATTTGGGGGCTAATGTGTATTTGATCTTCGAGAAATCAGTACAGTTCCGACTCATCTTCATCAAAGTTAATCCGGAACTTGGGGGCTACAATATGGCTCTTCAAATTGACTTATACTAAAAGCTCCGACTCGACGTTATCAAGTTTGAGTCGGCCCTTGGGGGCTACAAGTGGTTCTCCAGGCTATATACATTAAAGCTCCGACTCAACTTTATCAAGTTTGAGTCAGCCCTTGGGGGCAATGGATTTGGATTTTCTACAGAGGATCAGAAAAGACCCGGTTCAACTCTTAAGCTAGAATTGAACCGGCCCTTGGGGGCTAAGTAAGGTTATAACAAGAGGAGGAGTACCTCATATTTTAGCTTCATCAAGTTGACCAGCCAAAGTTCTAGATCTCGGCTGGTGGAAAGCCGGTTCGTATACCCGTGTGGAGTTATTCAGTCGTCATCTTCTCAAAAGAAGAGTCGAATTCCAGCTTCCTGGAGGCCTTGGCTGACTCTTTATGCCTGGTCAGCACATGAGCCGGAGGAGACTGAGGAGCAGAACCGGTGATCACGACTTCCGGAGTTGCAGTGGTCTTCTCAGGACTTGGCGGTTTCGAAGGACCCCTTAGAGGGCTCTCCGGGATGATATCTTCAGCAGCAGGCTCAGTGGAGGCAATTGGCGGATCTACATCCGGTTGTGCCTCCTCTGGTTGTTCTTGCTCCGGCTCTTGAGCAGCAGGGCCGGGGAGGGCTTGTTGATCTTCTAACGCTTGGCTTGAGCACTGCAAGATAGAAAGATCAGAATCCAAAGGATATTACTACCCTACAAAGAACCGGATGTTATAGTAGAAAGGCACTTATAGCGGGTTGATCTTGCGAGGCGGCAGAGCGGTCACCAAAGAGTCGCCGGAAGAGGGCAATTTCTGAGATGAAATTTAAGAAAGACGAGAGAGACCAAGGTTATAAAGAGAAATGGATCAAACAGGAATACATACCTCTGCGGGGCGTTTCTACGGAGACGGCGAGTTCGGCATGCCGTACATAAGCTCATTAGAGTTGGCGCTCCGGGTCTGGCGACGCTCAACCTGTTGTTGCTTTTTCAAAGGAAAATCGGGAGCCATATAAGCAAGAGGATGAGAAAGTGGAACTTTTCCAATAACCCACCGTGGCTTTCGGGGGACAAAATACTCTGAGCCGGAAGAAATATAGTTTACCTCAGGGGCATTGGCGCGGCTGGTCTCCACATCATCCTGTGAGTAAAACAAGCATTGGTAAAACAAGAAGGAAAAATATCAAACAGACCACTAAAATTTTACCTATGAGCTGGACGACAGTGGCGGGTTGAACCATTCCTCTCGCGGGGCGTCTTTCTTTGGCTTTTTGGCTGGGGCCTTCTTCTTGAGCTTCTTCAGAGGAGGGACGTACTCCTTCTTCCAGAAATCAGAGTTGGCCTGCGAAAATAAACTAGAGAAGAGTAATAGATCAGCAAGGTACAAACAAAAATCCGAGAGACGGATGGAAAGAAATTGACTTATATCTGGAGCCGGATTGTTGACGCTAAAAGGCGCCAGGCCAATGGCGCTGCATGAGCCGGAGGCGTCATGGACAAGGCTCCGGATGACAATGGTGATGTCATCCTCTGTCAGGGTTGATTGACTGAAGCACAAGGAGCTGTCATACTTGCCTTCATATTCACACATAAGCCGACTTCTACAGTTTAAGGGCATGATCCGCCAAGAAATCCAGCAGCGGATCAAATCCAATCCAGTCAAACCATTGGCCATGAGTGCCTTGATGTTGGCATGAGCCGGCTCATACCTGGCATGCTCCCAAGCTGAGAGCCGACCAGGAAGTTCTGAATCTGTCCTGAGCCGGGAGGGACGATAACCCGGCAATGGGCGTTCATTCTCAGGAGAGGTGTCCTTGCAGTAGAACCAAGTCTTGTTCCAATCCTTCGGATGACTCAGCATCTGCGTAGCCAGAAAGATAATATCTCTACATCGTTGAATGGAAATACCGCCAAGCTCCAGACTCGGACCGCTTTTCATTTCGTTTTGGCGGGTGGCATAGAAAAACTCTCGAAACAAACCCACAGACGGCTTGATTTGTAGGTAGGCTTCGCAGAGCACTTGGAAATTGCATATGTTTGAAACGGAGTTGGGGGCCAAGTCTTGAGGGTGAAGCTTGTATAAGTGGAGAACATCACGGAAGAATTTCAAGCCGGGTGGCACAAATCCTCGCTCGATATGGTCAGAGAAAACCACTACCTCTCCGTTTTGGGGAGAGGGTCGCATTTCGTCACCCGGAACCCACCAATGAAGGACCTCCTTGGAAGGAAGAGTGCTCGCGCCAACAAAATCCGTTAAGTACTCTTCCATGATGCAAGATCCGACTCGGTTGCATGAGTTAGAGGCGCGAGACATATTGATGGCTTAAAGACTGTGCAAAATTAAATACGCGGCGAGTTAAGAGCAAGCAGATATTTGTGACGACTTAGAAATTTAAGGGCTCTACGAATAATGTGCCATGATCCGGTTGATGAGAGCTGGAAAGGCCTGGCGGGTCAACAAGGAAAGGAGGGTGAAAATCGGCTAAGTCCTGAAAACAAGTTTCACAAACTACCGCTGCAATTATGGATCTACAAAAGTAGGAAGAAATTTTCTTATTTTCGACCTAGCAATAAACAGGTGAAGCAGAAGAAAGAAAACAGAGCCGCGACGGATCCGCACATTGCGTATGGCCACCCCGTACACGGCTGCGCAGTAGAGACACGCGTTAAAGGTGTCAACAACGTGGGGAGTAAACCGACGATGGTGCTGGCGAAGCCCGAGCAGCGGCGGCGGAGCTTCCACAAACCCTACTACGGCGGCGATGGATCTAAGGAGGAGCTTGGGCTTACCGATGATGGAGCGGCGGACGCGGAAGAAACTCTGGATCGACACAAGTTGATGCAGCGGCCTGGTTGATGATGATGCGAAGACGGCGCCGGAGCAAGGAGTGCTGGAGTGGAGATGACGAGAGGAAGAAGATGAAGGGGGAGCAGGAGAAGGAAAGTTTCCACCCGCAGCAGGTCTTATTTAAAGAGAAGACAAGGCGGGCTCGAAAATCTAGGCGACGGAAACCATTTAACCGAGACGGACGCCTCGATTCTCGGGCTGACCATTTAATAAAAGATTCAGTGGCACGTCAGCGGATCTCTCTCGCAGGACCACATGACATCAGGCCGGGTCATCACCGGGCGACTCGCCGAAGAGCAGAAGAAAGTGATGAAGTGAGCAAGCTCAATTCAACCTGGGGCTTAATGTTGGGGATATAACCCCGCAATATGACCCGCCATTAAGGTTCCGGGTCACATTGATGGCTCGTGAGCCGGCCCAAGGGTGAGCCGTAAAGTATACGGCCCAAGAAGATAAGCGGCTCAAGGTGTGGGCCACAAGGTCGCCCAGACAGAGAAGACCCGGGCGTGTAAGCCGCTCAGGGACAGCTTGGACAAGAAGATAGAGGAAGACTCGGATAGACAATGAGACTAGGTTAGACAATTGTAAAGACCCGTGGTCCTGACCTCCTATATAAAGGCAGACCTGGGGTGACTTAGAGATCAGGTTGTCGAGAACGAGGTCAACGTTTATCTCCCTTGTAATCGATACAACAAGCAATACAAGAACAAGTAGGACGAAGGCTATTACCTCGACTTGAGGGGCCGAACCTGGGTGAACTCGTGTCATTCGTCCCAATCAACCCCTTTGAGTCCATCACGTGAGCGATGGCCTCAAATCCAAGTCCGTTCACCCAGACATTTGCCATGATAAATCCACGACAGTTGGTATCAGAGCCTTACTGACTGTAGGACTACCAAGCCAAACCGATCGAAGTTGAGTCTAGAAACCCTAGAGAAATGTAAGGGAATTTATTGTGGAAGGGAACGTAAGGCTCTTTTTACTCCTCTTCCTGAGTCATTCTAACCCTCATCTTTTCTACGGGGTTAAGAACTAGGCTTCTCATCTATTGCTTAGGATGACGAGTTACTAACCATGGACTATTAGCTAGCTTGTTCGCAAGTGAACTTTGGTTCTAGATTATTGTTTGGTGTGACAATCAATTGGATGAGAAACTTGAGTCTAGAAATCTGAGTGGTTATGCTATCCAATCTTTGCGGTTGTCTCAAAATCTTTTTTGAGAAATTATAGCTGTTATGTTGTCCAATTTATGCTAGGATCTCTAATGTCTTTCCATCATTCTCTGTTTCAGATGCCCCCTCGTCCTGCTCGTTAGGTGGTCATATGACTAGGTGCATCGATGTACCAGGTCACACGGCCATGTTGGTTATAGTTATGATGGAGGCTGGTTACCGTTGGCACCCAAAGTATACAGTGGAGGAGCAGTATCGAGATTTCAACCAGAGCCAGTACCTGTGTACTGTTAAGATATATCAATCGTATCTTGGAGCTGTAGAGCTGCTTCATTGGACATATGGGTTAGGTGTCACCATAGACATGGTAGTTCAGGAGGCCGCCTATACCATGTTGACTGTCATGAGGTTTCACCATGGTCTGCTTCAGAACACTGAGTCTGTTATGTTCCTACTTCTCTAGGAGGAGAGGATAGTTGTCTCAGTGCAGCCTATTATGATCATTCTCATGAGGACCCTAGGCTTTAGGTGACCGCTCAGATGTTGGAGAACACGAATCGTGATGCTCGTGCCCTGTGCATGGAGCTATATGCTACCCATGCACATCTTTGGACAGCCCTAACACAACTAGCACCTGTCATGCAGACAGGCTATGGAGATTTGGAGATGTTGAACCCATCACGGACTCATCTGCCAGCTCACGTAGACTGGCCCGATGTCGGAGGCATCACTCCTCTTCGAGGACCGTTGTTGCCACCAATGAGGGGACCGAGGCCACATCTGTGTCCTTATGGTTTCCAGGGATCGCAGGCTAGGGTGTTTCCAGATCGTCAGGTTCAGCTCCCGGGTCATGGGGGTAACCTATATGAGGTGTTCTACGGTGATGCTTGAGTACGTGGTTGTTAGTACTAGTGTTGTAGTAGTCGTATTGCCATAGTCCTAAGTGTCTTGTGGGATATGACTGAGGTTGAAAGTTGAGTTCCGGAGGTGTAGATAGATAATGTATAGGAAGCCTGTAATGCCCCCGAAGAGTTGTATCATCTTTCCGTAGTTTGTACTTCAGCTTGGGTTTGTACTGAACTATGTCATGGTGTGTATGAATCATGGTGTTCATATGGCAGTTTGTTTATTACCATGTTGATCGGGTATTTACCCATGCATGCCATGTTGTCCAGTACATTCCTCATCTCATGTCTTAGAGTTTTTTTCTTCCTTGTCTATGTTGTGGGTTTGTTTCCCAGGATGGTGTCAACTAGGAATAACCCTGTGCCTGCCTTCGAGCAGGGCGAGGGAAGCCAGCCAAGACAAGAGAACCTGCCGCAGGCGCCCTCCTTGGTAGAAGTGATCCTCGAAGCTGAGCGGAATAAGAGGGATACAAACAGGCTGTTGGAACGTATTGAGAAGAATACAACGTGTCCTCCCCGCAATGAACGTAATGATGGTGTGTCCCTCAATGACTTCGTCAAGTTGTGCCCCCCTAAGTTTCATCACTCGGTCGACCCGCTCGACGCTGATGACTGGCTGACTAGCATGTCTCGCAAAATCCAAGCTGCCAATGTATCTAAGGCCAACAAGGTGACTTTTACTGCATACTTTTTGGAAGGACCGGCCAATCTGTGGTGGGAAAATTATGAAGCCATGCGTCCTGTAGGCCCCGCAGCAACTTGGGCAGATTTCAGTGAGGCATTCCATACCCATCACATCCCGGAAGGGCTCATGGATCACAAGAGAGAGGAGTTCTGTGCTTTTAACCAGGGCGGACTGACAGTGGATGCCTATAGCCGTGAGTTCGGCAACCTTTCTCGTTATGCTCCGAAGGAAGTGTCGACCGATGCCAAGAAACAGGCTAGGTTCTGTAAGGGACTTAGTCCTGAGCTCCGTAGAGACCTGCACCTGCATGAGTGCACCACCTTCCAGGCCCTTGTCAACAAGGCTATCAATGCCGAAACAGGACAGACTGACTACGAGGCAACTAAGAAGCACACACGTGACTTCAGCCCTGCATCGGGCTCAGGCCCCAACAAACGCTAGGTGTGGGTGCCCAACACAGCTCTGCCACCAAGGTACACCACGAGGCCATCCTTCTAGGCGCCTCACCCAGCTCCGCCCAACCCTCCAGCCAGGACATTTGGAGGTCCCCCTGCCAATGCTGCTCCCCGTGCTACCGTTGTCTGCTACAAATGTGGAGAACCAGGACACTATTCCCGTGAGTGTCCCCAAAACAATGCCAAACAGGCCGGACGTGGGAAGCCAGGAAAAGCCTTCTATGTGAAGCCATCTCCTGCTCGTGGTCGAGTGAATTATGTTTCTCCTGAAGAAGCCCTTGAGGATCCTGATGTTATCCTAGGTACACTCCTTGTCAATAGTCATCCAGCATCTGTTCTGTTTGATACTAGAGCATCTCATTCATTAATCTCAGAAAGTTATGCACAGTTGCATAACATATCTTTTTGTGATATGCCTACTCCTTTAGTAGTTCAGACTCCTGGTTCAAAATGGCAAACTTCTAGGGTAAGCCATGACAATGAGATTCTTGTGGATAGGATAGTCTTCCTAGCATCTTTGATAGCCCTCAAGTCTTCGGACATCAATATCATCTTAGGCATGGACTGGATGAAAGCCCACTATGCTAAGATTGATACTCATACTAGGAATGTTCAGCTTACACATCCATCGGGTGAGATAGTTAATGTCTCCACTCGAGCTGTCAAACGCCAACTCTATTCTCTCAATGCTAGCCCTCTTCCAGAACTACAAGATATTCCGGTAGTCCGTGAATTTCCAAATGTCTTTCCAGAAGAACTGCCAAGAATTCCACCTGTCAGAGATGTAGAGTTTGTGATAGAACTCATTCCAGGGACTGTCCCAATAGCCAGAAGACCCTATAAGATGGCACACTTAGAACTAGCCGAACTTAAGAAACAACTCGATGAGGCTTTGAATAAAGGTTTCACCCATCCTAGTTCTTCTCCTTGGGCTTGCCCCGTCCTCTTCGTCAAGAAGAAGGATGGATCGGATCGGATTGTTGTGGATTATCGGCCAGTGAATCTGGTCACCACAAAGAACAAGTATCCTCTCCCCAGGATCAACGAATTGTATGATCAACTCGCTGGATCCTTTGTATTTTCCATGATGGATTTGAGGTTGGGATACGATCAAATCAGAATTAGAAACGGGGACATTCAAAACATCTTTTGTTACTCGTTATGGCCAATACGAGTACACCGTCATGTACTTCGGTTTAACCAATGCCCCAGCCACCTTCTCTCGCTTGATGAATTCGATCTTCATGGTGTATTTGGATAAGTTCTTCATTGTTTGCCTCGGCGATATACTCATCTACTCGAAGAACGAATAGGAACATGCCGAGCATCTAAGGCTGGTATTAATGAAACTTCGAGAGCATTGTCTGTATGCCAAATTCTCCAGGTGTCAATTTTGGTTACCAGAAGTGACCTATCTAGGCCACGTGATCTATGGTAAAGGTATTACTGTCAATCCCAAGAGATTTCAGGTCATCCTTGATTGCACTCAACCTGAATCGGTTAAGCAAGTTCGGAGTTTCCTTGGCTTAGTGAGCTATTGTTGCCACTTTGTCGAGAACTTCTCCAAGGTTGCGAAGCCTCTGACTGAACTTATCAAGAAAGATAAAAAGTTTGAGTGGACCCCAAATGCAAGCACAATTTTCAGAACTGAAAAGATGCCTGACCTCTCCTCCCATTCTGGTCCTACCAGACTTCTCTAAGGACTTTGTTATCTATTGCGACGCCTCGCGACAAGGATTAAGTTGCATTCTCATGCAAGATCATCATGTGATTGCATACGCATCTCGACAGTTGCGTCCACATGAGGATAATTATCCAACACATGATCTTGAGCTTGCAGTTGTAGTCCATGCACTGAAAACCTGGCGACATTACCTTCTAGGTAATCGTGGCAAAATTTACACTGATCACCAAAGTCTGAAATATATTTTTACCCAGTCAGATTTGAATCTTAGGCAAAGATGGTGGGTTGAGTTGATTACAGATTACGACTTAGGGATAACTTACACCCCGGGGAAAGCCAATGTCATGGCTAATGCACTAAGTCGTAAGTCTTATTGTAACAACCTGATGTTACAACAAAGTCAACCACTTCTGTATGAGGAATTTCGGAAGTTGAATCTTCACATTGTTCCTCAAGGATTCCTTTCCAACATAGTGGCTAAACCTACTCTTAAGGATCAAATCATAGCTGGCCAAAAGCGTGATAAGGGTATATCCCGGATCGAAGAGAACCTCGTTAACAGTATCGCTAAGGATTTCTCTATTGATGATCAAGGTGTGGTGTTCTTTTAGAACCGTTTGGTGGTTCCCAAGAACCAACATCTTCGGCATCTGATCCTTAAGGAGGCTCATGATTCTCCTCTCACGATTCATACTGGTAGTACCAAGATGTATCGAGACCTACGCTAGAGGTTCTGATGGATTAGGATGAAGAGAGAAATTGCTCAGTTCGTTGCCAACTGCGACATCTGTCGTCGCGTTAAGGCAGAACATCAAAGGCCTGCTGGCACCCTTCAACCCTTAGCTATTCCTAAATGGAAATGGGATAAGGTCGATATGGATTTCATCACCGGATTTCCCAAGACCAAGAGAGGGAATAATGCTATCTTTGTGGTCATAGACCGTCTTTCCAAAGTGGCTCATTTTCTTCCAGTTCGGGAAAGTATAACTACTAGCCAGCTAGCCGAGTTATATGTTTCTCGAATAGTTTCTCTTCATGGTGTTCCTTTGGAGATTAACTCAGACCGTAGAAGTATCTTTACTTCCCAATTCTGGGAATCGAGACTGCTATGGGGAGTCATCTATCCTTTAGCACTGCTTTCCATCCGCAGTCAAGTGGTCAAGTTGAGCGAGTCAATCAAATTCTTGAAGACATGCTCCGAGCTTGTGTTATATCCTTCGGTATGAATTGGGAGAAATATCTTCCATTTGCTGAATTTGCTTATAACAATAGTTATCAGTCAAGCTTGGGCAAAGCTCCTTTTGAAGTTCACTATGGACGAAGGTGTCGAACACCTCTTAACTGGTCAGAAACCAGAGAGAGGCAACTCTTTGGCCCGGATATGATCCAGGATGCAGAGGAGCAAGTTCGCATTATTCGTGAAAAGTTGAAAACATCCCAATCTCATCAAAATAGCCAATATGATCGTCATCATAAGGATGTGACCTATGAAGTTGACAAGAAGGCTTATCTTCGGGTTACACCTCTAAAGTGTACCCATCGATTCGGTATCAAGGGCAAGTTGGCTCGTCATTACATTGGACCTTTTCACATTCTTGCTAAACGAGGAGAAGTTGCCTACCAATTGGAACTTCCGCCGCATCTTTCCAAGGTTCATGATGTCTTCCACGTCTTGCAACTCAGGCGTTGCTTCTCGGACCCCGTCCGCGAAGTGGACCACGAAGCGCTTGATCTCCAAGATAACCTTAAATATCAGGAATACCCTGTTCGTATTCTTGATCAAGCTGAGTGTACACTCGGTGTCAGAATATCAAGTTTCTCAAGGTTCAGTGGTCACACCATTCCGAGAAGGAAGCCACATGGGAAAGAGAGGATCGTCTTCGACTAGAGTACCCCGCGCTCTTCCCGACGACTTCCAAATCTCGGGACGAGATTCTTTTGAGTGGGGGTGAGTTGTCACATCCCTAGTTAGTTTACCTAGGTCATCATGTGTGTGCATCATTTTTCCACTTTGTGCATCAAATTGAAATAGGGATTAACAGAAACCCTAACACCTCACTTGAATCAAACCAATTCAATAGTTGTGAAAAGCCAACAAATCCAAAATGCCCATCAAAAATGTCCCCTATGTCTGATAAATGAGGATAAATATATCAGGGGTCATTCTAAATATTTGAATCTATATAGTATTTCAAAAATAAATATTAAAGCTACTAAAAATGTCAAATAAAGCATTATAATTATTTCAGTATTCAAAATATTCTGAAACTTTTTAAAGAGGTTTGAAATATTCAAACTAAGCTCTATAAAATATTTGGAGTATTTTCTGCCTAGCATTTGTACCTAAATAAAAAAATAAAAAATGTCAGAAAAGAAAACAGAAACTGGAATAAAAAAAAGGAGGAAGCCCACCTTAGGCCGGCCCATCTGGCCCAGCACCGCCTTCGTCCTCCTGGCGCCAGGAGGATGAGCACGTGCCCGCCGTGCACTCGCCCTGAAGCTGACACGCAGCTCCCTGCGTGTCTGCCTCCCCTGTCGCGCTGGTGAGCGGATGAGGACGCCGCTGCCATCCCCATCGCTCTCTCCCTCTCGCGCGCGCTCATTCGCCCCTGCCTCTCCCCTCTCCTCTGCTCCGCCATGGCCGTTGCCTCCGCTCGCTCGCCGTCATAGCCGCAGCCGCTCACGTGCCCCCCTGAGCCCACCAGAAGCTCCGCATCGTTGTCCCCAACCCCTACACCGAGCCATGCGCCGCCAAAGCCTTCTTCCTCCTCAGACCCGACGATCCGCTGCAGATGAACCGCCGCCTCCAAGCCTTCCCCGAGCGCGCTATCGATGGCTCTGAGCCTGCAGTGAGCCCCTGGATCGATCCCCTCTCTTCCTCGGCCATTTCCCCCTCTGTAGGCCTCAGTTTTGTCATTGCCCGAAGTGCGCCGCCGCACGAGCTCAGCGCCGGCGTTTCTCCGATGATCAGCTGGTCCTTCTGAGGCCACCACCGAGCTCGTGGGGCCGCGTAGAGGTCGTAGGTGCCAAGCTCCGGTCTTTTGCGCCCTAGATCAACGAACCCATGCTCACCCGAGCTCCGACAGCTGCAGAGCTCATCGCCGGTGTCCATTCCGTTCGTCTCAGCCTTTGAGAGGTGTCGGGATGGATGCGTGCATGAGCATCGGTTCGCTTGGTGCATTCCGCCGGCGAAATGGTTGCCGGAGGAGGGAACCTGATCCCTCTGTCGTCTCTGGAGTCACCGGCGGCTCAACGTCGGTGAGTCTGGCCGGTCTTGACCACGAGGGTTTGACCCCTGGGTCACTCGCAAGTGGGCGGGCTCCTGTTTAATTAGAATTAGTTTAAGAAAATTAATTAACTAAATAATTAAGTTAATGACTCATCGACCAGTGGGCCCGTTTCCTAAATAATTAATAATTAGTGGTTAATTTCTTCTATTAGTGGCTGGGTCACTGACCAGTGGGCCCCACTGGTCAGGTTTGACCTGTCAACAGGCTGTTGACCAGCTGACGTCATGCTGATGTCGTGCTGATGCAATAAAAGAATTTCTAAATTGAATTAATTCCAGAAATTATTTAAAACTTGGAAAATTCATAGAATTTAATCTATAACTTAGATTGAAATAATTTATATATGAAAATTTATCAGAAAAATCCAATGAATCCAATGGTGTTGTTATCATGCATGTTAGAGCAACATTTGTAGATGAACATTGACATTTAGTAATAGGTCAATATATGGAATATGAAAGGGAGAACCATTTTGAACCTATATTCAAAATTACTTCATTTAACTTGGATAATAGTTGCATTAGTTCATCCATCCATGTTGCCATGTCATGATCTTGCATCATATTGCTGAACTTGCCGTGTGTTGATTGTTACTTATCTGCATTGCGGTAGGCCCTGCTTCTGAGGATACCCCCGAGTATTCCAACGAAGGAGAATACCTTCCCGCTTCCCAGCAAGGCAAGCAACCCCATTGATCATTCCGATAATATACCATTCTCTCGCTCCTGCTTTTGTTTATTGCATTAGGACAAACGTTTAATTGTCTATCAAGTGCGGTAGATGAACCCATTCCTTTGCATGACATGTCGTTGTCACAGTAAATAGCTAAACCTTGCAACCTAGCATACTTGGTAGATTCTTAAGCCATGATGTTCTTACCTACTTTGCCTGCTATGCTTAGAGTTGTGTGAGGTCTGATTCATCTAGGTCATGAACTGGAGTGAAACAATATTGTTCTAATATGATAAGCTTAATGATGAATACGATTTGGTAAAGGTAGCGATGAGAGGCTATGTAGGAGTACATAGCGGGTTGTTTCATTGGGACCGTTCTTAGGAACTGAGTTCCGTGTTTGTGATCCAAGTTTAGATACTACCACATGATGGGCCCTGAAATATGACCCCGCTCGACTTATCAACCACCTAGTCCTTGGTCTAGGTGTTGCAAATAGTTTCTGGTCTTTATAGTATGCTGGAGGCCATGCGTAGCGCTGACCCTAGGGGTGTGTTACGATGCGGTAGGCGGTGGCACGGTGTACCAAGGGTCACCCAAATGGTGGGCTTGGGAACCCTACACACATCGTTTGGGGCCGTAGTGGAAACTTCGTCCGGACTTCTGTGCGGTTCAGTCTCAAATAGGTGATAGCCGGACTAGAGGTCTTGTGTGATTGACGGTCGTGGCCGACTCCCTCGCTAAGCTTCCGCTTGAAGGTTGCTGAGGTGCATGGTTTTATGAGCACACAGCGATAAGTGGCGAGAGCGTTTGTGAAGAAGTACACCCCTACAGGGTATGAATCTGTTCGAATAGCCGTATCCTTGGATATGGACTACTTGGAGAACTTATGTTGTACATAGATAATTGAATGGATACTCATAGAAATCTCAAGACAAGTGTGAGTATCGTGGATGGCACTCTCGTAGATGATGGAAGTGAATCCATGGTGGTGTATTGATGTGGAGTTAGTGGACTCATGTGCGATATCTAAAATTTGAACAAAGAACTAATATGTGTTGTATCGGTTAGCCAAGAGTCAAAGCTAGCATTGTTGCATGAACTCCAACACCCCCCCCCCCCCCTTGTTGATACATCAGCATGAATAGACTAGGTATGCTTTAAAGACTTGTTGAGTATGTTTGTACTCATGTTTGCTTAATAAATGTTGTAGGTGAGACCCAGGACCCATCAGGTGGGTTCTATCTATATGTCGAACACGCCGAATAGCTGGTGTCCCAGCTACGACCTTAAGCCCTGTGGCGGCGTGTAGATAGTCAGGCCATGTGCCTTTTTACCCTTTCAACTGTCTATACTCAGACAGTTTTATGCTTCCGCTTGGTTTGTATGAACTTGCTTGTATGACTTGAGTGTCGGGTAATGTGACCCCTACCTGTAAGAACATATTATGCAAGGCTCCTCTAAGCCTCTTAAATAAAAGTTGTGTTGTTGTATGGTTATGTTGTGATGCCATGATTGTATCTATGCATATCAGGAATGTTGTGTGTACGTGTGACGTGCAATGATATGTATGGGATCTGACACCTAGTCATGTGCCTCTAGTAGTACTCTTTAGAGGAAACTGCCTCTTTGTGCTTCCACCGAGCCTTGGTAGCTTGCTACTGCTCCGGACACATTGATTGATCGGCATATATCCTTCTTTGCTGCTGTGTCTGTCCCTTTGGGGAAATGTCTCGTAGTGTAATGGAGTCCATGTAGCTTGCTACGACTCGTCTACGTGCAGTGATGACATTTATGTCCCACGGTGTAATGGAGTCCTTGTAGCTGGCTATGACTCGTCTACACACGCTTGAGGCTGACACTTGCATTGCAAGGTTATGTATGCCTGTTTCCGTACGGATGTGCCACTTGGGTTCTTTGACTAGTCATGTCGGCCCGGGTTCTCTGTCGTTTGAATGCTAGCGACATATTCACATATGTGAGCCAAAAGACTGCAGCCGTGGAGTTACCGTGCGTGAGGCCGCAAAATGATGTGATGTGTTACAGGCTGGATTCCTATGACTTAGGATCGGGGTTTCGACACATTCCCTCATAGGTAAGCAAGTGACAAGGTAATAAATGAATCACTGGACATCATCATGTATGCATTTCACTCCATGTCCATAAATATCCTTGTATTTGTTTCTTGTGTGGGACTAACCCATGTAGGTGAGAAGAGTAAGAAACAACAAGGATTATTCCCAACTCAAGATGATCTTCATCAACTATGAGCATCCGCTACTACAACACTTACATGAACTATTTAACGATAAAACCCAAGGTTAGTATTTCCCTCTCAGGGGGGTGACACATCAAGGGGGAGATTTACTCTAAGACTTGAGTCAAAGCATCTCTTATGATGTGAACACATTAAATGCTTTATGTAAAAGTGGTAACCCCACTTGTGCTTAAACGATGAGTATGACCTATGATCAAGTATTCTTACTTGGCTCCTAAGTCAATATACTCATATATAGATGACTCTGTCATGACCAAGGTGCTAGGTAGATACTAGAGTGGTTTGCATGTTTGACTTATTTCATTTGAGATCTTATTGTGTGAGCATGTTGGTATGCATATCTTCACTCGCTTGAGCATATCCAATTGTTGTTATTTGGCTTTCATTTTCTTTGGCCAATTGGATATACAAGAATGCCTAAGTACTCTCCTTTAGCTGTCTATGCTTTCTTGTCTCAAATTATATTCATGCTTCATCACAAAATTTGAGCAAGAACTTATCGGACCCTGTGTGTGAGGAGCACTTGGAGTTTCATTTCGACAAGAGCTAACTTCTAAAACCTCCCATGTGCAATTCGGTGTAACCAACCCACAAAAATTGGTTTCACCAAAGCACTTGGGTTGATCTGGTTTTTGAACCTTGTTACAACCGATCTGAAGATATCCGCCTCACCGAGTTTCACAGTCTGCTGGCAGTTAAGAAACTTGATGGCACTGAAATTTCCCAATCAGTGTCACCAACAGTAGGGGACACTACTGGAATCAAGGATTTTGCCGTGGGCCGTCTCTTTGCCGTCAGCCAGTGGACGGCAAAGAAAGTCATTGTCGTTTGCTCGCAGAAAGTTGACGGCAAAGGGCCAGCTGACGGCAAAGAATGAATTTGCCGTAGGATGGTTCTTTGCCATCTGCCAGCTCACGGCAAAGGGCCATCTGGGCAGACGGCAAAGAGACAGCCCACAACAAAGTGTTGCTAGAAGACGACAAAGGGCTAGCTAGGCCCATCGGGCCCTTGCGCCGCTTAGGTAAGTTCTTTGTCGTCTGCCAGCCGGCAACAAAGGCAGGCTGGAAGACGACAAAGGCGATGCCCTAATAACGACTGTCCCTCACCCCTCTCTCCCCCTCTATCTCTCCCTTCCTCATCCCTCCCCTCCCTCTCCCCAACGCCCAGTGACCGCCTTCGCCCCACCGCCCCCACCCACCGGCTGCCCCACCGCCCCCACCCACTGGCCGCCCCTCGCCCCGTCACTCCCACCCACCTGACGCCCACCCCCGTCTCCCTCCCTCCTCCCGACGCCCATCGGCTGCCTCGCTGCCCCGCCGCCTCACCCATCGGCCGAGCCCGCCCCGCCACCCCCACCCACGGGTTGTCCCGCCACCCCCACCCACCGGATACCCCGCCGCCCCGGCACCCTAGACGTCCCCGCTGCCCGGACGCCCCCTCCGATGAGCTCTTTGTGCCTCCTCCCCTCCCCCTCTTCCGCATTTTTTCTTTTTGTTTCAATTTTAGATTAGCAATTAGCTAGCTAGATATTGTTAGAAGAAGTAAAGAAGAAGGAAAAAGGACAAATGAAAATAAGAAAAGAAGAAGAAGAAGATGATGAAGTAGAAGAGGAGGAGGAGGAGGAGGAGGAGGAGATGAAAAGGAAAAACAGAAGAAGAGGAGAAAGTAGAAGAAAAAGGGGAGAAGAAGAATAGGAGAAGAAAGGAAGAAGAAGAAGAAGAAGAAGAAGAAGAAGAAGAGAAGAAAAGGAATAAGAAGAGGATAAGAAGAGGATAAGAAGAAGAAATAGAGGAGAAAACGATGAAAATAGAAGTGGAAAAGTAGTCATACATAGAGATATTTTTCTATCGGGATTGAATATTCGTTTTGATCGTGTGGATCTAAATGTGCAGTTTTTCATCACTTGAAGGGTCTGGTGTTTGACGGCCTCCCCATGTGACTACATCCCCTACACGGTCTAGTGGTGAGCACTACTGTCATCTCCTCCCCGACCCTCCCCTATTTGCTCTATTCCGGTTGTCATGCCGTTGTCACTTAATTTTATTTTCATGTCAAGTTTCATAACCTAGGCATCTCCCATTCGAAAGGACGACATCTATAAATATGCATGTCTTTGCATATTTATAATCGTCGTCCTTTCGAATTGTCCAATGTTATCCATTGAAAGCCCGAGTATGTTTAGGTTGGGTTCGTTTTACCGTATGCCCTATTCTGGATCTGCGGCAGAATTTCATCAGTGCCTCCCCGTTGTTCTCCGGTTACACACCCTCTATGCTTATTGCCGAGACATGTATCAGGAGAACAGCGGGGAGGTGTTTTCAAAATTCTGCGTCGGATCCGGAGTAGAGCATGGGAAAACGAACCCAATCTACACATACTCGGGTGGGATTAGGACCTATCTTAACATATTAGCGTGTGGGTTGCATGGACGTAATAAAACTGACAAACTTGATTAACCAATGAATATATATGCTGAATTATATATATATATATACATATTTATTGTGTGTCCAGTAGCTAGGAAAGATAAGTGATCGTGCATGGATGTACGCCGGTCACACCAGTCAAAAAGACATGACCCAAGAATGGTTTACAAATACCAAGGGGTTTGTTGCAAATGGCTAGGAAAACATGGTGCCCTGTCCCTGGTGTGGCAACTTTAAAAAGCAGAGAGAGGGTGAAATGGTTAAACACCTGCAGAAGTGGGGTTTTAAGCCTAATTATACGTTGTGGACTTTTCATGGTGAGTCCGCCCAACATGCCAGAGCTGAGGGGGTTCGTCGTCGCACCGACGAGCATGGCACCAGGATCGAAGATATGGTGCAAGACTTTGATGATACTCGCGATTCAGACGATGAGATGGAGGAATCTGCAAAGGCATTCAATGAAATGTTAGAGTCTTCAAAACGTCCCTCCATGAGCACGCTGAGCTTTGTCAGCTCGATGCCATCGCGCAAGTAATGGCTTTGAAGGCTCAATTCAACATGGGCAGAGAATGCTACAATGCGATGGTGACCATATTTGGACGCTTTCTACCCAAAGGCCATGTACTGCCTACAAACTTGTACCAGTCGGACAAAATCCTCCGTGTACTTAAGATGCCCTATGAGAATATAGATGCATGTGAGAATGGATGTGCCATATTTAGGCTTTAGTATGTGGACTTGAACTATTGTCCCATTTGCAAGCCTTCCAGGTATATTGTCGTAGACAATGGTATGGGTGAGCAGATGCAGACAAAAATCCCTGCTAACATTCGTCGCTATACGCCAATCATACCAAGACTTCAACGTATTTTCATGGTCAAAGAGAAGGCCAGACAGATGACATGGCACAAATTGGGCAAAAGAACTGAACTAGATGAGGATGGGAAACAGATGTTGGTACACACTTCAGACACTTTTGCGTGGAAGCATTTCGATGCATTACATAAGGATAAAGCGGCAGATCCAAGGCATCCACGAGTCACCGTCAGCATGGATGGGTTCAATGTGTTTGGTATGACCGCAACCCAATATAGTTGTTGGCCTGTATTTGTCATTCCACTCAACCCCCCCCCCCCCGAGGGAGAGATTATGAAAAGAAAGAACATTTTCCGGAGATTGATAATTCCAGGTCCCAACTATCCGAGGAACAATATGAATGTGTACATGCAGCCTCTTAAGGATGAATTGCAAGAAGCTTGGGATAATGGGTTCAAGACATACGTCGCCGCTACCAAAAAAACTTCAAAACGCATGTGTGGTACATGTACTCCATGCATGACTTGCCGGCGTATGCCTTATTTGTTGGCTGGTGTGTGCATGGAAGGTTCCCGTGCCCCACATGCAAGGCAGCTCTTGAGTTCCGTTGGTTGCACGCGGGCCGCAAGTATTCTTGCTTCGACATGCATAGACAGTTCCTGGATCCTCGCCATAAGTTCAAAAAAGACAAGAAGAATTTCATCAAAGGTAGAGTTGTCAAAAGCTCCACACCACCCGCGTTGACAGGCCAACAGAAGTTGGATCAGTTAAACGCTCTTGAGCCAGATCAAAATCGTCCTGGGTATTTCAATGGGTATAATACGGAACACGCATGGACTCACAAGTCATGCTTATGGGATCTACCTTACTTCAAAGACCTCCTTTGACCACACAACATCGACGTGATGCGCACTGAGAAGAATATCGCCGAGGCCATTTCTGGTACATTGTTCGGTAGAGAGGGGAAGTTAAAGGATAATCCTAAGGCTAGAATCAATCAGGAGGCTCTATGTGATAGACCATTACAAAACATGCGACAAGCGAAAGGAAAGCCGAACTAGACAAAGCGAAAGGCATGGTTCAATCTTGGAAGGCCGACTATGAGGGAAATGATCTTGTGGGTGAAAATGCAATTGATGTTCCCCGATGGTTATGTAGCAAATCTAAAGAGGGGAGCAAGTCTTCGCAAACGGAAGATATTTGGTATCAAGAGTCATGATTGGCACATATGGCTTGAGCGGGTAATGCTGGTGATGCTGCGTGGCTTTATCCCTGACGATGAATGGCTAGTATTGGTAGAGCTGAGATGTTTCTTCTGTTCTCTTTGTGCGAAAGAACTATCGTTTGGCATGCTAGATGAAATGATAGAGTTGGCATCGGAGTTGATTTGCAAGTTAGATAAGATCTTTCCACCGGGCTTCTTTAACCCAATGCACCATTTGATTTTGCATCTCGCAATCAAGGCAAGATTGCGCAGCCTGTGTAAAATCATTGGTGCTTCGCAACTGAGAGGATGCAGAAGATGCTTTGAGCCAAATGTAAAAATAAATGTAGAATTTAAGCATCGATGGCCAAGGCATTTATTACTGAGGAGGCGGCAAACTTCGTGACAGCACACTACGAAGCCAAAAATCATCATTTGCATAATCCGAAGCCTCGGTACAATGATGGTGACCCAAAAAAGTCGATCCAATCTCAGCCTATTCAACGAGAAGATTGCACCAGCCGGTGCTTCTAAAGGAAAAGCATTGGATGTCGATGAACGGCGGACCATTTCATTGTATATCTTCAATAACCTAACAGAAGTGCAGCCGTACATCGAGTAAGTTGTCGGTACATTATTGTTTTGCAACTTGTTATTCCTTATAATTGTCTTATTTTCGGATATTTGATATAGTCGATACGTCACCAAATTCTCGGATGGTGCGATCATCGAAAAGGATTCCGTCGAAGAGTATGAGCTCCTGGCAAAGCAAGGAGGCGGCTATCCCGGTTTCATCTCTTGGTTCAAACAAATGGTAATTACCATTAATGGACTAGTTCATTTCTTCGTCTTATTTGTGGCTAATGCAACAATCATTTCGTATTAAACTTGCAGGCTAATTCAGAGTCTATGGACGCTGAGCTGAGACAAGTCGCTAATGGTTTTGACTATAAGGTATGTTCGTTTGACATATACGACATCAACGAGTATCGCTTTCGTACCTTTGGTAAAGAGCTATCTAGCCCGACCTAAAGACTACAAATTTTTGTGTCTCTGCTATCGGCGAAGGATATACAAAGTACTATGGAAGAGTTGAAGCAATTTATGAACTTCTATTCTATGGTGAAAACCCACCGAACATCGTAGTCTTCAAATGTCATTGGTTCCAGCCGAAGGAGACTAGAAGAACTCATGAACATATAGGGCTAGTCGAAATCAAACAAAGCACCCCATTTAGATGTGCTCGATGTCTACATTACGGCTCAACATGTGAACCAAGTTTTCTATCTACCGTGGGCCTGCCAAACTAATCCAAATCTGAAAGGTTGGGATGTCGTTTATGAAGTGCCGCCACATTTTAGACCACCTCCCCTCAATGAAGAGGATTATGAACCTCACATTAACCAAGACACATATGAAGGGGAATTCTTCCAAGAAACACGTCTTTCCAAAAAAACGTTTCAAGAACCACTCTACTTCACCCCGGGACTTTGAAGTAGACAACGACAATGCATCCAACTTAACCCCTCAGCCGGAACAGGAAGACCCGGAACAAGAACAGGTTACTGATGCGGATGACCTGTCAATGCTTAACCGATTACATGAAGGAGGCCTTTCGCACGTTGTTACTGATAGTGATGATGATGATGCATTTATTGATGATAGTGATGATGATGATGCATTTATTGATCCCGGAGAATATATAGACGATCAAGATTATTATTAATTCATGTCAGGTAATCAACTTTTAGTTCATGTTGGGTATATGATGACACACTTAAATTATATACATTTTATTATTCATCTCGGTATTCAATTTTATGTTGTACTAATTTCGTTTACTATTTGTCATGGCAGTTGTTAAAAGATGGTGGGAAAGGTTCGAGAACACTCCGCGGCTCCTTCATTGGAGGGTGGTTGGATGAGTACTTCCATTCCTAGCGACTCTGTCTGGAGAGCGTTGCTCTCTAGTCTGCATACAACGATGGACGCTTCTTGGTCGACCCCTGTGAGAGGAGGTAGGGGGAAGAAGAGAGGTACACGTGGGAGAGGAAGTCGTGGCAAAGTAGGGTGGCTGCTATGTGATATGTCTCCAACGTATCTATAATTTTTGTTTGTTCCATGATATTATATTATCTGTTTTGGATGTTTTATATGCATTAATATGCTATTTTATATTATTTTTGGGACTAACCTATTAGCCTAGAGCCTAGTGCCAGTTTCTGTTTTTTCCTTGTCTTTGAGTATTGTAGATAAGGAATATTAAGCAGAGTCCAAATGGGATAAAATCTTTGCGATGATTTTTCTTGGACCAGAAGACATCTACCAGACTTGGAGGGGAAGGCAAGAGACCTGCCAGGAGGCCACAAGTTAGGGGGCGCGACCACCCCTAATAACCCACAAGTGTAGGGGATAAGTTGTAGCCGTTCTCGATAAGTAAGAGTGTCGAACCCAACGAGGAGGTAAAGGTAGAACAAATATTCCCTCAAGTTCTATCGACCACCAATACAACTCTACGCACGCTTAATGTTCGCTTTACCTAGAACAAGTATGAAACTAGAAGTACTTTGTAGGTGTAACGAGATAGGTTTTCAAGATAATAAAAACACGTAAATAAAATCTAGGGTCTGCTAACATAAAGAAACAACTAAGTTAGTTTAATGTGTCTGGAAAAGTGGTGGTAGGAGTTGCGGAATTGTCCCTAGGCAATTGATAACTAGACCGGTAATCATTATTGCAATTCTATATGTGGGAGAGTCATAAGCTAACATACTTTCTCTACTTGGATCATATACACTTATGATTGGAACTCTAGCAAGCATCCGCAACTACTAAAGATCATTAAGGTAAAATTCAACCATAGCATTATAAGGTATCTGTTGGAAATATGCCCTAGAGGCAATAATAAATTAGTTATTATCGTATTTCCTTGTTCATGATAATCGTTTATTATCCATGCTATAATTGTATTAAATGGAAACACATTACATGTGTGGGTAAATAGAAAACACCTTGTCCCTAGTATGCCTCTAGTGAACTAGCTCGTTGATCAAAGATGGTCAAGGTTTCCTAGCCATTGACATGTGATGTCATTTGATAATGGGATCACATCATTAGGAGAATGATGTGATGGACAAGACCCAAACTACAAACGTAGCTTATGATCGTGTCAGTTTATTGCTACTGTTTTACGCATGTCAAGTATATGTTCCTATGACCATGAGATCGTGCAACTCACCGACATCGGAGGAGTACCTTGTGTGTATCAAACGTCGCAACGTAACTGGGTGACTATAAAGATGCTCTACAGGTATCTCCGAGGGTGTCTGTTGAGTTGGCATGGATCAAGACTGGGATTTGTTACTCTGTGTGACGGAGAGGTATCTGAGGGCCCACTCGATAATGCAACATCACAATAAGCCTTGCAAGCAATGTGACTAAGTGTTAGTCACGGGATCTTGTATTACGGAACGAGTAAAGAGACTTGCCGGTAATGAGGTTGAACTAGGTATGGAGATACCGACGATCGAATCTCGGGCAAGTAACATACCGAAGAACAAAGGGAACATCATACGGGATTAACTGAATCCTTGACATAGAGGTTTGACCGATAAAGATCTTCATAGAATATGTAGGAACCAATGTGGACATCCAGGTCCCGCCATTGGTTATTGACCATAGAGGTGTCTCGGTCATGTCTACATAGTTCTCGAACCCGCAGGGTCTGCACACTTAAGGTTTGGTGACGTTTCGATAGTATAGAGTTATGTATGGTGGTGACCGAAGGTTGTTCGGAGTCCCTAATGAGATCCTGGACTTCACGAGGAGTTTCGGAATGGTCCAGAAATGAAGATTGATATATAGGAAGGTGGCGTTTGGACTTCGGAAAGATTTCAGGCACTTTCGGTAGTGTACCGGGAGTGACGAATGGGTCCCGGGGGTCGTCACGCTGCCGGTGAAATCTTCTCCCTCTCCACTTCCTCTTGCTGGACCAAGACGGTGGAGATCGTCATCAAGCTGCACGTGTGCTAAACGCGGAGGTGTCGTCCGTTCGTCGCTAGATCGGAAGGACCATGAACAAGATCGCGAGACGGTTCGTGATTAGTTCACGGGACGGTTCGTGATGAGTTCACGGGACGGATCATGATGAGATCGCGGGACGGATCATGATGAGTTCGCGGGACGGATCATGATTGGATCGCGGGACGGATCGTGATGTGATCGCAGGACGCTCGGCGATTTGGATCGCGAACATGTTCGACTACACCAACCGCGTTTCTTAACGCTTCCCGCTTAGCGATCTACAAGGGTATGTAGATCCACTCTCCCTCTCGTAGATGCTCATCACCATGGATAGATCTTGCGTGTGCGTAGGAAATTTTTTGTTTCCCATGCAATGTTCCCCAACAGTGGCATCATGAGCTAGGTCTATGTGTAGATGAGATCTTGAGTAGAACACAAAGAGTTTGTGGGCGTTGATGCTTAGATTGCTTCCTCCCTTGGTCGGATTTTGGTTCAGTGGGATTGTGAGATGAAGCGGCCCGGACCAACATTACTCGTTCGCTTACGAGAGATCGGTTCCCTCGACGAAACTTGTTGCCTAGATGGCTTGCAGGTGGCAGTTTCTCTCACTTTAGTTGGAGCGGATACGACAAAGGTGGTCCTTGAGAAGGTTGAAAAGAAAATTATGTATCACCATTGTGGTTTATGCGTAGGTGAGAATCGTTCTTGCTAGAAACCCGTAGCAGCCAAGTAAAACATGCAACAACAATTAGAGGACGTCTAACTTGTTTTTGCAGTGTATGTTGTGATGTGATATGGCCAATTACATGATGTGATATATGTGATGTATGAGATGATCATGTGATGTATAGAATTTCACGACTTGCATGTCGATGAGTACGGCAACCGGCAGGAGCCATAGGGTTGTCTTTAATTATTGTATGACCTGCGTGTCAATCATTAAGCGCTATGTAATGCTTTACTTTATCGCTAAACGGTAGCAATAGTAGTAGAAGCATGCAGGGCGTGACAACCCCGATGGCGACACGTTGATGGAGATCATGGTGTCGTGCCACTGACGATGGAGATCCTGCTGGTGCTTTCAAGATGGAGATCTAAAGCACAAGTTCATGGCCATATCATGTCACTTATGAATTGCATGTGATGTTAATCCTTTTATGCACCTTGTTTTGCTTAGTACGACGGTAGCACTATAAGGTGATCCCTCACTTAAATTTCAAGATAAAATTGTGTTCTCCCCGAGTGTGCACCGTTGCGAAAGTTCGTCGTGTTGAGACACCACGTGATGATCGGGTGTGATAGACTCTACGTTCACATACAATGGGTGCAAGCCAGTGTTGCACATGGAGAACACTCGGGTTAAACTTGACGAGCCTAGCATGTACAGACATGGCCTCGGAACACAAGAGACCGAAAGGTCGAACATGAGTCATATAGTAGATATGATCAACATGATGATGTTTACCATTGTAACCACCTCAACTCATGTGATGATCGGACTTGGGTTGGTGAATTTGGATCATGTATCACTCGGATGACCGGAGGGATGTCAATTTGAGTGGGAGTTCTTAAGTAATATGATTAATTGAACTCATTATCATGAACATAGTCAGTAGTGTCTTTGCAAAATTATGTTGTATATTACTAGCTCACATTGTAGCTCCCTTGAATTTTATATGTTCCTAGAGAAATAGAGTTGAAAGATGATGGTAGCAATATTGCGGACTGGCTCCGTGATCTGAGGATTGTCCTCATTGTTGCACAGAAGGCTTATGTCCTTAATTCACCGCTCAGTGCGCCAACCCCTCTAGCGTCGTTTGTAGATGTTGTGAACATCTGACATGTACGTGCTGATGACTACTTGATAGTTTAGTGCGTCATGCATTACGGCTTAGAATTGAGGCTTCGAAACGTTTTGAACGTCGTGGAACATATGAGATGTTCTAAGAGCTGAAATTAGGATCTCAGGCTCGTGCCCATGTTGCGAGATATGAGATCTCCAACAAGATTCTTTGCCTGCAAGATGAACGAGAATAGCTCAATCGTTGAGCATGTGCTCAGATTGTCTCGGTGCTATAATCGCTTGAATCGAGTGGGAGTTCATCTTCCAGATAAGATAGTGATTGATATAGTTCTCCAAAGTCACTTTCACTAAGCTACTAGAACTTAGTGATGAACTATAAAATGCCAGGGATAGAATTAATGATCCCTGAGCTGTTCGTGATGTTTGACACTGCGAAGGTAGAAATCAAGAAGGAGCATCAAGTGTTGATGGTTAGTTAAAACCACTAGTTTCGACAAGAGCAAGGAGGGAAACTTTATGGATAGCAAGTCAGTTGCTGCTCCAGTGAAGCAACCCAAAGTTGAACTCAAACCAGAGACTAAGTTCTTCGATTATGAGGAGAGCGGTCGCTGAAGTGGAACAACCCTAAATACTTGGTAGATAAGAAGGCTGGCAACGTCAACAGAAGTATATTTGATATACGTGTTATTGATGTGTACCTTGCTAGTACTCCTAGTAGCACCTGGGTATTGGATACCGGTTCGGTTGCTAAATGTTAGTAACTCGAAATAAAAGCTACAAAATAAACGGAGAACTAGCTAAGTGTGAGGTGACGATGTGTGTTCGAAATGTTTCCGAGGTTGATGTGATCAACATCACACGCTCTCTCTACCTTCGAGATTAGTGACGAACCTAAAATAAATGTTATTTGGTGTTTTTTGCGTTGAGCATGAACGTGATTAGATCATGTTCATTGCAACACGGTTATTCAGTTAAGTTAGAGAATAATGGTTATTCTATTTACATGAATAATACCTTCAATGGTCATGCACCCAGTAAGAATGGTTTGTTGAAACTTGATCGTAGTAATACACATGTTCATAACATTGATGCCAA
The DNA here is from genome assembly GCA_022496015.1 of Hordeum marinum. Lineage (NCBI taxonomy): Eukaryota > Viridiplantae > Streptophyta > Magnoliopsida > Poales > Poaceae > Hordeum > Hordeum marinum. The sequence continues at coordinate 145,909,538 of CM039678.1, forward strand.
AAAAAAGATACAGAGTTAATAATGATAGTACCACATACTTGTGGCACTGCCGCTAAATGTCATATTGGTATTAAACGCATGAAGAAACTCCATGCTGATGGATCTTTGGACTCATTCGATTTCGAATCGGTTGAGACATGCGAACCATGCCTCTTGGACAATGATGACTAAGGACCCTGTTTTCTATTTTGATGAAGCGGACAAGTGATTTATTGGAAATGATACATGTTGATGTATGCAATCCAATGAGTCTTGTAGCGTGCGGTGGATATCGTTATTTTCTTACCTTCACTGATGATTTGGGTAGATATAGTGTATGTTTACTTAATGAAACACAAAGTCTGAATCGTTTGAAAAGTTCAAGCAAATTCAGAGTGAAGTTTAAGATCATCGTGACAAGAAGATAAAAGTATCTGCGATATGATCGTGGAGGTGAATATCTGAGTTACGAGTTTGGCATACAACTTTAGACAATGTGAAAGTTGTTTCACAACACACACCACCTGGAACACCATAGTGTGATGGTATGTCCGAACGTCATAGTCATGCTCTATTGGATATGGTGCATGTTATGATGTCTCTTATCATTTTGCTACTATAATTTTGGGGTTGTGCATTAGAGACAACTACATTCACCTTAAATAGGGCACCATCTAAATCCGTTGAGATGACACCGTGTGAACTATGGTTTGAAAGAAACTTAAGCTGTCATTTCTTAATGTTTGGGGCTGTGACGCTTGTGTGGAAAATGTTTTCACCTAATGAGCTCGAACCCAAAGAGGACAAATGCATCTTCATAGAATACCCTAAGAACAGTTGGGTGAACCTTCTATCTCAGATCCAAGCATAAAATGTTTGTTGCTAAAACTTGGTCCTTTCTTGAGAAAGGGTTTCTCTTGAAAGAGTTGAGTGGGAGGAGGATAGAACTTGATGAGTTTGTTGAAACCTCTGCTTCAACTAGAAAGTAGCGCAGCACAGAAAGATGTTTCTGTGAAGCCTACGTTAGTTGAAGAGGAAGTTAATGATGATGATCATGAAAGCTTCGGATCAAGTTACTATCGACCTACGAGGAAATTAGAGCTTGATGAGGTTATTGAACCTTTACTTCAACCATAGAGTAGCGCAGCGCGGGAAGTTGTTTCTGTGAAGCCTACGTTAGTTGAAGAGGAAGTTAATGATGATGATCATGAAGCTTCGGATCAAGTTACTATCAAACCTCATAGGGCGACAAGGATGTATACTGCTCCTGAGCGGTATGACAACCCTGTCTTGGAGGTCATGTTGTTGGACAACGATGAACCTACGAACTATGGAGAAGCAATGATGGGCCCGGAAGCTAACAAATGGTTAGAGGCCATGAAATCCGAGAAAGGATCCATGTATGAAAACCAAGTATAGACTTTGGTGGACTTGCTCGTTGGACGGCAGGTCGTCAAGCACAAATGGATCTTTAAGATGAAGACAGACACTGATGGTGAATGTCACCATTTATAAAGCTCGACTTGTCGCAAAGAAGTTTCAGCCAAGTTCAAGGAGTTGACTGCGATGAGACTTTCTCACTCGTAGCGACGCTAAAGTCTATTGGAATTATGTTAGCAGTTGCTGCATTTTTCAATTATGAAATCTAGGAGATGGATACCAAAACATCGTTTCCTTCCTTAAGGAAAGGTTGTATGAGATACAACCAGAAGGTTTTGTCAGTCCTAAGGATGCTAAAAAGTGTGCAAGCTTCAGTGAAACTTCTATGAACTGAAGCAAGCATCTCGGAGTTGGAATATACACTTTGATGAGGTGATCAAAGTTTTTGAGTTTATACAAAGTTTATGAGAAACTTGTATTTACAATAAAGTGAGTGGGAGCACTATGGAGTTTCTGGTAAGAATATGTGGTTGACATATTGTTGATCGGAAATGATGTAGAATTTCTAGAAAGCATAAAAGGTAGTTTGAAAGGAGTTTTTCAAAGGAAGACCTGGATAAAATACCTAATTGTTGAGCATCAAAATCTATAAAGATAGATCAAGATGTTTGATAAGACTTTCAATGAGTACATACCTTGACAAGATTTTGAAAGAGTTCAAAATGGATCGGTCAGAGAAAGAGTTCTCGCCTGATTTGTAAGGTATAAAGTTGAGTAAGACTCAATGCCCAGTGACTGCAGAAGATAGAGAAAAGATGAGTGTCATCCCCTATGCTTCAGCCATAGGCTCTATCATGTATGCAATGTTGTGCACAAAGACCCGATGTCAGCCTTGCTATAAGTATGGACAGAAGGTTTCAAAGTGATCCTGGAATGGATCACTGGACAGCGGGCAAGATTATCCTTAGTAACTAAAAGACTGAGGAGATGTTTCTCGATTATGGAGGTGATAAAGAGTTCGTCGTAAAGAGTCACGTCGATGCAAGCTTTAACGCCAATCCGGATGACTCGTAGTAGCCATCTGGATACGTATAGTGGAGCAGCCATTTTGAATAGTACCAAGTGAAGTGTGGTAGCAGTGTTTACAGTTTGACATAGAAATTTGCAAAGTACACACAGATCTGAATGTCGCAGACCCGTTGACTATAAGATCTCTCTCACATGCAAAGCATGATCGAGCCCCAGACCTCATTGGGTGTTAGATTCATAACAGTGCGAATCACATGGTGATGTGAACTAGATTATTGACTCTAGTGCAAGTGGGAGACTGTTGGAAATATGCCCTAGAGGCAATAATAAATTAGTTATTATCATATTTCCTTGTTCATGATAATCGTTTATTATCCATGCTATAATTGTATTAAATGGAAACACATTACATGTGTGGGTAAATAGACAACACTCTGTCCCTATTATGCCTCTAGTGAACTAGCTCGTTGATCAAAGATGGTCAAGGTTTCCAAGCCATTTACATGTGATGTCATTTGATAACGGGATCACATCATTAGGAGAATGATGTGATGGACAAGACCCAAACTACAAACGTAGCTTATGATCGTGTCAATTTATTGCTACTGTTTTGTGCATGTCCAGTATATGTTCCTATGACCTTGTGTGTATCAAACGTTGCAACATAACTGGGTGACTATAAAGATGCTCTACAGGTATCTCCGAGGGTGTCTGTTGAGTTGGCATGGATCAAGACTGGGATTTGTTACTCCGTGTGACGGAGAGGTATCTCAGGGCCCACTCGGTAATGCAACATCACAATAAGCCTTACAAGCAATGTGACTAAGTGTTAGTCACGGGATCTTGTATTATGAAACGAGTAAAGAGACTTGCCGGTAACGAGGTTGAACTTGGTATGGAGATACCGACGATCGAATCTCGGGCAAGTAACATACCGAAGAACAAAGGGAACATCATACGGGATTAACTGAATGCTTGAAATAGAGGTTCGACCGATAAAGATATTCATAGAATATGTAGGAACCAATGTGGACATCCAGGTCCCGCCATTGGTTATTGACCGTAGAGGTGTCTCGGTCATGTCTACATAGTTCTCGAACCCGCAGGGTCTGCACACTTAAGGTTTGGTGACGTTTCGGTAGTATAGAGTTATGTATGGTGGTGACCGAAGGTTGTTCAGAGTCCCGAATGAGATCCTGGACGTCACGAGTAGTTCCAGAATGGTCCGGAAACGAAGATTGATATATAGGAAGGTGGTGTTTGGACTCCGGAAAGATTTCGGGCACTTTCGGTAGTGTATCGGGAGTGACGAATGGGTCTCGGGGGTCCACCAGTGGGGCCAGCCCACCCCATGGGCCAAAGTGGCGACCCACCAGCCCCTAGTGGGATGGTGGAGTCGGCCAAGGTGGCCTAGGTGCAGGAGAGAGAGGCCCAAACCGAATTGGGGTGGAGTCCTCCCCAAGTTCCACCTCTCGTGTGAGAGGTGGACTCCCAATTGGAGGAGGACTCCCCCTCCGCCAGTTCGGCCAAAGCCAAGAGGGAGCCCTCCTCTTGGGTGCAGCCTCCTCTACCTTCCTCCTATATATACTAGTGGATATCTAGGGTTTTGACACTTAATTTACGGCCACGTGCTACCCGTTCCATCGGTGCTCCTCTAGATCGGATTTCCGCAGTGCTTAGGCGAAGCCCTGCCGAAATTGCTCCACCACCATCACCGGGGCACCGTCACGCTGCCGGTGAACGATTCTCCCTCTCCACTTCCTCTTGCTGTACCAAGATGGTGGAGATCGTCATCAAGCTCCACGTGTGCTGAACACGGAGGTGTCGTTCGATCGGCGCTAGATCGGAAGGACCGTGAACAAGATCCCGAGACGGTTCGTGATGAGTTCACGGGACGGTTCGTGATGAGTTCACGGGATGGATCGTGATGAGATCGCGGGACGGATCGTGATGAGTTCGCGGGATGGATCATGATTGGATCGCGGGACGGATCGTGATGTGATCGCGGGACGCTCGGCGATTTGGATCGCGAAGATGTTCGACTACACCAACCGTGTTTCTTAATGCTTCCCGCTTAGCGATCTACAAGGGTATGTAGATCCACTCTCCCTCTCGTAGATGCTCATCACTATGGATAGATCTTGCATGTGCGTAGGAATTTTTTTGTTTCCCATGCAATGTTCCCCAACAGTATCAAGTCCTCTTTACTCCTATATGCAACAACCCACCTACTCGGGTTTATGCTTCTGTCACTCAAGCAACCCACCTTAAGCGAATCATGAAAACATTGCCACACCCTACAAAGAGGATCCCTCACGTTTACGCGGCACGGAGAGCACCATAGGACAGCACCTATAATAAAACATGCAACTCAAACCAATCATGATCATCAATCAACCCATAGGACAACAAAAATCTACTTAGACATCATAGGATGGCAACACATCATTGGATAATAATATGAAGCATAAAGCACCATGTTCAAGTAGAGGGTACAGCGGGTCGTGGGAGAGTGGACCACTGTATATAGATGGGGGAAGGTGATGGAGGTGTTGGTGAAGATGACAAAGTTGTTAGAGTAGATCGCCATCATGATGATGACCCCAGCGGCGTTCCAATGCCACTGGGAGAGAGAGGGAGAGAGCCCCCCTACTTATTCTTACTTGACCTTCCCCCTAGATGGGAGAAGAGTTTCCCCTCTGGTTCATGGACTCCATGGCGGCAGAGGGGCGAGAGCCCCTCCGAGGTTGGATCTCTCTCTCTGTTTCCTTCTGTTTCTGCGCTCCCAGATTCTGGCCTTTCACCATTTCTTAAATATCCGGAGATCCTTAACTCTAATCATGATGAAATTTTGAGGGGATTTTTATCCAGAAATTAGCTTTCTTGCAGCCAAAGGATAGCTCCAACCGACCTAAGGGGTGACCACAAGCCTGCCAGGCACGGCCAGGGGGTGGACCGCGCCTAGCAGGCTTGTGACCTCCTCGGGCATCGTCTCACGTTGATTATTTTTTCCAAAAAATCACATATATTCCAAAAAAATCTCCGTAAGTTTTTATCGCGTTTGGATTTCTTTGATATGGATTTTCTACAAGACGAAAAACATGCAAAAAACAGGAACTGGCACTGGGCACTGGATCAATATGTTAGTCCCGAAAAATAGTATAAAAGTTGCCAAGAGTATTTGAAAGTTGTAGAATATTGGCATGAAACAATCAAAAATTATAGATATGATGGATACGTATCAGCATCCCCAAGCTTAATTCCTACTCGTCCTTGAGTAGGTAAATGATAAAAAAATATTTTTTGTTGTGGAATGCTACCTAGCATAATCTTGTTCATATGATCTAACTATGGCATGAATATTAAGACACGAGTGATTCAAAGCAATAGTTTATCATTTGATATTAAGAGAATAATACTTCAAGCATACTTATAAAGCAATTGTATCTCTTCAAAATATAATGGCAAAAGAAAGGTATCCCTACAATATCATATAGTCTGGCTATGCTCCATCTTCACCACACAAAGTATTTATATCATGCACAACCCTAATGACAAGTCAAGCAATTGTTTCACACCCTTTATGTTCTCAAACTTTCTCAACTCTCACGCAATACATGAGCGTGAGCCATGGATATAGCACTATAGGTGGAATAGAATATGGTGGAGGTTGTGAAGAAAAAGGAGAAGATAGTCTCACATCAACTAGGCATATCAACGGGCTATGGATATGCCCATTAATAGATAGAGTTAGTAGGGATTGCCATGCAACGGATGCACTAGAGCCATAAGTGTATGAAAGCTCAAAAAGAAACTAAGTGGGTGTGCATCCAACTTGCTTGCTCATGAAGACATAGGGCAATTTGAGGAAGCCCATCATTGGAATATACAAGCCAAGTTATATAATGAAAAATTCCCACAAGTATTTTAAAGTGACAAAATAGGAAACTCTCTATCATGAAGATCATGATGCTACTTTGCCACTAATAAGGATGATGGAAGCTATGATTCCCTCACAAGTTGGGATGAGACTCCGGACTTTATGAAAACTAAAAGAGGCCAACAAAGCCCAAATAAAAAAGGGAGGACAAAGATGCCCACCAAAAAAATAAAAAAGAGAGAGAAAAGAGAGAAGGGACAATGCTACTATCTTTTTTCCACACATGTGCTTCAAAGTAGCAACATGATCTTCATGATAGAGAGTCTCCTATTTTGTCACTTTCATATACTAGTGGGAATTTTACATTATATAACTTGGCTTGTATATTCCAATGATGGGCTTCCTCAAATTTCCCTAATTATTCATGAGCAAGCAAGTTGGATGCACACCCACTTAGTTTCTTTTTGAGATTTCATACACTTCTAGCTCTAGTGCATCCATTGCATGGCAATCCCTACGCACTCACATTAATATCTATTAATGGGCATCTCCATAGCCTGTTGATACACCTAGTTGATGTGAGACTATCTTCTCCTTTTTCTTCACAACCTCCACCATATTCTATTCCACCTATAGTTCTATATCCATGGCTCACGCTCATGTATTGCGTGAGAGTTGAAATTTTTTGAGAACATAAAAGGTGTGAAACAATTTCTTGACTTCTCATCAGGGTTGTGCATGATATAAATAATTTGTGTGGAAAAGCTGGAGCATATCCAGACTATATGATTTTGTAGGGATAACTTTCTTTTGCCATTATATTTGGAAGAGATACAATTGTTTTGTTAGTATGCTTGAAATATTATTGTTTTTATGTCAACATTAAGCTTCTGTTTTGAGTTTTATGGATCTGATCATTCATGCCACAATAAAGTATATTACATGGATAAATATGTTAGGTAGCATTGCACATCAAAAATTCTGTTTTTATCATTTACCTACTCGAGGACGAGCAGAAATTAAGCTTGGGGATGCTGATACGTCTCCAACGTATCTATAATTTTTGATTGTTCCATGCTATTATATTATCTATTTTGGATGTTTTATATGCATTAATATGCTATTTTATTTTATTTTTGGGACTAACCTATTAACTTAGAGCCTAGTGCCAGTTTATGTTTTTTCCTTGTTTTTGAGTATTGTAGATAAGGAATATTAAACGGACCCCAAATGGAATAAAATCTTCGCGATGATTTTCCTTGGACCAGAAGACATCTACCAGACTTGGAGGGGAAGGCAAGAGACCTTCCAGGAGGCCATAAGCCAGGGGGCGCGACCAACCTCCTGGTCGCGCCTGGCAGGCTTGTGGCCCCCCAGCAGATCTCCTAACCCTAATCTTTCGCCTATAAATTCGCAAATATTCCCGCTATACCAAAAAGAGCCACACAAATACTTTTCTGCCACTAGAAGTCTCCGTTCTCGAGAGATCCAATCTTGGAGCCTTTTCCGGTAATCTGCCAGACGGGGATTCGATCACGGAGGGCATCTACATCAACTCCATTGCCCCTCCGATGATGTTTGAGTAGTCCACCACAGACCTACGGGTCCATAGCTAGTATCTAGATGGCTTCTTCTCTCTCTCTTTGTGCTTTAATACCATGTTCTCCATGATCTTCATGGGGATCTATTCGATGTAATACTCTTTTGCGGTGTGTTTGTCGAGAAGGATGAATTGTGGGTTTATGATCATCTTATCTATGAATATTATTTGGTTCTCATCTGAATTCTTATATGTATGATTTCATATGTTTGCAAGTCTCTTTGAGTTATTGCTTTGGTTTGGCCAACTAGATTGGTAATTCTTGCAATAGGAGAAGTGCTTAGTTTTGGGTTCAATCTTGTGGTGTCCTCACCCAATGACAAAGTAGGGGTAGCGAGGCACTATTGTATTGTTGTCATCAAGGGTAAAAAGATAGGGTTTTCATCATATTGCTTGAGTTTATCCCTCTACATCATGTCATCTTACTTAATGTGTTACGCTATTCTTCATGAACTTAATACTCTAGATGCAGGCAGGAGTCGGTCGATGTGTGGAGTAATAGTAGTAGATGCAGAATCATTTCGGTCTACTTGACACGGACGTGATGCCTATATGCATAATCATTTCCTTGTACAACATCATAACTATGCGCTTTCCTATCAATTGCTCGACGGTAATTTGTTCACCCACTGTGTTATTTTCCTTCAAGAGAGAAGCCTCTAGTGAAATCTATGGCCCCGGGTCTCTTTTACATATTATATTTTTAGATCTATATACCAAAAATACCTTGCTTCAATTTATTTACCTTTTGAAATTTCCGCAATCTTGTACATCTATCTCTATCAGATCTAATCCTTGCAAGTAACTGTGAAGGGATTGACAACCCCTTTATAGCGTTGAGTGCAAGAGTTTGATTGTTTGTGTAGGTGCATCCATTGGTGACTTGCTTGTTCCCCCTACTGGATTAATTCCTTGGTTCTCAACAACTGAGGGAAATACTTATCTACTTCACTTCATCACCCTTTCCTCTTCAAGGGAAAACCAACGCAAGCTCAAGATGTAGAAGTATGCCTTCCTCGCTGCCACCCCTAGCTGATTGACCCGAGCACAGGACTGCTAGGGTGGACCTGTCTGAGGACAAGGCTACACGGACTCCGGTCCACGAGCCTCGAGTCGATGAGACTTCTACCTACAAGGATCCTGCCGCAGAGGCTTCGTCCCATGAGGCTCCGAAGCAGAGTAGGGATGTGGGCACGTCCCATCATACCCAATGGGATGCCTAGCCGGAGGAGCCTAGTGTCCATGCTGATGGTGGCAGGGATCATTTTTTGATAGCGATGAGGAGGTGGCTAGGGGGGGGGCACTGTCTACCGGCATGGTAGTATATGGCTCCCGCCCGTTCTAGCGACCTGCGAGCTAAGGTGGTCAACTAGGCCTAATGGGGAGAGGTAAGTGCATGTACTCTTTTTTAACCTTTTGCCTTCATGTTTTTTCAAATAATTAATGTGTTGGCTTTGTCATACTGCAGGGGTTGGCATCAACCCAAGGATCCCCGCTGGCCCAACAGCGTCCTTGGTGTCCTTATCAGGCAAAACTTCATGGGGTTTGTCCAGTAGCACGGTGAGGGTAAGGTTCCAGAGTTAGGACTGACCTAGGAGCACTACTTGGCTACATCGGCCCTGCCTAAGGAGAGGATCGACGGTGTTTTGTGCCACGCGAGGGCAGAGATGGTGATCAGATAGTTTTGGGTAATTTCTCCTTTACACAATTAAAAATCAACAATATCTAGTTATGGTACTAATAAGTGTTGTCTAGTTTGATTGCAGACCTCCTATAGGTGTCAGGAGGGATACGAGGAGGCCGCGACAAAGGTTATCGATCAGCAATGCAGGCGCCTATTGCAAAACTTTTGGCACAAGGCTCGGGTGCAGGCTGTTCGAGACTACTACGCCTCGCGACATATTAGGAAGGAGAAGTCGACGAGCCGCGGAAAGAAGATTGAGAAGGATCATTACAGGAAGGTAATTATGTATTCTTAAGGCATTGTACTTAGTTTCCTTCATTTGATTCCTATGCGTAATGCTCAAATATCTCTTTATTAACTGAGGTGCCCCCGAGATGGTGTGCGGATAAGATGGCTTGTTGGGAGGTGTTTCTGGATGGGTGGTGCTCAGAACAATGGCTAGCCGTACACAATAATGCCAAGGACCGGCGTAACAAAATGGTTGGTGTGCCACACCATCAAGGGAGCACCAACTTAAATCAGTTTGGTCAGAACTGGGTATGTGGTTAGCTTCATGATTCATGCAATTCATTCTTGATTCTAGCTTGAGCCCTTTACTAATACTGTGTTCCTCTCTCTCTCTCTCTCTCTTAGGCGCATCATAACAAAAGAGAGGTGCTAGAGATGTACGACCTCTATGAGATGGCCCATACTGCCTCGTACAAGAAGGTCAAGGAATTCTCTTAGTCTAACCTTGATCATCGTGAGAAGTTCACCAACATCTCCTCCCACACAAGCTTGCGAGGTACAGAGATGAGGGGAAGGTGAGGAAAGGGGATGACTTTAACCCGAGCCAGGGGCCTATTGATCCAGAGCTGGTGATGATAGATGACGACGAGAGGCCCCATGGCTCGATTGCCATTGGAGATGGACTTATACGTTGTACTAGCACTCTCCGACAGATCAAGGCACGCCAAACGAGCTCCTGTCCTGAGATAATCCTCGTCCACGACCAGTCGAGCTCGCCATCGAGGTTAGTTCTACGAACTCGGATATCTTTCCTCATTACATTGTTTTTGTGAACAACGATGATTACAATGCTAATGAGGAGTTGTGTTGTAGGATGCTATTTATAGAGAGAGAGAGAGAGGCAACATAGGCGCTTATGGCGGGGAAGGAGAAGGAGATGGAGGAGAGGACGGCTAGGTTGTTGGAGGAGGAGAGGGCACGGTCCGATGCGTCTTACCGGGCCATCTACGATCTCTTCGTGGTAATATTCTTCTTCATATTTCTAAAATCTTGCATTTAATGTTCGTTTCATTAATAACGAATACCATTAACTTGTCAAAACCAAATGTGCAGACTATGTGCGAGAAGAACGGCTAGACCGCTCCGTCGATGCCAGTCATTACCACGGCTGCAACGGTGAGTTTCATTTGAATGCAATGATCTTTTCAGTGTCATCATGCTAACGAGACATTGCAAATCATCTTTGGTGCAGGATAACTTCGGAGTCGCATCGCACGACACTTCTCCAGGGCAGCCTTCTCCAGGTGAAACCAGACCGAGCAACCACGGTGCCTCACCTCCGTGATGACGTGGACGGTAAGCCCCAAGCTTAGCTCATTTTCTCAAGAAAGACAAACTTAGCACTTAGACAAACTTAGCTCCTTGTGAGAGTTACATGTCTCTTCTTGATGGAGGAATCCCGACTATTGTCGCGGGGGTCATTTTTTCTTCTCCTTCTCTCAATATATACCTTGGTATATTGTGGGAGAGGAGCAGGGAAAACGACCATCACCAACTGTCGAAATATTAGTGTTAGGTACGATCCACCAACATACACCACCATATAAGTGTGAGTGAGTGTGAACCATACACACAATGAGGCAAACGCTTCTGCATCTTCTTCTTATTATTATTATTATTCTAGTCTTCTTCATCTAACTTTCATATTTCCCATTTTGCAGATTAGAGTCACTTCACGGAAGCTTTCATTTATGGAGGGCTTGTGGTTCATGGAGTGCTTATGATTTTGTATTGATGAATAATTTTAAACTTACTACATATGTGAAACTTGCTACTTGTTGTTGGATGATATTTGTACTTGTTGTTGGATGATAGGATGATATTTGTGCTTGTTGTTGGATGATAAGATGATATTTGTGCTTGTTGTTGGATGATATTAATTTGTGCTTGTTGGTTGATCATCAGCATGGCAAGAATATTGTTATTATGAAATATATACATATTTTTCCTGTGGAAATTGTTGGATATAAGAAAAAACGGAAAAAATGGGGCAATATTGCCACTTTGCCATCTGCCACTGACGGCAAAGAACCTTTTCCATCTTCCACCGATGGCAAAGGTGCCATGTGGCACTCACCTGTGCAACCTGGGAGTGCCAGGCCTGGTGAAATTTGGTTCATTTGTCGTTCGGGGGCAGACGACAAAGGGGGCAGACGGCAAAGGAGGGGTTGGCCGACGACAAAGGTGGGTGTCGGCACACGACAAAGTCTTTTAGTGCTTTGGTGTCGGTGGCAGACGGCAAAGACTGCCGTAAGCCACTAACGGGGCTAGTTCGAGTGTATGTCATCCAACCGCTTTGCCATCTTGTCACACCCTATGTTTTGCCTCTCATGACTAAGTTAACATGACTCAAAAATTAGGGCCAATTAAAACTTTTTCTATGCTTGTGATGCTTGACTTGTTAGTTGATTGCTTGTTTGCTTTCTTGTAATCTAATTCATAAAACTCTCTCCTACTCTCAGAACTCTTTTCCTTGACCTAGAACTCTTGTCCAACGATCATGCCATGTGTATAGGGCTTAAAACTATTTTTTACAAAATATTATTTTGGCTAAAAGGTATTTATTTAATTTAGGTTTTCAAAAACCCCTAATTTGAGGTTTGCACTCCAAGTCCCCAAATTTGGTGGATCCTTTTTCCCCAAATGCTTTATTTGGAACCTACTATATATATAACTTACCAAAACCACAAAATATTATTTTAAAAGGTTATTTTGATATTATATTTAAAGGCTTTTTCTTAAAACCAGAAATGGTCTTTTATAGGGAACAATTATTTAAATGCTTTAAAAATATTTGGGAAAATTTAGGAAAGCTCAGTGGACATATATTGTCCATATATAAGAGTTTCAAGGCATGGTCATGTTCAAAGTATTGGACAAAACCCTTCAAAACCATTTCTTCCTATTCCAAGCATTTGAAAAATTTCTATAAGAAATATTCTCAAATAAATCCAGGAAAATTCTAGCATGTCACATATGATATATGTGGTAATCTTGCCAAGTTTCATCTCAATCCCAAATGTTTTTGTTCACCAAAATATCCTAAAGCCATTCCTATCCACAGCCAAGTTTGATCAACTTTACATTGTGAAGTATCTCCTATTGATCCCAAACTTTTTGGGCATTCTATATTAACCAAATGATGATGCTACATCAAGTGGTGCATCAAGGCGAATAGGATTGCATGATCAGATCTATAGAAATCCATTTATATCCATTTCTAGGGTTTACCAAGTTTACATTATCAACTTTCTTCAATTAAGGTGAAAACTTGTGATAAGGACCAAATGGATTTACCATTTACCCCTGGTAAATATCAAGGTCATAGGATTCCCCTGCCTAGCCCAATCACAGCACAAACACCTTCAGCCATAAACTTGTGGACAAGCTAAGTGGACCCAAAAAGATTCCTCTTGCCTCCAACTTTTCACCACAACATATTCTAACCGCATTTTACCTCCAGTAGCTTTACCTTGGCCTCTGGTCAATTATTTGGGGGTAACGCTCTCTTATTCCCTCTCTTTTTACCATAATAGCACCTCTCCTTCCCTTCTGAACATGCTAATGACCCCAAACTTTTCCACAACCTCTCTTGAATACATATGCATCAAACCAAACCCAAATATGGGAGGCTCATGTGGAAAATATGAGCAGTTCATCTAAACTTGCATTATGGCAGCAATAGTGCCTTTGTACTACAAGTACTCTTTAGAATCATTTTCCTGAGCTGCAAATTGGTGGGAGTATAGTCCTTCCATACCTAGGGCTACTAGAAAAAGTTTTATCAATGGTGCCCGAGAGTAAAAACCCACTAGATCAGGCCTAAGTTTGCTGCTTCAAACTTACCCCTTGTGGAAAGCCCATTTAACCAGCCCCATATATCCTGAGAATTTACCACTACTCTACTACATGCGTGCCTCATAGCCTAGACAACTTTGGTCGACCAAAAAGATGCCATGGACAAGGGTTGGCGTGGTGACCATGCTAGTGGCATGCAGCAACGGGGCTGTGTCGACACATGTTGTCCTGTAGCTCGCAACAAGCTTCGACAGGGCATCCCCGTGCGCCAATAGCCTCCTCTCGACCTCCCATGCCTCTCCCCGATGCTAGGATGCAGCCAAGGGAGCTCAAGCATGCGCATGCTCGGCGCCCTAGGGCATCCGAGCTTCCCTCGATGCCCCCTCTTGATTTTACCTCTCATCGAGCCCCCTCTTGTCCCCTCTAGCTCCCTCTCCGTCCCTTGGACCTCCCCAGACCAAGCCCCTGGCCCTGGTGCCCTTCTCCTTCGCCCAAGAATACCATGGCACCGCCTCGGCCTCCGACGAGTTCGAGCTGTCCCGCCTCTCTCCTCTCCTCCGGACGGCCTCCGAGCACTTCCAGCGTCGCTGCAAACCCCCTCTGCTCGCCATTTCTTCCCCCTCCGCTACTGCCGCACCTTCCCATCGTCACCGATGGTGCCCCTCTGCCATGGCCGAAACCGTGCCCGGGAACGGCTCCCCGGGGCTGTATGACCACCCAGGCAGGTGCGGTGGGGCGCCCCGAGCAGCCCGGTGGCCGGAGCCGCCGAGACGGCCGCCGACGCGAGCTCAGCCAGGCTTACCTGCCTCTCCCCTGTTCTGGCGGGAGGTGGGAAGAAGACCTGACGGCCGGGGGCCGCCTATAAGCCACACCCCCCCCCCATTTAAGTGGTCGTGCTTCCGTAGGATCCGCTTCCCCGCAGCGGAAGCGACTTCCAGGGAATACGCCTTCGGCATCGCCTGCACAGCTGAGCTGCTGGGCCGTCCCAACTCCCCGACCGACGCCCTGAGCACGTTGTAGCCCAATAGGTATAAACCCCTTTTCCCTTTTTGTTTTCTTTCCTGACTAGGAAATCCATATTAAATTCATTTTAGCTCCAAATTTGATGATTCAAATTTCTGCATCCTTCTACAAATGTCACCTATTTAATGGTGTCACTTTCATTATTTTCCTCCACACCTTTCTGTCCTGTTCAAATTTAAATTCAAATTTGAACTATTAGGTCCACTTTGTAAAATCTATAGATCATCCATTATAACTCCAAATGGAGTGATTCAAGTTCCTATGTGTGTCTAAATTCATGCCCTAATTAGGGAACATTTTCCTGGTGCCTCTCTGCAACCCAAATAATTGAGGTATTTATTCATGTATAACCCAATTTGAAAATCCCTAGGATATTCTTACCAACTCCAAAACCAGAAAAACCACTTCCTAAATGTTTCTAAAATCATGCCCTATTAAATGGGTGCCTTCACCAATATTTGTAAACATCTTTTCTGTAGACATCTTATCGGGACATCAATTCCTCCATTCCTCCATTTCAAAATCATCGTTGATCCAGCTCTAGTTCAACCATTTTATATATTTTTCTCATGACTAGAGAGGTCTAAGAAAAATATATTTCCTATTTATAGAGCACTTTTATTATCGGTTCTTGTGTTGCTTATCGTGGTTGTTTCCGATGATAGTTGGCAAAATAGACGAATTGCTCGGAGTGGACGAGAAGCATGTGTAGGCCTCGAAGACATTGCTAAGCCAGGCAAGTAGCCCTTTGACCATTTTAAGAAACTTTTTCATGCATGACATATAGCACTTGTTGTTTCGATGATTGATCATGACATGGTGCTCCCACTTCGGCGGGGTGCCCCCGATGCTTTTATCGTTGACACTTGCATCGTGCATGACCCTACCACCTTATGAGGGTTATGCAGGTGTGATGGGGATATACCCCATGGTATGACCCGGCCTAGCGACTCACAAGAGACCCGGCCGAAGACATGACATCTTATTTATGACCCGACAAGCGGGTCACAGGAGACCCGTTAAAGACATGACATCTTATTTATGACCCAGCAAGTGGGTCACAGGATGACCAAGCTCAAGACCCGGCGGGTGAGCCGGCGCCAGGCGGCTCACAAGAGAAGGCCCACAAGAGAGAAGGATTCTCATAAAGGAAATAAGACCCGGAGTAGGATTCGTGAGAGACTAGTCCTAATCCTACTCCTAGTAGGACTCTATTTGTAAACCTACCCTCTCCACTCATATAAGAAGGGGTAGAGCAGCCCTAGAGGGACAAGTTCTCAAGAGACACAAGTCTACAAGTTTAGACAACACAAGATATTAGAGGCACAAGAGATTAGAGGTAGCAATTAGCACCCTTGTAACCGAGAGATCTTCATCATCATCAATACCAGACAAGCAGGACATAGGCTTTTACCTCCATAGGAGGGGCCAGACCTGGGTAAAACTCTGTGCCTTCTCGAATCAAATCAACCCCTTCAAGCCATTACATAGTTGCGTCTCGCGCAGAACCTAAGCCCGTTGACCCGGACATGTGTCGTGATAAATCCACGACAGTTGGCGCCCACCGTGGGGCGGAGTACGGTGGTGTTATATTTTTGAAGGGATCTCTCTTAAGGATCAAGAAGCTCGCAATTTTTCAGATGAAAAAAGAGTTGGTATGAAATAGTCTCGCGAGATAACCCGGCGCAAATTCATTGTTTGGTGATCAGATTCGCAATTAGCTGTGGAGCTGGAAGTACGAGGGTTGAGATGAAAATTAGGGTTGCATGATGTGCGCCGCCGCGTGCCAAAAGCGATCCATCAATTTGAAACCTCGACGATTCCTGTTGGGCCGCCCTACCAGGTCTCCAGGTTCGATAGGACCCTCCGCTACAACCAACATACAACAATAATCCACCTAGGCCGATGGGAGGTTGACTTGCCCGACCATCTCTAGTTACCGAGTCAATCTGCTGGTCCACGTAAGGGCTTAAAGTCCCGAGGCAGTCAGGTTTGTAGCAACTCACGGAAGATGTGACCGACCTGGAGGAAACCAAAAGCAATTTGCTGCGTTGTTCGATCTGGAGGACACCAAAAGCAATTTGCTACGTTGTTAAACCAAGTAGTATTACTACTGCTACATATCACGTGAAGGAAGTGATGGCAAGTACCAGTTGAAAGTACTGCTATTAGTGCTTGGACGGTTTATAAAAAAGGGAGCGACACGACCCAGAAGAACATACACACACGGACTCCATGCTACTGGCTTCACCTTGTCTTGCTCCGAGTTCGTCTTGCCACTATGAGTCGTCCTACCGCGCTCCCCGTCTTTGCCTCCACCACGGCCTCGACTCGCCTGCACGTCTTCGCTATGGCCTCAGCTCGCCCGGGGTCGGCTGCCCACCATGGCCGCACATGCCTCCGTCGCCATGGCCGGCCAACGCCGTGAACTTAGCACGAGCTGACCCAACTCCATGGCCTCGCGCTCTAACCGGCCGCCGCGCCTCCTGACCACTACGGACTCAGTCGTCTCCGTCGCGCTCGCCCCTGCCGCCACCGGCTTGCGCCATGAGCCACTGTCTCGCGCTAAGCCGCCTCGCCTCACCCATCGAGGCCTCCATGGCTCGCTTCGCCTTTGCCGCGTCCACCTCGAGCCGGCCCCGCCGCGTGTGCCTCCACTCTGCCCTGCGCGCACCTCGCCGGCGCCACTCCGGGCGGTTTTGCCTTCGAGCGCCATCGCCACTTCACCTCGCTCATCGAGCCCGCCCGCCGCTGAGCCTGCACCGAAGGCTGGCTCTACAACATGCCTTCACTGCTCGGCCCTCCGACGAGCCTCCGGCCTGCTGCTGCCCCGTGGCTCCACCGCCATCGCCTCAGGCCGTCTGGCCAGCTCGCCACTCTGCCCCAACTCCGGTTTGCCCACTTCTGGTCGGGCCAAGCCCCTGCTCTCCGTGTCCGACCATGAGACAGCATCCACGGCGCCTCTCCTTGTTCAGTTGGCTCATACAATTACTACTACCAATACATGAGGAGGCTACCAAAAGGGGAAAAAGGGCAGTTGCGAGCTAGCATGCTACAATCATCATAGGGAGAACATATATATAAAAGAAAAGGGCCAGTACCCAGACGCACAGGGCAAGGCCAGCCCAGGTTTCGTTTTCACCCAAGTACGGGGGTCAGCCTCACGGGCCACAATTACGTGTGCACAAAAGACAGTAGCAGGGTACAAACACATCAGGCCGCGTTATATCGTGAATATGGAGTGCGGGTCAGCATCATCTAGTACTGGCGTTTGTCCATACTGCGCTGCTTCACGGACGCGTGCAAGGCGCCATCCCCGTGGTTTGGTCTACATAAATGCACTGGCATATAAACACCACGGGTGACTCATCGTTCGCCCGGCTGTCAACGCTGTTGCTGTCTCTCACCATCCGCGCCGGCTTACAACGTCGTGGCCGTTTCTCGCCATCCGCGTCGGCTTACAACGACATGGCCGTCTCTCGCCATCCGCGTCGGCTTACAATGCCGTGGCCTTCTCTCGCCATCCGGCGCCAGCTTACAACGTCGTGGCCGTCTCTCGCCATCTGCACCGGCTTACAACGTTGTGGCCATCTCTCGCCATCTGTACCGGTTTACAACGTCGTGTCGTCTCTCGCGACCACACCGGCTTACAACACCACGACTGTCTCTCACGAGCGCACCGGTTTACAACACCATTGCCGACTCTCGCCATTCGTGCCGGCTTACAACGTCATGGCGTCTTTCACAATAGCGTCGGCTTACCATGTCGTGGCTGATTTCTACGTCTACATCAACACGCTAGTGGCTGCACACACCCGTACAAACTGTCCACCGTCCTACGATCCAATTTACATCAACATCAGGTGCAGTGCTCGTCGATACGAGCTGCCCAAAGGACAAGCGCATAAATTGCGGCCACTACAGTTTGGTTCACTTCAAACAAACAGCCGGAACGAACGATCGACCGGATCATTGAAACAATTCATACGGGATCATCTATAACCCGCCACAGTCAACCTCAACTTTCAGATGAAGATTCTGAAGCCGCCACTTCGAGTCAACTTGAGGATCGGGGGCTACAGACATGGCAAGACACATTTGGTCGTTTTCAATGAGAAGCCTGGGTCTTTGCAAGATGAAATTTTCCGGCTCAGAAATTTGAGTTGAAGTGGTTTTTTCGCCGTCAAAACGGCTGATCTATCATCCGGCTTTATGCCCTATCAAGCGCTGTTGCAGGGAGGCTTCTTGCCTTCGGGTATAGCTTACATCTCCCCTGCACAGTCTGCTTTTATGTTGTTGCAAGGAGGCTTCTTTCCTTCGGGTATAGCTTACATCTCCCTTGCACAGCCGACATTATGCCCAATTAAGCACTGTTGCAAAGAGGCTTCTTGCCTTTGGGTATAGCTTACATCTCCTTTGCACAGCCAGCTGTTATTAAATTGTTGCAAGGACGCTTCTTGCCTTCGGGTATAGCTTACATATCCCTTGCACAGTTGGCTTTATGCCTAGTTTGGTTACATTAAGTGTTGTTGTTGATGGAGGCTTCTTACCTTTGGTATAGCTTACATGACCCTAAGACAACAGCGTGTACACCAAATTCCAGTTGCTTATCAACAGCGGCCATCGAAGGGGGCTTCTTACCGACGGGTATCGCTTATCTCACCCTAATGGCCGGCTTTATGCCACTTCCGGTTACTTATTACCCACGGTTGTCGAAGGGGGCTTCTTACCGACGGGTTCGCTTATCTCACCCTAACAACCGGCGTTTACGCCAAAACTCAGTTGCTTATTAATTGTAGCTGCTGAAAGAGGCTTCTTGCCTTCGGGTATAGCTTACATCTCCTTTCAAACAGCCGGCTTTATCAGTAAGCCGTGGTTGTCGATGGAGGCTTCTTGCCTTCGGGTATAGCTTACATTACCCATCGACAGCCGGCGTCCGCGCCTACAACTGTAGCTGTTGAAAGAGGCTTCTTGCCTTCGGGTATAGCTTACATCTCCTTTCAAACAGCCGGCTTTATCAGTAAGTCATGGTTGTCGATGGAGGCTTCTTGCCTTCGGTTATAGCTTACATTACCCATCGACAGCTGGCATCCGCGCCTAAAACTGTAGTTGTTGAAGGAGGCTTCTTGCCTTTGGGTATAGCTTGCATTCCCTTCAAACAACCAGCTTTATGCCGTTCCAGCTCATCAGTAGCCACGGTTGTCGATGGAGGCTTCTTACCTTGGGTATAGCTTACATTACCCATTGACAGCTGACGTTCGCGCTTACAATATTTCCTGTCAACAGGAGGCTTCTTACCTTTGGGTATAGATTACATTACCCTAAAAACAGCCGGCTTTATGCCATTCCGGTTGACATGTCAGCCGTGGATTATTCAAGGGGGCTTCCCACCTCCAGGTAACATGTCGGCTTATCAAGCCGGGTCAGAGCAAGGTTATGACAAAAGGAGCAATGTTATGAAAGGTATACATCTCCTGGTTGAGCTTCTTTAAGCCGCCCTCACAACAATGCAGAATATATTATGTCTTGTTTGTTTTTGCAGGTTTTATCTCTTAAGATGAGCCGCCGTTAAAGTATTCTGCAAAAGCAAATGGATTTTTTAATAGCCAATATGGCTGGATCTTCATGGTTTATCATAACCAATAATAAATGATTGGGGTTTTTCAAACCAACTCGAAGAAATTATTATCTTTCAAGAGCCGCCCTATCAGATATAGTGCCGTGTCATCTAATTGGCCGGTTCTCGAATTTCTTTAATTGTGCTCTGTAGTAATCTACAACACTCACGGATTTCTCAAACTTATATTTGCCAGGTTGCACCGCAACCACGAGCAGGAATTTCATGTCAAAGACAAAGGAATTATTCCAGGATATTCATTCCGGGTTATTTTACGACCACGGTCAAAGATTCATTCAACAAATTATGGTGAGACGTATTATTCTCACATAGTCCCGAGTCGCCGCAGGCAGACCACCCGGCACTTGGGGGCTACATTATCCAAGACCAAGTTTATATCAATTATGCAAGTCCCATGTCGCTGCAAGCATGCACCACAGCACTTGGGGCCTATGCAAGCCGGTTTTCAAACCATTACATTGTCAGCAAAACCATATTATCTCAAGGAGATGAGCCGACCCTTCTATATTTTACTGGGCGCCAGTTTTAGGCACAAACGCCGGCTGTCGACGGGTAATGTAAGCTATACCCGAAGGCAAGAAGCCTCCATCGACAACCACGGCTTACTGATAAAGCCGGCTGTTTGAAAGGAGATGTAAGCTATACCTGAAGGCAAGAAGCCTCTTTCAACAGCTACAGTTGTAGGCGCGGACGCCGGCTGTCGATGGGTAATGTAAGCTATACCCGAAGGCAAGAAGCCTCCATCGACAACCACGGCTTACTGATCAAGCCGGCTGTTTGAAAGGAGATGTAAGCTATACCCGAAGGCAAGAAGCCTCTTTCAACAGCTACAGTTGTAGGCGCGAACGTCGGCTATCGATAGGTAATGTAAGCAATACCCGAAGGCAAGAAGCCTCCATCGACAACCACGGCTTACTGATAAAGCCGGTTGTTTGAAAGGATATGTAAGCTATACCCGAAGGTAAGAAGCCTCTTTCAACAGCTACAGTTGATAAGAAACTGAGTTTTGGCGTAAACGCCGGTTGTTAGGGTGAGATAAGCGAACCAGTCGGTAAGAAGCGCCCTTCGACAACCGCGGTTAATAAGTAACCAGAAGTGGTATAAAGCCGGCCATTAGGGTGATATAAGCGATACCCGTCGGTAAGAAGCCCCCTTCTTTGGCCACAGTTGATAAGCAACTGGAATTTGGTGTACACGCTGTTTTCTTAGGGTCATGTAAGCTATACCAAAGGTAAGAAGCC
Source organism: Hordeum marinum (assembly GCA_022496015.1). Lineage (NCBI taxonomy): Eukaryota > Viridiplantae > Streptophyta > Magnoliopsida > Poales > Poaceae > Hordeum > Hordeum marinum. The sequence continues at coordinate 145,931,078 of CM039678.1, forward strand.
TCCATCAACAATAGCGCTTAATGTAACCAAACTAGGCATAAAGCCAACTGTGCAAGGGAGATGTAAGCTATACCCGAAGGCAAGAAGCCTCCTTGCAACAGTTTAATAACAGCTGGCTGTGCAAAGGAGATGTAAGCTATACCCAAAGGCAAGAAGCCTCTTTGCAACAGTGCTTAATTGGGCATAACGCCGGCTGTGCAAGGGAGATGTAAGCTATACCCGAAGGCAAGAAGCCTCCTTGCAAAAGCGTAAAAGCAGACTGTGCAGGGGAGATGTAAGCTATACCCGAAGGCAAGAAGCCTCCCTGCAACAGCGCTTGATAGGGCATAAAGTCGGATGATAGATCAGCCGTTTTGACGGCGAACAAACCACTTCAACTCAAATTTCTGAGCCGGAAAATTTCATCTTGCAAAGACTTGGGCTTCTCATTGAAAACGACCAAATATGTCTTGCCATGTCTGTAGCCCCTGAGATTCAAGTTGACTCGAAGAGGCGTCTTCAGAATCTTCATCTGAAAGTTAAGGTTGACCGTGGCGGGTTATAGATGATGCCGTATGAATTGTTTCAATGATCCGGTCAATGGTTCTTTCCGGCCGTTTGTTTGAAGTGAACCAAACTGTAGTGGCGGCAATTTATGCGCTTGTCCGTTGGGCGGCTCGTATCGACGAGCACTGCACCTGATGTTGATGTAAATTGGACCGTAGGATGGTGGACGGTTTGTACTGGTGTGTGTAGCCACTTGTGTGTTGATGTAGACGTAGAAATCAGCCGCAACATGGTAAGCCGGCGCTGTTGCGAAAGATGCCACGGCGTTGTAAGCAGGCGCGGATGGCGAGAGTCGGCAACGGCGTTGTAAAACAGTGCGCTCGTGAGAGACAATAGTGGAGTTGTAAGCCGGTGTGGTCGCGAGAGACGGCACGGCGTTGTAAACCGACACGGATGGCGAGAGACGGCCACGACATTGTAAGCCGGTGCGGATGGCGAGAGACGGCCACAACGTTGTAAGCCGGCGCCGGATGGCGAGAGACGACCACGGCGTTGTAAGCCGACGCGGATGGCGAGAGACGACCACGGCGTTGTAAGCCGACGCGGATGGCGAGAGACAGCCACGATGTTGTAAGCCAGTGCGGATGGTGAGAGACAGCCACGGCATTGAAAGCCGTGCGAACGATGAGTCACCCGTGGTGGTTATAAGCCAGTGCATTCATGTAGGCCAAACCACGGGAACGACGCCTTGCGCGCGTCCGTGGAGCAGCGCAGTATGGACAATCGCCAGTACTAGATGATGCTGACCCGCGCTCCATATTCACGATATAACACCGCCTGATGTGTTTGTACTCTGCTACTGTCTTTTGTGCACACGTAATTGTGGCCCGTGAGGCTAACCTCCGTACTTGGGTGAAAACGAAACCTGGGCTGGCCTTGACATGTGCGTCTGGGTGCTAGCCCTTTTATTTTATATATATGTTGTCCCTGTGATGATTGTAGCATGCTAGCTAGCAACTGCCTTTTTTCCCTTTTGGTAGCCTCCTCATGTATTGGTAGTAGTAATTGTACAAGCCAACTGAACAAGGAGAGGCGCTATGGATGCCGTCTCATGGTCGGACACAGAGAGCAGGGGCTTGGCCCGGCCAGAAGCGGGCAAACCGGAGCTGGGGCGGAGTGACGAACTGGCCAGACCGCCTGAGGCAATGGCGGTGGAGGCAAGGGGCAGCAGTAGGCCAGCGGCTCGTCAGAGGGCTGAGCAGTGAAGGCATGGTGTAGAGCCAGCCGTCGGTGCAGGCTCAGCAGTGGGCCGACTCGATGAGCGAGGTGAAGTGCTGGTGGCGATGGCGCTCGAAGGCGAAACCGCCCGGAGTGGCGCCGGCGAGGCGCCCGCAGGGCAGAGTGGAGGCACACGTGGCGGGGCCGGCTCGAGGTGAGACCACGGGTAAGCCGGTGACTCGATGGACACGACAAAGGCGAATCGAGCCATGGCGGCCTCGATGGGTGAGGCGAGGCGGCTTAGCCCGAGACGGCGGCTCGTGGCGGAGCCGGTGGTGGCAGGGGCGAGCGCGACGGAGACAACTGAGTCTGTAGTGGTCAGGAGGCGCGGCGGCCGGTTAGAGCGTGATGCCATGGAGTTGGGTCAGCTCGTGCTGAGGTCACGGCGTTGGCCGGCCATGGCAACGGAGGCATGTGCAGCCATGGTGGGCAGCCAGCCCCGGGCGAGCTGAGGCCATAGCAAAGACGTGCAGGCGAGCCGAGGCCGTGGTGGAGGCGGAGACGGGGAGCGCGGAAGGACGGCTCATAGTGGCAAGACGAACTCAGAGCAAGACAAGGTGGAGCCAATAGCATGGAGTCCGTGTGTGTATCTTCTTCTGGGTCGTGTCGCTCCCCTTTTTTTTATAAACCGTCCAAGAACTAATAGCAGTACTTTCAACTGCTACTTGCCATCACTTCCTTCACGTGAGATGTAGCAGTAGTAATACTACTTGGTTTAACAACGTAGCAAATTGCTTTTGGTGTCTTCCAGGTCGAACAACACAGCAAATTGCTTTTTGTTTCCATCAGGTCGGTCACATCTTCCGTGAGTTTCTACAAACCTGACTGCCTCGGGACTTTAAGCCCTTATGTGGACCAGCAGATTGACTCGGTAACTAGAGATGGTCGGGCAAGTCAACCTCCCATCGGTCTCAGTGGATTGTTGTTGTATGTTGGCTGTAGCAGAGGGTCCTGTCGAACCTGGAGACCTGGTAGGGCGGCCCAGCAGGAATCGTCGAGGTTTCAAATTGATGGATCGCTTTTGGCACGCAGCGGCGCACACGATGCAACCCTAATTTTCATCTCAATCCTCGTACATCCAGCTCCACAGCTAATTGCGAATCTGATCACCAAACAATGAATTTGCCGGTCCTGCCAAAGGTTGTCCCCTGCCGGGTTATCTCGCGAGACTGTTTCATACCAACTCTTTTTTCATCTAAAAAATTGCGAGCTTCTTGATCCTTAAGAGAGATCCTTTCAAAAATATAACACCACCGTACTCTGCCCCACGGTGGGCGCCAACTGTCATGGATTTATCACGGCACATGTCCGGGTCAACGGACTTAGGTTCGGGGCAAGACGCAACTACGGTGTAGATAGGATGCTAGTAGATGCTACGCAAGTGGGTTTGGGTTTATGCATAGTGATGGAGAGGAAGAATGATTTCAAAGAATTTTTCGAAAACCCCCATCGGGTGCCACTAATGCCCGAGGGAGAAGATGATGAGTTGGGTAACCACTTGAGAAAGAAGTGGTGTACCAGAACAAGTGAGTGTGTGTGTGTGTGTTTTCAAAAACGGAGAGTTTTAAGGTCTGCTGACCGTCCCAACCTTACATGTACAACCACTCTACCCTTATATGGGAAGGGGCTTTATTGATTACTATGGTACTAGTGGCGAGAGTGAAGAGGTCACTCTCGAGACGGGGTCGTCCCAGAGTGGAAGGTCATGCGCTATCTTTACAGGCACCGGGCACATTGTTGCGTGCCCTCATGGATGATATGAGTGATGTATATCATGAGGTATGGCACCAACGAGTTGACTCTTTGTTTAGTATCGCCATGGGAAAGGCATTGTTCGGGTGCTTACCTCGGGTATGTAATATACCGCCAGTCGTGGAAGACATGGAAGTTCCCTGAATCTTGTGGGTAAAGTATGCAACCTCTGCAAAGTGTAAAACTATTCGAACAGCCGCGTCCGTGGTCATGGACAGTTGGAGTTCCTTCTTAAACTACGTCCAGATGTTTTCGCAAACTTGGTGTGTGTGTGTGGTGACAAGGATGATACTTGAGTCGAGTCGGTTGACTTGGCATGATGACTGAACATGAGATGTTCAAACGGTACAAGAGACAAGTCTGAAGACTTGGTGTGATGGATGAACATGAGATGTTCAACCCCTGCTTATGATGATGACAGTGACGTTTCTTATGAACACTTGTCCATGGTTGATGCATTCTTACTTAAGTTACTTGATCATGTCATTGCACTCAAAACTAGCTTTCTGCAAAACTTACCTATTAGAGCTATATCATGCATTGTTATTGCCTTGTTCCAAACATGGGTTGCTTGCGAGTACATTCAAAGTACTCATTGTCTTGCCACTAGTTATTTTATTGGCCAGGCATGAAATATCATGTTATGACGAAGATTCCCTTGGTGGCGGACATGCGAGCTTGGACGCTTCCCAGTCAGAATGCGTGTAGGGTTAAGGCAGATGGCATGGGTTCACGCTATCGTTGAAGATTTCCGTTGCAATCATATGAAGACTAGGCCTTAAAAGCCATATTTAAGTAAATCGGTATGTAATGGATGTAAGACTCTTGTTATTCAGTTTCTGTGTGTTCAGTGAGCATTGATCTCTGGGATCACTATGCATGTACATTCGGTGATCACTACTTATGAGTCAGGGTCCCCACACAGGTGATATCAGAGCCATCCTGACTGTAGGAAGCCCTTAGTTAGCATGGACGTTAGTTACGACAAAATTGTTTTCCCAGCCCCTTCAAAACACTTGAAAATGCTACCATATTTCTTATCTCTTCTAAGCTTTCAAATAAACTGAAGGATTGTGCCTAGCACTTCCACCATTTTTTTCTTTTTGGCTCTCATCGTCTACTTTTCAAAACTTTGCAAATGGTCTCTACTACCCTTGTGCCCCTGACCATGGGATTCCTTGTAATCCTCATAGGTAACCTGGAAGGAATCCACCTTGCCAGACGATTGCTGACATATCCTGGACCCAAGTTGGCGGCACTAGACAATGAGTTACCAATAGACGATATCTTCTCGAAGGATGAGGATATAAGGGCTCAAAAGATGGTGACACCCTCGACACTGCCCAAGGATGATGCCACCTTAGCCTTTGATTACTAGGGCACAAGACATGCAATGTCATGATATGTGTCGCTAATAGAGCAACCCTGTCCTTTTGACTGTTATATCGGTAACCACCGGTGGATGAGAACCTCGCCATTTGGCCTGCCTCACTATAGTGAGCAGGAAAACGGTCCTCATCATCCCTTGCTCTTGGGGCCGATGATATCGTTAAGGAGACCGACAGGATACAACTCTACCATGCCTTGTCAATTGCATTACATAAAGGATTTCCTCCCTGGGACCCTCGACGTCTCAGAAGACAAGGAGGCATTGTCACAATTACGAAGATACCAGAAGACCCTATCTACAACAGCTGTGAACAATTGCCTTCGTCCTCAACTCACCAAACCCAAGGTCATCTAGGACTCTTCAGGCGCAACCAGGATCGTTTCGACAAACAACAACCGGAGACATAGCGACACCTGAAGAAGACCCGAAAGACTAAGCGGACTCCTCTCCAAGACACGAAGCAAGCACGACTAATGAGTCTGAGAACCCCTAGGGTAGGATAGGTTGTGTGTCCTCGATGCGAAGTCGAGTACGTATGACGGTTCACATGGAACCATGATGTGTGTTGATTGTTTTGCATGTTTGTGCTTTGGTGTAAGTCACACTTTTGCCCTAGGCAACAAGTGCGTGACTATATCACCTACCTTACCTTGATGTTTGTGTTTGGCCTTCTCGGCACTTGCTTGATTGCAGTTGCACTATACCACCCCCTTAGGCACGCTCCTCTATGCTACTTTCCCTCTCCCCAATCTCGTCAATTGAAGACCAGCAAGACCGGATACGCCAAGGATCCACCTCAACAAACAACTGACACCGAAGACTTTGACTACAACGTACTCAACCAGATGCAACCCCGTAGAGTTATCCCCTCAAGATTGGAAGACCCCTCCCTTTCCCAACCTATACCTCCCAAGCTCCCCAGCACAAATCTCTGATCATGTGTTTAATACACGGACCACAACATTTATTGAGCTTCAATAACCCCTGCTTTGCACTTTGTTCTTTATGGAGCTACTGATCATAGTGAACAAACTTCCTTCATTCCTACTCTAGCACAAGGACCTTGATTCCATAGGTAGGATCATTCTAAGGGTATACGAATTATGGGCAATGATCTGATTTTGGCATAATAGACCCTTGAGCAAGCAGTTCGGACCCTTTGGTGGATTACGAGGTTTAATGTTAGTGGACGAACTTGGTGGATCAACATTGATAGAGTAGCATAACTTGCTTGTACCTTGAGCAAGTTGGATCAGTAGGACAATTATGACCACAAGCTGAAATTCTTGGTGGATTAATGACTTGACCTTGGCAAGTAATGTTGATATTGGATTGATGGTGGTATGATAGTGACTGGAGTAACTAGTAGGGAATTCTTACTAGATGTAAGCCTTGGATTTAAATAGGTGATTCCAATGGGTGCTCGAGATCAATTAAACAAGACGGTTCGGAGTAACTTGGATTTAGTCCAATGATTTTAATCATGATACCATGTTTCTCGCTGGATGATAGTAGAAGGAATTGGATGATGTTGGGGACAATTTAGGGATCTATATAAGCTCGACCTTGGAGTGTAGTTGTCCATGATATTGGAAGTTCATGACAATAGTCCTTGCAATGATATGTGGATTAGATGAACTTGAGGAGATTATGTTGGACACCATCGATGCTGGATTTGTAGCAGTAATGGATCAGGTAGTAGTGGATGATAATTGAGGATCGGTTAATTGGATTCATAGGAAGGAAACAAGATCTTGGATTGGTTTATTACGTGTTTCCTTAGCATAGTAATGCAGTACCTTAGACCCTGGACAGGTCAGAAGGACAATTGGATTGGTAGTAACATGATCAAGCTTAGCGGCTTGTAAATTATCCCGAGGATTTCTATATAGGGATATATGTGAGTTAGTTATAGTATAAATATGAGATTTTGGTTTAGTCCTTCCCTCAAAACCTTGGAGATATGAGTAGCATGTGTAATATTGGAGTTTACTTATATGAGATGATACCTTCGAGGATATAGGGTGATTTTGTTTGGAGTAATAGGTTGTATTGTTGGCATCTAATAGTTGTGCACAGGATAAGGTGTTAGATGCTCACTCACATCCTAAGCTCCTTGAAACCCGAAGCTTTACTGGACCATGACGCGGTCGGGCTAAGACCATAGGCTCTGGCTCTAAGTCAAAATACCATGGTCGCTACTCCACCGTGACCACCACCCACCCTTTCGATAAGGAAGGTTGCCACGAAGACCTCTATTAGGTTGGACCACAAACCCTTGACACTAGTGACCATCCGGGGCGAGTGCCCGCTCCTCTAACATACCGCATGAGCAGGTGTTTATGTGGTACCTTGGGAAATAGGTTGTTGTCCACCGGTATGACATACTTATTTACCCAATGAGAGGAGGAACACTTTAGTGCTATTTGGACCAGCCCCAGGAACACCGATTGCCATGCCTCTCAAGCATAAAAGGTTCCACCTTGAAAAAGTTGGACTCCTTGATGCACCCTCCCTACAAAAGAAGACTTTCTTGCCCAAGCAAGATGAAGAACCACTATGATCGCGGAGCCGCGACAACGATGAAGAAGAAGTCAACCACCACTCCTCTGCCGGGTACCTCAACTAGACTATATCCAGAAGCACCGATGTTCAAGCCCGAGAAGCCCTTGGACATCAAGAGGATTAAAGATCCCCTCGCTTTAAATGGTCATCTATCAGTTCCTGACTAGAATGGAACTGAGAAGTTGATGGCACCCTCACTTCACCACCTCGACGGTGTACGTTGAGCATGACGTCCCTACTCCCTTCAGATGCCTGGAACGGGGTGGAACGACTGTTATGACCTCAATGCTAGCCCCCTTTTTGGTCCAATCAGGGACGTGAACCTGACTCAATCGTGGTATACCCCTATCAAAGATAGTTCACCCCTCTTGCCAAGCCTCAGACCTTGGGGATTGGATGGTTGGTCTATACTTTTGGGTAGCCAACTCATCTAGGACCCCCCTCAGAACCTTCCCATATAGTAGAACCCGTTTTGGCACCAAGTCTCTAAGCTCGGACTTAGGGGCGAGACCCAGCACAGACCTTGCCACGGAGTGACGAATAGACCAAACACTCGAAGTCCCTCCAGAAACGTGCGTGTATGACAATGAAGACAAACGAACAAGAAGAATGAAGAGTCTACCTGGGCAACATACTCAAGCAGAAGATCTCGACAAGAAGCCCATGATGAAGCACCTCAGCACTCTCAAGGAGGGAGACCACCTACGACTGAAGACCTCCTGCTTTAAGGAAGCTAAGGACCTCCCCGCCAACGAGAAGCTACACCGAGACTCGACCCTTCTATTCTAACGCGAGAGATCTAGATGTCACTAACCAATGTGAGCAGTCCTAGGACTAGGACACAGACACACTACTTGGCCAGGTATTCCGACTTTGGAATACACACGCAAGCCAGGCCCTTGCTAGAACCTCGTCCACCAAACCTTTAACCATTAGGCAAGACTAGTAGGTTGCTGGAACCCTGTTCACCCTAAGATGAAGTCAACGATGCACTCAAAGACATATCATCAAGAATTTCAAGACCTACAAGGACAACCACGCTAGAGAAAAAGCCACATGGGAACGTGAAGACAACCTCACCTCCAAATTACCGCATCTCTTCTACGCCTAGCCTAGCAATCTCGGGGACGAGATTCTTGTAAGGGGGGTAGGTCTGTCACACCCTGTGTTTTTCCTCTCATGACTAAGTTAACATGACTCAAAAATTAGGGCCAATTAAAACTTTTTCTGTGCTTGTGATGCTTGACTTGTTAGCTGATTGCTTGTTTGCTTTCTTGTGCTCTAATTCATAAAACTCTCTCCTACTCTGAGAACTCTTTTCCTTGACCTAGAACTCTTGTCCAATGATCATGCCATGTGTATAGGGCTTAAAACCATTTTTTACAAAATATTATTTTGGCTAAAAGGTATTTATTTAACTTAGGTTTTCAAAAACCCCTAATTTGAGGTTTGCACTACAAGTTCCCAAATTTGGTGGATCCTTTTTTCCCAAATGCTTTATTTGGAACCTACTATATATATATAACTTCCCAAAACCACAAAATATTATTCTAAAAAATTGTTTTCATATTTTATTTAAAGGCTTTTTCTTAAACCAGAAATGGCCTTTTATGGGGAACAATTATTCAAATGCTTTAGAAATATTTGGGAAAATTTAGGAAAGCTCAGTGGACATATATTGTCCATCTATAAGAGTTTCAATGCATGGTCATGTTCAAAGTATTGGACAAAACCCTTCAAAACCATTTCTGCCTTTTCCAAGCATTTGAAATATTTCTATAAGAAATATTCTCAAATAAATCCAGTAAAATTCTAGCATGTCACATATGATATATGTGGTCATCTTGCCAAGTTTCATCTCAATCCCAATTGTTTTGGTTCACCAAAATATCCTAAAGCCATTCCTGTCCAGAGCGAAGTTTGATCAACTTTACATTGTGAAGTATATCCTATTGATCCCAAACTTTGTGGGCATTCTCTATTAACCAAATGATGATGCTACATCAAGTGGTGCATCAAGGGTAATAGGATTGCATGATCGGATCTATAGAAATCCATTTCTGTCCATTTCTAGGGTTTACCAAGTTTACATTATCAACTTTCTTCAATTGAGTTGAAAACTTGTGATCAGGACCAAATAGGCTTACCATTTACCCCTGGTAAATCTCAAGGTCATAGGATTCCCCTGCCTAGCCCAATCACAGCACAAACACCTTCAGCCATAAACTTGTGGACAAGCTAAGTGGGCCCAAAAAGATTCCTCATGACTCCAACTTTTTACCACAACATATTCTAACCTCATTTTACCTCCAGTAGCTTTGCCTTGGCCTCTGGTCAATTATTTGGGGGGTAAATCTCTCTTATTCCCTCTCTTTTTACCATAACAGCACCTCTCCTTCCCTTCTGATCATGCTAATGACCCCAAACATTTCCAGAACCTCTCTGGCATACATATGCATCAAATCAAACCCAAATATGGCAGGCTCATGTGGAAAATATGAGCAGTTCATCTAAACCTGCATTATGGCAGCAATAGTGCCTTTGTACTGCATGTACTCTATAGAATCATTTTCCTGAGGTGCAAATTGGTGGGAGTATAGTCCTTCCATACCTAGGGCTACTAGACAAAGTTTTATCAATAGTGCCCTACAGTAAAACCCACTTGATCAAGCCCAAGTTTGTGGCTTCAAACTTACCCCTTGTGGAAAGCCCATTTAACCAGCCCCATTTACCTTGAGAATTTACCACTACTCTACTGCATACGCGGCTCACAACCCAGAAAACTATGGCTGACCAAAAAGATGCCATGGACAAGGGTTAGCATGGTGACCACGCTACTGGCATGCAGCAACGGCGCTCTGCCGCCACACATTGCCCTGTAGCTCGCAACAAGCTTCGACAGGGCATCCCCGCGCGCCAATAGCCTCCTCTCGACCTCCCACAACTCTCCCCAACGCCAGGATGTAGCCAAGGGAGCTCAGGCACGCGCATGCTCGGCGCCCGAGGGCATCCGAGGCACATCCGAGCTTCCCTTGACGCCCCCTCTTGCTTTTACCTCTCCCCCAGCCCCCTCTTGTCCCATTTAGCTCCCTCTCCCTCCCTTGTACCTCCCCAGACCAAGCCACTGGCCCCTATGCTCTCCTCCTTCGCCCACGAACGCCATGGCGTCGCCTCAGCCTCTAGCGAGTTTGAGATGTCTTGCCTCTCTCCTCTCCTCTAGATGGCCTCTGAGCACTCCCAACGCCTTCGCAAACCCCCCCTCCGCTCGCCATTTATTCCTCCTCTGCTGCTGTTGCACCTGCCCGTTGTCACCGACGGTGCCCCTCCGCCATGGCCAAAACCGCGCCCGGGAATGGCCTCCCTGAGGTTGTATGAGCACCCAGGCGGGTGCGGTGGGGCACCCCGAGCACCCCGGTGGCCGGAGTGCCACTGGAGGTGGTCGGAGCCACCGGGACGGGCGCCGGCGTGTGCTCGGCCATGATTCCTAGCCTCTCCCCTGTTCTGGCGGGAGGTGGGAGGGAGACCTAATGGTCAGGGCCCGCCTGTAAGCCACACCCGGCCAGCCCCCCCCCACCCGGTTAAGTGGTCACGCTTCCACAGGATCCGCTTACCCGCAACGGAAGCGGCTTACAAGGAATACGCCTTCAGCATCGCCCACGCAGCTGACCTGCTGGGCCGGCCCAACTCCTCGACCGGTGCCCTAGGCACGTTATATCCTAATAGGTATAACCTCCTTTTCCCTTTTTCTTTTCTTTCCAGACTAGGAAATCCATATTAAATTCATTTTAGCTCCAAATTTGATGATTCAAATTTTTGCATCCTTCTAAAAATGTCACTTATTTAATGGTGTCACTTTCATTATTTTCCTCCACACTTTTCTGTCATGTTCAAATTTAAATTCAAATTTGAACTATTAGGTCCACTTTGTAAAATCTATAGATCATCCATTATAGATCCAAATGGAGTGATTCAAGTTCCTATGTGTGTCTAAATTCATGCCCTAATTAGGGAACATTTTTCCTAGTGCCTCTCTGCCACCCAAATAATTGAGCTATTTATTTATGTATAACCCACTTTGAAAATCCCTAGGATATTCTTACCAACTCCAAAGCCAGAAAAAACACTTCCTAAATGTTTCTAAAATCATGCCCTATTAAATAGGTGCCTTCACCCATATTTGTAAACATCTTTTCTGTAGACATCTTATCGGGACATCAATTCCTCCATTCCTCCATTCCAAAATCATCGTTGATCAAGCTCTAGTTCAACCATTTTATATATTTTTCTCATGACTAGAGAGGTCTAAGAAAAATATATTTCCTATTTATAGAGCACTTTTATTATCAGTTCTTGTGTTGCTTATCGTGGTTGTTTCCGATGATAGTTGGCGAAATAGATGAATTGCTCGGAGTGGACGAGAAGCGTGTGAAGGCCTCGAAGACATTGCTAAGCCAAGCAACCAACCCTTTGACCATGTTAAGAAACTTTTTCATACATGACATATAGCACTTGTTGTTTCGATGATTGATCATGACATGGTGCTCCCCTTCGGCGGGGTGCCCCCGATGCTTTTATCATTGACACTTGCATCGTGCATGACCCTACCACCTTATGAGGGTTATGTGGTTGGGTGTAGATAGGATGCTAGTAGATGCTACGCAAGTGGGTTCGGGATTATGCATAGTGATGAAGAGGAAGAATGATTTCAAAGACTTTTTCAAAAAAACGTCGGGTGCCACTAATGCCCGAGGGAGAAGATGATGAGTTGGGTAACCACTTGAGAAACAAGTGGTGTACCAGAACAAGTGAGTGTGTGTGTTTTCGAAAACGGCGAGTTTTAAGGTCTGCTGACCGTCCCAACCTTACATGTACAACCACTCTACCCCTATATGGGAAGGGGCTTTGTTGATTACTATGGTTGGTGCTAGCAAGAATCCCGTATTACTAGTGGCGAGAGTGAAGAGGTTACTCTCGAGACGGGGTCGTCCCAGAGTGGAAGGTTATGTGTTGTCTTTACAGGCACCGGGCACATTGTTGCGTGCCCTCATGGATGATATGAGTGATGTATATCATGAGGTATGGCACCAACGAGTGGACTCTTTGTTTAGTATCGCCATGGGAAAGGCATTGTTCGGGTGCTTACCTTGGGTATGTAATATACCGCGAGTCGTGGAAGACACGGAAGTTCCCCGAATCTTGTAGGTAAAGTGTGCAACCTCTGTAGAGTGTAAAACTATTCGAATAGCCACGTCTGCGGTCATGGTCAGTTGGAGGTCCTTCTTAAACTACGTCTAGATGTTTTCGCAAACTTGGTGTGTGTGTGTGTGTGGTGACAAGGATGATACTTGAGTTGAGTCGGTTGACTTGGCATGATGACTGAACATGAGATGTTCAGACGGTACAAGAGACAAGTTGAAGACTTGGTGTGATGGATGAACTTGAGATGTTCAACCCCCGCTTATGATGATGACAGTGACGTGTTCTTATGAACACTTTTTCATGGTTGATGCATGCTTACTTAAGTTACTTGATCATGTCATTGCACTCAAAACTAGCTTTCTGCAAAACTTACCTATTAGAGCTATATCATGCATTGTTATTGCCTTGTTCCAAACATGGGTTGCTTGCGAGTACATTCAAAGTACTCATTGGCTTGCCACTGGTTATTTTATTGGCCAGGCATGAAAGATCAGGTTATGATGAAGATCACCTTGGTGACGGACATGCGAGCTAGGACGCTTCCCAGTCAGAATGCATGTAGGGTTAAGGCAGATGGCATGGGTTCACGCTATCGTTGAAGATTTCCGCTGCAATCATATGAAGACTAGGCCTTAAAGGCCATATTTGAGTAAACCGATATGTATTGGATGTAAGACTCTTTTTATTCAGTTTCTGTGTGTTCAGTGAGCATTGATCTCTGGGATCACTATGCACATACATTCGGTGATCACGACTTATGAGTCGGGGTCCCCACACGTCTCTAGCCTGACGAAAAAAATTTTTGCCGTCCGTTGAGCCAAGGCAGACGGCAAAGCACTCCTTTACCGAGGTTTGCAATGCTGGAAATTTTGTCGTCCGGCAACGGACGACAAAGCCTTTGCCATCAATGGTCCTGCCCTTTGCCATCAGCTATGGCAGACGGCAAAGTAGCAGATTCCTGTAGTGGGATATATATCTAGCAGACCCGACTTTTGAAATTCATCTTCAATCATCTATCTCCGCAAACCCTTGCTGACGCGCTTGTGTCTGCGCATGTCGCCACTTCACCTACGTGCGCCCTTGCCACCGGAGTTCCTAGCCGTCGACGGAAATCTGACCCGTTGTTGCCGCCATAGGAGATCTTCACCAAGTTAGAGTAAAGATCTCTCCCCTCTTGTGGTCCCTATCTAATTTTTGCCCATTAGGTCTTGTCTATCTTCATGCCACATTTCGCTAATCATCTATCCACGAGAAGTTCTCATTAGATTAGGAGAACAAGATTTTTTAGGTTTAGGTTTCCACCATGCGTGCCCCGGTCTCACCGAGTTGGGACGTATCAGTCTCACCGATTCGTCATCTAGGGTTACTGAGAACACTCCCGGTGAAATTGAGTTTCTCTTTTCAGTTGCCAAGTTTCTGTCATATGAGAGTGTATGTCTCGTTGGCTCCAAAAATTCTAACTCAGTGGACCCGAAACACACTTAGCAAAAATTTAAATCTAAGAATTTTTGTTCAATTTTGCAAAACAGCTATGTTTTGTGATGCTCATATATTCTACTCCCCTATATCTATTCATAGGGACAGTTTGCCAGTATGTCAGGATCAGAGGACAGTGAAAATGATTTCAAAGAGCAGAGTGTCAATCTCAGTGCAGACACTAGTCCTGATAGGAGCTCTTCTTTAGAAGACCCTGACACCCCCAGTCCTCATGGCTTGCCCAAGGCAGCCACCAGGGCCAGGGGGAAACTTATCTCAGATGAGGAAGATGCTGACTTTGTGCATGAAGAGGTAACTTCCAAGAAGCAGCAGGAGAAGAAAGAGAAAGCTGCTAGGAAGAAAGCTGATGAGGCTACTTCCTCCAAAAGGCCAGTGAGAAAGGAGTATGCTAGTTCTGAAGCAATGAGAGCACTACAGAGTGCTAGGGCAAATATGAGTCTTTCTGTGGAGCCTCCAAGGAAGTATTTGCCAAAGAAGCCAACTAAGAAGAGAGAAAGAGGAAGAGGATTGTCTATGTGCTTGGCAGACCAACCTCCATGTATGAGGACCTAGCTAAGCATGAGGAAGCTAAGGAAGAGGAACCTGCAGCAAACCCTCCTCCCTCCAAGAACAAGAAGTTGTTGGCTGATACCATGCCTAGCGAGGCCCCATCCAAGAGCAAACCAACTGCTCTAAAGAAGCTAACTGCACCTAAACCCAAGAGAACAACCAGAGATATACCTCTTGCCGAGAAGAACAAGAGACCTTCCACAGTGGAAGATGATGATGAGGACTTGAGTGTGCTGAGAAAGCTAAGACCACACTTGCCAGATCATAGTGATGACCACCATGTTGCTGAGGACATGAAGAAGAGGAAGGATCAAGGGATGAGGACATGGAGAGTAGATGATCCCTACTCTATCAGAAGGAGAACTGTTGTTGATGCTCGCTTTCACACCAAAGAGCAGCATGATTTCTTTAAGACTATTTTGCTAGATAAGAGTCCTGCAGTCAGTGACATGAGATATGTTAACTGTTAGTACATCAAGGAAAATGAAGACTACCTCGCTCATGTGCTAGACAACTTCAAGAACATTGACATTGACGCTTTTGTTGGAAGAGAGATGACTGCATGGAACGATGAGATGATTATGCAATTCTACTCCACAACACATTTTATCCAGATGGTAGAATTGTATGGATGATTGAAGGCACCAGATATCAATCTTCTGTTGAGGAGTGGGATACCATCTTAGGAGTCCCACAGGTGCAAGAAGGAGACTTGGACGTTTATGCTGTGGACAAGATGAACCACAACTCATTGGCCAACATGTATGACCTAGTTCCTAAGGAGTATCCGAAGTCCCACAATCTTCGATCTGTCTACTACCTGCAAGCTGGACTACCCACCACCAACACAATCATGAGGTGCACTTTTATGCCCAAGTCTGGAGATGACAAGATGATTAGAGGGTATTCCATCAACATGCTGCACCATGTAGACACCCACACCAGATTCAGGGTGATGGACTTGATCATAGAAACTATCAAGAGGACTGCTGCTGACCAGAAGAGATCATGTGGATACGCTCTGTACATACAAATGCTTATCAACTCCAAGATTGGAAAGAGCATGTATCTACTTGACAGACAACACCTACCACTCCAGCCAGATTTCAAAGACAATGTCGTGGTGATGGATCCTACACATCCTAATTCATCCACTGCACACGCTTAGATTGAGGCTGGGGCCCAAGCAGAGGCAGACAGAGCCAGTAGTGCTCCTTTGCCCAAGTCCAATAGTGATTAGATGGTACTTGTCATCAGCACCATCCAGGGGATGGAGAAGGATATCAATAACATTCTCGAAAATCAAGCAAGTCATGAGAGGATTATAGAAACCAAGTTTCATGCTCTTGACAACAAGGTGGATGAGCTGACAAAGACCGTCACTGAGATGAAGCAGAAGGTAGATGATGTGCCC
The DNA here is from genome assembly GCA_022496015.1 of Hordeum marinum. Classification (NCBI taxonomy): domain Eukaryota; kingdom Viridiplantae; phylum Streptophyta; class Magnoliopsida; order Poales; family Poaceae; genus Hordeum; species Hordeum marinum. The sequence continues at coordinate 145,947,208 of CM039678.1, forward strand.
AGTCCCCACTCTACTGATCATGATAGTCCTCGTCTCTAGCCTCACACGCAGTTCAGAACACATGGAAGATCCTCTGTCATGCCAATTCCAGAGTCGAGACCATCTTCATCAGCACCAGCAGCTGCTCCATCTGCTCCTTTAGCACCTTCAGTGCCTACTTCAGCGATAAGAGGGCATCTGCCGAAGCATTCACGGACGCCCTTCTTTTGACTTCTTCAATGGCTACTGGAGGATATAGAGCCCACAGCGACGTTTAGCTCTATATTCTTTGAACTTTTTGGTAACTTGTTGACAAAGGGGGAGAAGTGTATAGATCATAGGGCTTCGAGAGAGAGTGTCTTGATTTTTGTTGCCCACTTTGTTTTAAAAACATTTGGCTTCTTGGTTGTTTGTTCTTCAACTCCATTGTTTTTGATCATACACTTTGGTTGATGATGCTACTATTTCTTGTCCATGTGATGCTTATAATATGATCGTTCAGTCATGTTTGGTGTTATGTGCACTGTTATTCATTCATATCATTTATGCGCACCACCAAGTTGTATGTGACATGGAAGAGTGACCCATGATCCTAATCGATTGTGCATTTGCATTCAAATGCAAATTTAAAATAGTGCACAAATTTAGGGGGAGCTCTTGCTTATCACATACTTCTCAAAGCGACGAAGCTATTCATTGACTATATCTTATGTCAAAGCTTTGATCAACATGTTGTCATCAATTACCAAAAAGGGGAGATTGAAAGCACAACTTCTCCCTACGTGGTTTTGGTAATTAATAATAACATATATTTCATTTGACTAATGATTCCACAAAGTATATCTCAGGAAAGTTCAATGATGGATTGTCTAAAGGATTGTGTGGAGAACTCCCGAGGAAAGGAAAGGAATAAGATTGACCAAGTTTCAAGCTACAAGACTCTACATTTTACATTTTGTGAGAAATCGCTTTTGAGTCCATAGGAAAGCTAACACTATTAAAAGGGGATGAGGTAAATATGATGATCTGGTTGCTCAAGTGCTTAGAGATTAGCCACCAAAAATACTCACCCATTCTCCCACACAAATATTCTGTCCAAACCAAAATGTCCAAAATCGATGCGACCAACAAATCTCATTTGGCACTATCGAGTTTTGCCTTAGATAGAACCTATGCCAAACCCTAGCTTCTCAGTGACACCAATTTCTCGTTTCGGTGCAACCGAGTTCGGTTACCAACTTTTTGGTAGGCTATTTTCAAGAATCGGAATTTTTGAGGTTTGGGAATCGGTCTCACTGAGATTTGGAAACTGCCTTGGCCACCCATATCGGTACCACCGAGAATTATATATCGTCTCATGGAAACGGCAAAAGTTGCCACGCTTTGCACTAATCGGTTTCACCGAGTTGGGGAATAATGTTGTAACAGTTGGATTTTTGGAGATGCCTACATATACCCCTCCACCACCTCTCATTCGAAGAGGAAGCACTCAGAACTAACCTACACTTGACCCATTCATTTTTATGAGAGAGAGCCACCTACTCATGTGTTGAGATCAAGATCTTCTACTCCAAGCATACGAATCTTATTTCTATCCTCCCCAAGTTTCTTTCCACCCAATCAACCTATTCTATCAAGCCAAATTTGTGAGAGAGTGATTAAATGATTGAGGAGACTATCTTTTGAAGCACAAGAGCAAGGAGTTCATCATACTACCACATCTATTACCTTTTGGAGAGTGGTCTCTCCTAGATTGGTTAGGTGTCACTTGGGAGCCTCCTTATTCATGATGTGGAGTTGAACCAAGAAGTTTGTATGGGCAAGAAGATCACCTACTTCGTGAATATCTACCCATAGTGAGGCTAGTCCTTCATGGATGGAAGCCATGATTGAATAGACGAGGTTGCTACTTCATGGAATCTGATGGGTGGAGCCCTCCATGGACTCTCACGACCGCTACGCTCTGTGGGTTGAAGTCTCCATCAATGTGGATGCACAATAGCACCACCTATCGAAACCACGGGAAAAATCTTTGTGTCTCCAATTGCGTTTGATCTTCCTATCCCTACCCTCTAGTTTCATGTGCTTCTCTTTACTTTCCAATGCTATAATCTTAGACATGCATGTGTAGGATGTACTTGCTATGATTACTAAAATTGGCCAACAACTAAGATTGGTACAAGTCCAGAATTTTAATTGGTCAAGTAGTCTAATCACCCCCTATAGACATACTTTGGATCCTGCAAAGACACGAAGAACAACGCGACAAGTTGATATTTAAGATTGTTAAAAAGTATCTCCGTCTATGTCTTTGCGGTGAGTGTGGTAGGAGGATATGTGATGAAGGCCGATGCAATGCTTCAAATGGCATTGTTGGGCCATGATGACGATGCAATGCTCTGAACGGCATTTTTGGTCGTGAAGTAGGTTTGAGAGAGGTCATGGCGATGATAATGATCTACTTCAACAAGCTTAAGATGAATTGGGCATGCTCTAGGGCATATTACAAGGATCATCAAGAAAGTATAAAAGAATCGTTGACGATAATCAACCGAAGAATCAAGAAATGCAAAGAATGTCGCTTGGAGTATGGATTTTTCTATTTGGTGCAAAATATTATGACTAATAGGTTCACAGTCCAAAGTCACTTACACCACATGCCGATCAAGGAAGCAACAATGAAGCAAAGGCTAGAACTAAAAAAGAGAAAAGACGCACTAGACAGATATAACATGGGTTGTGAGGATTCAGTGGTTTGCCACTACCATACTTCTATTTTCCCCATAATTATAAGATTGTTGTCCATTATGTGTTACATAATAATCTTTGTTGAAAACTTCTTTCGTGTCTAGTTTTAGCCTCTCAGCACATAAGGTATCATAGCATTACCGTGTTTTACATAGAAGTCATATTCCAAAGATGCTCCCAAACTAATCAGGGCAGTCTACTCCTTCTTCTCAAAATTATATCTAAGAGTTTTTTTAAGACCCAAACCATAGAACAAAATGTTTTATGACATATTTTATAAAAAACAATATTACAAATAAATGTCCAAGGAGCTAAACTTAGCCAATTCCTGCTCTAGGTATTAGAAACACTAAATTACAGATTATTGTGTATCCATCTTGTGAAACTTTGTGCATGTTTCTCTTTGATCTTGAACCTAAGAAGCTTTAAATCTTGTCTGAGAAAGTAACTCCACGCTTGCACTGTTTGTGTCTGTCCCCTGAAGACTTTGCCATTTCTATGAATCCATATGTTCCAGCAACCCAACGTGATGATTTCTATTGCGAATTACTTTGGTAGTTGCTGGATGGCCAATGCAGTATCTTCATAAACTGAAGTTCCTCTTTGTCTGTTTGAGATTAGTGAATTGCAAAAATCTTGTGCAAAGTTGCAGTCCCAAATAAGATGCATGGTTGTCTCATCTGCCCTTTGATTACAATTGGTACAATGTGATTTATCAAGCTGCATTCCATTCCTAAGGAGAAGTGATATGGTGTTGATTTTGTAATGTGCTACCAATTAGAAGAAAAGTTTATGCTTTAATTTGCTTGAGTTGTCCTAGATTAATTTGAAGAATGGGTGTTCCTCCTAAGCCTCTATGAGTTGATTGTATATGTGCATGGAGGAAAATTTGTTTATCATACCAATGCAGGTCCATTTGTCCAATTGGTCTGGGAGCAACTATGAGACAATGTTGTCTAACTGGATAAATTGATTATATGCTTCATTAGACAATGGAAGACGAAATAGTGTTGTCCAATTTTGGCTAGTACCGCATTTTTGAACAGATAGATTGTCATCATGAGCAAAAGAGCGCAGTTCAGGGAATTTTGGTGTAAGGTTTCATTTGTCTGCTTATCTTTCCAAAAGAGGATGGTTTGTCGTGAACCTACTGTGTAATTGCATAAGGTCTCAACATCTTGGAGGAGATTGACATGAGCTTTCCATCAAAAGGAGCCCTTTGGTTTTCGCATGTGTGTAGTGGAGTGATAGTACTTGTCCCAAATTAGGTTGAGCCAAGGAATGTTGGTCTTGTTCAATAATTTATAGAGATTTTTCACCAACAGAGCTTTTTTGTGAAGAGCAATGTCCAGAATTTCCAATCCTCATTACATATTTGGTTTACATACTTCTAACCATGCAATCAGTGCAGTTCCTCTGTCCTCCATCCCAAATTTTCTCCATAGGAAGTTTCTTAGGTTTATGTTGACTTGTTAAATAAACCACACTAGTAGTGTTAAAGTGCTCATGTAAACTATTGGGAGTGCAGCAAACACGGACTTGATTAAATGAAGCCTACCATCATTTGAGAGCATACTTGAGCATCCAAAAAGTCTTCTATCAATTTTTTTGCATCATTGGACTGAAATCTTCTATTTTTGGCTTGCTAGTTCCCATTGGAAGGCCCACGTAAGTGAAAGGCATTTGTCCTTGTTTGCAACCTAGAATATTTAGCAATCCAGTGATTTGTTGAGTAGGCACATTGATTGGAACTAAGAATGATTTCTCATAATTGATCTTAAGTCCGGTGAAATAAGTATAAAATCTAAGTAGATTTTTGATGTGGGTAAGTTGAACTGAGTCTACAGGAAGTACCAGAGTAGTATCATCTGCATTTTGAATTATTGGAAAGTCTTGGAAGGTCTGACTGTTGATTGGAGGTTGGATGAGATTTTGCTACATGGCCTCATTTAGAATTGACTGCAATGGATCAATTGCCAGAACAAAAATTAAAGGAGAGACGGTATCTCCATGTATGACACCCCTCTTATAGTGAAACACTTTACCTGGCACTCCATTAAGTAAGATAGAGGAGGTGCCACATGAGAAGATCATGTTTATCCAATTAATCCATCTGTCCCCAAACCCTCTGCTTTTAGAATAGTTGTGATTGTCTTGTGTTCAATAAGATCATAGGCTTTTTCAAATCTAGTTTCATGATCATAGTATGTTTCTTGTACTGATGGCATTGGTGTAGGTATTCAAAATCCCATCCCAGATAATCTTGAATTGACCTATTTTTAATGAAACCATGTTGGTTTTTTGAACCAATTTGAATATTACCTTTTGTAGCCTGTTTGCAAGCAACTTGGTAATGATCTTGATAGTACAGTTGAGGAGTGATATTGGTCTGAAATCATTTGCATTCACTGAATTATCCTTTTCGGGGATGAGAGTGATGAAAGATGCATTAATGCTTTGAAGGGAGATGTTTCCTTTGTAGAAATCACTAATCAACTTGTAAATATCTTCACCAATTATATCCCAGCATTTTTCAAGAAATATCCGTTAAAACCATCTAGTCCAGGGGCTTTATCTGAAGGTAATTTTTTTACAACCTCATTTATTTCTTGTTTAGTGAATGGAACCTCTAACTCTTCCAGTCCTTCCACTCTTTTAATGAGATCAATCAGATGTAGAGGGTCAGAGTTGTTGGTTGTTTTTTCCTAATCTCCCTTTGAATGCCTTCCAAAGTATAGCAGCTTTTGGTGTATGATCAGTGTGCTCATTCCCATGGTCATCTTTTAGCATTTGAATATAATCATGTCTATATTTAATTGTTCCTTTTGAATGAAAGGACTTTGAGTTTTCATCTCCAAATTTTACCTAGCTGATTGTTGTTCTCTATTTCCAATAGATTCTCTGGAAGGATAAAAGTTCAAGTAAAGGCCGATTTAGGGTTTCTTTGCAGTTTCTTTCCAGATCACTAAGAGTTCAGTCCTTCTATGAGTCTTTTGAATTTGGCAGTATTCAAACACATCCCACATCATAATGACTTCATTGGTTGCTTGGATGGTTTTTGAAATGTTTGAGAAATTCCTGCTCCAGATTTTTAGTCCTTCTATGAGTCTTTTGAATTTGGCACTAATCAGTTTTGCATAATTGGATTCTTGATGTGGTTGGATCCATATGTTCTTTATTGTCTCTTTGAAACTGTGATCTGAAGCCAGAAGTTTTCAAACCTAAATATTTGTGATTTTGGAATATATGTTCCAATTTTGATAACACAAGGAGTATGGTAAGAAACTAGTTTGGCTAGGGAGATTGCCAAAGTGTTTGGGTAGGAGTTGGACCATCTCTCAGAAGTAAAAACAGTCTATTTTTTCCAAAAGAGGAGCTTGCTGCATATTTCTCCAACTGAAGCTTCTTCCTTTAAGTGGAATTTCTACAAGATCCAAATTGTTCATTGCTTCATTAAATTGTGGCATGCCATTTATATCTCATGTCCCTTTGCTTCTGTTTGAGGGCTATCTATTGTAATTAAAATCTCTTGTTACGATCCAATCTGTGTTCACTGGCATTTGAATGTTTTAAAACCAAATTAGGAAGTTATGTATCCCCTCATTATCACATGGTCCATAAATGTTTGTTAAAATCTGGCTAGTGCCGGAGTGCGTAGAGATGAATACAAGGGAGATGGAGAACTCATTTTTAAACAAACACTCTCCTTGAAACATGTTATCATTCCAAGCAACCAACAACCCTTTTGATGCTCCTATAGAGCGAAAATATTCAAATTTGTTTATTCTTCTAGGACAAAGATTCCTAATGTATGCTCCATCAAAGTGTTCCCTCTTGGTTTCTTGCAAACAAATTACTGGGCATCCTCCTTCCTCTATTTTATTATAGATGGATAGCCACTTGTCACTTGAGTTAATGCCCCTCATATTCCAGCTTAAGATGTTCCAGGATCTATGCATTTCAAATGTAAGGATTTGGCTACAAAAGCTTTCATCCTAAAGATCCACAAAGAATGCAAAATGATAACTACAGTTATTACAAAAGTTTTACAATTCAACGTCAAAAGTGCAAATTTTCAATGTAGGTGAAGCCCTTTTGAGAATCCTTTGCATATGTAGGGCAGTCCAGCTAGTTCTTCCATGTTGGCTACTTTCCCCCTTCTTAGATTTTTCCTTGAGGAGGTTGTCCTCCTTGTAGTTCTTGGGATCAACCTTGTAGTAAGAAGAGGACAAGCTCTTAATCACATGACCAGAGCAGTTTGTAGGCTTAGCAGAGCAGGCCAAACAATTGCCACCTTGAGAGGTTTTCTTTTTATATCCTTTATTTAAGTATTGAATTCTTTCACTTCTTCTTACCTCAGATTCAACAAGTGGTGCTCTTGCTTTCCTTTTCCCCTTAAGATGATTAACTTGTGGGTAGAAGCTAACCTCTTCCTCTTCCTGTCCAGTCTCAATTCTGTCTTTGATAAGTGTAGAGGCAGATTCCTTATCCTCACATGTCTGCACCTGACAACAGACAAGAGCCACAGAAACAGGAGAAGATTCAGGTATGAAGAAATTCTAATATTCCTTGTGTTGATTTTCTTCCCTAATAATGTGCCACATGAGGGATTTAAGGAACATTTTTTCCCATTCAAACTTATCTGGAGTCAATAAGATGACAAAAATAAAATCAATCCAGTCATAAGGTACCTGAATGGCAGCACAACCTTCAATTTCTGTTGCAAAATTTTCTTTCCATGCAAGCAGGTTGGGGCTATCTTGTTTAGCATAAGAAATACCATCTGTATGAGATGTTAAAGATTGAGTCTGAATTAAAAATCTTCCTTTAATATTAAAACTGGGAAGAGCAGAGCTGGCTGAGGGAGAGGAGAGATTTTCATCTGCATTACAGGTAGTAATCGAACCTTGTTTGGAGATTGTTTCTGAATCAACATCAAATATTTCAATCTCTTCGTCCACATAAATGTCTACATTGTCACTTTGCTGAATAGCCAGTAAGTATTCTTCTTTAGAAGCTAACTAAATCACTGGGTCTTGACCTTCAGCTAGGTTTAATTCAAATAAATTTCCATCCTCCTGTGAGTTGATGATATCTAGAACAACAGTGTCCTATTGGGATATATATGTATGATCTTAACTGGGCTGTGCTACCTCTTGAGCTTGCGTTGGTTTTCCATTGAAGTGGAAAGGGTGATGCAGCAAAGTAGATAAGTATTTTCCCTCAGTTGTTGAGAACCAAGGTATCAATCCAGTAGGAGGAACAAGCAAGTCACCAATGGATGCACATACACAAACAAGCAAGTCACCAAAGATATTCATAGATAAGCTGATCATAAACCCACAATTCATCCTTCTCAACAAACACACCGCAAAAGAGTATTACATCGAATAGATCCCCATGAAGATCATGGAGAACATGGTATTGAAGCACAAAGAGAGAGAGAGAAGAAGCCATCTAGCTACTAGCTATGGACCCGTAGGTCTATGGTGGACTACTCACACATCATCGGAGGGGCAATGGAGTTGATGTAGATACCCTCCTTGATCGCATCCCTGTATGGCAGATTACCGAAAAAGGCTCCAAGATTGGATCTCTCGAAAACGGAGGCTTCTAGTGGCGGAAAAGTATTTGTGTGGCTCTTTTTGGTTTAGGGGGAATATTTGAGAATTTATAAGGGGAGATTATGATTAGGAGATCTGTTGGGGGGTCACAAGCTTGCTAGGCGTGACCAGGAGGGTGGTCGCGCACCCTGGCTTCTGGCCTCCTAGCAAGTCTCTTGCCTTCCCCTCCAAGTCTGGTAGATGTCTTCTGGTCCAAGAAAAATTATCGTGAAGATTTTATTCCGTTTGGGCTTCGTTTAATATTCCTTATCTACAATGCTCAAAAACAAGGAAAAAACATAAACTGGCACTCGGCTCTAAGTTAATAGGTTAGTCCCAAAAATAATATAAAATAGCATATTAATGCATATAAAGCATCCAATATAGATAATATAATAGCATGGAACAATCAAAATAGTATTGTAGATCAAAATAATATAAAACAGCATGGAACAATCATGATGGCAAGAATTACGGTGGGTGAACAAATTACTGTCAAGCAATTGATAGAAAAGCGAATAATTATGAAGATACCCAGGCAATGATTATGCATATAGGTATCACATCCGTGACAATTAGACCAAAACGATTCTACATCTACTACTATTACTCCACACATCGACTGACTCCTGCCTGCATCTAGAGTATTAAGTTCCTAAAGAACAGAGTAACGCATTAAGAAAGATGAGATGATGTAGAGGGATAAACTCAAGCAATATGATGAAAACCCCATCTTGTTACCCTTGATGGAAACGATCCAATGTGTGCCTCACTACCCCTACTATGTCACTGGGTGAGGACACCGCAAGATTGAACCCAAGACCAAGCACTTCTCCCATTGCAAGAATTACTAATCTAGTTTGCCAAACCAATAACTCGAACGGACTTGCAAGGATATGAAATCATGCATATAAGAATTCGGAGGAGATTCAAATAAGATTCATGGATAATCTGAACATAACCTCACAATTCATCGGATCTTGACAATTACACCACAAAAGAGGATTACATAGGATAGATCCCCATGAAGATCATGAAGAACATAGTATTGAAGATCAAAGAGAGAGAAGAAGCCATCAAGCTACTAGATATAGACCCATAGGTCTGTGGTGGACTAATCACGCATCATCGGAGGGGCAATGGAGTTGATGTAGATGCCCTCCGTGATCGAAACCCCCTCCGGCAGATTACCGGAAAAGGCTCCAAGATTGGATCTCACAGGAACGGAGGCTTCTGGTGGTGTAAAAGTATTTGTGTGGCTCGTTCTGATGTTGGGGGAATATTTGGGTATTTATAGGCCAAGAATTAGGGTTAGGAGACCTGTCGAGAGATGACAAGCCTGCTAGGCGCGGCCAGGGGGGCTCGTGCCTACCAGGCCTGTCACTCCCTGGCAGGTGCCCTGGCGTGCACTCCAAGCCTAGTTGGTTTGTTTTCTTCCAAAAAAATTCCTTCCGAAGGTTTTTTTCCGTTTGGACTCCGTTTAATATTCCATATCTGCAAAACTCAAAAACAAGGAAAAACAAAAACTGGCACTCGGCTCTAGATTAATAGGTTAGTCCCAAAAAATAATATAAAATAGCATATTAATGCATATAAAACATCCAAAACAAATGATATAATACCATGACATCATCAAAAGTTATAGATGCGTTGGAGACGTATCGGCATCCCCAAGCATAATTCCTCCTCATCCTCGAGTAGGTAAATGATAAAAACGGAACTTTTGTTGTGGAGTGCTACCTAACATATTTATCCATGTAGTATTATCTATTGTTGCATAAATATTCAGATCCGTAAGACTCAAAACAAAAGCTTGATATTGATATAAAAACAATAACATTTCAAGCATACTAGCAAAGCAATTGTATCTCTTCAAAATATAATGGCAAAAGAAAGTTACCTCTACAATATCATATGGTCTGGCTATGCTCCATCTTCCCCACACAAAGTATTTATATCATGCACAACCCCGATGACAAGTCAAGCAATTGTTTTCACACCTTTATTGTCTCAAACTTTTTCAACTCTCACACAATACATGAGCGTGAGCCATGGATATAACACTATAGGTGGAATAGAATATGGTGGAGGTTGTCAAGGAAAGGGAGAAGATAGTCTCACATCAACAGGGCATATCAACAGGCTATGGAGATGCCCATTAATAGATATCATTGTGAGTAAGTAGGGATCGCCATGCAATGGATGCACTAGAGCTATAAGTGTATGAAAGCTCAAAAGGAAACTAAGTGGGGGTTCATCCAACTTGCTTTCTCATTAAGACCTATGGAAATTTGAGGAAGCCCATCACTGGAATATACAAGACAAGTTATATAAAGAAAAATTCCCACTAGTATATGAAAGTGACAAAATAGGAGACTCTCTATCATGAAGATCATGGCGCTACTTTGAAGCACAAGTTTGGAAAAAGATAGTAGCAATGTCCCTTCTCTCTTTTCTCTCATTTTTTCTTCTTCTTTTTTCTTTTTTTGTGGGTATCTAAGGCCTCTCTTTTTTATTTGTGCTTTGCTGGCCTCTTTTTTTTCATAAAGTCTAGAATCTCATCCCCACTTGTAAGGGAATCATAGCTTCCATCATCCTTTCCTCACATGGGACATGCTCAAATAATGATAATCATCACACTTTTATTTACTTACAACTCAAAAGAAAATTACAACTCGATACCTATGAAAAAATATGACTCTATATGCAATATGGAAGTGATGGTGAAGTCATAAAAGGAAACGATGGGAGTTGCATGGCAATATATCTCGGAATGTCTATGGAAATGCCATAATAGGTAGGTATGGTGACTGTTTTGAGGAAAGATATATGGTGGCTGTTTTGAGGAAGGTATATGGTGGTTGTTTTGAAGAAGGTATATGGTGGCTGTTTCGAGGAAGGTGTTTGTTGTACCGGCGAAAGTTGTGAGGTACTTGAGAGGCTAGCAAAGGTGGAAGGGTGAGAGTGCGTATAATCCATGGACTCAACATTAGTCATAAAGAACTCACATACTTATTGTAAAAGTCTATTAGTCATTGAAGCAAAGTATTAAACGCATGCTCCTAGGGGAGAGGTTGGTAGGAGTTAACCATCGCGTGCTCCCAACACTCACACATAGGTCGACAATCTATAAACATATCATGCTCCGACTTCCTTACATAACGGTTCACCATACGTGCATGCTACGGGAATCACAAACCTTTACACAAGTATTTTTACCAAATCACAAATAATTCCTAACATGATTCTTATAGTTACCATCTTTATATCTCAAAACTTTATGCAAGGAATCAAACTTCTCATAAACACTCAATGCACTTAATATGCAAGTTTTTATTATATCCCTCTTGGATGCCTATCATATTACGAATAAATTCATAGCCTAGACCAATTACCATGCTGTTTAGAGACTCTCAAAATAATATAAGTGAGGTACGAGAGTTCAATTATTTCTATAAAACGCAAACACCATTGTGCTCTAAAAAATATAAGTGAAGCACACAGAGCAAAATTGCCTAACTCAAAAGATATAAGTGAAGCACATAGATTATTCTAATAAATTCATGATTCAGCATTTCTCTCTTAAAATATTTGTTCAGCAAGGATGATTATGGAAAACTAAAAAGCAAAGACTCATATCATACAAGACGCTCCAAGCAAAACACATATCATGTGGTGAATAAAAATATAGCCTCAAGTAAATTTACCGATGGATTGAAGATGAAAGAGGGGATGCCCCGGAAGAGATTAGAATCTTTGGCATCCTTGAATGTGACTTGGGGTTAATTGGGAATCCCCAAGCTTAGGCTCTTTACACTCCTTATTCCATAGTCCATCAAATCTTTACCCAAAACTTGAAAACTTCACAACACAAAACTTAACAGAAAACTCGTGAGATCCGTTAGTATAAGAAAATAAATCACCACTTTAGATACTGTTGTGAACTCATTATTTATTTATATTGGTCTTATACATACTTTATTCTAACTTCTCCATGGTTCATACCCCATGATACAACCCATAGATTCATAAAAATAGGCAAACAACTCAAAGAAAACAGAATCTGTCAAAAACAGAACAGTCTGTAGCAATCTGAAAACTTTGTATACTTATGTAACTCAAAAAATTCTGAAAAAATAGAAAATCCTGAGTAATTTATATATCAATCTTGTGTAAAAATCTCAGATCGATTTTACGCTCTGAAAATTTTAGAAAATTCCTCGACTCAGCAAAAAAGTTTTTTTTCCAGCAAGATCAAATCAACAACTACCATAGACCACCCCAAAGGTTTTGCTTGGATCAAACACTAATTAAAACACCAAAACACAATTAATATATAAGTAATAAAGTGTTAAACACTCAAAAACATAAGCAAAAACAGAACACAAAAATAAAATCGGGTTGCCTCCCAACAAGCACTATCGTTTAATGCCCCTAGCTAGACAAAACACAATAGACCTAGGTGTTGTCATCTTTGGTATGCAATCCAAAAGTATCTCTCATAAGAGATTCATAAGGAAATCTTATTCAATTTCTAGTAAAGTGTTCCATGCCTTTTCTTAATGGAAATTGGAATCTAATGTTTCCTTCTTTCATGTCAATAATTGCACCAATCGTTCTAAGGAAAGGTCTACCAAGAATAATAGGACATGTAGGATTGCAATCTATATCAAGAACAATGAAATCTATGGGCACATAATTTCTATTTGCAACAATAAGAACATCATTAAGCCTTCCAATAGGTTTCTTAATAGTGGAATCCGCAAGATGCAAATTTAGAGAGCAATCATCAAGATCATTGTAACCTAGCACATCACATAAAGTTTTCGGAATCGTGGAAATACTAGCACCCAAATCACACAAAGCATGGCACTCATAATATTTGATTTTAATCTTAATAGTAGGTTCCCGCTCATCATGAATCTTTCTAGGGATAGAAACTTCTAACTCAAGTTTTTCTTCAAAAGATTTCATCATAGCATCAACGATCTGTTTAGTAAAAACCTTATTTTGACTATAAGCATGAGGAGAATTCATCATGGATTGTAACAAGGAAATACAATCAATAAAATAAAAACTATCATAATTAAAGTCCTTAAAATCCAAAAGATTGGGTTCGTTGCTATTTAAAGTTTTGACCTCTTCTATCCCACTTTTATCAAGCTTAGCATAAAGATGTATAGACTCCAAATCATTGGCAAGCTCTTTAACTAAACTTGACTTATATCCATCCCCATATTTATCAATATTTATATTGTAAAACAAAGATTCAATAGGAGTCACATCAATCACTTTGAGATCTTCATCATTATTATCATGAGAACACACTTTTTCAAGCCATTCACGCTTAGCACGTATTCTAGCGGTTCTTTCCTTACTTTCATCAATGGAGATCCTCATAGATTTTAAAGACTCATTAATATCATGATTGGGTAGAGTAGATCTAACTTTCAAAGAATCAATCTCAAGAGAAATTCTATCAACGTTCCTAGGCAAATCATCAATCTTGAGCAATTTTTCTTCAATCGTAGCATTGAAAACCTTTTGTGAACCAATAAATTATTTAACAATATTCTCAAGATCAGAGGGCATATTATTATAATTTGCATAAGAATTTTTGTAGGAATTACCATAATTACTAGAGGAATTACTAGGAAACGGCCAAGGGTTGAAATTACCTCTATACGCGTTATTACCAAAATTGTTCCTTCCAACAAAATTCACATCCATAGATTAATTATTATTTCCAACCAAAGAAGACAAAGGAATATCATTGGGATCAGTAGGAGCACTCTTACTAGCAAACAATTTCATCAATTCATCCATCTTTTCATTCAAAGTATTTATTTCTTCAATAGTATGCACCTTTTTACTAGTAGGAGATCTTTTGGTATGCCATTGAGAGTAGTTTGTCATAATATTATCTAGGAGTTTAGTAGCTTATCCTAATGTGATTTCCATAAAAGTACCACCTGTGGCGGAGTCTAAAATATTCCTAAATGCAAAATTCAATCCTGCATAGAAAATTTGTATGATCATCCATAAACTCAAAGCATGTGCGGGGCAATTCCTAATAATTAATTTCATCCTCTCCCAAGATTGTGCAACATGGTCATGATAAAGTTTCTTAAAATTCATTATATCGTTCCTAAGGGAGATGATCTTAGCGGGCGGAAAGTACTTGGAGATAAAAGCATCTTTAAACTTATTCCATGAATCAATACTATTTTTAGGCAAAGATGAAAACCAAGTTTTCGCATGACCTCGAAGTGAAAACGCAAATAGCTTCAATTTAACAATATCACTATCCACATATTTCTTATTTTGCATCTCACACAACTCAATGAAACTATTTAGATGGGATGTGGCATCTTCACTAGGAAGGCCAGAAAATTGTTCTTTCATAACAAGATTAAGCAAGGCAGCGTTGATTTCATAAGATTCCGCACTAGTGGCAGGAGCAATCAGAGTACTAATAAAATAATTAGTATTAGTATTGGAAAAATCACACAACTTGTTATTCTCAGACATCGTGACAAGGCAAGCAATTAAGCACACAAGCAAACGGAAGGCTAACGAAAGAAAGGCGAATAAAAAGGAAATTTTTTTTGGTATTTTCTGAAAATCATTTTAGAAGTGGGGGAGAGGAAAACAAGAGGCAAATGGCAAATAATGGAAATGCAAGAGATGAGTTTGTGATTGGGTACTTGGTAGGCTTGATGTAGATCTTCCCGACAATGGCGCCAGAAATCCTTCTTGCTACCTCTTGAGCTTGCATTGGTTTTCCCTTGAAGAGGGAAGGGTGATGTAGCAAAGTAGATAAGTATTTCCCTAAGTTATTGAGAACCAAGGTATCAATATAGTAGTTGGAACAAGCAAGTCACCAATGTATGCACCTACACAAACAATCAAACTCTGGCACCCATAGCTATAAAGGGGTTGTCAATCCCTTCACGGTTATTTGCACGGATTAGATCAGGAAGAGATAGATGTAAACGAGAATGGAAATTCAAAGGTAAATAAATTACAACAAAGTATTTTTGGTTTATAGATCTGAAAGTATATTATGGAAAGTAGACCCGGGGGCATAGGTTTCACTAGAGGCTTCTCTCTTGAAGGAAAATATCATGGTGGGTAAACAAATTATTGTCGAGAATTGATAGAAAAGTGAATAATCATGTAGTTATCCAAGGCAATGATCATGCATATAGGCATCACGTCCATGTCAAGTAGACCGAAATGATTCTGCATCTACTAATATTACTCCACACATCGATCGACTCCTGCCTATATCTAGAGTATTAAGTTCATGAAGAACAGAGTAACGCATTAAGAAAGATGAAATGATGTAGAGGGATAAACTCAAGCAATATGATGAAAACCCCATCTTGTTTCCCTTGATGGAAATAATCCCATACGTGCCTCGCTACCCCTACAATGTCACTAGGTGAGGACACCGCAAGATTGAACCCAAAACCAAGCACTTCTCCCATTGCAAGAATTACCAATCTAGTTGGTCAAACCATACCAATAACTCGAAGAGACTTACAAAGATATGAAATCATGCATATAAGAATTCATAGGAGATTCAAATAAGATTCATGGATAATCTGAACATAAACTCACAATTCATCTGATCTTGACAAACACACCACAAAACAGGATTACATCGGATAGATCCCCACGAAGATCGATCAAAGAGAGAGAAGAATCCATCTAGCAACTAGCTATGGACCCGTAGGTCTTTGGTGGACTACTCGCGTATCATCGGAGGGGCAATGGAGTTAATGTAGATGCCCTCCGTGATTGAAACCCCCTCCGGCAGATTACCAGAAAAGGCTCCAAGGTTGGATCTCTCGGGAACGGAGTATTCTGGTGGTGGAAAAGTATTTGCGTGGCTCGTTCTGATGTTGGGGAATATTTGGGTATTTATAGGCCAAGAATTAGGGTTAGGAGACTTGCCGGGACACGGCAAGCCTGCTAGGCGCGACCAGGGGGTGTCCGCTCCTACCAGGCTTGTGACTCCCTGGCAGGTGCCCTGGCGTGCACTCCAAGCTTGGTTGATTTGTTTCTTCCAAAATACTTCCTTCTGAAGGTTTTATTCTATTTGGACCCCGTTTAATATTCCATATCCGCAAAACTCAAAAACAAGGAAAAAACAAGAACTGGCACTAGGCTCTAGATTAATAGGTTAGTCCCAAAAATAATAGAAAATAGCATATTAATACATATAAAACATCCAAAACAGATA
Source organism: Hordeum marinum (assembly GCA_022496015.1). NCBI lineage: Eukaryota > Viridiplantae > Streptophyta > Magnoliopsida > Poales > Poaceae > Hordeum > Hordeum marinum. The sequence continues at coordinate 145,963,789 of CM039678.1, forward strand.
GTATAATAGCATTACATCATCATAAATTATAGATACGTTGGAGACGTATCAGGCTGCTATCCTGTTTAGCTAAATTCAGATCCATATTTGCCAATTGTGGCTGCTGAATATTATGCCCAAGATTAATAAATTCCAGAGCTAGATGTGGAATATGAATTGGAAGAGGGACCAGAACCTCCTATACCATTATTCCTTGGGCCTAAATTGGCCCCAGCTATAGGTTAAGGTATGACAAAACATGGAGGACTTCTTGGGCTTGGCCCAATACATTCAAACCATCATTTCCCTCCATTTGTCCTTGATTTTGGCCCATCAGATCGCCAATCTCTACTGCATTTGATACCATCGAAAGGGTGAGCTCACTGTTCAGATCAATATCTGGAAGTTCTACTGGAAGTGGCTGCATATCTAGAGGGTGAAACAAATCTGCTAGTTCCATGAATCGCACCTCTTTTATTTCCCGATCAATAAAGTCATCATCATTAGTAGGCATGGCCTAGTGTCCCCATCCTGGTAGATCTTCACCTGGTTCATCTTCATCTTTAGGGTTATTCTGCAGGGCTTGATTATGAAAAGCATTGCCATTCACTATGGTATGAGCGTGATGTTGTTGAGGTGGACCTACAAACTGATTTAGCTGGTTTGGGTGGAAGAATGGATTTGCGGGGGGTGAGGATTTCCATCAAAAGGGACATGGTCTTCATCAAGTGGACCTATAGGACTACTGGTACTGTCCAACATTCAGAGTTTGGATCATTAGATTCACCAACCACGAGACTAATTGGTACATCCCTCATTTCTTCAATTATGATCTTTACCATTATAGCAGCTCTGGAGCTTCTAGCTCTATCCCATAGCAGTAATTTACCAAAAGATCTGACAACATTAGAAATCTCATGAATTTCTCTTTTGTCAAATGGGAAACAAACAAGTAATACCAAGATGTCTCTGTTTAGAGCCAGATTTCTCCTGCTCAGTCCTTGATTGTGCCTTTGAAAGATCAAGTGAACATGTCCATATAAATGAGGGGTTTGTAAAATCAGAGCATCTCTATCAATTGAGGAATTCAGGCGCACAAATGTTTTGCCGAAAGTGCATGGACTAATCTCATGGAATGCTAGGTGCTTGTCTTGGGTGAGAAATTCTCCAATGATTTGCCTAATATTGGGAAAAAGTACTTGTTGGTTGGGCATTGGAACAATGGAAAGTATTGCCCAATCTTCATGTTGAGCAGAAGATGGTGGAAGAATCACCCGCGCACGAGCTGGCCTTCCCTCCACTTGGATGGCGTGATGATGTGGGGCAAGAACGGATCTGGATCGAATGGGAAGTTTGCCATGACTTCCTGCAATGGATCCACCGACCTCAGCAAGAGTGGCCTGTTTGCAGAAGAAGGTGGCGGAGAGGATGAATGAGGGTTTTCTGGCTACTCGGTTCTTTCCATCTCTCTGGTAGGTAGATTTGGAGGGGGAGTAATGCGGGGATTGTTGTTTGTCGAGCCACCGATTGCTTACCTTGGAGAGGCTGCAGGAATTACTGGTAAGCCTGGATTTTCTACAGGAACAATGACAACAAAAAGACGTTGATTAGACAACACGAGCGAATGGAAGGCGAAGCGGCAGCCACTGGCAACATGGCCCCACCCTTTACAATTTCGTCAACGAATTTTATTTTTGCATTGCGGTCTTTCATGACCCTCCAGAAGGCACCAAAACAGAAGGATTTGGGTTGAGAGTTACTGGGCCAAAACTGGGTTGCAGAGCGGATGGATTTGAAGTTGGAGCCGAGATTGCGGCCTTGTGAATTTGAACACGAGGAATTCCCGCACCATTATTGCTGGGGGATGGGAATTGAAGTCGATCAAAAACAGTAGTAAATGCCACCATTGATCGAGCTCTCTCTCCTCTTTGCCCTTGAGGAAAACTGCGGGTCTGATCATAGAATCTTGGCGCACAAACAACATCAGCATATGTGGATAAATTCCTTGATCGAGAGACTCTAATCCAACCATCATCTCTCTCAGGATCTGGCAAATAACATCTTTTGGCCCATTTTAACCCCAAAGAAGAAATCCTAGGTTGAACTATGGAATTGAAACATTTCCTCCATTGTAGATCGTAGAACCCACATTCAGAGATGAAACCGAGAATTTGAAGAGGTGATCTTGGATATGCCGAACCTTGTAGAGAGAAACACGTCCACCAAAACAAGAGAGAAGGATTGTACCTAGCGATTATTCAGTGAGACGGATCATTGATCATGTAAATTCAGCTACCAGGAAAAAAATCCCTTTGTCCATTATCATCTGTGAAGTTAACCGGCGGATTAAGAGATTTCCATATGCGGTCTTCAAAAGCATGAGCCCTTTCAAAATGAAGATCAGACATCGACGCGATGAGGCTTGAAAAAGCTACCGGAGCATCAGCCGATTAAGGCCTTGGTGGACGTCGTGGCCAGAGTGGCCAATAATCCTGGCGTGGGTGGCCATCACAGCCGGAGCGTCCAACGGCGTGGTCTAGGGGCTAGGGAGAGGGGCTAGGGGCTAGGAGAGAGAAGGAAGTCAGAGGCAATATGTGAAGCAAGGTTTTTTTAAGATGGTCTTTCTTACCTCATCTTTTCATATGAGAGGTAAGACTACATAATAGATTTGAGCCGATTTCATTAAGCAGTAAGTGTGATTACTCCTACCTTCTTGCCTTTCATGTAAAAAGAGGGGGTAAGAGGGGCCGTGTTAAAATTGTTCGAAATGAGATAGAAGAGAAGATAATGACCAACGCACTAGTAGGAAACCCCTTATAGAATTTTACTAGTAACAATGTTCAGTTCAAACAGAAGATCCAAAGTGTTAATATTAATTTCTTTAAAAACATGAGAATAGACTAAAAATATCAAAAATTGGGCATGTAACTAGAAATGATCTCTAAAATCAACACAAACTTTTATGGTGATAAAAATGAAATTGTACCCTACCTCTCTCAAAGCGAACACACTCCCCCATTCAAAAGCACGCTCGTCCATTCGATTGTAGACTACATATCTGAAAACATTTGGATAACACTTTCAAAAATCAACATCATATTGAAGTGGCCTAGAAGGAAACACGGCTAACTTTGCATTAAGATTGATTTCTCAAATAATATGAGAAAGGCCCAAAAAGTAATCATGTAATAAGACCATGGCAAAATCAATCTGGTTTAGTTTCAAATTATATGTAATTCAAATATTAATAGAAAAATATAGTAGTGTCCTTCGTGTGGGACGCTACTAAGTTAGCAGCGAACCCGTACACACTGCTAGTTTGTGTATACAAACCACCCGCGGCGTGGGATTGGGGAATAACTCCCCAAACCCCACATACTCTCTCTCTCCCTGTCACTTCACCTCCCTCGCTCTCACTTCACTTCTCTCACTCCCTCTCATCACCGACGCCGACGTCCGCCATGGTGTCCTTGCTCGCATGTCCCGACTCGATTGACCTTACCGTTCGACTGATTGATCCGTTTTGTCGTCGTCCTCGCCCCCACGTGCGCGCCTGCGTCGGTGTATTGCCACCGTTTTTATCATCGGTCTGTATGCCAGGGCATCGTCGTCGTCACCCAAGTGGTCATGCATGCTTCCTGGCCCATCCATTTGTACATGTATGCACAATATATGTACCTAGGTTTAGTTGTATTATATAGATTAGTTAGTTTATTTGTATTGAGGGAAAGAGAGAAAGAGAAGAGAGAATGTGTGAAAAGAGAACACAGAAGAGAGAAGAGAGAAGAGAGAAAATGAGAAAACAAAACAGAGAAGAGAAAAGAGGGAAGAGAGAAAATGAGAAACATAATAGAGAAGAGAGAATTAAAAGTAAGAGAAAATGAGAGAAAAGAGAGAAAGAGAGATGTTTGTATTAAATTAGTTATATATTTGTATAATGCAGGTTAGCATATAATGTATTTATATTTGTATAATGTAGGTTAGCATACTTATATATTATTTATATATTTATACTTTCTAGTATATTCTCTGTATTGAATCTATTATATAATTAAAACAGAAGAAAACTAATGCCTCAGATTAAGCACAAAAAGAAATGAACGGCTCAGATTCAAAGGAACCAAATCGAAACACGTGGGCAAGCAACAACAAAAAAGGCAATCAGAATCTAAGTGGAAAAAACCTTAATCTAGTAAGATGAACGTATTTTTTCCTGACTTATATGGAATAGAATCCAACCATCCGACTATCTCTACCTAATAATAATCAACCTGTAGTCATGACTTAAGTGACACATGCGAACCGTTTTTGTATTTTTGCGGTAAACCCTTTCTGTTTTTTGGAATAAACCCGCAGTCCGAACTTTAGTTAAAAAAATCTTTTTGTATTTTTTCCGGAAAACTCCCTACCATTTTCATTAATTAATTCGAAGTTTAACTATAAGTGACAAATACTTTAAAAAATTATGTTTAAATCGTAACTCCAATTTTAAATTATTATATATGAAATTTGATTAGCAAAATTTGTAGAATCTAAATATGATGTTATTTTTATCTTTTTGGCATTTTTAAAATTCCGTTTCTGGTGTAATTTTAATTTTAATCAATAGCGATGTGTACAATATGAATACGATGTCATTTTACCTATTTAACATTTTAAATTTTTATTTATGATGTAATTTTAATCAATAGCATATTTTTTCCGTACCGAGCTATAAATGGATTTGTGGGCTGACACTCCTAAATTAGATAGGATGGAGGAACATACTTGGCTGATGGATGGTATGAAGAAAGGACATGCACGATTACTGATTTGGCTGATTGGATACCTAATTAATTGGGATCTTAAGTAATTAAGTCAGCGTTGCATGCAACATCAACGAAAAAATAATTGAGTCGGCCGTGTAAGGATGTGCGCGAGTGCACAAGAATAAGCTCCGGTGTGAGATCAATTCTGCTCATTAAATTATGTTGCTCCCTTCAGATTTTTCCTTCTAAAATTCTAGAAGGATTTGTGGGCGCTAATTTTCGAATTTTTAAGAACCTTCAAGAGGGGTGTGCGTGATTGCGGGGGGTTGTTGCTGAAACGAGTCCATTCCTTTTTTTAACACAGCTAATCTATTTTTTGAGAGAGAAAACAAGTGTATTAATTGGATAGTGGGATGGTTCAAATTCCTGAGGTAGAACCAAGAAACTGAAAGGGATGAAGTAGATTTCAATCTAGTGGTTTTGTTCAGCTTCGATTTATTCGTGGATGGTCTCAATAAACTATCGTACAATAATCATAAAAAAAATATCACATGTCTACCTTGGCTTTTCTTGCCTGACTAATGTGCATTTCTGCAGACCTTGACATGCACCTTCCTGTTGCCATCAGGTTGCACCGTTTGAATGTTGTAGTGTAGCATCGAGAAACGTCTTGTTAGACATCCCAATTATCTTTCCGTTGCAACGCACGGTCATATGTGCTAGTAATAATAAAGCATGGATTGTTTTTGGTCGTACATCATAAAAACTACCCTTAAAATTGCAAAATATTAGGCAATGAGTACCCATTACCCACATACCCTGCGGGTAAAAACCCTATTAAGGCAAGGGTATGAAATAAAAATTTACCCATGGGTATATAAATAGAAAAATTTGAAACCCATCGGGTAAAGCGGGTATGGGTATGAGATCATATAACACATACCCACATACCTATGTACCCATATAAAATCTATACAAACTCAAAATTATCTCTACAATGTACACTATGTCAAGAATTTATGAACCGAATGTGTATGCCTATGTGTTGTTGTTTACGTCTATATGATGTTGTTTATAAGTACATGTTGTTGTTATTATCTATTTTTGTAAACTATGTTATTTGATGCAGTTTATGAATATAAGTTATTCAAATTGATGTTTTGCAAACATGGGTAATTTTACCCGCTGGTACCCGTCTATCCTGTCGGGTAATAGATATGAGAAAAATTGTACCCATAGACAGGTATGGATAAAGGTGATGGGTAAGCTCAGACGGGACGGGTAAGGGTATGGGGAGGCTCCACCCGTACCCGCACCCTGCGGGTGCCATCCCAATGCTACCTATAAGTAATAAAAAAAACGTTTCATAAAAGGGAATCTTGGACTGGACCGGCCCAGTAGAAACCTCCTATACTACGCTCTACGCGCTAGGAGATGACACAGCGTGCTCTTTGGGCTGACCCATGTACCGGTGACCTGTTTCTAATTTTCGTTTTATATTTCTGTTTTTCTTTTCCATCATTTTTCTATACTTTAAATAATTTCGGAATTAAAAAAGTCGAAAATTCAAAAAAAATAAGAAAATTAAAGTAAAATGTTTAATAATTCGTAAACCGTTGTAGATTCAGAATTTTTTTATGTTTTTTCAAAAACATTTACAAATCTCAAAACAAATGGTAGGGAAATCAAAAACACCCATGATGTTTTTAAGTTAGTGTATTAAAAATGTTAATGAAATTGAAAAAAATTTCGCCATTCAAAAAATGTTCATTAATTGAAAAATTACCTAAAATTTTAACAAAAGATTATGAATTAAAAATTATTTTATTGATTCATAAATTATTCATTGATTCAAAAAATATCATGCATTTTGAAAAATGTTCATCAATTTTGAAAATTGTTCCACCAACTTCAAAAATTTGTTCGTCGATTCTAGAAATGTTTGTAAATAGTATAAAATGTTCATGAATTAAAGATTTTAGAAAATGTTCGTAAATTGTGTTCATGATTTCAAATATGTTTACGAGTTTAAAAGATATTCATGATTTTCAAAAATTGATCACGATTTTACGAACATGAGAGTGATAGTGTATCTCAATGATGTAATAAAATATGATCATTGCCATTGGAGATTATGATTTGTTTTCCCCTGCTGCAACGCACGTACCGTTTTGCTAGTGGCTAATAATTTGGGTCGGCCCTAGACATAATAACAACCGCAGAAACAGAAAAAAAAATGCCCGCATGTTAAAAGTCTGCTTAGAAGATAAGGTATGTAGGTGAGTGGTATGACAGAAACTTATCCTGCCAGAAAAAAAAAGGCTGTACGTGAGAAACTCAAAATGCCTCAAAAGACATGAGGAGCAAAGAAAATCAATATACGGAAGCATATATAGTACATGTAAATTTACGGAAATGAACTAAAATAAATCAACAAAAGGCGATTAAGCCATGTAATTTAAGAGGGCTATAATGAGATCAAATGAAGTAGAAATTTTTAAGAGCATTCCTATAAATAGTACAGGGTTCAAGCAAAAAATAAAAAAAATTATTCATAAATAATTCAAATTATAGTAGCATTTATAATTTTATATACAAACACATATCTATTAAAAATTACCAAAGTTATGTATCTGAAAATCTAAAAACAACGGACGTCACGAACTATAGGAAACAATCGTAGCGCCACGTATAAGCTCTGAGTCAGTTAACTACATAAATTTTACGAAATAAAACCTAAAATTAGTGTACACTAAAGAAAAAAATCACAAAAATTAACAACGACCCAGAGGTTCTTCTGGCTAATCTAACATTCATATTAGGTAAATACAAATCCAACTTGCCACCTAAGGAGCGCAACTATTCGGCCACATATATTAATGACCACAACCATTAATTATATGGTGGATCATATCTATAGTAGCTTAGATTTAATAATACGAAATGTGATAGTATACTCCAGTATCGGAAATAGCAAATGGTGCACGGGCACCATGGCGCCCTTTTTCACAAATCATTTTTTACACGGTAAAAAAAATCTGTAAACACACATGCACATGTATACAACGTATGTGCAAAATTTCATAGCAATATACATTTACATGTGACGTACAGAAAAAAAATATAAATATACATTTTTAATTGGGCCTTTGATTTTTGTTATTGGGCCAGAATTTTATCTTTTTTGCACAGACTGCAAATCACAACATTTTCCGTCGAAATTCAGCACGTTCCTGCGGAATACATATATATTTCCATGAATGTTTTTTCAGATTTTTTTTGAAACTTTTAAATAAGATATTTGGTATTTCCAAAATAAAGGGCACCATGGTGCCCGTGCACCACTAGTTCGCACTCACTGCAGTATCCAGTACTAAGCACAAAAAACTTATCAGAAAGCACACATGTTAGAAAAAAAAGCGCAAGAGTCAAACAGTTCATTATACCGCTCACATCACCATCGATGTTGGCAGGTAAATATGAGTCAGAAGTACATGCCGCTTCAATTGGCCTTTTTGTAATTCAAAGTAGAAAATTTATAAACATTGGCCGAGCTCTTGCATTTGTACCATTTTGAAATGTAATTTCTCATGAAAAACTAAGTAATTAGTAGTTGGCTTCATATCTTCAAAAATATATAGTAAGAACTGATATGAAAACCGTAAAGACACGATGAAAATGAATAAGGTGAAGACACGATGAAAATGAATAAGGTAGGAAGGAAGTGAACGCGAGAAAATCCTCAAGCTATGAAGTGAACCCTAGAAAAACCTTAAGCTATGAACGCACAAATACAAATATACAATGATAACTGATCGTATTAAGATGGGCATGTGTGGATGCTTAGTTTTGGTAGACAAGATATTGCACATAAATAAAGAGACGATCAACATGATCAAGCTATGAAGGAACTGAATGAGAGAAAATTCTTAAGGACAAATACCGGTATATAGATGTAAGTGGTCACATTAAGATAAGCGTGTGTGGATGTTATAGTTAGGCAAGGTATTGCGTTAACCAAGAAAGTCAAGGAAACTAAGAATGCAACCGATGATTGACTTGGGAGGAACAAGACAACATTTGGTATACATAAATGCCATTCATGTTAAGACCCAATTCTTGGAAGTCCAAAGACATATTGGTGCAAAGATACATAACAAGGGATGAGCATAGGACTAAAGAAGGGAAACAGGAAGATTGGTATAGGAGTCTATGTATTATATTGCGTTCGTCTTTTGAGCTCACATATAAAGGAATTTTATCAACAAACTACAATGTACTCACCGATCCGACCATGTTTCGTGGGAACTTGCCTTTTGACTATAATCCATTTATATGGCACATAAGTCGTGGCAAATTAGATAATATATGAGTAAGAGGCCATAAAGTTGGTAACAAAAATTAATCCCAAATATAATAATATATGTTGTCAATCTAGCCATGCAAATGTGTGGGTCACTCCGCTAGTTTGTTAGAAGAGAAGAGAAAAGATATGCGAAAACATAACTGAGATGAGAGAAACGTAAGAGAAAAACAGAGAAGAGAGAAATGAGGGAAAGAGATAAGAGAGAAGAGAAAAGGAGAAGAGAGAAGTTGTAAAAAAAGAGAACAGAGAAGCTAATATAGAAGAGAGAGAGAAAGAAACATAACAAAGAAGAGAGAAAAGAGAAAAAGAAAGAAGAGAGAAAACGGAGAAAGCGAGATGAGATAAGTTAAGGCAGAAGAGAGGGAGAGGGAGAGAGAGAGAGGCTAAGATAGAAAAGGGAAAAGCGAAAATAGAAGTTTTTTTGTATGCCTAGCTAGATTGTTAATGAGATATCCCATATATATCATTTTTACCTATTATTTACTCTGACATTATTTAATATGCCTGACTAGATTGTTAATGAGTTAAAGTTTTTTACTTTTAGCTTCATTTAATATATATCATTTGAACGATGTGATCGCATCTATGTCCCCAGTGTGCTTTAGCTGTGGCCGTAGACTTGGATTGTGCATCAGAGTTCAAGCGATGAATAACAATCGGTTCCCCTTAGGCTTGGACATGACTTCAAGCGGAAGATGGTATGGATGATTTTATATCCTATGCCCTTCATTACATGCATATATAGCTAAGTGTATAGACAACAGGCTATACCATCTAATTTTGTTTTCTGGTCATCCCTTGATTTGTAAGACATGAAGTCCTTTAGATTCTGTAGATTCCTATCCAGGAAAATATGATGTTTGAGAGCCATGTAGAAACCAGAGAAGGATTAAACTTCTCTGTTTTGTTCAAGAATTAAGAATGCCACACTTTTTTGGGTTGCCTGGTTAGAGAGGCTTGGGTGGGGAATACATGTGAAAGCACATTTGCTTCCTTGGTGGTTTTGGTAATTAATAACATCATATAAGTCATTGAACTAATGCTTTCACCAAGTATATTTCAGGATAAGTTCAATGATAGGGATGGCTAAAGGATTGTGGAATCACCCCAAGATGCAAGGAAATAGGTTGGCCAAGCTTCAAGCAAAAGGACTCTACATTTTACATTTGTGAGAAATCACTTTGAGTCCATAGGAAAGCCAATACTATTAAAATGGGGTAAAGTTTTGATGGTGAACAATATACTCAAACGTGCACAAGTAACAGTCACCAAAACATCCACAAACTCTCCCACCAAAGTCTATCCTAAGCCAAATATGCAAAACCGGTGCAACCAACATTCCTATCCCGATGCCATTGATTCTAAACCCTAGACAGACTCAGCCAAATCCTAACACTTCGGTGCAGCCGACACTGCACTCAGTGCCACCGAGTTGGGTTGCCAAGATTCTGTTACGCAAGTTCTCATTTTCGGTCCGACCAAGAATGGTGAATCGGCATCACCGAGATTGGTAAATCTAACCGTTGGTCACCTTGTCGGTGAAACCGTGAATTGTATATCGGTCTCACCGAGATTCAAAAGTTGCCACTTTTGGTCACTTCGGTACCACCGAGATTAACACATCGGTCTCACCGAGTCTGACTTATTGTGTGTAACGGTTGGATTTTTGGGGATGCCTATATATACCCCTTCACCACCACCCACTCAAAAGAGAAGCACTCGTAACTATTTCATACCTATCCTACTCAGTTTTCTGAGAGAGAACCAGCTACCCTTGTGTTGAGGTCAAGATCTTCCACTCCAACCATATGGATCTTGATTTCTAGCCTCCCCAAGTTGCTTTCCACCAATCCCATCTCTTCTACCAAGATAAATCTATGAGAGAGTGATTGTGTGTTGAGGAGTCTATCATCTTGAAGCACAAGAGCAAGGAGTTCATCGTCATTATCGAGCCTATTACCTTTTGAAGGGTGGTGCCTCCTAGGTTGGTTAGGTGTCGCTTGGGAGCCTCCTACTTAGTGTTGTGGAGTGAACCAAGAAGTTTGTAAGGGCAAGGAGATCGCCTACTTCGTGAAGATCTACCCATAGTGAGGCTAGTCCTTCGTGGATGGAAGCCGCATGGAATAGTCAAGGTTGCTTCTCTGTGGAACCCTCCGTGGGTAGAGCCCTCCGTGGACTCTCGCGACCGTTACCCTCCGTGGGTTGAAGACTCCATGAACATGGACGTACGATAGCACCACCTATCGGAACCACAGGAAAAATTGTTGTGTCATCACTTGTGTTTGCTTTCCTAACTCTCTCATTACTTACATGTGTAATGTCTTTACTTTTTGCTGCTACACTCTTAGACATGCATGTGTAGGGTGTTACTTGATATGCTATGAATGCTAAAACTTGCCAAGAATTAAAATTGGGAAAAAGGCAAAACTTTTATTTGGTCAAGTAGTCTAATCACCCCCCACCCTCTAGACCTACTTTCGATCCTACAACAGGCTTGAGTCAGGGTCAAAGATCAAGATGTATATTCTCGGTCAACCCGGACTTGACATCATGGTGTACCTTCCCAATTATCCAGTGCTTCCCCCATGTAAGTTTGCATGGCCATGAAAAATAATTCATGAGCAACCTTTATATTAATTATATTACCTGTTGTCGGTGTCCAAACCGGCGGATCTCGGGTAGGGGGTCCCGATATGTGAGACTAGAATCGATGGTAACAGGAGACGAAGGAGACGATATGTTTACCCAGGTTCGGGCCCTCCTATGGAATAATACCCTACGTCATGCTTGATTGTATTGATGATATGTAGGTTACAGAGTTGATGTACCTCGAGATTGAATAGCTAAACCCTAGATGAGTTTTCCTTTGTCTACAACCTAAAAACCTCCGGCTTATATAGACGCTGAGGGTACCTAGGGTTTACACATAGTCGGTTGCACATTGAAGGAAAAACATGCCTATCTACTGTCATCAACTTGGAGGACACGCTACGGCACCTTGAAGCTTCCACCCTGGTGACGGGGCCCTTGATCATCCAATGCTCATCCAGCGGCCCATGTAGTCTGGCCCATGAGAAACAAGTCGGCTATCCAAGGACCCCTTAATCCAGGACTCCCTGAGTATCCCCCGGACTAGCCTTCAACGCCAAGGTATATCCGTATAATCTTCGTGTGTCATAATCTTCGGCTTGCGAGGCGATTCCCTCTACTCCTTCTTTTTTGCCAACCGACCAGTCATCGGTGAAATCCCAAGCGTCACGAGCTTGCTAGGTCCATTATAATAACCGTCAGCGTTTCTCGATTTTCGTGCGTCATGGGGAGACGAGCGGTTTAGTGACTTTTTACAAGACTACCCCTCCACAACGGAAGCACCACTCATTTAAGCAAATAGAATCGTGGTCTAGGCCACATCCTCTTCTTCCTCCCCATCGGGAAAAAACTCTCAGCGGAAGATAACCACGAAAAACATGGCAAGCACCCCTAGCTCTTCCTCGCGCCCTTATGGCTCCCGTCCCGGGGACTGGACCAGCTGTTCTGTATCGCTCCTTCGACTGCGTAATCTAGAGACCTAGGGGTACCTTCCTTCCTCGGATCTGACAGTTACTCACGCATGTTTATCTTCATTCAACGACGAAGCTTTCGCGGAGAATTTCCCCAATCAACAAAGGGGGGAACGCGTATGCTTTGTGCCCTTTCTTCTGTGGGGCCTCGGGTTTCCTATTCACCCATTCTTGAGAGGGTTATTGGAATTTTATGGGATCCATCTCCACCACCTCACCCAAGGGTCTATCCTGCACATCTCGGGCTTCGTCGCCCTTTGCGAGATGTTCCCGGGCTGCGAGTTCAAATTGTGGAGGAAGTACTTCTGCCTCGTCCCTCGTACCCAGGACCAGACAATTTTGGAGGTTGAAGGAGCCAAAATATGCCGCATAGGGGGGACTGGGTATCTGGTGGGAACACCGAAGGAGTTCGAAGAATGGTCTTTGGAATGGTTTTATATCGAGGACGTCCCCCTGTTCGATCCAGCTCGGAGGGGTGCCCAAATACTCCGACGAGCCCTTAAAGAAAAGGTACAACTGGCGGCCGAAGAGTTCGTCCCAAGAGGACAGTGTTGAAGTGCAATGCTTGGAAGCCCAGGTGAGAGTACTAGCCCACCACAAGTTGACCATGATCGACGTCATGGTCGCGGCCATCACCCAGTGCGTTCAGCCTCTTCAGCAGAGGATACACCCCCTGTGGCGTTACAACGGGACAAGTGACACCACTCGCTCCTGTAGACTGGGCCCTGCAGATCATACATCATTGGCCGACGCGCTTGCCGACCTATACAAAGGGGAGCAAGAAGACTTTATTCGGCAGTCGACCAAGGAGGGATACTCAAGCCACAATCCCATCGAATTGGTAAGCCTTTCGACTCCGTGACCACAATTCGGGTTTCCATTTTGTCCCTTTTTTACGAAGCCTTTAACTTTATGTGAACAGGACTGGAGAAGCTTCATCGAGACGGTTAACTGTGTGGCTCCTCAGCCCGAAGACTATTCCCGCGACGATGATCCGGGCTTTCATGAGGACCCGGATCTGTCAATTGAGTTTGAAGACGGGGTTTTCTAGCAGGAGAGTCTTGACCGCTCCAAGGTGGCTATCATAGCCGATTACCCTGGATCATTCCCTTCTCCTGCAATAAACAAGAAGAAGAAAAGATCATCCCGCAAAAGGCAAGCATCCTCCAACGCCCAAATGCACTGGCTCCTACTCCCAAGCGTCGTTGATCTGCGCATCACACGTCGGCAATGGCAGCAGTGCCCGGATCGGAAAGCAACAGGGAGCCGACAAATGAGCCGGTCGTGGGGACGAGTCCGTCCACTCGTTCAACCCAAAGGTATTTTGTTCGGCTGTTTATTTATTATCACAACTGATAGATCCTCACAATAGATTTTATATCGAAATTCTCAGGCAAAAAGCCCAGCCTTCTTCTACTGAGGAGGTTGCCAGGGTGTCCGGGGACGCTCAAAATTCCAGAGCTTCGGCTCATGCTGAACCTGCTACGGAGGTTCCCATGGACAATCCGGCCCCTACCGATTCCGGTGATGCTATGTCCGTTACCAAATCCGAGGTAGGAAGCGCCATGAATCATCGGCGGTGACGAGAGGCCTTGCGTCACCCAGTATTCTCCGAACATGAGTCGAGTGCTCTACGCATGGCGGACGCGCACATAGGTGCTGCCCGAGCTGGGTTCGGGGAGGCCATGAAATTGATATCGTCCAGCCTGTAGGTAAATAATCAGTTTTGTAGAGTCCGAACACTCATGTAAACCCAGTAGCCCCCGAGCCTTAAATTGGTTGGAACGACCAAATTAAGGGTCCTTGTTTTGTTTCATTTCTAATGCAGGCCTCGAAGCAACAGAGTGAGAAACTGGCCAAGGAACTAGTAGCCAGCACGAACACAGGTGGAATCTGTGAAGGCCGAATTGGAGCAAGTGAAGAGCTTTACTCGGGAGTCACATGGTGAGTATATCTATGCTACTGTTTCTTAGTATATTCCCATGCTGACACAAGGGTACTTTTCAGCAGCTGAATCACTAGGGAAAATGCAAAAATATTTGGATGCATCCTGAGAATATCAGCGATACGCGGAGACCTAGTAGGAGGCCGGTTGTCGTGTTTTGCAACGACACCTTGAAGAGAAGAACCGTCTTCAGGCGGAGAACAAACAACAGGCCGAAGAAATTCAGAGCTCAAAAATTCAATTGGCCCAGGCCCAAGAAGAGAACCAGAGACTATAGAGGGGCATGTTCGGTAAGTGTGATTCTAACATCAGGAAGTACTTATAAATGAAGCATAATAGGCATGCCTTTGAGTCATGTGTAGGTCTCCTGTCTGGGCGACCCGAAGAAGAGATCCGATCCTGCCGGGGGAGCCTTCTGAAGAAGCTTTCCGCCCATCATGTGCGGGCTCAGAAGGCCATGAAAAGCATGGTAAAGGCACTATGGGCCGCCGAGCAACCTCCGGAGGGGATGACTGAACTATTCGATCGATTCAAGGGAGCCCAAAGTAGGTTCGAGTTGTGGAAGACATCGGCTTGCCGAGGGGGAGCACAAGAGGCATGGGCGATGATCAAGACCTGCTATACCGGACTTAACCCCGAGCGTATGGCTCGGGTTGGGCCAATAGGGTTAGATGGACAAGAAGTACCGCTCCACCTGATGTACAATGATACGTCTCCAACGTATCTATAATTTTTGATGATGGCATGCTATTATATTATCTGTTTTGGATGTTTTTTATGCATTAATATGCTAATTTATATTATTTTTGGGACTAACCTATTAATCTAGAGCCAAGTGCCAGTTTATGTTTTTCCTTATTTTTGAGTTTTACAGATATATGTGGAACATTAAACAAATTCCAAATGGAATAAAAACCTTCGGAAGGAATTTTTCTGGAAGGAAACAAGTCATCCAAGCTTGGAGTGCACGTCAAGGGAGGTGCCACGCACCTAGTAGGCTTGTCACCTCCTAGCAGGTCTCCTAACCCTAACTATTGGCCTATAAATACCCAAATATTCCCCCAACATCAAAAAGATCCACGAAAATACTTTTCCGCCGCCAGAAGCCTCCGCTACCGAGAGATCCAATCTTGGAGCCTTTTTCGGTAATCTGTCGGAGGGGGTTTCGATCACGGACATCTATATCAACTCCATTGCCCCTCTGATGATGTGAGAGTAGTCCACCATAGACCTACGGGTCCATAGCTAGTATCTAGATGGCTTCTTCTCTCTCTTTGATCTTCAATACCATGTTCTTCATGATCTTCATGGACATCTATCCGATGTAATCCTATTTTGTGGTGTGTTTGTCTATATCCGATGAATTGTGAGTTTATGTTCAGATTATCCATGAATCTTAGTTGAATCTCCTCTGATTTCTTATATGCATGATTTCATATCCTTGCAAGTCTCTTTGAGTTATTTGTTTGGTTTGGCCAACAAGATTGGTAATTCTTGCAATGGGAGAAGTGCTTGGTTTTGGGTTCAATCTTGTGGTGTTCTCACCCAATAACATAGTAGGGGTAGCGAGGCACGTATTTATTGTTGCCATCAAGGGTTACAAGATAGGGTTTTCATCATATTGCTTGAGTTTATCCCTCTACATCATGTCATCTTTCTTAATGTGTTACTCTGTTCTTCATGAACTTAATACTCTAGATGCAGGCAGGAGTCGGTCGATGTGTGGAGTAATAGTAGTAGATGCAGAATCATTTTGGTCTACTTGTCACGGATGTGATGCCTATATGCATGATCATTGCCTTGGATAACTACATGATTATTCGCTTTTCTATCAATTGCTTGACAGTAATTTGTTTACCCACCATGATATTTGCCTTCAAGAGAGAAGCCTCTAGTGAAATATATGGCTCCCGGGTCTATTTTCCATCATATATTTTCATATCTATACCTTGATGCAATTTATTTATCTTTTACTTTCTGCACTCGTTTACATCTATCTCCATCGGATCTAATCCTTGCAAATAACCGTGAAGGGATTGACAACCCCTTTATAGCGTTGGGTGCAAGAGTTTGATTGTTTGTGTAGGTGCAACCATTGGTGACTTGCTTGTTCCTCCTACTGGATTGATACCTTGGTTCTCAACAATTGAGGGAAGTACTTATCTACTTTGTTGCATCACCCTTTCCTCTTCAAGGGAAAACCAACGCAAGCTCGAGAGGTCACAAGAAGGATTTCTGGCACCATTGCCGGGGAGGATACACATCAAGCCTACCAAGTACCCATCACAAACTCATCTCTTGAATTTACTTTATTTGACATTTGCCTATCGTTTTCCTCTCCCCCACTTCTAAAATGATTTTCAGAAAATACCAAAAGGATTTTCCTTTTTATTCGCCCTTCTTCCGTTCGCATTTTCGTTGCTATGTTTGCTTGTGTTGCCATGTGCCTTCTATTTGCTTGCATATTCGCTTGCTAAAAATCTATTGATATGGATACTCCTCCATTTTCTAATCTTTTTGAAAGACCAAATTATGATGAACCAATTGCTAGTGAGTTGAGTGCACTTGATTAGCTCTATGAAGTTTTGTTTGAAAATCATGAATCTGGAAATTTTGATGAAGAAATTTGTAAGGAGATTCATGATAGTTACTTGAATGAAAAGCATGATTGCCATGTTGTTAGTATGAATTCTCTGAATATCCATGATGCTAATGATATGCAAAACCACAAGCTTGGGGATGCTATGCTTGATGAATATGATATTCTTTGTTCCCCAAGTTTGGATGATGGCACGTATGCTATAATTGATGATGGAAATAATGCTTTATTTGATATTTATATTGTGAAATTCATTCATGATGCTACTAAAAATTATTATGAGGGAGGAACATATGCTTGTAGGAATTGCAATAATATCAAGTTTTCTCTCTATGTGTTCACGGTCTTGAAGTTATGCTTGTTTTGCCTTCCTATGGTAGTTCATTCTTGCTCCCATAAATTTTTTGCTCACAAAATCCCTATGCATAGGAAGTGGATTAGACTTAAATGTGATTTTAATGAGATTCATGATTCTCTCTTGCATGTTTCAATTACTACTTTTTATGTGAGCATCATTGAAATCATCCTGCCTAGCTAGGGGCGTTAAACAATAGTGCTTGTTGGAAGGCAACCCAATTTTAATTTTGTCTTCTATTTTTCTTCTGTTTTTGAGTGTTTACCAAATTATTACTTCTCTAGTAATTGTGTTTTGATGTTTTAATTAGTGTTTGAGCCAAGTAAAACCTTTGGGGTGATCTATGGTAGTTGTTGATTTGATCTTGCTAAAAAATAGAAACTTTTGCGCTCAGTCCAGGAATTTTCTAATTTTTCAGAGTGATGAATTGATATGAAACTTCTACACACAATTTATATAAAAATTTCCCAGGTTTTACTAATTTTTCAGAATTTTTTAAGTTATATAAGTATACAAAGTTTTTAGTTTTCTACAGACTGTTCTGTTTTTGACAGATTCTGTTTTCTTTTAGTAGTTTGCCTATTTGATGAATCTATGGGTTGTAACATGTGGTATGAGACATGGAGAAATTATATTAAAGTAGGTATAACACCAATATAAATAAATAATGAGTTCACAACAGTACCTAAAGTGGTGATTTATTTTCTTATACTAACGGATCTCACGAGTTTTCTGTTAAGTTTTGTGTTGTGAAGTTTTCAAGTTTTGGGTTAAGATTTGATGTACTATGGAATAAGGAGTGGCAAGAGACTAAGATTGGGGATTCCCAAGTCACCCCAAGTAATATTCAAGGATTCCAAAGAGCCTAATCTTGGGTATGCCCCGGAAGGCATCCCCTCTTTCGTCTTCAATCCATCGGTAAATTTACTTGAGGCTATATTTTTATTCACCACAGGATATGTGTTTTGCTTGGAGCGTCTTGTATGATATGGGTATTTGCTTGTTAGTTTGACACTATCATCCTTTCTGCACAAAAATTTTGAGAGATACACACTGAATCGTTAATTTATTAGAATACTCTATGTGCTTCACTTATATCTTTTGAGCTGGCCAATTTTGCTCTATGTGCTTCACTTATATCTTTTAGAGCATGGTGGTGTTTGCGTTTTTATAGAAATACTTGAACTCTAGTACCTCACTCATATTATTTTGAGAGTTTCTATTACAGCATGGTAATTGATTTAGGTTATGAATTTATTCCTAATTTTATAGGCATCCAAAAGGGCTATAATAAAAACTTCCATATTAAGTGCATTGAGTATTTATGAGAAGTTTGATTCCTTGCATAAAGTTTTGAGATATAAATATGGTAATGTTAAGAGGCATGTTAGGAAGTAAATTGTGATTTGGTAAAATTACTTTTGTAAAGGTTTGTGATTCCCTTAGCATGCACGTATGGTGAACCGCTATGTAAGGAAGTCGGAGCATGACTTGTTTATAGATTGTCGACCTTTGTGTGAGGGTCGGGGGCGCGCGATGGTTAACTCCTACCAACCTCCCCCCTAGGAGCATGTGTTTAATGCCTTGTTTTAGTGACTAATAGACTTTGCAATAAGTATGTGAGTTCTTTATGACTAATGTTGAGTCCATGGATTATACGCACTCTTACCCTTCCACTTTTGCTAGCCTTTCTAGTACCGCACAACTTCCGCCGGTACACCATATACCTTCCTCAAAACATCCACCATATACCTTCCTCAAAATATCCACCATGTATCTTTCCTCAAAACATCCACCATACCTACCTATTATGGCATTTCCATTGCCATTCCAAGATATATTGCCATGAAACATCCATCATTTCCTTTTATGACATGCACCATCACTTCATATTGCATATAGAGTCATATTTTGTCATAGGTATCGAGTTGTAATTTTCTTTTGAGTTGTAAGTAAATAAAAGTGTGAGGATTATCATTATTAGAGCATGTCCCATATGAGGAAAGGATGATGGAATCTATGATTCCCTCACAAGTGGGGATGAAATTCTGGACTAAAAATGAATAAAAGAGGCCTTAGATGCCCACATAAAAAAGGAGAAAAGGAATAAAAAGAAAAAATGAGAGAAAAGAGAGAAGGGACACTTAGAGGCCCTAGATGCTACTATATTTTTCCACACTTGTGCTTCAAAGTAGCACCATGATCTTCTCAATAGAGAGTCTCCTATTTTGTCACTTTCATATAGCTAGTGGAATTTTTCTTCATGATGCACGTCCACTTAGTTTCCTTTTGAGCTTTCATACACTTATAGCTCTAGTGCATCTGTTGCATGGCAATCCCTACTCACTAACATTGATATCTATTGATGGGCATCTCCATAGCCCGTTGATACGCCTAGTTGATGTGAGACTATCTTCTCCCTTCCCTTGACAACCTCCACCATATTCTATTGCACCTATAGTGATATATCCATGGCTCACGCTCATGTATTGTGTGAGAGTTGAAAAAGTTTGAGAAAATAAAGGTGCGAAAACAATTGCTTGACTTTTCATCGGGGTTGTGCATGATATAAATACTTTGTGTGGGGAAGATGGAGCATAGCCAGACCATATGATATTGTAGGGATAACTTTCTTTTGCCATTATATTTTGAAGAGATACAATTGCTTTGCTAGTATGCTTAAAATGTTATTGTTTCTATATCAATTTTAAGCTTTTGTTTTGAGTCTTACGGATCTGAATATTCATGCCACAATAAACAATATTACTTTGATAAATATGTTAGGTAGCACTCCACATCAAAAATTCTGTTTTTATCATTTACCTACTCGAGGACGAGCAGGAATTAAGCTTGGGGATGTTGATACGTCTCCAACGTATCTATAATTTTTGATGATGGCATGCTATTATATTATCTATTTTGGATGTTTTACATGCATTAATATGATATTTTATATTATTTTTGGGACTAAAAAATTAATCTAGAGCCAAGTGCCAGTTTCTGTTTTTTCCTTGTTTTTGAGTTTTGCAAATATGGAATAATAATCAGAGTCCAAACGGAATAAGACCTTCAGAAGGATTTTTTTTCTGGAAGGAAACAAGTCATCCAAGATTGGAGTGCATGTCAGGGGAGGTGCCAGGGCGCCACAAGCCTGCTAGGCGCCCCCCTCGCCGCGCCCAGCAGGCTTGTCGCCTCCTGGCAGGTCTCCTAACCCTAACTCTTGGCCTATAAATACCCAAATATTCCCCCAACATCAAAAAGAGCCACGCAAATAATTTTCTGCCGTCGGAAGCGTCCGTTCCCAAGAGATCCAATCTTGGAGCCTTTTCCGGTAATTTCCCGGAGGGGTTTTTGATCATGGAGGGCATCTACATCAACTCCATTGCCCCACCGATGATGCGTGAGTGGTCCACCACAGACCTACGGGATTCTTCTCTCTCTTTGATCTTCAATACAATGTTCTTCATGATCTTCATGGAGATCTATCCGATGTAATCCTCTTTTGTGGTGTGTTTGTCAAGATCCGATGAATTGTGAGTTTATGTTCAGATTATCCATGAACCTTATTTGAATCTCCTGTGATTTCTTATATGCATGATTTCATATCCTTGCAAGTCTCTTCGAGTTATTTGTTTGGTTTGGCCAACTAGATTGGTAATTATTGCAATGGGAGAAGTGCTTGGTTTTGGGTTCAATCTTGCGGTGTCCTCACCAAGTGACATAGTAGGGGTAGCGAGGCGCGCATTGTATTGTTGCCATCAAGGGTAACAAGATGGGGTTTTCATCATATTGCTTGAGTTTATCCCTCTACATCATGTCATCTTTCTTAATGCATTACTCTGTTCTTCATGAACTTAATACTCTAGATGCAGGCAGGAGTCGGTCGATGTGTGGAGTAATAGTAGTAGATGTAGAATCATTTCAGTCTACTTGTCACAGGCGTGATGCCTATATGCATGATCATTGCCTTGGTTGACTACATGATTATTCGCTTTTCTATCAATTGCTTGACAGTAATTTGTTTACCCACCATGATATTTGCCTTCAAGAGAGAAGCCTCTAGTGAAATATATGGCTCCCGGGTCTATTTTCCATCATATATTTTCAGATCTATACCTTGCTGCAATTTATTTATCTTTTACTTTCCGCACTCGTTTACATCTATCTCTTTCGGATGCAATCCTTGCAAATAACCGTGAAGGGATTGACAACCCCTTTATAGCGTTGGGTGCAAGAGTTTGATTGTTTGTGTAGGTGCAACCATTGGTGACTTGCTTGTTCCTCCTACTGGATTGATACCTTGGTTCTCAATAACTGAGGGAAATACTTATCTACTTCGCTGCATCACCCTTTCCTCTTCAAGGGAAAACCAATGCAAGCTCAAGAGGTAGCATACGACCATGTGATGCCTGACGCCCGTCTCTCACAAGAAGACTGCTCCCAGGACACCATAATTGACAATCTCGATCAGCAGCCGAATGTATGATTATATGTAACTATGTATGAATAATCGAGTAATTGCTCCATCTGTGTTGTAAACTTTGTCTTAACCGACCATCGGCTGCTACCTCCCACGCTAAGAGCTCGAGAGTTTTCCTCGTAAATTATCACCCTAGAAGAGTGAATTATGTTTGGGGAACCAAGCAATTCGGCCATTTGGTGCGAACAGACAGAAAGCACACAGGGAGATATGTTATATTACTTCTTAGCGTAAGAAACATCTTCCGAAGAAAATAATACCTCTATCAATACCTTTCTTCAGGGTTCTACATAGATCATACTGGTCATATACTGCTAATATGCGGCTAAAGGCTTTTGAGAGAAAAGAAGCCCAAGTAATGGTGATAACAACAATAGTCGTATTGATTGCTTCTGTCATAGCCGGCCAATTGTCTACTTAAGTTAGCTAGCTTTTGGCTTCACCCGTCTGAGGTACGTATCCGGATGACCCAGCCGTAACAATCGCAGAGGTGCTCCCTTTACCCTCTAGCCGAACAATCGGGAACATAGAGGGTAAGCACAGGAGCGAGGCAACCCAGCTTCACAAAGTCTTAGTTTGAATTGATGCATATGATGGCTTAAACGCGACAATGGAAACATGTGTCCACAACAAGTGTGGATAAATTCTTATAATATAAAATAATTGGCTTCGGAAAGAAGCCCCCAGGTGTTGTGTTCGGATTTAACACTTAAGGGTATAAGCCGAGAATCTTAGTACAAGATCGGTTGAACCGAACATAGATTTCTTAAGAAAAGAAAAATTCAAATCTACCAAACAGCAAGGTGGGATGGGAAGGAAAAAGTGAAGAAAAAGGAGGTAAAGAGTAAAGAATGTGACGGCACCGGTTTACTCGTAGAAGCGCCGAAGATGAGCTGCGTTCCATGGGTTTGGTTCAAGGCAGTTGTCCGACGGGTTCCAAAGACGGTAAGCCCCTCCCGCGAGTACTTCGACGATTATGAAGGGGCCCTCCCATTTGGGGTTGAGTTTATGCTTATGCTTCTCCGAGAGCTGTAAGACGAGTTCACCCATGTTGTACGCTTTTGCCCTCACCTCCCTACTCTGGTAACATCAGGCCTGCTATTGGCAAAAAGTAGAGCGAGCCCGAGCTATGTCATGCTCTCCTTCTAAGGCATCCAGGTCGTCCTACCGATCTTACTCGGCTTCCTTTTCCTCGTACATGCACACCCTTGGTGCGTCGTGAATAATATCACAGGGGAGGATTGCTTCTTCCCCATAGACCATGAAGAACGGTGTGTATCCCATTGATTTGTTCGGGGTGGTGCGCAGGCCCCATAGAACGGAGTTGAGCTCCTCCACCCAATGTCAGTCTGACTCATGAAGAGATTGGACCAAACGTGGCTTAATGCCGCTCATGATGAGGCCGTTTGCTCGTTGGACTTGTCCATTGGTCTGCAGATGATACACAGATGTGGAATCTTAAAAAAATCAAGCTTGATGCCCATTTTTGTGCACCTGTCCTTGCCCTCTTGGGCCGTGAAGTTGGATCCATTGTCCATTATTATACTGTGCGGGACACCATAACAGTGTACCATGCCGGATATAAAGTCAATTAGTGGTCCGGACTTGGCCGATTTGACGGGTTTTGCCTCTATCCTTTTGGTGAACTTGTCAACCATGACTAGTAAGTATTTATTCTTCTTGGTCCCCCCTTTAAGTGGTCTGACCATGTCCAGCCCCCAGACCGCGAAAGGTCAGGTGATCAGAATAGTCCGAAGAGCTGTTGGGGGCATGTGACTTTGATTTGCAAAAATTTGACACACCACGCAGTGTTTGGCAAGTGACTGGGCGTCCGCCTAAGAAGTGGGCCAAAATAAACCAACTCGGAAGGCCTTGCTAACCAAGGCTCTTACTGTGACGTGATGACCTCCCATCCCAGTGTAAACTTCAGCTAAGAGTTGTCATCCTTCTTCCTTAGATAGGCACCGCTGTAATATCACGGTGGTGCTTTTCTTGTATAACTCACCCTCGTGTACTTTGTAGGCTTTGGATCGCCAAATTATGCGCCACGCCTCTATCTGATCATCAGGGAGTTCTTTGCGAAGAAGGTAGGCGAGAAAGGGCTCGGTCCATGGCGCGATTACTGCCATGACCTCATGAGACGAAGGCATTTCATCCATCATGGAGCCGCCGATGATTTGGTCGTCTGGTTCGTTTATAGGGGGAACAATCTCTTCTGTCGTATTTAGACCGGCGCCCTTATGATCGTCCTGCCAAACCACGGATGGTGTAAAGAGTCGTTCTAGGAAAGTGTTTTTGGGACAGGGTCATGCTTAGCCCCCATGCGGGTCAGTACGTTGGCGGCTTGGTTTTTGTTGCGAGCAACATGGTGAAATTCCAGCCCCCCGAACCATGCAGATATCTTTAGGACGGCGTTTCTGTATGCCACCATCTTCGGGTTTTTGGCGTCGAATTCACCATTGATTTGGGAGATGGTCAAGTTGGAGTCTCCCCGTACCTCCAGCCTCTGTATGCCCATTGATACTGCCATCCGAAGATCATGCAAGAGTGCTTCGTATTTTTGTTGCATTGTTAGAGTCGGCATACATGACCTGCAACACATATCGCACGTTGTCGCCTGTGGGGGGTGTGAGGATAACTCTAGCCCTCGGTCCGGCTAAAGTTTTGGATCCATCAAAGTACATCGTCCAATGAGAGTATGTACTATATTCCATGGGGAGCTCGGCCTCTGTCCACTCGGCCAGGAAATCGTCCAGTACCTGAGATTTTATGGCTCGTCGTGGCTTCTAGGTAATTTCAAAGGGAAGGAGCTCAATATCCCACTTGGCTATGCGGCCAGTGGCATCCCTGTTGTTGATTATATCGTTCAGGGGTACTTTGGATGCCACCGTAACCGAACACTCTTGGAAGTAGTTTCTGAGTTTCCGTGATGCCATAAAGACTATATAGCTATATTCTGGTAGTGTGGGTATCTGGACTTGCTCTGTGTTAGTACTTGGTTGGTAGCCGATATGTATAATAACATGGGCTCACTAGCGCTTGGTGCTGTGAGTATGAGATTGCTTGCCAGCAGTGTTTAAATTTCCTCTAACGCAGCCGCTACTTCGTTGGTCCACTCGAAATTGTTGGTCTGTTTCAGCAGCTTATAGAGTGGTAAAGCATTTTCTCTGAGGCGGGAGATAAAGCATCTTAGAGCCGCTATGCAACCAGCCAGCCTCTGAACATGCTTTAGCTTTATGGAAATTGCAAGTTCTGATAGAGCGCGGATCTTAGCCGGATTTGCTTCTATTCCTCTATGGGAGATGATGAATCCGAGAAGTTTACCAGCGGGAACTCTGAATACACATTTTTCCGGATTGAGTCGTTGCCATACTTGCATAGGCTAGCAAAGGTTTGTCGTAGGTCGTCGATCAACTGGCTGACATATTTGGTTTTGATTACCACGTCGTCCATGTATGCCTCGATTGTCTTACCGACTTGTTTCGCGAGACAAGTCTGGATCATGTGCTGGTACGTAGCCCCAGCGTTTTTGAGCCCAAAGGGCATTGTGTTGAAGCAGAATGGACCATAGGGGGTGATGAATGTTGTTCCAGCTTGATCGGATTCCTTCATTTTAATCTGATGGTATTCGGAATAAGCGTCGAGGAAACACAACGAGTCGTGTCCGGCTGTGGCGTTAATGATCTGGTCTATGCGCGGTAAGGGGAAAGGGTCCTTAGGGCGGGCCTTGTTGAGGTCTTTGAAATCGACGCACAAGCGCCAGGATTTGTCTTTCTTTGGTACCATCACCAGGTTTGCCAGCCATTCGGGATGCTTAATCTCCCGAATAAATCCGGCCTCTAGCAGTTTAGCTAATTCTTCACCCATAGCTTGTCGTTTTCAAAAAAATGGCGTAGAGTCTGCTTAACGGGCTTGAAGCCTGCAATGACATTCACACTATGTTCTGCCAGTCGCCGTGGGATTCCGGGCATATCGGAAGGATGCCAGGCGAAGATGTCCCAGTTTTTCCATAAAAATGACCGCAGTGCTTCGTCCACTATGGGATCGAGCTGAGCTCCGATGGACGCTTTCTTGTTGGGGTCCGTCGGGTGCACTTGAAATTTAATGATTTCCTCTACGGGTTTAAAGGATGTTGGCTTGGGCCTTTTGCTAAGGATCACGTCGTCCTTGTCAACTGTTGACCGAAGTGCGGTCAGTTCTTTTGCAGTGAAGGTCTCAGCTAGTGCCTCGAGGGCGAGCCCTGCTTTTTTGTTTTCGGCCCGAAGGGCTATATTCGGATCACTGGCAAATGTGATTACTTTGTTTGGTCCTGGCTTCTTGAGTTTCATATACCCATAATGGGGTATAGCCTGGAATTTTGTGAAGACATCACGTCCCAATAGGGCGTGGTAGCCGCTGGGGAAGGGCACGATATGGAAGATGAGTTCTTCGGATCGGTAGTTTTTGGGTGTGCCGAACACTACGTCCAGGACGATACGTCCTGAACAACGCACCTCTTTCCCCGGAATGATTCCTCAGAAAGTCGTGTTGCTATGCTCGATGCGAGATCGGTCGAACTACATTTTTTCCAAGGTGTCTTCGTAGATCAGGTTTAAACCACTGCCGCCGTCCATTAGCACCTTGTGTAACCTATAGCCATCAATGATGGGGTTCAGGACTAGTGTGGCCGGAGAATGACCGGGAAGAATGGTTGGTCGGTCAGTATCTCCGAAGGTAATGGGTATGTCTGCCCATGCACTTGTTGCTGCCACATGGTAGACCAGTTCGAGTTTGTTAAGAGCTCTTTTCCTCCTGTTCCTTGGGGGGCGTTTCGTAGATCGTCAGGACTCCGGCGTTGTATTCGGGTGGCAATGTGGAGCGCCTATTCGGCGGTAGCGCCTCAAGAATGGCTTCACCGCTTTTTGCGACCTGCCTGACGACCCAGCAAGCTCTAAGGCTGTGAGTCGGGCCTGTGTTCAGCAATACGGAATGTATAGGGCATGGTTTGTCCAATAGCCCATCAAGGATAGTACTGACCCCTATGAGGGGCCTATTCCTCTTTTCAGCGGGTTCGAATCTGGAAGGCCGTTTTGGAGGTATCCTCTTTTTCCGATCTCCTCTAGGGTATTCGGTAAAGGTTGGCTCCGAAAATAGCCATTCGGCATGCCAGGCGCTTTCCATGGCACAATATTTTTGTACCAAGTCCGTCAGTTCGATGAAGTCACGAATGTGTCGGCGAGCCAGGGCGTTGAGAATCCCTTCATCATGGCAATTGCGATTGAAGGTTGACATTATCTCTTGGTCACTAAGACCTTTTTCTCTGCTTCTAGTGAGTAGGAGTCTAGCCCAAAAATGATGAACTGACTCTCCTTGTAATTGTTGAATATCCCGTAAGTCCGAAGACTTGGGCTTTGGTGCGATACTTGGATGATCGGCTTGGGTGGTGGGTGGGAATTTTTTGACTACATGCCACGTTGTGAGTTCGGAATAATGGACTCCGAATTATGTGCCAGATCAGGGACCGATATAGGTCTGTCTCCAGAGCAAACTCCGGTGTTTGGGTTGCAAGCGAAGTCTCGATAATCATAGACCAGGGTATAAACCGTTTTTAATTTCGGTCGCTGAGGAGATGAGCCCCTAGCCGGACACTCGACGGTGGTGACTAGGTGGGTAACCGTGCGGATGTGAATCTCCCGATCGTCGGGTCTAAGCCTGAGCCATTCATAGACCAGAACCTGGTCATTGGACATACGCATGGTCCCAATCCGATCGAATAGCTCGTTAAAAATGAGGCGATGGTAGGATGCGTGTCGCTGAAGCGAGTGGAGTCGATATGCGGCATCGCAGTTCCGGAGCTGCACGAAAGTGGATCCGAGTCCCGTTTAGCTGTGGTGGATCTGGTCACAATGGCCGGATTGGGCGTTCTAGACAACCCGGGGGTGATGACTTCATCAGAAGCGGGGCCCAATGTCTTTGGCGTTGAGGCGTCGAGACCTGCGGGCTTCTTCATAAGAGTCGATGGTTCTATCAAGACGAGTTCTCCCCGTGAATTAGCGGTGAACTCTAGGGTTCCGAACTTGATTCCTTGATCGGGGGAAAAGTTTCCGATCTGGCCAAGGTGGACGATCGGGTCGGCGTGCGACAAGATGCCGTCGCTTGTGAGAATCTGATCAGGGGTGAGAGTCCTCTGGCTGCAGATCTCATTGCTTGTGACAAGGCGAGCCATCGATTCCTTTGGCGATCATAGCGGAAATCGAATTGAAAGCACCAATGTCGGTGTCCAAACCGGTGGATCTCGGGTAGGGGGTCCCGAGCTGTGAGACTAGAATCGACGGTAACAGGAGACGAAGGAGACGATGTTTAACTAGGTCTGGGCCCTCCTATGGAGGTAATACCCTACATCCTGCTTGATTGTATTGCTGATATGTATGTTACAGAGTTGATCTACCTCGAGATCGAATAGCTAAATCCTAGATGAGTTGTCCTCTATCTACAACCTAAAACCCTCAGGCTTATATAGATGCCAAGGGTACCTAGGGTTTACACATAGTCTGATGCACATTGAAGGAAA
Source organism: Hordeum marinum (assembly GCA_022496015.1). NCBI lineage: Eukaryota > Viridiplantae > Streptophyta > Magnoliopsida > Poales > Poaceae > Hordeum > Hordeum marinum. The sequence goes on from CM039678.1 coordinate 145,992,371, forward strand.
AAAAACATGCCTATCTACTGTCGTCAACTTGAAGGACATGCCACGGCTCCTTGAAGATTCCACCCTAGCGACGGGGCCCTTGATCATCCAATGCTCATCCAGCGGCCCATATAGTCCGGTCCATGAGAAACAGGTCGGCTATCCGAGGACCCCTTAATCTAGGACTCCCACACCTGTTGTGATAGTCTATTGATTACATATTATGTGGGCATCTTACTTCAATCTCAAAGAAGGAACTCTTAGCATTGTCACTTCAGATACCACACTTTCTTAGGAAGAGTTACATGTCGTCGTACACTTAATGCCAAGCATCAAGTCACTTGTGGTCATGTCGAGGAGAAACGGGTTTGCTCATACAATGGCTCATATGTGCCTTTCGTGCACGCTTTAAACACAAGCAATGTGAACAAGCCTCTCCTAGTATGAATGTATTAAATATCTACTTATGCATGTATATTTGTGAATTCAATATGTATATATCTATATCTAATATGTAGTGTTGCGTGGATAACTTTGAATATTAGTTGTTGGATGAAGCCAATCCAATGGTATCTTCATAACATGCACTACCAAGTTTTTACTCGAAATGAATTGTTATTGTTTTTTTACTTCATGAATATCTATGCATAATATGCACAAACCAACTTTATGTATGTACAATGCTATGAAGTATCTTCATAAAATGATTTTGTACTTATTCAAAATTTAGGCATTAGTGTTGTTCCCATTGTCTTGTATAGGGTGATATAATTGATGGTTAGTGTATCGTTATGACATTGGCCGGTCCTTTTTACTCCGCATATAAGATTTGACTAAAGTCAAACTTCATCCACTTTGACCAAATTTATATGACAAAATATAAACATCTACTATATAAAATTTATACAATATAAAAATTAAATTCATGACACGTCTAATGATATTGATTATGTATAATGAATTCTGATATATTTTATATTTTTCTATATAGTTATTCAAAGTTTTACTTCACACAAATCTTATATATGCAGAGTAAAAAGGAACCGGGGGTATTAAATCAATCAACATGATTGCTTGAGTACTTGCCGCCTAGTGGTGACATGTGGGTTATTGTTTATGATGAGACGACCACTTCATGCACCTACTCGACATCACCACAAGATAGTCGCCGCATCGTCAATAGACAGAAGTGTGACATGTACATCAACAACAACGTTGGTGATAAGATAGTCAACGTGTTGCACGTAGGGAAGGCATACCCGGTTCTCTTCCTGCATACCATTGGTGTTTGATGACTAGACTAGGTCTTGAGAGTTGAATTGAATCAACCTCCCATATTATGGTTGTGCACTTCCTAGTACTTAAGTACTTATGTGTGATGTGTATTGAACTTGAAAGAATATGAAGCATTCCTACTCCCTTGAGGTGAGTCGTGTGGTTGTATATATTGAGGGTCGAACTACCCTGCCGTATTGTACAAGAAGTTGTTACAAGAGATAGAATAGGATACGAAAGAGAGAGGAAGAGATAGGGGGTAGTTGAGATTACATGTAGTATTTGACTCAAACTCTAACACCTTCCCTTAATCTCAGCTATCCTAAATTAAGATTACTCTTGAACTCCTCAAATAATTTTATTGGTAGTGCTTTAGTGAAGCCGTCTGCTACTTGATCCTTGGAAGGAATGAACCATATCTCAAGTTTCTTTGCCACAATTCTTTCTCGTACAAAGTGAAAATTAATTTCTATGTGCTTGGTCCTTGCATGGAACACTGGGTTAGCATATAAGTATGTTGCTCCCAAATTATCACACCATAGACACGAGATGCGATTTTGTTTCACTCCCATTTCTTCAAGTAGAGACTCCACCCAAATGATTTTTGCAGTGGCATTCGCTAAATACTTATACTCAGCTTCTCTACTTGATCTTGACATGGCATCTTGTTTTCTCGCACTCCAAGAGATAAGATTGGGACCAAAGAATACTGTAAAGCCTCCAGTTGACTTTCTATCATCACTGCAACCAGCCCAATCCGCGTCAGAGAATGCACTTACAAGAGCAGAATTAGACCTTCTGAAATGAAGTCATATTCCAATATTATGTTTTACATATCTCACAATTCTCTTCACAACTGTCCAATGTGCAGTGGTAGGTGCATGCAGATATTGACAAACCTTATTAACGGCAAATGAGATATCTGGACGTGTAAGGGTCAAATATTGTAATGCTCCTACAGTATCCTATACCTTGTGCTTTCTTCCTCCTGAAGTGGATCTCCTTCATATGCTGAGAGTTTTTCAGAAGAAGACAAAGGTGTAGGAACAAGCTTGCAATTCTTCATCCCCATGCGAGATAAAAGCTCATTGACATATTTTCCCGATTCAATACTATACCATCCTGAGTTTTCTTTACTTCAATGCCTAGAAAGAAATGGAGGTCAACTAGATCTTTCAAGGCAAACTCTGAACTCAAATCATATAGAAGAGCATCAGTAGCACTTCGTCAGGAACTTGCAACTATAATGTCATCAACATATATAAGCACAAAGATTACTACTCTTGTCTTGTTATAAATAAACAAAGATGTATCCGTTTTGGAAGCAATAAAGCCAATACGCTTTAACTGTGAGATCAATTTGGAGTACCATGATCAAGGCGCTTGTTTCAAACCATAGAGTGCCTTGTCAAGTTTACACACAAAGTGTGGTGTTTTCTGATTCTCATACCCTGGTGGTTGCCTCATGAACACCTCCTCTTCCAGAACACCATGTAAAAATGCATTATGTACATCTAGTTGTCTTAGGCTCTATCCTCTGGACACAGCAATAGCCAGCACAAGTCCGATAGTTGTTGCTTTCACAAGAGGACTAAAGGTATCCTCATAGTCTATACCATAGCATTGTTTAAAGCCTTTTGCAACTAGACGTGCCTTATACATGTCAATGGAGCCATCTGCTTTATTCTTAATTATATACACTCATTTGCAATCAATGATGTTTTTACCTTTCTAATCAGGGACAAGGTGCCAAGTCTTGTTCCTCATTAACGCAGAATATTCTTCATCCATTGCTTTCTTTCACTTAGGATCATCAAGCGCATCATTCAAGGTGGTTGGTTCCCCTGAAATACAGAACATGCCATATGGTACAGGACCATCCGTTGTATTTTCTAAATGCGTATACCTTTTTGTAATCGAGTCATAACCCGTGGGGAGGCTGCTGATTGGCGCATAGATGCACCGAGCACAGAAGATCCACCTGATGTTGTTGCATGCGTAAAGGTAGGTGATCCACCAGACTCTGCATGCACATATGCAGATGCTCTAGTAGACCCCGGTGTGGCCACCCCACCACCCGACGCCGAGGAGAGTGCAGGGCTCGCGGGCGCAGAGGATCGATGTGGCACGTCAGACGAGGGAAACCTCATGCGCCCGCTGCCGTCCCCGCTGGCTGACATGGCGAAGCGGGAGCCGCTCCCTTGGGAGGCAGAACTGTCGCTGCCAGGGGCACGATCCGAGGCGGAGATTTGTGCGTGATCCCAGATCTCCCGACGCACAGGAGTACCAGGCACCGTCAGATCCGCTTCGAATACCGCGCCATATTCTTCTTCTTCTAGAGCATGCAATATCACATCATTTTCAGCCATGTTTTCATGATTTTGATCATTTTCTTCTTTGATTTCACCAGGAACCCGCACAGGCATAAGAGTAGAGCTAGTGCTAGCAGAATTATCATCATATTGGTTAGTGCAACTGTTTTCCTCATGGTAAAAATTGCGAAGATTGGGTGGAAGAAGAAGAATTTCTTTTCGAAGGAGAGCACCAACATTTGGATGAAGAGACGCAAACAGAAACACGGACTCATCAAAAATAACACGTCTGGATATGTAGATCCTACCATTGGGAACATCAAGAGATTTGACCCCTTGTGCATGGGGCTATAGCCTAGAAAGACACATTCTTTTAATGAACTGCAAGTTTGTGTGTATTGTAGGGTCTATGATTTGGCCAACATGCACAACCAAATATACGGAGAGATGTGTAATTGGGTGTTATACCAAGAAGACGTGTGATAGGTGTTTCACGTTTGATAACTTTGCTAGGAAGCAAGTTGATAAGATAGGTAGCGGTAAGAATGATTCATCCCGAAATTTGAGTGGCATGGATGCATTAGCTAGAAATGGTAGACCTGCATCAACAATATGACAATGCATTCATTCAGCTGAACCATTTTGTTGATGAGCCTGAGGACAAGACACATGATGTGAGATGCCAAGTTTTTGAAAAAATGAATTAAGCTTCTCATACTCACCACCCCAATCGGTTTGCATGGCAATGATTTTGGAGTTCACTTTGCGTTCAACAAGATTTTGAAAGTTGATAAAAACTTGGAAAACCTTAGATCATTTCTTCAACAAGTAAATCCAAGTAAATTTACTACAGTCATCAATGAAACTAACATGATAGGAAAATCTACCAACTGAAGTAGGGGCAGGTCCCCATACATCTAAAAGAATGAGTTGCAATGGTGCAGTTGATACACTAGTGGAAATAGGGGGATAAGGTAATTGATGACTTTTTGCCTATTGACATGGATCACAAACTGACTCACTACTACTAGACTCATATGAGAGCTTAGTTTTGCTAAGAACATATCTAACAATGACTAAAGATGGATGACCCAAGCGACTATGCCACTTTGCTGAAGATGGCTTTGTGGCAACATAAGCTTGTTTGTTCGACCATGATGATGATGATGATGATGATATGAGTGGGTAGAGTCCTCCCATGCATCATCCTCTAAATATGATTCTCCTCGTTTCCAATTCCTTAATTAAGAAAATGTAAGGATAGAATTCAATGAGAACATTATTGTCAAGAGTAAACCGATGAACGGAAACGAGATTTTTGGATGGTTGAGGAACATGCAAGATATTTTGAGATGCAAATTTTTCACGAGTTTTTTAACAATTGAACTACCAATATGTGTGATTTTCATACCAGAACCACTCGTCGTGTGAACTTGATCACCTCCATTGTATTTCTCCCGCATCATTAGCTTGTCAAGTTCCCCTGTGATGTGGTTTGTTGCTCCGGTGTCGGCATACCAGTTGGTATCCACACCATAGGAAACAACATGTGCTCCCTTTTCTTCTTTTTGATCCTCTTCGTAGCATCACCAACATAAGCGAGCGCCTCCTGGATGATACCTGTAGCATATTTGACACTCTGGATTGTCATGTTGTTGTTGATCACGTCCCTGTTGTTGTTGCTGATGAGAGCGTCCTCTGTAGCTACCACCGCCGCTTTGCGCAGGCGATGTTTGGCGATCACCACGACTGTCGTGCCCCCTTGAGCTTCTCCCGCGATTGAATCTGCCACGGGTTTGACAACGACCTCTGTAGGCCACGTTTGTAAATGTGTGAAAACCACCCGAGGAGGAGTCACATAGCATCTCCATCTGGTCAAAGGCTAAAATCTAGGCAAAGAGATCATCTGTTGTGATGGTATTCTTGACAGCACTAATGGCAGCAACAACCGAATCATAGTCACGATCCAGTCCTAATAGGATGTAATCTACCATCTCTGCATTTGAAACAGGACGTCCAACAGCTGCAAGTTCGTCTCCCAGACTCTTCATGTTTGCCATATAGGCTGAGCTTGTCATGTTGCCCTTCTTGGTGTTGGTGATCGCAATTCTCAGATTGGTGATCCGGGACTACGACTGGGGGGCGAAGATGGTTGTGACCATCGTCCACAGCTCGAAGGTGGACTCCTTCCCAACAACATGCACAAGTATTTCTGGCGACATTGAATTGAGTAGATATGAAAGGACCTGCTAATCTTTGGCGATCTAGGGCCCATAGAGAGGATTCGGCACCATGGCCGAAGTCTTTTTCGGCGGTGATCTCACCATCTTGGGCGGAGCTGCGTCGGTGTTGTCCAACAGCCCAGTCACCTGCGCGCCTCGGAGGGCTGGTAGCACTTGCGCCTTCTAGAGGATGAAATTTCCTCTTTCAAGCTTCTCAGATGGCGGCGTACCAAGGTTGAGGATGACAGCCATTGATGAAGACATGGAGACGACGTTGGTGTGGTTTAGGGTTTTGTTTTGTGGCTACATGTATAGGAATATGTGTCTCTGTTACCATGAAAGAATATGAAAGCGTTCCTACTCCCTCGAGGGGAGCCGCATGGTTGTATATATTGAGGATTGAATGACCCTGCGGTATTGTACAAGAAGTTGTTACAAGAGATAGGATAGGATAAGAGAGAGAGAGAGAGAGAGAGAGAGAGAGAGGAAGAGATAGGAGGTAGTTGAGATTACATGTAGTAGTTGACTCAAGCTCTAACAGAACTGTTAAGTATTGTATGGATTGGTAGTCATATATGGTTTATGTAATTAATACTAATCTGTTTATATGACATGATGTATCATGTATGTGATGCAATTACTAGGCAAACTTCATATTAGAGCCCAAATGGTGCCATGGCACCAACTTGGGCTACAAAATGTTGCACAACAACATCTGAATCCTATTTTTGTTGTCATTGCAGCCATAATGCAATGGCAGCAAAATCTGATACAAAATCATGCCTAATCTAAAAAGCTTAATTATTACTTTTATTCGGGAAACCAAAACTAATAGCGTACGATGGATAAAAAACGCTACTTGATTTATTCAACTTTAGCAGCATTCAGGTTACGCAAACGCCATCGGATCATACCAACTTAGCAACGTGCATGTGAAACACGGCTGGCAGTAAAACCCCTAGCAGCGTTCTGTGTGCACGCTACCGAAGAACTTTCCTTAGCAGCGTCTAGTTTGAACGCTGCTAATATAGACTTACCAGCAACGCCGCATTGGCGCGCTCGGCTAAAACACTGCGAGTGCTCACAACTAAACGCCACAAATTAGGGGTTTCTGTAATAGTGACAGAACGACTGCAGCAACACGATGTCAAGTTCATGGAAAGAACGATAGCATGAACTTGGGAAGCAGCAGGGCATTAAAAACTAAAAACCGATGAGTTCATGCCAAGAACGATGGCATGAACTTGCAAACTAGCAAGACTATACGAACAGAGAAGTTCCTCGGACCTGCGTGCTATAAATCATTCCCCGTGAATCCAGAGAAGGAAAAAAGTTCTCACAGGATGAAACGGTATCGGAACAGAGGAGGAAGCAAGAAAAAAGAAGGTGAAGAGTGGAGTGAACTCATCGACCAAGCTATGTAACAAAACGGGGGATGTGGCATACAAATAGGTACACAGACGTATAACAGCTCCAGACGGAAGCATGTGTATAGAATAAATGTGTATATTGTCTCGTATTCATAGGGTTAAGAATTTTCATCAATTTCCAACCAACTTGAGTGGGAACATCCGTTCGGATCACAACGCGGATCGATCGAATGGAGGCATTTTGGCAAGTGCATGCCCCCGCACGTACGCGGGTCCCTATGATTTTTCGCTAATTTCCGAGAGCTTGGATTGCCCAGAATCGTAGAACAAATGTCATTGTTATGGCTGATTCAAGTTTTTCTCGAACATTTCTAAAAAAAAGTTTGTCTCAAACATAGTTTGCATACAAACACATTTCACTATTTGTACATGTAGTCATGTATACGCATCAAAGCATCATAATTAGTGGTCGTACTCACAGCTTCTCACCAAGATCAACATGAAACAATCTCTAAATTCACAAAAGGTTGTTCTCAAAATTTCGTGTCGACTATTAGACTTCCAAGATAGTACTAAAAAAGAATAAGGGACGGCGATTACGTGGCTGTCGAGAGAGGGGGGAGCAGCCCTAATCATCCCCTCCCTTTGCTATCTCTATCCCGGCGATTGTCAGATAGAGCATTTTCAACAGGCAATAAAAAACAGCTCCACGCGTCAAATATCCGTTTTTTGACGTCGGACAGCTCCGAGTAAATTACCAAAACCCGCCACAATTGCGTCTCATAGTGCCAAAAGGCACCGTTTTCATAAAAGTTTGCCAAAAACACTGATTTTAAGTAATTGTTTGCCGAAAACACTAAAAACAACGCTTCACCACACTTTGACACAAAACTGACAGTTGGTTCAATTATCAGGGCCACGTGGGTTGGGATAACAGTTGGGAGGAGACGGTCATGTTGCTGCCATATGGGGTCCATCCGTCATACAAAGATCTCGGGATTCAGGATTTGGGAGGTAGCGTCTGGATCTGCCGGCATGCACAGGAGGGCCGGGAGCCGCACCCGCCGTCGCTCCGACAAGCTGCTTCCTTGTGCCCTCTTCCTTCTCCTCCTATCATCTTGTCCGTGCCCTGTTCCTTCTCCTCCTATCATCTTCCCCAATGCCTAGCCGCCATGGCGCGCCGCCGCATGTCAAGATGACGGGGCTCGCTGGAGCGGGATGTGGCGCGGAACCTTTGGAGGAGGTGATGGCGGCTCACGATGCCCGCGTCCATGAGCTCCGGTGGCTGGAGGTGTGCGCCCACTTGCCGGCGAGGATTCACGTGGTGCTGCCGTCGTCGATAGAGCGCGCGCGTGAGGAGACATGCCCGTTGAGTGCTGCGAGCGAGCAAGCGGGCGGCGGTGGACGAGCTGCACACAACATGCTCGATAAAATGCACGATGAATTCTACGTGCTGGCAGGTGGGCCCTTTGTTAGCTAGACGTTCCAGCAAACGGCGTTAATTTTTGGTGCCACGTCAGCCTTGACAGCGGGTCCGGCCTGTCATATTTCGCATCAAGTGGCTCTCAGTCAAACGTTTAGTGTTTTTATCAAACAATTACTCAAAATGGTGTTTTTAAAATAATGGTTTTCCGCACTGCGAGATGAAATTGTGGTGGTTTTTGACAATTTACTCGACAGCTTCAACAAAGGCTCTAAAATACTGCACGCGTAAAAAAGTTTTGGGTCCATATAAAAAACGTTATCGCAAGCTGCAAATTTAGGATGCAGAATAGCGCAAGCTTCAGAATCTGCACTGCGTATTTTTTCTAACACGCGTTTTTTGGCTTTAAATCAAATGCAGCGGCAGGGCAGGGCCCTCTCGCGGTGAGGTGCGTCGGCGCTACGCCAAGGCTGCTGAGCGCGGAGGGTCATGGAGCGACCTGGCGCATTCGGGCTTCGGCGTGTCGCTGCGTCGGACTATCATGCTCGCATGGGCGGCAGACTCTCTTCGAAGAAGTTGAATTAGTTATGTGTCCGTCATGAATTTTGTAGCATCTTCTTAGTTCTTAGTGAATGAAATACAACCTGATTGATATACGTCAGAAAGACATTTAGTGTCACCCATTACGCGTGTAAGATGGTCTCACGCTCTCACTCTTGGTGTTGGTTAGGGCATGCCCTCTTTCCTAACCCTACATGTGGACCACACCCCACAAGAAGACAAAGTGGCTTCCTTCTTTCTTTATCTATATCTCTCCAGCTAGTTCATGTTCTTCTTCTCCGTGAAAACTAATGGTGTCAAATAACTCGAAGAAAAAAGCTACTAACAAAGAAACCATGAAAAGCTCTTGCATGTATTACAGTTATCGTCCGATTTACTTTGCTCCTGACGACGTAATCATTGACTCACCCACCTACCACAATATCATAATCAACTAGCTAGTGTCTTTTTTTTGCGGGATAACTAGCTAGTGTCATCAGATGGTGTCTTCGGGGAATGGTTTTCAGGGGACAGTGTAACCAATATTCTACCTAAAATATCTTCTCACAATCGTGATTAATAATTCTAGCATTGGTAAATGTTGGATTTTATATATACATTTTTGAAAACTACACTTCATTTGTTGGACCAACTCACTCCTTCCCTAGTTTCAAGAAAAAAAACTGATTGTTTCCATCTTTGAGTTCTCACTTAATGTAAATATCATATAACAATCACATATATATATAATGCACATAATTATCGTAGCTGAAACTACTTAGAGACAGCCCAATTTTATGCACACCTGGGAACCGTGGCGGAGGACGAAAAAAACCAAGGTACGGCGAACTCTATCATAAAATTGGCAGACGCAAAGACTAAGGTTTGTCGAGGCGTCGAAAAAACCTCAAAAGAACTAATGCGGTACACAGTTTTTTAGGGAGTACTAAGAAAACTAATGTAGTACACTGTTGTTGTTCGAGTCAATGTCATGGAACATGCGCTTGCAAAAACCGACTGCCCATACCATGCCTGATTGAGTTCGCGGCCACTTGATCTTCGCTTTTTTTTAACAAGAAAAGGCACCAACAGGTGCCAACTTCATTCGGCTCAAAGTGGAGAGTATAGCAAGAGAAATACATAGACTTGGAAGGCTGATGAAAGATTGAAGAAAGAAAGAGCAGAGCCAATGTCTATGAGCTGAAGAAAGACCATACAAAGCAGGTTATATGGAGCAACAACCTGATGAGCAATAAGGTCAGAACAAGCTCTGAACAAGCTCCAAACAGAGTGCAAAAGCTACAGCAGAAAAGCTTGAGGATGACCAAATAGCAGCTGATAAAAGGACAGAACTCAGAACTCACTGTCCGCCCAATTGAGGTAAGATGAACATGTTTGAGCTCCAAAATAATCTGAGAAGCCTCCCTGCGCTAAGCTGTAAGTACTAAATAAATTGATGGCCAACAGCCCAGCAGCGGAAGTTCATGCAGTTACCAGCGAGACCAGGCTGGGAAGAAAACTAACAATAGACAGTCATGACGCCGTTAGCCACCTCAAGTCCTTAAAAGAATCCTACGTCCTCCTGTCCGCACGTCACATACTAGTCTCATTGACACTAGTGTCACATACTAGTTTTTTTTTTTTTTTGAAACGAAGGCAAAAGATTTCAAAGCAGCTTCGTGTGTCTTTCAAAATGTTTCACAAACATGACCTTTGCCGATTTCATGTGTACGTGAAAATCAAAGAGACCAGTTCACTTGAACCAGACGTGAAACTCAAAAAAAAAAAATGCTAGAAATGCTGCTTGCTGGTTTTGGAATGGGCGTGGCAAGGGAAGGGAGAAAAGCAGAAGAAACTGAGGGGGGAATATAAAAAACGCGTAACAGACGTCTGTACCTCTTGTCAGGGGAGCTGATCATAGGGAAATCAGTTTACAACCTCACTGACTTGTGGGTCGTCGTAACGGATGGTCCCACCTGCCATTGAAAGATGCGCGTGTGTGTATAGCGACAAACATAGCTACGCTGATAGGCCACGGCAGCTTTTAAACCCCCCCTTCTCCCTCACCCCTCTCTCTCTCCACTCACAGACACCGGCGACGCCACCGTCTCCAGGAGCAGAAACCACTCGCCACCGAATCCCCTCCCCTCCCTCCCCTGTCCCGTACCCATGGCGGCGCCTCCGCCACCTGCCCCCGCACCTGGCCACGCTGCCCTCGCCGCTGGGCGTCTCCTCCGTTTAGGGTACCGGGCGATCGCCACCCCGGAGAGCCTCGCCGTCATGCTCAACGCCGACGGCAGTTCGACGGCGGTCCGTCTCCCCCGCCCGCTCCGCCGCGGTGATCTCACGAAGAGCAACCGCTACGCGCCTCTCCGTGCATGGGAGGGGTCCCTCGAGGAGGACGACGCCGACGACGAAGAGGACGCCATCGACGACGACGCCGTCCCTGCGCCTTCGCAGGCTCCCGCGCCCCATGGCGTCGGGGAGATCGAAGAAGCCGAAGCGATCGCCGTCCACCCGGTCCACGCCGACGGCGAGGAAGCCCCCGCCGGCAACGTCGTCAACTAGCGCCCGCGACTCGTACGTCCACACCCGCGCCCCGATGCCGCCGACCATGAGTATAGAACTCTCATCTGTTCGCCACCGCACGCGTCTACTACTTTTTACTTGCAGTAGCTTCGATTTGCTTTCGTCTTGGATTGTGGTTCGTGCATGACATGCTCTAGGATCTACTCCTTGTTGGTCGATTTGATACCTGAGAACCCGTTTATTTCCTGAGACGATTACATGATATTGCGCCTGCGCTTGCTCTTGTTGCCATGATTCTGTTCTCATCGGTTTTGCTGTTGCATCGAAATTGCGACCATTGGCGTGGGTTTGTTCTCGCGTGTCGCCGGTCGTGGCGCCGGTTCTGTATATGCGCAGTGCTGTCGTGCCGCGCGGTTGCCGGTTGCCGCTGCTGCTCGTGCCGTCTTGTGTATATAACTATATATTCAGTCTTGTAGTGCTGTGGTGCCGTCGCCGCCGCCGCGTTTTGCTGTAGGCGGTGGTGGCAGTGGCTCCGCCCCTCAAGTCCCAGATCGAACGCAGGCCTGCAGTGGATCATGAATCCGTTCGTCGGTCATGGCGCCGGTAGCCACCTCCCCTTGTATATGTAGTCTTTGTGTGCTGTTGTGTCACCGCCGTCGCTTGCTGTAGGAGGCAGTGGAAATTCCGTCGTTGTTCATCACATTGCTATTGTCTAGTTTTCTTCCCAGCTTATCAATGGTAGAATGTATAGTTATTCACAATCGTAGGTATCATTTTGACCTTACACTGTACACTGAAACGATTCCCCGAAGGCACAATCTGACGACACTATTGATTACGTATAATATTGTGGTAACTGTGTGAGACCACGATTACGATATCCTCCAGAGCAAAGTAAACCCGACGATAGCCGTAATATCTGCAAGAGCTTTTCATGGTTCTTCGTTAGCTTTTCTTTTTCGAGTTATTTGACTCCATTGTAAAAGGAGAAGGAAGACCATGGGGTTAGCTATAGTACGTGGACACAGATAATAAAGGGCGAAGGAAGCAACCTTGTCTTCTTGCGCGCGGATGGTGGGCTGGAAAAGGAGTTATGCAACGGCAAACAGCAGAGTGTACCGGCGCGGGATGAGTGATACGAATTGTCAGGATTAATATAGAGACCGTTTAATGTTAATTCTGATAAAAAATATGCGATTATTTTCTTTAGCGAAAAGATAAATTATGTGACTAAGTATGTGACTGATTATGATAGTATGCAAACTAGCTTCGACTTTAATAAGCCTTTAATTTGGTAATTCTCGAATAGATGAGAATTAATAGTCACATTTAAGCAACATGCCATTCGCTATTTGATCGACATTCACGAGGACTTTTCGGTTTTAACATCAAAACGTCTTATTCTGACAACACTTCCGAATTGCCTGCCGTCTCGAATCAAATCTATTTGCTAGACCGCGTGGGACGAACGAGCTGAATACGAAAACAGAAAAAATCACTGTAGGTCCTCATACTTCTCGTGACGGTCAATTTAGTCTATACCTGAAATAAAGGTCACAAAACTTGTCATGTGGGTTTACATACGATCCATTCTACGATTTTGTCTACATACACGCTGATTTGGCGGTTGATTGGCTTGTCCACGTGGGTGTTGAGTGACAAGTCAGCTTCAGGCTGTCGTTGAGCTGCAATACGCATCTAGACTAGGTTTTTTTTTGCATAATCTCAGCGAATTAAAAGACCCCCTCACCTGATCGGACCGCATCAGCTCGTTCCTCCTCCCTCGCTCCTCCCCTATTCCTCCTCGCTCGCTCGTCTTCGCTGCCAAGGTGGTGACCTCGAGCTTGCCGGCATGCGCGCGTGCGGCGACGACGACATGAGCTCGTCTCCGTCCATGCCCTTTGGGAGAGGCCTGCTGGACGTCCCTCTCGCTCTGACGCGTCGTCCGCCCGATACCGACCTTCCCCTTTAAGGTACGTCAGCGTCGTCTCGCCCTTCTGTGATAGATCCTTCAACGCTAGCTCATGGAATGACTCTGTGGTGGGTTCAATTGCGCTAGTTTGTTAGGGTTTTGGTTGCGTCGTCGCGGATCAAGGCCACGAGCTAGTAGGGTTTTAGGTACTTTATTGTGCCAAGTAGGGTTTTAGCAGCTGTAGATGATGATTAGAGTTTCGTGGGTGTGGTTAGTTGGTGAAACAGCAGCGGTGTGGTGTTGGATAAAGTCCAAGCCTTGTTAATTTGGCCAAAAATGTGTTCTTTAATATGACCTTGCGTTGATCAAATGTCGCCTGTTCATCTTAGATACCCCAATATATTGGTTTTGGATTTGACAGATCATGTATTTGTCTAGTGCAGGCTACAAATCTTTGCTTTTATTCTACAAATGATTGAATTTTACAACAAAATGTCTAAAATGTCTAAAGGTTGCTTTGTCTGGTTTTACTGTCTAAATATGTCTGAAGATTGCATTGTCTGTTTTTACTATCCGAATATGTTTGAAGGTTGCATTGTCTGAACATTGTCAATGTAATTGTTTTGCAGAACCCAAAGGCAACCACTTCTCTATGGAGGTCATACATGGTGGCTATTTTCTTTGCTCGGGCAAGCATATGGGTAACCACAAAGGCTACTCCATTTGGTATGACTACTGTGATATAGATAATTGGACACCTATTGTTGTTGCCAGTTTAGCGGAGGAGATAGGTTATGAGTTTGAGGGCAAGATCAGGGCCTATCGGTGTGTTCCTAGATTGATAGTGTACAAGAATGGATTAAGAGAGAATAAGCCGGGGGACAACACTACGACTGAAAACATGAAGGATTGTGTCCTAAATGGTAACCAGTTCCAGTAGATTTATCTTGATCATGATCATAGCCTGGATCATATGTTAGTACCATTCCTGTTTATTCTGATGATGAGGATACTCCCATGGTCAAATTCAGTGGCATGATGCCAAAGAAGGAGCAAGTGCAAGAGGAGCAGCCACATCACCAGCTAGAGCGACAACTTGATCACGTTCAAGTTAACCATGTAGATCAACAACAAGAGGAGCAGCCTAACCAAGTTATGGTGGAACAGGTTGATAAATATCTAAGTGAGGGTGAGGCACTATCTGAAAGTGAGGAAGAGTGGAAGATGATTACATACCAGGACCACCTCAACCAGGAGATTATGTTCATTCATTTCAGTTTGAGCATAGGAGCAAAAAGACTTGCAGGGCTTTAAACATGGATGCAACAGATGTAGTTTTTGATTTAGTAGTTCATGACTCAGATGATGACTATAACCCTCAGCTTGTTGATTCATACATTGATCTTCAAGATGATAATGACTTGCTTGACAACAATGTTGATTTTGATAAAGGTAAAGTAGTCCAAGAAGAACCTGATGACCCTACTGAAGATGGTGACATGTGTTTGCCTGACTTTGATGTAGATAAGGTTAAGCTGAATTTCAAATCTTTTAGAGAAGAAGACCTAGCTAAACCTGAGTTCCAAGTTGGTCAGACCTTTGGCACGGTTGAATTACTGAGGAAAGTCATCAAAGAGTACAATTGTCAGTAAAGAGTTGACATTAGGTGCCCAAGAAATGATAGGAAAAGACTTGATGCTAATTGTGAAGATAGGTGCCCTTGGTATTTGTTTGCATCATATGACATAAAATTAATTACTTCATGATCAAGAAATACAATACAAAGCATACCTAGATAAAGAAATGGACTGTTAGGTCATTCACTAATTCTTTTATGGGTGGAAAGTACCTTGATTCCTTCAGAGCTGATGAAAATATGAACATGAAGAATTTTTTAAGAGTGGTTCAGAAGGACTGGAATATGACAGCATCAAGGAGTAAACTGAGAAGGGCTAAGAGATTAGTCAAGAAAGTCATTGAAGGAGGTGAGTTAGAACAGTACAATAGCATGTGGGATTATGCACAAGAATTCAGAAGATCAAACCCAGACAGCTCTTTCTATGTGGGAGTCAATGATGGCATATTTGGAAGTTGTTATTTCTCTCTCGATGCCTGGAAAAGGGGTTTCATGCAAGCTTGCAGGCATGTCATATGCTTAGATGGATGCCACTTGAAGACTAGGTATGGAGGTGTGATGCTGTGTGATGTAGGGATGGATCCCAATGACTGCATCTACCCTATAGCATTTGTAGTTGTGGAGGTTGAGAACACTGACACATGGAAATGTTTCTTGTCAAATCTAAAGAGTGACTTGGGAATACTAAATACAGAGCCATGGACTGTAATGTTAGACAAGCAAAAAGGACTAATCAAGGGAGTGAGGTAGCACCTTCTGGATGCAGAGCACATACACTGTGTCAGGCATATGTGGCAAAACTTTCAGCAAACACACAAAGGAGTTGTGCTTAAGAACCAGCTATGGAAGTGTGCAAGGAGCGAAACATCAGAACTATGGGCTGCAAATATTGAAGTAATAAAGGCCATCAGTTTAGAAGCCTACAAATGGCTTGAGCAACTTCCACCAAACACTTGGGTTAGAGGGTTCTAGAGAGTTTTGCCCAAGTGTGATATCCTTATGAACAACAATTGTAAGGTTTTGAATAAATATATTCTCGAGGCAAGGGAGATGCACCTCAGATCAACGATTGACAAGATCAAAACCCAGCTAATGGTTAGATTCTACAACAAGAGAAAAGAGGCAGAGACCTGGCTTGGAACCATTCGCCCAAAAATAAGGAAAAGAATATAGAGCTGTCAGCTACATGCATGGTTTTAGGGGCTGGTGATGGCATTTTCCATCTTGACAACAAGAACATGACATACATTGTTGACATAAAGGAGGAGAGTTGCACATGCAAAAGGTGCGATGTAAGTAGAGTTCCTTGTCACCATGCAATTGCATCGTGCACGCATGAGAGAATTGAACCTGAGACTCTGGTGCACTCCTGTTACAGTATAGAAGCTTTCAAGCTACCTTACAAACCCATTATCAAGCCTTTGTAGAGATAGGAGTGAGTGGGAGAAGATGACTATATAAGTTATTTATAATCAGTGTTTGTTTAGGTGTTCTAAATATATGTTTGCACATAAGTTAATTGTAGTGTCTTTGTCTTTTGTAATGTGATGGCAAGGAAGTATCTGAACTATCAATGGTATGTTGTGTTGCTCTCAATTGTGCCAAAATAAGAACTATCTTAACTATCTATCTATGCCAAAAGAAGTAACACGGAAAGCTTTCCAAAAATAGCTATTGCTCAAATTTGCAAAACATTAAGTTAATTAAAAAGGTTCAGTTAACTGAAAAGGTTAACTTAACTGACAAAGTTCAGTAAACTGGATTTTCCAAGAGCAGTCATTGGTGAGATATGTTTTGAATTTAGCTTAATTCCACTAAATTTCACTTAAAAGGTTCAGTTAACTAAGTTAACTAAAAATGTTCAGTTAACTCAAACAGTTCAGTTAACACGCATAGTTCAGTAAACTGAATTTTCCAAGACGAGTCATTGCTCAGATATGTTTTGAATTTACTAGTCCACTTAACTAAGTTAACTCAAAAGGTTTAGTTAACTGAATAAGTTCGGTTAACTGATGAGAGTTAAATTCACCACTGCACCCACAAAGTTCAGTTAACAGTTCGTTAAATAAACCATGTGAATTTAATTGAACTTGTGAATTTAATTTAATTCAATCCCCAAATTTCACTTAACAGTTCAATTAATTCAGTTAACAGTTCGGTTATCTGTTTAGTTAAATAAACCATGTGAATATAATTGAATTGAATTTAAATAAACCATGTGAACTTGCACTATACATGCTCACTTTGATCCAAAGTGAATGTTCATTGCAATACATGCACCCACAAACTTGCACAATAGATGCTCACTTTGGTCCAAAGCTCACTGCTCTTATCCATGACCACCAGATCCCAATCTTCTTCCTCATCTCTACTTTCCTCCTTTGCCCCTGTTCCTCTTCAAGCATTAGGAGCCATGGTTTCGTGGGATGATCTACCCACCAGTTCTGAAGATGACTATGTGACAAGCAAGGTTAGTGATCTCCTGACAGTTCCTCTTCAAGCAACTACTCTTAACAGGAAGCCAGGGTTTCTCTAGAAAAGGGAAAAAGGTTCTTCTTTGCCAGATCTGATTCCCCCCTTGTTTTAGCCACCTGCTACCTTTTTCTAGGAGGAATGGAGTGGCCTAGCAACATATCTTGATGCAAGATGTGACCATGGATCAGTTTGTGAGAAATTTGTGGGATTTCAAGATGTTGATAGAGGCAGGAGGTTCTTGGCTTGCTCACAGAAGGTAACTTGAAAGTTCAAAAATTCTGTTAAAGCCAAAAAAATCCAGTTAATTTGTTTTTCTATGAATGATAGGATGTTCCTAAATGCAACTATGTGAAGTGGGTTGACTCTAAGTGGCCTGATGCTTTTAAGTTGAGCCAAGCGAACATATGGAGCATGCATGATAAGGAGACCAGGCAGGTGCTTAGACAAAATGTTTTGAATGCTGAAGAGAACATGAAGATTCTGAGAGAGAATGAAAAGATTGAAAATAAGCTGAGATTGTATAAGCTTGATTTTGATAAGGTTGTGGCTAAGAAGGAGCATGCAATTGGCCAATTAGGCAGCACACAACTTGTTATGATTGATCTCAAAGAAGTGCTTGAGAAGAAGAAAATGGTTGACAAATCAATTAAAAACATCCATTAGGTATTCAGGGCAAAGGCAGAGAAAGAGAGGACCAAGCCATGCAAAATAGGGACCAAACCATGCAAGAGAGGGAAAATTTAGTAGAAGAGAGAGATCATCTAAATCAAGAGAAAAGGAGGCTTGAGTACATGATTGGTTATTTGTTCAAACACAAAGAGGAGATAATGGACAAGATTAGGAAGCTTAAGGGAATCCTTAATGAAATAGATTAATGCTATCTTTATGTTTTAATGATATTTTGTTGTAATGATATTTCCAAATTGAACAGCTATTGAGCTAAGCTAAGTTGGTCATTTTTTATGAGTGTTGTTGCTTTTCAACATTTGGCACTTCCAGATCACGATTTGAAGCCATCTAAATTGGTACATTTAAAATAAAAAACACAAAGAATATTGAAAAGTAGAGTTATATGACAATATATAGGCATACAGCTACAAGCTTCATATTACTTCATAGATGATCCATTACAACCACAACAAAATTAACCATTACATTACATGTTCATTCTAACTCTAGCAGCTTGAGGAGGGACATTACAACCACATGACAATGCAGCCAGACCCCAAAACACACACAACTTAGCTTAACTTAAGAAGAGATCTCACTTAAGAACTACTACAACTTCATAGACCAACAACTTTCTTGTCTACTAACTTAAAAATTACTACAACTAAGATACCTAGTCACTTAATCAGTTCTTCATAATGAAGATGAAACAGAGCACACAAAGCACAATGACACTAGCCAGAACCAGCTTCATCACCATTAGGATCTCTCTACCCAGTCCAAGTAGCATAGCAGCTTGCTGCTTGGTGGCAAAGTTCTTATCACTAGGGCTAGCAAAATTGACTCTGCATGCATTGCCTCTTCCAGCCATGCCCCTCCCAACTATGCTTCTTCATGTGTTTGCCTCATTCCTCTTCATCTCAATCTATTCCATTAGATCCTCAGTTGCACCAATTGCATCTATAGCAACATTACCAACAAGAACCCTAGTTTGAACCAGATGTTGCACATATTCTAGCTCCCAGCGCCAGAAATCACATGTGGCCTGCCGATTAAGAAATTGATCTTTATTTCACAGTGACAAACATAATAATCAAAGCAATGGCATGCATGAGAATGTTCAGTTAGATGAAAAGGTTCAGTGAATAGACTAACAGAACCGCAAAAGACTAGAACAATTGACTGAAAATGTTTAGTTAACTGTCAAATTTTAGTTATCTGAAAATGATCAGTTAAATAGTTCATTAGTTTTCTAGTTAGCATCCAATACTATGAGTCACTACAAATGTTAAACATTAAGTAGGCCAAGAATCATCATCATCATCAGATCATATAAGAAAATCAAGCATTACAGTTAGCATCCGATACTATGAATCATAACAACTGTTAAGTGTTTGACATGGCTTGAGACTGCGTTGGTATTTCCCCAAAGAGGAAGGGATGATGCAACATAGAGACAATAAGTATTTCCCTCAGATATGAAACCAAGGTATCAATCCGTAGAGGAAGATCACGCACCCACGTAAACAACACGTGCACACAAATAACAAATTCTTGCAACCCGACACGAAAGAGAGGTTGTCAAGCTCTCTACGGTAATAAGATAGATTAGGTAATGATAGTTTGGCAAATAGATCTTGCAAGAACACAAAATAAAATAAGTTAAAAAAAGTGCAGCAAGGTATTTTTGTTTTTTTGGATTAATAGATCTGAAAACAAAAGATGCAAATAGTAGATCGGAAAGCAATATGTTGGAAAAGTAGACCCGGGGGCCATAGGTTTCACTAGTGGCTTCTCTCATGAGTATAGCACACGGGGCATGAACAAATTAATGTTGGGCAATTGATAGGAGATCAAATAATCATGATGATATCCAGGCAATGATCATTATATAGGCATCACGTACAAGATAAGTAGACCGAAACGATTCTGCATCTACTTCTATTACTCCACACATCAACCGCTATCCAGCATGCACCTAGTGTATTAAGTTCATGGGAAACCAGAGTAATGCAATAAGAATGGTGACATGATGTAGACAAGATCTATTAATGTAGGAATAGACCCCATCTTGTTATCCTTAATGGCAACGATACATGCATGTCTTGATGCCGCTTCTATCAGTGGGAAAGAACATGCAAGATCGAACCCATCACAAAGCACCTCTTCCCATGGCAAGAAAAATTGATCTAGTTGGCCTAAATAAATCAAAGATTCTAAGAAGAAATAAAAGGCTATATGTAATCATGCAAATAAGAGATCAAAGAAGACCCAAATCATATTCATGGATAGAAACTGATCATGACCTCACAATTCATCGGATCCCAACAAACACACCGCAAAATTCATTACATGAAATAGATCTCCAAGAGATCATTGTATTGAGAATCATAGAGAGAGAGAGGAATCCATCTAGCCACTCCCTACGGATCCATAGATCTATGGTGGACTACTCACGCATGATCAGAGAGGCACCTATGAAGAAGATGAACCCTCCGTGATGGTTTTAGATTGGATCTCGAGGTTTTGGAACTTGTGGCGGATGGACTTGCGTTTCGTTGACTCCCCTAGGGTTTTCTGATAATCTGGGAATTTATAGGCTCGATAGTCAGTTGGGGCACGCCCAAGGTGCCCACCCTCTACCAGGCCGCGCCAGGGGCCTCTGGCACGCCCTGGAGGAGGGTGGCCACCCTGGGCCCCCTCTTCTGGTGATCTTTGGCCCATCTTGGCTCTTCCGGTCCATAAAAATTCTCAAAAAATCCCCACAGCTTTTGGGTTCCATTTGGTACTAATTTCCCACAAAGTAAAAAACAAGCAAAAACAGCAACTGGCACTTTGGCACTATGTCAATAGGTTAGTCCCAAAAAATGATATAAAGTTTCTATAAATGATTGCAGAACATCCAAGATTGATAATATAACAACATGGAACAAGCAAAAATTATAGATACGTTGGAGACGTATCAGCATCCCCAAGCTTAATTCCTACTTGTCCTCGAGTAGGTAAATGATAAAAACAGATTTTTTTGATGTGGAATGTTGCCTAACATGTTCATCATATATTCTTTTCTTTGTTGCATGGACATTTGGACTTTTAAATGGTTCAAAGCAATAGTCTAGTTTTGACATTAAAACTTTAATACTCAAGCATATCAACAAGCAACCGTGTCTTTCAAAATATCAATGCTGAAGCAAGTTATCCCTAGACCATCATACACAATAATTGATCGATTCACAATACACACTCAAATATTAGCTACACCTAATGCTCAAGTAGGATCATAGTGCCTCCTAGTTGGCGCTTTATAAGAGAAGATGGAGACTAAAATTGAAAAATAAAAATTGCATAAATTAAATAGATATGCCCTTCGCAAAGGGAAGTAGGGATTTGTAGAGGTGCCAGAGCTCAAGTGTTTAAATTGATAGAGAAAAATATTTTGGGTGGCATGCCTTTCCTATCAATGAAAACTACTAAGAGATTTCAATATCTTTCCACGCTAGATACATCGTCATAGGTGGTTCCCAAACAAAAAATAAAGTTTATGCCCTTTCCACCATACTTTCACTTTCCATGGCTAGACGAATCCACGGTTACCTTCCATACCAACACTTTAGAAGGAATTTATTATTTGACAACATAAAGTAAATTCTTTTTCTTTTTCATTTTGGGACTGGGCATCCCTATTACCGCCATACTCTCGTGCAATGACAAGTGAATAAACACTCATCTTGAGAATAACACATCTAGCATGGAAAAAATCGGTCACCCCCTATGTTTCATGAGCGGTACGAGCACACAAAAAGTATAATTTATTTTAAAATTTAGATATGGCACATACAAATTTGCTTGGAATGGCATGGAAATACCGTATATAGGTAGGTATGGTGGACTCATATGGCAAAACTAGTTTTAAGGAGTTTGGATGCACAAGTAGTATTTCTACTTAGTACAAGTGAAGGCTAGCAAGAGATTGAGAAGCATCCAACAAAGAAACGAAAAATCACATAAGAGAGAATTAAGCATAACTAGCACTGAATAATGCACCATAAGTAGGATGTAATTTCGTAGCAGAACTATTGACTTTCGTGCATAGGGAATCACAAACCTTAACACCAATATTCATACTAAGCATAATTACTCACCAACATAACTCACATATTACTATTGTCATGTCTCAAAAATATTACAAAGAATCAAGTTTAATTTGTCCAATGATCTTCATGTTTTTTTTATTATATCCCTCTTGAATATCTATCACTTTGGAACTAGTTTCATATAATGCAATTGCTTTTGACAAACTCATATGGATATAAGTGAAGAACATGAGCAAACAAGTTTCATCTCTCAAAATAATATAAGTGAAGCATGAGAGGATTTCTTCAAAATTACTACTCTCAAATTAGTTTAAGTGAAGCATGAGAGTATTTCTTCAAACATGTAAAAGCACGTCATGCTCAAAAAGATATAAGTGAAGCACTAGAGCAATTTCTTTGCTCAATAGATTTAAGTGAAGCATAAAGAGAAATTCTAGAAAACCATAGCATATTTTTTGGCTCTCTAAAATAGGGGTGTGAAGCAAGGATAAAAGAAAATAAATTAACAATACAAGACGCTTCAAGCAAAACTCATGATATGCGACGAATAAAAATATAGTTCCAAGTAATATAATGATTGTTGTTAGAAGAAAGAGGGGATGCCACTCGGGGCATCCCCAAGCTTAGTTGCGTGTTACTCTTTGGATATTACCTTGGGGTGTTGTAGCATCCTCAATCTCAGGCTCTTCTTACTCCTGATTCCTTCATCCATCATGATCTCACCCAAAACTTGAAAACTTCAATCACACAAAACTTGACAAAATTCTCATGAGATCCGTCAGTATAATAAAGCAAATCACCATTTTAGGTACTATTGCCCATTAATATTTTATTATTGCATTATAACTACTGTAGTATAACTTCACCATGACTTATACCTTCCGATACAAGCCATAGATTCATCAAAACAAGCACACAATGCAACGAAAACAGAATTTGTTTCAGACAAAATAGTCTGTAGTAATCTGTACTCTATCCATACTTGTAGAACTCTAAAAATTCTGAAAACTAGGAAAATTTAAAGAATTTGTATAGAAATACCATGTTTTAATTTCAGCTCAATATCATGCTCCAGTAAAAAAAATGAAAATTCGTGCACTCGGAACAAAGTTTCTGTTTCAGATTCATCATTGTTTCTACTCATCTTATGGATCATGCTAAAGGCATTACTTGGAACCAACACTAAATAAAACATAAAAACACAATTATAAACGAATCATAATTTTGCAAAACACTCAAAAACAGAAAGGAAAAGATAAAAATAATTTATTCACTGGGTTGGCTCCCAACAAGCGCTATCGTTTTACGCTCCTAGCTACGCATAACACGTAGATTCAAGTATTGTCATCCTTAGTTTTCACTCCATAAAAGGCCCTCATGATTGATTCATATGGTGGCTTAATTTTTTTCGAGGTAAGTGTTCCATACCCTTTCTAAGAGGAAACTAAAACTTAATATTGCCTTCTTTCATATCAATCACGACACCTATAGTGCGTAAAAACGGTCTACCAAGTATGATGGGACAAGACGGATTGCAATCAATATCAAGAAAAATAAAATCAATGGGCACATAGTTCCGATTTGCAAGAATAAGAACATCATTAATTCTTCCCAAAGACTTCTTAATAGTAGAATCAGACAAGTGCAAATTAAGAGAACATTCTTCAATATTGGTAAGACCAAGCACATCACATAAAGATTACAGAATCATGGAAACACTAGCACCCAAATCACACAAAGCAAAGCATTCATAATTTTTAATCTTGACTTTAATGGTAGGTTCCCACTCATCATGCAATTTTCTAGGAATTGAAATCTCTAATTCCAACTTTTCTTCTAAGGATTTCGTCATGGCATCAACAATATGTTTAGTAAAAGCTTTATTTTGTTCATAAGCATGGGGTGAATTTATCATAGATTGCAGCAAAGAAATACAATCAACCAAGGACAAACTCTCATAATTAAATTATTTCTAATCAAAGATAGTGGGCACATCACTAGTTATAGATTTGACCTCTCCAAACCCACTTTTTTCAAAGTTCTCATCAAGATTTTCGCCCTCCAAATCATTGGGACACCTTCTAACTAAAGTTGAATCTTCTCCAGTCCCTTTATAATCAATTTTAAAATTACTAAACAAGGAATCAATAGATCAATCACCAATCATCTTAAGATATTCATCATTGTTACGAAAGTAATCGCTAGAAAATGCTTTTCTAAAGATTCTCTTTTTGCTCTAAGCATAGTGGTTCTTTTCTTAATTTCATCCATAGAAAGATATAAAGCCTTAATTGATTCATTAATCGTAGGTGGAAAATCATGCAACTTGAGATTTTCTACATCATTGGAAATTCTATCAATGCTTCTACACATATCATCAATCTTATTCAACTTTTCTTCTATCGTAGTATTGAAAGAATTTTGATCATTGATAAATTCTTTAAAAATATTCTAAAGATCAGAGGTGTTCTTATTCTTATTATTATTATAAGAATTACCATAGGAATTACCATAATTATTAGAGGAATTTCCAGGAAAAGGCCTAGAATTAAAATTACCTCTATAAGCATTGTTATTGAAGTTGTTTAGCGAGATGAAATTTACATCTACGGAATAACTATTTTGCTCAATCAAAGTGGACAAAGGCACACTTTAAGACCAATAGTATAATTTTTATTAGCAACCAACTTCATAAGATCATCAATGTTTTCTCTCAAAGTACTAATTCTTCTACCGAATTAACCTTTTTACTAGTAGGTGCTCTTTCAGTATGCCATTGTGAATAATTTGCCATGATATTATCTAGCAATTTGGTAGCTTAACCCAAAGTAATTTCCATAAAAGTACCACCTGCGGCGGAGTCTAAAAGATTTCTAGAGACAAAATTCAATCCCGCATAAAAAATTTGTATGATCATCCAAAGATTTAAACCATGAGCAGGAAAATTTATTAGCATCAATTTCATTCTTTCCCAAGATTGTGCAACATGTTCATGATCAAGTTGCTTAAAATTCATGATTTGAGTTCTAAGGGAAATCATTTTCGTGGGCAGAAAATACTTAGTAATAAAAGCGTGCTTGCACTTATCCCAAGAATCGATACTATTGCGAGGCAAAGAAGAAACTAAATGTTTGCACGATCCTACAAGGAGAAAGGAAATAATTTCAAATTCATAATATCATTTTCCACATCTTTATTCTTTTGCATATTGTGTAATTCCACGAAGGTGTTTAGATGGGATGCGACATCCTCATTAGGAGTACCGAAAAATTGTTCTTTCATGACAAGATTCAACAAAGCGGCATTAATATCACAAAACTCCACACTAGTAGCGGGAGGAGCAATAGGAGTGCTAATAAAATCATTATTATTGGTATTGGAAAAATCACATGACTTGGTGTTCTCTTGATTCATCGTGACTACGCAAACAAGGTTGCAAGTAAACAAGAGATCTGACAAGAAAATGCAAACAAAAGAGAGAGGATGAATAAAACGGCAAATTTGTGAAGTGGGGGAGAGAAAAATGGCAAACAATGTAATTGCAAGGAGATGAGATTTGTAATTAGGAACCTGGTAGATGAGATTGCTTCCTCCCTGGCACTGGCGCGAGAAATTCCTTTGACGTGGCTTGAGACTGCGTCGGTATTTCCCCAATAGGATGGGATGATGCGGCACAATGACGGTAAGTATTTACCTCAGTTATGAAACCAAGGTATCAATCTGTAGAGGATGATCACGCACCCATGTAAACATCATCTTTAGACAAATAACAAATACTTGCAACCCGACATGAAAGAGTGGTTGTCAAGCTCTCTACGGTAATAAGATAGATTAGGTAATGATAGTTTGGCAAATAGATCTCGGAAGAACACAAAATAAAATAACTAAAGAAAAAGTGCAGCAAGGTATTTTTAAGTTTTTTTGGATTAGTAGATCTCAAAACAAAATATGCAAATACTAGATCGGAAAGCAGTATGTTGGAAAAGTAGACCCGATGGCCGTAGGTTTCACTAGTAGCTTCTCTCATGAGTATAGCACATGGTGGGTGAACAAATTACTGTTGGGCAATTGATAGAAGATCAAACAATCATGACGATATCTAGGCAATGATCATTATATAGGCATCACGTCGAAGATAAGTAGACCAAATGATTATGCATCTACTTCTATTACTCCACACATCGACCGTTATCCGGCATGCATCTAGTGTATTAAGTTCATGGGAAAACGGAGTGATGCAATAAGAACGGTGACATGATGTAGACAAGATCTATTCATGTAGGAATAGACCCCTTCTTGGTATCCTTAATGGCAATGATACATGCGTGTCTTGTTGCCCCTTCTGCCACTAGGAAAGAACACCGCGAGATTGAACCCATCATAAAGCACCTCTTCCCATGGCAAGAAAAATCGATCTAGTTGGCCTACCTAAACCAAATATCCGAAGAATAAATAGGCTATAAGTAATCATGCAAATAAGACGTCAAAGAAGACTCAAATCATATTCATGGATAGAAACTGATCATGAACTCAAAATTCATCGGATACCAACAAACACACCGTAAAAGTCATTACAACAAATAGATCTCCAAGAGATCATTGTATTGAGAATCATAGAGAGAGAGAGAGGAAGCCATATAGCTTCTGCCTAGAAGCCATAGGTCTATGGTGGAGTACTAGAATTGTGTTTCGTCGACTCCCCTAGGGTTTTCTGATTTTCTGGGAGTTTATAGGCTTGATAGTCGGTTGGGGACGCCTGAGGTGCCCACCCTCTACCAGGCCGCGCCAGGGGCCCTGGTGGAGGGTGGCTACCTTGGGCCCCCTCTTCTAGTGATCTTTGGCCCATCTTGGTTCTTCTGGTCTATAAAAATTCTCCAAAAATCCCCGCAGCGTTTGGGCTCTGTTTGGTATTGATTTTCTGTCAAGTAAAAAATAAGCAAAAGCAGCAACTAGCACTTTGGCACTATGTCAATAGGTTAGTCCCAAAAAATGATATAAAGTTGCTATAGAATGATTGTAAAACATCCAAGATTGATAATATAACAGCATGGAACAAGCAAAAATTCTATATACGTTGGAGACGTATCAGTACTAAGTATGCCAGGAATTATCATCATCAGATGTTATAAGCAAATCGAGCATTACAGTTAGCTATCAGATCAAGCAGGAGCTGCAAAAGATAAAGCTTACAGTGTGCTTCTTGCACTTTTAGAACACCCGAGCATCTTGCTCCTTGATGGTAGAGAGGTAGAACATCACGGGATCGCCACAATCGGGGCACAAAATCAATGGGACAATGACGATGCGGCCGCACAGTCGAGAGTGGATGGAGCTCGAAGATGACATGACGACGAAGACCCCGGTAGAGTCATGTCCGGCAGCGGCAGCGACAGCAAGAGTGGATGCGACAGCGGCAGAGAAGTCTGAAGGGGGGTGGATTTGGCGGTGGGAGCGGAGGCTAGCAATGGATGCGGAGGCGATAGTGGATGCGGGGACGAAAGTGGATGCGGCAGGAGTAGCGATGTCAGCAGCGACGACGGTGGAGCTTAAGGTTCACACATAGAGGAGAAGTGAGCGGAGGAGGAGAGACAAGTGAGCTGGCGCGGTCCCAACCAGATGGCGCGGTCCGGTCCGACCAGGTGGGTTGGTGGGTTTTAATACGCTTAGATTTTGCAAAAAAAAACTTTGTCTAGACGTGTATTGCAGCTCAGCGATGGCCTGGAGCTGACTTGTGAGTCAACGCCCACATGGACAAGCCAGTCAACCGCCAAATCAGCGTATACGTAGATAAAACCTTAGAATGAACCGTATGTGAACCCCCAGGACAAGTTTTGTGATCATATTTCAGGTATTTCTAACTATGTGGACTAAAGTGACCACCACGACAAGTATGAGGACTATAGTGAATTTTTCTTGTAAGGAAACTCCATGACCACATCCCTGCTCGTCCACCACCCACTCACCCCATCCACACACCTTCTTCCTCGAACCCGCGCATCCCAAACACCCGACCTTCTACGCCGTGCCACACACTGCCTGTAGCCCACCCCGTTCTCACCGCCCACCTTCTCCCTATGCCACCCCTTCCTGCGGCACCGTCGGCACCCATGAGGTACAACCCATGGCAGCTGATAACCCACAAGTTTAGGGGATCAATTGTACCCTTTCTCGATAAGTAAGAGTGTCAAACCCAATGAGGAGCTAAAGGTAGAACAAATATTCCCTCAAGTTCTATCGACCACCGATATAACTCTACGACGCTTAACGTTCGCTTTACCTAGAACAAGTATGAAACTAGAAGTACTTTGTAGGTAAGATAGGATAGGTTTACAAGATAATAAAGAACATGTAAATAAAAACTAGGGGCTGCTAAGATAAACTAACAATTAATTTAGTTTAACAAGTGTGGAAAAGTGATGGTAGGAGTTGCAGAATTGTCCCTAGGCAATCGATAACTAGACCAATCATCATTATTGCAATTTTATAGGAGGGAGAGGCACAAGCTAACATACTTCCTCTACTTGGATCATATGCACTTATGATTGGAACTCTAGCAAGCATCCGTAACTACTAAATATCATTAAGGTAAAACCCAACCATAACATTATGAGGTATCAAGTCCTCTTTACTCCCATATGCAACACCCCACCTACTCGGGTTTATGCTTCTGTCACTCAAGCAACCCACCATAGGCGAATCATGAAAACATTTTAACACCATACAACGAGGATCCCTCGCGCCTGCGCGACATGGAGAGCACCATTTGATAGCACCAATAATAAAACATGCAACTCAAACCAATCATGATCATCAATCAACCCATAAGACAACAAAAATCTACTCAGACATCATAGGATGGCAACACGTCATTGGATAATAATATGAAGCATAAATCACCATGTTCAAGTAGAGGGTACAACGGGTTGTGGAAGAGTGGAGCACTGTAGATAGGTGGGGGAAGGTGATGGAGGTGTTGGTAAAGATGACGGAGTTGTTGGAGTAGATCGCCGACACGATGATGGCCCGAGCGGCATTCCGTGCCACCGAGAGAGAGGGGGAGAGAGCATCCCTCCTTCTTATTCTTCCTTGGCCTCCCCACTAGATGGGATAAGGGTTTCCCCTCTGGTCCATGACCTCCATGGTGGTGGAGGGGCGAGAGCCCCTCCGAGATTGAATCTCTCTCTCTCTCTCTCTATTTCCTTCTGTTTCTGCGCTCCCAGATTCTGGCCTTTCACCGTTTCTTAAATATCCATAGATCTGTAACTCCGATTGGGATGAAATTTTGAGAGAATTTTTATCCGGATATTATCTTTGTTGCGACGAAAGGAGAGCTCCAACCAACCTAAGGGCTGGCCACAAGGTCCTAGGGCATGGCCAGGGGGGTAAACCGTGCCCCCTCGCTTGTGGTCACCTCGGGCATCGTCTCGCGTTGATTATTTTCCCCAAAAATCACATATATTCCAAAAAAAATCTCCGTAAGGTTTTTTCGCGTTTAGACTTCGTTTGATATGAATTTTTCGTGAAACAAAAAACATGCAACAAACAGGAACTTGCACTGGGCACTGGATCAATATGTTCATCCCAGAAATAGTATAAAAAGTTGCCAAAAGTATATGAAAGTTGTAGAATATTGGCATGAAACAATCAAAATTATAGATAGGACGGAGAGGTATCACCATCCCCAAGTTTAATTCCTGCTCGTCCTCGAGTAGGTAAATGATAAAAAGATAATTTTTGATGTGGAATGCTACCTAGCATAATTTTGATCATATAATCTAATCACGGCATGAATATTAAGACACGAGTGATTCAAAGAAGTAGTCTATCATTTGACATTAAGACAATAATACTTAAAGCATACTAATAAAGCAATTGTATCTCTTCAAAATATGATGGCAAAAGAAAGTTATCTCTACAATATCATATAGTATGGCTATGCTCTATCTTCCCCACACAAAGTATTTAAATCATGCACAACACCCATGACAAGTCAAGCAATTGTTTTTACACACCTTTTATGTTCTCAAACTTTTTCAACTCTCACGCAATACATGAGTGTGAGCCATGGATATAGCACTATAGGTGGATAGAATATGGTGGAGGTTGTGAAGAAAAAGGAGAAGATAGTCTCACATCAACTAGGCATATCAATGGGTAATGGAGATGCCCATTAATAGATATTAATGTGAGTGAGTAGGGATTACCATGCAATGGATGCACTAGAGCTATAAGTGTATGAAAGCTCAAAAAGAAACTAAGTGGGTGTGCATCCAACCTGCTTGCTCATGAAGACCTAGGGCAATTTAAGGAAGCCCATCATTGGAATATACAAGCCAAGTTATATAATGAAAAATTCCCACTAGTATATGAAAGTGACAAACTAGGAGACTCTCTATCATGAAGATCATGGTGCTATTTGAAGCACAAGTGTGGAAAAAAGGATAGTAGCATTGTCCCTTCTATATTTTCTCTCTTTATTATTATTATTATTATTATTATTATTATTATTATTTTATTTTTGGTGGGCATCTAAGGCCTTTTTTATTTTGATGTCGTTGGCCTCTTTTATTTTTTCATAAAGTTCGAAGTCTCATCCCAACTTGTGAGGGAATCATAGCTTCCATCATCCTGTCCTCACATGGGACAATGCTCTAATAATGATGGTCATCACACTTTTATTTACTTACAACTCAAGAACTACAACACAATATCTAGAACAAAATATGACTCTATATGAATGCCTCCAGCGGTGTACCGGGATATGCAATGATCTAGCATATCAAATGACATAAAAAAAATGGACAAGCCATGAAAACATCACGCTAGCTATCTTACAATCATGCAAAGCAATATGAAAAATGATGGTGCGTGTCATAATAAATGGAACGGTGGAAGCTGCATGGCAATATATCTCGGAATGGCTATGGAAATGCCATAATAGGTAGGTATGGTGGCTGTTTTGAGGAAGGATATATAGTGGGTTTAATGCACCAGCAAAAGTTGCGCGGTACTAGAGAGGCTAGCAAAAGTGGAAGGGTGAAAGTGCATATAATCCACGGACTCTCATTAGTCATAAAGAACTCACATACTTATTGCAAAAGTCTATTAGTCATCAAAGCAAAGTATTAGACGCATGCTCCCAGGGGAGAGGTTGGTAGGAGTTAACCATCATGCGCTCCCGACCCTCACACAAAGGTTGACAATCAATAAACAAATCATGCTTCGACTTCCTTACAAAACGGTTCACCATATGTCCATGCTACGGGAATCACAAACCTTTACACAAGTATTTCTACCAATCCACAATTACTCACTAGCATGACTCTAATGTCACCATCTTTATATCGCAAAACTATTACAAGGAATCAAACACATCATATTCAGTGATCTACAAGTTTTATGTAGGATTTATGACTAACCATGTGAATGACCAACTCCTGTTAACTCTCTAAATAGATATAAGTGAAGCATGAGAGTTTAATTCTTTATACAAAAGATATGCCCGCGCTCTAACAAATATAAGTGAAGCAAAAGAGCATTCTACAAATGGCAGTTTTCTATGTGTGATAAACAGGCAATCCAAACTTCAAATGATATAAGTGAAGCACATGAAGCATTCTATAAAGCCATACTCAAAAGATATAAGTGAGGTGCAAAGAGCCTTCTATAAATCAACCAAGTATTTTCTCATACCAGAATGGTGCATTATCAAAAGAAAAATAAAAAGCACACGACGCTCCAAGATTTACGCATATCATGTGACAAATAAAAATATAGCTCCAAGTAAAATTACCGATGGTTGTTAGAAGAATGAGGGGATGTCTTCGGGGGCATGCCCAAGCTTAGTTTCTTGGGAGCCCTTGATTATTACCTTGGGGTTCATCGGGCATCCCCAAGATTAGTCTATTTCCACTCCTTATTCCTTCATCCATCGTGATGTCATCCAAAACTCGAAAACTTCAATCACACAAAACGTAACAAAACCCTTGTGAGATCCATTAGTATAATAAAGCAAATTACCACTTTAAGTACCGTTGCAAACCAATTCATATTTTTTTGGCATTGTATCTAATGTAATATAACTTTTCCATGGCTTATACCATAGATACAATCGATAGTTTCATCAAAACTTAGCAAAACAATGCATCAAAAATAGAATATTTCTTAAACATGACAATTTATGGTAATCTGAACATTCACCATACTTCTGTAACTCTAAAAATTCTGAACAATTAGGAAGTGTTCATGAATTTGTATAACAGTATTGTGTAAAAATTTCAGAATTTTTGCACACTCCAGTAAAATATAGAAATTGAAACCTGCAGCAAAAGTTTCTGTTTTTACACAACACATATCAAACAAGCAATTTAAACATCCTAAAGGTAATTCTTGGCACATTATTTTTATAATACAATGGATTTGTACAAGGGATAATTATTTTTGTTGAAAAGTTTCTATAATTAAGATTCACAAAGTTTCCATGGGCATGAACAAAGTTCAAGGCTAGCCCCCACTTCAACGTTGCTCGTCTTTCTCACTTTCACTTTTCTTTTTGAAAAAGTTTTAGGTTCCCCTCGTTATTTTATTTTTAAACTATATAAAAGAACACAACAGAATAAAGCGACTCTCTAAAACTTCCGGGTTGTCTCCCTTCTTTCTTTAAAGCCATTAAGCTAGGCATAAAGTGCTCAAGTAATGGATCCACCCGGATCCCAAGGTATATCAAAGCCAATTTTAATTAACAATGATTTGTAATTTTAGTAGTGAGCACAAAGTAACATATATCATTCAACAATGAAGTCTAACTCTCTTCCTATGCATTGGCATGTCATACAAGAACAATTCATTCACACCAAGTAAAGGCCAATGCATAGTATAAACAGCTTCTTGCAATTTTATCGTATTGGAAACATACAGAGGCGGAGATGTAGTTCCTATCTCATAATAATTTCAAGTAGGAGCAGAAAGCACATGCATATTATACTTATTAAAATTATCATGTGCAATAGTAGAAGGACACCCATCTATATAATCCTTAATAAGTGCAAACTTCTCCGATATAGTGTAGTTGGGAGAATTCAAAAAGATAATAGGACTATCATGTGTGGGTGCAATAGCAACAATTTCACGTTTAACATAAGGAACTATAGCAAGTTTGTATCCATAAGCATCATTTATATTGGCATCATGGCCACAAGCATAGCAAGCATCAAGTTCATCAAAAAGGGATATTACAAACGAATCCAAGGGATCATAGCAATTATCATAGCATTCATCCTTCAGTAAGAACGAAGGGAAATTAAACAATGTATGAGTTGAAGAGTTACTCTCATTAGAAGGTGGGCACGGGTAGCTAGTCCGCTCTTCCTCCTTTTGTTCTTCTCTCTCCTCCTCATCTTTTTCATCCAATGAGCTCACAGTGTCATCAATTTCTTCTTCCATAGATTCCTGCAAAATATTAGTCTCTTCTTGGATAGCGGAGACTTTCTCAATAAATTGATTAATATGGGCATTATATTCATAATTGGCATAAAAATAACGAAGCATAGCCAAATTTTGGGATCGGTAAACAACATCATCATAATCTTCATACTTTTCAAACAAAGCTGCAATTTCATAAGCACCCTTAAAAGCAACAAACTCTTCTATTTGTTCCACATCATAGTAATCATATATACTATTAGCATAAGAATCCAAGGTTTCATTCTCATTAAATTTACATGAAAAGGGAAGGTGTTTAGCCTTCATCCTAGAGCAACAAGTAATATCATATCTGAAGCATAGATTCCAAGCATACCATTTCAACATATGAATTTGATCCCATAACAGTTTCCCTTTTTTAGTCAAGCGATAATCCCTAAATTATTCACGTTGATCCAACGTGTATCCCATTATATAATTTAATGGGGTTTTCTCGGGATTATTAAAGTATTGCATAATATCTTCCACATAACGAGCATCGAGGGTCTTAGGA
Source organism: Hordeum marinum (assembly GCA_022496015.1). Lineage (NCBI taxonomy): Eukaryota > Viridiplantae > Streptophyta > Magnoliopsida > Poales > Poaceae > Hordeum > Hordeum marinum. Next base: position 146,026,781 of record CM039678.1, read on the forward strand.
GGTTCCCCATCTCCATGGGTAGCAAATACACCTATTTTTTTTGGTATTTCATGTTCCATATCCATAACTAAAGATAGAGAACAAGTTAGAACAACAAATAAAATCTACTTAGTGATAAAGCAAACAAGCACACACGAGAATATTCACCCCACGCTATTGCTCCCCGGCAACGGCGCCAAAAAAATGTTTTGATAACCCACAAGTGTAGGGGATCAATTGTAGACTTTCTCGATAAGTAACAGTGTTGAACCCAATGAGGAGTTAAAGGTAGAATAAATACTTCCTCAAGTTCTATCGACCACCTATACAACTCTACGCACACTTAACGTTCGCTTTACCTAGAACATGTATGAAACTACAAGTACTTTGTAGGTAAGATAGGACAGGTTTGCAAGATAATGAAGAGCACGTAAATAAAAAGTAGGGGCTGCTAAGATAAAGTAACAATTAAGTCAATTTAACGAGTGTGGAAAAGTGGTGGTAGGAGTTGCGGAATTGTCCCTAGGCAATTGATAACTAGACCGGTCATCATTATTGCAATTTTATATGAGGGAGAGGCATAAGCTAACATACTTTCTCTACTTGGATCATATGCACTTATGATTGGAACTAGAGCAAGAATCCACAACTACTAAAGATCATTAAGGTAAAACCCAACCATAGCATTATAAGGTATCAAGTCCTCTTTACTCCCATATGGAACACCCCACCTACTCGGGTTTATGCTTCTGTCACTCAAGCAACCCACCATAGGAGAATCATGAACACATTGCAACACCCTACAACGAGTATCCCTCATGCTTGCGCAACACGGAGAGCATCATAGGATAGCACCAATAATAAAACATGCAACTCAGACCAATCATGATCATAAATCAACCCATAGGACAACAAAAATCTACTCAGACATCATAGGATGGCAACACATCATTGGATAATAATATGAAGCATAAAGCACCATGTTCAAGTAGAGGGTACATTAGGTTGCAGGGGAGTGGACCGCTGTAGATAGATGGGGGAAGGTCATGGAGGTGTTGGTGAAGATGACGGAGTTGTTGGAATAGATCGCCGACACGATGATGGCCCCGACGGCGTTCCGGTGCCACTGGGAGAGAGGGGGAGAGCCTCCCTCCTTCTTCTTCTTCCTCGCCCTCCCCTCCTAGATGGGAGAAGGGTTTCCCCTCTCGTCCATGGCCTCCATGGTGGCAGAGGGGCGAGAGCCCCTCTGAGATTGGATCTCTCTCTCTCTCTCTCTCTCTGTTTTTGTGCTCCCAGATTCTGGCCTTTCACCGTTTCTTAAATATCCGGAGATCCATAACTCCGATTGGGCTGAAATTTTGAGGGAATTTTCATCTAGATATTAGTTTTCTTGTGGAGAAAGGAGAGCTCCAACCGACCTAAGGGCTGGCCACAAGGGCCCAGGGCGCAGCCAGGGGGTAGGCTGCGCCCCTGGCTTGTGGTCACCTCGGGCATCGTCTCGCGTTGATTATTTTTCTTCCAAATCACATATATTCCAAAAAAATATCTGTAAATTTTTATCGCGTTTGGACTTCGTTTGATATGGGTTTTCTGTGAAACAAAAAACATGCAACAAACAGGAACTAGCACTGGGCACTGGGTCAATATGTTAGTCCAAAAAATGGTACAAAAAGTTGCCAAAAGTATATGAAAGTTGTAGAATATTGGCATGAAACAATAAAAAATTATAGATATGATGGAGACATATCAGCAGCCACGACCCGCCCCCTACCCCAGGCGTGACCACGCCTCGGCACCCCAATCCGATGTCGCTCCGCGTGCCACCATGGAGAGACGACCCTAGATCCGCTGAACATCTTCCTCGCTAGAGCCCCTTCTCCACAAGTGGCTAGAAGAGCTACTCCACCATGCCCACTCCGGCGAGCCCCGCCGCTGACATCTTCCCCTCCAACCTTCTCCCCAAGCGCCCTCCCATCCTCCCTAGCAACGCCACCTCCAGCCTCTGCTCGCCAGGAACTAGAAGCACCAGCACCACTCCACTGGATGGCCGTCGGCTCACTTACCTCTGCCATTGAGGTCGGATCCCACACTGGGAGGGGCCGGTGTCCGCACCTATACCCAGGCCATATCTCGCGTGTTTGCCTCGTGGAACGCGTCTTAGGTGTGAGGCTATCGCCGCTGTGTGGCGACTCGAAGGGGTTGACCTGGAACGCGAGATGAATTTAGCCAAGGTTGGCCCCTCCATTTGAGGTAAAAGCCTGCATCCTGCTTTGTGTCTATATTGATGATGATCTCGATTACAAGGGTGTGAATCGCTAACCTAGCTTTCGAGGGTTTGTAACTTAAGTCTGTTAGCCTTAGAGGCTCGCCTTTATATACAGTTCAAGACCCTGGGCTTACAAGAGTCCAAGTCGTGCTGTGACTCATGACCTGCTATGTCTCTAACTCGCCTTGCCCCTTAAGCAAGGAAACTCCTGGCGTTTTTTATCTCTTGGACTTTGAGTCGTCATCTTCATGGGTCGGGCCGCCATCCGGCTTACTTGGTAAGTCGCCTTGTCTGCCTTGTTTCTAACGGCACTACCCATCTTGAATATGTCCCATAAGTCACCACTTTGTTTGACCCGGCCCAATAAGGCAGGTTATTCAATGGGGTTATATCCCCGACACTCTACATTTTACATTTTGTGAGAAATCACTTTAGAGTCCATAGGAAAGCCAAATACTATTACAAGGAGATGAGGTAAATATGATGATCTGGTTGCTCAAGTGCTGAGAGATTAGCCACCAACAATAATCTTTCATTCTCCCACAAATATTCTGTCCAAAACCAAAAGGTACAAAAATCAGTGCCACCAACATTTCTTACTCGACCCTACCTAGTTTTGCCTTAGATGGAACCTATGCCAAACCCTAGCTTCTCGGTGACACCAACTTCCATTTTTGGTGCAACCAGTTCAGTGACCAACTTTCAGGTTAGCCATTTTCAAGAATCGGAATTTCTAGTTTTGGAAATTGGTCTCACCGAGATTTGGAAACTGCCTAAGTCACCCATATCAGTACCATTGAGAATTATATATCGGTCTCACCAACGCCAAAAGTTTCCACATTTTGCACTAGTCGGTGCAATCGAGTTTTGAATTGGTTTCACCGAGTTGGGCAATAATGTTGTAACGGTTGGATTTTTGGAGATGCCTATATATACCCCTCCACCACCTCTCACTCGCAGAGAAAGCACTCAGAACAAACCTACACTTGCCCCATCCAGTTTTTTGAAAGAGAGCCACCTACTCATGCATTGATATCAATAAATTTCATTCCAACCATATGAATCTTGATTTCTAGCCTCCCCGAGTTGCTTTCCACTCTATCAACCTCTTCCACCAAGCCAAATATGTGAGAGAGTGATTGAGTGATTGAGGAGACTATCTTTTGAAGCACAAGAGCAACGAGTTCATCATACTACCACATCTGTTACCTTTTGGAGAGTGGTGTCTCCTAGATTGGTTAGGTGTCGCTTGGGAGCCTCCATCTTCGTGTGTGGAGTCGAACCAAGAAGTTTGTTCGGGCAAGGAGATCGCCTACTTCGTGAAGATCTACGTACCCATAGTGAGGCTAGTCCTTCGTGGACAGAAGCCCTGACAGAATAGCTGAGGTTGCTACTTCGTGGACCCTTTTGGGTGGAGCCCTCCATGGACTCTTGCGACTTCTACCCTTCATGGGTTGAAGTCTCCATCAACGTGGACGTATGATAGCACCACCTATCGGAACCATGGGAAAAATCTTTGTGTCTCCAATTGCGTTTGATCCTCCTATCCCTACCCTATAGTTTCATGTGTTTGTCTTTACTTTCCATTGCTATACTCTTAGACATGCATGTGTAGGGTATGCTTGACTTGCTACAACCGCTAAAACTTGCCAACATCTAAAATTGTGAAAAGGATATAATTTTAATTTGGTCAAGTAGTCTAATCACACCCCCCCTCTAGACATACTTCGGATCCTACAACAGGGAGATTGCCGGTAGCTGGAATTCTAGACCAGAAAAGGCTACGAAAGAAATGGATATTCTCTAGAACTCTAAATGAGGAAAAAATTATGAAGAATTGTTTTGGAAAATATAAAAATTATTGGGGCAAGAAGTACTAGAAGGGGACCCACGAGGAGGCCACAAGCCTAGGGGTGCGCCCCCTGAGCTCATGTGCCCCTTGGCATGCCTTCGGTGCCCATCTTCTCCTATATGAAGCCATTTAGCCTAGAAAAAAAATCAAGATAAGAATTTCGGGAAGAAGCGCCACCGTTTTGAGGTGGAACCTGGACAGGAGCACTTTTGCTCTATGGCGGAGCAATTCAGACGGGGAAACTTACCTCTGAGAGGGGGAATTGAAGCCATCGTCATCACCAACACTTCCACCATAGTGGGTGGACCAATCTTCATGAACATCTCACCAACTCTATCTCATCTCAAACCCTAGTTCATCTTATGTATTCAATCTTTGTCGTAAAACCTTAGATTGATACATGTGGGTTGCTACTAGTGTTGATTGCATCTCGTAGTTGATGCTAGTTTGTTTAATTGGTGGAATATTATATGTTTAGATCCTTAAGCATATTCACTACACCTCTAATCTTGAACATGATGATGATTTGTGAGTAGTTACTTTCATTCTTGAGGACATGGGAGAAGTTGTCTTGTTATAAGTAATCATGTGCAATTGATATTAGTTCGATATTTTGATGACGTGTATGTTTCTCTTCCTTAGTGGTGTCATGTGAACATCGACTACATGACACTTTGCCATATCTGGACCTAAGGGAAAGCATTGCGGATTAATAAGTAGATGATAGGTTGTGAGAGTGAGAGAAGGTTAAACCCTAGTTTATGCTTGTTCTGTAAGGGACTGATTTGGATCCATACGTTTCATGATATGATTAGATTTATCTTAATTTTTCTTTCATAGTTGCCGATGCTTGCGGGAGGGGGTAATCATAAGAGGGTTGTTTGTTCAAGGAAGAACAACACCCTAGCACCTGTCTACCGACACATCAAATTATCAAAGTACGGAACGTGAATCAACTAAATATGACGAAACGTGACTAGAAAAAAAATCCCATGTGTCCTCGAGAGCGCTTTGCTTCCTATAAGAGAACATTTAGGCTTGTACTTTTCTATAAAAAAGGATTGGGCCACCTTGCTGCACCTTTGTTACTATTGTTACTTTTTACGAATTACCTTGCTGAAAACCATTATTCATTACTATACTTGTGGGTCATCACTTAGCATCCCCTTATCTAGTACACCACCACCGTTCTCCATTAATACAAAGATTTGCAATTTTCTCTCTTTATTTCCCTTTTCCTTTTTTTGTTTCCCACTTTCACTATATATTTGCTTTTAGTCTTGTAACTGGCAACACAAGGGAACTGACAGCCGCCTTGCCCTGTTGGGTGCAAGTATTTGTTTTGTGTTTATGTCCAAGTGATGTTTACATTGTTAGTTTGGTAACTCATACTGGTTTTATAAAGCTTGGTTGTTAACTTAGGGAAATAGTTTTTACTGTTGTGCTACATCATATTTCCTCTTCGGGGAATCCAACAACTCCTACTAACTTATGGTACACAATTGTAGATGCCACAAGTAGTATTGTGGTTTCTACAAATAATTGCAAACCCGATGCCAAATGGTGTGGCACCCTTCTAGCTCATATGTTTTTTTAGGTCTGTGTGTTGGTCATTTGGCCGGATATACAACATGTGTTGACTTTGACCGATTATGCTCTACGTGTTGGTCATTTGGCTGATATGCTCTATGTGTTGGTCATTTGGTCGGATATGCAACATGTGTTGAACTTAGTTCGATATGCAACTTGTCACTCATGTCTTTTTTTCCTAGGTGGACATCTATGCATGCACATTGTTCTTTAGGACAGAGAATAAACACTCCCTCTTCATATATTGTTGGTTGACGATTGAATGTGCACCCCAAGTGGCTAAACATCGTTACCATTTCCGTCAAAATGAGGTCTTGCTTCGACCAAAAGTATGGCTAGGAACCCTCAAAAGAAGTGAGAGGATGAGAAGGAGAGAGAGAAGGAGAAGCGAGAAGGGACGACAATGAAGATGACAGAGAGGTTCGAGGAAATCATGATGAGGAAGACAGAGGCATGCGTCAAGTGCAATGATGTGGAGGAGGAAAAGAAAGCCAAGAGGTTTGACAAGTTCATGGTGGCGTGCGACAAGAAGATCAAGCTTCAAGAGAAGGTTGATGGCAAGACGTTGACCATGAAGATGTCAGACTTGGATCCCGACGCGGCGAAGATTGTGCAACATATCCTGCTAGCATGTTGAAGCACTAAGATGAAGCTTCGGAAGAGCCGACCGAAGAGTGAATACTTTGGCACAGGCAATCGGACTGGAAAGCAAAAAATCAACAACTTTTGCGCGGACGGCCAGGCTGTCAACTTTTGGGATTGGTTGGATGTAAAAAATTGTTGAACATCCGGTGCTTCCGGATTGTTATTGCATATATTTTTATTTTTATACAGATATACTAAATTGCTATTGATCAACACATTAATGTCAAAGGGAGGAGGCTGGATGCGGGGCAGGCATTTGTCGCACTGATTGGGTGGCCGGCTCCATTACCGTTGTCCGTGAATGTGCCTTCAAATGTTTGGTGTGTTCAATTTGATGGATCGTGTTAGAGTTTTCCTATAATTTATAGACATACATGTATAGTACATGTGTGCATAAATTTACACTCGCTCAACGTCCGAAAATTACCCATATAAAAAAGAGAAATCGACAAAAAAACGCATATAAACAGGAAAAAAAACAGGTAATGGATAATGAGCTTCAGGCCCAATAGTAAAATTGACTGGTCCAAAAAGGGGCAAGTCAAAAATTCGGCCCAAGAAGACTTGAAACAAGACAAGAAAAGAAAACAACACAAATTTTGACAGAAAAATCAACAATCGGAATGTACTTATCTAAATTTAAAAATCAGTCAACTTATATGTAGCTGAAGTGGTGAAGGATTATACTGCCCAGATTAATATGGGAGCGTCTTGAAATTAGGCTTCCACGTAAAACACGGTAAGGCTATTCATAGCTTACGTGCTGAAAGGCTTAGACACGAAAGAAGTTTTAAATGAAGATAATTATACAACTTACAATCACGGAGCACACAGTGGAGAACAACAATTTACTTACGGGGGAAATAGAAGTATCATCGTCGGAGACCACTGATCCCTGACAACCACTGTTATATCTGTCGAGCGCCTCTTTTCTCTTTTGGAGTTCTAGCCGTCGTGTCCTCGCTGCTTCCTTGATCGACATGTGGTGTAAGTGACTTCGGACTGTGATCCTGCTAGTCTTAAGATTTGGCACCAAATAGAACAATCCAGACTCCAAGCGACATTCTTTGTATTTCTTGATTGTCCGGTTGATTATCGCCAGCGATTCCTTTATGTTGTCTCGATGTTCCTTGTAATATGCCCAACGGAGCATGCCAAGTTTCTTAAGCTCAAGGAAGTAGATCGTCATCAGCGCCATCTCCTCTCTAAGAGCTACTTCACGGCCCAACACTGTCGTTCGGAGCGTAGCATCGTCATCATGACTTTCATCGCACATCCTTGTACCACACTCGTCGCGAAGACATAGGCGAAGCTTTCTTCTACCAATCTTAAATCTCAACTTGTTGCCTGGTTCTTCACGTCTATAATTGTTTAATAGCAGAAAAAGAGGAACAGGGTTGTCCGCAGGTCAAAAACTTTACGATAGATTGAAGTCACATATGATGTATAGAAAGTCAAGCTATGGATGGGATCGATTATGTACCTGCCACCGCTGGGGATCTTGTCCATGGGATTGATTTGTAGATGATTTTGCAGTCGGCGGAGGTGCGATCTTTTTCTGCAGGGAGGAGGTGCGATCAAATGGTATATATTACATGTAGATTGGCAGTGCAATTGTAACCGGAAACATGTGTACGCACGCACGAAAGTCCTGTATACTTATCGTACCCGGACAAGAAGTATATCTCATCACGTTCTTGCCGGGCCGGAGGAGTTGCCGTGAGATCAACCAAAGATCGTTTAGACGCTATATGATCGATGGGCTTGGCCGCCGTGGAGGCAGCTGTCACCACCAATGTTGTTTACTGGCTGGACCTTGTGAGGTTCGAGCCAGAGCTCGGCGGGTTTGTGGACCGCGGTCTGGTCATCCCGGCCGACGGTATGTACAACCCCAATAGAACAAAGTCCGTTTTAGAGCATGCCCCTATTTAAGATCATAAAACCGGTTCAAAGTTTGATTTTTATTTAAAAATATATTATACAAAACTAAGAAAAAAAGCTACATCGACTATGTCGTCGTCCGTCGCTGTCGTCTCGTCGTTCGCCGCCGCATTCTACATGCCGAGGAGCTTGTAGAAATTGGTGTAGTCGTCGTCGTCGCTCTCGCTTCCATCGCCGTCCTGCACATCGCGACCGCCGTCCCTATTGCAGCCCTGCCCTGCGTCGCCGAAACGATGCAGGTCGGGGTTGGAGGCCCTGGTGTCTCGTCGTCGCTGACATCGTCGAGGATGATCAGTCCGGCGAGCTCCTCGTCGCGGCAGGCACGGTGGCGAGCCTCGATCTCCTCGAGGGTCCGACGCTGTCGCTCCATCTCCTCGCGAACATAGTCATCGTGCGCCCACTTCATGGCCGTCTCGTCGACGCCGGCCATGTCGAGGTGCTCCTGCTTCACCGCCGTCGTGTCAGGCTCTATCTTCGGCCTGACAAGGCGAAGGTGGCCGTGGGGAGGTGAGGGCTAGCGGCGGCGGCCCTCGTTGATGGTGATGCCCCCACCGCTGTGACCACTGCGTCGGAGTGGGGTCGAGCCAGACTCAACCTTCACGGCGACGGGCGGCGTGCGCGTTGCGCCGGAGGAGTGGGAGGAGTGGGACAACGACGAGGACGGCGTCTCCATGCGCCGTGGCATCCACGACGAGCCGCACCAGCGGAGATGGAGGTCGGCTGGATAGCGCTCCGCCATCGGGGGGAAAGGAAGGGGAGAGGAGATCGCCACGGGAAGAGAGAAGAGGGCGTCGGCGGCGGGGGTTTGGGGAAGGCGAAGGTGTGGCGGGGCACCGGCGAGGAGTCGGCTTTTATAGGGCCGATGGGTGCGTGGGGAGGCGCGGTGTGGACGTGCGTCGCCCTGTACTGACGCCGCCGCTCGTGAACGCCGCCTCGTGAACCCGCCGCATCAATGGAAGGCTGTCCGGCGGCAGCGCGGCAGCCTTGCATTGATTCCTCACGGGAACCAAGGCAATGAGGACGACCACGCCGCGCGGTCGCTGACTCAGCGGGCCCATCCCTTTTCGTGCCAAAAACGTTTCGCCCGGCGCGCCCAGGCACCCCCCAACGCGCCAGGTTCGGGCTGGGTACGCCGACGCAAAATTCGGCCTGAACCGGCGAAAAATGGGCTCCTAGGGCGCGACTGGGCCGATTTTCGCCCACCGACGATACAAAATGCCCTGGGGGGGGGGGGGGCTCCTGGGCGGGCGGCTTGAGATGCTCTTAAACCCCAACCTTCTAATCTTGAAAGTTTGTACCATCAACTCTCTAATCCCAAACATTCTCGTCTTCATCGTCGTCCAATGAGAGGATTAGGTGACGTGGCAGCATGGTAGGCCGGGTTTGGTACTTAATTGCTCCATTGGATTACCCCTATCCCAACTCTCCGTTTTTGTTAGAAGCACCTCTGGCTAGGTGGGAACGGAGCTTGGGTTTCTGATCTCTGATTGGCGGTTGGCTATGTTAGTGTCGTCGCCGCTGCAAACCACCATGTCTTTACTCTCCGCTGATTCATCATCTTCTCGCGGCTGTGGGCTTCGAAGGAGAGGCGGGGAAGGAAGGTCTTATGTGCCCTATCGGGAGGAAGTGATGGATTATGAGCTGGCGGTTAATTGCACTCATTGCGGCAGGAAGGGGTTGCGGTGGATATTCTGGAGTCCGACAAACCCTGGCAGGAGATATCCTTTGCAAAATGAGTTAGATGAGCAAGCTTTGCCTTGTTGTAATTAAAATGCTCTTTGTTTGCAGGTTTAGCAATTGCCCAAAATCTCTTTTGATACTCATGCTCCATGTACTTCCTTCAATTGGCATATATATGTCTGGCACACATCTTGTGCTTTGGCTTGGAAAAATAGTCCCTCGTCTCAAGCCTTGAAAAGCAAGTAAATATTGCAATAACGAAAAGCAAGTAAATATTGCATTGAAGAAAAGCAAGTAAGTTTTGCATTAAAGAAGGGTCCTGATATTGTCCACACGTGCGGACGTTAAGGGGTCTTGCCACACGTTTCGTGTGGTATCTAAGAAAATCAGCCCACACGCCTACGTGTGGGCAAACCAGGTAATTCCCATACGTTCGGCTTTCTGCCTCGCGGTCCCGCCCACACGCCTACGTGTGGGCAAAATAGGTAACGCCCAAACGCCTACGCGTGGGCAAAATAGGTAACGCCCACACGCCCGCACGTCCAGCCTCCTACCTCGCGGTCCCATATGCCCGCGTGACAGTCACCAGATGCCCTCACCCCAAACTTGTCCGGGCCCCCTTCCATGTGTTGTATAACTGCAATTGTCATGGTTGCTGAACTGCAGTTGCCATGTCTAGACAACTACAGTTGCCATGGTTGCTCAACTACAGTCGCCATGTGTGAAAAACTACAGTTGCCATTTCAGGTCAAGTGCAATTGTCATTTATGGACAAACTGCAGTTGTTGCCATGTATGGCCAACTGCAGCTACCATGACTTATCACTTGCAGTTGCCATGCCTTGTCTACTATAGTTGTCATGATTTGAAAACTTTAGGAGTTGCGACCTACTAACACTAGGCAGTTGTCATGTAACACTGGAAAGATAAGGCAAAATAATATCTTAGAGTTGCCATATGCTTCTAAGCACACTAGGCAGTTGCCACAGAAACACTACAAAAAGACATGGCAAAATAGCATATTCAGGTAAAAGAGAGTTGCCATCTGCTTACAAGCACACTAAGCAATTTCCATGTATCACTTCAAAAAACATGGCAACTGACAATTTGGGGTGTGGGAGAGGAGACGGGTGGCCATCATGTGGGCGTGTGGGCGTGACACAGGCGTGTGGGCAAACTGATAAACACCCACACACCAGCCATGAAACAGGCATGTGGACAAACTGACAAACGCCCACACACACCAGCCCATCTGCATGCATGAAACAGACGTGTGGGCAACCGGATGAAATGCCCACACACGAGCCCAGTCCTACGTGGCATAGAAAATCTGAGAAAAGTTGTCAAGATTCGTGCAACCAGAAATGGACGCCGATCCATGCGTGTGGGCGAGATGCAAAACGCCCACACGTGTGGACGTTATCTTTGTCGTTAAAGAAAGGAAACGCTTGGTGTCTACCGACGGATTGCACGTAGGGCGTCCGCCTCCTCCTCCTTGCGACACGTGCCTTGAATGGATTTTTCTACCACTATTTCTAATGGATCCGTGTCACGCGTGTGCGCATGGCAGAGAATGTTTTTTGCAATATCATCCGTGTTGCAAAATTTCTTTCGTAACAACTCTCATGTTGCAAAAGAAAAGTGAAGACGATTTTGTTTTGCAACACCACCAACGAAAGTTGCCCATGTCCGACCGCGCTGCTGCACGCCGACAAGTTTCTACAACAATGACGGAGTTGTAGAATTGCGACGACAATGACGGCAGTGCTACTACGACGTCACCTTTCATTGCAAAAAAATATTCAAGAACATCCATGTTGAAGAAGTCCTTTTCGTAACTTTATCTGTGTTGCGAAAAGGTGAAGAAGAAGAAAATAATCTGCAATATAATCTTTGTTATAATTGTTTTTGCAACACGAGCTTTATCGCAAAAGGCTTTGAAACACTACATTTGTTGCAAAGGATTGTGCCAAATCTACGCTGCTGAAGCGATGGATCTTTCAAAAAGATCCGTCGGTCGACGCGTAGCACAACCCTTAAAGATAAGCAAGTACCTTATGCTGATTAGAAATAAAGACCCAACCTGTTGCCTGGTCCTTAATACCCAAGTCATTGATTAATAGAGCAATAAACCACTTCCAGCTATCAATGCTCTCTTTCTCCACTACATCCTAAGCTATTGGGTACATCTGATTATTAGCATCCCTTGCAATTGCAGCCAACAATTCACCTTGACAAGCTCCCTTGAAAAAGCAACAATCTAGTCCAACTACTCTACTGCACCCTGCTTTAAAACCTTTATTCATAGCATCAAAACAAAACATAGTATTTTTGAAATATGTTCTTTTCCTGCTCTGTTGGATCTAAATTGATGGCCATTGTAGTGCCAGGGTTGCTCCTAAGCAGTTCTAGTCAGTAATCAAACACTTTGAGTACTCACTTTTTCTTCTACACATGAGTTTATCAAGTACCATTTTCATTGTTGCCTTGCATTTTGAAACTGACACATCAACAAACATATCTTTCAGTATTGTGGCTTTAATGTTGTTAATTTTCCACATTGGATTTGCTAGGATAATGTGTTCATATGTATTTGCAATCACCTTAGCAGTAACAAGCTTGTTCTACCTGTTATGTGCACACCAGTTATCATCTTCATAGGTAATTATTTGAAACCTAGAACATCTACTTGTCTTCGCACCATACAACATCCACGGGCAACAAGGCCACACAAATTTTGCTCTCACTCTGTGCTCCTTGGATTTTACAAATGATATGCTCCTCTTAGTACCAAGCTCATACCTCTTCACTCCTTTCACTAATCGGTTCTAGCTTTTGAAAAGCATTCCCAAGCTAAAATGTGGAATTTGTATGTCTGGGTTGAACCTAACATACTAGTTCTTTCTCCTAACCGTCTGCCCATCGTCATCTCCATCATAACTGTAGTCCTCATCAGATGACTCAAAACTCCAAGTCTTGTACATCTTTTTTCACATTAGCAACAAGCTTTATAGGAACTGGTCCTGTTGACTCCTTTGAAAACCAAATTTCTGAAGCTTTCGTCTTCTTTTGAATTTTCTCGCATGTTTCCTCAACTCTAATACCTCTGATTCATGTCCATTGTCATCAGTACATGTGCCATAAAATCTGGATTATATGAATCTTCAGTGTCTGAACCATTTTCTGAAGCTTCTGGAATTGGAGCTACAATGTGGCTAGCTGCAAATGGCTGAGAAGGATTGATTATTTGATAACCTTGGGACAAATCATTAATTCTGCAATTGTTCTTTACAAGGTTGCTTATTACTTGAGTAACCACACCTCCCTCATTAGGAACTAAGATGTGTTCCATAATGTTTGACTCTGGTACTGCATCAACTTGCTGAACATTGCTTTGCAGAACATTTTCTTCCTTTCCAGTGATCACTGCATCTGGTTCCTCCTCACTGCCATTGTTCACTGGGTCATGTAGGTCATCTGCTTCAAAATCACAAACACTATCTTCTTCCTCCGCTTCATCTTGCTCTCCATTGTACTCCAAAAAAATGTCAGCAACACCTACATGTGTAATATGCTCTCACATCCTCATGCAACCTCGTCAGTATATAGAAACACTAACCCATTTGACAACTCTCTCCCAGACATAAGGAAATACAACTTTATGCTTCCTTTGCGAGTTAAATGATCTCCTAGAAATCCTTTCATCTCAGGCAGGGAGAACTTGTCCCTCTCTATCTCTGACATTGCAGTGTCACCCCCAACATAATCAAGAGATGGGCCAATGCGGACGAACTCCCCCCCTCATAACGTAACCTGGAATTCAACACTTATGTTGGATCCATGATTACAAAGAGAACCTGCAATGCAAGCCATGTATAAGTTACTATTGTTTATTCAGTAACAAAATCAATTTATAAAGCTACACAATTTTCATTAATCACAATTACAAAATGTACAAATTACAGTCCATAATGAAACTACATAATAGATTAAACCTACAGTGCATCTCATCTATCACAGTTACCTACAAATTCTTCAGTAATCACACTTACAAAATCATTTAAAATGTGTACAAAGTGGAAACATTCAATGCTCACAGTTACATCATCGATTTAAATGGCTACAAAATCGATTAAACCGCAACACATATCTTCTATCACTCAATGCTCACTACATTGCGCCCTCAAAAAATCAACTAAAAAGGCTACAAATTTGCCCCAAAACAATACCTATCACCCCCTGTAAAACCCTAAACCGAACTACACTAGGGTAGACAAAAAACAAAGAGATCAATTACGGCGGAAGAGGATTACACTCTCTTCCTTTGCCGTCGGCGTGGTTGTCAGAACTCGCCGCTGCGATCCACTAACCGTCCCCATTGCCGCTGCAGAGGGAGGTGATGCATCGAGAGAGAAGGGGAAGGGGAAAAGTGAGTGAGGAGGGGAGCGAGCTAGTCTGGCTCAACCATTTACACTGTCTAGCGACCAAGCAGGCCACACCACGCAACACTAACTCAGCAATCCCAGCCTTTCCCCATTTGGATATATCAATAAGGACAAAAATGACTCGGATTGAAGAGTTGAAGGTACAGACTTCCGGGATTAGGAGGTTGGGGTTTAAAACAGATGACGCCTACGAGTTCAAGGTCTAAATTTACTCACCCTAATATAACCACTCCGTCCCTTCCAACACCTTTATCATTCTCTTCGTCGACGATGTCGTGGCAACGTGGAACGCCAGCGACATCACTCTCCTCGACGGGAGTTACCTCGCCTCTGGTTTGTAATATGACGATTAGTCTTGTCCTCCACTTGTCGGAATAGATTGAAGTCGCCTCCTACCATTAGCGGATTGGTGGTGGATGTGGACATAATATTATTGTGCATCTCACGCAAAAATTCCAGTGATCTGGTATGATCCGCAGGTTCGTAGACCCGTTATTTTTCCGTGCGACCTCCACCCTTGGAAAGAAAGAGCCACGGGAAAAAGGGAATCGTTTCCATCCAGACGACTGCCCGAGTGCTCGGCCGGTGGTCGCGAGCGAGCGGACTGGACTAGGGGTGTTCGTGCCTCTAGCGAGATGTTTCTTTTCTTATCTCTTTGACATATATTTTTCTCTTTTTTCCTTTTTCCTCTTGCCTTTTTTTTCTCTATCACGCAACCTAGTCATCCCTTGCTCCTTCGTAATCCATGGACAAAGCTACAATTGGCGAGTCCTGGTGCTGCAACCGTCATCACCCTTTGCTACGAGGACGATAAAAATTGCTGGAAACATTCATGTCGATAGCGACAATGAAAATCCTTGCTTCAACCGTCGTCGCTATTTGATACAACCGGCGATGGGAATTGCTACAATCAGTCATGTTGATGTCGTGACCTATGACCCGCAATGACAATGACGGTGATTTTGCTTCAACCTTTGTCAACTTTTGTTACGACCGACAATGAGAATTGCTACAACTATTCATGTTGATGATGCGACCCACAACGGAGGCAATAATGATTTTGGTTCAACCTTCGTCGGACTTTTCTACGGCCAGGCGATGAGAATTGCTACAGCCGGAGAGATCTCTTGCTGGAACCGGTGGCAAATTTTGCTGGAATTAGTGTTGCTTTTTTTTTATGCTTGTGTGCTACAACCAGCTCTATCCAACCGCAAAGCTACAACTGGCACGTGAGAAAGCTCAAATCGTCCAGGAAAAATCTTCAACCGGATATAGCATAAGCTGGGGGTGGCAATTGTTGCGAGCGTTGACAGAAAAAGGTTCAAGTGTACATGAAAAAAGTTGCAGCCATTGACAAAAAAGCTTCAACCAAAAGTGTGCAACAGAAAAGTTGCAACCATTGACAAAAAAGCTTTAACCCTAGATGAAAAAAGCTTAAACCAAACAGTGTGCAACAAAAAAAAGTTACAATCACTGATATAAAAAGCTCCAACCAATGACCGACAATGAAAAAAAACATTATAGAGGGTCGTGTTTCCGCGAAAGCTGCAACCAGCTTTGGCGGGTGCTACAGCCGACAATGATGTTTCGGTCGGCGATGGTGAAGGTGCAACCGTGCAATTTGTAGCTACAAACTGTCATGAAAAAAATTGTGACCAGAGAGCATGAAAGTTGCGACCAGCGACGAAAAAAGCTACGGCTGTTGAGCACGGAAGCTACAACTGGCGACAAAAAGCTACCGCCGACGAGCCCAGAAGCTATGACCAGCGTGCAAAAAGGCTGCAACCATCGAGTGATTTTGTTGTTGCTAGCCCAGGTCTGTTTACAAGAGCTTCCTCCTAGCGGTTTCAACGATCAGACTCGAACCAGTTTAAGCTAGCTCATTGTGCATGTGGTACTGTAGATCAAGTAAGTTCCTTGCTTGCTTGCTTGTAAGTTAGCTTTGCACCTAGGACGTATACTCCGAGGATTTGATCTACGTTATAAATCCAACACGGAGCGTGGTGTCGGGTGAGTGCAGGTGGCACGGCTAGTCGAGATCGAGCGTCGGCGGCCGGCAAAAGCGTGTGGCGCGTTAAAACGACGAGTTGTACGGTTTTCTTTTCCTTTTTCTTGTTTGCCTGTGTTCAGGACAGAGGCACGAGGAAATCTAACAACGCAGGGCGTTTTGATCCAACGTGCGTGCGTTGATCGGCCGAACCGTTACGCCAGCCCGCCAGTGCAGATCAGTCCCCCCGGAAAAACTAACAATTTCAAACAACCATTTGCAGGAAGGCACTTCCACTAGAAACTAGTTTTTTTTTGTTTTTTTAGAATACTAGAAACTAGTTGATCCTCCCAAAGAATCAACCTCACGTTGCACTAAAGACGACCGAATAGTTTCCTGAAGACCCACGTTGACTGAACCACGGAGGTTCCACAATATCCCTCTCATTGGGCCACCGTAGGGATCGGGCCTCCGCCCCATCAGTATCGTCCCGAAGCTTAGAACTCCCAGTTCCACTGCCCCGACCGCGCGGGAGCAATATCTCGCATTAAGAAAGACGGTAGCTTATCTCGTGTCGAGCTCTACAGTGAAGTAACGGCCCGTCGTTCCGCTTAAAAGAAACAAAGCAGAGGGGAAAAAGGGTGTCCATGGTAATTGATCCATATATCTCCTTGTTCCTTTGTGGCGCTACCAGGCAGTAAGCCATCGTTCAATTCATGTTAGATAATGAGGGTGTGACAAACTTGCAGTAAAAAAAAAAAGAGGATTTCCATTGGCTTTTCGTTTTTTTCTTGTTTTTCAACGGGATTTCTTTGTTTCTTTCTCTGTTTTACCGGTTTTTTGTATTTCTTTCTTTTTTTCATTCATATTTTTATGATTTTCATTGTTTCCTTGCGGCTTTCAATAGTTTTTCTTTTCTTTCATTTTTCTTCGGTATTGTTTGTTTATTTCTGTTTTTTCTATGGGATTTTATTTTCCCTTGGGTTTTCATTGTTTTTTCGTATATATTTTTATATATTTTATATATTTTCTAGTACATGTTTAACATTTTTCAAGTACAAGTTTAACATTCTTTTGAATACATGGGCAACATTTTTTCTAGACATATTTTTTAAATATTTACCGAATCCTTCATTGATATTTATAAATTCAAGGTTAAATATTTTTGAATACATGGTCAACATTTTTCATATACATTTTTAATATATTTAAAATACTTGATTAATTTTTTAATAAATATTAACATTTTATAATATATGGTCCATATATCTATACAAAATGAATTTTCGTAATGCTTGGATAAAAAAATTCAAATACTAGTTCAAAAAAAAAATCCAAATGCTTGATTAACAATTTAATATACATGATCACAAAAATTCATAATTTTTTAATACATTTTCAAAAAAAATATCTATACATTTAACATTTTTTAAATGCTTGACTTGATTAACATTCTTTCAAATACATGTTCAACATTCTTTCAAATGCTTGATTAACATTTTCGAAAATACATGATAAATTTCCTTCATAATTTTTTAATACATGGTCAACATTTTTTCTATACACATTTAATATTTGTAAAATGCTTGATTAACTTTTTGAAATACTTGTTCAGCATGTTTTTAAGTGCTTGATTAACATTTTTTAAATGCGTGATCAAAAATATTTTATATACATTTTTTGTATACTTGATAAACATTTTCTCCATGTGCATTTAACATTTTCCAAATGCTTGGTCAACATTATTCAAATTTTTTTGGAGAGTTTTTTTTGTAATATTGAATATTTGGAGATATAAATGAAGTAAAACAAAAGAAAAAGTTAAAACTGAAAAAAGCAAGAATATGACATGTGGTGTATGGTAAGCACTTCGATGTGCCCAATATGGAGCTCGCGTTGAGCGAGACTTCCTCTTGTCTCACTGTAGGTAAGACATATGAGTGCCCCCCTGGGGAAGTGGTTGCGCCCACAAGTAGACACACCTCTCGTTGCCAACCCTACAACCTCCCTTGTAGGATTGTAGGATTCGCTACTTTGAGTTCGGCCACAATAGTGTGTGCCAAGTCCCTTCTTGCCGTAATATCTGCAACTGTCGCGTGGACCAATTCTTTTGCATTATAACTTTCTAAGACTTCAGGAGGGGAAGTATCATCTAATCCCAAAATAAGATGACTATCAGCGACGAGTATCAACAAGTGATTATTACAAGAAAGAACTAGAACTTCAAAGGAAGACCTAAAGAAAGTGATAGGTTTAGTACCTTCCATGAATTTACCAACTTTTAGTGTATTATTAGAAGAAAGAGCATGAACCAGGAGCTTATTGAGGTCCAACAGATGGGGGCTAGATTTACCTTGACCAACAATCAAGACGATTTGATTCTTTGTGTCATGGATCGGGTATTTGTCTCCATGAAATTTCCTTAACTTATATAGTTCAGCTGCAAGTTTAACCGAAGTCTCCACATCTCATGTAGAGGCTAGTCATTGTAGGAAATTCTAGAACCACTTCTAGCATTTTTTTTATTTGACCTTATTAAGAAGATTATGTAATATTGTTGAGAATCTATTATCGATTATGATATTTGCAATAGTATAAAAAGTGGGTTTGGAAGAACGTCAACTTTAGGTAACAATGATACCATTGTTTTGGAGAGTGATCAATTTTACGATTTTTTTGATAGAAGTGAGTTTGGAGAGGTCATGACTTTGGTTAATGTTAATCCCACTATCTTGGAAGATTTTAAAACTTTTGTGCATGTGGATCATAGAGAAAATATTTTATATGATAGATATATTGTTGAATTTTAATATGATCCTACATGTAATTATTATGAGATAGGAAAATATGGTTATAGGAAATTTCATGTTACTCACTAAACTCTCTTGATGTTCAAATTGTTAATGCTTCAATCTTCTTACTTGCGTATTCTAGACACCTCTTGTATTGACAATTTATTTGCTTATAAAATTCCTATGTATAGGAAGTATGTTATCTTAGATGTGTTTTGACATGATTTATGATTCTCTTTTTGTGGTTCAATCCTTGTCTATTATATGAGCATCATTATTATCCCACGTCTATCTTAATGGCTATAACGAAATAACTTGTTGGAAGACAACCCAATACTTTATTTTTGTGTGATATAACATGATTATTTCTACTGTTATGATTGTGTTTTAATGTTTAAACTAGTGTTTGTTCAAGGTAAAGGCTTTGAGATGATTTAAATGATAAGTAGAACTGATACGGTGCAAAAACACAAACTTTTCCGTCCAGTGCAGAATTTCTCTGATATTAGTAGAATGTTTTTTTATCTGAAGTTTTTACACAACATTGCTATACAAATTCCTCAGGCTTTCCTATTTTTTCAGAATTTTCGGAGTTACATAAGTAGGGTGTATTTTCTAATCACTACAGGCTGTTCTATTTTAGACATAATCTGTTTTTGCTTGCATAGTTTGCTTTTTTGATGATGCTATGGATTATATCGGGGGGTGTAAGTTATGGAGAAATTTAAATACAATACCTTATGAAATAATAAAATATAAATCAATATATAACAGTACCAAATGTTATGGTTCGCCTATCCTACTAACGCATCTCACGAGTTTCCCGCTGAGTTTTGTGTGCTGAAGTTTTCATGTTTTGGGTGTTATCACGACGGATGAAGGAATAAGAAGCGGCAAGAGGCTAATCTTGGGGATGCCCAAGGCACCCCAAGTAAAATTATAGGAAGACTCAAGCATCTAAGCTTGGGTATGCCCCGGAAGGCATCACCTTTTTTGTCTCAATCCATCGGTATGCCAGTTGGAGCTATATTTTTATTCATAACATGATATGAGTTTTGTTGGAGCTTCATGTATTATAATTTAATTTTTTATAGTTCTCCATAATCATTGTTTGCTGGACACACCCACTTTATAGATACACATGTTCACCATGATCTGTTAGAATACTCTATGTGCTTTAATTATATCTTTTGAGCTAAGCAGTTGCTCTACTACTTCACTAATATCTTTTAGACCACGGTGGTTTATAGATTTTATAAAAATAATTGCACTCTAATTATTCACATAAATTTCTTTGAGCCTTAATAAATAGTGACGATAATTTGCATGGGTTATAAGACTAGTCCAAAAATAATAGGTATTCAAAGAGTGCATAATAAAAACCACATGTAGCACATAAAAGAGAAATTGTGCGTTAATGATATTAATGTGGTAATATGAAAGGGTGCGAGTGCATGGTTGTTGGTTAGTAAAAATATTGATGGTTAAAGGATGTTAATTTTATATTCATCTAAATATTGATTATGGCATGGTGATGATGCGTGAGCATTCTTATTCCTCGTTGAAATCTTGTGCTAATTAGGTCAGGGGCGCGCGATGGTTAACTCCTACCAACCTCCCCCCTAGGGGCATGCAAGTTAGTACTTTGCTTCCAGAGAGCTAATAAAACATTGAGATAAATATGTTAGTTGTTTATGATTAATGTAAATCCATGGATGTATGCACTCTCGACACCTCGTATCTTCTAGCTAGCCTGTTCGGTACCGTGCATTGTCCATTCTCACCTCGAGGTTCGGTGCGAACTTCACCGGTGCATCCAAACCCCATGACATGATACGGTCTGTTGCACATAAGTCACTTATATCTTCCTCAAAACAGCCACCATAGCTACCTATCATGGCATTTCCATAGCCATTTCGAGATATATTGCCATGCAACTTCCATCGTCACATCATATGACTAGTATACTCATTGTCGTATTGTTTTGCATGATCATGTAGCTGACATAGTATTTTTGGCAAAGCCACCGTTCATCATTATTATACATGTTATGTTGGATCATTGCACATCCTGGTACACTGTTAGGGGCATTCGTATAGAGTCATATTGCTTAGTAGTTTTTCATATCGAGTTGTAAGTGAATAGAAGTGTGATGTTATTCGTTCTTAAGGCACTGTCTCAGTGAGGAAAGGCTGATGGAGACTATGATTTCCCCGCAAGTCGGGATGAGATTTCGAACAAAAAATAAAGAAAATAAATGAATAAAAGAAAATTGAGAGAAAAGAGAGAAGGGACAGTGCTACTACCTCCTTTTCCACACTTGTGTTTCACATGAGCACCATGTTTTTCATATAGAGGGTCTCATGTTTTGTCACTTTCATATGCTAGTGGAATTTTTTTATTATAGAACTTAGCTTGTATATTCCGTTGACGGGCTTCCTCAAATGCCCGAGGTCTTCATGAGCAAGCAAATCTGTGCACACCCACTTAGCTTCAGTTGAGCTTTCATACACTTATAGCTCTATTGCATCCATTGCATGGCAATATCTACTACTCGTATTGATATCTATTCATGGACATCTCCATAGCCCGTTGATAGTCCTAGTTGATGCAAGAGTTTCTTATCCACTTTTATCCCTTTAAAACGTACCACCATATTCTATTCCACCTATATCCACTACTGGAATCAGCATCTTTGCCGTCAGCCAGTTCTTTGCCGTTTGCTAGCTGACGGCAAAGAAGGTCTTTGCCATCAGCTTGCAGAAAGCTAACGGCAAAGATGTTGTTGACGGCAAAGATCATGTTTGCCGTCAGCCAGCTCTTTGCCGTCTGCTAGCAGACGGCAAAGAGCCTAGCTGCCAGACTACTAACGACCACTTTCTTTGCCGTCTGCTAGCGAACGACAAAGCTTCTTTGCCGTCCGCTAGCAGACGGCAAAGAAAGTGGCCGTTAGTAGTCCGTTAGCTAGTCTCTTTGCCGTCTGCTAGCAGATGGCAAAGAGAGGACCTAAATATCTCTTTTCCTCTCTCTTTCCCCTCTCTCACACCCGTGCCCGAGCCGCCGCTGCCCCGCCTGCCCCGTCGTCGGCTGCCCCGCCCTGCCCTGCCGCGCCACCGTCCGACCGCCCGCCTTGCCGCGCCACCGCCCGGCCGCCTGCCCTGCCGCGCTGCTGCACGGCCGCCCCGCCCTGCCCCGCCCCGTCGTGCCACCGCCCACCCTGCCCCGTCCCGCCCCCCAACGTTGCCCCGCCGCACCGGCCACGATGCCCCTCCCCTACGGCGGTCGCTCGAGCACCGTTGTGAGGAAGGCCGCGGCGGCACCCCTCCCCTGCGGCGGGCCTCCACGCTCCTCTACCGCCCCTCCTCCACCGGCAGCCCGCCCCCTACCCCGCGGTGAGCTCCTCCTCCTCCTCCTCTTATTTTTTCTGTTTTTTTTAGTTTTAGGTTTATGCTTAGTTTATATTTAGTTTGTTTTAGTTTTAGGTTTACGTTTAGTTTAGTTTAGTTTTAGTTTTAGGTTTAGTCCTAAAAAAAGAAGAAGAAAATAAGAATAATTAGAAAATGAGGAAGGAGAAGAAGAAGAAGAAGAAGAGGAAGAAGGGGAAGAAGAAGAAGAAGAAGAAGAAGAAGAAGAGGAAGAAGAAGAGGTAGGAGAAGAGGAAGAAGAAGAAGAAGAAGAGAGGAGCCCCCAACCCCCGACGCCACTAACCCCCAACCTCCGACGCCACCGATCCTCAAGCCCCGACGCCACCGACCCCAACCCCCGACACGACAACCCGACACCCCGGCCCCTGACACGGCACCCCCGACACCCCGACCCCGACACGACACCCCCGACACCCCGACCCCGACATGGCACCCCCGACACCTCGACCCCGACACGACACCCCTGACACCCTGACCCCGACACGACACCCCGACACCCTGAGACGGCACCCCCAACCATGACACAACACCCCTACCCCGACACGACACTCCCGACACCCCGACCCCGACACGACACCCCCGACATCCCGACCCCGACACGACACCCCCGACACCCCGACCCCGACACGACACCCCGACACCCCGACCCCGACACGGCACCCCCGATACCCCAACCCCGACACGACACCCCCGACACCCTGACCCCGACACGACACCCTGACACCCTAACACGACACCCCCGACCACGACATAGCACCCCTACCCCGACATGACACCCCGACCCCAACATGACACCCCCGACACGCTGACCCCGACACGACACCCCCGACACCCCGACCTCGACACAACACCCCCGACACCCCGACCCCGACACGACACGGGTCATATATTTGTGAATTATGAGTTAGGTCATATATTTTTCGATTTTGTTATACAGACCATCATATTTATGTTGATCAGGTGGATTTAAATGTGAAGTTGTTTCGTCGCTGCGAGGGTTTGGTGTTTGACGACCTCCCCGTGTGTTCGACGAGCTCTACCCCTGCGTTCGTGGGTGAGCACAAATGACATCTCCTCTTGCCCCCTTCATTTCCTCTGTTCCGGTCTTCATGCCGATGAAACTTGCTAGCTATAGGTGTCTTCAATCATCAGTATGCGTGACCACTATGCGTCTCCCGTTCGAAAGGGTTGCATCTATAAATATGCATTCGTTAGCATATTCATAACCGTGATTCTTTTGAATTGTCCAATGATATCCATGGACAGCCCGAGTATGTGTAGGTTGGGTTTCTTTTCCCATATGCTCTGCTCCGGATCCGATGCAGAATTTTGTCAGTGCCTCCCTGTTGTTCTCCGGGTACACATCCTCTCTGCTTATTGCCGAGACGTGTATCAGGAGAACAGCAGGGAGGTGCTGCCGAAATTGTGCATCGGATCCGGAGCAGAGCATGGGAAAACAAACCCAATCTACACATACTCGGGTGGGATTAGGACCTATCTTTACCTACTAGCGTCTAGGTTGCATCGACGTAATAAAATTGACAAACTCTATTAACTGATGAATATGGTTTGCTGAATTATGTATATATTTTGTGTGTGTCCAGTAGCTAGGCAAGATGAGTGATCGTGGGTGGATGTACACCGGTCACACTAGTCAGAAAGACATGACCTGTGAATGGATAACAAAAACCAAGGAGTTTGTGAGAGTTGCATTTGCAAATGGACAGAAAAGAACCTGGTGCCCTTGTGTCGATTGCGACAACTGTAAGAAGAAGTCAAAGTTTGAAATGATCAAACACCTGAAGAAGTGGGGTTTTACGCCTAATTATATGGTCTGGACATTTCATGGTGAGTCTGCCCAACGTGCCAGAGTTGAGGTGATTCGTCATCGCACCGACGACCATGGTACCAGGATCGAAGACATGGTGCAAGACTTTGATGATGCTCGGGATTCGGACGATGAGATGGAGGAATCTGCAAAGGCCTTTTATGAAATGTTGGAGTCTTCAAAACGTCCTCTCCACAAGCACACTGAGCTTGGTCAGCTGGATGCCATCGCGAAGGTAATGGCTCTGAAGGCTCAGTTCAACCTGGGCAGAGAATGCTATGATGCGATGATGACGATATTTGGACGCTTTCTACCCAAAGGCCATGTATTGCCACCAAACCTGTACCAGTCGGAGAAAATCCTACGTGCGCTTAAGATGTCCTATGAGAAGATAGATGCCTATGAGAATGGATGTGCCTTATTTAGCCTTGAGTATGCGGGCTTGAACTATGGCCCCATTTGCAATGCTTCCAGGTATGTTCTGGTAGACAACGGTATGGGTGAGAAGAGTCAGACCAAAATCCCCATTAATGTTCTTCGGTATCTTCCAATCATACCAAGACTTTAACGTCTTTTCATGGTCGAAGAGACGGCCAGACAGATGATGTGGCATAAATTGGGCAAAAGAACAGAACTAGATGCAGATGGGAATCCGATGTTGGGACATACTTCAGACGCTTTTGCGTGGAAGCACTTCGATGCATTACATAAGGATAAAGCGGCAGGTCCAAGGCATCCTCGAGTTGCCATCAGCACGGATGGGTACAATGTGTATGGTATGACGGCAACACATACAATTGTTGGCCTGTATTTGTCATTCCACTCAATCTCCCCCTGGAGAGATTATGAAAAGAAAGAACATTTTCCTGACGTTGATAATTCCAGGGCCCAAATATCCAGGGAAGAATATGAATGTGTACATGCAACCGGTTAAGGATGAATTGAATGAAGCCTAGGATAATGGGATCAAGACATACGAAGCCGCTACAAAAAAGAACTTCAAAATGCATGTGTGGTACATGTACTCGATGCATGACTTGCCAGCGTATGCGCTATTCGTTGGCTCGTGTGTGCATGGAAGGTTTCCGTGCCCCCACATGCAAGGAAGCTCTTCAGTTCCGTTGGTTGGAGGTGGGTCGCAAGTTTTCTTGCTTCGACATGCATAGACAGTTCCTCGATCCTGACCATAAGTTCAGAAAAGACAAGAATAATTTCATCAAAGGTAGAGTTATCAAAAACACTGCACCACCTGCGTTGACAGACCAACAGATCCTGGATCAGATAAGCGCTCTCGAGCTGGATCCAGATCGTCCAGGGTATTTCAAAGGGTATAATACGGAACACGCCTGGACTCACAAGATATGTTTGTGGGATCTGCCTTACTTTAAAGATCTCCTTTGCCCACACAACATTGACGTGATGCACACTTAAAAGAATATCGCGGAGGCCCTTTTTTGTACATTGTTCGGCATAGAGGGGAAGTCGAAGGATAATCCTAAGGCTAGAGTCGATCAGGAGGCTCTATGTGATAGATCGTTACAAAACATTCGACAACCGAAAGGAAATAAGAACTGGAGGAAGCCAAAGGCATGGTTCAATCTTGGAAGGCCAGCTATGAGGGAAATGATCTTGTGGGTGAAAATGTAGTTGATGTTCCCCGATGGGTATGTAGCGAATCTAAAGAGGGGAGCAAGGATACAGAAGACGCTTCGAGCAAAATGTAAAAATAAACATAGAGTTGAAGCATCGATGGCTGAGGCATTCATTACTGAGGAGGCGACAAACTTCGTGAAAACACACTACAAAGCCAAGAATCGTCATTTGCATAATCTGAAGCCTCAGTACAATGATGGCGACCATGAAAAAGGTCGATCCAACCTCAGCCTATTCAAAGGGAAGCTTGCACCAGCCGGTGCTTCGAAATCAATAGCGTTGGATGTCGAAGAATGGCGAACCATGTCGTTGTATATCTTCAACAACCTAACAGAAGTGCGGCCGTACATCAAGTAAGTTCTCGGTACATTGTTTCGCAACTTCTAATTCCTTTGAAATGCTCTTATTCCCGGATATGTGATACAGTCGATACGTCGCCAAATTCTCGGATGGAGCGGTGATCCAAAAGGATTCCATCGAAGAGTATGAGCTTCTGGCAAAGCATGCATGCGGCTATCCTGGTTTCATCTCTTGGTTCAAGCAAACGGTAATTTCCATTAATTAGACGATTTCATTTCTTCGCCTAGTTTGCGGCTAATGCAACAATCCTTTCGTATTAAACTTGTAGGCTAATGCAAAGTCTATGGACTCCGAATTGAGACAAGTCGCTAATGGTTTTGGCTATAAGGTTCGTTCATTTGACAAATACGACATCAACGGGTATCGCTTTCGTACTTTTGGCAAAGAGCTATCTATGGCCGACCAAAAGTCTACAAATTGTTGTGGCTCCACTATCGGCAAAGGAGGGGTCAAGTATTATGGAAGAGTTGAAGCAATTTATGAACTTACATTCTTTGGTGAAAACCCACCAAACGTCTTAGTCTTCAAATGTTATTGGTTCCAGCCGAAGGAGACTAGAAGGTCTCATGAACATATAGGGCTAGTCGAAATCAAACAAAGCATGCATTTAGATGTTCCCGATGTCTATATTACGGCTCAATAGGCGAACCGAGTTTTCTATCTACCGTGGGCCTGCCAAATGGATCCAAATTTGAAAGGTTGGGATGTCATTTATGATGTGCCGCCACATTTTAGACCACCTCCCCTCAATGAAGATGATTATGAAGCTCACATTAACCCAGACACATATGAAGGAGAATTCTTCCAAGAAACACGTGTTTCCAAAAAACGTTTCAAGAACCGCTCTACTTCACCCGAGAACATTGAGGTCGACAGCGATAGTGAACCCGACTTCACCCTGAGCCGGAACAAGAAGAGACGGAAGAAGAAGAGGTTACTGCTGCGGATGACCTGACAATTCTTGACCGATTACATAGAGGCCTTCCACATGTTGATGCATTTATTGATGATGTTGATGAGCACGTCATTACTGATAGTGATGATGATTATGCATTTATTGATCCCGGAGCATATATAGACGATGAAGATTAATATTAGTAATGTGAGGTATTCAATTATTATTATGTACATATATATTATTAATTAGTTCATGTTATTAGGTATTCAATTTTTTTGTGTTGAACTAATTTCGTTCACTCTTTGTCATTGCAGGTGTTGACAGATGGTGGGCTCGGGTCGAGAGGGCTCTGAGCCTCCTTCCTGTACGCGTGCTGGGGGTGCTATTATTCCACCCGAGCAACTCCGGAGAGCGCTGGTACACATCATGCAAACACCGGCAGGCGCTTCTTCTTCGACCGGGAGAGGTCGGGGGAAGACGAAGAGAGGTGGTAGAGGTAGGAAGGCTGCTGCGCCTTCCTCGCCGCCACCCCCAGCTGATTCTCCCGACCATAGGAGTGCTCCATCTCAGGTGGAACCGTCTGACTTGGACCCGTCTCGGACTCCGGTCCACGAGCCCCGGGTCGACGAGCCTCGGGTCACTGAGCCTTCGTCCCAGGAGACTCCGGTCCCAGAGTCTTCGTCCCAGGACACTCGGGTCCCAGAGTCTTCATCCCACGTGACTCCGGAGGCTAGTGGCCATGCTGATGATGGCGAGGACAACTTGTCTAAGGACACCTATAGCAAGGGCGAGCTGGTTGAGGAGGGCAAGAAGGTCTACCAGCGTGGTTGTACAAAGCTCTCGCCCGTGCCGACGACCCGCGAGCAGAGGTGGTTGATTGCGCCTAATGCGGAGAATTAAGTGTATTTACTCTTTTTTAACCTTTTGCCTTCATGTTTCTTCAAATTAATATCTAATGTGTTGGCCTTGTCATACTGCAGGGGTTGGAAATACGAGCGTGGTGTCTGCAGGCCCAACCAGGTCCTTGGTGTGCTTCTCCGGCACCACTTCCCGAGGAAGGTCCAGTTGCCCGGTGAGGCTCCACAGGTAGCACTGACTTGGGAGTTGTACATGGCTGCCCCAACCCCGCCGGAGGACATGGTCGACAGTGTCTTGTGTGAGACGGTGGCTGACATTGTGATCCGTCGCTTTTGGGTAATTTATCCTTTACGGAATTAAAAATCAACAACACCTAGTGATTGTACTAATCAGTGTTGTCTTGTTTGATTGCAGACCTTCTACAGGTATCTTGAGGAAGACGAGGCGAAAGCGGCTGTTGTTCTCGAAGCCGAGTGCAAGCACCTACTTCAGAACTTACGGCACGAGACTCGGGTGTAGGCTATTCGAGACTACTACACCTCGACTAACATTAAGAGGGCCAAGAAGAAGTGCCACAAAAATTATCTGAGTAAGGAGAATTTAATGAAGGTAATTATCTATTCTTAAGGCCTTGTACTTAGTTTCTTTGATTTGATTTGTAGGCATAGCGCTGAAATTTCTCTTGTCTAACTTAGGTGCCCCCGAGATGGTATGCGGATAGGATGGATTGTTGGGAGGCATTGGTGAATGAGTGGTGCTCTCCCCAATGGCTAGCCGAACACAACAAGGCCAAGGATAAGCATGCCCAAATGAGAGGTGTGCCAGACCATCAAGGGAGCTCCAACCTATTTGAGTACGGGGATCACTAGGTATGTGGTTTGCTTCATGATTCATGCAATTTCATTCTTCATGCTAGCTTGAGCCCTTAACTAATATTTTGTTCCTCTCTTTTAAGAGCGAGAAAACAAGAAGGAGGTGCCACCTCTGTTTTACCTCTATGCCATGGCCCATACTGCCTCATACAAGAAGGCCAAGGCATTCTCTGAGGATGACCTCGATCATCCAAAGAGCTTCAGCAACATCTCCTCCCACAACAAGCTCGTGAGGTACAGAGATGAGGGGAAGGCAAGGAAAGGGGAGGACTTCAACCCGAGCCAGAGTCCTTTTGATCCAGAGCTCGTGATGATATATAGTGGCGGGAGGCCCCATGGATCGATAGCCATTGGGGATGGACTGATACGTTGTCCTAGAACTCTCCTGGAGATCAAGAAGCGCCAGACGAGCTCTGATCCTGAGATAAGGCCTCGTCCACAGCCAATGGAGCTCGCCATTGAGGCTAGGGCCCAGGAGCTTCTGGCGGAGGCAAACAGGCAGGCGACACAAAGTGAGAGGGACATGGAGGAGAGGACGGCTAGGCTCTTGGAGGAGGGGAGGAACCGGAACGACGCATCTCACCGGGCCCAATACGAGCTCCTCGTGGTAAGTTTCTCCTGCATATTAGCCAAATCATGCACGTAATGTTCGTTTCATCACTAACTAATATGAATGACTCATGAAAACAAAATGTGCAGACCGTGTGCCAAAACAATGGTCAGACCCCTCCGTTGATGCCCCATATTGCTATAGCACCCACGGTGAGTTTCATTTGAATGGTCATTAGTTACTAGTATTCACATTTGAGTTGCATCATGCTAAGGAGACATTGCAAATGATCTTTGGTGCAGCGTGCCTCCCGACAAGCATCGACCGATCCTTCTGCGTCTGCCGCAACCCTGACCGATCCTTCTACGTCTCACCCTGGCACAAACCCGACCGGTCCTCCACCTCCATGATGATGGTAAGTTTTCCCAAGTGTTTTGCTTAACAAATGCATACTTAGCTTAAGAAATGACCTAATTAGCTCCAAAATGACCTATACTTAGCTTATTTTCCTCAAAATGACATAATACCTTACTTAGCTCCAAAATGATATATTCTACCTAGGATAGCTATAAAATGACCTATACTTAGCATTTTTTCCTCCAAAATGACTTGATATCCTTAGTTAGCTAGAAAATGGCATAACTACCTAGGATAGCTCAATAATGATCTATAGCTAGCTTAGCTAGTTCATTTATGACATAATTAGCTCACTTAGGTAAAAAAATGGCATAATAACCTTGGTTTAGCTCCAAAATGACCTATACTTAGCTTATTTTCCTCCAAAATGACATAATGACCTTACTTATCACCAAAATGATATATTCTACCTAGGATAGCTATAAAATGACCTATACTTAGCATTTTTTCCTCAAAAATTACTTGATATGCTTAGTTAGCTAGAAAATGGCATAACTACCTAGGATAGCTCAATAATGATCTATAGCTAGCTTAGCTAGTTCATTTATGACATAATTAGCTCACTTAGGTACAAAATGGCATAAATACCTAGGATAGCTCAATAATGATCTATAATTAGCTTAGCTAGTTCATTTATGACATAATTAGCTCACTTAGGTAAAAATGGCATAATAACCTTGGTATAGCTCCAAAATGACCTATACTTAGCTTATTTTCCTCAAAAATGACATAATAACCTTACTTAGCTCCGAAATGATATATTCTACCTAGGATAGCTATAAAATGACCTATACTTAGCATTTTTTCCTCCAAAATGACTTGATATGCTTTGTTAGCTAGAAAATGGCATTACTACCTTGGAGAAGAGGAGAGGAGAGGACAAAAAGAAAGAGAAGATAAATTCTTCTTCTTCTTCTTCTTTTTCTTCTTTTTCTTCTAGCTAGTCTTCTTCTTCTTCTAACTTTCATCTTTACTAATTTGTAGATTTGCTATAGATGAGGAAGCTTGCATTGATGGAGTGTACTCTTCTACTTGTGCTTCCTTTTTGTTTATGGAAACTTGTTATGGATATGTATGTATGTATATGTTGTTGGAAACCATTGTATGTTGGATATGTTGTTGGAAACTTGTATGTTGGTTATGTTGTTGGAACTTATTGTTGGTATGCTTGTTGAACATAATTGTTGGTATACTTGTTGGAAACTTGTATTTTTGGTATGTTAGATATTTATGTGATATTATGTCAAATTGAATGATTTTAAGAAAAATAAAAAAAATAGGGGCTATATAGCCACTTTATCGTCTGCTGGCAGACGACAAAGAGCTTTGTCGTCAGCCAGCAGACGGCAAAGCTGCCACGTGGCAGCTACGTGTGCAACCTGGGGTAGCACCAGGCCGGCCTAGGTGGATTCTCTGTCGTCCGTTGGCCGATGTCAAAGACCTTAGTTCTTGGCCGTATGCCAAAGGACGGCAAAGAAACCACCTAGACCGGCAAAGAAACAGGTGCTTTGCGGTCCATCGGCAGACGACAAAGACCTAAGTTCTTTGCCATCTGCCAATAAGCGCCAAAGCACGCCGTTAAGCCCTTAACAGACCTAAGTTGCCACATGTGCCTTCCATGCCCTTTGCCGTCCACTGGCAGACGACAAAGATGCAAAGGTCTTTGCCGTCTGCCAGCAGACGGCAAAGCGCCCTTTACCGTGGCTTATTCACCCGGACGGTTGGCCGTCTGCTTGCGGACGACAAAGCCTTTGCCGTCTGGGATGCATGCCTTTGCCGACTGGGATGGCTGACGGCAAAGTGCATGATTCCTGTAGTGCTCATTTATTGAGTGAGTAATAAAAAGTTGAAGCAAGTTAAAAAGTGTGATCCAATTGCCTGGCTTAACACCATGGTGCTTGACATTTGTATTTATGTGGTGAAGACGAAGCCATGCCATGCTAATATGAGAAAATGAATGGAGGGTAAACATTCTTTAAGGATCATATTTTTTGAAAATTGATGATTATCTTACTTATGCTTATGGAATTACTATGTTGATGTTTGTTAGTTCATCATTTCTCAATGACCATACCTACAATAGATTACATGTTGGGTAGCATGTCACAAAAAAATATGTTTTTATCATTTACCTACTCAAGGACGAGCGAGAATTAAGTTTGGGGATGCTAATATGTCTCAAACATACCTATAATTTTCAATTATTCCATAATAGGATATGATCATTCTAGGATACTTTTTGGGCATTCATTCGTTGATTCATATTATTTTTTAGCACTAACCTATTAACCAAGTTCCAAGTCCCAGTTGCTGTTTTCTACATGTTTTTGTTCATAAGGACCTTTAGTCCCGGTTTTGCAACCGACACTAAAGGATTATTATTTTTTTGAATTTTTATTTTATTTATTTTTTTTTCAAATATTTGAATTATTTTATAATTTAATCTCTAATCATCCTTACTCACTCCAGCAACGTGGAACACTCATTCCAAATCGTCTAACTTCCCGGTCGGTCACCCATCCTCTCACTGTTCCAACCCGAACATGCTTAACTTTCAGGTTCTATCGCCCTTGGTTTCCAAGTCTGCACTTATTCTTTTCCTGACAATAGCAAGCTATCAATCCTATTAACCCTTAGGTCTTGATGTCACATGATTTAATTTTTTGAATTGCAAACATATTAAAATAAACAAAATAAGTAATAATAATATTGAATTTCAAAGAAAATAAATTCAGTAATAATGCGATTTTATTCATTTTTTGTCATTTATTCTTTTAATATGGCATAATTAATATCTTTAAATGTGCAAATCGAAATTTGACAAATAATATATCCGTTATTCTCAGAAAAATGTGAGGAATCCAAATATGACATCACTTATTTATTTTTAAATAAAAATATTTTTTAAAATAGTTTTTTGATTTTTCTGGAAAAAATGTTCTTTTTGAAATAACTTTTTTTTATTTTTGGAATTTTGAGAATCTGAGAAAACTTAACCGGGTAAACCCAGGTGAAATCAAGTCCCAATTTTCTCTAGTTTTTTTTCATATATTAAACTTTTTTTGATGTCGTATGCAAAAGTTATGTTCGTTTTACATTTTTTTCTGTCTTTTTGTAAAAACAGTCAAAATTCATATTTCAAATTTTCTATATCAACTAGACACTAAAACCTAACTACTCTAGAGTCACAACTATGGTTAACCAAGCCAGAGTTAACCCTTTATAACTTCATTTGCTAATTTTCATGCATTTAATGATTTTTTTTGAGCTAAATGACCCTGAAATTTAAAAGCCCAATAAATGAAATCTGAAAAGGTTGAAACTTGACATGGTATCATCATTTCACCCACATAGCTTGTGCTAAAAAGTTGAGAGGGCTGCGGCAAAAACTAGATGCACTTCGTGTACAAACTGGACCATCTCCTTCGAAGTATCATGGTTTTGGACGAAAACCCGTCTGTTACAAAGACATTTCATTTTTTAACTTATTTCAACTCGAGACTTTTTGTGCATTCAATATGCACCATTCAAAGCCACATCCTCAAAGTTCAACCCTTTCTAACTTTATTGCTAATTTTCATGCATTCAATGATTTTTTTAAGTTAAATGACCCTGAAATTGAAAAGCACTACAAATGAACTCTGAAAAGGTTGAAACTTGGCATGGTATCATCATTTCACCTACATATCTTGTGCTAAAAGGTTGAGAGGGTTACGGAAAAAACTGGATGCACTTCGTGTACAAACTGGACCATCCCCTTCAAACCGGATGAAATATTTTTAAGGTCAAGTTATTCACAATCTAGGGTTTGTAGCAAATTTAAAAAATCATATTTAAACCATTCAAATTTGAATACTAATGGAATAAACAGAAACTAAACCAAATTTAAATCTAATGCAAAAAGAATCACTCAAAAACATCAAATATCCTAAAAGATATAAGCAATTTAAAACAAAAACTTTTAGAACCCCTTCAGTCCGGGTTGGTGTCTCCAACCGGGACTAAATGTGTAACCTTTAGTCCCGGTTGGAGACACCAACCGGGACTAAAGACTCAACCCCTTTAGTCCTGGTTCGTGGCACGAACCGGGACTAATGATGCCCGTCCCGAACCGGGACTAATGGTCTCATTAGTGCCGGTTCAAAACCTAACTGGGACTAATGCTATGGACAAAAGGTCTGCTTTCTACTAGTGGTACCAAAGGGAGTCCAAATATCACAAAAAATTGATGTTTTTTCTAGACCAAAAGATGACCTGGAAGCTTCAGGAGAATACGAGACGCCGCACGAGGGCCCCACAAGCCAATAGGGTGCACCCAAGGGGGGTGGCCGCGCCATGTTAGCTTGTGGGCCCGGTCCAGCTCTCATGACCATGTACTCTCGCTTATAAATTCTCATATATTCCAAAAACCCTAAGGGATCTCCCGAAACACTTTTTTAGCCATCGCAAGTCTCCATTCCGCCGTGTGGCCATATGGAGCCCTATTCTGGTGCCCGTCCAAAGGGAGGATCGATCACAGAGGGCGTCTACATCAACCTTTCTGCTCTCACGATAATGTGTGAGTAGTTCACCATAGACCTATGGGTCCATATCTAGTACCTAGATGGCTCTATCTCTATCTCTTTATGTTTTTCTATACAAAGTTCATTGCATCTTCAGCATGATAGATCAACGTAATCACTTTGCGTGATGCGTTTGTTGGGATCCAATGAATTGCGGGTTTACGTTCAGATTATTCATGAAAACGATTTGTGTCTTCTATGAATTATTATGTGATTCCTATTTGCATGATTATTATAGCTTCACAATTATCTTTTATCTGTTGATTTGGTTTCGCCAACTAGATTGATCTATCTTCAGTGAGAGAGGTGTGTTGTAGTGGGTTCAATCTTGTAGTGCTCTATATCCCAGTGACAAAGTAGGGGACAAGACACGTATTTGTATAACTGCCACTAAGGATAAAATGATGGGGTTGATTCATATTAATTGGATTTTCTTTGTCTACATCATGTCATTGTTCTCCAAGCATTACTTTGTTTTACTTAATACTCTAGATGCATGCTGGATAACGGTCGATGGGTGGAGTAACAGTAGTAGATGCAGGCAGGAGTCGGTCTAATTGCTTATGGACATGCCTATATACACATGATCATTGTCGTGAATAAATTGCCAAACAGTAATTTGTTTACCCACCGTATGCCTTCGTCGAGAGAGATGCCACTAGAGAACACCATGGCACTGGGGTCTATTGACATATAAATTTACAAATGCTACTATTTTCTTGCTACCATTCTTTAATTTTTATTTATTTTGCAATTTATATTTATCCAACTATTATTTGCACTACTTATTCGCTTGCAAGTAATGAGTTCAAGGGGATTAACAACCATCTTTCCCGCATTGGGTGCAAGTTTGTGCTCCTTTTTGTGTAGGCACTAAAGAGCCCTCTGTGGACTCACGCATCTGTTACCCTCTATGGGTTGAAGTATCCATCAACATGGACGTACGATAGCACCACCTATCAGAGCCATGCCAAAAATATTCGTGTCTTCATTGTGTTTGATCTTCCTTACCCTCCTTTCATTACACTTACAATGTCATTACTTTCCACTACTATACTCATAGAATTGCATGTGTAGGGTGTGCTAGACTTGATAAAATTGCTAAAACTTGCAAACCAATAAAATTGGAAAAGTTTAAGTTTCTATTTGGTCAAGTAGTCTAATCAACCCCCTCTAGGCATAGTTCTGATTCTACAAGTGGTATCAGGGCTTTGGTCTCCATTGCATTGGTTTCATAACCTAGGAGAGTATGGCGTCTAGCGGGGGAAATTACCACTTTAGAGGTCTATATTTTGATGGTTCAAACTATGCTAGTTGGAAGCATAAAATGAATATGCATATTCTTGGTCATAACCCCGTCGTTTGGATGTTGTTCGTGTTGGCGTGCAAGGTGAATTCTTTGGAGATGGAAAGCAAACGGATCATGAAGCGATTGTAGAAGAATTGAAGATGTTGTAATACAACACCCAAGCTTGTGATATTCTATTCAGCTGCCTTTGCCCTAAACAATTCAACAAGATAAGTCATCTCGAGAATGCCAAGAAAATTTGGGATGCTTTGGTTGATATGCACTAAGGAATTGAATCCGTTAGGGAATCTAAGTTGGATGTGCTCCAAAGTCAAATTTACAAGTTCAAGATGAAGGATGATGAAGGAGTCGTAGAAATATACTCTAGGCTTACTCTCATCACCAATGAGATTGATGGCTTAGGAAGTGAAGAGATGACTGACAAGTTCATCATCAAGAAGATACTTAGAGCCTTGGACGGAAAGTACGACACCGTTTGCACATTGATCCAAATGATGCCAAACTACAAAGACCTCAAGCCCACGAAAGTAATTGATAAGATTGTTGCTCATGAAATGTCAGTTAAGGACAAAGAAGAGCTTCACAACAAGTCAAGCGGTGCTTACAGAGCCACAAGTGATACTGCTGCAACTTCAAGTGATAACTTTGTTAGCAATGAAGAGATAAACCTCGTGGTCAAGAAATTCAACAAGTTCTACAAGAATAGAGGCAAGGAAAGAATCTCCAACTCAATATATGAAGAGAAGAGTTATTCTAGTCGTGACCGAAATTCCTACAATTGTGGAAGACCCTAACACTTCTCAAATGAGTGCATGGCTCACTACTCGAATCAGGGATTTGCCGTGGGCCGTCTCTTTGCCGTCAGCCAGATGATGGCAAAGAAAGTCCTTGCCGTTTGCTAGCAGAAAGTTGATGGCAAAGTGAGGGAGTCCTGGACTAGGGGGTCCTCGAGAGGCCGACCTATCTCTATGGCCCGGACTATATGGGCCACTTACCAAACACCGGACTAATTGAAGACCTTATCTCCAAGATGGAATCTTCGGGAATTATGGCTTGCGCTCCACGTTTGATGTAGCGAATAGGCATGCTTATCTCTTCGGCATGTAACCGACCATGTGTAAAACCTAGGTACCCCCGGTGTCTATATAAGCCGGAGGGTTTTAGGTTGTAGCTAGAGGACAACTCATCTAGGGTTAGCTATTCGATCTCGAGGTAGATCAACTCTGTAACCCCCCATATCATCAATGCAACCAAGCAGGACGTAGGCTATTACCTCCATAGGAGGGCCTGAACCTGGGTAAATCTATGTCCCCTTCGTCTCCTGTTACCATAGATTCTAGTCTCACAGTTCGGGACCCCCTACCCGAGATCCACCGGTTTTGACACCGACATTGGTGCTTTCATTGAGAGTTCCTCCGTGAGCACTCAAGGAATTGATGCCTCGCCTTAGCATCAATGAAGAGGTCCGCAACATGGAAACCTTCATCCCCGGATAGATCTTCGCCTTTGGCAGCATTGTGCTGCACGGTGACCCGACCGGCCATCTAGGCCGTGTCGAGAGCTTCGCCCCTGGTCGAGAGGTCAAATTCGGGAACCTAGAGTTCTCCGTAGACTCTCGGGGCGACCTATCACTAAACGGGCTTGCGGCTTCACCTGCCACGCCCGAATACTCCGAGGATTTAACCTCGAGTTCCCTCTTCGGTCACACCAATGGGGTTAACCATGGCGGTGTACCCACTTCCGGTATGGATTCAGCCATAGTGTTGGAAGGCCGGACGCCCGTTCTAGCCGAACCTCCTTCCCGTTCGGACACATTGAAGGTCAACCCCAAAAGTGCCGAAGAGTATGATCTGATCGAGCCTCGGTGTTCGATGAAACTCTAGATCGGATCTCGTCAATGGAAATTTCTGATGATCCAGCCCTAACCTGTATTCAGATTGGCTACAGTACGGATCGGGATGAATTTTTCAACCCACCCACCACCCACTTGATAGCCATTGTTGAAGATTTAACCGACATGCTAGACTATGCCTCCGATGAGGCAGAATACATGGATGAAGAGGATTGCACCCCATGATGTCTACTACACAACCTTCTTCTTGTAGACTCATGTTGGACCTCCAAGTGCAGAGTTTTGTAGGCCAGCGGCAATTTTCCCTCAAGTGGATGACCTAAGGTTTATCAATCCGTGGGAGGTGTAGGATGAAGATGGTCTCTCTCAAACAACCCTGCAACCAAATAACAAAGAGTCCCCAACACACCCAATACAATGGTAAGTTGTATCGGTGCACTAGTTCGGCGAAGAGATGGTGATCCAAGTGTAATATGGATGGCAGATATAGGTTTTTGTAATCTGAAAATATAAAAACAGAAATGTAACAAGTAACAAAAGTGAGCACAAACGGTATTGCAATGCTTGAAAACAACGCCTAGGGTTCATACTTTCACTAGTGCAATCTCTCAACAATACTAACATAGTTGAATCATATGTAAATACCTCTAGTGCGACAAAGAGTTCACTCCAAAGTCACAAATAGCGGAGAAATAACGAAGAGATTATTGTAGGGTACGAAACAACCTCAAAGTTATCTTTTCCAATCAATCTTGTGAGCTATCCCTATAAGTGTCACAAACAGCCCTAGAGTTCGTACTAAAATAACACCTTAAGATACACATCAACCAAAACCCTAATGTCACCTAGATACTCCAATGTCACCAGAAGTACCCATGGGCTTGATCATACGATATGCATCACACAATTTCAGATTCTTCATGTTCAATCCAACACAAAGAACTTCAAAGAGTGCCCCAAAGTTTCTACCGAAAAGTCAAGACAAAAACGTGTGCCAACCCCTATGCATAGATTCCCAAGGTCATCGAACCCGCAATTTGATCACCAAAACATACATCAAGTGGATAAATAGAACATCCCGTTGTCACCATGGATATCCCATCGCAAGACATACATCAAGTGTTCTCAAGTCCTTAAAGACTCAATTCGATAAGAAAACTTCAAAGGGAAAACTCAATTCACCAGAACAAGATAGAGAGGGGACAACTCCATATGATTCATCCATATCAATAAAGCTCGCGGTGTTGGAGATATGCCCTAGAGGAAATCATGTATGATGATATTTCCTATGTGTTTATGAATAAAGATAGTCCTTGGACATTATCATTGATGTGTATTAACAAGTACCCCCTCCGTCCCAAAATAAGTGTCTCAACTTTGTACTAGCTCTAGTACAAAATTATACTAATCTTGTGACACTTATTTTGGGATAGAGGGAGTATGTGACTTGTTTGTGAGACTATGCATTGTATGATAACTGTCCTAAATGGTCCCTAGTCGAAAGGGTTGTGTGGACGCACAACTAATCAGACTAGCATATGACACGGTGGATGGTTCGGTCTCACTGACCATGTAGCATTGGATGCTAGCTGGATAATATGGACTCGGAAAGGTCTGGTTGGATTTGACGTAGTCGGTTCCGAGTCAAGATAAGGTCTGAGTTGGAGAGACCCAACTATGAGACACATTGATAGCACACCTTTGAGTCTCTAGTACAACATACGTTCTATGTCCTAAGACCTGAGCTCGCGCATGTACTCGGGATGTTGACAGACTTGCTTTGAGCCGACCAAATGCTACTTTGTGACTGGGTAGTTACAAAGGTAGGTTTCGGGTTTGTCCAGACCCTTGCTACAAGACATGGTCGAGCAAGATGGGATCCGCCCCTCCGATCAGGAGAGATATACTTTGGGCCCCTTGGGTGATCCGACCTGGATAAGCATGGCCATGCGATGAGAATTATGAGATAATCCGAATGCTGGTCGGATTCACCAAAACGAGAAAGAGGTCATGCTACAACAAGGATGACCATGTCGCCTTGTGCACGACAACATATATCGTGTGGCAAAGTGAATAGAAGTGTGAAGTACAGGTTCGCCTAACCAGCTTCATCGGACACTTGGAGTCGGCATGCCTTGCTAGAGGCCGCTACCGACTGGTCAAGTCGGATGTGATCTGACTCGCGACCAAGTGAACTAGAACCTAAGGGGTCGCACGCTTAAGGGAAGGAACACATGGGCTTTAGGATCCATGCGAGGCCCAAGAGTTGAGACCGCGCCGGATGCCTATATATAATGGAGATGCAGCACACCCATCCGGTTGATTGCTTCGGCGCCGTCATTAGGGCATTGCATGAGTTGCAACTAGCCACCTCCACTCGCCGCTGCCAACTATGTGACTGGACCTAGCAGTCCACCACACGATGTTCCTCCTGCACGTGCGGATATCATTAGAGGCGGTGCACTTGCGTCGCTCCAGCGAACCTGTACGTGGGATCCGGCAACCAGTTGTTCGAGGGAGATTGGGCCGGCTGTTCGAGGGAGATCGGACGAGGAGGAGTCGGACCGCATGAACGCGCTGCCCCAACTCTACTTCCGCTCCACGGCAATGCGCGTCTAGTGGTAACGAACTATGATCCATCTCCGTAGCATGTTCTTGGATGTTCTGCGCATAAGAAAATTTTATTTTGTCTGTAATGCACCTACGGTAGAACCTAACAGTGGTATCAGAGCCTCTGCTATAGGTTTTGGTTTCAGATCGGTAGCATATGTGATATGTGGTGTTGTTCATGAGATCGGCTATGTGCACGGTTGATGAGATCAACCGCACATCAGGATAGATTGAGGCTATGTTTTCTGTCAATCCGAATCGATGAGGTCGTGACACAACCTACCCCTACCGGTCGGTATCTGCCATCGGGGTTAACAGTGAAACGTAAATCCGAATTGTGTTCACGATGATCGATTAGATCGGTTAGGTTGGAAAATTCGGCATGATTGGAATACAGGTTTGATCTGTGATTTCCAAAAATGTGACCATCGTGTGCGTAGCGCCATGTATTTCATACACGATCACACAAACTGGCAGAATGTGATTCTATGCATAAGTTTGTTTTGTAGGTTTGATGTGAATAGTATGGCTCATGTCTATGTGATGCATGTGTATAACTTAACATGACCTGCGTGTCATTATTGTCAGTCGACAGGAGCCAAAGTGTTGTCATTATATTGTATAACGACCTGCATGTTGACTTGTGATTCTCTGTAAATTCGTTACTAGTTGTAGTAGTTGGAGGACAGAGATCAAGTTCGAAGCTTTGGTGTTCCGACGCGACGAACAAGATGGAGTTCATCCTTGGTCATCGGAGTACGAGCCAAGCATGGAAGTACGCCCATGAAGGAGCCATACTATTCCACATATTTATTATTATATGTGATGGATATTGCTTCTTATTTCTATGCATGTTAGTATGGTAGAAAGATCCCTCATTAATATCAATCATATGCCATTCCGGATGTTGCACCTTCGCACATCAAGTACGTCTGGTAGTGGGCTCATAAAATTGAGGTGCTACTAGGTGTCCTTGAACTGGAGGGTTCGTGTCGGACACGGACATGCACTGCATCAGGTTAACTGTTTTGGGCCTTGTGTCAAAGAAGGTTGGAGCCGGGGTATAAGATACCTACCTGATCGATAGGAGTCGTATAGAGATACAATTAGCAAGGAGTTGCTTACCGAATAGGCAAGTTGGATAACAGTGATGCTAAAGCTCACTAGTCGCTCGCCCTAGACGGGTCCTGGATCACTAAGAGTTTGCGGAGGGATGCTGACTTCAATGGGAGTAGTTCTGTTTAAGGCTTGAATTACTCTATATAAACACATTGCTTAGTGATTGCATATTTTATGTTGTAGATCAGTGGCACCACCTGCTCAAAACTTTGCATTGAAATCAATTCTGGAAAAGGATAAACTGAATGGAACAAAATTTACTACCTAGTATAGAAATCTGAGAATTCTTCTCAAGCACGATAAAAAGGAACATGTGCTAGAGGATCCAGTTCCAAAGGCACCTGCCGATTATGCTAATGCCACTACCAAGAATGCCTACCAGAAACTCGTTGATGAATTGAACGAGATCAGCCGCCTCATGTTGGCTTGTGTGGATCCCGATATGCAACAGCATTTCGAACACATTGCGGCTTTTGATATGATCGAGGGTCTCAAGAGCATGTTTCAGGTGCAGGCTAGGAGCAAAAGGTTCAACGTCTGGCGATCCTTGATAGATTGTAAGTTGGAGGAAGGTGATCCACTGAGCCCGCATGTGATCAAAATGATCCGATACGTGCAAGCTTTGGATCTGTTGGGTTTCCCACTCTTGGGTGAGCTGGCGACTGATGCAGTTCTGGGTTCTCTTCCAGCAAGGTATGGGACATTCATCTCGGACTATCATATGCACGACATGGATAAGAAGCTCACTGAATTGCATGGGATGCTCAAGGTGGCAGAGCAGGATATTAAGAAAGGCACACATCAAGTGTTGACGGTGCAGAACTCGGCTAAGTTCAACAAGAGTTGGTCCAAGAAAAAGGGTAAGGCAAAGGGTACGGAGAAGGCTGTCTCTGCCACAGAGCCAAAGTCCGGACCAAACTCAAAGACCATTTGCTTTCACTCCAAGGAAGCTGGTCACTAGAAGAGGAACTGTAGCAAGTGGCTTGCTGAGCATGGCAAGAAGGCCGGAAATGCAGGGGCTGATACACTTGTTGCATATGTTATAGACATTTACCTTGGTGACATACCTAGTAGCTCTTGGGTATTTGATACCGGATTGGTTGTTCATATTTGCAACTCGATGCAGGGGCTGATAAGAACTAGGCGTGTGGAACAAGGGGAGATTGACATCAGGGTTAGCAACAAAGCAAGAGTTGCTGCGTTGGAGGTTGGCATGATGCAACTTCAACTTCCTTCTGGATTTATTTTGGAATTGAATAATTGTTATTACATTCCCGCACTTAGTCGGAACATTATTTCTGCCTCATGCTTGATGAGTCAGGGTTATGAATTCAATTTAAAGGATAATGGTTGTTCGTTTTATTTGAATGGAATGTTCCACGGCTATGCACCCATTGTAGATGGGATATTTATTTTAAATCTAGAAACAGAACCGGTCTATAACATGAATGTCAAGAGGCATAAGCCTAATGAGATAAATCCAACATACTTCTGGCATTGCCGACTTGGACACATTAGTCTGAAACGCATGAAGAAGCTCCATGATGATGGACTCCTAACCTTGTCCGACTTTGGGTCGTTCGAGACATGCGAATCATGCTTGCTAGGAAAGATGACTAATTCTCCTTTTGCAAAGAGTTGCGAGAGGGCGTCCAACTATTGGAGCTTATACACAGTGATTTGTGTGCCCAATGAGCACAACGGCCAGAGGTGGCTATTGTCAGCATCAAATCCGGCATATCTCGTAGTAGGGGTCCTAAGCTAGTTGTCTTGGGGCGATGGCAACATGGACACATGATTTTACCCAGGTCCGGGCTCTCTCAAGGAGATAATACCCTACGTCCTGCTTTTCATTGTATTGATATGGGGATAGTACATAGTACAGGTATCTACCACGAGATTGTAGTAATGAATATGAGATGTAATGTAATGATCTATCAACTAGCCTGGCCTCGGCTTATATATGCATCATAGGCCTGGGGTTTAGAGGAGTCCTTGTCGTGGGCACCAAGTCTTGTGGAATCCTCCTTGTATTCGACATGGGCTGCCCAAAGTTGCCCATTAGTGAGTCTCCTTGGGGGTCCTCGGCCTGACCCACTGGTCGGGAGACGACATGATGAGTACCCCCTAGTCCAGGACACCATCAATAGCCCCCTCAACCGGTCTTCAAGTTGGGGATGCTCCTCGGTTCTTCGGAAATGTTCTTTGTCTCCGATCTCGAGAATCGCCGATGTGTATCCAAAGAGTTCATACGTCGGGCATCCGAGGATCCCCTTTAAATTGTCAGCTTTTATCAATGCCTTGTAATTTTTACGCCACACCTAGGGTAATTTTTCCCATGGGGTGATATCCTCTTGCATCCGAGCTCCAACACTGAACTTCATCCCACGTGTATTTTTAGCCGAGCCTTGCTACTTCTCGAGCATGCGTTGGTTTCCGTGAAGAGGAGCGGTTGATGCAGCAAAGTAGATAAGTATTTCCCTCAGTTCTTGAGAACCAAGGTATCAATCCAGTAGGAGATACAAGCGAGTCCCCAATAGATGTACCTACACAACGAATCAAACTCTTGCACCCAACGCTATAAAGGGGTTGTCAATCCCTTGATGGTTACTTGCAAGGACGAGATCCGATAGAGATAGATAAGATAGATTGCTTGAACAAAAATTAAAAAAGGTAAAAATAATGCAGCAAAGTATTTTTGGCATTTTGGGTTCTAGATCTGAAAGTATAAGATGGAAAATAGATCTCGGGGCCATAGGTTTCACTAGAGGCTTCTCTCATGATGGCAAGTATTACGGTGGGTGAACAAATTACTGTCGAGCAATTGATAGAAAAGGGAAGAAGTATGAATATATCCAAGGCAATGATTATGCATATAGGCATCACGTCCTTGTCAAGTTGACCAAAACGATTCTGCATCTACTACTGTTACGCCACACATCGACCGACTCCTGCCTGCATCTAGAGTATTAAGTTCATGAAGAACAGAGTAACACATTAAGAAAGATGACATGATGTAGAGGGATAAACTCAAGAAATATGATGAAAACCCCATCTTTTTTATCCTTGATGGCAATAATACAATACGTGCCTCGCTACCCCTACTTTGTCACCGGGTGAGGACATCGCAAGATTGAACCCAAAACTAAGCACTTCTCCTATTGCAAGAATTACCAATCTAGTTGGCCAAACCAAACAA
Organism: Hordeum marinum; assembly: GCA_022496015.1. Classification (NCBI taxonomy): domain Eukaryota; kingdom Viridiplantae; phylum Streptophyta; class Magnoliopsida; order Poales; family Poaceae; genus Hordeum; species Hordeum marinum. The sequence continues at coordinate 146,071,469 of CM039678.1, forward strand.
ATAACTCGAAGAGACTTGCAAAGATATGAAATCATGCATATAAGAATTTAGAGAAGACTCAAATAATATTCATAGATAATCTGAACATAAACCCACAATTCATCAGATCTCGACAAACACACCGCAAAAGAGTATTACATCGGATAGATCTCCATGAAGATCATGAAGAAAATGGTATTGAAAAGCAAAGAGGGAGAAGAAGCCATCTAGCAACTAGCCATGGACCCAAAGGTCTGTGGTGAGCTACTCACGCATCATCGGAGGGGCAATGGAGTTGATGTAGATGCCCTTCATGATCGAATCCCCCTCCGGCAGATTACCGGAAAAGGCTCCAAGATTGGATATCTCGGGAACGGAGGCTTCTGGCGGTGGAAAAGTGTTTTCGTGGCTCATTTTGATATACAGGGAATATTTGGGAATTTATAGGCCGAAGATTAGAGTTAGGAGAGCTGTCGTGGGCCCACAAGCCTAGGGGGCACGCCCTACCCCACTGGGTGCCCCCTAGGGCTTGTGGCCCCACAGTGGCTCTCTCGAGTTCATCTCCAAGTCTCCTGTTTTGCTTCTGGTACAAGAAAAATTATTCCAGAGATTTTATTCCATTTGGACTCCGTTTAATATTCCTTATTTGCAATTCTCAAAAACAAGGAAAAAACAAAAACTGACACTAGGCTCTAGATTAATAGGTCAGTGCCAAAAATAATATAAAATAGCATATTAATGCATATAAAACATCCAAAACATATAATATAATATAATATCATGGAGCAATCAAAAATTATAGATACGTTGAAGACGTATCATCATCCCCAAGCTTAATTCCCGCTTGTCCTCGAGTAGGGAAATGATAAAAACAGAAATTTCGATGTGGAATGCTACATAACATATTTATCCATGTAATATTCTTTATTGTGGCATGAATATTCACATCCGTAAGATGCAAAATAATAGTCTAATATTGACATAAAAACACTAATACTTTGAGCACACCAACAAGGTAGTCGTGTCCTTTCAAAATAACATGGCCTTAGAAAGTTATCCCTACAAAATCATATGGTCTCACAATGCTCCATCTTCCCGACATAGAGTATCTAAATCATGAACAACCCTGATGAACAAGTCAAGCAATTGTTTCACACTTTTGGTGTTCTCAAACCTTTTCAACTCTCACGCAATACATGAGCGTGAGCCATGGATATAGCACTATAGGTGGAATAGAATATGGAGGAGGTGCAAGGAAAAAGGGAGAAGATAGTCTCACATCAACTAGGCGTATCAATGGGCTATGGAGATACCCATTGATAGATATAAATGTGAGTGAGTAGGGATTTCCATGCAACAAATGCACTTAGAGCTGTCAGTGCATAAAAACTCAAAACGAAAACTAAGTGGTCGTGCAAGATGAATATCCACTAGTTATATCAAAGTGACAAAATAGGAGACTCTCTATCATGAAGATCATGGTGCTATTTTGAAGCACAAGTGTGGAAAAAGATAGTAGCAATTATCGCTTCTCTCTTTCTCTCATTTTTTTATATTTTTTGGTGGGCATCTTTGGCCTTTTTTATTTTATTTGTTTGGGCTTCGCTGGCCTCTTTTATTTTTTGTAAACTCTGGATACGCATCCCAACTTGTGAGAGATTCATTGCTTCCATCATCCTTTTCTCTCATGGAACAATGCTCTATTAAAGAAAATCATCAAACTTTTATTTACTTATAACTCAAAAATAAAATTACAACTCGATACCTAGAACAAAGTATGACTCTATATGCAAGATGAAGTGATGGTGCATGTCTTGAAAAACTAAATGGTGGAAATTACATGGCAATATATCTTAGAATGGATATGGAAATGCCATAATAGGTAGGTGTGGTGGATGTTTTGAGGAAAATATATGGTGGTTGTTTTGAGAAATGAGGGTTTGATGTACCGGCGAAAGTTGTGCGGTACTAGAGAGGCTAGCAAAGGTGGAAGGGTGAGAGTGTGTATAATCCATGGACTAAACATTAGTCATAAAGAACTCACATACTTATTGCAGAAGTCTATTAGTTATCAAACAAAGCATTAGACACATGCTCCTAGGGTATAGGTTGGTAGGAGTTAACCATCACGCGCTCTCGACCCTCACCCAAAGGTTGACAATCATTAAACATATCATGCTCTGACTTCGTTACATAACGGTTCACCATACGTGCATGCTACGAGAATCACAAACTTTAACACAAGTATCTCTTGCAATTCACAACTACTCACTAGCATGACTCTCATATTACCATCTCTATTATCTCAAAACTATATGCAAGGAATCAAAGTTCTCATAGCATTCAACGCACTTAATATGAAAGTTTTTACTTTATCCCTCTCGGATGCCCATTATATGAGGACTAAATTCATAACCTAAACAAATTACCATGCTGTTTTAAGAAACTCTCAAAATAATATAAGTGAGGTACGATAGTTCAATAATTTCTATAAAATATAACACCGCCATGCTCTAAAAAATATAAGTGAAGTACTAGAGCAACATTGCCTAGCTTAAAAGATATAAGTGAAGCACATAGGGTATTCTCATAAATTCACGAGTCAGCGTGTCTCTCTCAAAAGATGTGTGCAGCAAGGATGACTGTGGCAAACTAAAAAGCAAAGTCTCATATCATACAAGACGCTCCAACAAAACACATATCATGTGGTGAATAAAAATATAGCCTCAAGTAAATTTACCAATGGATTGAAGACGCAAGAGGGGATGCCTTCCGGGCATCCCCAAACTTAAGCTTTTTGGTATCCTTGAATATGGCTTGGGGTGCCTTGGGCATCCCCAAGCTTAGGCTCTTGCCACTCTTTATTCCATATTCCATCAAATCTTCACCCAAAACTTGAAAACTTCACAACACAAAACTCAACAGAACACTCATGAGATCTGTTAGTATAAGAAAAATAAATCACCACTTTAGGTAATGTTGTGAAATCATTCTTTATTTATATTTGTGTAATACCTACTGTATTCTAACTTCTCCATGATTCATACCCCTCGATACGACCCATATATACATCCAAATAAGCCAACAACACAAAGAAAACTATGTCAAAAATAGAACAGTCTGTAGCAATCCGCAAACTTCAAATACTTCTGAAACTATAAAAATTCTGAAAAATTAGGACAAATTTTAGATGAATTCGACGCTCTGGATAATTTTGAAAATTCCTAGACTGAGCGCAAAAGTTTTCATTTTTCAGCAAGATCAAATCAACAACTACCATAGATCACCCCAAAGGTTTTACTTAGCTCAAACACTAATTAAAACACCAAAACACAATTACTACATAAGTAATAATGTGCAAAAGACACCAAAATAGAAGCAAAAAACTGAAAGCAAAATAAATTTGGTTTGCCTCCCAACAAGCGCTATTGTTTAACGCCCCTAGCTAGGCATAACGCAATAGATCTAGGTATTGTCAACTTTGGTATGCAGTCGATTAGTAGCTCCCATGATAGATTCATAAGGTAATTTTATTTTATTTCTAGGAAAGTGTTCCATGCCTTTCCTTAATGGAAACTGGAATCTAATATTCCCTTCCTTCATATCAATAATTGCATCAATCGTTCTAAGGAAAGGTCTACCAAGAATAATAGGACATGTAGGATTGCAATCTATATCAAGAACAATGAAATCTATAGGCACATAATTCCTATTTGCAACAATAAGAACATCATTAATCTTTCCCATAGGTTTCTTTATAGTGGAATCCGCATGATGCAAATTTAAGGAACAATCATCAAATTCACGGAAACCTAGCACATCACATAAGGTTTTTGGAATCGTGGAAATGCTGGAATCAAAATCACACAAAGCATGACACTCATAATCTTTAATATTAATCTTAATAGTAGGTTCCCAATCATCATAGAGCTTTCTAGGTATAGAAACTTCCAACTCAAGTTTTTCTTCAAAAGCTTTCATCATAGCATCAACAATATATTTAGTAAAAGCTTTGTTTTGATTATAAGCATGAGGAGAATTCAACATGTATTGCAACAAGGAAATACAATCAATCAAGGAGCAGCTACCATGATTAAAGTCCTTGAAATCCAAAAGAGTGGGTTCATTGATATTTAAAGTTTTGACCTCTTCAATCCCACTTTTATTAATCTTAGCAAGATCTATAAACTCCGAATTATTGGGATGCCTTTTAACTAAAGTTGAATCATCTTCAGTTCCATCTTTTTCAAGATTAACATTGGAAAGCAAAGATTCAATAGGAGTCACATCAATCACTTTAAGATCTTCGTCAATATTATCATGAGAACACACTTTTTCAAGCCATTCATGCTTAGCAAGTATTCTAGCGGTTCTTTACTTACACTCGTCAATAGAAATTCTCATAGCCTTTAAAGACTCATTAATATCATGCTTGGGTGGAATAGATCTAATTTTTAAAGAATCGATCTCAAGAGAAATTCTATCAACGTACCTAGCCAAATCATCAATCTTGAGCAAATTTTCTTCAATCATAGCATTAAAACCTTTTTGCATAATAATAAATTCTTTAATATTATTCTCAAGATAACAGGGCATCTTATTATCATTTACATAAGAATTGCTGTAGGAATTACCATAATTATTGGAGGAATTACTAGGAAACGGTCTAGCATTGAAATTACCTCTATAAGTGTTATTACCAAAATTGTTCCTACCAACAAAATTCACATCCATAGATTAATTATTATTTCCAATCAAATAAGACAAAGGAATATCATTAGGATCAATAGGATCACTCTTACTAGCAAACAATTTCATCAATTCATTCATCTTTTCACTCAGAGTATTAATGTCTTCAATAGCATGCACCTTTTTACTAGTAGGAGATCTTTCGGTGTGCCATTGAGAGTAATTTTCCATAATATTATCTAGGAGTTTAGTAGCTTCTCCTAATGTGATTTCTAGAAAAGTACCACCTGTGGCGGAATATAAGAAATTCCTAGAAGCAAAATTAAATCCAGCATAGAAAATTTGTATAATCATCCATAAACTCAAGCCATGTGCGGGGCAATTCCTAATCATAAGTTTCATCCTTTCCCAAAATTTTGTAACTTTCTCATGATCAAGTTTCTTAAAGTTCATTATATCGTTCCTAAGTGAGATGATCTTAGCGGGTGGAAAGTACTTGGAAATAAAAGCATCTTTACACTTATTCCATGAATCAATACTATTTTTGGGCAAAGATGAAAACCAAGTTTTTGCACGATCTCGTAGTGAGAACGGGAGTAGCTTCAATTTAACAATATCATTATCCACATATTTATTATTTTGCATACCACACAACTCAACGAAAGTATTTAGATGGGATATGGCATCTTCATTAGGAAGGCCGGAAAATTGTTCTTTCATAACAAGATTGAGCAAAGCAACATTAATTTCGTAAGATTCCGCACTAGTGGCGGGAGCAATTGGAGTACTAATAAAATAATTGTTATTAGTATTGGAAAAGTCACACAACTTGGTATTATCTTGAGTCATCGTGACAAAGCAAGCAATCTAACACACAAGCAAGCAAAAAGCAAACGAAAAGACGAACGAAAAAGGGCGAATAAAAAGGCAAATCTTTTTGGTCTTTTCTAAAAATCGTTTTAGAAGAGGGGGAGAGGAAAACGAGAGGCAAATGGAAAATAATGCAAATGCAAGAGATGAGTTTGTGATGAGTACTTGGTAGGCTTGATCCTGACTTGCTATGTATCTCCCCGACAACGGCGCCAGAAATCCTTCTTGCTACTTCTCGAGCATGCGTTGGTTTCCATGAAGAGGAACGGTTGATGCAAAAAAGTAGATAAGTATTTCCCTCAGTTGTTGAGAACCAAGGTATCAATCCAGTAGGAGATACAGACAAGTCACCAATAGATGTACCTACACAAAGAATCAAACTCTTGCACCCATCGCTATAAAGGGGTTGTCAATCCCTTCACGGTTACCTGCAAGGATGAGATCTTATAGAGATAGATAGGATAGATTGCTTGAACAGAAAGTAAAACAAAAGGTAAAAATAATGCAGCAAAGTATTTTGGTATTTTTGGTTTTAGATCTGAAAGTATAAGATGGAAAATAGAACCGGGGGGCATAGGTTTCACTAGAGGCTTCTCTCATGATGGCAAGTATTACGGTGGGTGAACACCTTACTATATAGCAATTGATAGAAAAGCGAATAATTATGAAGATATCCAAGGCAATGATTATGCATATAGGCATCACGTCCGTGTCAAGTAGACCGAAACGATTCTGCATCTACTTCTGTTACTCCACACATCGACCGATTCTGCATCTAGAGTATTAAGTTCATGAGAACAGAGTAACGCATTAGGTAAGATGACATGATGTAAAGGGATAAACTCAAGCAATATGATGAAAACCCCATATTTTTATCCTTGATGACAACAATACAATACGTGCCTCGCTACCCCTACTTTGTCACTAGGTGAGGACACCGCAATGTTGAACCCAAAACGAAGCACTTCTCCTATTGCAAGAATTACCAATCTAGTTGGCCAAACCAAACCAATAACTCGAAGAGACTTGCAATGATATGAAATCTTGCATATAAGAATTCAGAAAAGACTCAAATAATATTCATAGATAATCTGAACATAAACCCACAATTCATTGGGTCTCGACAAACACACCGCAAAAGAGTATTACATCGGATAGATCTCCATGAAGATCATGAAGAACATGGTATTGAAGAGCAAAGAGAGAGAAGAAGCCATCTAGATACTAGCCATGGCCCCGAAGGTCTGTGGTGAACTACTCACGCATCATCGGAGGGACAATGGAGTTGATGTAGATGCCCTCCGTGACCGAACCCCCCTCATGCAGATTACCGGAAAAGGCTCCAAGATTGGATCTCTCGGGAACGGAGGCTTCTGGCGGCGGAAAAGTGTTTTCTTGGCTTGTTATGATATACAGGGAATATTTGACAATTTATAGGCTGAAGATTAGGGTTAGGAGAGCTATCGTGGGCCCACAAGCCTGGGGGCATGCCCTACCCCCCTAGGTGCGCCACTAGGGCTTGTGGCCCCACGGTGGCTCTCCCGACTTCATCTCCAAGTCTCCTGCTTTGCTTCTGGTCAAAGAAAAATTATTCCGGAGATTTTATTCCGTTTGGACTCTGTTTAATATTTCTTATCTGCAATTCTCAAAAACAAGGAAAAAAACAAAAACTAGCACTAGCTCTAGATTAATAGGTTAGTCCAAAAAATAATATAAAATAGCATGTTAATGCATATAAAACATCCAAAACAGATAATATAATAGCATGGAACAATCAAAAATTATAGATACATTGGAGACGTATCAGCATCCCCAAGCTTAATTCCTACTCGTACTCGAGTAGGTAAATGATAAAATCGGATTTTTTATGTGGAATGCTACCTAACATATTTATCCATGTAATATTATTTATTGTGGCATGAATATTCAGATCCATAAGATGCAAAACAATAGTCTAATATTGACATAAAAATAGTAATACTTCGAGCACACCAACAAGGCAGTCGTGTCCTTTCGAAATAACATGGCCTTAGAAAGTTATCCCTACAAAATCATGTGGTATGGCTATGCTCCATCTTCCCCATACAAAGTATCTAAATCATGCACAACCCCGATGAACAAGTCAAGCAATTGTTTCACACTTTTGGTGTTCTCAAACCTTTTCAACTCTCACACAATACATGAGCGTGAGCCATGGATATAGCACTATAGGTGGAATAGAATATGGAGGAGGTGCAAGGAAAAAGGGAGAAGATAGTCTCACATCAACTAGGCGTATCAACGGGATGTGGAGATACCCATTGATAGATATCAATGTGAGTGAGTAGGGATTGCCATGCAAAAATGCACTTAGAGCTATAAGTGTATGAAAACTCAAAAGGAAAACTAAGGGGTCGTGCAAGATGAATATCCACTAGTTATATGAAAGTGACAAAATAGGAGACTCTCTATCATGAAGATCATGGTGCTATTTTGAAGCGCAAGTGTGGAAAAAGATAGTAGCAATTGTCCCTTCTCTCTTTCTCTTATTTTTTATATATATTTTTGGTGGGCATCTTTGGCCTCTTTTATTTATTTTTGTTTGGGCTTCACTGGCCTCTTTCATTTTTTGTAAAGTATAGATACTCATCCCAATTTGTGAGGGAGTCATGCCTTCCATCATACTTTTATCTCATGGGACAATTCTCTATTAATGACAATAATCACAATTTTATTTACTTATAACTCAAAAAGGAAATTACAACTTGATACCTAGAACGTAGTATGACTCTATATGCAAGATGAAGTGATGGTGTATGCCGTGAAAAACTAAATGGTGGAAATTGCATGGCAATATATCTCGGAATGGCTATGGAAATTCCATAATTGGTAGGTATGGTGGCTGTTTTGATGAAAATATATGGTGACTGTTTTGAGGAAGGAGGGTTTGATGTACCAGCGAAAGTTGCGCGGTACTAGAGAGGCTAGCAAAGGTAGAAGGGTGAGAGTGCGTATAATCCATAGATTCAACATTAGCCATAAAGAATTCACATACTTATTGCAAAAGTCTATTAGTTGTCAAACAAAGCATTAGACGCATGCTCCTAGGGGAGAGGTTGGTAGGAGTTAACCATCACGCGCTCCCGACCCCCCAAGTACTTTGCAACGACTAAGAAGAAAACATCTATTAAACTCGTATTATTTTAAGATCCCCCAAGTGACTTGGGAAAAAGAATTTTATGTATAATGATTGTATGTACTGAATCACTTATATAATATTTGCGTTCACCCGAACTTTGAACGCGTCTTAACCGATCGTCGGCTTCTCCCTCTTTGACCAAGGGCCAAAAAATGCTATCTAGTCTGCCTATCGAGAATATGGGCGGTGTTTTGGATAACTAGGCAATCAAGCCATGAGGCTGTAACAGACAAAGCGCGCACATGAAACTTATGCTATATTACTTACGTAACGTAAGAAGCATCTTCAAAGAAAATAGTGCCCCCAATGGTACCTTTCTTTGGTCGCTCATTATTAGTATGAGACTTGTGCAATATATTTGTGTATGTGTGAGTTCCGTCGTGTGCCAACCATAGTTGAAAGCAATAAGAGCACTAGCTTTCGGCTTCACCCGTCTAAGGTACAAGTTCGGATGACCCGGTCGTAACAATCGCAGAGGTGCTCCCTTTACTTCCTAGCCGAACAATCGGGAACATGGGGGTAAGCACAAGAGCCAGGCAACCCAGCTTTGCGAAACACTAAAGTTAACATGGTGCATATTTTGGCATAATACACGAGGAAGGAAAGAACTTGTACAATAATAATCACATGCAAAGAGAAAAGGTTTCATAAAGGAAGCTCCCAAGTAAATGGGGTATTTGAATTTATTTGTAACCAAAAAAAGTTTTTCACAAACAACTTTTTGTCAAAAAAGTATAACGGTTGGACGAACCGAACAAAATTAGAAAGCTAGAAATATTTTAACATGAAAGCAACTTAGCTGGGTAATGTGCTCGGTGTCGATGACGCGATCCGGGCTTGTGGCGGGACGAGGACGCCCATCGAACTTTTGGCACATCCGATATGGTGCATAGTCTTTAGCATGACCGAGGTCCCAGCCCCCAAGCCCGAGATGACCGAGTGATAGCCCACAAGTATAGGGGATCGCAACAGTTTTCGAGGGTAGAGTATTCAACCCAAATTTATTGATTTGACACAAGGGGAGCCAAAGAATATTCTCGGGTACTAGTGACGGGGTTTATATCCCCGGGTAGGCCAAGGCAACGGGGTCCTCCCCTCTCCACTTCAAAGAAAAACCAATCGGCCGGCTCGACGAGGCCGGCTGGGGACACGCCACACGAACTGTCTCCGGCTGGCGTTACGCCCGGCTAGTCTAGCGGCCGGGCGTGCTCCCGCCCGGCTGGCCAAGCAACCGGCTGCCCATGAGCCGGGTTGTCCATTGACTTGGGGATGGACACGCCCTATCCCGTCTCCCTGTCCGCAGGTACAGCAACGCAACATGACTGGCGGGGCGAGCGACCCTATGGCCACAGTGGTCGCTGATGCGCCATCCCGCATGGCTACAGTCCATCCGTCCAGCCCTCTGACCTCAGTGAGCGCGACCGGATGGGGAACAGTTCCAGCACGCCTCCGCCACTCGAGTGCCTGCCCCGGCGTGGCTACAGTGCCGCCGGCCGTACCGACGACCTCGGCTGGCTGGCGCTAAGCGACGCCTCCCCGGGCGGCCCATGCCGGGGCAGGTGGGGGAGGGCCAATCGCGGCGCCCATCAGCGGGTCCCAGCAGGGATGGAACCGCTCGGCCGGTGGGCCCTGCCCATGACAAGACGATACAAGCCGCAGGACCCCCTGGCCAGGCGGAGAGGCTGCCAGTCGGGTCCCTCCACCCTCGTACCTAAATTATATTGTAAGAGCCGAGGGGTTGGCCTATAAACCCCCCCGAGCCCCCCATGCAACAGGGACGGAACCCCCGATCAAGAACACACACATAGGGAGCTCTCATACCCTTCCCAGTAGTGGAGGGAGACGAGCTGCTGCTCCTTTCTTCCTCCTCCGAACACAGCTCTAGGAGCACCTCTGTATACTCATCCACCCATCGAACGAATCCAAGCAGGACTAGGGGCATTACCTCCCACGGAGGGCCCTGAACCTGGGTACATCCTGTGTCTCCACCTTCTTGTACCCAATCTCACACCTGGAGCCCATCGGCGTCCTATGGCCCCAACACCACTGATAAGCGACCCTATGGCATCTGTCGTGAGAAAACGACGACAGTTGGCGCCCACCGTGGGGCCATCTGCGGCGCCGTTCGGGTTCATGCTCCAGGAGGGACCTCTCGCCATTCCCCGCCGCCGCTGCTCGGCCCGGCGAAACCGTGGGGGGCTCGTGGGGATTGTTGCGGCACGCCTTGTGGGCGACTCCGATTGCCTAGCGGCCGACATTGATGCGCTCGCCGAGCACTTCGGTAGGCTCAGCCTTGCCGAGGCTCCGGCCGCGGGTGAGTACCCCGTGGGGGTACTCGTCTGTGCCGGCCCACCCATAGCCGTAGGCGTACTCGCTGCGACCCGCCCCAGTGGGTCCCACGACCGTGAGGGGGAGATGGCCATCACCTCCTCCCCCGCCTCCGGACGGGCGCGGGTAATGGCCACCACTGCTGCCGCTTATGTCGGCACGTCCAACCCGGTCGGTGCGGCCCTCCGGGGCTTGAGCACCCCGATCGCCCCGACGGCAAACCCCGATACCGCTGCATCCGACCTCGAGGCGGCTCGTCACATCCTATTCGAAGATGCCACCGCCCTCGCCGCAACGCGCCGCTGAATGGAAGCGGCGTAGCGGGAATACGCCTCGGCTTACGGCCTTAACCCGGCTGGCGCCGAGCCAAACCGGCGTGGGGCCGTGCACGACCGTGGCCGCGTGATCGCCGAAATCCTTGGCGGCAAAATGCTTGTCTACGACACCCCCGTAGCTAATCTGCGGGCCCTAAAGGTGGCCTACGAGGAACAGGACACCTTGGCGGGCAAACAGCGTGCCGCCCACGAGCGCCACATCAAGGAGCTTATCGATGCTGCTGACGCACAACAGCATCAGCTCGCGCCAGGCGGCACCGCCGCTAAAGGCCCCCGGCCCGAGCGCGAGGGCACGGGAACTGCCGGCCGCCAGGCGGCGCAATACTCCTGTTCCCCTTGCATCTCCAGTCGTAGGGTCGAGACGCACGACCCCCGGCCCTCTCAGCCGCCACGGAGTGAGAAGCCGGCTGTTAGCAGCCGGTGCACCAACGAGCCGCCTCGTAGCGGCCGCTACCGCGAAGCACCGGCATCCGGCAGCCGGCGCAGCCGGGGGCACACACCACCCCCGCAACGCGGGTCGCGGCAATCAACGCCGCCCACCATCCGCCCCGAGCTCTCAGCCCGGCTCGGGCCATGCGTCCCCTGTAGCAAGGACGATGCTCACAACCGCATCGACCAACTCACGCAATCCGCCCTCCTAGAGGAGGAGGGCTCGATCAGCCTGGCTTGTTTCGGCCCCCGGATCCGCACCGAGCCCCCCTCATGCTCATTGGCTCAGCCCGCACCTGGTTCAACAACCTGGCGTCCGGCAGCATCAACACGTGGATGGACTTCGAGGAGACCTTCGTACGCAACTTCATCGGCACCTACAAGCGGCCTGGCCGGCCCCGTGAACTTGCTATGTGCGTTCAGGGGCTAGACGAATCCCTCCGCGACTACCTCACCCGATGGACCGAGCTCCGCAACTCCTGCGAGGGAGTGCACGAGGTGCAAGCCGTGCAATACTTCATCGAGGGTTGCTGGGACGGCACCCCTCTCAAGCACAAGCTTCTGTGCTCCGAGCCGGCCATGCTAGCCGAACTCATGACCAAGGCGGACAAATACGCCATGGCTGACTCGGCCATCCGAGTCAAGACGACCCTGCTGGCCAAGGCGACAACCGGCAGCCGCAGAGAAACAAGCGCAAGAACGACCAGCCGGATCCCTGCTACAGCACTAGTAGAAAACAGACCTTTCGTCCCGAGCATTAGTCCCAGTCTGGTCACGAGCCGGTACAAAAGAAGGTATTAGTCCTGGTTCGTGCCGGCCCAGCAGGGTGACCTTTAGTACAGGCTCGTGAGGGACCTTTAGTACCGGTTCATGTCATGAGCCGGTACTAAAGGCGCGTGGCAGGCTTTTGGCCAGACTTCGGCCCCGCGTGCACCTTTAGTACCGGCTCGTGACACCAGCCGGTACTAAAGGGGAACCGTTAGTATCGGCCGGTGACACCAGCCGGTACTAAAGACTTCCACGCAGCAGGTGTCAAATGTTTAGTCCCACCTCGCTAGTCGAGGTGAGACCGCACCTGTTTATAAGCCCCGATGCGCTTGACGTGTCGAGCTCCGCTCATAGTGAAAATAGATGTCTTTATACATGAAATTCCACCTAAATTCAAAATGCTAGTTAGGTGCCTAACTAACACCTAACTAACACTTTGAATTTAGGTTGAATTTCAGTGTAAGTGCATCCATTTTCACTTTTGCTATTTTTATGTTATTTCTTTACTATTTTTCCTGCTATTTAATATTACTTCGTTTTAACATTATATTAAATTTGGTAATTTTTAGGTTACTTTAAATGGTTGTTTAAATCAAAAACAGATGAAATTATGATATCCCTTTGTAATAGATGAGTTTTCGTCCGAAACCCTCATACTTCTTATGATATTGTCCAATTTGTACACGAAGTGCATCCAATTTTTGCCGTAACCCTCTCAACTCTCTAGAAGTTGCTATGTGGGTGAAATTATGATGTCATGCCAAGTTACAACCTTTTTAGAGTTCATTTGTACTGCTTTTCAAATTCAGGGTCATTTTGCTCAAAATAAATCATTAAATGCCTGAAAAATATCAAATGAAGTAAAAAAGGGTTGAAAATTGAGGATGTGCCTTTGAATGGTGCATATTGAACACACAAAAAGTATGGAGTTAAAATAAGTTATTAAAAATTCTAAAAGGAAAAAAAGTTATGCTCAAACTTCACTTTTTTTGAATTTTTGTTAAATCTGGTCAAACTACTTATTCAAGAACATTAGTGTTACTAAATAATTATTCAATAATATTAGTGCTGCTAAATAATTATTTCAGTTTTTTGAATTTTGGTCAAATCTGGTCAAACTATGGTCAAACTTTGGTCAAACTACTTATTCAAGAAATATTAGTGTGTTACTTAATAATGAGGGGTGATTATGGTCAAACTATAGTCATGCTCAAGTTCAACTCCTAAGGGTTAATAGGATTGATAGCTTACTATTGTCTAGAAAACAACAAGTGCAAACTTGACAACAAGGGGGAATAGAACTCGAAAGTTAAGCGTGCTCAGGCTGGAGTAGTGAGAGGATGGGTGACCGGTCGAGAAGTTAGACGATTTGGAATGATGAGGGGTGATTAGAGATAGAAATCAAATTGAGCAGTGATGAGGGGTAGTTAAAGATTAAATTCAAATAATTCAGAAATTTGAAAATCGAACAAAAAAATTCCAAAAAAGGAAAATTTTCTTTAGGACTATAGGCATGTTCTGCACTAGTGCGGGAGCGGGCAGGTCAAGACTGTCGAGGATCAGGAGCCGGCTCGTCTTCACCAGTGAAGATACGGGCAAGCACGCGGAGTGTCGGCTCCGTCGTGAAGTGAACGCCACCATGCCGGCAACTCCCCAGTTCATGCACAGGTCGGAGAAGCCGGTCACGTGGAGCCAAGCCAACCACCCCGCGGAGATGCCGAATCTCGGCAGCTACGCCTAGGTCCTGGACCCCACCATCGCCACCAAGAATCGAGCCTGCCGCTCTACGCGGGTGCTGATAGATGGTGGCAGCAGCATCAATATCCTCTACCTCGACACGATGCACAAGCTGGGGCTAAAGATAGAAGACCTATAGGCGAGCCGGGCGGTTTTCCACGACATCGTGCCTAGAAAGTCTTGCTCCCTTGTAGGCAAGATCATGCTCGACGTCCTCTTCGGCGGACCCCGGCCAATTCCGCCGCGAGCCAGTACTATTCGAGGTCATGGACCTCGCAAGCCCCTACCACGTGCTGCTGGGTCAGCCAGCTCTAGTCAGCTTCATGGTGGTCCCGCATTACACCTACCTCAAGCTCAAGATGCTAGGCCCCAAGGGAATCATTACCGTCAAGGGTGACTACAAGATGTCGCTCGAATGCGCTCGAGGTGGTAGCCGGCTGGCTGAAGCCCTGGAAATTGCCGAGGAGAAGCGGCAGCTCGACCGGCTCGTGGCCCTCACTGCCAGCCAGCTAGCCGTGCCGGCTCCTCCCTCGCAATCCACCGGTGAGGCCTCCTTCCAGTCGTCCAAGGACACCAAGCAAATCCCGCTCGACCCGGCTAACCCGGCTCAGTGCGTCACGATCGGCTCCCGCCTCAACAATAAATAGGAAGGCGAGCTTGTCGACTTCCTCCGTGAGAATCAGGACATCTTCGCGTGGTCCCCCAAGGACATGCTGGGTGTTCCGAGGAAGTTTGCCGAGCACAAACTACACGTCCGGCCGGATGTCAAGCCGGTCAAGCAACCCCTACGCTGCTTCTCCAAGGAGAAGCGACGCACTATAGGAGAAGAGATCGCTCGGCTGCTCGCAGCCGGGTTCATCATGGAAGTGTTCCACCTAGACTGGCTGGCCAACCCAGTCCTGGTGTTGAAGAAAAATAAGACCTGATGCATGTGTATCGACTACACCAGCCTGAACAAGGCATGTCCCAAGGACCCATTCGCCCTGCCACGAATCGATCAAGTTATCGACTCCACGGCCGACTGCGACTTGCTGTTCTTCTTGGACGTCTATTCCGGCTACCACCAAATCAAGCTAGACCCGGAAGATCGGCTCAAGACCTCCTTCATCACGCCCTTTGGGGCGTACTGCTACATCACCATGTCCTTCGGCCTGAAGAATGCAGGCGCCACCTTCCAACGGTGCATGCAAAAGTGCCTCCTACCTTAGATAGGCAGGAACGTCCACGTCTACATCAACGACATCGTCGTCAAAAGCAAGAAGCACTTCAGCCTCCTCGACGACCTGCGGGAGACCTTCGCGAACTTGCACGAATACAAGGTTAAGCTCAACCCAAAGAAATGTGTCTTCGGCATTCCTGCCGGTCAACTCTTGGGTTACTTCGTGTCCACCCGCGGCATCGAAGCTAACGCCGAGAAGATCTGCATGATCGAGCACATGCCAAAGCCGACCCAGCTCCGCGGCGTCCAGAAATTCACCGGCTGCCTTGCCTCGCTCAACCGGTTCATCAACCAGCTGGGGGAGAAGGCTCTGCCCCTCTACGGGCTCCTTCGCAAGATGGCTCTCATCGAGCCGGGTCAAACCAAGAAGCCGGGCACCTTCGACTGGCCTAACGAGGCGGACGAGGCCTTTCGCGGCCTCAAGAAGGCTCTCACCCGCGCGCCAATCTTGGCTGCGCCAGCTGAGAAGGAACCACTGCTCGCGTACATCACCGCGACGACCCGGGTCATCAGCGTCGTGCTGCTGGTCGAACGGCCGGAGGAGGGCAAGGCCCTGCCGGTCTAGCGGTCCGTCTACTACCTCAGCGAGGTCCTCTCCACGTCCAAGCAGAACTAGCCACTCTACCAGAAGATGTGTTACAGCAAATACTTTACTGCCAACAAGGTCAAACAATACTTCCAAGAGCACACCATCACCGTGGTGACCACGGCCCCGCTCGGTGAGATCATGAGCGGCCGGGACTCCACCGGCCGGATTGCCAAGTGGGTGATCGCCCTCGCTGATCACGAGATCCGGTACGAGCCAAGAACCGCCGTCAAGTCGCAAGCATTGGCGGATTTCCTCGTCCACTGGGTGGAGACAGAGTTCGTCCCTCCTCCCTCGGGCTCCACGCATTGGCGAATGCACTTCGACAGCTCGAAGATGAGGACCGACCTGGGTGCCGGCATAGTCCTCTCCTCCCCGAAAGGTGATCAACTCAAGTACACCCTCCAGATCCACTTCACGGCCTCCAACAACATGGTGGAGTACGAGGACATCGTCCATGGCCTCCGGCTCGCCAAGGAGATCGTCATCAGGAGCATCCTCTGCTTCGGCGACTCCGACCTCGTGGTGCAGCAAGTTTTTGGCGAATGGGACGCCAGGGATGCCAACATGGCCAGCTACCGCTTCCTCATGCAACAACTCACCGGCTCCTTCGAGGGTTGCGAGTTCCACCATATCCCCCGAGCAGATAACGAGGCGGCAGATGCGTTGGCAAAAATCGGCTCCACCCAGCAGGCCATCATAGCCGGCGTCTCTCTTGAGCGGCTGCTCAAGCCGTCGGTCAAGCCCTCCCCAGAGTCGGAGTCAATCTTCATGCCAGCAAGCGCCGCCAACCCTTCAACGGCGCCGACCGCCTCCCTAGCAACTCCGTCATCGGCTCTCGAACCGCCGGTTGCCCAGCCGGCCCCGGTCGAACCGGCGGCACCCGAAGCGGACGAACCCAACGACGCGGTCATCATGATGGTCATCGACCAGCCGGCTCCAGGGGACGGCGAGCCAGACCCGGGGGCTGACCAACCAGCCTCGAGGGCTCCCGAGCAGGTCCCAGGGGCTGCCGAGCCGGTCCGGGGGCTGATCAACCAGCCTCGGGAGTTCTCCAGCCGGCTGCCGTCGCAGCCCCCTCATGGGCCCAGCCCATCTTGGCGTTCCTTTTACAAGGCGAGCTGCCTCCGGACAAGGCTCTGGCTAGGCAGATCCAGCGCCGGGCCTCGGCTTACAGCATCATCAACAACGAGCTCGCCCACTGTAGCACCACTGGCATCTTCCAACGGTGTGTCGAGCCGGAAAAAGGCCAAGAGATCCTCCTCGACATCCACCAGGGCGACTGCGGGCACCACGCCGCCTCCCGGACCCTGGTGGCCAAGGCTTTCCGCCTTGGCTTCTATTGGTCCACGGCTCTCGAGGCGGCCAAGAAATTGGTCGACAAGTGTGAGGGCTACCAACGCTTCAACATGCAAAGCTACCTGCCGGCAACAGCCCTCCAAACCATCCCCCTCTCGTGGCCCTTTGCCGTTTGGGGGCTGGACATGGTGGGCCCCTTCAAAACCGCTCTAGGCGGCATGACGCACTTGCTGGTGGCCGTGGACAAATTCACCAAGTGGATTGAAGCACGGCCCATCAATAAGCTGGACGGCCCCACGACCGTCCGGTTCATCGATGACATTACAGTACGCTGTGGCGTTCCCCATAGTATCATCATCGACAACGACACCAACTTTGCCAAAGGTGTGCTCGCGTGTTTCTGCTCCAAGAAAGGGACCCGGCTCGACCTGGCCTCCGTCGCTCATCCGCAATCAAACGGCCAGGTCGAGAGGGCAAACGGCCTCATCCTATCCGGCATCAAGCCCCGGCTCGTGACTCCGCTGGTCAGGTCGGCCGGCTGCTAGATCGACGAGCTGCCGGCCATCCTTTGGAGTCTCAGGACCACCCCTAACCGTTCAACTGGATACGCCCCGTTCTTTCTCGTGTATGGGTCCGAGGCGATCATCCCCACCGACATCGAATTCGACTCCTATTAGTGCATCTAGTGCCCCTTAGTGATTTTGGTGTATTGAAGACTTATAGGTTAAGGTACTAATGCGCTCTATAAGTCGATGAGGAGTTTGATATATTCGGAGATTATCGACCCATAAAATCTATGTCTTCAAGTGAAGACTTTGCTGCAGACTTTCTAAAGACTTTGGTGAAGACTTTGTGAAGACTTTCAAAATGAAGAAGTTGGTGTGACCTTGAAGATATGAACGAGGAATATGAAGCGTGGAGACTTTTGTTTTCGTAGTTTCGTTTCCTTTATTTGAGTCACAGGAAACACCGTACTGTTAAAGGGGGCCGAGGTAATACTAAGGAAAATTTCGAATTGATGCTCAACTCCAAAATCCTCAACCCATACAATCCTTCGAGTGAAGCCTTTGGAAATCTCTTATGGTTCAGACAAGTTCTTCCGTGACAGAGACGAAGTTCTTCTGGTCTCTGAGGAAATTGATCTGACTGAGGAGTTAGGATTTCGCCAGTGCGAATTGCCTACAGTGAGGAACATGATAAGCTGAGGACTTTCATAGTTCGAAATTCCGACCGTTGCTGTGCTTAGCGCCAGCTGTCCCCAATCATTCTTATACACATAACGGTCATATCATTGGGGGCATTTATGTCTTATCATGTCAGGTTGCATCCTGGCTATAAATAGCCACCCCCACAACCACTAGTCGGTTGGCTGCTCCGAGAGAGAGAACTGACACTTGTCACTTGAGAGCAACCCATCCTCCGAGGTCTTTTGAGAGAAAATCATCAGTGAGGAAAAACCTAGAATCAAACCAAAAAACCCAAAGTGATTGAGCATCACTAAAGAAATTCCTGTGTGGAATTGACGCTTGTTACCTTTGAGGACTGTGCATCCTCCAGACGGTTAGGCGTCATGGTCTAGTGCTCCTGCAGTCAATTGGAGACCATGAAGTGACCTTGGTCTAGAGCATCCAGCAGTAAATTGTGGATCGCCGGGTGACCAGTTTGTGAGGGTTTTGGAAGTCTACCTTGAAGACTTACCACGAGTGTTGGGCGAGGACTGTGTGACCTTAGCTCAGGGAGAATACGGTAAGGACTGTGTGTCCTGAGACAGTATGTCCTCTGGTTTAAATACCAGGCCGCTCCAAACAAGACGTATGACTGTCACAGCAGTTAGAACTGGGTCATCAAACCATTGTCTTCATCGAGCTATCTGGTTCTATTTCCTCAACCCCTCTATTCCTCATATACCTGTTGATGAAATTGATTGTTACTGTTTGAAGAATTTGACTGAATACTTTCAAAAATTCCTCACCTCAAATTCTTCAAGTTACCTTGTTCATCACTGCTTATCCTATATCACGCTACTCTCTATTTGTGCATGTTTCATTTCATCATGAAGACTATGCTATCACTATGTTCCTCATGCACTTGAGTACTTATTCTACTGCTAGTTATTCATCACATTTCAAATTCCTCAAAGTTGAAATTCCTCAAGTGATGAATTTGTAAAAATCGCCTATTCACCCCCCTCTAGTCGATATAACACACTTTCAATTTGCATCAGAGCAGGTACTCCGTTGCTCTGTGTGATTTTGGTTTAACCACCTAGAGTTCTAGTTATGTCGACTACAGGTATGATAAAGGTTTCCGCGGGATGACCTACCTTCTATGGGACAGACTACCCCTACTGGAAGAGCAAGATGCGTATGCACCTTGAAGCTATTGACAATGATCTCTGGTACGTTGTGGAAAATGGTGTGCCCTCTGTCACTCCCACTATTACTACTGCTGATGTGAAGAGATTCAAGCAACTCGATTCTCAAGCGAACAATATCATCTGTGGCCATCTGAGCAAAGGTCAGTATGGCAGAGTGAGTGCTTTGGAGTCTGCTAAGCTTATCTGGGATAGGCTGTACAAAGTCAACGAAGGTGTTTCCACTCAACGTGACTCTCGTGTTGATGTTCTTTGCAATCTCTTCAACCGCTTCAAGAGACTTGACAATGAAAATGTTCAGCAAACATTTGATCGCCTCACTGATATATCCAATGAACTTCAAGCACTTGGTGCCACTGATATCACTGACCATGAAGTGGTGAAAAACTGTTATGATCTCTCGATTCCTCATTTGATACTCTGGCTTTGATGATCCAAGAACGTGTAGATTATAAAGCTCTTGATCCTGCTGATATTCTTGAGAGACTCAATACTCATGAATTCCAACAAGCTGAAAATAGAGACCTCTATGGGCCAAGCTATGGAAGATCTCGTGCTCTGAAGGCAAAAGCAATTTCCTCATCTGAAGAAGAAGACTCGGACAACAGCCTTGGTGATCCTGAAGAACTAAGTCAGGAACTAGCAATGCTTATGAGGAAATTCCAGAAGTTCTCAAGAAGAGGTGGATTTAGAAAGTCATCAAAAAGTGGCTTAAGGAAAACAGATTCCTCAGAATATTACAAGAAAAGAACCTGTTATCGTTGCAAGAAGCCTCGTCACTTTATCTCTGACTGTCCTCTCTGGGAAAAAGACTCAAAGAAGAAGAAATACAAGGATGACAGTTATGATGACTCGAAGAAAAAGAAGAAATTTTCAAAGTCTTCATCTGCAAAGTCCTCATCTTCAAAGTCCTCAAAGCACAAGAAGAATGGTTCCAGAAAGGCTCGAGCATTCATCGGCAAGGAAATGGATTCTGAGGAAGAATCTGGAGAATATGAAGAAGAGGAAGAATTTGAGGAGGAATCAGAATCTGGTGTCGCTAGCCATGCTCTCGCTACTTCTTTCGTCAGCAAGTCCATCTTTAACGATAAAGAATTTGACTACTCCAACGACTCTGACGTCAACAACGATGATCATGCTCCCACTTATTGCTTCATGGCAAAAGGCTCAAAGGTACATAAACATCATTCCTCATCTGAATCAAGTGAAGGTGAATCTGATGAATATGTGAAACCTAGCTATGCTAAACTTGTTAAGATTGCCACTAAGCAACAAAGTGCACTTGAAAAGCTTCATAAAATGCTAGACAAAAGCGACGATCTATTAAACCATGAAGTTGATCAGACTCAAACTTTGTCTGTTGATCTAAAAAGTCTTCAGACAAAATATGATAACCTTGAGAGTCATCATAATGACCTCTTAGCTGATCATGAGAAGCTTTCTTATGAATTTCTTCAAGGAAAGCAAGATCTTGAGAAACTGAGGGTGTCACATGAGGATCTCCAAAGGGAAAATGATTCCTTACTGGCTCAACAGATCAGTACCGCCCAGGGAGATTTCATTCCACCTTGTTTGAAATGCATCGAACGTGAAACTGCTAATTCTTCACCTGAATGTTCAAATGCTTCTATTGCCACAATTTCTTCAACTATTCCCGTGGTCTTAAATTCCTCATGTGAGGATACCACTAGTATCACTGATGACAATGTAGGGTTGAAGGAATTGTATGTGACAGGCATGTACAAAAGTCTCAAAGGGCATCAAACCCTTTGCGATGTGCTCAAAAAGCAGATACTGAACAGGAACCCTAGGAAAGAGGGTATTGCCTTTGTGAGGAAACTCAATGCTGATGGGTCCTACTGGACATCTGAGCAGTACCCCAAAACCTCATGGGTTGCTGCAAAAGGATCTCCTGTAGATCCATCCAATTTATCTGGCTTTACTTGTGAAACTTCATATTCCTCTAGTGAGTCACTTGACTCCAATTACAGATTCTTCAAAAATCAGAAAAGTGAAGTATTTGCTAGATATGTTGGAACTAACTGCAGGAACGGTTCTTCTCTGAAGAAAATCTAGGTTCCCAAGAGCTACCTACAAAATCTTCAAGTGAATGTCCTCACAACACCACTCATGAAGAATAGGAACCCCAGATCAAATTCCTCATATGGACCAAAGTCCTCGCTTGGACGAAATTCCTCAAATGGTCAAAATCATCATTCTCATGCTAATGCCTCTGTTTCGTAGGGAAAACCTAAGAGTTATGAATATGTGCATTATTCTTCAAACCATTATGTTCATAAGTCCTCGAAGAATTTCTCTGCTTATTCATTTGAATACTCTAACCCTCGCCCTGTGAAACAAAATGCACTTGCTTCTATGCCTCCCTTCTCATATGGTACTCGGAGAATGATGAATTCGTTGCCACCCCTCCAGATGTGGGTGGTGAAGAAAACAAACTGACATCTTATGTAGGGTCAGGTCTCCAGATGAATTTGAACATCTGATGAATTTGCTGGAGACCTGAGGAAATGCTTGAAAGAACGCAAGCTAACCATGATGAAATGAATTCTTCATTTCTCATGTCCTCACTCTACTTGCTTACTATCTTATGTGATGAAATTCTATCTGATGAAACTGATGTCATATTCTTCACTCTGAAGTATATGAGTTCGTAAGTTGTACTAATTCATCTGCAGGATGATACTCTAAAAGCCACTGAGTGGGTTCTCGATAGCGGATGCACAAACCACATGATGGGTGACAAGAATATACTAATGAATTTGCCACTCACTCCATCTCCTCTGAAGCATATCACCTACGCAGACAAAGGTTGCTATCTCAAAGGACCGAACCATGGATAAGGTGATGCTTGTTGAATCCCTCGGGTTCAACCTTATGTCCGTATCAATGCTTTGTGATCTTGATATGGTTGTCGTATTTGGAAAATATCGTTGTGTTGTCATCATGGAATCTGACAATTCCAAAGTCTTCGAAGGCTTTAGGAGAGGAGACTTGTATATTGTTGATTTCTCTACAGGTCCTCAGCCTGCCACATGCTTACTTGCTAAGTCCTTAGAAGGCTGTAAAACATATTCTTCGATACTTAGCTCACACACCAACACTTGGATTGTGGTATCCCAAGGGCTCAAATCTTCACCTCATCGGATACTCTGATGCTGGCTATGCTGGAGATTGTGTGGATCGCAAGTCAACCTCAGGCACATGTCATTTCCTCGGATGATCCTTAGTCTGTTGGTCCTCGAAGAAGCAGAACTGCGTTTCACTCTCTACTACAGAAGCTGAGTACATTGCTGCTGGCTCGTGTTGTGCTCAGTTACTATGGATGAAGCAAACCCACAAGGACTACGGCATCAAGTTGAAGAATGTGCCTCTCTACTGTGACAACGAGAGTGCCATCAAGATTGCGTACAACCCAGTTCAACACTCCAAGACCAAGCACATCCATATTCATCATCACTTTCTTCGAGATCATCTACTCAAGGGCAACATTTCCATCAACCACATTCCCACTAAAGAACAGCTGGCCGATATCTTCACGAAGCCCTTGGATGAAAAGAGATTTTGCAAGTTGCGGTGTGAGCTAAATATCTTAGAATCTTCGAATGTTCTTTGATGAAGAACACACATCCTAACACTTATGCAAAATTGATGACTTAGATGTGCAACACACGAAGTAAGTTTTTCTTCAACCAATGAAGAATATCTCTATAAGTGTGAAGAAATTAACGAAGAATTTGATTCTTAGAACCCTACGACAATTGTACGCGGTGTCTGAAATCATCATTCTTATATGGTGGGCTACGCCACCAACCAAAAGTTGAAATTCTTCAAAATTGAGCATTTCATTATTTGCAAATTCCTCAAGTTTTTGAAATTCCTCAAATTTTCAAATTCTTCAAACTTTGAAACTCACGTTCTTCATTGACTATACATATATATTTATATTTGATTTTTCAATGGCCTCAACAACATTCACTTATTGCTAATTCTTCAAGTTGATTTTCATCTAAGTGAATGTGATCGGACCCTTTCTCCCCTCTATGCTAAACTCAACCAAGTCTGTTCACAAATTCTTCATATGCGTTCTACTTTGAAACTCGTTCAAAGTCTTCACTATGTCCTTGACAGCTGAAGAATTCGCGAATGAAAACTTTGAATTCTTCACTACCAAAATTTTCGGCGGTTCCCTCTCAAACTGTTCCTATTCCCTCGCCTAGATAACCCACGACCCCCCCACTATTGCCACCGCTAAGTACGTGGGTGACACCTGTCGCGTGGAGAGCAAGGGTTAGGGGCAATCCTGTCCAAAATCTTCGGGCGGATCGGTTTTCACTTCCTCTATAAACGCCCCCTTCCCATCAACTGTGCTCGGATACTCCGCATCTCATCCCTCTCCCAAGCTCCAACCTAGCGCCGCCGCTAAAGTCATCGTTGCCGGTGAGGAAGAGCTTCACTGCCTCAACCTCGTCGTCTCCATACTCGCACCGGCCACGGAAATCCTCATCCCGCCGCCGCTATAGCTGTCTCCCTCTACCAAGCTAGGGCATGGGAGATCTGAACGCACGAACTTCCCAATCTCATCTCTGAGTTCATCATGTTCTTCACTAGGGTAAATAAAATTTACTTTAGTGCCCTTGTGTGATCCTCAAATGCTCTTCATATTCCTCAAAAGGTGTTTGTTCTTCATGAACCTTATTTTAAAAGCACCTTACATCTCCTCATACTTGATGATTTTCACTGAGTAATGATTTTCTTCAAGATTGCTCAATTGTGCAAATCCTCAAAATTTGTACAACTCAGGAACCTGAGACAAAGAACACTTAGTAAAATTCCTCAAGACATTCATGGTCAAATTCCTCACACCTAATTGTTCTTCAAAATTTCTGAGAACGCATATGACCTCTTCAAATTCCTCGCACCTATACTCTGTTCATAGATTCAACATGTCCGCTAATGAATCACTAGGTTCTCATCAACTTAACTCATTTGCAGCGCTTCTTGAAGAAAAATTGTGTACCTCTTCAGAATCTTCAAGAGTTCATATTCCTCAAGTGAAGAAAATGACTAACGGAAAGGAACCACAGAAAGGAGGAAAGAAACCAGATGTGCATACTGCCTTTGAGATTCCAGAGGATGTGTATGATGAATATTGCACACCTGATGAAGAACACATGGAAAATAGACGACCAAGCAGAGAAAGATCCGTCTGCAAAAGATTGAGAGGATATGGGCAAGAGAATGGAAAGAATATTGTTATGTAACCCCAAAGTACATGCTGAAATTTGAAGTGAAACCACCTTGCAGTAGGCCTCCTCTAGCTCAGAACCAAATCATTGATCCCACAAGCCTAAAGACTGGTGAGGACTTTCCTCATCTATGGGAGAAGCAGCAAACCAAGCTGGCTAGGAAAGCCAAAGAAGCAGTGAAGAAATTCAATGAAGATTCTGCTGCTGCTGCCTCTGCCAGAGCTTCTGCAAGTGCTCCGAAGAAAATCATGAAGAAATCTGCCTTGAAGATAGGTTCTTCAACATCAAGACCTTCACAGCAGATTCCTCAAGGTCAAAGGCCTTTGCCTTCAAAGTCCCTAGCACCTGAAACTATCGCTGCTTAGTCTTCTGCAGCAGTTACAAGATCCTCAACACTAGTGCATCTGGCTACATGCAAGAGGACTGAGGGTTTCACCACACTCCCAAAGATCACTGTTAGCTCCACCAACACAGCAAAGTCTTCAACCAGCCCCTCTGCGCTGAAGCTGAAGAAAACTGTTGGACGAGGTCAAAGACCAAGTCCTCACACAAGTAAGGCTGTAATGACCATAAACTCACATTCTGAGGATGATGATAGTGATGATGATGAAGCTGATGATGAGGAATTGGTAGAAATCATCAGACAAAGTCAGCATAGGGCTGCTAGAGCAAAGGGAAGCTCTGTTCCTCTCATGCTGGATCCCAAGATGATCCTCAACTTCATCGATATATGGCATAAAGACCCAAGCACCCCACTTTCTTCACTAAACCTGCCTCCTGAAGTAGATCATGTCCTCACCCACTTCATCTCTGCAGAACAATGGAAGAGAGAGCAAGCTGTGAGAGCTAAGAGGAACAGGACTCGCAAAGAAAAGGTTCTACGTGAAAATGTGATGAATTTGACCCCAAATCAAATCGTCATAGTTCAGTTCGAAATTTGCACTCTCTCTTTGGATCAACAGAAATATGATGCTGAATGGAAGGGCACCAAGGTCAGACTCGTCAGGGCTACTCAAGCAGCTGTAAAGGATCACAACACCAGGGTTGCAGCTCGATCGCAACCACAAAAGCCTCAGTCTGAAGAAATTGCTCAAACTGCAGATGAAACTCCTCAGGGAGCTAATGAAAATGCTCAGCCTGATGAAACTGCTGAAGGAAATGCTTCTGCACTAGAAGCAACTGCCAGTGCTGTTGAGGAAACTCAGACCACTGATGAAAATGCCAGGGCAACCTCCAATGTTGTGCCTGAAGAAATTGTTATGCCAACAGGTACTTCTGTTGTACCTGAAGAATCTGATAGGCCAGCTGAAGAATCTGCTATGCCTGAAGAAATTGAACCTCCTAGGGCGGCTGCATCAGTCATTCCTGCAGAAACCGCTACTGCTGAGGAAAATTCACTCAAGAGAAAAGCGTCAACTTCTGATGCCCCTGTGTTGAAGAAGTTGAAAACTTCATCAAGTTCCTCAGCAACTCCAATTGATGCAACTCCAATTTCCTCAGCACCAGCCTATGCTATTGTGCCATTCAGGAAGGAGTATGTCATCCCTGAAGAAAAAGAAAATCATTCGGCTGCTTCCTCAGAGCCTCTTGATGAGGAAATTGTCATCGATGACACTGCATCAACCCCCAAGGTATCATCGCTCCAGCTTCTGGTAACTGCTGAGGAAGCTGGCGTACAAGACATTGATGAAGATGTTGACATTGGTGACACCACTCCAGTCGTCAATGATGAATATTGGGAATCTGCACATCCCAATTCACCAATGGCAACTCCTCTGATGTTGATTCCTCAGTCACCTGCACAGACTGAAGAAATCCCAAAAGACTCTAAACATCTGTACCTTCCAGACAGTGAAGAAATTCCAGCTGCAACAGCTGAGGAAAATGATGCTCCGGCCACTGCCGAGGAACTAGTACTTCAAATCACTCAGTCTGCTGTTCCTCCAATGCCAACGGAGATCAAGGGGCGCACACGAACAAATCTTCAACCCAAGCCAAGACTGCCCTTCAAAGGCACTGTTCGTCCCAAATTCCTCAAGAGTAATTTCTTCAATGAACACTCATTCTTCTCTGGACCAAACCCTATGACTCTGGAAGGGCTGGTCGCAACAGATTCTGGACTGCCTCTCAACTCAACTACTATGCGTCAGTCCTATATGAGAAGAAGAAAGTCTTCGAGCACAATCAGATTCCTCATGCTGATATGGAAAGTCTTCCATCATTCACTCTAGTGCTCCAAGTTATTTATGAAGCAGGCCTTCTTCCATTCTGTGTCGACATCTGCGACTAGCATGAAGAAATCATCATTCAGTTCTATGCCATGCTGCATATTAGCGGCAATTCCTCAGATATCAACTCATGGATATTGGACTGGATGACTGGCATGACCCACTTCACTGCTCAAGCCTCTGAATTGCTTCAGTGTGTCCCTGCTCCAATTCCCTCAGATGAAGCCCGCAAACTATTTAATGAGCCTGCACTTCCAAATCAGCTGATGCAAGTGCTGATGAAGCAGTTGCCTCCTGGAACGCCTCAACCAAACACCTTTCTTGTGAAGAATCTGCTATATGCGCCCAGGACTGTTTACCGTATCCTCCCAAACACACAATGTCCTCAGAAAGGCCATGATTCTAAAGAAGAAGAAGTGGAAGGAATCATGAAGAATATGCTCTTCAACATCATTCATGGGATTCCCATTGACTTGCATGATTTCTTCATGAGGACATTGGCCACTGCTGCCTTAGCACCATTTGAACAAAAGCCCTATGTGCCATGGATCATGAAATTCATCTGGGCAAAGTCCTTAGTTCCCTTCAAGGCTGATTTCAGAATCACTTTAGCTTTGTGCCTCCAATAGAAGTCATCAAGAGCTCAATTGCCTCAGCTGAAGGAAAAGGCAAATCTATCATTGATGAAGGCACTCGTCCTTTGGATGGACAGTTCCGCAAAGCCGCTTCCTTATCCACCAATGATGACACAGCCACTCAAGACTCCGGTGCAAAAGCCTCAGCTCAACAACCTCAAGAGTCTGTCCCTCGTGTGATGACTGATCGCGAGCTTCTAATAAGTCTTCATCAGAAGGTCGATCGCAATCACAAGTGGGTGAATCGTCAACTTGGATACGTTGTGCAGAATATGACTGTGACCCAGAACACTACCAAGAGGAACCACTATTATGCACATGAAAACCTAAGATGCTCTTGGGCTGTACTGTCTCACATCATGCCTTCTAAAGAACTAGATGAGCTGGATATTGAGGAACATCCCGACTGGGCTCAGCGGCCTCTGAAGAAATTCAAGAAAGTTCAAGTTCCTCTGATGGTAGCAAGTTCATATTCTTCATCTCGCGAGCGTGATGATGATCAAGATATTGATGACACTACTGCAAGACCTGCATCGACAAACGACCCCGAAAACGCTGGTGATCCTTCCTCACCAACACGATGAAATTCTTCAAAGGGGTGTTAGTCATCACTTTTTCTTCCCTTTTTGTCTTCGATGACAAAGGGGAGGGGAATTTTGAGTTAGTCTTCAAGCGGGTCTCTATAAATGGGATAATTTTTGTTTAAGTTACAACTCTTGCTCTTCCGAAACTTTTGCTAATTGAGTTGTAAACTTAAGCCCGATGGTGGTCTGACACTCTTGAACTATTTCCTCGCATGTTTATTTCCTCAAATACCTTAATGCATGCATGCTGAATTTCGTCAAACACCATTTTCCTCATGCATTTTAAATTCTTCATATCATATTTTCAAATGCGTGTATGAATTACAAGATATAGGGGGAGTTCTCCATGTTTGAACCTGCCATGTGCATTTGCAGTCTAAAGCAAATTCCTCAAAAATGCACATCTTCAGGGGGAGTTCTTGTATATCTTACAATCAAATTCCTCAAAATCTGTACTTTCACTTCATATGTTTATTCCCGTTGAAAACTTAACTTATTTGTCATCAATCACCAAAAAGGGGGAGATTGTTAGTGCATCTAGTGCCCCTTAGTGATTTTGGTGTATTGAAGACTTATAGGTTAAGGTACTAATGCGTTTGTAAGTGTACACAAGCTCTATAAGTCGATGAGGAGTTTGATATATTTAGAGATTATCGACCCCTAAAAATGTATGTCTTCAAGTGAAGACTTTGCTAAAGACTTTCTGAAGACTTTGGTGAAGACTTTGTGAAGACTTTGAAAATGAAGAAGTTGGTGTGACCTTTAAGATATGAATGAGGAATATGAAGCGTGAAGACTTTTGTTTTCATAGTTTCGTTTCCTTTATTTGAGTCACAGGAAACATCGTACTATTAAAAGGGGTTGAGTTAATACTAAGGAAAATTTCCCAACTGATGCTCAACTCCAAAATCCTCAACCCATACAATCCTTCGAGTGAAGCCTTTGGAAATCTCTTACGGTTCAGACAAGTTCTTCAGTGACAGACACGAAGTTCTTCTGGTCTCTTAGGAAATTGATCTGACTGAGGAGTTAGGATTTCGCCAGTGCGAATTGCATACAAGTGAGGAGCATGATAAGCTGAGGACTTTCATAGTTCGAAATTCCGACCGTTGCTGTGCTTAGTGCCAGCTGTCCCCAATCATTCTTATCCACATAACGGTCATATCATTGGGGGCATTTATGTCTTATCATGTCAGGTTGCATCCTGGCTATAAATAGCCACCCCCTCACAACCACTTGTCGGTTGGCTCCGAGAGAGAGAACTGACACTTGTCATTTGAGAGCAACCCATCCTCCGAGGTCTTTTGAGAGAAAATCATCAGTAAGGAAAAACCTACAATCAAACCACAAAACCCAAAGTGATTGAGCATCACTGAAGAAATTCCTGTGTTGAACCGACGCTTGTTACCTTTGAGGACTGTGCATCCTCCAGATGGTTAGGCGTCCTGGTCTAGTGCTCCTGCAGTCAATTGGGGACCACGAAGTGACCTTGGTCTAGAGCATCCAGCAGTAAATTGTGGATCGCCGGGTGACCAGTTTGTGAGGGTTTTGGAAGTCTACCCTAAAGACTTACCACGAGTGTTGGGCGAGGACTGCGTGACCTTAGCTCAATGAGAATACGATAAGGACTGTGTGTCCTCTGGTTTAAATACCAGGCCACTCCAAACCAGACGTATGACTATCACAACAGTTGGAACTGGGTCATCAAACCATTGTCTTCATCGAGCTATCTGGTTCTATTTCCTCAACCCCTCTATTCGTCATATACCTGTTGATGAAATTGATTGTTACTGTTTGAAGAATTTGACTGAAGACTTTCACAAATTCCTCACCTCAAATTCTTCAAGTTACCTTGTTCATCACTGCTTATCCTGTATCACGCTACTCTCTATTTGTGCATGTTTCATTTCATCATGAAGACTATGTTGTCACTATGTTCCTCATGCACTTGAGTACTTATTCCTCTGCTAGTTATTCATCACATTTCAAATTCCTCAAAGTTGAAATTCCTCAAGTGATGAATATGTAAAAATCGCCTATTCACCCCCCCTCTAGTCGATATAACGCACTTTCAACTCGCCTCGGGTCGCCCTATACACGGAGAAGGATTCCAAGGAAGCAAGGGAAGATGGCATCGACCTGCTCGAGGAGGCTAGCGAGCTAGCCTTGAGCCGGACAACAATCTACCAACAGAAGTTCCGGCATTATCACAGCAAGAGGATCCGGTCGCTCTCATTCCGCGAGGGGGACCTGGTCCTCAGACGGATCCAACGAACCGCCGGTCAGCACAAGTTGTCCTCCCCATGGGAGGGCCCGTTCATTGTCAGCAAGGTGCTATGCAACAATGCGTACGATCTAATAGATGCCCAGAAGCCACAAAAGCCAAGAGAGATGCCTCCGGCGAAGAAACGGAGCGTCCATGGAATGCGGCACTCCTGCGCCCTTTTTACTACTAAGGAAAAAACCAATGTATGTATGTATCCCCTTCCTTTTGGGCTTATGAATGCAATGGGCGTCCCAAGCTGGCTCTTGGGGCGTGCCCCATTTCGTTTATCTCAAAGCTTTCCACACTCACCGGCTCCCCGGTCCGGCTCCCGGGCCTGGAGGCTAGTCGGCTGGACCTAGAAGTGTCTCTCCGCAGAAAAGACTAAATAAATGTGAGTCGGCCAAGCCTCCCCACCCTTACCAGCTACAGACCGGCACCCAGTTGTCCGGCTGACGGGGCCTCGGGGCAGCAAGGTTCGGCTCGCACCAAAGGTCGAAACGGGAAGGGATCTTTTCTAGGCCTAGCCGGACCCTTGCCGCATCTCTAGCCACTTCGCTTACCCCGAAAAAACCCTCTGTGATTCCTAAGTTTTGAAATGCCTCCCTCAAGGTGGACGCCCCGACCCAGCCACAGACCAGCTCCCGGCTGTCGGGCTGGCAGGGCTGAGGCCAAAGGGGAAACAAAGTAGAAGTGCAAAGGGTCGTGGCGGGTGAAAAAGGGGTAAGGTGGAGGTGGCAAGATTCATAAGGCATAAAACACAAAGTATTCATAATGTAAAGCAAAACGGCCCACGACTGGCATTCCATTCATTACATACACACCCCCAGTGGGTGGATCGAATCCAAGTTCAAAGTGCAGGAAAGAAGAAAAAGAAAGAGCAAAACAGGAAGATTCCGGGGGGCTCAAGCCACCGACGCATCGCCAACCGGCACGTCGAGAAGCGGCTCGGTCCTCCTCCCGAAGGTGCTCGCGGCCTTCGGGTCGGCCGCCTTGCACTTTGCAGTGGCCTCCTCGGTCTCTGCCGTCTCGCCGCTCGAGTCGGTGCTCCCATCGGCAACTTCGGCATCGTCCGGGCAGGGGATGCCGAAGGAGTCCTCGGGCAGCGGCTCGCCGTCTTCTCCAAGGGGCGGCAGGAACTCATCCGCGTCGACATACGACGCGAGCTCGTTCGCCCGCAAGACAAGGTCCGGCTCCGAAGCCTCCCGCTCCGTGGCCGGCACGTCCTACATCGTCGCTAGCCAGGCGAGGTCCACCCACCGGTACCATGAAGTGACGAACCGAAGCGCCATCTGCGCTCCGGCTCGAGCAGCCGAGGCTTTCCTGGCCTCGAGGCAGGGGACGGCGTGCTCAAGCCACAGCGCCACGCGATGTGTCGGAGATCCTCCGTGGCCCGGCCACAGCACGGCGATGACCTCCTTGCCAGCGGTCTCGAGCCGCTCCACGCTCCGCCCGATATGGGTCATCCGCATCTCGACGGCGAGCCTGATCTTGTCCACATCCCATGGGGCATGCTCATCAATGGAGCGGCCATACCCCTGGAGGTGCTCCCGGTGCTCCTCAACGGCCCGCGCGGCGTGGTGGTGGGTCTCCGAGAACCGCACTGAGGGGAAGAAGGGAAGAAGAGAAGGAAAACCAGATGAAGCACAAAGAGGCGGCAAGCAGAAGGCAACCAATCGAAAAACAAAGAAACAAGCGCTTACCTTCGATCGCGTCATCCACACTAATGGCAAAGTTGAGCACCACTGCCCGCTCGGCCGCCCGAGCCGCTTCTGAGGCGGCAAGAGAGCCCTTGGCCTCCTCGAGCGACTTCTTGAGGCGAGTCACCTCGCCTTGGAGGGCGGAAATCCTCAAGGCGGCGTCAGCCACCTCCTTGATGGCCGCCTCCCGGGTTGCCACCTCCTTCGCCGCCTTGGCCTTGAGCTGGTCACGGACTGCCTCGCCGTCAAGCAGCAGCGTGGCCAGCCGGTCCGTCTCCTGCGCGGCCGCTTGGACATCCCGCGCCAGCCGGTTCCGCTCGGCGGCGAGCCCGATCTTTTCCTCCCGAAGGGAGGCCAGCTCGCCTGCGTAACACTGACCCGGGGGCTACACGCCTCCACCCGCAAAATGCAAGTCACCTTGCACACGGGCCATCTCCTCCTCCAAACGGTAAAAGCCGTCCTTGCCGTGGTCGTGGATGGCGACCGCCTCTACGAAGACCTTCTGCCACAGGAAGGCTCCCTCCTGTTGCAAAAGGGGGAGAACGTCAAAAACTCGCTCGAAGGAGATACGGCCCGGCTGCCCATCAGCCGGTCAGCCAACCCACATCTCGGGGGCTACACCCAGTGGGTGCGCTTGCGCGCCCCCACTAAAAATACTAAAGAAGAAAGGAGAAGCTTACCTCAGCACGCCGAAGGGCGGTGTCCGATGCCTCCGCGAACTGGGCCAACACCTGCCGACATAAGTCCAGGACACTCCCCAGATCCCCAAAGGAGGGGACCGGGCCGCCTGCCGGAGGCGCCGGTAGGGCCGGCACATTCGCCAGCGCCTCCCAGTCCCGGCTGACCTCCTACATCGACCGCAGGATTCGCCGAGCACGGTCGACGCTACCGCCTAGGCTCGCCACGGCTCCAGCCGCTGGGGGCGGGTTGATAACGGCGAGGGACCGGGAGTCGCCTCCCGCCGGCCCCCCGCTGGGCGCTGTCGCCGCCTCACCTGCTGGCCGCTCCGGCGCGTCGGTCGCGCCGGAGGGCCGCTCCACCTCCATAATGACCGCCTCCAACGGCTCCTCCGGCGTCGCCTCTGGAGCCGGCGGGATCACCTCCTCCCGGGCCGGCTCGGGAGCTGGCGGGGTCACCTCCGGCACGTCATGCCAAGCTGCCTCAAGGGCTAGCTCCGTCATCGTCTCCCGTGCGGGCGGGGGAGGCAGCAGATCCATGGCCGTGTCTCGTGGCTCACTGGAGGGGGGGTCTTGACATGCGGGTGGACTCCGCCGCTGAGTTCGAGGCCCGTGGCGGCTCGGTCGCCCCTCTGCGCCGCTGGCCGCTTGAAGTTCCGGAGCATGCGGCCCCTCCCCGCGTGCTGAACCGGGAGGCTCGCAGCTCCGCGAGCCTCCTCTTTTCCTCCCTCTGGGTGGCCGCATGCTCACGGGCCAGCCGGCTTGCGGCATCCGCCTGCTCATCGGGCGCCCCCTCCTCTTGGAGCTCGATGGGGTCACCGCGGCATCCAAGCCCCGGTCATTGACCGACTCATAAGACAAAAACAAAAAACCAAGGGAAGAAGCGCAGAGGACTTACGGGCCGACGAGGGGTAGGGCCCGCTTGGCGCGAGGCGGCGACTTCCGCGCGGCCACCTTGACTTGCTTCGGGTCGGGCGGTGGAGCCACCAACCCCTCCTGGGCCGGCCTTTTTCCCCTGCCAGCCGGCTCGGCGGCCGGGCCTCGAAGTGGGCGCTCCTTGCACCTCCGGTCCGGGCGCGCTGTAGGAGGAGGTCCATCGAGGATCATCAGCTCATCATCATCGTCGTCGTCGTTGTTCGTCCAATCGCAGATGGTGGGACCAAGAGGGAACTCACCCGCTCCGCCCGGTCTCTTGGCTGCTTCGGACCCTCCGGCTTCGGTGGGAGCGCCGCCTCATGGCCCCGCCGGCTCGTCGGCCTCCCCGGAGGAGTCCACACCCTCTTCCGCGGGACCCCTCGTCAGGAAGTCCCGGGAGTCAGAGTCCGCCCGCTCCGCCTCGAAGATTTGCGGATGCGGGCCGTCTGGGGTGTTCTATCACACCAGCCGCTGCGATCAGCACCCCATCATAAGTTCTCCTGCCGGCTGCCGGCTGGGGATATCAAGCAAAAGACAAACCCCTACAAGAAGACTTACCAGGGGGCCGGTTGATGCGGTCATACGGCTCCTTGCCGAACGACCACGAGGCGGCCTTCAGCTTGAACATCGTGAGGGCGTTCACCCGCTTCGCCACCTGAGCCGACGTCAGCTCTACGGTGGACTACCGGCAGGGGTCGTGCCGGCCTGACATGTCGCAAATCCGGTGCGGCCTCATCCGAAGAGCGACACCCGACGCGGTATGAAGGCCACCACCAGGTCAGAGGTAACCATCCCCTTAGAGCTCTTCAGCTCCTCGAGCCGGCCCATCTCCTCCAGAGCGACACCACGTGGGGCTGATGCCAGCCAGTTCTGCTGGCACGACTGGCGGTCCTCGAACGGCGGCAGCCCGATGTAGTCCGTCGTCGGGTCAACATTCCGCATGTAGAAGAATGTGCGGTTGCCACCCCTTGACGGAGTCAATCAAAGAAAGGGGAGGGAAACGGGCAACGCCGCGGCAGCACACTAAAGAGGCCAAGAAAAGGAAGAACTCCCAGATACCCTCACACAACGCGACGAAGGCAGAGAGATACAAGCTGGCATTGGGACCAAGATTGTGGGCTTGAAGGTCGAGGGTTTCAAGGAAGAGGCAGAAGAAGTTGCTCACCGGGATCGCGAAGCCCCGGGAGAAGTGCTAGAGGAACACTACTCGTTCCCCTGGCTGCAGAGCCGGCACCAGCTCGCCACGCGGCGCACGGGCGGCCACCCGCTTGGGCGGCGGTAGCATCCGTGCCTTGCGCAGCTCCTCAATATCGGCATTAGTGACGAAGGATCCTCCCCAGCTGCCGCCGTGTCCGTCAGCCATCTCAGCATTGGGGCGGCATGCGGGCGCGTGCGCGGGCTCGAGCGCGGCAGCACGAGGAGAGGCGAGGTCAAGAAGCAAGGAGCAATGGCGAGAAGGGCTGCAAGGGGGAAAGTGGGGCATGGGTACCTCCGCCCCTGCCCTTCCCTCCCCTTTATAGGGGAGGACACGACCGGGGACGTGGGATCGTCTGCGCCCACGTTCCCCAGAAATCCCGCGCGAGTGGGTCGCTTCGGGCCGTAACGGCCGTATCGGGGCGCGAGGGATCCGGCCCCGGCCCCGAGGCCTACCGGGCTACGCCTGGGCCCTACCGGACTAGGCCTAGGCGACGTCCCATCTCCCCGCATGCACGGGGCCCAGCGCATCATTACGCACCGCGTGGCAAGTCGCGTGCCGGCGTGTGCCCCGGAGCGACGCGCCAGAACCCGAGGCATCGGGTACTGCAGCTGGCTCGGCTGCCCCTTCGCCTTCGAGCTGGAGGCGGGCTAGGCTGGCGGGAAGCCACCGGCACCCCACCATCCGCTGGACGTGGGCCCCCGCTGGCTTCGGGGGCTACTAACGGGGTTTATATCCCCGGGTAGGCCAAGGCAATGGGGTCCTCCCCTCTCCGCTTCGAAGAAAAACCAATCGGCCGGCTCGACGAGGGCGGCTGGGGACGTGCCACACGAGCCATCTCCGGCTGGCGTTTTGCCTAGCTGGTCTAGCGGCCGGGTGTGCTCCCGCCTGGCTAGCCAAGCAGCCGGCTGCCCACGAGCCAGGCTGTCCAGTGACTTGGGGACGGACACGCCCTGTCCCGTCTCCCTGTCCGCAGGTACGGCAGTGCAACGTGACTGGCAGGGCGAGCGATCCTGTGGCCACAGTGGTCGCTGACGCGCCGTCCCGCATGGCTACAGTCCATCCGTCCGGCCCGCTGACCTCAGTGAGCGCGACCGGACGGGGAACAGTTCTAGCATGCCTCCACCACTCGAGTGCCTGCCCCGGCATGGCTATAGTGCCGCCGGCCGTACCGACGACCTCAGCCGGCTGGCGCTAAACGACGCCTCCCCGATCGGCCCGTGCGGGGCAGGTGGGGGAGGCCAATCGCGGCGCCCGTTGGTGGGTCCCAGCTGGGATGGAACCGCTTGGCCGGCGGCCCCCACCCACGACAAGACGATACAAGCCGCAGGACCCCCTGGCCAGGCGGAGAGGCTACTAGCCGGGTCCCTCCACCCTGGTACCTAAATCATATTGTAAGAGCTGGGGAGTTGGCCTATAAAACCCCCCGAGGCCCCCATGCAACGGGGACGGAACCCCCGATCAAGAACACACACATAGGGAGATCTCATACCCTTCCCAGTAGCGGAGGGAGATGAGCCGGCTGCTCCTTTCTTCCTCCTCCGAACACAGCTCTAGGAGCACCTTTGTATACTCATCCACCCATCCAACGAATCCAAGCAGGACTAGGGGCATTACCTCCCATGGAGGGCCCCAAACCTGGGTACATCGCATGTCTCCACCTTCTTGTACCCAGTCTCGCACCCGGAGCCCATCGGCGTCCTATGGCCCCAACACCATCGATAAGCCACCCTATGGCATCTGTCGTAAGAAAACGACGACAATTAGCAACTAAGTTGTCAATTCAACCACACCTGAAAGACTTAATATCTGAAGCAAAGTATTCAGTAGCAAAGTAATATGGTAGTAACAGTAATTGTGGCAAGGTGATAGTAGCAGTTTGTAGTGATTGTAGTAGTAGCAACGGAAAAGTAACTTAGCGAAGATCAATACATGGAAAGCTCGTAGGCAATGGATCGGTGATGGATAATTATGTCGGATGGCATTCATCATGCAACAGTTATAACATAGGGCAAGACAGAACTAGCTCCAATTCATTAATGTAATGTAGGCATGTATTCCGTATATAGTCATACATGCTTATGGAAAAGAACTTGCATGACATCTTTTGTCCTACCCTCCCGTGGCAGCGGGGTCCTATTGGAAACTAAGGGATATTAACGCCTCCTTTTAATAGACAACAAGACCAAAGCATTAGCACTTAGTGAATACATGAACTCCTCAAACTACAGTAATCACCGGAAAGAATCCCAGTTATTGTCACCCTGGGGGATGCGGATCATAACTCGTAATAGGTGTCTACAACTTGAAAGATAGGATCAAGAACACATATATATTCATGAAAGAATAATAGGTTCAGATCTAAAATCATGGCACTCGGGACCTAGTGGCAAGCATTAAGCATAGCAAAGTCATAGCAACATCAATCTCAGAACATAGTGGATAATAGGGATCAAACCGTAACAAAAATAACTCGACTAGATGATAAATCTCATCCAACCCATCACCGTCCAGCAAGCATACGATGAGATTACTCACGAATGGTGGAGAGCGTCATTGAATTTGTGATGAAGGATGGTTGGTGATGACGAAGGCGTCTATTTCCCCTCTCCGGAGCCCAAAACGGACTCTAGATCTAGTCTCCCGAGGAAGAACAGGAGGTGGGGGCGGCTCCGTATCGTCAAGCGCGATGAACTCTTCTTC
This sequence comes from Hordeum marinum, assembly GCA_022496015.1. Classification (NCBI taxonomy): domain Eukaryota; kingdom Viridiplantae; phylum Streptophyta; class Magnoliopsida; order Poales; family Poaceae; genus Hordeum; species Hordeum marinum. The sequence goes on from CM039678.1 coordinate 146,109,427, forward strand.
TTGATTATTTTTCTCCCCGAATAGGAATATATAGAAGTGGAAACAAGGTCGGAGGAGCAGTAGGGGACCCACAAGCCTGCCCGGCACACCCTAGGGGGTGGGCGCGCCCACCAGGCTTGTGGCCAGGTGGTGGGCACCCTGTAGTTGATTCTTTTGCCAGTATTTTTATTAATTCCAAAAATATTCTCTGTAAATTTTCAGGCCAATCTGAGAACTTTTATTTTTGCACAAAAATAGCACCAAGGCAATTCTGCTAAAAACAGGGTTAGTCCGGGTTAGTTCCATTCAAATCATGCAAATTAGAGTCCAAAACAAGGGCAAAATAGTTTGGAAAAATAGATACGTTGGAGACGTATCAACTCCCCAAGCTTAAACCTTTGCTTGTCCTCAAGCAATTTAGTTGATAAACTAAAAGTGATAAAGAAAAACTTTTACAAACTCTGTTTGATCTTGCTGTTGTAAATATGCCTAACTTATGTTCAAATTTTCAGCAAGGAGTATAGACTAACCACATTCACAATAACATCTAGGTATCACATTTACTCATATCAATGGGATAATCAACTAGTGAGCAACAACAATAAGTCTCAAATGACAATAATTCTATCAAAACAATCATGATACAATATGACATAATAGTATCTCGCTAGCCCTTTCTGAGACCGCAAAACATAAATGCAGAGCACTTCTGGAGAACAAGGACTGACTAAACATTGTAATTCATGGTGAGAGAGATCCAGGCATGCTCATACTCAATATCAATTAATGGCAAGACATACAAATGATGATGGCACTCTCTAACTGGTGCTCTTTTATAAGAGGATGATGACTCAACAATAAAGTAAATGGAAAGACCCTTCGTAGAGGGAAGCATTGATTTGCAGGGGTGTCAGAGCTCGAGCTTTTAAAACAAAGATAAGTAATGATTTTTGGAGCGGTATGCTTTCATTGCACACATAACGACCAAGAGGTTTTCAATATCTTCCATGCTAGATACATTATAGGCAGTTCCCAAACAGAATGGTAAAGTTTTTACTCCCCCTCCACCAATCAATCACACTCCACGGCGGGCCGAATTCACGGGTACCATCCATACGAACACAGTGCTAGGGGGGTTGTTTAATTGTAATTTTCTTTTTTATTTCGAGCATGGGACTAGGCATCCCGATTATCAGCCACTTTCTCATGAATGATAGTGAATCAACACATATCGTGAGAATAACCCACCTAGCATGGAAGATACTGACAGACCCCAGTCACCACATGAGCGATTTGGGCATACAAAACAGAATATTTATTTGAAGCTTTAAAGTTTAGCACATGCAAATTTACTTGGAACGGCAGGTAAATACCGCATATAGGTAGATATGGTGGACTCATATGGAACAACTTTTGGATTATTGAGATGGATGCACAAGCAGTATTCCCGCTTAGTACAAGTGAAGGCTAGAAAAACACTGGGGAGCGACCAACTAGAGAGCGACACAGTCATCAACATAATTTGAGATCAACCAACATTGATTGCAAGCATGAGTAGGATATAATTCACCATGAACATAAATATCATGGAGGCTATGTTGATTTGTTTCAACTACATGCGTGAACATGTGCCAAGTCAAGCCACTTGAATCATTCAGAGGAGGATACCATTCTATCATACTACATCACAACCATTTTAATGCGCTTGGCACTCAAGACGAACCATTATCCACTCTTAGCTAATTAAGCATGGCATGAATAACTATAATCTCTAATTGTCATTGCAAACACGTTCAGCCCATAATGTACTAATTCATGACGATCAGCTAATCATATTTACAAAAGCAAGATAGGTCGAGTTCATACCAGCATTTCTCCATCTCAATCTTTTCATCAAATATCGTCATTATTGCCTTTCACTTGCACGACTGAACGATGTGAATAATAAGAGTGCACGTGCATTGGACTAAGATGGAATCTGCAAACAATAAACCAAAAGAGAAGACAAGGCAATATAGGCTCTTTGTAAGATAAACAATAATGCATATGAGAGCCACTCAACATGTTATCATGGTCTTCTCCTTACGACCCAAAGAAAAGAAAGGAAAATTATTTACACGGGAAGACTCCCAACAAGCAAAAGAAGAACTAGAAATCTTTTTGGGTTTTCTCTTTAATGTTACAACTAAGCAACTAGGAAATAAAGCTAGAACTATTTTTTTGTATTTTCCTCAAGGTTAATTAAACACACAAGAAGAAAACAAAACAAGAAATAAACTACCATGGATAGTACAATGAAAAAGTATGAACACCGACAACTGAAATAAGTGTGTGAACATGAATGTAATGTCGATGAGAAATACGTACTCCCCCAAGCTTAGGCTTTTGGCCTAAGTTGGTCTAGGGCCATGGCTGGAAATAACCTTCTCCGGGATACTCTGGAGGACGCTGAGGGTTCCACTGATTAGCGACCTCTTGTGGCTCCCACTGAAAGACCGGGACCTGATATGGATCAAGGGTCGGTGCCTGCTCCGGTGCTGGGGGTTGCAACAAACCCCAATATCGGTAGATGTCATCGGGCATAACAGTGTACCTGCCTGAATGAATATCGAATAGAGAAGAAGCAGGCAGAGTAATAATCTCACAAGTACCCTGACTAAATACTAAATTGTAAAGCAGCCTCCTATCATCATTCTTCTTAATAACATCATGGGCTACCATACGGTCATAATCTAAAAACTTTGCGGGTATCAGCCTCTCATCTTTGTCGTGAAGCCTAATGGGTATCTCAAAATGTTTAGCGAAACAAGATGCATAGATACCTCCGAATATGGGTCCCTTCGAACGGTTGGTGTTCAACCGTTGGGCCACCATAGATCCCAAACTAAAGGTTCTATCAGCAAATAGAGCATGGCACAAACTAGCAAGGTCAGGAGCACTAAGGCTTCCACTCTCCTAGCGACCAACTAAGCATCTTCCAGCAAATAATGAACAATAATGTAGCACAAGAAAATGTAAACTAGTTGCTCTTGCTTTTGACACACCTCTCTCCTCCCCTATAGTGACTACGGCAATAAAATCTTCCATGTCTCGAGGACGTGGTTCCCTGATGCTGCCCTCATAGGGTATCTTGCAAACTTTGCAAAAATCATAAAGGTTCATTTTCTTAGGCACATCATATAAGTGAAATTCTACTGTAGGATGGTCTTCCCTAGGATGAAAGTTAAAAAATTTCACAAAAGTATTAGTGAGCAAGAGCTACTGGTCACACTTATTGTTGAGGAAGTTAGTGATGCCTGCATTCTCGGCCAAATAATAGAAATCTTCATAAATTTTGGCCGCCCTCAAGAATGTGTCACACGACCATTCACATGGTCGAACTTCCGCGATGCGAGGAAGATTATATTTGGGTTTCTCCTTCATTTCATTTTCATCTTGCTTAGAACCACGGCTTGAAGAACCTCTTAATAGTCTTCTCAACATCTTTTCTTTCTCTGAAAAATTTCTGAAATTTTTAGTGAGCTAAAATAAAGGTGAACAAAACTTAACAAAACGCATAGCAACTACTCCTTCAAGTGCCTAGAGACTACGTCATGCATCAAAACTACTTGGGACCATACAAATTTGACATGCAAGCTCAAAAACACAGTCACCACAACAGTAAAAATCTACAATATATAAGGCACTAGAACAAAAACTAATTGGACCATTGGAGGAGTCACATACGGATGATCAATCCCCTAAAACAGTTTTGCAAATGGAGCTTTGAGCAAGGAGATCAAAAATGGCAGCAAAATGAGCTAGAACACGGGTTTGAGCAATGGTGGGATTTTTTATGGAGGAAGATGAAGTGAATGGGTGATGGAATAAGTGGAGGAGGGCCACGTGGGACCCATAAGCCACCAGGGTGCGCCCAGGGGGGTGGGCGTGCCCACCAGGCTTGTGGCCCACTGGTGCAGCTCCCTAATGCATACTCAGTGCCAAAAAATATTCCAGAAAAAATCATACTCCATTTTCAGGACATTTGAAAATCATACTCAGTGCCAAAAAATAGCATTTTTACTTAATTTCATCTAGGTAACAGGAAGTAAAAGTTAGGTACAGGAAGTTGTATTTTCTATATTCATCCATCTCATGCTCATCAAAAGGAATCCATCAATAAGGTTGATCAAGTCTCATTAACAAACTTCTTTCGAATAACATGAAACCGAAGAATTTTCGAATAACACTAAGTTACCTCAATGGGGATATGCATTTCCCCAACAATAAGTATATCATATTTCTTCTTGACAGTAGGAAGAGGGAACTAAAAGTCTCCAATAATAATCATTGGAATTTTTTCAAAAGAGTTGATACTATGAACTTGAGGTTGTTTCTTCGGAAAGTGTACCATATGCTCATTACCATTAATATGAAAAGTGACATTGCCCTTGTTGCAATCAATAACAGCCCCTACAGTATTCAAAAAGGGTCTACCAAGGATGATCGACATACTATCATCCTCGAGAATATCAAGAATAACAAAGTCCATCAAGATAGTAGCATTTGCAACTATGACAGGTACATCCTCACAAATATCGATAGGTAGAGAACTTGAATTATCAGCCATTTGCAAAGAGATTTCCATAGGTGTCAACTTATTCAAATCAAGTCTACGGTATAAAGAGAAAGGCAGAACACTAACACCAGCTCCAAGATCACATAAAGCAGTTTTAACATAATTTCCTTTAATAGAGCATGGTATAGTTGGTACTCCGGGATCTCCTAGTTTCTTAGGGATTCCACATTTAAAAGTATAATTAGCAAGCTTGATGGAAATCTCAGCTTCCGTATCTTTCTTTTATTTGTCCCAATATCTTTCATATACTTACCATAAGGAGACCATTTCAAAAGATCAGTCAAGCGCATACATAAAAAGACAGGTCTAAGCATTTTAGCAAAGTGCTCAAAATCCTCATCATCCTTTTTATTGGATTGTTTGGGAGGAAAGGGCATGGGTTTCTGAACCCATGGTTCTCTTTCTCTACCATGTGTTCCTAGCAATGAAGTCTCCTTTATCGTATCTTTTATTATTACATTGTGGGTTATCAAGATCATCAACAGGTTTAATCTCCACATCATTATCCTTACTAGGTTGTCTATAACAGGTTCACTAGCAGCATGCAAAGTACTATCATTATTCTTTTTCCTACTCTTATTGGCACGAATAGGTGCATCAGTATTAACTCTCTGAGAATCTTGCTCAATTCTCTTAGGATGGCCCTCGGTATACAAAGGTTCCTGAGTCATTCTACCTCCTGTAGTCACAACTTTATCAGAGTGATCATTGTCTTTATTATTCATCTCATCAAGCAAATCATTTTGAGCCTTGAGTACTTGTTCTACTTGAGTGGTTAGCATGGAAGCATGTTTACTAACAATCTTAAGATCATTGCCAGTTCTACTCATATAATTACCCAACCGATCAAGCATATAAGCATTATGTTTCAATTGTCTACTAACATAGGCACTGAAATTTTCTTGCTTCACGATAAAATTATAAAATTCATCCAAGCATTGGCTAGCAGACTTATTATAAGGAATATCTCTTTCATCAAATCTACTGAGAGAATTTACCTCTACTACATGTGTCGGGTTATCAAGACCATGTATTTCTTTAATAGGTGGTAGACTCTTAACATCTTCAGCTTTAATATCCATTTCTTTCATAGATTTCTTTGCCTCCTACATATCTTCAAGACTGAGGAATCGAATACCTCTTTTCTTCGGAGTTGGATTTGGAGGTGGTTCGGGAATGGTCCAATCATTATCATTGCTCAATATATCATTCAATAGTAATTCAGCTTGTTCAACAGTTCGTTCCTTGAAAACACAACCAACACAACTATCTAGGTAGTCCCTAGAAGCATCGGTTAGTCCATTATAAAAGATAACTAGTATTCCATTTTACTTGAGAGGATGATCAGGCAAAGCATTAAGAAATTGGAGAAGCCTCCCCCAAGCTTGTGGGAGACTCCCTTCTTCAATTTGCACAAAGTTAAATATTTCCTGCAAGGCAGCTTGTTTCTTATGGGCAGGAAAATATTTCTCAGAGAAGTAATAGATCATATCCTGGGGACTACGCACACAACCAAGAGCAAGAGAATTAAACCATGTCTTAGCATCACCCTTTAACGAGTAAGGAAACAACTTAAGAATATAGTAATAGCAAAAAAATCCTCATGAGTAAATAGGGTGGCTATATCATTCAATTTGGTAAGATGTGCCACAACAGTTTTGGATTCATAACCATGGAAAGGATGAGATTCTACCAAAATAATTAACTCAGGATCGATAGAGAATTCATAATCCTTATTAGTAACAAAGATAGGTGAAGTAGCAAACTGAGAATCATATTGCATTCTAGCGTTCAATGATTTTTCCTTCCACTCGCGAAGCAATTTCTTAAGATCATCTCTATCCTCACAAGCAAGAAAGTCCCTAGCTACCTCTCCTTCCATAAAATATCCCTTAGGTATATCAGGCAATTCATATCTAGGAGATCTAGATCTAGCAGATGTATCGTAGTGTTCAGTTTCAATAATTTCATCAGATTCAGAAATATTATCAGTTTTAGCATTACCTCTAGCAATTTGTTCATCAAGAAATTCACCCAGTGGCACAATATCATTAGGAAAAGTATCATCATAAGCATCATGCATAGCAGAAGGTGAATCAAGTGCAGAATTACTATCACGTGGTAGTGTCACAAATTTACTCATAACAGAAGGTGAATCAAGTGCAGAGCTAGATGGCAGTTCCTTACCTGTCCTTGTAGTTGAGGGATAGATCTTGGTTTTTGGATCTTTAAGATTCCTCATAGTGATCAATAGATATATATATCCCAAGTGACTCAAAGAATAGAGCTATGCTCCCCGACAACGGCGCCAGAAAAAGGTCTTGATAACCCACAAGTATAGGGGATCGCAACAGTTTTCGAGGGTAGAGTATTCAACCCAAATTTATTGATTCGACACAAGGGGGGCCAAACAATATTCTCGAGTATTAGCAACTGAGTTGTCAATTCAACCACACCTGAAATACTTAATATCTGCAGCAAAGTATTCAGTAGCAAAGTAATATGGTAGTAACGGTAACTATGGCAAGGTGATAGTAGCAATTTGTAGTGATGGTAACAGCAGCAACGGAAAAGTAACTTAGCGAAGATCAATATATGCAAAGCTCATAGGCAATGGATCAATGATGGATAATTATGTCAGATGGCATTCATCATGCAACAGTTATAACATAGGGCGACACCGAACTAGCTCCAATTCATCAATGTAACGTAGGCATGCATTCCGTATATAGTCATACATGCTTATGGAAAAGAACTTGCATGCCATCTTTTGTCCTGCCCTCCGTGGCAGCGGGGTCCTATTGGAAACTAAGGGATATTAAGGCCTCCTTTTAATAGAGAACCGGACCAAAGCATTAGCACTTAGTGAATACATGAACTCCTCAAACTACGGTAATCACCGGAAAGAATCCCAGTTATTATCACCATGGGGGATGCGGATCCTAACTCATAATAGGTGTCTACAACTTGCAAGATAGGATCAAGAACACATATATATATATATATATATTCACAAAAACATAATAGGTTCAGATCTGAAATCATGGCACTCGGGCCCTAGTGGGAAGCATTAAGCATAGCAAAGTCATAGCAACATCAATCTCAGAACATAGTGGATACTAGGGATCAAACCCTAAAAAAACTAACTCGATTACATGATAAATCTCATCCAACCCATCCCCGTCCAGCAAGCCTATGATGAGATTACTCACGAACGGTGGAGAGCATCATGGAACTGGTGATGAAGGATGGTTGTTGATGACGAAGGCATCGATTTCCCCTCTCTGGGGCCCAAAACGGACTCCAGATCTGGTCTCCCGAGGAAGAACAGGAGGTGGTGGCGGCTCCGTATCACGAAATGCGATGAACTCTTCTTCTTGATTTTTTTCTCCCCAAATAGGAATATATAGAAGTGGAAACAAGGTCGGAGGAGCAGCAGGGGGCCCACAAGTCTGCCCGACGCGCCCTAGGGGGGTGGGCGCGCCCACCAGGCTTGTGCCCAGGTGGTGAGCCCCCTGTAGTTGATTCTTTCACCAGTATTTTTTATTAATTACAAAAATATTCTCCGTAATTTTTCAGGTCAATCTAAGAACTTTTATTTTTGCAAAAAATAACACCGAGGCAATTCTGCTGAAAACAGCGTCAGTCCGGGTTAGTTCCATTCAAATCATGCAAATTATAGTCCAAAACAAGGGAAAAGAGTTTGGAAAAGTAGATACGTTGGACATGTATCACCGAGCAAGGAGCTCGGCATTCCAAAGTAGTGACATGGCTCGGTCTATGTGGTGAGGCAAAGCCCCCGATCTAGCCGAGGTGGCGGAGTAGGTCGGCAAGGTGACGCCGAACTGACCGCGCGACACAACCGAAGCCGATTACCTCCACACATAAAATAGTGCGAGCAAGAGATAATAATATATTTTACAAAAAATTCTTCTACTTAGTTAATTTAAGTGAAACAAATAAGTAAAGGTATATGGCGTGGGCCTCGAGGTACCTGAACAAAGAGTTCGGCTTGACGAAGTGGCAACTCTGTACAGTCGATGTGGTGAGATGAAGTCCTCGGTCCAGTTAGCATGGTGTTGATGTGATCGGTGGATGCCGAAGTCTTGTGTAGGTCAGCTGGTGACGCCAAAATCTCATGCCAGCTGAGGTGTTAAAGCACGTCGGCTGATGACGTCGAAGTCCCCAGAGCAGGTTGATGAAGGGATGCCAAAGCCCCGATCTCGCTATCAGTACTTCGTGACTTTTACCAACGACTTGAGTAGATATGGATATATCTATTTTATGAGGCACAAGTTGGAAACTTTTGAAAAGTTCAAAGAGTTTCAGAACGAGGTTGAAAATCAGCTCGGCAAGACGATAAAACTTCTACGATCAGATCATGGAGGTGAGTACATGAGACATGAGTTTGATAATCATTTGAAAAGCCGAGGCATAGTACCTAAGCTCACACCTTCGGGTACACCACAGAGAAATGGTGTGTCAGAACAGAGAAATCGAACCTTGTTGGACATGGTCCGATTGATGATGAGCAAATTGGATTTACCCTTGTCATTCTGGGGATACGCTCTAGAAACTTCAACTTTCACACTTAATAGGGTACAATCAAAATCAGTAGACAAGACACCACATGAGATGTGGACTAGGAAGAGTCCTAGTTTGTCTTTTCTAAAGATTTGGGGTTGTGAAGCCTTGGGATATAACTTCTTACAACCGAGAAGAGAACAAAGTGTTTGTTGCTAGGAACGGAGTTTTCCAAAAGAAAGAGTTTCTTAGTCGGGAGGCCAGTGGGAGAATGGTGCGACTCAAAGAAATTCGAGAGCCACTCGGGGACAACTCGGTTGGTGAAGAGATCACACCGGAGTCGGTCAGAAAACCTGTAGTGGAGTCGACAACAGAGCCACGGAGGTCGGAAAGATTACGCAGAGTGCATGACGTTTTGTTGCTAGAAAGCGACGAGCTGGCCACGTATGCGGAAGTGATGGTGAGCCCAGATTCGGAGGCATGGCTAGAGGCCATGAGATCCAAGTTAAAGTCCATGGATGACAATCAAGTCTGGGACTTGGTTGATCCGCCACCTGGCTTAGTTGCCATTGGTTGCAAATGGGTCTTTAAGAAGAAAACCGATGTGGATGGAAATGTTCAGATCCACAAAGCTCGGCTTGTCGCTAAAGGTTATGGAAAAGTTCAAGGAATTGACTACGATGACACCTACTCACCGGTAGCGATGCTAAAGTCGGTGAGGATCATACTAGCTATAGCTGCATATTTCGATTATGAGATATGGCAGATGGATGTCAAAATGGCTTTCCTTCATGGAAATTTAAAAGAGGATGTATACATGATACAGCCTGAAGGTTTTGTCGATCCAACTAACGCTGGTAAAATATGCAAGCTCAAGAGATCCATTTATGGGTTGAAGCAAGCAGCTCGGAGTTGGAACATTCATTTTGATGAAGTCATCATTGACCTTGGTTTCATAAAGAACGAAGAGGGCTATTGTTTATACAAGAAGTCTAGTGCGAGTTGGGTAGTATTTTTGATCTTGTATGTGGATGACATACTACTGATCGGAAATGATGTTTCGATGCTGAACTCAGTCAAGGAATCGTTGAATGGCAAGTTTTCAATGAAAGACCTTGGAGAGGCAGTGTACATTTTAGGCATCAAGATCTATAGAGATAGATCGAGGAGGCTGCTCGGCTTAAGCCAAAGCACGTACATGGAGAAAGTGTTGAAGAGATTCAACATGAGTGAGGCCAAGAAAGGGTTCTTGCCTGTCTCACATGGTATAAGGCTAAGCAAGACTCGGAGTCCTACGACTTCTGATGAGCGAAAACAGATAAGTAGGATTCCATATCCCTCGGCAATTGGATCCATCATGTATGTCATGCTATGTACACAACCTGATGTTGCCTATGCAATAAGCTTAACAAGCAGATACCAAGCCAACCCAGTGAGAGTCACTGGGCAGCGGTGAAAACTATCTTGAAGTACTTGAAAAGGACTAAAGAGATGTTTTTGGTTTATGGAGGTGAGGAGGAGCTCTGCGTAAAGGGTTATGCTGATGCTAGTTTCTGAACCGATAGGGATGATTGTCGATCGCAAACTAGATTTGTGTATGTCATGAATGGAGGAGCAGTGAGCTGGACAAGTTCCAAGGAAGATACGGTGGCCAACTCCACAACAGAGGCCGAATACATTGTGGCTTGTGAAGCCGCAAAGGAACGTGTTTGGATTCGGAAGTTCCTGGAACATGTTGGTGTGTTCCCGGGCTGGTTAAAGCCGTTGGACCTCTATTGCGATAATTCAGGGGCCATCGCACAGGCCAAGGAGCCGAGACAACACCAAAAGACCAGGCACATTGACCGAAAGTATCACTTGATACGAAAGCTTGTAGAGAAAGGTGATACTAATTTATGCAAGATTCATATGGATACAAATGTTGCAGATCCATTGACTAAGCCGCTTCCACAACCCAAGCATGAGGGGCGCATTAGAGCTATGGGGATTCGATGTCTATTTGATTAACTCTAGTGCAAGTGGGAGACTGTTGGAGATATGCCCTAGAGGCAATCATGTATGATGATATTTCCTATGTGTTTATGAATAAAGATAGTCCTTGGACATTATTGATGTGTATTAACAAGTATGTGACTTGTTTGTGAGACTATGCATTGTATGATAACTCTCCTGAATGGTCCCTAGTCGAAAGGGTTGTGTGGACGCACAACTAATCAGACTAGCATATGACACAAGGGATGGTTCGGTCTCACTAACCATGTAGCATTGGATGCTAGCCGGATAATATGGACTCAAAAAGGTCTGGTCGGATTCGACCTAGTCGGTTTCGAGTCGAGATAAGGTCTGAGTTGGACAGACCAAACTATGAGATGCGGTAATAGGTCATCTGTGAGTCTCTAGTACAACATACCTTCTATGTCCTAAGACCTGAGCTCGCGCATGTACTCAGGATGGTGACAGACTTGCTTTGGGCCGACCAACGCTACTCTGTGACTGGGTAGTTACAAAGGTAGGCTTCGGGTTTGTCCAGACCCATGCTGCGAGACATGGTCGAGCAAGATGGGATTTGCCCCTCCGATCAGGAGAGATATACTCTGGGGCCCTCGGGTGATCCGACCTGGATAAGCATGGCCATGCGATGAGGATTATGAGATAATCCGAATGTTGGTCAGATTCACCGGAATGAGAAAGAGGTCGTGCTATAACAAGGATTACCATGTCGCCTTGTGCATGACAACATATATCGTGTGGCAAACGGAATAGAAGTGTGAAGTACAGGTTCGCCTAACCATCTTCATCGGACACTTGGAGTCGGCACGCCTTGCTAGAGGCCGCTACTGACTGGTCGAGTCGGGATGTGATCTGACTCGCGACCAAGTGAATGAGAACCTAAGGGGTCGTGCACTTAAGGGAAGGAACACATGGGCTTTAGGATCTGTGCGAGGCCCAAGAGTTGAGCCTATGTCAGATGCCTATATATAGTGGAGGTGCAGCACACCCATCCGGTTGATCGCTTCGGTGCTGTCATTAGGGCTTTGCATGAGTTGCAACTAGCCACGTCCACTCGCCGTTGCCGACTGTGTGACCGGACATAGCAGTCTGCCACACGGTGTTCCTCCTGCATGCGCGGATACCGTTAGAGGCGGTGCACTTGCGCCGCTCCAGCGAACCTGTACGTGGGATCCGGCGACCGGTTGTTCGAGGGAGATCGGGCCGGCTTTTCAAGGGAGATCGGACGAGGAGGAAACAGACCGCATGAACACGCTGCCCTAACTCTACTTCCACTGCACGGCACTGCGCGTCTAGTGGTAATGAACTATGATCCATCTTCATAGCATGTTCTTGGATGTTCTGCACGTAGGAAAATTTTATTTTGCATGCGATGCACCTATGGTAGAACCCAACACGCGGTACATCAAGATCGTGTCATCTCAAGAACACAAGAGAGAGAGAGAGATCAAACACATAGGTACATGTACATACCCTCAGCCCCGAGGGTGAACAACTCCCTCCTTGTCATGGAGAGCGCTGGGATGATGAAGATGGCCTCCGGTGATGGTTTCCCCCTCTGGCAGGGTGCCGAAATGGGCTCCCGGTTGTTTTTTCATGGCTCTGGAGGCTTGCAGCGGCGGAACTCCCGATCTAGGTTTCTTTTCGTAGGTTTCTATATTTATAGGAATTTTTGGTGTCGATCTCGCATCAAGGGGAGCCACGAGGCAGTGACAAGCCTGCTAGGCGCGGCCAGGGGGGTGGCCGCGCTTGGCAGGCTTGTGACCTCCTCGTGGCTCTTCTGGCCCAACTCCAATGCTTCGGGGGTCTCTTTTGGTCCAAAAAATCGTACTAAAGTTTTAGCCCATTCCGAGAATTTTTATTTCTGCACAAAAAATTACACCATGGTAGTTCTGTTGAAAACAGCATCAGTCCAGGTTAGTTCTAATAAAACCTTACCAAAATCATATAGAATTACTGTAAACATGGCATGAATACTTCATAAATTATAGATACGTTGGAGACGTGTCAGCATCCCCAAGCTTAATTCTTGCTCGTCCTCGAGTAGGTAAATGATAACAGAAATCTCGTAAATAGTAGCTCATCTCATAAACCTTCTCATGATGTAATAACAAGCTATTCACATCTTAAAGTATAAACTAAAAAACTATGCTTTCAGTCACCAAACAATTGCAATTCATCTTATTTTTAGGAAGGGTCTATGTAAGAGCTTTCATTTAGCAAATTCCACATACTCAACCACCATATAATCTTCCATGATTGCTAACACTCAAAGCATATTTTTAGAGCAAATGGCATCCGTCGAACACAGAGAAAGATAGGGGCTTAAAGTTTCGCCTCCCAACTTATTTATCATATAGATAATTGTCAACAATAATAATTCATGATCAAATATATTTGAATGGCCATATATGCTTGGATCATTCCCCAACACATGACGCTTGCCAAGAGAAAAAGGCAAAATATAGGAAGTGGTGAAGATCACCATGACTCTTGCACAAAGGTAAGTACTAGAAAGTAAAATATATGCACTTCGCAGAGGGAAGCATTGATTTGCAAAGGTGCTAGAGCTCGAGCTTTTAAAATAGAGATGTTGGGTGGTGTTCTTTCATTTTCACCATAACAACCGAGAGATCTTGGTATCTTCCATGCTAGATACATTATAGGCGGTTCCCAAACAGAATGGCAAAGTTTTTACTCCCCCTCCACCAATCAATCACACTCCACGGTGAGCCAAATTCACGGGTACCGTCCATACCAACAACATTCCTAGGGAAGTTTTGTTTAATTATTTGCATTTTTTTCTTTCATTTCGGGACTGAGAATCCCTATTACCAACCACTTTCTCGTGAATGATAGTGAGTCAACACATATCGTGAGAATAACCCACCTAGCATGGAAGATACTAACAGCCCCTAGTTACTATATGAGCAATTTGGGCATACAAAACAGAATATTATTTGAAGATTTAGAGTTTGGCACATGCAAATTTACTTGGAACGGCAGGTAAATACCGCACATAGGTAAGTATGGTGGACTCATATGGAACAACTTTGGGTTTAAGGGTGTTTGGATGCACAAGTAGTATTACTACTTGGTGCGGGTGTTTTGGCTAGTATGAGGTGGAAGCAAGCATCATCTGTTGGAGGATCCATAACAATATAACTTCTATACAAATATACCCAAGCATAACTTATTACGTTGTCTTCCTTGTCCAACTTCAACTAATTTTCTCAAGTTTGAAAATAATTAATGGGTATTCACAATCGTAGAATATGTCCAAGATGGTATATTTATATGTGAAATTTCTCTTCCTTCAATATTCTTTCATGAATGGTTCAAGTGACCAATGTGGTGTTTCCTAACTTTCAATAATTTTTACCACCAATACTTCTTATATGTGAAGTCATTACTCCCCATGGGATAAGCATATAAAACATGTATAATTTCAGATTTATAATATTCAATGCATTCAACCATTTACTCATAGGATATAAGTGAAGCACGAGAGTAAATGACAAAAGTACTCCAAAACATATAAGTGAAGATCAATGAGTAGTCAAACACTTAAGTAGCTATGTGAGGACTTTCTCTCTCTCTCAATAAAGATTTTCAGATCTGGGTATTTTATGTAAACATCAAGCAAAATAAAAATAGCACTCCAAGAATAGGACGCATCATGTGAACGAATAAAAATTTAGGCTCAACATAGGCTAACCGATATTTTTTTATGAAGAGAGATGGGATGCGTAGCATCCCCAAGCTTAGATGCTTGAGAATTATTGAAATATTTACTTGGGGTAACTTGGGTATCCCCAAAATTGAGCTTTTTTATCTCGTTCAATCCTCTCATATCATGGTTTCACCTATTCTTAAAAACTTCATCCACACAAAACTCGAAAAGAACTCATGAGATAGGTTAGTACACATAATAATAAATCAACTCTTTATGTACTGCCAAGACAAGTTGCACAATATTTTTCAAACATTAGGTACTGTATACTATCATTTCCATAATTTATATTTACGAATATAGGCCATGGAAACTATAGGATTAGTAGATAACAAAACTATGACAGCAATTTGCACAAACAGAATAGTCTCTAGAAATTTATGAAAACAGTGTACTTATGTACCTCAAACAATTATGAAACTTTATTAACTGCTATAAAATTTATATTAAAATACTGTGTAGAAATTTCAGAAACTTTCCACGTTCCAGTAAAATATGAAAATTCAAATGCTACAACAGAAGTTTTTGTTTTTTACACAGCACATATCAAACATGTAATGCAAGCATCCTAAAGGCAATTCTTGGAACTTTTTACTGAAAATCAAGATTATAAATGACAGCTAACAGAAAACAACAAAATAAAATGATGCTCCAAGCAAAACTCATATTATGTGATGAATAAAAATATAGCGCCAAGTAAGATATAGCAATAGTGTTGAAGTCGAAAGAGGGGATGCCTTGCAGGGCATCCCCAAGCTTAGGTTATCGTCGTTTTCTCATGACAAATGCCATGGGGTGGCTTATCGTAAGTGGTTGGGGCCGGAGGACTCCGACGGGCTCCGGGTGTGAGATTGGGCACAAGCGGTGGTGACACGCGATGTACCCAGGTTCAGGGCCCTCTGTGGGAGGTAACACCCCTAGTCCTGCTTGGTCTAGTTGGATGGATGGGTATGTTTACAAGGATGCTCCTGGAGCTGTGTCTAGAGGAGGAAGAAGGAGCAGCCGGCTCATCTTCCTCTGCTACTAGAGAAGGGAATGAGAGTTCCGTGGGTGTGGGTGAGTGACCATTCCTCCGTCCCCGTTACATGGGATGCTCAGGGGGTTTTATAGGCCAACCCCCGGCTCTGACAATATGTCATAAGTACAAAGGTGGGGGGACCCGGCTGGCAGTCTCTCCGGCTAGCTAGAGGGTCCCACCGCTCGCGCCGTCTTGTCGTTGGCGGGGCCCGCCGGCCGAGCGGTCCCATCTCCCGCTGGGGGCCGCCAGCCGGCTCTACGATTGGCCCTTGCCCACCTGCCACGGCACGAGCCGCCCAGGGGCATCGTCTAGTGCCAGCCGGCCGAAGTCTCCGGTACGGGCGACGGCATTGTAGGCACACCAGGGCAGGTAATCGAGTGGCGAGGGCGTGCCGACACTGTTCCCCCGCCCGATCACGCTCACCGAGGTCAGCGGCCAGGACGGTTGGACTGTAGCCACGCGATGCGGTGCGTAAGCGGCCACTGTAGCCACAGGGCCACCCGTCGTGCCGGTCATGTCGTGTCATCGTACCCGCACATAGAAGGATGGGACCGGGCATGTCCGTCCCGATGTCAATGGAAGAGCCGGCCCACGGGTGGCCGGCTGCGCCCAGCCGGCCGAGGGCCCAACCGGCTCCTTGACCAGCCGGCCAGGGCGCTAGCCGGCACTGGCTTGCGCTCGACATTCGCCAACCGGCCACGGCCAGACGGCCGTGTAGTTTTTCTTCAAAGCGAAAGGGGGAAGACCCCGTTGCTTTGGCCTACCTAGGGGTATAAACCCCGTCAGTAGTCCCCGAAGCCGGTGGGGGCCCACGTCTGGCGGACGGTGGGGAGCCGACGGTTTCCCCTCAGCACCAGCCGCATCCGGCTCGAAGGCAAAGGGGTAGCCAGGCCAGCCGTTGGACCCGATGCCTAAGGTTCTGGCGCGCCGCCCCGGGACCTGCGTCGGCACACGGCACGCCACGCAGCGAGTAATGATGTCGCGGGTCTCGTGCACGTGGGGAGACGGGACGTCGCCCAGGCCTAGCCCGGCAGGACCCAGGCGTAGCCCTCGTAGGCCTCGAGGCATAGGACAGGATCCTCAGTGCCCCGAAGCGGCTGTTGCGTCCCGGGGCCACCCACGCGCGCGGAGTTTTTGGGAGGAGTGGGCGCAAACGATCCCACGTCCCCTGGT
Organism: Hordeum marinum; assembly: GCA_022496015.1. Lineage (NCBI taxonomy): Eukaryota > Viridiplantae > Streptophyta > Magnoliopsida > Poales > Poaceae > Hordeum > Hordeum marinum. Next base: position 146,126,482 of record CM039678.1, read on the forward strand.
CGTGGCCTCCCCTTTAAAAGGGGACGAAGGGCAGGAGGCGGAGGTACCCGCGCCCCACTTGCTTCCTCGCTATCCTTCTGTGTCACCTCTTTCCTTCCCTTGAACGCCGTCACACCCGAGCCCGCGCCCGCACATCGCACCGCCACCGCGATGGCTGATGGACGCGGAAGTAGTTGGGCTGGTTCCTTCGTGGTTGAGGCGGACATCGCCGAGCTGCGCCGCGCGCGCATGTTGCCGTCGGCGGAGCGTGTGGCCGCACGCGCGCTGAGCGACGAGATAGCGCCGGTGCTGGAGCCAGGGGAACACGTCGTGTTCCTCTGGCACTTCTCCCGGGGCTTCAGGCTCCCGGTGAGTCTCTTTTTCCGTCTTCTTCTTGACACCTTCGACCTCCAGCCGCACAACCTTGGTCCGAATTTGATTTTGTACCTCTCCGCCTTCATAACGCTGTGCGAGGGGTACCTCAGTATCCTTCCTTTCATCTAGTTCTTCAATGCCCTCTTCTATCTCAAGCCTTTGAAGAGCGACGCGTGTGAGGGCACGGTGGTGTGTTGCCGCAGCGTCGCTCGCTTTCCCCCCCCCCCCCCTCTCTGATCGACTCCATCAAGCGGTGGCACCAAATGTTCTTCTACAAGAAGAACGTCGACCCAAGGACGAATTACATCCAGTTGCTGTCGTTCGAGGACTCGCAGCCCTCTCAATAGAACTGGTTGGGACCCGCCCTGCGCGGCGTGGCCCTGGACGAGCTCGCCCGGCTCACGCAGCTGAAGAGCACCGAGGGGCTGGTCGCCGCCAACCTGGTGGCGGCCTTTGTCTCGCAGCAGGTTTCGCCCCTCCAGATGAGGCCACATCGGATCTGCGACATGTCCGGCCGGCACGACCCCTACCGTCAGTCCACCGTTGAGCTGACGCCGGCTCAGGTGGCGAAGCGGGTGAACGGCCTCACGACATTCAAGCTGAAGCCCGCCTCGTGGTCCTTTGGCATGGAGCCGTTCGACCGCATCAACCGGCCAACCCTGGGGAGTTTTTTCATCGAGGCGATTCCTTCTTGTTTGGTATTCCCCAGCCGGCAGCCGGCTAGAGAACTTACGTTGAAGTGCTGACCGCAACTACTGGTGCGATAGAACACGCCAGATGGCCCGCACCCGCAGATCTTCGAGGCGGAGCGTGAGGACTCCGACTCTCGAGACTTCTAGACGGGAGGCCCCCCAGAGGAAGGAGTGGACTCCTCGAGGGGTCCGACAAGCCGACGGATCCGCAAGGCGGCGCTCACGGTGGAGCCGGGGGGTCTGGCGCAGCCAGGGAACCTGGCAGAGCGGGTAAGTTCCCTCTTGCCCCCTCTATCCGGGACTGGACAGACGACGACGATGATGACAATTTGATGATTCGAGATGGACCTCCTCCCACGGCACGCCAGGACCGGAGGAGCGAGGAGCGACCGGCTCGCGGCCTAGCGGCCGAATCGACTGGCCGAGGGAAGAGGCCGGCTCACGGTACCGGCGGGCTCGCCGCCCGGCCCGAAGCGGGTGAAGGTGGCCGTGCGGAAGCCGCCGTCGTGCCCCAAGCGGGCCCTGCCCCTTGTTATTGCGTAAGTTCTTTGTCTTTGTGTAAGTTTTTGCTTCTGCCTTGCGAGCCGGTTAACGACCGGTTCTTGGATGCTGCAGTGACCCCATCAAGCTCCAAGATGAGGAGCCGGCGGGTTGCCGCCAGCCGGCTGGACCGCGAGCACGGGGACACCCAGCTGGAGGAAAAGAGCAGGCTTGCGGAGCTGCGAGCCTCCCGGTCCGGCACGCGAGGAGGGGCCGCGCACTCTGGGACCTCGAGCAACCAGAGGCGGAGGGGGTCGGCGGACTCCCCATAGGCGTCGGACTCGGCAGCAGAGTCCACCCGCATGTCTAGGCCTCCATCAAGCGAGCCGCGGGGGGTGGCCATGGACCCGCCAGCGCCTCCGCCCGCGCAAGGAACGACCCAGGTGAGGGAGGCGACGATGGAACCGGCTCCCGAGGCGACCCGGCCTGAGGTGCCGGAGGTGACCCTGCCTGCGGTCTAGTCGGCCTGGGTCGAGGTGCCAGAGGTTCTGGCGGCCCCATAGGTGGCGTCGGAGGCGCTACCGGAGGCGGCGACCATGGTGGTGGAGGTGCCTTCCAACGCGATTGACGTGCCGGAGCGGCTGGGAGAGGAGGCGGCTGCGGCACCGGGCGGGGGGCCGGCGGGAGGTGACTCCCGACCCCTTGCCGTCATCAACCTGCCCCCGACGGCGGGAGTCGCGGCGAGCCTAGGCGGCAGCGGCGGCCGGGCCCTGAGGACCCTGCGGTCGATGCAGGAGGTCGTCCGGGACTAGGAAGTGCTAGCGAGCGCGCCGGACCTACCGGCCCCCGGGTAGGTGGCCCGGTCCTGTCCTTCGCAGACTTGGGAAGTGTCCTTGACCGGTGCCGGCAGAAGCTGGCCTGGTTTGCGGAGGCGGCGGACACCGCCTTCAGCGTGCAGAGGTAAGTCGGCTCTTTCGTCTTAGAGTTTTCAGTGGGGGCGCGCGAGCACAACCACTGGGTGTAGCCCCCGAGATGCGGGCCGCCTGACCGGCTGACGTACAGTTGGGCCGGATCTCCTTTGAGCATGTCTTGACCTTTGCCCCCCTTTTTTGCAGCAGGAGGGAACCTCTCTGAGGCAGAAGTTGTTTGCGGAAGCGGTCAACATCCACGACCGCGGCAAACATGGCTTCTACCGCCTGGAGGAGGAGTTGGCACGCGTTCAAGGTGGGTGGCACTTTGTTGGAGTGGCATATAGCCCCCGGGAATCGGCTGACGTTGGTTGTGTCTTGCAGGCGAGCTGGCCACCCTTCGGGAGGAGAAGACCGGGCTTGTCGCCGAACGGGACCGACTGACGCGGGACATCCAGGCGGCCGCACAGGAGACGAACCGGCTGGCCACGCTGCTGGTCGACGGGGAGGCGGCCCGGGACTGGCTCAAGGCCGAGGCGGCAAAGGAGGTCGTGGCTCAGGACGCGGCCGTCAAGGAGGCGGCTGATGCCGCCCTGAGGACCGTCGCCCTTCAAGGCGAGGTGACCCGCCTTGAGAAGATGCTCGAGGAGGTCAAGGATTCCCTCGCCACCTCAGAGGCAGCCCGGAAGTCGGAGCGCGAGCCGGCGTCCACTTTGCCATTGGGGTAGACGACGCGATCGAAGGTAGGTGCCCGTCTCTCTTTGTCCCCAGCCGGTTGCTCTTCCCTTTGCTGTTTCTCGTGTTTCATCTTGCTTTTTCTTTCCTTATCTTCTTCTTCCATCTAGGGCGTTTCCTAGAAACTCATCACTGCGCTTCGCGCGCCGTTGAGGAGCACTGGGAATACCTTCGGGAGTGCGGTCGCTCCATCGAGGAGCACATCGCGTGGGACCTGGACAAGATTGGGATCACCGTCGAGATGCGGATGACCCATCTCGAGCGGAGCGTGGAGCGGCTCAAGACCGCCGGCAAGGAGGTCATCGCCACGCTGTGGCCGGGCCGCAGGGGAGCTCCGACGCACCGCATGGCTCGGTGGCTGGAGCATGCCGTCCACCGCCTTGAGGCCTGGAAGGCATCGGCGGTCCGAGCCGGGGCGCAGATGGCGCTCCGATTCGTGATGTCTTGGTACCGTGGTGTGGACCTGGGCCGACTGGCGACCATGCGGGACGTGCCAGCCGTAGAGTGGGAGGCCCGTGAGCCGTCCCTTGTCCAGCGGGCCAACGAGCTCGCGTCATACGCTGATGCGGACGAATTCCTGCCGGCCCTTGGCGAGGATGGTGAGCCGTTGCCCGAGGACTTCTTCGGCATCCCTCAAGGCCCGACGGATGACAAAGTCGCCGACGATAGCACCGACTAAAGCGGCAAGACGGACGAGATAGAGGATCCCGCCTCGAAGGCCAAGGAGGCCGACCTGAAGACTGCGACCACCTCCGAGGCAAGGACCGAGCCGCCTCGCGACGCTCCAGCTGGGGGCACGCCGGCTGGCGACCCGCCGGAGGCCTAAGCCCCCAGGGATCTTTTTTATCTTTTTTTCCGGCATGTAAAAACTTGAATCCACCCACTAGGGGTGTTTGTGTAATGAACCGAATGCTAGCCATGGGCCACTTTTGCCTTAATATTTATGCCATGAATATTCTGTTGTGTTTGCCTTCTGACTCATACCGCCTCGTCCTTATCCCTTTTCGCCCGCCTCGACTCTTTCCGTTTCTATTCCTGTTCTCCTTTGGTCTTGGCCCCGCCAACCCGACAGCCGGGAGCCGGTCTGTAGCTGGGTCGGGGCGTTCGCCTTAGGGTAGCCGGTTCAAAAGTTAGGAATCGCGAGGTTTTTTTGGGATAAGTAGAGCGGCAAAGACGCGGTGATGGTCCGGCTGGGCCCCGAAGGGGTCTCCCTTTGTTTCAACCTTTCGTGTGAGCCAAACCTTGCCACCCCGGGGGCCCCATCAGCCTGACAGCCGGGGGCCGGTTCTGTAGCTGGTAAGGGTGGGGAAGTTTGGCCGGCTCACGCTACTTAGCTGTTTTTTTAGAGAGGCACTTCTAGGCCCAGTCGGCTAGCCCCCGGGCCCGGGAGCCGAGCCGGGGAGCCGGGGAGTGAGGAACACTTTTGAAAGAAACGAAATGGGGCGTGCCCCAAGAGCTGGCTTGGGGTTCCCATTGCAGTCATAAGCCCAAAAGGACGGGGATACATACATACATTGACTTTCCCCAGTAGTAGAACGGGCGCAGGAGTGCTGCATTCCATGGGCGCTCCGTCTCTTCACCGGAAGCATCTCTTTTGCGCTTCTGCAGCTTCTGGGCGTCTATCAGGTAGTATGCGTTGTTGTGTAGTGCTTTGCTGATGATGAACGGGCCCTCCCATGGGGAGGACAGCTTGTGTTGTTAGGTGGTTCGCTGGATCCGTCTGAGGACCAGGTCCCCCTTGCGGAACGAGAGTGGTCGGATCCGCTTGTTGTGGTAGTGCCGGAGCTTCTGCTGGTAGATCGCCGTCGGATCAAGGCCAGTTTGCGAGCTTCCTCGAGTAGATCGACGTCGTCTTATCTTGCCTCCTTAGCGTCCTTCTCCGTGTATAGGGTGACCTAAGACGAATCAAATTCGATACGGTGGGGATGATCGCCTCGGACCCATACACAAGGAAGAAGGGAGTGTAGCCGGTTGACCGGTTTGGGGTGGTCCTAAGACTCCAAAGCACGGCTGGCAGCTTGTCGATCTAGTAGCCGTTCCACCTTACCAGCGGCATCACGAGCCGGGGCTTGATGTCGAACAGGATGAGGCCATTCATCCTCTCAACCTGGCCGTTTGACTGTGGATGAGCGACGGAGGCCAGGTCGAGCCGGATTCCTTGCTTGGAGCAGAAACGCGCGAGTGCGCCCTTGATGAAGTTGGTGCCGTTGTCGGTGATAATGTTGTGGGGAATGCCATAGCCTATCGTAATGTCGTCAATGAACCGGACGGTTGTGGGGCCGTCCAGCTTCTTGATTGGTCGCGCCTCGATCCACTTGCTGAATTTTTTGATGGCCACCAGTAGGTGTGTCATGCCGCCTCGAGCGGTCTTGAATGGGACCACCATGTCCAGCCCCCAAACAGCGAAAGGCCACGAGGGGGGGATGGTTTGGAGGGACGTTGCCAGCAGGTGGCTTTGCATGCTGAAGCGTTTGCAGCCCTCGCACTCATCGACCAATTTCTTGGCCGCCTCGAGAGCCGTTGACTAGAAGAATCCATGGTGGAAGGCCTTGGCCACTAGGGTCTGGGAGGCGGCATGATGCCCACACTTGCCTGATGAATGTTGAGGAGGATCTTCAGACCCTTTTCCGGCTCGACGCATCGCTGGAAGACGCCGATGGCGCTGCGGTGGACGAGCTCGTTGTTGATGATGCCGTAGGCCGTGGCTGTCGGGACCCTGATCCTAAGCCATAAGAATCTAGCTTGTAACACACCACATCACTTTGCGGTCTCACGCACGGTTATCTCCATGGCTGCCACCTTACCTGGGCCGGGACCGATTGCGTCTTTTGACTCACGTATGTGAAAATGTCGCTAGCATTCAAATGTCAAAGAAGCTGGGCTGACATGACTAGTTGTAGAACCCAAGTGGCACATCCGTACAGGGACAGGCATACGTAACCCAGCAATGCAGGTGTCGATCTCTAGCGTGTGTAGACGAGTCATAGCAAGCTACAAGGACTCCATTACGCCTTGGGACATAAATGTCATCACTGCACGTAGACGAGTCATAGCAGGCTAGAGGGACTCCATTACACTGCGAGACATTTCCCCGAAGGGACAGACACAGCAGCAAGAAGGATACATGTCGGTCAATCTATGTGTCCGGAGCAGTAGCAAGCTACCAAGGCTCGGTGGAAGCACAAAGAGGCAGTTCCCCGTAAAGAGCACTACTAAAGGCACACAAATAGGTGTCGGATCCCACACATACCGTTGCATGTCACACGTACACACGACATGCCCGATATGCATAGATACAACTATGGCATCACAACATAACCATACAACAATACAACATCTATTTAGGAGGCTCGGAAGAGCCGATAAAATAGATGTTACAAACAGGGGTCACAGGACCCAACATTCAGAGCATTCAAACAAGCAAGCGGAAGTTAAACATGTCTGGGTACGGACATCTACAAAAGTGGCTAGAGGAGCCTAAAAAGCTACAACGACCCTACCAAAGGAATCAGACCTCTGTTTGGGATTCCCAAGCTAACCCGGTCAACATCGAACTTCACGTTGAAACGATCACTAATGAGACTGACGTCTCCTCTGCAAAAACATAAATTAAGCAAACGTGAGTACAAGAGTACTCAACAAGACTTACATCAGAACTAACTAAATATGCATCAGTATCAATCTTCGGGTTGTGGAGTTTATTGCAGCAAGCCAGCTTTGACTCTTGGCTAACCTATACTACGACTACAAGTCTTTATTTTGAGGTGGAATAGTGCACACGAGTCCACATATTCACCAATCAATACACCACTATGGATCCATTTCCGTCTCCCTACGAGAAGGCCATCCATAGCACTCACGCTTATCTTGCGTATTTTAGAGTATCCACTTCCAGTTGTCTATGAACCACATAAGTTCTCCAAGTAGTCCATATCCGAGGACGCGGCTATTCGCACAGATTATTTCACCCTGTAGGGGTATACTTCTTGACACACGCTCTCGCCACTTAGCACCATATGCACATCATGCATCTCGGCAACCTTCAAGAAGAAGCACTGGCGTGGGCGTCGGCCACGACCGTCAACCACACAAGACCCTAGTCCAGGTTTATCGCCTATCCGAGGTTGAACCCGCACGGAAGTCCGGCCGAAGTTTCCGCTACGGCCTCAAACGATGTGCGCAGGGTTCCCAAGCCCACTGTTCGGGTGCCACTTGGTACACCGTGCCACTGTGCCTGTACCGCATCATAGTCCATCCCGTCGGGCAGCACTATGCACGACCGCCAACACTTTCCCTACAAACACCAGAAACTAGTTGCAACTCCTGGACAGAGGTCTAAGCGGTTAATAAGTCGAGCAGGGTCATATTTCAGGGCCCAATGTGTGGTAGTAACTGTCTTGGATCACGAACATAGAACTCAGTTCTTAAAGACGGTCCTGATGAGACAATCTGCCATGTACTCCTACATGACCTCTCATTGCTACCTTTACCAAATCGTGTTCACACACATAACTTCCACACAAAAGGACATGAATACTGCCATTCCGATTCATCACCCAGATGTATCAGACCCGATACGACACGACTCTAAGCATAGCAGGCACAGTAAGTAAGCATGCATGTATGAGTAAGCACAACAAGGCTCATACAGTTGCTACTCATGCTTAGTGGTTTCAACTATTTACTGTGGCAAAAACAGGTCACGCAAAGGAATGGGTTCAACTACCGATGACATGTAACAGTTGAATCGTTGTTGTCCTAATGCAATAAAAAGGGAGCAGGAGCGAGAGAGTGGATTCATATCAGTATGCTCAAGGGGGTTTTGCTTGCCTGACAGTCCTGAAGATGTACTTCTCTTCATTAGTGTCAACGTTCACATCGTTGGAATCACCATCTACTGGGGGGAAACAAACACCGGCAAACAGGAAGAAAGAACACATTCAATGCAATGCAACAATCATGATGTATGACATGGCATATTAAGGTACTTAATTAACCTAGAGGAGTGGTTAGCCAAATTGTTTGAAGTGGAATCCAAACAAATTTGAATTTCCAACTCCAAATGATATTTCATATATTAGCCTAATCATAAAATGTCCTACTCGATGATGTTACCTTGTTCAAACATGCATGATCATGGCATAAACAGGTTCATTGGATTTTTCTAATCATTTTTCATATATAAATTATTTTCATCTGACTTACAGATTATTTTCTATGCTTTTTAGAAGTTTTAAACATTTTCTGCAATTATTAAACCATTTTCTAATTTGTTTTAATATCCAGAAATAGATACTGCGTCACCATGACGTTAGCATTACGTCAGCAGTCAACAGGGCCACGTCCAGGTCAAACCTGACCAGTGGAGCCCACTAGTCAGTGACACTGGGTCAGCTCCAGAGGCTGACTGGTGGGGCCAGTCAACCCTGACGTGGCCAGGTCAAAGCTGACATGTGGGTCCCGTATGTCATCCGTAGAGGCTAATCCCCGCGTTGACTACAGCTTTGACCAGCTGCGGGGCCTGCTAGTTAGTGTCTATTAGTTAGTTAACGAAGGGGGTTAGCTCCTAATGACGGGGCCACGTCATCGTCACCGGCCGGCGACGCCGGCGACCAACAGAGCGGCGGAAGCTCGCCGGAATCGCGGCTCCGACATCCATTCGGGCGCGAATGGTCAGAATGGATTGCTGGCGAGACGCCGCATCCAACGGGGGCAACGGGAGGTTGCGGGGAGGTCGGGTTCGGGCATGGCGTTGACTACGGCGGTGACCGGAGCTCGGCAACGGCAAGGTTAGCAGTTAGAGCACGGGGAGGACCGCGAGGAGAGAGGGGAAAGGACGGGGAGGCTCACAGGGAGTCGGACGGCTGGCCAGTGGGCTCGGGGACGACCGGAGCGACGCGAATCGACGACGGCGTCCGGCGACCAGAGGCGGAGAAGATGGGAACGGTCGTCGTCCTCAGGGCTTCCCGGCGTAATTCCTCCAGCGTGGACGGGCAACTCCACACGACGAAGCTCTTGGACCGGCTGGAGAGGCGAGGGGTGGCCGGGGCAACGACGGGGCGAGCAATGGCGACGGCGGCCTTCGGGTCCGGGAGGAGGAGACAGGGGAGAGGGAAGAGAGCGAGGGAGAGAGAGGAGAGGAGAGGGGTCGTCCCGATCCCTACGGCTCTGGGGCCTAATCCCATCCTCCAGTGAGGCTGGCAGGCAGGAGGCGTGGCACCCTGGCCACGCTCGCCGTGCCTCCCTTCGCCTCTGCCTTCTGGCAGAGGTAGGGGACGACTGGCGATGGCTAGGTGGGCTTGGCCGGTCTGGGCCAGGTAAGCGCGAGGTAGTCCCTTTCCTTCTCTATTTTTTTAATTCATGTTTTCTTTTATTCTGACAATCTTCTTTTAATTTTTGTGAAGCCGAAATACCTAGCACAATGATGCCCAATATTTTATTAAATATAGTCTGGCTATAATCAGATTTTCCACAAAAGGTTTGGGAATTTTTAGACAACTATCATATTTATAATGCTTTATTAATTGATTTCAGTAGCATTAATGGGTATTTTAAAATGCTATATTTGTTTGAAAATTAAGATGTCCCCTAATATGTTGTTTCCATCATTTATCAGAAACAGTGAACATTTTTTAGGAGCATTTTGAAATCATTGTAAATTCAGTTGTTGGAATTTGGTTTATTTAATGAGGTGCTAGGGTTTGAAAGTCCCCATTTCAAGTTCATTTGAAAATAAACATGATGACATGATGCACATGATGCAACTAATGCAATCAATTTCCAGGGCTGTGACAGTGGCCCGGCGCTGGATTTTCCTTGCTAGAGCCTCGTCCGGAGGCAGCTCGCCCCACAGAAGAAACGCTAGGATGGGTTGAACCCGTGAGGGAGCCGAGACGGCGGCCGACTCGGGAGTCCCCGGGACTGGTTGATCAGTCCCTGGGACCGGCTCGGGAGCCTCCGGGGCTGGTTGGTCAGCCCTTGGGTCTGGCTTGCCGGCCCCTAGGGCCGACTGATCGATGATCATCATGACGGACGCAATGTCGGAGCTGGCCGCCTCGGGCGCCGCTGGCTCGATCAGGGCCGGCCGGGCAACCGACGATTCGAGAGCTGGTGGTGAAGTTTCCGGAGAGACGGCCGGGGTCGTCGATGGGCCGGCGACACCCGCCGGCATGAAGATTGACTCTGTTTCTGGGGAAGGCTTGATCGACGGCTTGAGCAGCCGTTCAAGGGAGACGCCGGCTGGGATGGCCTACCGAGTGGAGCCGATCTTCGCCTGCACATCCGCCGCCTCATTGTCCGCCCGTGAGACGTGATGAAACTCACAACCCTCAAAGGAGCCGGTGAGTTGTTGTATGAGGAAGCGGTAGCTGGCCATGTTGGCATCCCTGGCGTCCCATTCACTAGAGACTTGTTGCACCACGAGGTCGGAGTTGCCGAAGCAGAGTATGTGCCTAATGCCGATCTCCTTGGCGAGCCTGACGCCATGGACGATGGCCTCGTACTCAGCCACGTTGTTGGAGGCGGTGAAGTTGATCTATAGGGCGTATTTGACCTGATCACCTTTCGGGGAGGAGAGGACTATGCCGGCACCCAGGACGGTCCTCATTTTTGAGCCGTCGAAGTGCATGTGCCAATGCATGAAGTCTGGGGGAGGCGGGACGAACTCCGTCTCTGCCCAGTCAACAAGGAAATCCGCCAATGCATGCGACTTGATGGCGGTTCTTGGCTCGTACCTGATCTCATGTTCGGCGAGGGCGATGACCCACTTGGCGATCCAGCCGGTGGAGTCCCGGCCACTCATGATCTTGCCAAGCGGGGCCGTGCTCACCACGGCAATGGTATGCTCTTGGAAGTATTGTTTGACCATCTTGGCGGCGAAGTATACGGCGTAGCACATCTTTTGATAGTGGGGGTAGTTCTGCTTGGACACGGAGAGGACCTCGCTGAGGTAGTAGACGGGTCGTTGGACTTGCAAGGACTTGCCCTCCTCCGGGCGCTCGACCACCAAAACGACACTGATGACGCGGGTGGTCACCGCGATGTAGGCGAGCAGCGGTTCCTTCTCAGCCGGCGGCCAGGATGGGTGCGTGGGTGAGAGGCTTCTTGAGGCCGCGGAAGGCCTCGTCCGCCTCGTCAGGCCAGTCGAAGGCGCCCGACCTCTTGGTCTGACCCATCTCGATTAGAGTCGTCTTGCGAAGGAGCCCGTAGAGGGGCAGGGCCTTCTCTCCCAGCCGGTTGATGAACCGGCTGAGCGAGGTGAGGCACCGGTGAACTTCTGTACGTCGCGGAGCTGGGTCGGTTTTCGCATGCACTCGATTGCGCCGATCTTCTCGGGGTTAGCTTCGATGCTGCGGGCAGACACGAAGAAACCCAAGAGTTGTCCGGCGAGGACGCCAAAGACGCACTTCTCCGGGTTGATCTTGATCTTGTACTCGCGTAGGTTCACGAAGGTATCCTGAAGGTCGTTGAGGAGGCTGAAGTGTTTCTTGGTCTTGACGATGATGTCGTCGACGTAGACGTGGACGTTCCGGCCTATGTGAGGTAGAAGGCACTTCTGCATGCATCGTTGGAAGATGGTGCCAGCATTCTTCAGGCCGAAGGGCGTGATGAATGAGGTCTTGAGCCGGTCTTCCGGATCCATCTTCATCTGGTGGTAGCCTGAGTAGGCGTCCAGGAAGGATAGCAAGTCGCAGCCGGCCGTGGAGTCGATGACTTGATCGATCCGTGGCAGGGCGAACGGGTCCTTGGGACATGCCTTGTTCAGGCTAGTGTAGTCAATGCACATGCGCTAGGTCTTGTTCTTCTTTAGTACCAGGACTGGGTTGGCCAGCCAGTCCAGGTTGAATACTTCCATGATGAACCCGACTGCGATCAGCCGGGCGATCTCTTCTCCTATAGCACGTCGCTTCTCCTCGGAGAAGCGGCACAGGGGTTGCTTGAGCGGCTTGATGTACGGCCGGACATGGAGTTTGTGCTCGGCGAACTTCCTCGGGACACCCGGCATGTGTTGGGGAACGTTGCATGGGAAACAAAAAATTTCCTACGCACACACAAGGTCTATCCATGGTGATGAGCATCTACGAGAGGGAGAGTGGATCTACATACCCTTGTAGATCGCTAAGCGGGAAGCGTTAAGAAACACGGTTGGTGTAGTCGAACGTCTTCACGATCCAAATCACCGATCATCCCGCGATCTCATCATGATCCATACCGCGATGCAATCACAACCCATCCCGTGAACTCATCACGATCCGTCCCACGATCTCATCCCGATCCGTCTCGCGATCTTGATCACGGTCCTTCCGATCTAGCGCCGAACGGACGGCACCTCCGCGTTCAGCACACGTACAGCTCAATGACGATCTCCCCCTTCTTGATCCAGCAAGAGGGACAAGAGAGGTAGATGAGTTCTCCGGCAACGCGACGGCATTGCAGCGATGGTGGTAGAGCTATTCCCGCAGGGCTTTGCCTAAGCACCGCTGAAAACCGATCTAGAGGAGAAACTGCGATCTAGAGGAGAGGTAGCATGTGGCTATTAGGGTTAGCTTTTTCCTCTAAATCCTCTAGTATATACAGGAAGGGAGGGGAGGAGGCAGCCTCAAACCCTCAAGGTTTGGTCGAAATTGGAGGTGGACGAGTCCTACTCCAATCCTATTAGGAGTAGGATTCCTCCTTTCCACTTGAAAACTCTTTCCACCTCTCCACCTTTGGATTTTTTTCCTTCTCAAACAACTCCAGCCGCATGGGCCCTTAGAGGAGGCTTAGGACAGCCCACCAAGGGCTGGTTTACCTCCTCCCACAGCCCATGTAGCCTCTTGGGTCGAAATACCTCTTGCGATGGTCCCCCGGTACACTACCGGCACTCCCGGTACACTACCGATGAGCCCGAAACTTTTCCGGCGACCAAAACAGGACTTCATATATATCAATATTTCCCTCCGGACCATTCCGGCGCTCCTCATGACGTCTGGGATCTCATCCAGGAATCCGGACAACCTTCGGTCACCACCATACATAACTCTATACTACCGAAACGTCACCGAACCTTAAGTGTGCAAACCCTGCGGGTTCGAGAACTATGGAGACATGACCGAGACACCTCTATGGTCAATAACCAATAGCGGGACCTGGATGCCCATATTGGTTCCTACATATTCTATGAAGATCTTTATCGGTCGAACTTCTATGTCAAGGATTCAGTTAATCCCGTATGATGTTCCCTTTGTTCCTCGGTATGTTACTTGCCCAAGATTCGATCGTTGGTATCTCCATACCTAGTTCAACCTCATTACTGGCAAGTCTCTTTACTCGTTCCGTAATACAAGATCCCGTGACTAACACTTAGTCACATTGCTTGCAAGGCTTATTGTGATGTTGTATTACCGAGTGGGCCCTAAGATACCTCTCTGTCACACGGAGTAATAAATCTCAGTCTTGATCCATGCCAACCCAACAGACACCCTCGGAGATACCTATAGAGCACCTTTATAATCACCCAATTACGTTGCGACGTTTGATACACACAAGGTACTCCTCCGGTGTCAGTGAGTTGCATGATCTCATGGTCATAGGAAAAAATACTTGACATGCAAAAAACGGTAGCAATAAACTGACACGATCATATGCTACGTTTGTAGTTTGGGTCTTGTCCATCACATCATTCTCCTAATGACGTGATCCCGTTATCAAATGACATCTCATGTCCATGACTAGGAAACCATAGACATCTTTCATCAACGAGCTAGTTTATTAGAGGCATACTAGGGACATGGTGTTGTTTATGTATCCACACATGTATCTGAGTTTTCGATCAACACAACTATAGCATGGATAATAAATGATTATCATGAACAAGGAAATATGATAATAACCAATTTATTATTTCCTCTAGGGCATATTTCCAATAGCATGTCCTTGGGGTACCATGCAAAGATGTCCTGATTCTCACGGAGGAAGTCGACGACCTCGCCTTCCTATTTGTTGTTGAGGCGGGAGCCAATGGTGACGCACTGAGCCGGGTTGGTCGGGTCGAGCGGGATTTTCTTGGTGTCCTTAGACGGCTAGAAGGAGGCCTCGCCGGTGGATTGCGAGGGTGAAGCCCGCACGGCCGGCTGGCTGGCAGCAAGGGCCACAAGCCAGTCAAGCTGCCATTTCTCCTCGGCGATCTCTAGGGCCTCGGCCAGCCGGCTGTCGTCTCGAGTGCATTCGAGCGACATCTTGTAGTCGCCCTTGATGGTGATGATCCCCTTTTGGCCTGGCATCTTGAGCTTGAGGTAAGCATAATGGGGGACCGCCATGAAGCTGACAAGAGATCGGCCAGCCCAACAGCGCATGGTAGGGGCTCACGAGGTCCACGACCTCGAACAGCACCGGCTCGCAGCGGAAATGGTCGGGTCCGCCGAAGAGGACGCCGAGCATGATCTTGCCAACAGGGGAGCAGGACTTCCCAGGCACAATGCCATGGAAAACCGGCCGGCTCGCCTGCAGGTCTTTTATCTTCAGCCCCAGCTTATGCATCGTGTCGAGGTACAGAATGTTGATGCTGCTGCCGCCATCTATCAGCACCCGCAAGAAGCGGCAAGCCCGCTCCTTGGTGGCGATGTTGGGGTCGAGGACCAAGGCGTAGCTTTCGGGATTCGGCATCACGGCATGGTGGCGTTCACCTGACGGCGGAGCCGGCGCTGAGCATGTGTGCCCGTCTCTTCACTGGTGAAGACGACGTAGCAACCATCCTAGTTGGGGAACTGGTCGATCACACGATGGTCGTTCGGACCCGTTGCCGGTGCCGGGGCCGGCGCGTGGGCCGGCAGTGCGGGAGGAGCCGGAAGGCTGTCCCCCCGGGCCAATCGCTGTGAGAAGCTGCACTGCTGGAGCGTGTGCGTAGAGGGCTTGGCCCCTGAATGGTTCTTGCAGGGGAGATCAAGCATTTGCTTGAAGGTGAGCATTGGCTGCCAGGTAACCTTGCCGGTGCGCTGGTGCTGGCCGGAAGGCTAGGCAGCCGGCTCTTGATCCTCGACGGTATTGACCTGCCGGCTCCCGTAGCGGGGATCCGGCTGGTCATTCTTACGCTTGTTGTTCTATGGTTGCCGATTGTCGGCAGCCGGCATTGTCGTTGCCTTGGCGGGCGGGTCGTCTTGACCCGGATGGCCGAATCGGCCGTGGCATATTTGTCTGCCTTGGTCATGAGCTCGGCAAGCGTGGCCGGCTCGGAGCACAGGAGCTTGTGCTTGAGAGGGGTGTCGTCTCGGCAGCCTTCAATGAAGTACTGCATGGCTTGGACCTCGTGCACCCCCTCGTAGGAGTTGCGGAGCTCGGTCCACCGGGTGAGGTAGTCATGGAGAGATTCGTCCGGCCCCTGATCGCACATGGCGAGTTCATGGGGACGGCCAGGCCGCTTGTAGGTGCCAGTGAAGTTGCAAACGAAGTCCTCCTCGAAATCCGTCCAAGTGTTGATGCTGCCGGCCGGCAGGCTGTTGAGCCAGGTGCGGGACGAGCCGATTAGCATAAGGGGGGCATAGCGAACGGCTATGCACTTATTCCCCCTGGCGATGCCCATTGCGGTGGTGTAGTCGATCAGCCAGTCTTCGGGTTTGGCAGCCCCGTTGTATTTCGGGGTGTCCCTAGGGAGTGTGAAGCCGGTTGGGAATGGCTCGGTGCGAATCCGGGGGGCGAAGCAGGCCGGACCAATCGAGCCCTCCTCCTCGAGAAGGACAGATTGTGCGAGTTTGTCGATGCGGTTGCGGGCATCGTTCTCGCTGCGGGGGACGCGTGGTCTGAGCCGAGCAGAGAGTTCAGGGCGGACGGTGGGTGGCGCCGACTGCCGTGACTCGCATCGTGGAGGCGGCGTGTGCCCCTGGCTGCGCCGGCTGCCGGATACCGGTGCTTCGTGGTGGCGGCCGCTCCGAGGCGGCTTGTTGGTGCACCGGTTGCTAACAACCAACTGCTCACTCCCCGACGTCTGATAGGGCCGGCGGTTGTTCGCTTCGTCCCGGCGGCCGAAAATGCGAGGGGAGCAGGAGTACTGGGCCGCCTGGCGGCCGGCAGTTCCCATGCCCTCGGGCTCGGGCCGGGGGCCTTCAGTGGTGGCACCGCCCGTTGCGAGTAGATGCTGCTACGCATCAGCAGCATCGATGAGCTCCTTGATGTGGCGCTCGGGGGTGGCACGTTCTTCGCCCTCCAAGGTGGCCAATTCCTCGTAAGACACCTTGAGAGCCCGCAGGTTAGCCGCGGGGGTGTCATAGACAGGCACTTTGCCGCCGAGGATTTTGGCGACCATGCGGCCGCGGTCGCGCACAGCCCCACGCCGGCTAGGCTCGGTGCTAGCCGGGGTGAGTCCGTAGGCGGAAGCGTACTCCCACTGTGCCGCCTCCATGCGGCGCCGTGTCGCAGCGAGGGCGGTGGCATCCTCGAACAGGATGTGGCGACCCGCCTCAAGATCGGCCGCGATGGTGTCGGGGTTAGCCGTCGGGGCGATCGGAGTGCTCAAGCCCCGAAGGGCCGCACCGAGCGGGTCGGACGTGCCGACGCGGGTGGCGGCAGCGATAGCCGCAACCCGCGCCCGTCCGTATGCGGTGGCGGAAGTGATGGCCATCACCCCCATGCGATCATGGGACCCGCTGGGCTGAGCCGCAGTGAGTGCGCCCACTGATGTGGGCGGGCCAGCGCAAACGAGCACTCCCGTTGGGTACTCGTCAGCGGCCGGAGCCTCGGTGAGGCTGAGCCTGCCGAAGCGCTCGGTGAGCGCATCGATGTCGGCCTTGACGCCAACGGAGTTGCCTGCAGGGCATGCTGAGGGAAGCCCCATGATCTCCCCACGGTTTTGCCGGGACGAGCGGCGGCGGCGGGGAATGGCGAGGGGTCCCGCCCGGAGCATGAATCCGGCCGGCGCCGCGTACGGCCCTACGGTGGGTGCCAATTTTCATCGTTTTCTCACGACAGATGCCACGGGGTGGCTTATCGTAAGTGGTTGGGGCCGGAGGACGCCGATGGGCTCCGGGTGCGAGATTGGGCATAAGCGGTGGTGAGACACGATGTACCTAGGTTCAGGGCCCTCCATGGGAGGTAACACCCCTAGTCCTGCTTGGTCTAGTTTGATGGATTGGTTTGTGTACAAGGATGCTCCTGGAGCTGTGTCTACAGGAGGAAGAAGGAGCAGCTGGCTCGTCTTCCTCTACTACTAGAGAAGGGAATGAGAGTTCCGTGGGTGTGTGTGAGTGACCATTCATCCATCCCCGTTGCATGGGGGGCTCGGGGGGTTTTATAGGCCAACCCCCCGGCTCTTACAATATGTCATAAGTACAAAGGTGGGGGGACCCGGCTGGCAGTCTCTCCGGCTGGCCAGAGGGTCCTGCCGCTCGCGCCATCTTGTCGTGGGTGGGACCCGCCGGCCAAGCGATCCCATCTCCCGCTAGGACCCGCCAGCCGGCTTTGCGATTGGCCCTTGCCCACCTGTCACGGCACGGGCCGCCCAGGGGGCGTCGTCTAGCAACAGCCGGTTGAAGTCTCCGGTACGTCCGGCAGCACTGTAGCCACGCCGGGGCAGGTAATCGAGTGGCGAGGGCATGCCGGCATTGTTCCCCCACCCGGTCGCGCTCACCGAGATCAGCGGCCAGGACGGTTGGACTGTAGCCACGCGCTGCGGTGCATAACCGGCCACTGTAGCCACAGGGCCGCCCATCGTGTCGGTCACGTAGCGTCGTCATACCCACGCGCAGAAGGACGGGACGGGGCATGTCCATTCCGATGTCAATGGAAGAGACTACCTGTGGGCGGCCGGCCACGCCGAGCCGGTCGGGGCACCAGCCGGCACTGGCTTGCGCTGGATGTCTGCCAGCCGGCCACGGCCAGCCGGCCACGGCCAGCCGGCCACGGCCAGCCGGCCGTGTAGTTTTTCTTCGAAGCGAAAGGGGGAAGACCCTGTTGCTTTGGCCTACCTAGGGGTATAAACCCCATCATAGGCCCTTGATTATTCCTTGTATATTAAACTTGGGGGTTCCTTGGGCATCCCCAAGCTTAGGTTATTATCACTCCTTGTTCTCCTCATATCGGTGTCTCACCCAAAACTTGAAAACTTTAATCACACAAAACTTAACGAAACTTTGTGAGAAGGGTTAGTGCAATAAAGATCTAAATGATCACCATACTTCCCTAACACTAAAAATTCCTAAAAATTGGGAAACTCAAGTAATTTACATATACATGTTGTGTAAAAATTTCAGAATTTTTTGACACTCCAGTAAACCAGATAATTCATTTACTGGACGCAAAACTTTCTGTTTTTCCACAGAATCAAACAAGCAAGTATCCACACTATCCCAAAGGCTTTACTTGGTACTTTATTGAAATAAAAGACACAAACATGATTACTACAGTATTTTAATAATGTGAACACACAAAAACAGAAAGTAAAAGTGTTGGGTTGTCTTCCAACAAGCGCTTTTCTTTAATGCCTTTTAGCTAGGCGTGATGATTTCAGTGATGCTCGTATAGGAATAATAATTGAAACATGCAAAAGAGCATCATGAATCTCATGACAAGAAAATTTAAGTCTAACCCACTTCCTATGCATAGGGATTTTGTGATTAAACAATTCATGAGAACAAGAATCAACTTGCATAGGAAGGCAAAGCAAGAATATCTTCGAAAATTTGAACACATAGAGAGGAAACTTGATATTATTGCAATTACTACAAGCATAAGTTCCTCCCTCATAATAATTTTAAGTAGCATCATGAAGGAATTCAACAATATAACTATCATATACAACATTCTTTTCATTATCTACAAGCATAGAAAATTTATCACTCTCCAGATAAGCAAACTTCTTGTCATTCATAATAGTGGGGGCAAACTCAATGAAATAACTATCATGACGTACTTGATTGACATAACCACTTTGAATATTAAAATCATGATAAAAAATTCATGGTTACTATCACTCTTTATAGCATACGTGTCATCACAATAATGATCATATATAGGAGGCATGCCATCATTATAATAGTTTTCCTCATCAAAACTTGGGGGACTAAAAATATCATCTTCATCAAACATAGCATCCCCAAGCTTGTGGCTTTGCATATCGTTAGCATCATGGATATTCACAGAATTCATAATAACAACATTTCAATCAAGCTCATCTCTCAAAGATTTTGTGCCAAATTTTAATAACTTCTTCTTCTAACACTTGAGCACAATTTTCCTTTCCATCATTTTCACGAAAGACATTAAAAAGATGAAGCATATGAGGCAAACTCAATTCCATTTTTTTGTAGTTTTCTTTTATAAAACCAAACTAGTGAAAAACAAGAAACTAAAAGATTTTATTGCAAGATCTAAAGATATACTTCAAGCACTCACCTCCCCGGCAACGGCACCAAATAAGACCTTGATGTCTACTAAACAACCTTCTTCTTGTAGACTCGTGTTGGGCCTCCAAGCGCCGAGTTTTGTAGGACAGCGACAATTTTCCCTCAAGTGGATGACCTAAGGTTTATCAATCTGCGAGAGGTGTAGGATGAAGATGGTCTCTCTCAAACAACCCTGCAACCAAATAACAAAGAGTCTCTTGTGTCCCCAACACACCCAATACAATGGTAAGTTGTATAGGTGCACTAGTTCGGCGAAGAGACGGTGATACAAGTGTAATATGGATGGTAGATATCGGTTTTTGTAATCAGAAAATATAAAAACAGCAAGGTAACAAGTAACAAAAGTGAGCACAAACGGTATTGCAATGCTTGAAAACAAGGCCTAGGGTTCATACTTTCACTAGTGAAATCTCTCAAAAATACTAACATAGTTGAATCATATGTAAATACCTCTCGTGCGACAAAGAGTTCATTCCAAAGTCACAAATAGCGGAGAAATAACGAAGAAATTATTGTAGGGTGCGAAACCACCTCAAAGTTATCTTTTCCGATCAATCTTGTGAGCTATCCCTATAAGTGTCACAAACAGCCCTAGAGTTCGTACTAAAATAACACCTTAAGATACACATCAACCAAAACCCTAATGTCACCTAGATACTCCAACGTCACCACAAGTACCCATGGGCTTGATTATACGATATGAATCGCACAATTTCAGATTCGTCATGTTCAATCCAACACAAAGAACTTCAAAGAGTGCCCCAAAGTTTCTAACGGTGCCAACCCCTATGCATAGATTCCCAACGTCACGGAACCCGCAAGTTGATCACCAAAACATACATCAAGTGGATCAATAGAACATCCCATTGTCACCACAGATATCCCATCGCAAGATATACATCAAGTGCTCTCAAGTCCTTAAAGACTCAATCCGATAAGAAAACTTCAAAGGGAAAACTCAATTCATCACAACAAGATAGAGAGGGGGAAAACTCCATATGATTCATCTATATCAATAAAGCTTGCAGTACATCAAGATCGTGTCATCTCAAGAACACGAGAGAGAAAGAGAGAGATAAAACACATAGCTACTGGTACATATCCTCGGCCCCGAGGGTGAACTACTCCCTCCTCGTCATGGAGAGCGTCGGGATGATGAAGATGGCCTCCGATGATGGTTTCCCCCTGTGGCAGGGCGCCAGAACGGGCTCCCGGTTAGTTTTTCGTGGCTCTAGAGGCTTGCGGTGATGGAACTCCCGATCTAGGTTTCTTTTCGGAGGTTTCTATATTTATTGGAATTTTTGGCGTCGATCTCACGTCAGGGGGGGGCCACGAGCTAGTGACAAGCCTGCGAGGCGCTGCCAAGGGGGTGGCCGCGCCTCGCAGGCTTGTGACCTCCTCGTGGCTCTTCCGGCCCAACTCCAATGCTTCGGGGGTCTCTTTTGGTCCAAAAGAATCATACTAAATTTTTAGCCCATTCCGAGAACTTTTATTTCTACACAAAAAACAACACCATGGTAGTTCTGCCGAAAACAACATTAGTCCAGGTTAGTTCTAATAAAATCATACCAAAATCACATAGAATTATTGTAAACAAGACATTAATACTTCATAAATAATAGATACGTTGGAGACGTATCTGTAGGATCGAAAGTAGGTCTAGAGGGGGGGTGATTAGACTACTTGACCAATTAAAGGTTTTGCCTATACCAAATTTTATGGTTGACAGTTTTTAGCATTTCATGGCAAGTCAAGTACACCCTACACATGCAAGTCTAAGAGTATGTAGCAGCAAAAGTAACAACAAGCATGTATAGAAGGGATAGGGTAGGAAGATCAAACATAATTGTGGACACGATGATTTTTCCGTGGTTCTGATAGGTGGCGCTATCGTACATCCACGTTTATGGAGTCTTCAACCTACGAAGGGTAACGGTCACAGGAGACCATGGAGGGCTCCACCCAAAAGGGGCCACGAAGTAGCAACCTTGACTATTCCATACGGCTTCCATCCACGAAGGACTAGCCTCACTATGGGGTAGATCTTCACGAAGTAGGCGATCTCCTTGCCCTTACAAATTTCTTGGTTCACTCCACAACAAGAAGTAGCAGGCTCCCAAGCGAAACCTAACCAATCTAGGAGGCACCACCCTCCAAAAGGTAATAGGCTCGGTAATGATGATGAACTCCTTGCTCTTGTGCTTCAAGATGATAGACTCCTCAACACACAATCTCTCTCACGGGTTTGGCTTGGTAGAAGAGATAGGATTGGTGTAAAGCAACTTGGGGAGGCTAGAAATCAAGATCCATATGATTGGAGTGGAAGATCTTGAACTCAACACAAAGGTAGGTGATTCTCTCTTAGAAAATATGATAGGATAGGTATGGAATAGTTCTGAGTGCTTCTCTTTCGAGTGAGTGGTGGTGAAGGGGTATATATAGGCATCCCCAAAAATCCAACCGTTACACACAAAATGACCAACTCGGTGGCACCGATGTGTTAATCTCGGTGGTACCGAAGTGACCAAAAGTTGGCAACTTTTGAATCTCGGAGGGACTGATATACAATTCTCGGTTGCACCGATAAGGTGACCAACGGTCAGATTTCCAATCTCAGTGACGCCGATACAACATTCTCGGTGGAACCGAAAATGTGAATTTGCATAACAGAAAGTTGGCAACCTAAACTCGGTGGCACCGGTATGGAATCGGTTGCACCGAAGTGGCCAGGGTTTGGCAGAGTCTGTGTAGGTACTGGAATCGGTGGCACCGAAGTGGGATAGTTGGTTGCACCGATTTTGAGTGTTGGGTATAGAACAGACTTTGGTGGGAGAGTTTTGTGGATGTTTTTGGCAACTATCACTTGTGCACGTTTGAGCATATTGTTCACCAACAAAACATTACCCCCTTTTAATACTATTGGCTTTCCTATGGACTCAAAGTGATTTCTCACAAATATAAAATGTAGAGTCCTCTTTCTTGAAGCTTGGCCAACCTATTTCCTTGCATCTTGGGGTTTCTCCACAATCTCCTTTTTGCGAATCCTCTCATTGAACATTTCCTGAAATATACTTAGTGGAAACATTAGTTCAATGACTTATATGTTGTTATTAATTACCAAAACCATCAAGGGAGAAAATGTGCTTTCAATCTCCCCCTTTTTGGTAATTGATGACAACATATAGATCAAAGCTTTGACATATGATAAAATCAATGAGATTAATCGTTGCTTTGATAGGTATGTGATAAGCAAGAGCTCCCCCTAAATTTGTGCATTATTTTGAAGTTGCGTTTGATTGCAAATGCACAATCGATTAGGTGTATGGGGTACTTCTTCCATGTCACATACAACTTGGTGGTGTGCGAGAATAATTAGAGTGAATAACATGGCACAACACACATAAGTAAGGGTGAATGATCATCTCATGAGCATTAAAATGATAGGAAATAGTAGCAGCACCCATAACATAGTAGCATAACACAAACACAAAAGTATACATAAAATCAAAAGAACCAAATGTTTTTGAAAAGCAAGTAAAAAGACAAATCTCTCTCTCACTCAAAGCCTATAGATCTATATATACTTCTCCCCCTTTGGCAACAAGTTACCAAAAAGTTCAAAGGCATACATCTAAGCGTTCTTGGGCGCATATCCTCTGGTTGTTGATGAAGGAATCGAGATGACGGCATCGGCGAAGATCTCTACAGATGTCGTAGATGGAGCTGGAGTGGTCACTGATGGAGCTGATGGAGCTATTGGAGCTGGCACTGTGGCTGATCTGGCCTGAGTAGTGAACTGAGTGCCTGTCCCTAGAGGTGAACCATCATCATCATCATCATCCTCATCTGAAGTAGAAGAGACCCGTGGGATCTGCACGGAGTCAACTTCATGCTGAAGTTCTGTGACTATCTTCGCCATCCCATCCACTTTATCGGTAAGGGTCTTGATTCTGGTCTCAAAGATCCTGACAAGACTGTTTTGGTTATCCAGAATCCCCTTAATGTCCTTTTGCATGCTCTGAACAGATGATATCAGCAAATCCATTTGCTCGCTCCTAGATCGAGGGGCTTGAGCACTAGTGGCTCTCACTGTCTCTGTTGCTTCCTGAGCTGCAACAGAACTGGGATGATCAGCTTCCATCACCACGACGTTTTCCTCTAGATCTGGCTGTAGGGGCAAATGTGGGTGATCCAGGGCAAATATGTGCTTCTCTAGTCTTGAGTTTATGAGCATCTTGATGTAGGGTGCATAACAGCATGAGTGCTTCTGATCAGCAGCAACCCTCTTGCCGGTCTCTACAATCAAGTCCATGACTCTGATCCTGGTGTTAGTGTCCAGATGGATCAACAGGTTGATGGAGTAGCCTCGGATCATCTTGTCATCTCCGGACTTGGGCATCAGGGTATGCCTCTGAATGGTGTTGATAGTGCGTAGGCCAGCCTGGAGAAAGTAAATGGACCCTAGCTGGTGAGACTTCACTTTGTCAGCAGGGATCTCCTTATACATGTTAGCCATAGCATTGTGACTACCCTTGGATTCGGAGTAGACATCCAGGTCACCATCCTGTGCTTCAGGAACTCATAAGATCTCTGCCCATTCCTCAACAGTCAATTCATATCGGGCACCTTCAATCATCCACACAATTCTACCATCTCCGTAGAAGTGTGGAGTGGAGTAGAACTGCATGATCATCTCGTCATTCCATGATGTGAATTCTCTGCCTATGAATTCATCAAGACCAATGCAATGGAAGTTGTCCTGGACACTTGGAAAGTAGTCCTCATTCTCCTTGATGTACTTCCAGTCTACGTAGCACATATCGCTAACAGTTGGACTCTTGTCATAGAGCACAGTCTCATAGAAGTCCTGCTGCTCCTTGGTATAGAACTTGTAGTCCACAGTTGTTTTCTTTCTTTGGGCATAAGGATCAATAGCTCTCCATGCCCTCAGTCATGAGTCCTTCCTCTTCTTCATGTCCTCAGCTAATGGATAGCTGGCATTATGAACAGGGAGGTGTGGTCTAAGCTTCATTAACGTTGTCATATCATCATCAGCTTCAGCTCTGGAGGCATTCCCTTTGTTCTTCTCAGAGGCTGGAATCTACCTAGTGGTCCTCTTGGGCTTCTCAGCAGCCTTCTTGGATGTGCTGGTTTTGGGCATAGCATCAGACATCAACTTCTTTGCCTTCTTCTTGAGAGGAGCCTTTGCTAGCTCAACCTCCTCTTCCTCAGCATCAGCAGCTTCTAGATCCTCAAACATGGAGGTAGGCCTGCCAGTCACATGAATGATCCTCTTCTTGGCCTTTTTCTCTCCTGCCTTCTTAGGCATAGCTTTCTTGGGGATCTCAATAGAAACATTTGCTCTAGCAGTATCATAAGCCTTGAAGGTTGAAGCTGGTGCATATATTTTGCTGACAACCCTTCTAGAGGAAATAGCTTCAGTTGCAGCTTTCTTGGTAGCCTTCTCTTGCTTCTTAGCAAGAACTTCCTCAGGGACAAAGTCTGAATCTTCTTCTTCTGATTTCAACCTCTTTCTAGTTCTGGTGGCAGCCTTAGGCAACCCATGTGAGCTGGGGGTGCCTGGATCTGAGAATGAACTGGGCTCTGGGCTTGTGCCTGAACTCATGTCTGCTCTCTGCGCTGACCTGTTCTGACTGTCTTCTAAACCTGACATGCTGACCCTGTGAATAAAGTGTAGATGAGCAGAAGTAGATGATTCATCACAAAATGAGGCTATTTTTGAAATTTGAGCAATGAGTTTTTCAAAAGTTTTGCAATCTATCACATACATATCGGTACAGCCAAAATAAAAAATTTAGTGGGGCCGACACAGACCAACTCCTTAACAGGAACTTGGCAGCCTTTTCGGTAGGACCGAAAAGAGCCACTCGGTTCCACCAAGTCAGTTCTCAGCAACACAGAAAAGTATATCAGTGAGACCGATATTTTCATTTCGGTTCCATCGAGATGTATCGGGCGGACAATAAAACCCTAGAAAATCCATCTAACTCGAGATTTTGCAATTTCTAGTGGATAGATGAATGAGCAATAGGTGGCTTATAGAGAAAACAAGGTCCAATGCGCAAGAATCAGAATGGGAGCACACTAGAGATCGAATCCGTACCCTAGCTTGGCGCGGATCCTCTATGGCGGCAACGTTTGTGAAGATTACGTCGACGGTGGCGATTCCCAGCGGCGGAGGAGCTTAGGAAGTCAAGGGCGATGACCAGGGGTCTTTGGAACGGCAGCTTAGGGTTTTGGAGCACGACGTATGAAGATGAATTTCAAAACATCGGGGTCCAGAGTTATATACCCACCACTGTCGGTGACACCGATTCTAAGTTTTCGGTGTCACCGAGTGCCTCAACTATCAGCTGACAGGGACATTCGGTGTAACCGAGAAAATGGAATCGGTGATACAGAGATTGAAAAACCAGATCAACCCTAGGCAATCGATGAGACCGAGATTTTGGTGTTGGTTCCACCGAGTTGCACCTAGGAGGTTTTAATGGTCAGTCCTTGTCGATACGGAACTCCGAGTGCTCCACACACAGAGGGACCGAAAAGCACTTGTTCAAATTTTGTGATGCAGCATGAATGGAATATGAGATGAGAAAGTATAGATAGCTAAAGAGTGGTCATAGACATTCTTGTCCATCCAATTGGCAAAAGATAAATCAAAATCCAAATAGCAACAATTGGATATCCTCAAATGAGAAAATAAATGTAGACCAACATGCTCACACAATAAGATGTCAGAAGAAATCATGACGAACATGCACAACACACTAGCATCTAACAAGCACTTGGGCGATGACAAAGTCATCTATATATGAGTATTTGACTTAGGAGCCAAGTAAGAGTACTTGATCATAGGTCATACTCATCATTTAAGCACAAGTGGGGTTACCACTTTTTCATAAAGCATTTAATGTTGTCACATGTTAAGAGATGCTTCGACTCAAGAATTAGAGTAAAGCTCCCCCTTAATGTGACATCCCCCCATAAGAGGGATAAACTAACCTTGGGTTTTGTCGATGAAGACTTCATGTTGGTGAGGTAGTTGTGGATGCTCAATGTTGATGAAGATCACCAAGAGTTGGGAGCATCCTTGTTGTTTCCTTACTCCTCTCACCTACATGGGTTAAACCCAACATACAAGAGACAAATACAAGGATATCTATGGACATGGAGTGCAAAGCATGTGTTATTATGTCCATTGATTTGTTGATTACCTTGTCCCTTGCTCACCTTTGAGGGAATGTGTGACTCCTTGAACTATTGCATTGAGTTGATGTTGAGTGCAAAAAGTTCTTGCCAATAATGAATGTGAGTGAATTTCATTGGCGGAGTCACCCCTCAAGAACTTACTAGTTCTTTTTCTTGGGAACCAACATCAAGTTGATGGGGATCCTTGGTGTTGAAGTGGCCTTTGTAGTAGTTGAGCTTGAAGTAGCCTTGCGAACCCACTCCACCAAAGCTAGGGGTTTATCTTCATATGATTCAATGTCATCTTGAAGCTTGTTCTTGCCCTTGAGCTTGTGGGCTAGTGGTGGAAGGTCATCTTGAGTGTTTGTCCCCTTGGGAAGAGTATTTTAATAGTTCTCCTATTGAGGAACAAACTGGGACTTGGTATATTAACCTTGTTCCCACTCAACTCCATTAGCGTTGAAGTAGCCAACACCATGATTCTTCCGGTATCCTCCGTGCTTGCGTACAATTTCCTCAAATTGCTTACATCTGACAAGACTCTTGTAGATACCTTTTTTATAATTCCTTTCAATAAAGCATTTTCTTGCTCAAGTGTAACTTGGCTAAGAGAATCATCCTTAGTGGAATCAATATAACTACTAGAAGCAACATCGTTGGGTTTAGCATTTTTATTGTTGCTAATAGATAAAGAACCTTTCTTGCCTTTGTTACTAGATTGCTTAGTTTTAACTTGAGACATGAAAGTAGACAAGAGTAGTCATTTGGCTAGATAAGATGAGGTCTTCTTCCGGAGATCGTCATTTATAGCTTTGAGAAACTCATGCTCTTGCTCCAAGTTGAGCTTCTCGAAGCATAGCTTCTCATGAGTTCTCACAAGCTCTCTATGATCTTCGAGAGTAGATTCATGAGCTAACTTAAGAGTGTTTAGTTCTTTAGTTAGTTGTTCTATTTTCATCTTATCATCATCAATTGACTTATATTGACTAGCATGAGAATTATCAAGTTCATTTTGATCACTATCACTAGTTTTATCACGAAGTAAGTCATCATCAGAAAGTAGATCATCTTCATCACTATCAAAATCAAGATACTCAGGGTGTGATACCTTGGGGCCTTTAGCCATGAAGCAACTTCCACTCCCTTCATTTGGTGAATCAAATAGATCGTAGGAGTTGGTAGTCACTAGAGCAATTCCGGCAACACCGTCATCTGTACTATAGTCGGAGTCAGAGTGATAGCTTCTCTCAGAGTTGTTGTCGGAGTCAGAGCCGGAAACCATTCACCAACATGAGCTTGATGTTTTCTTCTTGTGTAGCTATTGAGTGTACTTGTCCTTCTTCTCCGAATATCTACTTCTCCTTGAGTGTCTTCGTTCATAACGATCATCTCTACTCCTTCTCTCTCTTTGTGGTGATTCCTTGAGCTTTGTCTTCGAGGTGACTCTTCTCTTATTTTGTAAGGAGTCATGCACTTGTAGCAATTGCGGTCACGACTTGACGAACGCTTCTCTTCATATCTTGACTTGGAGTTTCTTTCTTTGCTTCTATTCTTGTAGAACTTGTTGAATTTCTTGACCATCAGACTTATTTCTTCATTGGTGACAAGGTTGTTGCTTGAAGTTGTGGGAGCATCACTTGTGGCTTTATAAGCACCGCTAGACTTGTGATGAAGCTCTTCTTTATCTTTGAGTGTCATCTCATGAGCAACAATCCTTCCCATGACTTCCGTAGGCTCGAGATCTTTGTAGTTTGGCATCATTTGGATTAATGTGCACACGGTGTCGTATTTCTCATCCAAGCTCTAATAACTTCTTGATGATGAATTTGTCGGTCATTTCTTCGCTTCCTAAGCCGGCAATCTCATTGGTGATGAGAACTAGCCTAGAGTACATCTCTGCGACTCCTTCACCATCCTTCATATTGAACTTGTCAAGTTGACCTTGAAGAACATCTAACTTGGATTCTCTCACGGACTCGGTTCCTTTGTGCATATCAACCAAAGTATCCCAAATCTCCTTTGCATTCTCAAGACGGCTGATTTTGTTAAATTCTTCAGGGCATAAGCAGTTGAAGAGAATGTCACATGGTTGAGCATTGTATTGCAACATTTTCCATTCATCCGCGATCACTTCACGATCCGGTTCCCGTCCATCCGCAAAGAACTCACCTTGCAAACCAACACGAACAACAGCCCAAACGGCGGGGTTATGACCAAGAATATGCATCTTCATTTTATGCTTCCAACTAGCAAAATTAGTGCCATCAAAGTACGGACCTCTACGGTGATAACTTCCCTCACTAGACGCCATACTTCTCCTAGGTTGTGAGACCTAAGAAATGGAGACCAATGCTCTGATACCACTTGTAGGATCTAAAGTAGGTCTAGAGGGGGGTGATTAGACTACTTGACCAATTATAGGTTTTGCCTATACCAAATTTTATGGTTGACAGTTTTTAGCATTTCATGGCAAATCAAGTACACCCTACACATGCAAGTCTAAGAGTATGTAGCAGCGGAAAGTAACAACAAGCATGTATAGAAGGGATGGAGTAGGAAGATCAAATGCAATTGTGGACACGATGATTTTTCCTGTGGTTCCGATAGGTGGCGCTTTCGTACATCCACGTTTATGGAGTCTTCAACCCACGGAGGGTAACGGTCGCGAGAGTCCATGGAGGGCTCCACCCAAAAGGGTCCACGAAGTAGCAACCTTGACTATTCCATATGACTTACGTCCACGAAGGACTAGCCTCACTATGCGGTATATCTTCACGAAGTAGGCGATATCCTTGCCCTTACAAATTTATTGGTTCACTCCATAACACGAAGTAGGAGGCTCCCAAGTGACACCTAACCAATCTAGGAGGCATCACCCTTCAAAAGGTAATAGGCTCGGTAATGATGATGAACTGCTTGCTCTTGTGCTTCAAGATGATAGACTCCGGAACACACAATCTCTCTCATGGGTTTGGCTTGGTAGAAGAGATAGGATTGGTGGAAAGCAACTTGGGGAGGCTAGAAATCAAGATCCATATGATTGGAGTGGAAGATCTTGACCTCAACACAAGGGTAGGTGATTCTCTCTAAGAAAATCGGATAGCATAGGTATGGAATAGTTCTGAGTGCTTCTCTTTCGAGTGAGTGGTGGTGAAGGGGTATATATAGGCATCCCCAAAAATCCAACCGTTACACAAGAAATGACCAACTTGGTGACACCGATGTGTTAATCTCGGTGGTACCAAAGTGATCAAAAGGTGGCAACTTTTGAATCTCGGAGGGACTGATATACAATTATCGGTTGCATCGATAAGGTGACCAACGGTCAGATTCCCAATCTCAGTGACGCCGATACAATATTCTTGGTGGAACCAAAAATGTGAATTTGCATAACAGAAAGTTGGCAACCTAAACTCGGTGGCACCAGTATGGAATCAGTTGCACCGAAGTGGCTAGAGTTTGGCAGAGTCTGTCTAGGTACTGGAATCGGTGGCACCAAAGTGGGATAGTTGGTTGCATCGATTTTGAGTGTTGGGTATAGAACAGACTTTGGTGGGAGAGTTTCGTGGATGTTTTTGGCAACCATCACTTGTGCATGTTTGAGCATATTGTTCACCAACAAAACCTTACCCCCTTTTAATAGTATTGGCTTTCCTATGGACTCAAAGTGATTTCTCACAAATATAAAATGTAGAGTCCTCTTTCTTGAAGCTTGGCCAACCTAATTCCTTGCATCTTGGGGTTTCTCCACAATCTCCTTTTTGCCAACCCTCTCATTGAACATTTCCTAAAACATACTTAGTGGAAACATTAGTTCAATGACTTATATGTTGTTATTAATTACCAAAACCACCAAGGGAGCAAATGTGCTTTCAATCTCCCCCTTTTTGGTAATTGATGACAACATATAGATCAAAGCTTCGACATATGATAAAATCAATGAGATTAATCATCACTTTGAGAGGTATGTGCTAAGCAAGAGCTCCCCCTAAATTTGTGCATTATTTTGAAATTGCGTTTGAATGCAAATGCACAATCGATTAGGTGTATGGGGTACTTCTTCCATGTCACATACAACTTGGTGGTGTGCGAGAATAATTAGAGTGAATAACATGGCACAAGACACATAAGTAAGGGTGAATGATCATCTCATGAGCATTAAGATGATAGGAAATAGTAGCATCACCCATAACATAGTAGCATAACACAAACACAAAAGTATCTCACATCAAATAAAAAGAACGAAATGTTTTTGAAAAGCAAGTAAAAAGACAAATCTCACTCTCGCTCGAAGCCTATAGATCTATATACACTTCTCCCCCTTTGGCAACAAGTTACCAAAAAGTTCAAAGGCATACATCTAAGCGTTCTTGGGCGCATCTCCTCCGGTTGTTGATGAAGGAGTTGAGATGATGGCGTCCGCGAAGATCTCTACAGATGTCGTCGATGGAGCTGGAGTGGTCACTGATGGAGCTGATGTTGATGGAACTGATGGAACTGTTGGAGCTGGCACTATGGCTGATATGGCCTGAGTAGTGAACTGAGTGTCTGTCCCTAGAGGTGAATCATCCTCATCATCATCATCATCCTCATCTGAAGTAGAAGAGACCCATGGGATCTGCACGGAGTCAACTTCATGATGAAGTTCTGTGACTATCTTCGTCATCCCATCCACTTTATAAGTAAGGGTCTTGATTCTGGTCTCAAAGATCCTGACAAGACTATTTTGGTTATCCAGAATCCCCTTAATGTCCTTTTGCATGCTCTGAACAGATGATATCAGCAAATCCATTTGCTCGCTCTTGGATCGAGGGGCTTGAGCACTAGTGGATCTCACTGTCTCTGCTGCTTCCTGAGTTGTAGCAGAAGTGGGATGATCAGCTTCCATCACCACAACATTGTCCTCTAGATCTGGCTATAGGGGCAAATGTGGATGATCCAAGGCAAATATGTGCTTCTCCAGTCTTGAGTTTATGAGCATCTACATGTAGGGTGCATAACAGCATGAGCACTTCTGATCAGTAGCAACCCTCTTGATTTTCTCTACAATCAAGTCCATGACTCTGATCCTGGTGTGAGTGTCAAGATGGATCAATAGGTTGATGGACTAGCCTCGGAAAGCTTGCTTGAACTGCTCCCAAGTTACATCAGCAATAGGATATGTGGTGGTGTAGTTCTCCCACCATGAAGTTGCTGGTCCATCCAGTTGATGTGCGGCAAAGCGCACCTTCTCAGGATCAGTACATCCAGCAATGATGAGTTCTCTCTCCATCTTACGAAGCGAGTCATCTGCCACAATGGGCTCAGTGCTGCTGGAGAAAATTGGAGGGTTCAACCTCAGAAAATGGGTGAGATTGTCAGCCTAGGGTGGATGGTGGTGGTTGTTGTTCTGGTTGTTGGTCTGATTCTGGATCAATAGCTGCATCAGTGCATTCTTCTGCTGAAGAAGTTGCGTGAGTTCCGGCGGGAAGGTGAAGTCGGACTCACGTCGTGGAGGCATCTTGATGTTTTCAGAGGGGTGAGATTTAGAATAGAATAAGGGCCTAAAAGGAGAAATTCACTACCCATATGCAATGCACAATCATATCACATCAAACACTCATTCATTAATTCAACTCAAGTTCAAACATCGGAATACAAGACTCAATCAAACCGAACATCGACCTACGATTTAACGATGAAAATGAAGATACATGGGGGCATAACTAAAGTTTCCTCAAAAGTGCATAGTCGTGGGTCCTCCGGTGGTGCTCTCCTCATAGTCATCATCGTCGCTGATGAAAGGAGCCAAGCCTCCTTCAGGATGAAGATTTTCACCCATGTCCATCTGTTCCTCCAAAGTGGCAATGCGAGTGTTCAGCTTGTCGATCCTCTCTAAGAAATCCTTCACCTCATATTCATGTTCGTACTCGGCTTCCCGTAAGTCAGCTTCGAGGTCAATCTCACGGTTCATCAGATTCTTGATTGTCTTCGTATCAGCATGAACTCGAAGCTCCAGAGTCCTGATGTGGGTCTCCAGGGTCTGGATATAGGAAATGGTGGTGTTTGCAGTGGGAGTGGTTATGATGTTTCCATTGGCATCCCTGCGACAAACCACGCTGAGTCCTGGTGAAATGGTTCCACCTCTGTATTCCTCCTGAATACGTCCAAGGGCACGATGAATGGCCATGTCTCTCCCAAATATCCAACCGGGTGCCACGAACTTGAAGTCGATGGGTTCCTTCCGATTCCCAAAGGTCTTCCCTGGGATGTGCACCTCGATCCTGTAGCGTCCATCTTGTGGAAAGGACATGATAGGAATCCCGGTGATGCTCGGCAAAGCAATCCTTACGTCCTTGATGATCCTCATTAGCTCCTTGCCAAAGGGCATCGTTGCGTCGGGCTGGCAAAACTCCGTGATCAACACTGGGATGAAGGTGGCCATCTATAAATTTTGAAATAATCGGAGAGAAGTCATAAACGAGTAGATGAGAGTATAAGAATTTTAAGGACAAAGAGAAATAAGTCCTAAGGCTTTCCAATCCTAGAGGTTACGTCCTACGGTCAGCGTGTGCTCTGATACCATTTCTGTAGCAACCCGACCTGAAAGGTCGAATCTCCGGTGTTTCCGTACCATCCCCAGATCATGCTGGTACACACACGGTACATCAATGTATATATCAAAGGGAAATCACACAACATTATATTAACGAAATCTCATATCGAGTCCTTTATCACAATAATCATTACAATAAAGTGGTCGAAGGCCAACTCATGAGAATAACTAAGTCCTGCGGAAGCGTCGAAGGTAGATGAGTCCATCTGACTCCAAGGGCATCTCACCGAGCGTAGAGCGTATTCTCACTCCTGGTCGGAAAAGTACTCTGCAACATGATACGTTGCAGCCGTGTAGGTCAGCATATGGAATATGCCGGCAAAGTCACAAGAGGGGGTGAAAAGATAATCATCTAATCCATATGCATATATGGCAGGTGGGGTGGTAAGTTTTTGCGTAAAGTCAAGTTTTTCCTACATCAAGAGAAGGGGTAAGCAAAAAATTATTACTAAGTTGGTTGATTAATGAGATGGTTCCACCAACCAATTCTCATACCCAAGTTATTAATACCCACATCATCATATTAATTGTGTTGAGGGTTTCCGGAAGTTTCAGTTCCTTTGGCTCAAGTCTTCCATGACCGTGGACACGGCTAATCGATTAGGTTGAGTACTCTGCATAGTTTTGCACACATTCCCCGCAAGATTTGGTCGCCTCCGTTTGATTTCTCGCACTTCAGGGTGTTTGAGAAATGGATGACCAAAACATGGTCTTCCAAAGGGTTTCCCTGCGACTCTGTCGGTGCCCATCCTTTCCTACCGTTCTTCTACATCTCGTAGCACCGCCTGTCCAGGGTCACCACGATATCCAACCAAGCCAGAGCCCATAATGACTTGTGGCTGTGCAGGTAAGCCTTGGGTCTTGAAGCATCCATCCATCTCTTTGTGCCTGGGTGGACCTTTCCGCGTGAATACTGGCCATCTCCAGCAACACCTAGGCAAATCCACTGGTTTCTCCAGGGTGCCGTTCAACCATCATCCACCCAGAGGTAAGTTGAAAACTCGGAGTCTTGAAGTCTTGATCATTATGTAGGTCTTGTAATTAATCTCACAACTCTCATGAATCACACAACCAACCCCATCTACTAGTAGCATAGCAAAATGTAAAACAACGTTTCCCAAGGCCAATGTTGTCAAAGGAGTTGAGGGGGTACCTACCACATGATACTATAGCAATGTAACCAAGTTTCCAACTAACCTACTTTGCATGCAATTGGGGTGATGGAAGAACTAATGCAATAAAAACATGGGTAAAGATGATCAAAGTGACTTGCCTGATTGATGATCTTCGTACATGAGTGACTCTAAGTAACAAGATTCGCACTCCGGATAATCTAAGGAAGCAAACAAGAGCACTCAATAAGCATACAACAAAATATTGTAACTCACAACCATCAACCATGAACTAGTAAACAATCAAGACAAAACAATGCACAAATCACAAGCAAGAAAACACACAAAGTTTTGTTTTCTAGAAGATGATTGATAAAACACTACTAACATAATGAAACATATTTGTAATAACAGAACAATAGTTGACAGCAAGAAAACAATAAAATATTTTATTAATAAAAGAATTGAATTCATTAAAGTTTGTTGGGAAAAACTTTAGTAAAGTTTTTTAAAAGTTTTGATAAGCACTATATGAAACAACTATAGTTTTACTAACAAAAGAGCAAAACAAAACTTATTATTTATTAACAAAACATGTTCTTAACAGGAAAGAATTTACAAATAAACTTATCTTAGAAAACAAAATTAAATTATATAAAACTCTGTTAAAAGAAATCTATTACTAAACTAGTTGTTTTAATCAAATTAAACCTATTTCAAAAGGAGTTGAGATTCCTATAACCATAAAGAAATAAACTAAGCAATTTTATATTTTTATTAACAGTAAGTAAAACACTAAATGTTTAATCAACAGAACCTACTAAACAAATTAAAACTAAATCTAATTTAAACTAACTAAAACTAAGTAAATAAAACTATAATATAATACTAGGCAGATTCTGTTTATAGCTAGAACACTAATCAAAATCATCCTAAAAATTCTCAAACTAAACATGGTGATAGTCCTAACTAATATCAAGCAGTAGCAAAAAGATTCATATCAAAATCTATTTTCAAACTCTAGTTATTCAGATTTGAGTGATTTGAGAAAATTTGATTCAATTCAAATTTATAGTTCAAATTTAAAATTTAAAAGTACAGGGTGAAACTACATGAAAAATGTGAGCTAATGCAAAAAGAATCAACTCAAAACATTAAATAGTTTAAAAGATATAAGCAAAACAAATCTGGAATACATTCTTTTTCTGAAAAACAAAACCGAAAAGAAAAACTAACTAACGGTCGGCTAGGGTGACGTGGCGACCTGTGAGTGGCTGGCTAGCGCGTGCGAGTGGGCGTTACGGACGGACGACCGAGGCTAAGCAGAAAACGATTTGGGAATTAACCCGTTCTAATCCTAGCCGTAGGATTCGGATCAGATGGATGGGGAAGGCTCATAGAGGATGGGGTCGCCGGCGAGAGGATCTCCGGCGAGTCCGAAGCAGCGAAGACGTCGGCGAGGAGCTCCGGTGGTCGAGGGAGGCAGTGGAGGGGTTCAGACGACGGCGGGCGAGGTCCGGCGGTGAACGGTGGGGTCGGAGGGGCGAGGGGGCAACCGTGGCGACGGGCACGAGCGGGGAAGGGTTCGGTGGTCGGAGTATCTCCGGCGAGTGGCTGCGGCGTTCTGGCGAGGGGGAAGAGGGGGCTCGGGGGGGGGGGAAATGGAGCGTGGGGAGGGGCGCTACTTATAGGGTGCTCGGGTGGGTGCGGGGAGGAGAGAGGAGCGAGATCCGACGACGAGATTCCCGGCGACGACGGCGCGCGCGCGAGGTAAGTGATGACCGCGCGTGGTCATCGGGCGGTCGGGGTGGGGCCCATTGTCAGAGAGAGAAGAAGCGGCAAAGGCGCGTCGGTCGACCGGCTCGTAATTACTTCGCGAATAAATGCTCGTGGGCCGGCCCGTTTAAATACAAAAACCGTTACTCTTTTTAATAGTCAGAGCAGTAAAACCTCTTTAAAAGCATTCAAAACATTTTCAAATATAGGAGTATTATATATCAGAATTAACAGAATAATAAATGCCATTTATTGAACATTTTTATTCTGTCATCTGAATACTTTGGAAAAAAATATTTTCAGAAATTGCCTAATTGTTTTTAAATCCTTTTTGCAAATACTTTCAAAACAACCCCTGGTTTTTATTGTTCAAATAAATCACCAATTAGGTCCTGGTGTGGAGTGTCATGTTCCTCCTCTCTTATTTGAACTTTTTACCAAGATTTCAAATAAGTGAAAGCAACACATTGAAAGTAGAAAGGGCTTTCAGAATTTCAGAAAAGGCATTTCAACTATTACATGTATTCAAGCAATGATGATGATAGATGCATAGCTATCTTTCATAACATTCCAAAATGGAATTTTGGGATGTTACAACCTAGTGCATATATTTTGCTGACAACCCTTCTAGAGGAAATAGCTTCAGTTGCAGCTTGCTTGGTAGCCTTCTCTTGCTTCTTAGCAAGAACTTCATCAGGGACAAAGTTTCAATCTTGTTCTTCTGAGTTCAACCTCTTTCTGGTTCTAGTGGCAGCCTTGGGAAACCCATGTGAGATGGGGGTGCCTGGATCTGAGAATGAACTGGGCTCTGGGCTTGTGCGTGAACTCATGTCTCCTCTTTGCTCTGACCTGTTCTGACTGTCTTCTGACCCTGACATGCTGACCCTGTGAATAGAGTGTAGATGAGCAGAAGTAGATGAGTCATCACAAAATGAGGCTATTTTTGAAATTTGAGCAATGAATTTTTCAAAAGTTTTGCAATCTATCACATACATATCGGTACAGCCAAAATGAAATTTTCGGTGTGGCCGAGACAGACCAACTCCTTAACAGGAACTTGGCAGCCTTTTCGGTAGGACCAAAAAGAGCCACTCGGTTCCACCGAGTCAGTTCTTAGCAACACGGAAAAGTATATCAGTGAGACCGATATTTTATTTTGGTTCCACCGAGATGTATCGAGCGGACAGCAAAACCCTAGAAAATCCATCTAACTCGAGATTTTGCAATTTCTAGTGGATAGATGAATGAGCAATAGGTGGATTATAGAGAAAACAAGCTCCAATGCACAACAATCAGAATGGGAGCACACTAGAGATCGAATCCGTACCCTAGCTTGGCACGGATCCTCTACGGCGACGACATTTGTGAAGATTATGTCAAAGGCGGCGATTCCCAGCGGCGGAGGAGCTCGAGAAGTCAAGGGCGATGACCAGGGGTCTTTGGAACGGCAGCTTAGGGTTTTGGAGCACGATATATGAAGATGAATTTCAAAACATCGGGGTCTAGAGTTATATACCCACCACTGTCGGTGACACCGATTCTAAGTTTTCGGTGTCACCGAGTGCCTCAACTGTCAGCTGACAGGGACACTCGATGTAACCGAGAAAATGGAATCGGTGATACCGAG
The DNA here is from genome assembly GCA_022496015.1 of Hordeum marinum. Lineage (NCBI taxonomy): Eukaryota > Viridiplantae > Streptophyta > Magnoliopsida > Poales > Poaceae > Hordeum > Hordeum marinum. The sequence continues at coordinate 146,164,340 of CM039678.1, forward strand.
ATTGAAAAACCAGATCAACCCTAGGCAATCGGTGAGACTGAGATTTTGGTGTTGGTTCCACCGAGTTGCACCTAGGAGGTTTTAATGGTCAGTCCTTGTCGATATGGAACTCCGAGTGCTCCACACACAGAGGGATTGAAAAGCACTTGTTAAAATTTTGTGATGCATCATGAATGGAATATGAGATGAGAAAGCATAGATAGCTAAAGAGTGGTCCTAGGCATTCTTGTCTATCGAATTGGAAAAAGATAAATCAAATGCCAAATAGCAATAATTGGATATCCTCGAATGAGAAAATAAATGCAGACCAACGTGCTCACACAATAAGATGTCAAAAGAAATCATGATGAACATGCACAAACACACTAGCATCTAACAAGAACTTGGGCGATGACAAAGTCATCTATATATGAGTATTTGACTTAGGATCCAAGTAAGAGTACTTGATCATAAGTCATACTCATCTTTTAAGCACAAGTGGGGTTACCATTTTTTCATAAAGCATTTAATGTTGTCACATGTAAAGAGATGCTTCGACTCAAGAATTAGAGTAAAGCTCCCCCTTAATGTGACATCCCCCCATAAGAGGGATAAACTAACCTTGGGTTTTGTCGATGAAGACTTCATGTTGGTGAGGTGGTTGTGGATGCTCAATGTTGATGAAGATCACGAAGAGTTGGGAGCATCCTTGTTGTTTCCTTACTCCTCTCACCTACATGGGTTAGTCCCAACATACAAGAGACAAATACAAGGATATCTATGGACATGGAGTGCAAAGCATGTGTTATGATGTCCATTGATTTCTTGATTACCTTGTCCCTTGCTCACCTTTGAGGGAATGTGTGACTCCTTGAACTATTGCATTGAGTTGATGTTGAGTGCAAAAAGTTCTTGCCAATAATGAATGTGAGTGAATTTCATTGGCGGACTCGCCCCTCAAGAACTTGCTAGTTCTTTTTTTGGGAACCCACATCAAGTTGATGGGGATCCTTGGTGTTGAAGTGGCCTTTGTAGTAGTTGAGCTTGAAGTAGCGTTGGGAACCCACTCCACCAAAGCTGGGGGTTTATCTTCATATGAGTCAATGTCATCTTGAAGCTTGTTCTTGCCCTTGAGCTTGTGGTCTTGTGGTGGAAGGTCATCTTGAGTGTTTGTCCCCTTGGGAAGAGTATTTTCATACTTCTCCTTTTGAGGAACAAACTTGGACTTGGTATATTGACCTTCTTCCCACTCAACTCCATTAGCGTTGAAGTAGCCAACACCATGACTCTTCCGATATCCTCCGTGCTTGCGTACAATTTCCTCAAATTGCTTACATCCGGCAAGACTCTTGTAGATACCTTTTTCTATAATTCCTTTCAATAAAGCATTTTCTTGCTCAAGTGTAACTTGGCTAAGAGAATCATCATTAGTGGAATCAATATAACTACTAGAAGCAACATCATTGGGTTTAGCATTTTTATTGTTGCTACTAGATAAAGAACCTTTCTTGCCTTTGTTACTAGATTTCTTAGTTTTAACTTGAGGCATGAAAGTAGACAAGATTAGTCGTTTGGCTAGATAAGATGAGGTCTTCTGTCGGAGATCGTCATTGATAGCTTTGAGAAACTCATGCTCTTGCTCCAAGTTGAGCTTCTCGAAGCGTAGCTTCTCATGAGTTCTCACAAACTATCTATGACCTTCGAGAGTAGATTCATGAGATAACTTAAGAGTGTTTAGTTCTTTAGTTAGTTGTTCTATTTTCATGTTATCATCATCAATTGACTTATCTTGACTAGCATGAGAATTATCAAGTTCATTTTGATCACTATCGTTAGTTTTATCACGAAGTAAGTCATCATCACAAAGTAGATCATCTTCATCACTATCAAAATTAAGATACTCGGGGTGTGATACCTTGGGTCCTTTAGCCATGAATCAACTTCCAGTCCCTTCATTTGGTGAATCAAATAGATCGTAGGAGTTGGTAGTCACTAGAGCAATTTCAGCAACACCATCATCTTGACTATAGTCGGAGTCGGAGTGATAGCTTCTCTCAGAGTTGTTGTCGGAGTCAGAGCCAGAAACCCATTCACCAACATGAGCTTGATGTTTTATTCTTGTGTAGCTCTTGGTATACTTGTCCTTCTTCTCCGAATCTCCTTGAGTGTCTTCGTTCTCCTTGAGTGTCTTCGTTCATAACAATCATCTCTACTCCTTCTCTCTCTTTGTGGTAATTCATTCCTTGAGCTTCGTCTTCGAGGTGACTCTTCTCTTCTTTTGTAAGGTGTCGTGCACTCATTTGAGTAGTGTCCAGGCTTCCAACAATTGTAGCAATTGCGGTCACGACTTGACAAACGCTTCTCTTCATATCTTGAGTTGGAGTTTCTTTCTTTGCTTCTATTCTTGTAGAACTTGTTGAATTTCTTGACCATTAGGCTTATTTCCTCATTGGTTACAAGGTTGTTGCTTGAAGTTGTGGGAGCATCACTTGTGGCTTTGTAAGCACTGCTAGACTTGTGATGAAGCTCTTCTTTATCTGTGAGTGTCATCTCATGAGCAACAATCCTTCCAATGACTTCCGTAGGCTTGAGATCTTTGTAGTTTGGCATCATTTGGATTAATGTGCACACGGTGTCATATTTCTCATCCAAGGCTCTAAGTATCTTCTTGATGATGAATTTGTTGGTCATTTCTTCGCTTCCTAAGCCGGCAATCTCATTGGTGATGAGAGCTAGCCTAGATTACATCTCTGCGACTCCTTCACCATCCTTCATCTTGAACTTGTCAAGTTGACCTTGAAGAACATCTAACTTGGATTCTCTCACGGACTCGGTTCCTTCGTGCATATCAACCAAAGTATCCCAAATCTCCTTTGCATTCTCAAGACGTCTGATTTTGTTGAATTCTTCGGGGGCATAAGCAGTTGAAGAGAATGTCACATGCTTGAGCATTGTATTGCAACATCTTTAATTCGTCCGTGGTCGCTTCACGATCCGGTTCCCGTCCATCCGCAAAGAACTCACCTTGCAAGCCAACACGAACAACAGCCCAAATGGTGGGGTTATGACCAAGAATATGCATCTTCATTTTATGCTTCCAACTAGCAAATTAGTGCCATCAAAGTACGGACCTCTACGGTGAGAACTTCCCTCACTAGGCACCATACTTCTCCTAGGTTGTGAGGCCTAAGCAATGGAGACCAATGCTCTGATACCACTTGTAGGATCGAAAGTAGGTCTAGAGGGGGGTGATTAGACTACTTGACCAATTAAAGGTTTTGCCTATACCAAATTTTATGGTTGACAGTTTTTACCATTTCATGGCAAGTCAAGTACACCCTACATATGCAAGTCTAAGAGTATGTAGCAGCGGAAAGTAACAACAAGCATGTATAGAAGGAATAGGGTAGGAAGATCAAATGCAATTGTGGACATTATGATTTTTCCCGTGGTTCCAATAGGTGGCGCTATCGTACATCCACGTTTATGGAGTCTTCAACCCACGGAGGGTAACGGTCACGAGAGTCCACGGAGGGCTCCACCCAAAAGGTTCCACGAAGTAGCAACCTTGACTATTCCATACGGCTTCCGTCCACGAAGGACTAGCCTCACTATGGGGTAGATCTTCATGAAGTAGGCGATGTCCTTACCCTTACAAACTTATTGCTTCACTCCACAACATGAAGTAGGAGACTCCCAAGTGACACCTAACCAATCTAGGAGGCATCACCCTCCAAAAGGTAATAGGCTCGGTAATGATGATGAACTCCTTGCTCTTGTGCTTCAAGATGATAGACTCCTCAACACACAATCTCTCTCTCATGGGTTTGTCTTGGTAGAAGAGATAGGATTGGTGGAAAGCAACTTGGGGAGGCTAGAAATCAAGATCCATATGATTGGAGTGGAAGATCTTGACCTCAACACAAGGCTAGGTGATTCTCTCTCAGAAAATCTGATAGGATAGGTATGGAATAGTTTTGAGTGCTTCTCTTTCGAGTGAGTGGTGGTGAAGGGGTATATATAGGCATCCCAAAAAATCCATACGTTACACACAAAATTACTAACTCGGTGACACCGATGTGTTAATCTCGGTGGTACCGAAGTGACCAAAAGGTGGCAACTTTTGAATCTCGGAGGGACCGATATACAATTCTCGGTTGCACTGATAAGGTGACCAACGGTCAGATTTCCAATCTCAGTGACGCCGATACAACATTCTCGGTGGAACCGGAAATGTGAATTTGCGTAAAGGAAAGTTGGCAACCTAAACTTGGTGGCACCGGTATGGAATCGGTTGCACCAAAGTTGCTAGGGTTTGGCAGAGTCTGTCTAGGTACTGGATTCGATGGAACCGAAGTGGGATAGTTGGTTGCACCGATTTTAAGTGTTGGGTATAGAACAGACTTTGGTGGGAGAGTTTTGTGTATGTTTTGGCAACTATCACTTGTGCACGTTTGAGCATATTGTTCACCAACAAAACCTTACCCCCTTTTAATAGTATTGGCTTTCCTATGGACTCAAAGTGATTTCTCACAAATATAAAATGGAGAGTCCTCTTGCTTGAAGCTTGGCCAACCTATTTCCTTGCATGCTAGGGTTTCTCCACAATCTCCTTTTTGCCAATCCTCTCATTGAACATTTCCTGAAATATACTTAGTGGAAACATTAGTTCAATGACTTATATGTTGTTATTAATTACCAAAACCACCAAGGGAGCAAGTGTGCTTTCGGTATCACCCCACCGCTGTTAATACCGGGTAATGGGCCGCCACTTCTACGTATGACATCTACATGGTGGACACTCCTAATGGAGACAAAACGCCTAATAATGACGGCGACAAATTGGGCGACGCACCGTCAAGGCGCAGGAAACCGCATAAAAGGTCCAAAAGAAAAACGGGAAGGAAAGCTATTATCGCCACCAGGGATAGAGTTACCCCCAAGGGCCACGACATCCCTGATGTCCCTGAACACCCGTTAGAGGGGCAAGAAGTGCCTGAGGACCAGCACAACCCTGACAACCTCAGCGGTTCCAAGGATTATCACTACCTCCCCCTGTCGAGAAGGAGGATATCCTGAAAGCCAATGACTTAGACATCCCTGATAACCATGAAGATCAGGAACTGTTCTGACAGCAGCTCTTAGCAACGGCTCGCACTGTGAAAATTAAGGAACGGCAGCTTAAAGCCGAATAGGATGACCTCAATGATCGATGGACAAGAGTCCTCTCAGCTGAGGAAGCACATGGTACCGGCCTATCGGATCAGACCAAGAGCTATCCATGAAGAAGGTTCTTGCCGCAATTCGACGACGAGCTCACTAATACTCCGTCCCCGAAACATACTCCATACAACAAGCTAGACCGCCCTCCTCGTGGGCGTGATTAGACGGCTCACGACGCAAGTTTTAGGCCGGCAATACCCCGAAGACGGGGTAAGGAGCCACCAGAGCTCAATGACAGGTTTGACCTACGAGATGACTTAGATCACAGAGCAAGCCGTACAAGATCCATCTATGGATCCAGAGGATACTCACCCGATAGACAAGATGGGTACAGACATAACTCGGATGCCGATTACAGGCGCGACATAGCTCGGGTTCGAGGCATCGCTCACTCGCTATGTTTCACAGATGAGGTGATACGGCATCAGTTCCCGGAAGGGTTTAAACCTGTAAACATCGAATAGTATGACGGGACAACTGACTCGACCATATGTATCAATGATTTCCTCCTTCACATCCACATGGCTTGAGGACATGATCTCCACGCCATCAAATACCTCCCCCTTAAAGTCAAAGGGCCAGCTCGGCACTGGCTCAATAGCCTCCCCGAAAACTCCATTCAATGTTGGGAAGACCTGGAGGATGCATTCCGCTCTAACTTCCAGGGAACCTATGTTCGGCCACCGGACTCCTACGACCTAAGTAAAGTCATCCAGAAGTCCGGAGAATCTGCACGACAATTCTGGAATCAGTTCTTGACCAAAAAGAATCGGCAGAATATTCAGGACGAATGCTCGGCCAGCCAGCTCATCCAGGATAAACCTCGGACCATGTCCGCCCTTACTTCCCTGATGACTCGCTTTTGCACGGGGGAAGACAACTGGCTAGCAAGACGCAGCCACAACTCTGAAAACCCCGGAACCTCCAAAGTTCGGGATGGCAACGAGAAACAAAAGCGCAACAAGAACAAGCATCGATACAATAATAGTGATGCCGATGACATGACCATTAACGCCGGTTTCTGCAACTCCCGACCTGGGCAGCGGAAGAATCCTCCTAAAGGCAATCATGACGGACCCACCCCCTTGGAGAAGATCATGGAAAAGCCCTGTCAAATCCATGGGACTCGGGAGAAGCCCGCCAATTACACACACTATAATTGTTGGGTGTTTAAGAAGGTCGGCAAGCTTTCACCTGAAGACCAAGGCAAGAGCTCACGCAGCAAGGATGAGGATGAGCCTCAGGGTCCGATGGGTGGCAGACAAAAGAAATTTCCTCCAGAAGTCAAAACGGTGAACATGATATACGCCACCTATATACCTAAGTAGGAAAGGAAGCGCGCCATTCGGGAGGTCTACGCCGTAGAGCCCGTAGCACCGAAGTATAACCCATGGTCGACATATCCGATCGCCTTTGATCCACATGATCACCCGACGAGTATCCGTCATGGAGGTTCGGCGGCCCTCATCCTAGATCCCATTATAGATGGATACCACCTCACAAAGGTCTTGATGGATGGAGGAAGTAGCCTGAATCTGATTTACTCAAACACGGTGAAAAATATGGGCATAGATCCGTCAAGGATCAAAACCAGCAACACTATCTTCAAAGGAGTGATTCTAGGAGTTGAAGCCTAATGTAAGGGCTCCGTAACCCTGGAAGTTGTGTTTGGATCGCCCGATAACTTCCGCAGTGAAGACTTGATCTTTGACATTGTGTCATTCCACAGCAACTATCATTCCCTACTCGGACAGACAGCGTTCGCCCGCTTCAACGTCGTCCCTCACTATGCGTACCTCAAGTTCAAGATGCCCGGACCCAAAGGGGTCATTACTATTAACGGCAACACAGAGCGCTCTCTCCAAACTGAGGAACATGCGCTTGCACTAGCGGCCGAATTCGATTACAAAGACGGTCGGCAAGTTCCCACATCCGTCGTAAAGGCGCGCAAGGTTGGGAAACGAGCTCGACTTCAGGCCGAACTCTCAGAAACTTCCTCTCTCCCTAAATAGGGATTCGCTCCCCATCGCACGCCCCTAGTACCAGCGAAGTAGGTGCCAAGAAGGCACAAATTTGCACTCAAAATTCCATGGGTAGCGGTGGGGAAACAAAGGTAGGTGTTCGGCTTGACTGAACTATTACCATCAACACGTCTTCGGACAAAATACAGGCACCACTAAAAAGCCTGTAAATGGCATCAAGCTCATCTACAATTTGGCGGCTTCTCAAGACCTTGTTTGCAAGACCCGTCCGCCGAACAGTATCACCCATTGAGGTGTACCAAAGAACATGAGCCAATTAGACAGGGCATATCAAAGATGTAAGGTCACCAATCCAAGACCCCTAGTACAACGACTCATGTATAATTTCTCTTTTTTCAAATTCCTGTAAACAGTTGCCTCAGCAAACCGAGCTATAAGAGTTGTTGAGAAAAATATAACAGTGTTACACATGTTTGTCTCGTATGTCCTTTTTTGGCACATATTTTCCCTTTTCTCCCTCTTCTCGTAAGTCTGTCTAGTATATTGCGATGCAACCGGATAATACACCGGGGGCTTGAGCTTACAAACAAAATCGCCTTACGTATAGTTCATTATGTGTTCGGCGTCTTGGAATTCACTTTATATGCATCAATTCTGAACTATGTCTTGGGTCAATAGTTGGGTTACCCGGCTCCCTTGCTTGCCCCTTTATGTTCCGCTCGTTCGGCTAAAAGGGCAAAGGGAGAACCCCTGCGATTGTGTTTCCAGATAGTCTGGTCAAGCACCTCAGGGAAAAAAGCCGAAAACTAGCCGTCATAGTATGCAAGAGTCGGTCTATGAATCCAAGCTTCAAGTGTTATGCTTCCATCCTCGTCTGAGGATATTTTGTGTTGTGCGAAGGGTTTGCTATACATGCAAACCATGTGATGCTGGCCTTGACTGCGGTTCATCCAAACATCACAACACTCCGGGAGCTAGTCTTTAGCCCCCTGTAATCATTTTCGCGCCCCTACGGCTAAGTGAAAGAAATAAGGCACTATAGTCTAATTGCCTAGTCCGCCGCACCCTACCGCCTTTAGGTTCCGATCACTCGGCTAAGGAATATAGTGCATTGGAAGTGACACCTCATGTAGTATCTACATGGGGGCTGAAGCCAACTGTCATCGTTTTCTCACAACAGATGCCATGGGGTGGCTTATCGTGAATGGTTGGGGCCGGAGGACGCCAACGGGCCCCTGGTGCGAGATTTGGGCACAAGCGGTGGTGACACACGATGTACCCAGGGTTAGGACCCTCCGTGGGAGGCAACACCCCTAGTCCTGCTTGGTCTAGTTGGATGGATGGGTATGTGTACAAGGATGCTCCTAGAGCTGTGTCTAGAGGAGGAAGAAGGAGCAGCCGGCTCATCTTCCTCTGCTACTAGAGGAGGGAGTGAGAGTTTTGTGAGTGCGTGTATGAGACCATTCATCCGTCCCCGTTGCATGGGGGGCTCGGGGGTTTTTATAGGCCAACCCCCATCTCTTACAATATGTCATAAGTACAATGGTGGGGGGACCCGGCTGACAGTCTCTCCGGCTGGCCAAAGGGTCCCGTCGCTAGCACCGTCATGTCATGGGTGGAGCCCGTTGGCCGAGCGATCCCATCTCCCGTTGGGGCCTGCCAGCCGGCTCTGTGATTGGTCCTCGACCACCTGCCGCAGCACAGGCCGCCCGGAGGGCGTCGACTAGCGCTAGCCGGCCGAAGTCTCTGGTACGGCCGGCGACACTGTAGCCATGCCGGGGCAGGTAATCAAGTGGCGAGGGCGTGCAGGCACTGTTCCCCTACCCAGTCACGCTCACCGAGGTCAGTAGCCAGGGCGGTTGGACTGTAGCGATGTGCTGCGGTGCGTAAGCGGCCGCTGTAGCCACAGGGCCACCCTTCGTGCCGGTCACGTCGCGTCGTCGTACCTACGTGCAAGGGGACAGGACGGGGCATGTCCATCCCGATGTCAACGGATGAGCCGGCCCGTGGGCACCCGGCCATGCCCAGCCGGCCGAGGGCCCAACCGGCTCCTTGATCAAATGGCCGGGACGCCAGCCGGCACTGGCTTGCGTTGAACGCCCTCTAGCCGGCCACGGCCAGCCGGCCGCATAGTTTTCTTCAAAGCGAAAAGAGGGAAGACCCCGTTGCTTTGGCCTACCTAGGGATATAAACCCCGTCAGTAGTCCCCGAAGCCGGCGGGGGCCCACGTCTGGCGGATGGTGGGGAGCCGGCGGCTTCCCCTCAGCACCAGCCGCCCCTGGCTTGAAGGCGAAGGGGCAGCCGGGTTGGTCGTTGTATCTGATGCCTCGGGTTCCGACACGTCGCCCCGAGTCCCGCGCCGGCACACGGCACGCCATGCGGTGAGTAATGTGTTGGAAATATGCCCTAGAGGCAATAATAAATTAGTTATTATCATATTTCCTTGTTCATGATAATCGTTTATTATCCATGCTATAAATTGTATTGATCGGAGACTTAGATGCATGTGTGGATACATAGACAAAACCATGTCCCTAGTATGCCTCTAATGGACTAGCTCGTTGATCAAAGATGGTTAAGGTTTCCTAGCCATGGACATGAGATGTCATTTGATAACGGGATCACATCATTAGGAGAATGATGTGATGGACAAGACCCAAACTACAAACGTAGCATATGATCGTGTCAGTTTATTGCTACTGTTTTCTGCATGTCAAGTATATGTTCCTATGACCATGAGATCATGCAAATCACAGATATCGGAGGAGTACCTTGTGTGTATCAAACGTCGCAACGTAACTGGGTGACTATAAAGGTGCTCTACAGGTATCTTCGAGGGTGTCTGTTGAGTTGGCATGGATCAAGACTGGGATTTGTTACTCCGTGTGACGGAGAGGTATCTCAGGGCCCACTCAGTAATGCAACATCACAATAAGCCTTGCAAGCAATGTGACTAAGTGTTAGTCATGGGATCTTGTATTACGGAACGACTAAAGAGACTTGCCGATAACAAGGTTGAACTAGGTGTGGAGATACCAACGATCGAATCTCGGGGAAGTAACATACCGAAGAACAAAGGGAACATCATACGGGTTAACTGAATCCTTGACATAGAGGTTCGACCGATAAAGATCTCCGTAGAATATGTAGGAACCAATGTGTACATCCAGGTCCTGCCACTGGTTATTGACCATAGAGGTGTCTCGGTCATGTCTACATAGTTGTCGAACCTGCAGGGTCTGCACACTTAAGGTTTGGTGACCATAGAGTTATGTATGGTGGTGACCAAAGGTTGTTCGGAGTCCCGGATGAGATCCTGGACATCACGAGGAGCTCCGGAATGGTTCGGATGCAAAGATTCATATATAGGAAGTCCCAGTTTGTTCGCCGGAAAAGTTTCGGGCTCATCGGTAGTGTACCGGGAGTGTCGCTAGTGTATCGGGAGACCTCCGGGAGGGGTATTTCGACCCAAGAGGCTTCATGGTCTGTGGGAGAGTATTAACCAGCCCTTAGTGGGCTGGTGGAATAGCCAAAACAGGCCCATGTGGCTGGGGGAAGAGTCCCAAAGGAAAAAGAGTGGGAAAAAAGGCAAAAAGGGAGAGTCCTACTCCTACTAGGAGTGGAGGAGGAGTTGGACTCCTCCCCCTTGGCTTCGGCCGACTCCAAGAGGGGCTCAGCCATGCTCCATCCCACCTCCTCCTCTCCTCCTATATATACTGGTGGAATAGAAGGGTTTTGCATAGAATTTACGGCCACGTGCTACCCGTTCCACCGGTGCTCCTCTAGATCGGATTTCCGCAGTGCTTAGGCGAAGCCCTACCGGAATTGCTCCACCACCATCACCGGGGCGCCGTCACGCTGCCTGTGAAATCTTGTCCCTCTCCACTTCCTCTTGCTGGATCAAGACGGTGGAGATCGTCATCGAGCTGCACATGTGCTGAACGCGGAGGTGCCGTCCGTTCGGCGCTAGATTGGAAGGACCATGAACAAGATCGCGAGACCGTTCGTGATGTGTTCACGGGACGGATCGTGATAAATTCGTGGGACGGATCGTGATTGGATCGCGGGACGGATTGTGATGTGATCGCGGGACGCTCGGTGATTTGGATCGCGAAGATGTTCGACTACACCAACCGCGTTTCTTAACGCTTCCCGCTTAGCGATCTACAAGGATATGTAGATCCACTCTCCCTCTCGTAGATGCTCATCACCATGGATAGATCTTCGTGTGGTACGAAATTTTTTGTTTCCCATGCAACGTTCTCCAACAGTGGCATCAGTGCTAGGTCTATGTGTAGATGAGATCTCGAGTAGAACACAAAAGGTTTGTGGGCGTTGATGCTTAGATTGCTTCCTCCCTTGGTCGGATTTTGGTTCAGCGGTATTGTGAGATGAAGCGGCCTGGACCGACATTACTCGTACGCTTACGAGAGACCAGTTCCCTCGACGCAACTTGCTGCCTAGATGGCTTGCGGGTGGCAGTTTCTCTCACTTTAGTTGGATCGGATTCGACAAAGGCAGTCCTTGAGAAGGTTGAAAAGCAACTAGTGTATCACCGTTGTGGTTTTTGTGTAGATGAGAATTGTTCTTGCTAGATACCCGTAGCAGCCACGTAAAACATGCAACAACAATTAGAGGACGTCTAACTTGTTTTTGCAGGGTATGTTGTGATGTGATATGGCCAATTACATGATGTGATATATGTGATGTATGAGATGATCATGTGATGTATAGAATTTCACGACTTGCATGTCGATGAGTACGTCAACCGACAGGAGCCATAGGGTTGTCTTTAATTATTGTATGACCTGCGTGTCAATCATTAAGCGCTATGTAATGCTTTACTTTATCGCTAAACAGTAGCAATAGTAGTAGAAGCATGCAGGGTGTGACAACCGTGATGGCGACACGTTGATGGAGATCATGGTGTCGTGCCGGTGACGATGGAGATCATGCCGGTGCTTTCAAGATGGAGATCTAAAGCACAAGTTCATGGCCATATCATGTCACTTATGAATTGCATGTGATGTTAATCCTTTTATGCACCTTGTTGTTGCTTAGTATGACGGTAGCATTATAAGGTGATCCCTCACTTAAAATTTCAAGATAAATTGTGTTCTCCCCGAGTGTGCACCATTGCGAAAGTTCGTCGTGTTGAGACACCACGTGATGATCGGGTGTGATAGAATCAACGTTCACATACAACAGGTGCAAGCCAGTGTTGCACATGCGGAACACTCGGGTTAAACTTGACGAGCCTAGCATGTACAGACATGGCCTTGGAACACAAGAGACCAAAAGGTCGAACATGAGTCATATAGTAGATATGATCAACATGATGATATTCACCATTGTAACCACCTCAACTCACGTGATGATCGGACTTGAGTTGGTGAATTTGGATCATGTATCACTCGAATGACCGGAGGGATGTCAATTTGAGTGGGAGTTCTTAAGTAATATGATTAATTGAACTCATTATCATGAACATAGTCAGTAGTGTCTTTGCAAATTATGTTATAGATCACTTACTCGCACTGTAGCTCCCTTGAATTTTATATGTTCCTAGAGAAAAGGAGTTGAAATATGATGGTAGCAATATTGCGGACTGGCTCCGTGATCTGAGGATTGTCCTCATTGCTGCACAGAAGGCTTATGTCCTTAATACACTGCTCGGTGCACCAACCCCTCTAGCGTTGTTTGTAGATGTTGTGAACATCTGACAGGCATGTTTTGATAACTACTTGATAGTTTAGTGCGTCATGCATTACAGCTTAGAATTGAGGCTCCGAAACGTTTTGAACGTCATGGAACATATGAGATGTTCTAAGAGCTGAAATTAGGATCTCAGGCTCGTTCCCGTGTTGCGAGATATGAGATCTCCAACAAGATTCTTTGCCTGTAAGATGAAAGAGAATAGCTCAATCATTGAGCATGTGCTCATATTGTGTGGGTGCTACAATCGCTTGAATCGAGTGGGAGTTGATCTTCCAGATAAGATAGTGATTGATATAGTTCTCCAAGTCACTGTCACTAAAGCTACTAGAACTTGGTGATGAACTATAAAACGCCAGGGATAGAAATAATGATCCCTGAGCTATTTGCGATGTTTGACACCGCGAAGGTAGAAATTGAGAATGAGCGTCAAAGTCTTGATGGTTAGTTAAAACCACTAGTTTCGAGAAGGGCAAGAGCAAGGAGGGAAACTACATGGATAGCAAGTCAGTTGCTGCTCCAGTGAAGCAACCCAAAGTTGAACTCAAACCCGAGACTAAGTGCTTCGATTATGAGGAGAGTGGTCGCTGAAGCGGAACAACCCTAGATACTTGGTAGATAAGAAGGCTGGCAGACGTCAACGGAAGTATATTTGATATACGTGTTATTGATGTGTACCTTGCTAGTACTCCTAGTAGCACCTGGGTATTGGATACCGGTTCGGTTGCTAAATGTTAGTAACTCGAAATAAAAGCTACGAAATAAACGGAGAACTAGCTAAGTGTGAGGTCATGATGTGTGTTAGAAATGTTTCCAAGGTTGAAGTGATCAACATCGCATGCTCTCTCTACCTTCGAGATTAGTGACGAACCTAAAATAAATTTTATTTGGTGTTTTTTGCGTTGAGCATGAACGTGATTAGATCATGTTCATTGCAACACGGTTATTAATTTAAGTTAGAGAATAATGGTTATTCTATTTACATGAATAATACCTTCAATAGTCATGCACCCAGTAAGAATGGTTTGTTGAAACTTGATCGTATTAATACACATGTTCATAACATTGATGCCAAAAAGATACAAAGTTAATAATAATAGTACCACATACTTGTGGCACTGCCGCTAAATGTCATATTGGTATAAAACGCATGAAGAAACTCCATGCTGATGGATCTTTGGACTCATTCGATTTCGAATCGGTTGAGACATGCGAACCATGCCTCTTGGTCAAGATGACTAAGGACCCCGTTTTTCCATTTTGATGAAGCGGGCAAGTGATTTATTGGAAATGATACATGTTGATGTATGCAATCCAATGAGTCTTGTAGCGTGCGGTGGATATCTTTATTTTCTTACCTTCACTTATGATTTGAGTAGATATAGTGTATATTTACTTAATGAAACACAAGTCTAAATTGTTTGAAAGGTTCAAGCAAATTCAGAGTGAAGTTTAAGATCATCGTGACAAGAAGATAAATATGTTTGCGATATGATCGTGGAGGTGAATATCTAAGTTACGAGTTTGGCATACAACTTTAGACAATGTGAAAGTTGTTTCACAACTCACGCCACCTGGAACACCATAGTGTGATGGTGTGTCCGAACGTCATAGTCGCGCTCTATAGGATATGGTGCGTGCTATGATGTCTATTATCGTTTTGTTACTATAATTTTGGGGTTATGCATTAGAGACAACAACATTCACTTTAAATAGGGCACCATCTAAATCCGTTGAGATGGCACCGTGTGAACTATGGTTTGATAGACACCTAAGCTGTCATTTCTTAATGTTTGGGGCTGCGACGCTTGTGTGGAAAATGTTTTCGCCTAATGAGCTCGAACCCAAAGCTGACAAATGCATATTCATAGAATACCCTAAGAATAGTTGGGTGGACCTTCTATCTCAGATCCAAGCATAAAATGTTTGTTGCTAAAACTGGGTCCTTTCTCGAGAAAGGGTTTCTCTTGAAAGAATTGATGGGAGGAGGATAGAACTTGATGAGGTTATTTGAACCTCTGCTTCAACCAGAAAGTAGCGCAGCGCAGAAAGATGTTTCTGTGAAGCCTAAGTCAGTTGAAGAGGAAGTTAATGATGATGATCATGAAGCTTCGGATCAAGTTACTATCGACCTACAAGGAAAATAGAACTTGATGAGGTTATTGAACCTTTACTTGAACCAGAAAGTGGCGCAACACAGAAAGATGTTTCTGTGAAGCCTACGTCAGTTGAAGAGGAAGTTAATGATGATGATCATGAAGCTTCGGATCAAGTTACTATCGAACTTCATAGGTTGACAAGGACATGTACTGCTACTGAGCGGTACGACAACCCTGTCTTGAATGTCATGTTGTTGGACAACGATGAACCTACGAACTATGGAGAAGCGATGACGGGCCCGGAAACCAACAAATGGTTAGAGGCCATGAAATCCGAGAAAGGATCCATGTATGAAAACCAAGTATAGACTTTGGTGGACTTGCTCATTGGATGGCTGGTCGTTAAAGTACAAATGGATCTTTAAAATGAAGACAGACGTTGATGGTAAATGTTACCATTTGTAAAGCTCGACTTGTTGCAAAGTAGTTTACGACAAGTTCAAAGAGTTGACTGCGATGAGACTTTCTCACTCGTAGCGATGCTGAAGTCTGTTGGAATTATGTTAGTAGTTGCTGCATTTTTCAATTACGAAATCTGGCAGATGGATGCCAAAACATCGTTTCCTTCCTTAAGGAAAGGTTGTATGAGATACAATCAGAAGGTTTTGTCAGTCCTAAGGATGCTAAAAGATGTGCGAGCTTCAGTGATTCTTCTATGAACAGAAGCAAGCATCTCGGAGTTGGAATATACACTTTGATGAGGTGATCAAAGTTTTTGAGTCTATACAAAGTTTACGAGAAACTTGTATTTGCAATAAAGTCAGTGGGAGCACTATAAGAGTTTCTGATAAGCATATGTGGTTGACGTATTGCTATTTGGAAATGATGTAGAATTTCTGGAGAGCATAAACGGGTGTTTGAAAAGAGTTTTTCAAAGGAAGACCTGGATAAAGCTACCTAATTGTTGAGCATCGAGATCTATAGGGATAGATCAAGATACTTGATGAGACTTTCAATGAGTACATACCTTGACAAGATTTTGAAAGAGTTCAAAATGGATCAGTTAGAGAAAGAGTTCTCGCCTGATTTGTAAGGTATAAAGTTGAGTAAGACTCAATGCCCAGTGACTGCAGAAGATAGAGAAAAGATGAGTGTCATCCCCTATGCTTCAGCCATAGGCTCTATCATGTATGCAATGTTGTGTACAAGACCCGATGTTAGCCTTGCCATAAGTATGGCCAGAAGGTTTCAAAGTGATCCTTGAATGGAGCACTGGACAGCGGTCAAGATTACCCTTAGTAACTAAAAGACTAAGGAGATGTTTCTCGATTATGGAGGTGATAAAGAGTTCGTCGTAAGGAGCTACGTCGATGCAAGCTTTAACAGCAATCCGGATGACTCGTAGTAGCAATCTGGATACGTATAGCGGAGCAACCATTTGGAATAGTACCAAGTGGAGTGTGGTAGCAGTGTTTACAGTTTGATATAGAAATTTGCAAAGAACACACGGATCTAAATGTCGCAGACCCGTTGACTATAAGACCTCTCTCACATGCAAAGCATGATCGAGCCCCAGAACTCATTGGGTGTTAGATTCATAACAATGCGAATCACATGCTGATGTGAACTAGATTATTGACTCTAGTGCAAGTGGGATACTGTTGGAAATATGCCCTAGAGGCAATAATAAATTATTTATTATCATATTTCCTTGTTCATGATAATCATTTATTATCCATGCTATAAATTGTATTGATCGGAGACTTAGATGCATGTGTGGATACATAGACAAAACCATGTCCCTAGTATGCCTCTAATGGACTAGCTCGTTGATCAAAGATGGTTAAGGTTTCCTAGCCATGGACATGAGATGTCATTTGATAACGGGATCACATCATTAGGAGAATGATGTGATGGACAAGACCCAAACTACAAACGTAGCTTATGATCGTGTCAGTTTATTGCTACTGTTTTCTGTATGTCAAGTATATGTTTCTATGACCATGAGATCATGCAACTCACAGATATCGGAGGAGTACCTTGTGCGTATCAAACGTTGCAACGTAACTGGGTGACTATAAAGGTGCCCTACAGGTATCTCCGAGGGTGTCTGTTGAGTTGGCATGGATCAAGACTGGGATTTGTTACTCCGTGTGACGGAGAGGTATCTTAGGGCCCACTCAGTAATGCAACATCACAATAAGCCTTGCAAGCGGTATGGATCATGATGAGATCGCGGGATGATCGGTGATTTGGATCGTGAAGACGTTCGACTACACCAACCGCGTTTCTTAACGCTTCCCGCTTAGCGATCTACAAGGGTATGTAGATCCACTCTCCCTCTCGTAGATGCTCATCACCATGGATAGATCTTCGTGTGCGTAGGAAATTTTTTGTTTCCCATGCAACGTTCTCCAACATAATGATGCCGCAGGTCCCGCACACGCGGGGAGACGGGACGTCGCCCAGGCCTAGCTCGGTAGGACCCAGGCGTAGCCCTCGTAGGCCTCGGGGCGCAGGACAGGATCCTCTGCGCCCCGAAGCGGCCGTTACGGCCCCGGGCCACCCACGCGTGCGGAATTCTTGGGAGGAGTCGGCGCAGACGATCCCATGTCCCCCAGTCGTGGCCTCCCCTATAAAAGGGGAGAAAGGGCATGAGGCGGAGGTACCTGCGCCTCACTTGCCTCCTTACTGTCCTGCTTCGTCATCGCTTCTTTCCTTCCCTTGCACGCGGTCGCACCCGAGCCCGCGCCCGCACCCGCACACCGCACCGCCGCCACAATGGCTGATGGACACGGAGGCAGTTGAGCTGGTTCCTTCGTGGTAGAGACGGACATCGCCAAGCAGCGCCGCGTGCGCATGTTGTCGGCGGCGGAGCGGGTGGCCGCACGCGCGCCTGGTGACGAGATAGCACCAGCGCCGCAGCCAGGGGAACACGTCGTGTTCCTCTGGCACTTCTCCCGGGGCTTCAGGCTCCCGGTGAGTCTCTTTTTCCGTCTTCTTCTTGACACTTTTGACCTCCAGCCGCACAACCTTGGGCTGAATTCGATCTTGTACCTCTCCGCCTTCGTGTCATTGTGCAAGGGGTACCTCGGCATCCTCCCCTTCCTCGAGTTCTTCAACGCCCTCTTCTATCTCAAGTCTTTGAAGAGCGACGTGTGCGAGGGCACGATGGTGTGCTACCGCGGCATCGCTCACTTTGCCCCTCTCTCTCTGATCGAGTCCGTCAAGGGGTGGCACCGATCGTTCTTCTATGTGAAGAATGTCGACCCGAGGATAGATTACATCCGGCTGCCGCCGTTCGAGGACAGGCAGTCCTCTCAACAGAACTGGCAGGGACCTGCCCCATGCGGCGTGGCCTTGGACGAACTTGTCTGGCTCTCACAGCTGAAGAGCGCCGAGGGGCTGGTTGCCGCCGACCTGGTGGCGGCCTTTGTCTCGCACCGGGTGTCGCCCCTCTAGATGAGGCCACACCGGATTTGCGACATATCGGGCCGGCACGACCCCTACCGGTAGTCCACCGTCGAGCTGACGCCGGCTCAGGTGGCGAAGCGAGTGAATGCCCTCACGACGTTCAAGCTGAAGACCGACTCGTGGTCCTTTTGCATGGAGCCGTACGACCGCATCAACCGGCCTCCCCTGGTGAATTTTTTCGTCGAGGCGGTTCTTTCTCGTTTTGTATTCCCCAACCGGCAACCGGCTGGAGAACTTATGTTGGAGTGCTGACCGTAGCTGTTAGTGCGACAAAACACACCGGACGTCCCACACCCGCAAATTTTCTAGGCGGAGCGTGAGGACTCCGACTCTCGAGACTTCTAGACGGGAGGCCCCTCGAAGGAAGGAGTGGACTCCTCGGGGGGGCGATGAGCCGGCGGATCCACGAGGCGGCGCTCCTGGCAGGGCCGGACGGTTTGGCGCAGCCGAGGAACCTAGCGGAGCGGGTGAGTTCCCTCTTGCCCCCTCCATCCAGGACTGGACAGACAACGATGATGATGATGACGATTTGATGATTCTAGACGGACCTCCTCCCGTGGCGCGCCAGGATCGGAAGAGCGAGGAGCGACCGGCTCGAGGCCAGGCGGCCGAAGTAGTCGTCCGAGGGAAGAGGCTGGCTCATGGGGGGCCGGCGGCTTCGCCACCCGGCCCAAAGCGGGTGAAGGTGTCGCGCGGAAGCCGCCGCCACGCACCAAGCGGGCCCTGCCCCTTGTTATCGCGTAAGTTCTTCATCTTTGTGCGAGTTTTTTCTTTCGCCTTGCGAGACGGTTAACGACCGGTTTTGGGGTGCTGCAGTGACCCCATCGAGCTCCAAGATGAGGAGCCGGCAGGGGAGACGACGGATGCCGTCGGCCGACTAGCCCGCGAGCACAGGAGGGAGCCTCTCTATGGCAGAAGCTATTTGCTGAAGCGGTCGCCATCCAAGACCATGGCAAACATGGGTTCTACCGCCTGGAGGAGGAGGTGGCGCGTGTGGAAGGTAGGTTGCACTTTGTAGGAGCAGCATATAGCCCCCGGGAATCGGCTGATGTTGGTTGCGTCTTGCGGGCGAGCTGGCCACCATCAGGGGGGAGAAGACCGGGCTTGTCGCCAAACGGACCGGCTGGCGCAGGACGTCCAGGCGGCCGCGCAGGAGACGGACCGGCTGGCCGTGCTGCTGGTCGACGGGGAGGCGGCCCGGGACCAGCTCAAGGCTGAGGCGGCAAAGGAGGTGGTGGCCCAGGAGGCGATCGTCAAGGAGGCGGCTGATGCTGCCCTGAGGACCGCTGCCCTTCACGGCGAAGTGACCCGCCTTGAGAAGACGCTCGAGGAGGTCAAGGGTTCCCTCGCCACCTCGGAGCGGACCGGAAGTCAGAGCACGAGGTGGCGCTCCACTTTGCCATTTGGGTGGACGACACGATCGAAGGTAGGTGCCAATTTCTCTCTTTCACCAGCCGGTTGCTCTTCCCTTTGCCAATTCTCGTGCTTCATCTTGCTTTTTCTTTCCTTCTCTTCTCCTTCCTTCCAGGGCATTTCCCGGAAACTCATCGTCGTGCCCCGCGCGCCGTTGAGGAGCACCGGGAATACCTTCGGGAGTGCAGCCGCCCCATCGAGGAGCACGCCTCGTGGGACATGGACGAGACTGGGATCGCCGTCGAGATGCGGATGACCCATGTCGAGCGAAGCGTGGAGCGGCTCAAGACCTCCGGCAAGGAGGTCATCGCCGCGCTGTGGTCGGGCCGCGAGGGATCTCTGACGCACCGCGTGGCTTAGTGGCTAGAGCATGTCGTCCCCCGCCTCGAGGCCTGGAAGGCATCGGCCGCCTGAGCCGGGGCATAGATGGCGCTCCGGTTCGTGACGTCTTGGTACCATGGCGTGGACCTGGGCCGGCTGGCGACCATGTGGGACATGCCGACCGCAGAGTGGGAGGCCCGCGAGCCGGCCCTTATCCAGCGGGCCAACGAGCTCGCGTCATACATTGACACGGACGAATTCCTATCGGCCCTTGGCGAGGATGGCGAGCCGTTGCCCGAGGACTCCTTCGGCATCCCTCACGGCCCGGTGGATGACGAAGTCGCCGACGAGAGCACCGACTCGAGCGGCGAGACGGCCGAGACCGAGGAGCCCGCCTCGAAGGCCAAGGAGGCCGATCCAAAGACCGCGACCACCTCCGAGGCTTTTTTCCCTGCATGTAAAAACTTGAATCCACCCACTGGGGGTGTTTGTGTAATGAACCGAATGCTGGTCATGGGCCGCTTTTGCCTTAATGTTTATGCCATGAATATTCTGTTGTGTTTTCCCTATGACTCATGCCGCCTCGTCCTTATCCCTTTTCGCCCGCCTCGACTCTTTCCGTTTCTACTCCTTTCCACCTTTGGTTTTGGCCCCACCAGCCCGACAACCGGGGGCCGGTCTATAACTGGGTCGGGATGTCTGCCTCAGGGGAGTCGGTTCAAAACTTAGGAATCGCGATGTTTTTTTGGATAAGTAGAGTGGTAGAGACGTGGCGAGGGTCCGGCCGGGCCCCGAAGGGGTCTCCCTTTGTTTCGACCTTTCGTGTGAGCCAAACCTTGCCGCCCCGGGGCCCCGTCAGCCGGACAGCCAGGAGCCGGTTCTGTAGCTGGTAAGGGTGGGGAGGTTTGGCAGGTGTTGGAAATATGCCCTAGAGGCAATAATAAAATGGTTATTATTGTATTTCCTAGTTCATGATAATTGTCTATTATTCATGCTATAATTGTGTTAACCGGAAACCGTAATACATGTGTGAATACATAGACCACAACGTGTCCCTAGTGAGCCTCTAGTTGGCTAGCTCGTTGATCAATAGATGGTCTCGGTTTCATGACCATGGACATTGGATGTCGTTGATAACGGGATCACATCATTAGGAGAATGATGTGATGGACAAGACTCAATCCTAAGCATAGCACAAGATCGTGTAGTTCGTTTGCTAAAGCTTTTCAATGTCAAGTATCATTTCCTTAGACCATGAGATTGTGTAACTCCCGGATACCGTAGGAATGCTTTGGGTGTGCCAAACTTCACAACGTAACTGGGTGGCTATAAAGGTACGCTACGGGTATCTCCGAAAGTGTCTGTTGGGTTGACACGAATCGAGACTGGGATTTGTCACTCCGTGTGACGGAGAGGTATCTCTGGGCCCACTCGGTAAGACATCATCATTATGAGCTCAATGTGACTAAGGAGTTAGTCACGGGATGATGTATTACGGAACGAGTAAAGAGACTTGCCGGTAACGAGATTGAACAAGGTATGGGGATACCGACGATCGAATCTCGGGCAAGTATCATACCGATAGACAAAGGGAATTGTATACGGGATTGATTGAATCCTTGACATCGTGGTTCATCCGATGAGATCATCGTGGAGTACGTGGGAGCCAACATGGGTATCCAGATCCCGCTGTTGGTTATTGGCCGGAGAGGTGTCTCGGTCATGTCTACGTGTCTCCCGAACCCGTAGGGTCTACACACTTAAGGTTCGATGACGCTAGGGTTATAGGGAAAAGGTATACGTGATTACCGAAGGTTGTTCGGAGTCCCGGATGAGATCCCGGACGTCACGAGGAGCTCCGGAATGGTCCGGAGGTAAAGATTGATATATAGGAAGTCCAGTTTTGGTCACCGGAAAGTTTTCGGGCTCATCGGTATTGTACCGGGAGTGCCGGGAGGGTGCCGGAGGACCCCCGGGAGGGGGTGACGACCAAAGGACCTCATGGGCCCTTAGAGGAGGTGTGCCAGCCCATATTGGGCCAGCCAATACCTTCTAGAAAGGGCCCATGCGCCAGGGATCTGGAGATAAGGGCTAAGGGAATTTAAAAGGAGGAGATCCACATCCCGTGTGGGAGGTGGACTCTCCCCCTAGTTCGGCCGAAGCTCCCTCCTTGGAGGAGGGGCTAGGTCAGCCCTCCCTCTCCCTTCCTCCTATATATACTCAAGGTTTGGGGCTGGTTTGAGACGACGAACTCTTTCTCTCTCGCTGCAGCCCTATTCTGCTTCTTCCTCCTCCGCAGTGCTTAGGCGAAGCCCTGCCGGGATACCTTGCTACTCCACCACCACCACGCCGTCGTGCTGCTGCTGGAGCTCTTCCCCAACCTCTCCTTCCTCCTTGCTGGATCAAGGCATAGGAGACGTCACTGGGCTGCACGTGTGTTGAATGCGGAGGTGCCGTCCGTTCGGCACTTGATCGGATCTACCGCGATCTGAATCGCTGCGAGTACGACTCCATCAACCGCGTTCTTGTAACGCTTCCGCTTAGCGATCTTCAAAGGTATGAAGATCCAATCTCTCCCCACTCGTTTGCTGGTTTCTCCATAGATAGATCTTGGTGACACGTAGGAAAATTTTGATTTACTACTACGTCTCCCAACAGCAGGCTCATGCTACTTAGCCGTTTTTCAAAGAGGCGCTTCTAGGCCCAGTCGGCTAGCCCCCGGGCCCAGGAGCTAGGCCAGGGAGCCGGTGAGTGAGGAACACTTTTGAAATGAACGAACGGGGCGCACCCCAAGAGCCGTCTTGGGGTACCCATTGCGTTCATAAGCCCAAAAGGACGGGGATACATACATACATTGATTCTTCCTCAGCAGTAAAACGGGCGCAAGAGCGTTGTGTTCCATGGGCACTCCATTTCTTCGCCGGAAGCGTCTCTTTTGCGCTTCTGCGGCTTCTAGGCGTCTATTAGGTAGTACGCGTTGTTGCGCAGTGCCTTGGTGATGATGAATGGGCCCTCCCATGGGGATGACAGCTTGTGCTGTCCGGTGGTTCGCTGGATCCGTCTGAGGACCAGGTCCCCCTCGCGGAACGAGAGTGGCCAGATCCGCTTGCTGTGGTAGTGCCGGAGCTTCTGTTGGTAGATCGCCGTCCGTCTCAAGGCCAGTTCGCGAGCTTCCTCGAGTAGATCAACGCCGTCTTCTCTTGCCTCCTTTGTGTCCTTCTCCGTGTACAGGGTGACCCAAGGCGAATCGAACTTGATGTCGGTGGGGATGATCGCCTCGGACCCATACATGAGGAAGAAGGGAGTCTAGCCCGTTGACTGGTTTGGGGTGGTCCTGAGACTCCAAAGGACGGCTGGCAGCTCGTCGATCCAGCAGGTGGCCAATCTTACCAGCGGCGTCATGAGCCGGGGCTTCATGTCGGATAGGATGAGGTCGTTCACCCTCTCGACCTGGCCTTTGGATTGCGGATGAGCGACAAAGGCCAGGTCAATCCGGATTCCTTGCTTGGAGCAGAAACGCGCGAGTGCACCCTTGGCGAAGTTGGTGCCATTATCGGTGATGATGTTGTGGGGAACACCGTAGCGTACCGTGATGTCGTCGATGAACCGGACGGTCGTGGGGTCGTCCAGCTTCTTGATTGGTATCGCCTCGATCCACTTGGTGAACTTATCGATGGACACCAGTAAGTGTGTCATGCCGCCTCGAGCGGTCTTGAATGGGCCCACCATGTCCAACCCCCAAACGGCGAAAGGCCATGAGAGGGGGATAGTTTGGAGGGCCGTTGTCGGCAGGTGGCTTTGCGCGCTGAAGCGTTGGCAGCCCTCGCACTCGTTGACCAATTTCTTGGCCGCGTCGAGAGCCGTCGGCCAGAAGAAACCGCGGCGGAAACCCTTGGCCACTAGGGTCCGGGAGGCGGCATAATGCCCGCACTCGCCCTGATGAATGTCGAGGAGGATCTCTAGACCCTTTTCCGGCTCGACACGTCACTAGAAGACGCCGGTGGCGCTGTGGTGGACGAGCTCATTGTTGATGATGCCGTAGGCCATGGCCCGGCACTGGATTTGCCTAGCCAGAGCCTCTCCGGAGGCAGCTCGCCCCGCAGAAGGAACGCTAAGATGGGTTGGGCCCACGAGGGGGCCGCGACGGCGGCCGGCTCAGGAGCCCTCGGGACTGGTTGATCAGTCCCCGGCACCGGCTCTCCAGCTCCCGGGGCCGGCTCAGGAGCCCCCGAGGCTGATTGGCCAGCCCCCGGGTTTGGCTCGCCGGCCCCCAGGGCCGGCTGGCTGGTGTTCACCATGACGGCCGTGCCACCGGGGCTAGCCGCCTCGGGCGCCGCCGGCTCGATCGGAGCCGGCTGAGCGGCCGGTGATTCAAGGGCCGGCGATGAAGTTGCCGGAGAGGCGGCCGGGGCCATCGATGGGCCAGCGACACCCGCCGGCACGAAGATTGACTCCGATTCTGGGGAAGGCTTGATCGACGGCTTGAGCAGCCGTTCGAGGGAGACGCCGGTTGGGATGGCCTGCCGGGTGGAGCCAATCTTCGCCAGCGCATCCGCCGCCTCTTTGGCCGCCCGTGGGACGTGATGAAACTCACAACCCTCGAAGGAGCCGGTGAGCTGTTGTATGAGGAAGCGGTAGCTAGCCATGTTGGCGTCCCTAGCGTCCCATTCACCAGAGACTTGCTGCACCACGAGGTCGGAGTCGCCGAAGCAGAGGATGCGCCTGATGCCGATCTCCTTGGCGAGCCAGAGGCCATGGACGATGGCCTCGTACTCAGCCACGTTGTTGGAGGCGGCGAAGTGGATCTATAGGGCGTATTTGAGCTGATCACCTTTCGGGGAGGAGAGGACTATGTCGGCACCTAGGCCAGTCCTCATTTTTGAGCCGTCAAAGTGCATGCACCAATGCGTGGAGTCTGGGGGAGGCGGGACAAACTCCGTCTCCGCCCAGTCGACGAGGAAATCCGCCAACGCCTGTGACTTGATGGCGGTTCTTGGCTCGTACCAGATCTCATGGTCGGCGAGGGCGATGACCCACTTGGCGATCCGGTCAGTGGAGTCCCGGCCGCCCATGATCTCGCCAAGAGGGGTCGTGCTCACCACAGTAATGGTGTGCTCTTGGAAGTATTTCTTAACCTTCTTGGCGGCAAAGTATACGCCGTAGCACATCTATTGATAGTGGGGGTAGTTCTGCTTGGACGCGGAGAGGACCTCGCTGAGGTAGTAGACGGGTCGCTGGACTGGCAAGGACTTGCCCTCCTCCGGCCGCTCGACCACCAGAACGACGCTGATTACGCGGGTGATCGCCGCGATGTAAGCGAGCAGTGGTTCCTTCTCGGCTGGCGCGGCTAGGATGGGCGCGTGGGTGAGAGCCTTCTTGAGGTCGCGAAAGGCCTCGTCCGCCTCGTCAGGCCAATCGAAGGCACCCGACCTCTTGGTTTGACCCGACTCGATCAGGGTCGTCTTGCGAAGGAGCCCGTAGAGGGCAGGGCCTTCTCTCCCAGCCGGCTGATGAACCGGCTGAGCGAGGCGAGGCAGTCGGTGAACTTCTAGACGTCGCGGAGCCAGGTCCAGTTCAGCATGCGCTCGATCGCGCTGACCTTCTCAGGGTTAGCTTCGATGCCGCGGGCGAACACGAAGAAACCCAAGAGTTGTCCGGCAGGGACGCCGAAGACACACTTCTTCGGGTTGAGCTTGATCTTGTACTCGCATAAGTTCGCGAAGTCTCTCGAAGGTCGTCGAGGAGGCTGAAGTGCTTCTTGGTTTTGACAATGATGTTGTCGACATAGACGTGGACGTTCCTGCCTATCTGAGGCAGGAGGCACTTCTGCATGCACCGTTGGAAGGTGGCGCCTACATTCTTCAGGCCGAAGGACATGGTGATGTAGCAGTAGGCCCCAAAGGGCATGATGAAGGAGGTCTTGAGCCGGTCTTCAGGATCCAGCTTGATCTGGTGGTAGCCTGAGTAAGCGTCCAGGAAGGACAACAAGTCGCAGCCGGCCATGGTGTCAATGACTTGATCGATCCACGGCAGGGCGAACGGGTCCTTGGGACATGCCTTGTACGGGCTAGTCTAGTCGATGCACATGCGCCAGGTCTTGTTCTTCTTCAATACCAGGACTAGGTTGGCTAGCCAGTCCGGGTGGAATACTTCCATGATGAACCCGGTTGCGAGCAGCCGGGCGATCTCTTCTCATATAGTACGTCGCTTCTCCTCGGAGAAGTGACGCAGGGGTTGCTTGACCAGCTTCTCGTCTGGCTAGACGTGGAGTTTGTGCTTGGCGAACTTCCTTGGAACACCCAGCATGTCCTTGGGGGACCATGCAAAGATGTCCCGATTCTCACAGAGGAAGTCGATGAGCTCGCCTTCCTATTTGATGTCGAGGCGAGAGCCGATGGTGACGCACTGAGCCGGGTTGGCCTGGTCAAGCGGGATCTGCTTGGTGTCCTTGGACGGCTGGAAGGAGGCCTCGCCGGTGGATTGCGAGGGTGGAGCCGGCACGGCCGGCTAGCTGGCAGCAAGGGCGACGAGCCGGTCGAGCTGTCGTTTCTCCTCGGCAATCTCTAAGGCCTCGGCTAGTCGGCTGCCGTCTCGAGTGCATTCAAGCGACATCTTGTAGTTGCCCTTGATGGTGATGATCCCCTTTTGTTCCGGCATCTTGAACTTGAGGTAAGCATAATGGGGGACCGCCATGAAGCTGACAAGAGTCGTCCGGCCCAACAACGCGTGGTAGGGGCTCGTGAGGTCCACGACCTCGAACAACACTGGCTCGCAGCGGAAATGACCGGGTCCGCCGAAGAGGACGTTGAGCGTGATCTTGCCGACAGGGGAGAAAGACTTCCTAGGCACAATGCCATGGAAAACCGTTCGGCTCGCCTGCGGGTCTTCTATCTTCAGCCCTAGCTTATGCATCGTGTCGAGGTACAGAATGTTGATGCTGCTGCCGCCATCTATCAGCACCTGCGAGAAGTGGCAGGCTCGTTCCTTGGTGGTGATGGTGGGGTCGAGGACCAAGGCGTAACTGTCGAGATTTGGCATCACGGCAGGGTGATCGGCCTGGCTCCAAGTGACCGGCTTCTCCAACCAGTGCATGAACTGGGGAGTTGCCGGCATGGTGGCGTTCACCTCACGGTGGAGCTAACGCTGAGCGTGTTTGCCCGTCTCTTCACTGGTGAAGACGACATAGCAACCGTCCTGGTTGGGGAACTGGTCGATTAGACGACCGATTTTCGGAGCCGTTGCCGGCGCCGGGGCGGTCGCTTGCACCGGGGCCGGCGCGCAGGCTAGCGGCATGGGAGGAGCCGGAAGGCCGTCCCCCCAGGCCAATCGCTGTGTGAAGCTGCACTGCCGGAGCATGTGCGTAGAGGTCTTGGCCCCCGAATGGTTCTTGCAGGGGAGATCAAGCATTTGCTCGACGGTGAGCTTCGGCTGCCAGGCAGCCTTGCCAGTGTGCTGGCGCTGGCCGGAAGGCTAGGCAGTCGGCTCTTGATCCTCGACGGTATTGACCTGCCGGCTCCGGTAGCGGGGATCCGGCTGGTCATTCTTGCGCTTGTTGTTCTGCGGCTGCCGGTTGTCGGCAGCCGGCTGGGTCGTGGCCGGCGTCATCATTGCCTTGGCGGGCAGGGTCGTCTTGACCTGGATGGCCAAATCGGCCATGGCGTATTTGTTCGTCTTGGTCATGAGCTCGGCGAGCGTGGCCGGCTCGGAGCATAGGAGCTTCTGCTCGAGAGGGGTGCCATCCTGGCAACCCTCGATAAAGTACTGCACGGCATGGACCTTGTGCACCCCCTCGCAGGAGTTGCGGAGCTCGGTCCACCCTGTGAGGTAGTCGCGTAGGGACTCAGCCGGCCCCTGAACGAACATGGCGAGTTCACGGGGACAGCCGGGCCACTTGTAGGTGTCGGTGAAGTTGCGGACGAAGGCCTCTTCGAAGTCCGTCCAAGTGTTGATGCTGTCGGCCGCCAGGCTGTTGAGCCAGGTGCGGGCCGAGCCGATCAGCATAAGGGGGGCATAGTGAACGGCTACGCGCTTATTCCCCCTAGCGATACCCACCGGGGTGGTGTAGTCGATCAGCCAGTCTTCGGGTTTGGCAGCCCCGTTGTATTTTGGGGTGTCCCTAGGGAGCGTGAAGCTGGTTGGGAATGGCTCGGTGCGAATCCGGGGGCCGAAGCAGGTCGGACCAATCGAGCCCTCCTCCTCGAGAAGGGCGGATTGCACGAGTTTGTCGATGTGGTTGCGAGTGTCGTTCTCGCTGCGGGGGACGCATGGTCCGAGCCGAGCCGAGAGTTCGGAGCGGATGGTGGGCGGTGCCGACTACCGCGACTCGCGCCGTGGAGGCGGCATGCGCCCCTGGCTACGCCAGCTGCCGGATGCTAGTGCTTCATGGTGGCGGCCGCTTCGAGGCGGCTCGTTGGCGCACCGGCTGCTAACAGCCGGCTGCTCACTCCCCGACGTCTAAGAGGGCCGGGGATTGTTTGCTTCGGCCCGGCGGCCGGAAACGCGAGGGGAGCAGGAGTACTGGGCCGCCAGGCGTCCGGCAGTTCCCATGCCCTCGCGCTCGGGCCGGGGGCCTTCAGTGGCGGCGCCACCCGTTGTGAGCAGATGCTGTTGTGTGTCAGCAGCATCGATGAGCTCCTTGATGTGGCGCTCATGGGCGACCCGCTCTTCGCTCTCCAAGGTAGACAATTCCTCGTAGGCCACCTTGAGAGCCCGCAGGTTGGCCGCGCGGGTGTTGTAGACGGGCATTTTGCCGCCGAGGATTTCGGCGACCACGCGGCCGCGGTCGCGCACAGCCCCACGCCGGCTGGGCTCGGTGCCAGTCGGGGTGAGTCCGTAGGCCAAAGCATACTCCCGTTGTGCCGCCTCCATGCAGCGTTGCGTGGCCGCGAGGGTTGTGGCATCCTCGAACAGGATGCGGCGAGCCACCTCCAGATCGGTCGCGGCGGTGTCGGGGTTCGCCGTCGGGGCGACCGGAGTGCTCAAGCCCCGGAGGGCTTTGCCGAGCGGGTCGGACATGCCGACGCGGACGGCGGCGAGGGTAGCCACGAACCGCGACCGTCTGGATGTGGTGGAGGAAGTGATGGCCATAACCCCCATGCGATCATGGGACCCGCTGGGCTGGGCCGCAGCGAGTGCGCCCACTGTTGTGGGTGGGCCAGCGCACACGAGCACCCCTATGGGGTATTCGTCAGCGGCTGGAGCCTTGGCGAGGCTGAGCCTACCGAAGCACTCGGTGAGCGCGTCGATGTCGGCCGCGAGGCCGACGGAGTCGCCCGTAGGGCATGCTGAGGCAAGCCCCATGAGCTCCCCACGGTTTCGCCAGGACGAGCGGCGACGGTAGGGAATGGCGAGCGCTCCCGCCCGGAGCATGAATCCGGCCGGCGCCACGTATGGCCCCACGACGGGTGCCAACTATCGTTGTTTTCTCATGACAGATGCCATGGGGTGGCTTATCGTGAATGGTTGGGGCCGAAGGACGCCGACGGGCCCCGGGCGCGAGATTTGGGCACAAGCGGTGGTGACACACGATGTACCCAGGTTCAGGGCCCTCCGTGGGAGGTAACACCCCTAGTCCTGCTTGGTCTAGTTGGATGGATGGGTATGTGTACAAGGATGCTCCTGGAGCTGTGTCTAGAGGAGGAAGAAGGAGCAGTCAGCTCGTCTTCCTCTGCTACTAGAGGAGG
This sequence comes from Hordeum marinum, assembly GCA_022496015.1. Taxonomy (NCBI): domain Eukaryota; kingdom Viridiplantae; phylum Streptophyta; class Magnoliopsida; order Poales; family Poaceae; genus Hordeum; species Hordeum marinum. The sequence continues at coordinate 146,194,229 of CM039678.1, forward strand.
GAGTGAGAGTTCTATGGGTGCGTGTCTGAGACCATTCATCCGTCCCCGTTGCATGACGGGCTCGGGGGGGATTATAGGCCAACACCCCGGCTCTTACAATATGTCATAAGTACAATGGTGGGGGGACCCGGCTCGCAGTCTCTCCAGCTGCCTAGAGGGTCCTGCCGCTCGCGTCGTCTTGTCGTGGGAAGGGCCCATCGGCCGAGCGGTCCCATCTCCCGTTGGGGCCCGCCAGCCGGCTCTGTGATTGGTCCTCGCCCACCTGCCGCGGCACGGGCCGCCTGGAGGGCGTCATCTTGCGCCAGCCGACCGAAGTCTACGGTAGAGCCGGTGGCACTGTAGCCATGCCGGGGCAGGTAATCAAGTGGAGAGGGCGTGCCGACACTGTTCCCCCACCCGGTCGCGCTCACCGAGGTCAGCGGCCAGGACGGTTGGACTGTAGCCATGTGCTGCGGTGCGTAAGCGGCCACTGTAGCCACAGGGCCGCCCGTCGTGCCGGTCATGTCGCGTCGTCGTACCTGCGCGCAGGAGGATGGGACAGGGCATGTCTGTCCCGATGTCAACGGAAGAGCCGGCTCGTGGGCAGCCGGCCGCGCCCAGTCGGCCGAGGGCCCAACCGGCTCCTTGATCAAACGGCCAGGGCGCCAGCCGGCACTGGGTTGCGCTAAACGCCCTCCAGCCGGCCACAGCCAGTCGTCCAGGTGTTGGAAATATGCCCTAGAGGAAATAAATGAAGTGTTTATTATTATATTTCCTTGTTCATGATAATCGTTTATTATCCACGCTATAATTGTATTGTTTGGAAACACATTACATGTGTGGGTAAATAGACAACACTATGTCCCTAGTATGCCTCTAGTGAACTAGCTCGTTGATCAAAGATGGTCAAGGTTTCCTAGCCATTGACATGTGATGTCATTTGATAACGAGATCAGATCATTAGGAGAATGATGTGATGGACAAGACCCAAACTACAAAGGTAGCATATGATCGTGTCAGTTTATTGCTACTATTTTTTGCATGTCAAGTATATGTTCCTATGACCATGAGATCATGCAACTCACGGATACCGGAGGAGTGCCTTGTGTGTATCAAATGTCGCAACGTAACTGGGTGACTATAAAGGTGCTCTACAGGTATCTCCGAGGGTGTCTGTTGTGTTGGCATGGATCAAGACTGGGATTTGTTACTCCGTGTGACGGAGAGGTATCTCAGGGCCCACTCGGTAATACAACATCACAATAAGCCTTGCAAGCAATGTGACTAAGGTGTTAGTCATGGGATCTTGTATTACGGAACGACTAAAGAGACTTTCCGGTAACGAGGTTGAACTAGGTCTGGAGATACCGACGATCGAATATCGGGCAAGTAACATACCGAAGAACAAAGGGAACATCATACGGGATTAACTGAATCCTTGACATAGAGGTTCGACCGATAAAGATCTTCATAGAATATGTAGGAACCAATATGGGAATCTAGGTCCCGCTATTGGTTATTGACCGTATAGGTGTCAGTTTATTGCTACTATTTTCTGCATGTCAAGTATATGTTCCTATGACCATGAGATCATGCAACTCACGGATACCGGAGGAGTGCCTTGTGTGTATCAAATGTCGCAACGTAACTGGGTGACTATAAAGGTCCTCTACAGGTATCTTGGAGGGTGTCTGTTGAGTTGGCATGGATCAAGACTGGGATTTGTTACTCTATGTGACAGAGAGGTATCTCAGGGCCCACTCGGTAATACAACATCACAATAAGCCTTGCAAGCAATGTGACTAAAGTGTTAGTCACAGGATCTTGTATTACGGAACGAGTAAAGAGAGTTTCCGGTAACGAGGTTGAACTAGGTATGGAGATACCGACGATCGAATATCGATATTTAACATACCGAAGAACAAAGGGAACATCATACGGGATTAACTGAATCCTTTACATAGAGGTTCGACCGATACAAATCTTCGTAGAATATGTAGGAACCAATATGGGAATCTAGGTCCCGCTATTGGTTATTGACCATACTTGTGTTCATAACATTGATGCCAAAAGATGTAGAGTTGATAATGACAGTACCACTTTCTTGTGGCACTATCGTTTAGGTCATATTGGTGTAAAACGCATGAGGAAGCTCCATGCTGATGGACTTTTGGAGTCACTTGATTTTGAATCACTTGACACATGTGAACCATGCCTCATGGGCAAGATGACTAAAACGCCGTTCTCTGGAACAATGGAACGGGCGAGTGACTTATTGGAAATCATACATACTGATGTGTGCGGTCCAATGAATGTTACAGCACAAGTATGAAATGTGTAGATATGGGTATACTTACTTAATGAAACACAAGTCTGAAATGTTTGAGAAGTTCAAGCAATTTCTGAGTGAAGTTGAGAATCATCATAAGAAGATTAAATTCCTGCGATCTAATCGGGGAGGTGAATATCTGAGTTATGAGTTTGGCAGTCACTTAAGACAGTGTGGAATTGTTTCATAGTTGACACTGCCCGGAACACCACAGCGTAATGGTGTGTCTGAACGTCGTAATCGAACCTTATTAGATATGGTGCGTTTTATGATGTCTCTTGCTGATTTGCCACTATCGTTTTGGGGTTATGCATTAGAGACAGCTGCATTCACTTTAAATAGGGCACCATCAAAATCCGTTGAGATGATGACATATGAACTGTGGTTTGGCAAGAGGCCAAAGTTGTCGTTTCTTAAAGTTTGGGGATGTGATGCTTATGTCAAAAAGCTTCAGCCTGAAAAACTAGAACCCAAAGTGGAGAAATGTGTCTTCATAGGATACCCGAAAGAGACAGTCGAGTATACCTTCTATCTCAGATCCGAAGGCAAAGTGTTTGTCTCTAAGAACGGAACATTTCTTGAGAAAGAGTTTCTCTCGAAAGAATTGAGTGGGAGGAAAATAGAGCTTGATGAGGTTATTGAACCTTTACTTGAACCAGAAAGTAGCACAACGCAGAAAGATGTTTCTGTGGAACCTACGATGGTAGAATAGGAAGTTAATGATGATGATCATGAAGCTTCGGATCAAGCTACTATTGAACCTCGTAGGTCGACAAGGCCGCGTACTACTCCTGAGTGGTAGAGTAACCCTATCTTGGAGGTCATGTTGTTGGATAACAATGAACCTACGAGCTATGGAGGAGCAGTGATCGGTCTGGATTCCGAGAAATGGTTAGAGGCCATGAAATCTGAGATGTGATCCATGTATGAAAACAAAGTATGGACTTTGGAAGTATTACCTGAAGGGCGAAAGGCCATTCAGAACAAATGGATCTTTAAGAAGAAGACAGACACGGACGGTAATGTCACCGTCTATAAAGCTCGACTTGTGGAAAATGGTTTTTCACACATTCAAGGAGTTGACTATGATGAGATCTTCTCACCCGTAGCGATGCTTAAGTCTGTCAGAATCATGTTAGTAATAGCTGCATATTTCGACTATGAAATTTGGCAGATGGATGTCAAAACAGCGTTCCTCAATGGTTTCCTTGAGGAAGAGTTGTATATGATGCAACCAGAAGGTTTTGTCGATCCAGAGAATGCTGACAAAGTTTGCAAACTCCAGCGATCAATTTATGGGCTGGTGCAAGCATCTCAGAGTTGGAATAAGCGCTTTGATGAGGTGATCAAAGCATTTGGGTTTATACAAGTTGATGGATAAGCTCGTATTTACAAGAAAATGAGTGGGAGCTCTATAGCGTTTCTAATATTATATGTGGATGACATATTGCTGATTGGAAACAATATAGAAATGCTGGAAAGCGTGAAGGAATATTTGAACAAGAGTTTTTCAATGAAGGACCTAGGAGAAGCTACTTTCATATTAGGCATTAAGATCTATAGAGATAGATTGAGACGCTTAATAGCACTTTCATAGAGCGCATACCTTGATAAAGTTTTGAAGAAGTTCAAAATGGATCAGTCCAAGAAGGGGTTGTTGCCTATGTTACAAGGTGTGAAGTTGAGTAAGACTCAATGTCCAGTGACTGTAGAAGATAGAGAAAAGATGAGTGTCATCCCCTATGCTTCAGCCATAGGCTCTATCATGTATGCAATGCTGTGCACAGGACCGGATGTCAGCCTTGCCATAAGTATGGCCGGAAGGTTTCAAAGTCATCCTAGAATGGAACACTGGGCAGCGGTCAAGAATATCCTTAAGTACCTGAAACGGACTAAGGAAATGTTTCTCGTTTATGGAGGTGATGAAGAGCTTGTCGTAAAGGGTTACGTCGATGCAAGCTTTGACACTGATCGGGATGACTCTAAGTCGCAAACCGGATACGTATTTGTTCTCAACGGGGGAGCGATAAGCTGGTGCAGTTCCAAGCAAAGCGTGGTAGCCGATTCTACATGTGAAGCGGAGTACATCGCAGCCTCGGTGGCGGCAAAGGAAGGTGTCAGGATGAAGCAGTTCATGACAAATCTTGAAGTAGTGCCCAGTGCACTAAATCCAATGAACATGTTCTATGACAACACTGGTGCCACAGCTCTGGCCAACGAACGAAGTTTCACAAGAGGACTAGACACATAAAGCGACGCTTCAACTCCATCCGCGATTACATCAAGGAGAAGGACATAAATATTTGCAAAGTGCACACGGATCTGAATGTTGCAGACCCGTTGACTAAACCTCTTCCAAGGGCTAAACATGATCAACACCAGAACTGCATGGGTGTTCGATTCATTACAATGTAAATAACATAGTGATGTGAACTAGATTATTGACTCTAGTGCAAATGGGAGACTATTGAAAATATGCCCTAGAGGCAATAAATAAAGTGTTTATTATTATATTTCCTTGTTCATGATAATCGTTTATTATCCATGCTATAATTGTATTGTTTGGAAACACATTACATGTGTGGGTAAATAGACAACACTATGTCCCTAGTATGCCTCTAGTGAACTAGCTCGTTGATCAAATATGGTCAAGGTTTCCTAGCCATTGACATGTGATGTCATTTGATAACGAGATCAGATCATTAGGAGAATGATGTGATGGACAAGACCCAAACTACAAAGGTAGCATATGATCGTGTCAGTTTATTGCTACTATTTTCTGCATGTCAAGTATATGTTCCTATGACCATGAGATCATGCAACTCACGGATACCGGAGGAGTGACTTGTGTGTATCAAATGTCACAACGTAACTGGGTGACTATAAAGGTGCTCTACAGGTATCTCCGAGGGTGTCTGTTGTGTTGGCATGGATCAAGACTGGGATTTGTTACTCCGTGTGACGGAGAGGTATCTCAGGGCCCACTCGGTAATACAACATCACAATAAGCCTTGCAAGCAATGTGACTAAATTGTTAGTCACGGGATCTTGTATTACAAAATGAGTAAAGAGACTTGCCGGTAACGAGGTTGAACTAGGTATGGAGATACCGACGATCGAATATCGGGCAAGTAACATACTGAAGAACAAAGGGAACATCATACGGGATTAACTGAATCCTTGACATAGAGATTCGACCGATAAAGATATTCGTAGAATATGTAGGAACCAATATGGGCATCCAGGTCCCGCTATTGGTTATTGACCGTATAGGTGTCTCGGTCATGTCTACATAGTTCTCGAACCCGCAGGGTCTGCACACTTAAGGTTCGATGACGTTTTGGTAGTATAGAGTTATGTATGGTGGTGACCGAAGGTTGTTCAGAGTCCCAGATGAGATCAAGGACATCACGAGGAGCTCCGGAATGCTCCGAAGGTAAAGATTGATATATAGGAAGTCCTGTTTTGGTCGCCGAAAAAGTTTTGGGCTAATCGGTAATGTACCGAGAGTGCCGGTACTGTACCGGGAGACCACCGGGAGGGGTATTTTGACCCAAGAGGCTTCATGGGCTGTGGGAGAATAATTAACAGCCTTTTGTGGGCTGGTGGATGTCTCACACAAAGCCCATGCGGCTAGGGAAAGAAAGCCCAAAGAGAAAAAGTGGAAAAAGGCAAAAATAGGATGAATCCTAGTCCTACTAGGATTGGAGGTGGATTCCACCTCTCGCACCTGGTTCGGCTGACTCCTTGGAGGCTTGGCCCTTGGTCCAAGCCTCTTCCTCTCTTCCTCCTATATATACTGGTGGTTTTAGGGGTTTTGCACAGAATTTTAGCCACGTGCTGCCCGTTCCTCTAGTGCATAGTTTCTTCTCTAGATCGGATTTCTACACTGCTTAGGCGAAGCCCTGTCGGAATAGCTCCACAACCATCGCCGGAGTGCTACCATGCTGCTAGAGAACTCTTCTTCCCCTCCGCTCCCTCTTGCTTGATCAAGACGGCAGAGATCGTCATCAAGCCGTACGCGTGCTGAACGCGGACGTGTCGTCCGTTCGGTGCTAGATCGGAAGGATCGTGATCAAGTTCGCGGGACGGATCGTGATCAAGTTCGCGGGACGGATCGTGATTGGATCGTGGGACGGATCATGATTGGATCGCGGGATGCTCGGAGATTTGGATCGCGAAGACGTTCGACTACACCAACCGCGTTTCTTGGTCGTGCTCTCCTTGCCTTTATGCTCAAGGGCCTCGTACTTCTGGCTGGCATCCTTGAGCTCCTATTGGACGGTTGGACCTCCGCCACACGAGCTTCATGCTTGTCGCTGGTAGCTCATAGAGCGGAAAGGGCGCTAGCCGCTTCCTTGGTCGCTGCCATCTCGATGGCCGCTTGGTCCTTCGCCTGTTGAAGCTCGGCCTTGAGCCTCTCCACCTCTTTCGCCGAGGCTGTGTAAGCATTAAACACTATGAAAAACTGTATTTACAGTGTTCGGACAAAATTGCTTAGGCAAAGGTACTCGGATTTAGTTTTTGACCTACCTTGTGCCTCGTTGAATCTTCTGTTAAGGGCATCAACCTCATCCTCGGAGCATTTCAGCTTCTGATTCAGTTCGTTCAGCTCGGCACCATTTATGGCCACCATCGATGACGAAGCCTGCATTTCACATACAATTGACATGTTACATGGGGTCTATACTTCCGAATTATAGTCAATCCGATCATATTTTTGACCTTATTAAAGGACTACTCCAATATTCCGAACACATAATGTGTATCTAAGTCCGGAATCGGATTCATGCTTGACCCCTAGGTAAGTTTTTTCAAACTCACCTAGGGCTCGGGGACTGCCATGTATATAATAATAAAAGTAAATAAAAACTTAGCAAATAAGAGCATCATGTGACTTACTTGAAAACCCGTCAGGAGACCTTTAAAGGACTCCTTTAGTCCATTGTCGACGGACTGAATGCTTTGTAACACCGCACCCATAAGGGTGCGGTGCTCTTCGGAGATGGAGGCGCTCGATAGAGCCTCCTCCATGATCGGCCACCCATGGACCGATGGCACCGGTGGTGATCAGATAACCCGATCACTAATCGGGGTTTGAGCCGGGACCTCCGGAGGCATGGTGCGCTCCGGAGATGCCCTCTGAGGGGACTGAGTGGCCACTCGTCTGGCCTCCTCAGTATCCGGGCGGGGTACATCCCCCCGGTCTTCGGTGACCGAGGTGTTAGCCTCGGCCATTATGTCGTCCCCCCCGTTGCCGGTGCTTGACTCCATAGGAGCACGCTGGGATGACACCTCCGTGGTGTCCTTCATGGTGCCTGGAGTGGCGGGATGCGAGGCATTCCCGCTCTCCGCTAGTTCGGTGGGTGGGGTCTCCCCGTTCGATATTTGATCAGTGGGAAGGACGTGCGGGGGGCTGCAAAATCGATAAGCACATGCATGTCAGTAAACTCTCAACATGTTAAAGGGTAAACAAGGGGTCTTAGGATCCTAACCTTTGGGCGGGGGGCTTGACCCAGAGGTTCCTTCGGGGAACCACCTCAGCGTCATCGGACTCGGTGTCTGAATCCGAGCTATCGTTGGATAAGACCACCTGCGCCCGACGTGCTCTCTTCTGGGTGGGAGGGGGTACCTCCTTTGGGGCGTCCAATGACGCCACCCTCTTTATTGCAAGGGGGAATTTCCTTCCCCCTCAACTTCGACCTCCTCCTCTTCCTCCTGCTCTTCCTTCTGCTCTTCCTCCTCATGCCCCTCTTCATTCGAGGAGGCATTTGTCTCCCTAGACACAGTCTCTAATTGGTCCCGGATGCGAAGGCCGCCCCGGCCTGGTTTCCTCTTCTTCTCCTTCTTCTCGGGGGCCTTGTATGGCTTCACCATGAGCATCGCCACTAATAGCCCGGACCTAGCGTCTTCGGGCTGAGGTGCCGGACTATTGATATTCACGGCCTTCTTCAGCTATGACTACATCGGGTGATCGGAAAAGGTGGTATAAGTCCTTTCTACGGAAAATAAAGCCGACCAAGCAAAGTTGATACCGTACCTTGGAGGTGGGCTTGGCGGCGTGCAGACCCTTGTCTTCCTCCTTGGATGGCCAGCTCTTCTGCGACTTGAAGAGCGCCTTCCACAACTTCTCCCGCGTAGTGCGAAAAAGCTTCATAATTGTGGGCGCAGCGTCGGGCTGACGAGCCCACAAGGGAGTATCCCGGTGCTAGAAGGGGAGGATGCATATTCGGATCATGACCTAGACCACGTCAGTCAACTTGGTGTCCTTCTCGATCATGGAGTCGATGCGCTTCTGCAGGTCGCTTACCTCCATGCTCGATCCCCAGCTGAGGCCCTTTTCGAGCCATGAAGCCAATCTGGTGGCGGGACCGGACCTGAATGCGGCAGGGGATGCTGACCTTCTTCTTGTGGCTCGGTGATGTAGAACCACTCCTTCTGCCACACCTTGATGGTGTCGATGAAGGTGCCCGATGGCCACATGACGCGGGTGAGCTTGCCGATGACAGGCTCGCCGCAATCAGCGTGCTTGCCGCCGACGCACTTGGGCTTGACGTTAAACACTTGGAGCCAAAGCCTGAAGTGTGGCTCGACCCGCAAGAAAGCCTTGCAGACGCGGATGAACACCGATATATGCATGAAAGAGTTCGGCAGGAGTTCGTGGAAGTCGAGGCCGTAGAAAAACATTAGCCCCCTGACGAAGGGTGGACTGGAAAGCTCAACACCCTAATTAAGTGGGGGATGAAGACCACCCTTTCGCCTGGTTTGGGGGTGGGGATCACATGGCCCTCCTCCAGCACACGGTGAAGGATACCGGCGGGGAGGTATTCGGCTTTCTTGAGATCATGGATGTCCTTATCGGTGACCGTGGAGGCCTCCCATTGGCCATTGGGGCCAGAGCCCGCCATTGATGAGCTCGGAGGTAGTCATACATGTTCGAAATATGCCCTAGAGGCAATAATAAATTAGTTATTATCATTTTTCCTTGTTCATAATAATCGTTTATTTTCCATGCTAGAATTGTATTGATCGGAAACTCAGATACATGTGTGGATACAAAGACAACACCATGTCCCTAGTATGCCTCTGATGGACTAGCTCGTTGATCAAAGATGGTTAAGGTTTCCTAGCCATGGACATGAGATGTCATTTGATAACGGGATCACATCATTAGGAGAATGATGTGATGGACAAGACCCAAACTATAAACATGGCATATGATCGTGTCAATTTATTGCTACAGCTTTCTGCATGTCAAGTATCTGTTACTATGACCATGAGATCATGCAACTCACTGACACCGGAGGAGTACCTTGTGTGTATCAAACGTCGCAACGTAACTGGGTGACTATAAAGGTGCTCTGCAAGTATCTCCAAGGGTGTCTGTTGGGTTGGCATGGATCAAGACTGGGATTTGTTACTCCGTGTGACGGAGAGGTATCTCAGGGCCCACTCAGTAATACAACATCACAACAAGCCTTGCAAGCAATGTGACTAAAGTGTTAGCCACGAGATCTTGTATTGCGTAACGAGTAAAGAGACTTGTCGGTAACGAGGTTGAACTAGGTATGGAGATACCGACGATCGAATCTCGGTTAAGTAACATACCGAAGAACAAAGGGAACATCATACGGGATTGAAAGTGCGTTATATAGACTAGAGGGGGGTGAATAGGCGATTTTTACAAATTCATCACTTGAGGAATATCAACTTTGAGGAATTTGAAATGTGATGAATAACTAACAGCAGAATAAGTACTCAAGTGCATGAGGAACATAGTAACAGCATAGTCTTCATGATGAAATGAAACATGCATAAATAGTAAGTAGGGTGATACAGGATAAGCAGTGATGAACAAGGTAACTTGAAGAATTTGAGGTGAGGAATTTGTGAAAGTCTTCAGTCAAATTCTTCAAACTATAACAATCAATTTCATAAACAGGTATATGAGTAATAGAGGGGTTGCGGAAATAGAACCAAATAGCTCGATGAAGACAATGGGTTGATGACCCAATTCCAACTATTGTGACAGTCGTACGTCTGGTTTGGAGCAGCCTGGTATTTAAACCAGAGGACACATAGTCCCAGGACACACAGTCCTTACCGTATTCTCCTTGATCTAAGGTCACACAGTCCTCGCCCAACACTCATGGTAAGTCTTCAGGGTAGACTTCCAAAACCCTCACAAACTGGTCACCCGGCGATCCACAATTTACTGCTGGATACTCTAGACCAAGGTCACTTCGTGATCCCCAATTGACTGCTGGAGCACTAGACCATGACGCCTAACCGTCTGGAGGATGCACAGTCCTCAAAGGTAACAAGCGTCAGATCCACACAGAAATTTCTTTAGTGATGCTCAATCACTATTGGTTTGGTGGTTTGGTTGTTGGTTTTTCCTCACTGATGATTTTGTCTCAAAGTCCTCGGAGGATGGGTTGCTCTCAAATGACAAGTGTCAGTTCTCTCTCGAAGCAGCCAACCAACTAGTGGTCGTGGGGGTGGCAATTTATAGCCAGGGTGCAACCCGACATGATAAGACATAAATGCCCCCAATAATATGACCGTTATGTGGATAAGAATGATTGGGGACAGGTGGCGCTAAGCACGGCAACGGTCGGGATTTTGAACTATGAAAGTCCTCAGGCTTATCATGTTCCTCAATTGTAGACAATTCGCACTGGCAAAATCCTAACTCCTTAGTCAGATCAATTTCCTGAGAGACCAGAAGAACTTCGTCTTTGTCACTGAAGAACTTGTCTGAACCGTAAGAGATTTCCAAAGGCTTCACTCGAAGGATTGTATAGGTTGAGGATTTTGGAGTTGAGCATCAGTTGGAAATTTTCCTTAGTATTACCTCGGCCCCCTTTAACAGTACGGTGTTTCCTATGAATCAAATAAGGAAATGAAACTACGAAAACAAAAGTCTTCACGCTTCATGTTCCTCGTTCATATCTTCAGGGTCACACGAACTTCTTCATTTTCAAAGTCTTCACAAAGTCTTCACCAAAGTCTTCACAAAGTCTTCAGCAAAGTCTTCAATTGAAGACATACATTTTTAGAGGTCGATAATCTCTAGATATATCAAACTCCTCATCGACTTATAGAGCATGTGTACACTCACAAACACATTAGTGACTTAACCTATAAGTCTTGAATACACCAAAATCACTAAGGGGCACTAGATGCACTAACAATCTCCCCCTTTTTGGTGATTGATGACAAATAGGTTAAGTTTTCAACGGGGATAAACATATGAAGTGAAAGTACTGAGTTTGAGGAATTTGATTGCGAGATATAGAAGAACTCCCCCTGAAGATGTGCATATTTGTGGAATTTGCTTTGGACTGCAAATGCACATGGCAGGTTAAAACATGGAGAACTCCCCCTATATCTTGTAATTCATACACGCATTTGAACATATAATATGAAGAATTTGAAATGCGTGAGGAAAATGGTGTTTGACGAAATTCAGCATGTATGCATTAAGGTACTTGAGGAAATAAACATGCAAGGAAATAGTTCAAAAGTGTCAGACCACCATCGGACTTAAGTTTACAACTCAATCAACAAAAGCTTCAGAAGAGCGAGAGTTGTAATTTAAACAAAAATAGCCCATATATAGAGATCCGCTTGAAGACTAACTCAAATTTTCTCCCCCTTTGTCATCGAAGACCAAAAGGGACGAAAAATGAGGACTAACGCCCTTTGAAGAATTTCATCATGTTGGTGAGGAAGGAGCGTCAGCGTTGTCGGGGTCGTTTGTCGATGCAGGGCCTATTGTAGTGTCGTCAATGTCTTCATCCTCATCGCGCTCTTGAGATGAAGAATATGAACTTGTGACCATCAGAGGAACTTGGACTTTCTTGAATTTCTTCTGTGGTCGACGAGCCCAGTCAGGATGTTCATCAAGATTCAGCTCATTCAGTTCTTCAGAAGACTTGAGGTGAGACAATATGACCCAAGTTCAGTTGAGGTTTTCATGCGCATAGTAGTGATTCCTCTTCACAGTGTTTTGCGTCACAGTCATGTTTTGCACAATATAACCAAGTTGATGCTTCACCCACTTGTGATTGTGATCGACCTTCTGATGAAGACTTATTAGCAGCTCGCGATTAGTCATCACACGAGGGGCAGACTCTTGAGGTTTGTGAGCTGAGGCCTTTGCTTTGGAGTCCTGAGTTGCAGTGTCATCAACTGTGGAGAAGGAAGCAGCTTTGCGAAACTGTCCATCCAATGGACGAGTGCCTTCATCAATGACAGCCTTGCCTTTTCCTTCCACTGAGTCAATTGTGCTCTTGATGACTTCGATTGGAGGCAGGAAGCCAAAGTGGTTCTAGAAATCATCCTTGAAGGGAACTGAGGACTTTGCCCTGATGAATTTCATGATCCAAGGCGCATAAGGCTTTTGTTCAAATGGAGCTAAAGCAGCATTGGCCAATGTCATCATGAAGAAATCATGTAAGTCTATGGGAATACCATGAATGATGTTGAAGAGCATATTATTCATGACTCCCTCCACTTCTTCTTCTTCAGAATTGTGGCCCTTCTGAGGACATAGAGTATTTGTGAGTATGTGGTAGACCGTCCTTGGCACATATAGCAAATCCTTCACAAGGAAGGTTTTCTGTTGAGGCTTTCCAGGAGGCAATGTCTTCATCAGCACTTGCATCAGTTGATTCGGAAGTGTAGGCTCATCAAACAGTCTGCGAGCTTCATCTGAGGGAATTGGAACTGGTACACACTAAAGCAATTTAGAAGCTTGAGCAGTGAAGTGTGTTGATCCTGTCATCCAGTCCAAAACCCAGGAGTTAATGTCTGAAGCATTTCCACTGATATGCCGTGTGGCATAGAACTGAAGGATGATTTCCTCATTCCAGTCGCAGATGTTGATGCAGAAAGGAAGAATGCCTGCATCGTGAAGAACTTGGAGCACCGGTGTGAATGATGGAAGTGTTTCCATGTCCGCATGAGGAATTTGGTGGTGCTTGAAGACTTTCTTCTTCTCGAATAGTACTGATGCATAGAAGTTGAGTTGAGTTGCCGTCCAGAATCTGCTACGACCGGCCCTTGCAGAGTCATAAGAATTTGGACCTGTGAAGAACATGCGCTCATTGAAGAAATTGCTCTTGAGGAATTTGGGGGGCGCTGAGCCTTTGAATGGCATCCTTGGATTCGGTTGAAGATTTGGCTTGAAGTGGCCCTTGATCTCCTTTGGTATGTGATGAACTTGTACAATCTGGAGGGCTGGCTCCTCAGTTATGGGTGGAGCAGCAAAGTCATCAGCTGTTGTAGCTGGAATTTCTTCAATGACTTGGGTGGTCAGATTGGTAGATTCTTCATGTATTTCTTCAGTCGGAGTAGGTGACTGAGGAATCTTTGTCAGAGGAGTAGTCATTGGTGAATTTGGGTGTGCTGATTCCCAATATTCATCATTGATGATAGGAGTTGTGTTGTCAATGTCTATGTCCTCATCAATTTCTTCAACTCCAGCCTCTTCAGCAGTGAACTGAGGATGGGGAGATGATACCTTTGGAGTTGAAGCAATGTCTTCAGCTTCAATTTCTTCATCAATCTGCTCTGTCGAAGCAGCAGAATGATCTTCATCTTCTTCATCTGGGATGACATAGTCAACCCCAAATGGTACAAGTTCATAGGCAGGTGTAGAGGAAATTGGTGTAGCATCAATGGGTCCAGTTGAAGAACTTGGCATAGTCTTCAACTTCTTCACAGCTGAGGATTTTGACATTGATGCTTTTCTCTTGAGAGTCTTTTCCTCTGTAGTTTTAGCTTCTTCAGGTACGACTGATGCAGTCACCCTGGTGGGTTCGGGTTCTTCAGGCGCAGCAAAAGCTTCAGCTGGCCTTTCAGTTTCTTCAGGCACAACGGTGATGGTTGTCCTGGAATGGTCATCAGGGGTCTGAGTTTCCTCAGCAACACTGGTCGTTGCTTCTAATGCAGAAGCATTCTCATCAACAGTCACATCGGGCTGAGCAGTTTCATCAGCAGCCTGAGGAATTTCATCAGACTGAGCATTTTGTGGTTGCGATCGAGCTGCAACTCTAGTGTTGTGATCCTTCACAGCAGCTTGAGCAGCCCTGACGAATCTCACCTTGGTGCCCTTCCATTCAGCATCATACCTTTCTTGATCCTCAAAGAGTGTGCGAATTTCAGACTGAACTGTGACGAGTTGATTTGGGGTCAAGTTCATCACATTGTCTCTCAAAAACTTTTCTTTCCGAACCATGTTTCTCTTAGCTCTCAGAGCTTGATCTCTCTTCCATTTTTCTTCAGAGATGAAGTGGGTGAGGACATGATCCACACCAAGAGACAGATTCAGTGAAGAAAGTGGGGTCTTTGGATCTTCATGCCATATATCGATGAAGTTGAGGATCATCTTGGGTCCAGCATGAGAGGAATAGAGCTGCCCTTGGCTATAGCAGCCCTCTGCTGACTTTGCATGATGATTTCCTCAAATTATTCATCATCAGCTTCATCATCATCATCCTCACATCCTGAGGGTATGGTTACCACAGCCTTGCTTGAGTGAGGACTTGGTCTTTGACCTCGTTCAATAGTTTTCTTCACCTTCAACACTGTAGAGCTAGTTGAAGACTTTGCTATAGTGGAGGGGCTTGTCAGGATCCTTGGAACTTTTCTGAATCGCTCAGTCCTCTTACATGATGCCAGATGCACTAGGGTTGAAGACTTTGTACCTGCAGCTGAGGACTGAGCAGCAACAGTACCAGCATCTGAGGCCTTTGTAGGTTGAGGCCTTTGGACTTGAGGAATCTGCTGCGATGG
This sequence comes from Hordeum marinum, assembly GCA_022496015.1. Classification (NCBI taxonomy): domain Eukaryota; kingdom Viridiplantae; phylum Streptophyta; class Magnoliopsida; order Poales; family Poaceae; genus Hordeum; species Hordeum marinum. The sequence goes on from CM039678.1 coordinate 146,209,341, forward strand.
TTTTGAGGTTGAAGAACTTGTCTTCACAGCAGCTTTCTTCATCATTGATTTCTTCGGAGCACTTGCAGAGGCTCCGGCAGAGGCAGCAGCAGCAGAGTCTTCATTCAATTTCTTCACTGCCTCTTTGGCTTTCCTCGCCAGCTTGGCTTGCTGCTTCTCCCACATATGAAGGAAGTCCTCACCAGTCTCGGGGATAGTGGGATCAGCAATTTGATTTTGAGCCAAGGGAGGCCTGCTTCAACGAGGTTTCACAGCGAATTTCATCATGTATTTAGGAGTTACATAATGATATTCCTTCCATTCCCTTGCCCATCTCCTCTCAATTTTCTGCAGATGAATTTTTCTCTGCTTGGTCGTTCCTTTGCCATGAGTTTCTTCATTGGGTGTGCAGTATTCCCAAAATTGTCAGAATCATGACTCAAGTCTTAGAATCTTACGACTTTATGATCCATACTATCCCCTCCGATTCTACGATTTTGCTCATAGAATCTAAGATTCTACGATCCTGGTAGTTATGATTCTATGATTCACGATCCTACGAACGGACCTCTGATCCGATTCAGAATCGCGACTCTGACAACTTTGAGTATTCCTCATACAAATCATCTGGAATCTCAAAAGTAGTGTGCACATCTGGCTTCTTTCCACCTTTCTGAGGTTTCTTTCCGTCAGCTATTTTCTTCACCTGACGAATTTGAACTCTTGAGAACTCTGAAGAAGTACACAGTTTTTCCTCAAGGAACGTTGCAAATGAGTTAAGTTGATGAGAACCTAGTGATTCATCAGCGGACATGTTGTACCTGTGAACAGAGTATAGGTGCGAGGAATTTGAAGAGGTCATATGCGTTCTCAGAAATTTTTAAATAGAAATAGGTGAGGAATTTGACCATGGGTGTCTTGAGGAATTTCACTAAGTGTACTTTGTCTTAGGTTCTAGAGTTGTGTAAATTTTGAGGATTCACACAATTGAGGAATCTTGAAGAAAATCATTACTTAGGGAAAATCATCAAGTATATGAAGATGTAAGGTGCTTTAGAGTAAGATTCATGAAGAATAAACACCTTTTGAGGAATATGAAGAGCATTCGAAGATCAAACAAGGGCAGTAAAAATAAATTTTATTTACCCTGGCGAAGAACACGACGAACTGAGAAATGAGATTGGGAAGTTCGTCAGTTCAGATCTCCCACGCCCTAGCTTGGCAGAGGGAGACAACTACAGCGGCAACGGGATGAAGACTTCCGCGGACGATGCGAGTATGGCGACGACGAGGTTGAGGCAGTGAAGCTCTTCCACACCAGCGTCAATGACTTTAGCGGTGACACTTGGTTGGAGCTCGGGAGAGAGTAGAGATGAGGAGTAACCGAGCACTATTGAAGGGGAGGGGGTATTTATAGTGGAAGTGAAAACCAATCCACCCGAAGATTTTGGACAGGATTGCCCCTGACCCTTGTTCTCCACGCGATAGGTGTCACCCATGTTCTGAGTACAGGAGATTATGGGGGATCATGGGTTATCCAGTCGTGGGAATCAGAACCGTTTGAGCGGGAACCGCTGAAAATTTTGATAGTGAAAATTTCAAAGTTTTTGTTCGCAAATTCTTCAGTTGTCAAGGACACAGTGAAGACTTTGAACAAGTTTCAAAGTAGAACGCATATGAAGAATTTGTGAACAGACTAGGTTGAGTTTAGCATAGAGGGGAAAGGATCCGATCACATTCACTTAGATGAAAATCCACTTGAATAATTTAGCAATAAGTGAATGTTGTTGAGGACATTGAAAGCTCAAATATATATATATAGTCAATGAAGAACATGAGTTTCAAAGTTTGAAGAATTTGAAAATTTGAGGAATTTGAAAATTTGAAGAATTTGAAAAATGACAAAAAAAACTCAATTTTGAAGAATTTCAACTTTGGTTGGTGGCGTGACCCACCGTATAAGAATGATGATTTTAGACACCGCGTACAATTGTCGTAGGGTTCTGAGAATCAAATTCTTCATTAATTTCTTCACACTTAAAGGGTTATTCTTCATTGATTGAAGAAAAACGTTACTTCGTGTGCTGCACATCTAAGTCATCAATTTTGCATATGTGTTAGGATGTGTGTCCTTTTTCAAAGAACATTCGAAGATTCTAAGATATTTAGCTCACACCACAACTTGCAAAATCTCTTTTCATCCAAGGGCTTTGTGAAGATATCAGCCAGTTGTTATTCAGTGGGGATGTGGTCGATGGAGATGTCGCCCTTGAGTACATGATCTCGAAGAAAGTGATGACGAATCTGGATGTGCTTGGTCTTGGAGTGCTGAACTGGGTTGTAAGCAATCTTGATGGCACTCTCATTGTCGCAGTAGAGAGGCACATTCTTCAACTTGATGTCGTAGTCCTTGAGGGTTTGCTTCATCCATAGTAACTGAGCACAACATGAGTCGGCAGCAATGTACTCAGCTTCAGCAGTAGAGAGTGAGACGCAGTTCTGTTTCTTCAAGGACTAATAGACTAAGGATTGTCCGAGGAAATGACATGTCCCTGAGGTTGACTTGCGATCCACACGATCTCCAGCATAGTCAGCATCAGAGTATCCAACGAGGTGAAGATTTGAGCCCTTGGGATACCATAATCCAAGTGTTGGTGTGTGAGCTAAGTATCGAAGAATATGTTTCACAGCCTTCTGGTGTGATTCCTTTGGTGTTGCTTGGAATCGGGCACACATGCAAACACTCAGCAAAATATCAGGCCTAGATGCACATAGATACAATAATGAACCAATCATGGAGAGGTATACCTTCTGATCGAAATCTTTACCTTTTTCATCAGTGCAGAGGTGGCCTTTTGAAGGCATTGGAGTTTGATGCCTTTGCAATCTTGCATGTCAAATTTCCTCAAAACATCTTTGAGGTATTTCTCTTGTAAGATGAAGATGTCATTGTCTTGCTGACGAATTTGAAGACCTAGTAAGAATTTCAACTCTCCCATCATAGACATTTGATATTCTTCACTCATCATATAGGCAAATTCATCACTATAATGTTTGTCAGTACAGCCAAAGATAATATCGTCTACATATATTTGGCATATGAACAGTTCATTGTCATAGGATTTTTTGAAAATAGTTGGGTCGAGTGAACCGGGTTTGAAGCCTTTCTTCATGAGGAATTCCTTCAGAGTGTCGTACCACGCCCGAGGAGCCTGCTTGAGGCCATAGAGGGCCTTGTTGAGTCTGAAGACTTTGTTAGGATGCTTAGGGTCTTCAAAACCTGGGGGTTGAGCAACATATACTTTTTCCTCAAGCTTACCATTGACGAATGCACTTTTCACATCCATTTGATATAGGATGATATTATGATGGTTAGCATAAGCAAGCAATATGCGAATAGCGTCAAGTCTAGCACGAGGTGCAAACATTTCATCAAAGTCAATTCCTTCAACCTGTGTGTAGCCTTGAGCTACAAGACGAGCCTTATTCCTCACCACAAGGACATTTTCATCTTGCATGTTGCAGTAGATCCACTTGGTACCTATGATGTTATGTTTGCGAGGATCTAGCCGCTTGAAAAGTTCCCACACGTTGTTGAGCTTGAACTGATGCAATTCCTCTTGCATAGCTTGAATCCACTCAGGCTCCTTGAATGCTTCATCAACTTTGGTGGGCTCTATGATAGAGACAAAGGCAAAGTGCCCACAAAAGTTAGTTAAATGTGAAGATTTTGAGCGAGTGAGGGGACCTGGTGCATTGATGTCATTGATGATTTTGTCAATCTGTACTTCATTTGCAACTATAGGATGAGCAGGTTGACGTGGCTGAGGACTTCCTTCAGCACCATTTTCTTCAGGTGTATCAACATGAAAGTCTTCATTCTTTGGAATGACTTCCTCAGTGGGTATGATATCTTCAGTTGCCTTCAGCTTAATGGATTCCTCAGGAGACTGTTCATCAAACATAGAAGGCAGGTGCTCTCTTTGCGAGCCATCAGTTTCATCGAACCGCAGATCTACAGTTTCAACAACCTTGTGATGGTAGGTGTTGAAGACTCTATAGGTGTGCGAGTCCTTTCTGTAACCAAGCATAAAACCTTCATGTGCTTTCGGTGCAAACTTAGAACTGTGGTGAGGATCTGTGATCCAGCATTTTGCACCGAAGACTTTGAGATAACTTACATTGGGTTTCTTGTGAGTCATAAGTTCATACGAAGTCTTCTTGAAGAATTTGTGAAGATATACCCTGTTGATGATGTGGCATGCAGTATCAATTGCCTTAGGCCAGAAGCGACGAGGAGTCTTGTATTCATCAAGCATGGTGCGAGCCATCTCAACTAGAGTCTTGTTCTTGCGCTCCACAACGCCATTCTGATGAGGAGTATAAGAGGCAGATAACTCATGAGTAATACCAAGTTCATCAAGGTATTCATCAAGATTAGTGTTCTTGAACTCAGTCCCATTATCACTCCTAATATGCTTGATCTTGACGCCGAAGTTGGTGGAGGACCTTCAAGCAAATCGTTTGAAGACATCCTGCACTTCATTCTTGTACAGAATAATATGCACCCAAGTGTAACGAGAGTAATCATGAACAATGACAAAGACATACAAACTTGAAGAATTTGTTAGTATGGAGTAATGAGTGAGGCCAAAGAGATCCATGTGAAACAATTCAAAGGGTCGAGTTGTGGTCATGATTGTCTTCGAGGAATGCTTGCATCTGTTCATCTTTCCAGATTCACATGCACCGCAGAGGTGGTCCTTGAGAAATTTGACACCCTCGATGCCAATGACGTGCTTTTTCTTCACGAGCATGTGCAAGTTCCTCATACCCGCATGTCCAAGTCATCGATGCCACAGCCAGCCTTCTGAAGACTTTGCAAGTAAGCATGTGGCAGGCTGAGGACCTGTAGAGAAATCAACAATATACAAGTCTCCTCTCCTAAAGTCTTCGAAGACTTTGGAATTGTCAGATTCCATGATGACAACACAACGATATTTTCCAAATACGAAGATCATATCAAGATCACAAAGCATTGAGACAGACATAAGGTTGAACCCAAGGGATTCAACAAGCATCACCTTTTCCATGGTTCGGTCCTTTGAGATAGCAACCTTACCAAGTCCCAATACCTTGCTTTTTCATTTGTCTGCGTAGGTGATATGCTTCAGAGGAGATGGAGCGAGTGGCAAATTCATCAGTAGATTCTTGTCACCAGTCATGTGGTTTGTGCATCCACTATCGAGGACCCACTCAGTAGCTTTTGGAGTATCATCATGCAGATGAATTAGTACAACTTACGAACTCATATGCTTCAGAGTGAAGAATATGACATAAATTTCATCAGATAGGATTTCATCACACAAGATAGTAAGCAAGTAGTGTCAGGATGTGAGAAATGAGGAATTCATTTCTTCATGGTTAGCTTGCGTCCTTTCAAGCATTTCCTCAGGTCTCCAGCAAATTCATTAGATGTTCAGTTTCATCTGGAGACCTGACCCTGCATAAGAAATTAGTTCAATTTGTTCACCACCCACATCTGGAGGGGTGGCAGAGAGTTCATCATTCTGCGAGCACCATGTGAGAAGGGAGGCATTGAAGCAAGTGTGCTTCGTTTCACAGGGCGAGGGTTAGAGTACTCAAATGAATAAGCAGAGAAATTCTTCGAGGACTTATGAACATAATGGTTTGAAAAATAATGCACATATTCATAACTCTTAGGTTTTCCCTACGAAACAGAAGCATTAGCGCGAGAATGATATTTTTGACCATTTGAGGAATTTGGTCCAAGTGAGGACTTTGGTCCATATGAGCAATTTGATCTGGGGATCCTATTCTTCATGAGTGATGTCGTGAGGACATTCACTTGAAGATTTTGTAGGTAGCTCTTGGGAACCCAGATTTTCTTCATAGGAGAACCGTTCCTGCAGTTAGTTCCAACAAATCTAGCAAATACTTCACCTTTCTGATTTTTGAAGAATTTGTAGTTGGAGTTAAGTGACTCATCAGAGGAACATGAAGTTTCACAAGTTAAGCCAGGTAAAGTGGATGGATCTACAGGAGATCCTTTCGCAGCAAACCATGAGGTTTTGGGGTACTGCTCAGGTGTCCAGTAGGATCCATCAGCATTGAGTTTCCTCACAAAGGCAATACCCTCTTTCCTAGGGTTCCTGTTCAGAATCTGCTTTTTGAGGACATCGGAAAGGGTTTGATGCCCTTTGAGACTCTTGTACATGCATGTCACATACAATTCCTTCAACCCTGCATTGTCGTTAGTGGTACTTGTGGTATCCTCACATGAGGAATTTGAGACCACTGGAATAGTTGAAGAATTTGCAGCAATAGAAGCATTTGAACATTCAGGTGAAGAATTAGCAGTTTCACGTTTGATGCATTTCAAACAAGGTGGAACAAATTCTTCCTGAGCGGTACTGATCCGTTGAGCCAGTAAGGAATCTTTTCCCTTTGGAGATCCTCATGTGACACCCTCAGTTTCTCAAGATCTTGCTTTCTTTGAAGAAATTCATAAGAAAGCTTCTCATGATCATCTAAGAGGTCGTTATGATGACTCTGAAGGTTGTCATACTTTGTCTGAAGACTTTTGATATCGTCAGACAGAGTTTGAGTCCAATACACTTCATGGTTCAACAGATCATCGCTTTTGTCTAGCATTTTCTGAAGCTTTTCAAGTTCACTTTGTTGCTTAGTGGCAAGTTTAACAAGTTTAGCATAGCTAGGTTTCACATATTCATCAGATTCACCTTCACTTGATTCAGAAGAGGAATGATGTTTGTGTACCTTTGATCCTTTTGCCATGAAGCAATAGGTGGGAGCATAATCATCATTGCTCACGTCAGAGTCGTTGGAGTAGTCATATTCTTCATCGTTGGAGATAGACCCTCTGACGAAAGCAGTAGCGAGAGCAAGGCTAGCGACACCAGATTCTGATTCCTCCTCGGATTCTTCCTCTTCTTCATATTCTTCAGATTCTTCCTTAGAATCCATTTCCTTGCCGATGAACGCACAAGCCTTTCTAGAACCATTCTTCTTGTGCTTTGAGGACTTTGAAGATGAGGACTTTGCAGATGAGGACTTTGAAGATTTCTTCTTTTTCTTCGAGTCATTAGAACTATCCTCCTTGTACTTCTTCTTCTTTGAATCTTTTTCCCAGAGAGGACAATCAGAGATAAAGTGATCAAGCTTTTTGCAACGATGATAGGTTCTTTTCTTGTAGTCTTCTGAGGAATCTGATTTCCTCAAGCCACTTTTTGATGACTTTCCAAATCCACCTCTCCTTGAGAACTTCTAGAATTTTCTCACGAGCATTGCTAGTTCCTGACTTAGTTCTTCAGGATCACCAAGACTGCTGTCAGAATCTTCTTCTTCAGATGAGGAAATTGCTTTCGCCTTTAGAGCATGAGATCTTCCATAGCTTGGCCCATAGAGGTCTCTCGTCTCAGCTTGTTGGAATTCATGAGTATTGAGTCTCTCAAGAATATCAGCAAGATCAAGTGACTTGTAGTCTCCACGTTCTTCAATCATCAAAGCCAGAGTATCGAATGAGGAGTCAAGAGATCTTAGCAGTTTCTTCACCACTTCATGGTCAGTGATATCGGTGGCACCCAGTGCTTGAAGCTCATTGGAGATATCAGTGAGACGATCAAAAGTTTGCTAAACATTTTCATTGTCAAGTCTCTTGAAGCGGTTGAAAAGATTGCGAAGAACATGAACACGAGAGTCACGTTGAGTGGAAACACCTTCGTTGAATTTGGACAGCCTATCCCAGATAAGCTTAGCAGTCTCCAAAGCACTCACTCTGCCATACTGACCTTTTCTCAAATGGCCATAGATGATATTCTTTGCTTGAGAGTCAAGTTGCTTGAATCTCTTTACATCGGCAGTAGTAACAGTGGGAGTGACAGAGGGCACACCATTTTCCACAACGTACCAGAGATCGTTGTCAATAGCTTCAAGGTGCATACGCATCTTCTTCTTCCAGTAGGGGTAGTCTGTCCCATCGAAGGTAGGACACCCTGCGGAAACCTTGATCATACCTGTAGTCGACATAACTAGAACTCCAGGTGGTTAAACCAAAATCACACACAGCAAGGGAGTACCTGCTCTGATACCAATTGAAAGTGCGTTATATCGACTAGAGGGGGGTGAATAGGAGATTTTTACAAATTCATCACTTGAGGAATTTCAACTTTGAGGAATTTGAAATGTGATGAATAACTAACAGCAGAATAAGTACTCAAGTGCATGGGAAACATAGTAATAGCATAGTCTTCGTGATGAAATGAAACATGCACAAATAGTAAGTAGCGTGATACAGGATAAGCAGTGATGAACAAGGTAACTTGAAGAATTTGAGGTGCGGAATTTGTGAAAGTCTTCAGTCAAATTCTTCAAACTGTAACAATCAATTTCATCAATAGGTATATGAGGAATAGAGGGGTTGAGGAAATAGAACGATATATAGCTCGATGAAGACAATGGGTTGATGACCCAGTTCCAACTGATGTGACAATCGTACGTCTGGTTTGGAGCGGCCTGGTATTTAAACCAGAGGACACACAGTCCTTACTGTATTCTCCTTCAGCTAAGGTCACACAGTCCTCGCCCAACACTCATGGTAAGTCTTCAGGGTAGACTTCCAAAACCCTCACAAATTTGTCACCCGGCGATCCACAATTGACTGTTGGATACTCTAGACCAAGGTCACTTCGTGATCCCCAATTGACTACAGGAGCACTAGACCATGACGCCTAACCATCTGGAGGATGCACAGTCCTCAAAGGTAATAAGTGTCAGATCCACATAGGAATTTCTTCAGTGATGCTCAATCACTATGGGTTTGGTCGTTTGGTTGTGGGGTTTTCCTCACTGATGATTTTCTCTCAAAGTCCTCGGAGGATGGGTTGCTCTCAAATGACAAGTGTCAGTTCTCTCGGAGCATCCAACCAACTAGTGGTTGTGGGGGTGGCAATTTATAGCCAGGGTGCAACCCGACATTATAAGACATAAATGCCCCCAATAATATGACCGTTATGTGGATAAGAATGATTGGGGACAGCTGGCGCTAAGCATGCAACGGTCGGAATTTAGAACTATGAAAGTCCTCAGGCTTATCAGGTTCATCACTTGTAGGCAATTCGCACTGGCGAAATCCCAACTCCTCAGTCAGATCAATTTCCTCAGAGACCAGAAGAACTCCGTCTCTGTCACTGAAGAACTTTTCTGAACCGTAAGAGATTTCCAAAGGCTTCACTCGAAGGATTATATAGGTTGAGGATTTTGGAGTTGACCATCAGATGGAAATTTTCCTTAGTATTACCTCGGCCCCCTTTAACAGTACGGTGTTTCATATGACTCAAATAAGTAAATGAAACTACGAAAACAAAAGTCTTCACGCTTCATATTCCTCGTTCATATCTTCAAGGTCACACCAACTTCTTCATTTTCGAAGTCTTCACAAAGTCTTCAGCAAAGTCTTCAGTTGAAGACATACATTTTTAGGGGTCGATAATCTCCGGATATATCAAACTCCTCGTCGACTTATAGAGCCTGTGTAGACTCACAAACATATTAGTGCCTTAACCTATAAGTCTTCAATACACCAAAATCACTAAGGGGCACTAGATGCACTAACAGGGATTAACTGAATCCTTGACATAGAGGTTCAACCGATAAAGATATTCGTAGAATATGTAGGAACCAATATGGGCATCTAGGTCCCAATATTGGTTATTGGCCATAGAGGTGTCTCGGTCATGTCTACATAGTTCTCGAACCTGCAGGGTCTGCACACTTAAGGTTTGGTGACATTTCAGTAGTATAGAGTTATGCATGGTGGTGACAGAAGGTTGTTCGGAGTCTCGGATGAGATCTAGGACGTCACGAGGAGCTCCGGAATGGTCCGGAGGTAAACATTGAGATATAATAAGTCCCGTTTTGGCCAACGGAAAAGTTTCAGGCTCATCGGTAGTGTACCGGGAGTGTCGGGAGGGGTACCGGGGACCATCAGGAGGGGTGTCTCGACCCAAAGGGGCACATGGGCTGTGGGAGGAGCCAAACCGGCCCCTGGTGGGCCGGTCGAAGCCCCCACTAAAGGTCCATGCGGCTGGGGTGGAGAAACCCAAAGGTGGAAGAGGTGGAACGTGTTTCCAAGTGGAGAGGAGGAATCCTACTCCTAGTAGGATTGGAGTAGGACTCCTCCACCTCCAATTTCAGCCAAACCTTGAGGGTTTAAGGCTCCATCCTCCCCTCCCTCCGTCCTATATATACTACAGGATTTAGAGGGGAGAGCTAACCCTAATTGCCACATGCTCCCTCTACTTCCTCTAGATCAGTTTTCTCCTCTAGACTAGTTCGGCGGTGCTTAGGCGAAACCCTGCCGAAATAGTTCCACCACCATCGCCGCCACGCTGTCGCGCTGCCGGAGAACTCATCTACCTCTCCGCTCCCTCTTCCTGGATCAGTAAGGCAGATATCGTCATCAAGCTGTACGTGTGCTGAACGCGGAGGTGCCGTCCGTTCGGCGCTAGATCGGAAGGACCATGATCAAGATCGCGAGACGATTCGTGATTGGATCGCGGGAAGGATCGGGATGGGATAACGGGACGAATCGTGATTGGATCGCGAGATGGATCGTGATGGGATTGCAGGACGCTCGGCGATTTGGATCGCGAAGGTGTTTGACTACATCAACCGTGTTTCTTAACACTTCCCGCTTAGCGATCTACAAGGGTGTGTAGATCCACTCTCCCTCTCGTAGATGCTCATCACCATGGATAGATCTTGCATGCGCATAGGAAATTTTTTGTTTCCCATGCAACGTTCCCCAACAATACATAGAGGAGAAAAAGAAATAGAGGAGAAAAGGAAGAAATAGAGGAGAAAAAGAAGAAATAGAGGAGAAGAAGAAGAAGAAGAAGAAGAAGAGAAGAAAAGGAATAATAAGAGGAGAAGAAGAAGAAATAGAGGAGAAAAGGATGAAAATAGAAGTGGAAAGGTAGTCATACATAGAGAGATTTTTCTATAGGATTGAATATTCGTTTTAATCGTGTGGATCTAAATGTGCAGTTTTTCATCGCTTGAAGGGTCTGCTGTTCGACGGCCTCCCCGTGTGACTACGTCCCCTACACGGTCTAGTGGTGAGCACTACTCACATCTCCTCCCCAACCCTCCCCTATTTGCTCTGTTCCGGTTGTCATGCCGTTGTCACTTAATTTTATTTTCATGTCAAGTTTCGTAACCTAGGTGTCTCCCATTCGAAAGGACGACATCTATAAATATGCTTGTCTTTGCATATTTATAACCGCCGTCCTTTCGAATTTTCCAACGTTATCCATGGAAAGCCTGAGTATGTGTAGATTGGATTCGTTTTCCCGTATGCTCTACCCTGGATCCGATGCAGAATTTCGTCAATGCCTCCATGTTTTTCTCTGGGTACACATCATCTCTGCTTATTGCCGAGACGTGTATCAAGAGAACAGCGGGGAGGCGTTGTCGAAATTCTGCGTTGGATCCGGAGTAGAGCATGGGAAAACGAACCCAACCTACACATCCTCGGGTGGGATTAGGACATATCTTAACCTATTAGCGTGTAGGTTGCATGGACATAATAAAACTGACAAACTTGATTAACAGATGAATATATATGCTGAATTATATATATTTCTTGTGTGTCCAGTAGCTAGGCAAGATGAGTGATCGTGCGTGGATTTACACCAGTCACACCAGTCAAAAAGACATGACAAAAGAATGGTTTATAAATACCAAGGGGTTTGTGAGAGCCGCATTTGCAAATGGCCAGGAAAAAACATGGTGCCCCTGTCCCCGGTGCAACAACTTTAAAAAGAAGACAGAGGGTGAAATGGTTAAACACCTGCATAAGTGGGGTTTTAAGCCTAATCATATGATGTGGACTTTTCATGGTGAGTCTGCCCAATGTGCCAGAGCTGAGGGGGTTCATCGTCGCACCGACGAGCATGGTACCGAGATCGAAGACATGGTGCAAGACTTTGATGATGCTCAGGATTCGGATGATGAGATGGAGGAATCTGCAAAGGCATTCTATAAAATGTTGGAGTCTTCAAAACGTACTCTCCACGAGCACACGCAGCTTTGTCATCTCGATGCCATTGCGCAAGTAATGGCTTTGAAGGCTCAATTCAACCTGGGCAAAGAATGCTATGACGTGATGATGACAATATTTGGACGCTTTTTACCCAAAGGCCATGTACTGCCTGCAAACCTGTACCAGTCGGACAAAATCCTCCATGTACTTAAGATGCCCTATGAGAAGATAGATGCATGTGAGAATGGATGTGCCTTATTTAGGCTTGAGTATGCAGACTTGAACTATTGTCCCATTGGCAAGTCTTCCAGGTATATTGTCCTAGACAACGGTATGGGTGAGAAGATGAAGACAAAAATCCCTATTAACGTTCTTCGCTATATGCCAATCGTACCAAGACTTCAACGTCTTTTCATGGTCAAATAGATGGCCAGACAGGTGACATGGCACAAATTGGGCAAAAGAACCAAACTAGATGCAGATGGGAATCAGATGTTGGTACACACTTCACACGCTTTTGTGTGGAAGCATTTCGATGCATTACATAAGGATAAAGTGGCAGATCCAAGGCATCCTCGAGTCGCCATCAGCATGGATGGGTTCAATGTGTTCGGTATGACGGCAACCAAATACAGTTATTGACCTATATTTTTCATTCCACTCAATCTCCCCCCGCCCCCCGAAGATATTATGAAAAGAAAGAACATTTTCCTGATGTTGATAATTCCAGGGCCCAACTATCCGGGGAAGAATATGAATGTGAACATGTAGCCTCTTAAGGATGAATTGCAAGAAGCTTGGGATAATGGGTTCAAGACATACAACGCCGCTACCAAAAAACTTCAAAATGCATGTGTGGTACATGTACTCGACGCATGACTCGCCAGCGTATGCCCTATTCGTTGGCTGGTGTGTGCATGGAAGGTTCCCGTGTCCCACATGCAAGGCAGCTCTTGAGTTCCGTTGGTTGCAGGCGGGTCGCAAGTATTCTTGCTTCTACATGCATAAACAGTTCCTGGATCCTTGCCATCAGTTCAGAAAAGACAAGAAGAATTTCATCAAAGGTAGAGTTGTCAAAAACTCTGCACCACCCACGTTGACAGGCCAACATATGTTGGATCAGTTAAACGCTCTCGAGTCATGCTTATGGGATCTGCCTTACTTCAAAGACCTCATTTGCCAACACAAAACATCAACGTGATGCACACTGAAAAGAATATCGCCAAGGCCATTTTTGGTACATTGTTCGGCACAGAGGGGAAGTCAAAGGATAATCCTAAGGCTAGAATCGATCAGGGGGCTCTATGTGATAGACTGTTACAAAACATGCGACAAGCAAAAGGAAAGCGGAACTGGACAAAGCCAAAGGCATGGTTCAATCTTGGAAGGCCAGCTATGAGGGAAATGATCCTGTGGGTGAAAATGCAGTTGATGTTCCCCGATGGTTATGCAGCGAATCTAAAGAGGGGAGTGAGTCTTGACAAACGGAAGATATTTGGTCTCAAGAGTCATGATTGGCACATATGGCTTGAGCGGGTAACGCCGGTGATGTTGCGTGGCTTTATCCCTGAGGATGAATGGCTAGTATTGGCAGAGCTGAGCTATTTCTTCCATTCTCTTTGTGCGAAAGAACTATCGCCTGGCATGCTAGATGAAATGGAAGAGTTGGTGTCGGAGTTGATTTGCAAGTTAGAGAAGATCTTTCCACCAGGCTTCATTAATCCAATGAAGCATTTGATTCTACATCTCACGGCTGAGGCAAGATTGGGGGGCGTGCAAAATCATTGGTGCTTCACAAATGACAGGATGCAGAAGACGCTTCGAGCAAAATGTAAAAATAAACTTAGAATTGAAGCATCGATGGCCGAGGCATTTATTACTAAGGATGCGGCAAACTTCGTGACAGCACACTACGAAGCCAATCATCATTTGCATAATCCGAAGCCTCGGTACAATGATGGCGACCCCAAAAAAAATTGATCCAACCTCAGCCTATTCAAAGGGAAGCTCGCACCAGGTGGTGCTTCTAAAGGAAAAGCATTGGATGTCGATGAATGGCGAACCATTTAGTTGTATATCTTCAATAACCTAACAGAAGTGCGGTCGTACATCGAGTAAGTTGATGGTACATTATTGTTTTGCAACTTGTAATTCCTTAGAACTACTCTTATTCCCGGATATTTGATATAGTCGATACGTCGCCAAATTCTCAAATGGAGCGGTCATCCAAAAGGATTCAGTCGAAGAGTATGAGCTCCTGGCGAAGCAAGGAGGCGGCTATCCCGGTTTGATCTCTTGGTTCAAACAAATGGTAATTACCATTAATGAACCATTTCATTTCTTCGTCATATTTATGGCTAATGCAACAATCCTTTCGTATTAAACTTGTAGAGTAATTCAGAGTCTATGGACGCCGATTTGAGACAAGCCGCTAATGGTTTTGACTATAAGGTTCGTTCATTTGACAGATACGACATCAACGGGTATCACTTTCGTACCTTTGGCAAAGAGCTATCTATGCCCGACCTAAAGACTAAAAATTGTTGTGTCTCTGCTATCAGTGAAGGAGGTACAGAGTACTATGGAAGAGTTGAAGCAATTTATGAACTTCTATTCTATTGTGAAAACCCACCGAATGTCGTAGTCTTCAAATGTCATTGGTTCCAGCCGAAGGAGACTAGAAGGACTCATGAACATATAGGGCTAGTCAAAATCAAACAAAGCACTCATTTAGATGTTCCAGATGTCTATATTATGGCTCAACAGGCGACCCAAGTTTTTTATCTACCATGGGCCTACCAAACTGATCCAAATCTGAAAGGTTGGGATGTCGTTTATGATGTGCAGCCACATTTCAGACCACCTCCCCTCAATGAAGAGGATTATGAACCTCACATTAACCAAGACAATAGGAAGAGGAATTCTTCAAAGAAACACATATTTCCAAAAAAAACATTTCAAGAACCGCTCTACTTCACCCCGGAACATTGAAGTAGACAGCGATAATGAATCCGACTTAACCCCTGAGCCAGAATAGGAAGAGCCGGAACAAGAAGAGGTTACTGATGCGGATGACCTATCAATGCTTAACCGATTACATGAAGGAGGCCTTCCGCACGTTGTTCCTGATAGTGATGATGATCATGCATTTATTAATGATAGTGATGATGATGATGATGATGCATTTATTGATCCCGAAGAATATATAGACAATCAAGATTATTATTTATTCATGTCAGGTAATCAACTTTTAGTTCATGTTAGGTATATGATGATACACTTAAATTATATGCATTTTATTATTCATGTCGGTATTCAATTTTATGTTGTACTAATTTCGTTTACTATTTGTCATGGCAGTTGTTGAAAGATGGTGGGAAAGGGTTGAGAGCACTTCGTGGCTCCGTCGTCGGAGGGTAGTGGGATGGGTAGTTCCATTCCTACTGACTCTCTCCGGAGAGCGTTGGTCTCTAGTCTGTACACACCGGTGGCCGCTTCTTCGTCGACCCCCATGAGAGGAGGTCGGGGGAAGAAGAGAGGTACACGTGGGAGAGGAGGCCACAACAAAGGTACGGTGGCTGATACGCCTTCCTCGCCACCACCCCCAGCTGATTCACCCAAGCACAGGACTGCTAGGGTGGACCCGTCTGAGAATAAGGCTACGCAGACTCCGGTCCACGAGCCTCAGGTCAACAAGCCTTTGACCTACAAGACTCTTGTCCTACAGGCTTCGTCCCATGAGACTCCGGAGAACAGTAGGGATGAGGTCACGTCCCGGCAGACCCAATGGGATGCCTGGCCGGAGGATCCTAGTGACCATGCTGATGGTGGTGGGGATCGTTTTTCTGATAGCAACGAGGAGGTGGCTGAGGGGGCCACCGTCTACCAGCATGGTAGTACATGGCTCCCGCCCGTGCCGGCAACCTGCGAGCTGAGGTGGTCGATTAGGCCTGATGGGGAGAGTGTTGGAAATATGCCCTAGAGGCAATAATAAAATGGTTATTATTGTATTTCCTTGTTCATGATAATTGTCTATTGTTCATGCTATAATTGTGTTAACCGGAAACCATAATACATGTGTGAATACATAGACCACAACATGTCCCTAGTGAGCCTCTAGTTGACTAGCTCGTTGATCAATAGATGGTCACGGTTTCATGGCCATGGACATTGGATGTCGTTGATAACGGGATCACATCATTAGGAGAATGATGTGATGGACAAGACCCAATCCTAAGCATAGCACAAAGATCGTGTAGTTCGTTTGCTAAAGCTTTTCAATGTCAAGTGTCATTTCCTTAGACCATGAGATTGTGTAACTCCCGGATACCGTAGGAATACTTTGGGTGTGCCAAACGTCACAACGTAACTGGGTGGCTATAAAGGTGCACTACGGGTATCTCCGAAAGTATCTGTTGGGTTGGCATGAATCGAGACTGGGATTTGTCACTCCGTGTGACGGAGAGGTATCTCTGGGCCCACTCGGTAAGACATCATCATTATGAGCTCAATGTGACTAAGGAGTTAGTCACGGGATGATGTATTACGGAACGAGTAAAGAGACTTGCCGGTAACGAGATTGAACAAGGTATGGGGATACCGACGATCGAATCTCGGGCAAGTATCATACCGATAGACAAAGGGAATTGTATACGGGATTGATTGAATCCTTGACATCGTGGTTCATCCGATGAGATCATCGTGGAGTACGTGGGAGCCAACATGGGTATCCAGATCCCGCTGTTGGTTATTGACCGGAGAGGTGTCTCGGTCATGTCTACGTGTCTCCCGAACCCGTAGGGTCTACACACTTAAGGTTCGATGACGCTAGGGTTATAGGGAAAAGGTATACGTGATTACCGAAGGTTGTTCGGAGTCCCGGATGAGATCCCGGACGTCACGAGGAGCTCCGGAATGGTCCGGAGGTAAAGATTGATATATAGGAAGTCCAGTTTCGGTCACCGGAAAGTTTTCGGGCTCATCGGTATTGTACCGGGAGTGCCGGGAGGGTGCCGGAGGACCCCCGGGAGGGGTGTGACGACCAGAGGACTTCATGGGCTGTTAGATAAAGTGTGTCAGCCCTTATTGGGCTGGGAAATACTTTTGCTAAAGGCCCATGTGGCTGGAGATAAGGAGATAAGGCAAAAAGGATTTAAAAGGAGGAAATCCACCTCCCTTGTGGGAGGTGGACTCTCCCTTTAATTCGGCCGGCCATCTCCTCTTTGGAGTAGAGGCCAAGCCAGCCCTCCACGTCCCTCCTCCTATATATACTTGAGGTTTTGGATGTTTTGAGACAGGATTTGATCTCTCTCTCTCACGGCGAAGCCCTACCTCTCTTCTTCCTCCTCCGCAGCGCTTAGGCGAAGCCCTGTCGGAATACCTTGCTACTCCACCACCACCACGCCGTCGTGCTGCTGTTGGAGCCCTTCCCCAACCTCTCCTTCCTCCTTGCTGGATCAAGGTGTTGGAGACGTCACCGGGCTGCACGTGTGTTGAACGCGGAGGTGCCGTCCGTTCGGCACTTGATCGGATCTACCGCGATCTGAATCGCTGCGAGTACGACTCCATCAACCGCGTTCTTGTAACGCTTCCGCTTAGCGATCTTCAAAGGTATGAAGATCCAATCTCTCCCCACTCGTTCGCTGGTTTCTCCATAGATAGATCTTGGTGACACGTAGGAAAATTTTGATTTACTACTACGTCTCCCAACAGTGGCATCATGAGCTAGGTCTATGCGTAGAATCTATGCACGAGTAGAACACAAAGTAGTTGTGGGCGTCGATTTTGTTAATATGCTTGCCGTTACTAGTCTTATCTTGATTCGACGGTATTGTGGGATGAAGCGGCCCGGACCAACCTTACACGTACGCTTACGTGAGACCGGTTCCACCGCCTGACATGCACTAGTTGCATAAGGTGGCTAGCGGGTGTCTGTCTCTCCCACCTTAGTCGGATTGGATTCGATGAAAAGGGTCCTTATGAAGGGTAAATAGCAATTGGCATATCACGTTGTGGTTTTGACGTAGGTAAGAAACGTTCTTGCTAGAAACCTATAGCAACCACGTAAAAACTTGCAACTACAAATTAGAGGACGTCTAACTTGTTTTTGCAGCATATGCCGTGTGATGTGATATGGCCAAAAGGATGTGATGTGATGCATTGTGATGTATGAGATTGATCATGTTCTTGTAATAGGGTTCACGACTTGCATGTCGATGACTATGACAACCGGCAGGAGCCATAGGAGTTGTCTTATATTATTGTATGACCTGCGTGTCAATCATAAACGCCATGTAATTACTTTACTTTATTGCTAAACGTTAGCTGTAGTAGTAGAAGTAATAGTTGGCGAGACAACTTCATGAAGACACAATGATGGAGATCATGATGATGGAGATCATGGTGTCGTGCCGGTGAAAGTGATGATCATGGTGCCCCGAAGATGGAGATCGAAGGAGCAAGATGATATTGGCCATATCATGTCACTATATTGATTGCATGTGATGTTTATCATGTTTACATCTTATTTGCATAGAACGACGGTAGTAAATAAGATGATCTCTCAATAAAATTTCAAGAAAGGTGTTCACCCTAACTGTGCACCGTTGCTAAGGATCGTCGTTCCGAAGCACCACGTGATGATCGGGTGTGATAGGTTCTAACGTTCGCATACAACGGGTGTAAGCCAGATTTACACATGCGAAACACTTAGGTTGACTTGACGAGCCTAGCATGTACAGACATGGCCTCGGAACACGGAAGACCGAAAGGTCGAACATGAGTCGTATAGAAGATACGATCAACATAGAGATGTTCACCATGGATGACTAGTCCGTCTCACGTGATGATCGGACACGGGCTAGTTGACATGGATCATGTATCACTTGGAAGACTAGAGAGATGTCTATCTAAGTGGGAGTTCATTAATAATTTGATTAAGTGAACTTAATTATCATGAACTTAGTCTAAAAATGTCCTTGCAAATTATGTCGTAGATAGCTCGCGCTGTAGCTCCACAGTTTTATTGATACAATCCTAGAGAAAAGTAAGTTGAAAGTTGATGGTAGCAATAATGCGGACAGGGTCCGTGATCTGAGGATTGTCCTCATTGCTGCACAGAAAGCTTATGTTTTTGATGTACCGCTAACTGCACCACTCCCTCAAGTGTTGTCTGTAGATGTTGTGAACATATGACAGGCACTTTTTGGTGACTACGTGATAGTTCAATGCGTCATGCATTGCGGCTTAGAATTGAGGCTCCAAAACGTTTTGAACGTCACGGAACATATGAGATGTTCTAGGAGCTGAGATTGTGATCTCAGGCTCGTGCCTATGTTGAGAGGTATGAGACCTCCAACAAGATTCTTTGTCTGCAAGATAAAGGAGAATAGCTTAATCGGTGAGCGCGTGCTCAGATTGTCTGGGTGCTACAATCACTTGAATCAAGTGGGAGTTAATCTTCCAAATGAGATAGTGATTAATGCAGTTCTCCAAGTCACTGCCACCAAGCTACTAGAGCTTCGTGATGAACTATAACATGCCAGGGATGGATAAGATGATCCCTGAGTTGTTCGTGATGTTTGACACCACGAAGGTAGAAACCAAGAAGGAGCATCAAGTGTTGATGGTTAAGTTAAACCACTAGTTTCAAAAGGGGCAAGGGCAAGAAGGGAAAACTTCAGGAATGGCAAGCCAGTTGTTGCTCTAGTGAAGAAACCCAAGGTTGAGCCCGAACCCGAGACTAAGTGCTTCTGTTATGAGGAGAATGTTCGCTGAAGCGGAAAAACCCTAGATGCTTGGTAGATAAGAAGGCTGGTAATGTCAATGGAGGTATATTTGATATATGTTTTAGTGATGTGCACCTTGCTGGTACTCCTAGTAGCACCTGGGTATTGGATACCGGTTCGGTTGCTAAGTGTTAGCAACTCGAAATAAAAGCTACGGAGTAAATGGAGACTAGCTAGGTGAAAGGTGACGATGTGTGTTGGAAGTATTTCCAAGATTGATGTGATCACCATCGCACGCTCTCTCTACCTTCAGGATTTGTGATAAACCTAAATAAATGTTATTTGGTGTTTGCGTTGAGCATGAACGTGATTAGATCATGATTAGTGCGATACGGTTATTCATATAAGTTAGAGAATAATGGTTATTCTGTTTACATGGATAATGCCTTCAATGGTCATGCACCCACTCGGAATGGTTTATTGAATCATGATCGTAGTAGTACACATATTCATAACATTGGTACCAAAAGATACAAAGTTAATAATGATAGTACCACATGCTTGTGGCACTGCCACGTAATGTCATATTGGTATAAATCGCATGAAGAAACTCCATGATGATGGATGTTTTTTGACTCACTCGATTTCGAATCGGTTGAGACATGCGAGCCATGCCTCTTGGGCAAGATGACTGAGACCCTGTCATCCAATATGATGGAGCGAGCAAGTGGCTTATTGGAATTAATACATGTTGATGTATGTGGTCCAATGAGTGTTGAAACACACAGTGGATATCGTTGTTTTTCTTTACCTTCACTGATGATTTGAGTAAATATGGGGATATTTACTTAATGAAACACGAATCTGAAATGTTTGAAAGGTTCAAGGAGTTTCAGAGTGAAGTTAAAGATCATCGTGACAAGAAGATAAATGTCTATGATATGATCATGGAGGTGAATATCTAAGTTACGAGTTTGGTATGCAATTTTAGACAATGTGGAAATTGTTTCACAGCTCACGCCTCCTGGAACACCATAGTGTGATGGTGTGTTCGAACGTCGTAGTCGTGCTCTATTGGATATAGTGAGTACTATGATGTCTCTTATCGTTTTACCACTATCGTTATGGGGTTATGCATTAAAGACAAATCCATTCACTTTAACAGGGCACCATCTAAGTCTGTTGAGATGACACCGTGAGAATTATGGTTTGATAGAAGCCTAAGCTGTCATTTCTTAATGTTTGGGGCTGCGACGCTTATGTGAAAATGGGTTTTTCACCTAGCGAGCTCGAACCCAAAGTAGACAAATGCATCTTCATAGAATACCCTAATGAGACATTGGGTATACCTTCTATCTCAGATCCAAGCGCAAAATGTATTTGTAGCTAAGAACGGGTCCTTTCTTGAGAAAGAGTTTCTCTCGAAAGAATTGAGTGGGAGGAAGATAGAACTTGATAAGGTTGTTGAACCTTTGTTTCATCCAGAGAATAGCGCAACACAGAAAGATGTTTCTGTAGAGCCTACTCAGTTGAAAAGGAAGTTAATGATGATGATCATGAAGCTTCGGATCAAGTCACTATCGAACCTCGTAGGTCGACAAGGACGCGTACTGCTCCTGAGTAGTACGACAACCCTGTCTTGGAAATCATGTTGTTGGACAGCGATGAACCTACGAACTATGGAGAAGCGATGGTGGGCCCGGATTCCAACAAATGGCTAGGAGCCATGAAATCCGAGAAAGGATCCATGTATGAAAACCAAGTATGGACTTTGGTAGACTTGCCTGTTGAATGGCGGGTCATTGAGTACAAATGGACCTTTGAGATAAACATAGACGCTAATGGTGAAATGTCACCATTTATAAAGCTCGACTTGTCGCAAAGAAGTTTCCGCCAAGTTCAAGGAGTTGACTGCAATGAGATTGTCTCATCTGTAGCGATGCTAAAAGTCTATTAAAATTTTGTTAGCAGTTGCTGCATTTTTCGATTATGAAATCTGGCAGATGGATGACAAAACAAGGTTTCCGTAATGGTTTCTGTGAGGAAGAGTTGTATGTGATACAACCAGAAGGTTTTGTCAATCCTAAGGATGCTAATAATATGCAAACTCCAGCGATCCTTCTATGGACTGGAGCAAGCATCTCGGAGTTGGAATATATGCTTTGATGAGGTGATCAAAGTGTTTAAGTTTATACAATGTTTATGAGAAACTTGTATTTGCAAGAAAGTGAGTGGGAGCACTATGGAATTTCTTATAAGAATATGTAGTTGACATATTATTGATCGGAAATGATGTAGAATTTCTGGAAGAGCATGAAGGGTTGTTTGAAAAGTTTTTTTTTCAAAGGAAGACCCAGATAAAGCTACTATTTTATTGAGCATCAAGATCTATAGGGATAGATCTATTCGCTTGATAAGTTTTTTCGACGAAGACATACCTTGACAAGTTTTTGAAGGAGTTCAAAATAGATGGGTCAAAGAAGGAGTTCTTGACTGTATTATAAGGTGTGAAATTGAGTAAGACTCAATACCCGACCACGGCAGAAGATAAAGAAGAGATGAGTGTCATCTCCTATGCTTTAGCCATAGGCTCTATATAGTATGCCATGCTGTGTGCCGCACCTGTGTGTGCCTTGCCATGAGTCTGTCAAGGGGTACAAGAGTAATCCAAGAGTGGATCACTAGACAGCGGTCAAAGTTAGCCTTAGTAACTTGAGAACTAAGGAAATATTTCTCGATTATGGAGGTGATAAAGAGTTCATCGTAAAGTGTTACGATGATGCAAGCTTTAAAACCAATCCGGATGACTCTTAGTAGAAATCCAGCTACGTATAGTGGAGCAGCCATTTGGAATAGCTCCAAGTGGAGCGTGGGAGCAGTATCTACAAATATGAAATGGAAAGTTTGCAAAGGTACACACGGATCTGAATGTCGCAGACCCGCTGACTAAAAACCTCTTTCACGAGCAGAACATGAACAAACCCCAAAACTTATTGGGTGTTAATCACATGATGATATGATCACATGGTGATGTAAGTGTTAATCACATGGTGATGTGAACTAGATTATTGACTCTAGTGCAAGTGGGAGACTGTTGGAAATATGCCCTAGAGGCAATAATAAAATGGTTATTATTGTATTTCCTTGTTCATGATAATTGTCTATTGTTCATGCTATAATTGTGTTAACCGGAAACCATAATACATGTGTGAATACATAGACCACAACATGTCCCTAGTGAGCCTCTAGTTGACTAGCTCGTTGATCAATAGATGGTCACGGTTTCATGGCCATGGACATTGGATGTCGTTGATAACGGGATCACATCATTAGGAGAATGATGTGATGGACAAGACCCAATCCTAAGCATAGCACAAAGATCGTGTAGTTCGTTTGCTAAAGCTTTTCAATGTCAAGTGTCATTTCCTTAGACCATGAGATTGTGTAACTCCCGGATACCGTAGGAATACTTTGGGTGTGCCAAACGTCACAACGTAACTGGGTGGCTATAAAGGTGCACTACGGGTATCTCCGAAAGTATCTGTTGGGTTGGCATGAATCGAGACTGGGATTTGTCACTCCGTGTGACGGAGAGGTATCTCTGGGCCCACTCGGTAAGACATCATCATTATGAGCTCAATGTGACTAAGGAGTTAGTCACGGGATGATGTATTACGGAACGAGTAAAGAGACTTGCCGGTAACGAGATTGAACAAGGTATGGGGATACCGACGATCGAATCTCGGGCAAGTATCATACCGATAGACAAAGGGAATTGTATACGGGATTGATTGAATCCTTGACATCGTGGTTCATCCGATGAGATCATCGTGGAGTACGTGGGAGCCAACATGGGTATCCAGATCCCGCTGTTGGTTATTGACCGGAGAGGTGTCTCGGTCATGTCTACGTGTCTCCCGAACCCGTAGGGTCTACACACTTAAGGTTCGATGACGCTAGGGTTATAGGGAAAAGGTATACGTGATTACCGAAGGTTGTTCGGAGTCCCGGATGAGATCCCGGACGTCACGAGGAGCTCCGGAATGGTCCGGAGGTAAAGATTGATATATAGGAAGTCCAGTTTCGGTCACCGGAAAGTTTTCGGGCTCATCGGTATTGTACCGGGAGTGCCGGGAGGGTGCCGGAGGACCCCCGGGAGGGGTGTGACGACCAGAGGACTTCATGGGCTGTTAGATAAAGTGTGTCAGCCCTTATTGGGCTGGGAAATACTTTTGCTAAAGGCCCATGTGGCTGGAGATAAGGAGATAAGGCAAAAAGGATTTAAAAGGAGGAGATCCACCTCCCTTGTGGGAGGTGGACTCTCCCTTTAATTCGGCCGGCCATCTCCTCTTTGGAGTAGAGGCCAAGCCAGCCCTCCACGTCCCTCCTCCTATATATACTTGAGGTTTTGGATGTTTTGAGACAGGATTTGATCTCTCTCTCTCACGGCGAAGCCCTACCTCTCTTCTTCCTCCTCCGCAGCGCTTAGGCGAAGCCCTGTCGGAATACCTTGCTACTCCACCACCACCACGCCGTCGTGCTGCTGTTGGAGCCCTTCCCCAACCTCTCCTTCCTCCTTGCTGGATCAAGGTGTTGGAGACGTCACCGGGCTGCACGTGTGTTGAACGCGGAGGTGCCGTCCGTTCGGCACTTGATCGGATCTACCGCGATCTGAATCGCTGCGAGTACGACTCCATCAACCGCGTTCTTGTAACGCTTCCGCTTAGCGATCTTCAAAGGTATGAAGATCCAATCTCTCCCCACTCGTTCGCTGGTTTCTCCATAGATAGATCTTGGTGACACGTAGGAAAATTTTGATTTACTACTACGTCTCCCAACAGAGAGGTAAGTGCATGTACTCTTCTTAAAACTTTTGCCTTCACGTTTTTTTCAAATATCTAAAGTGTTGGCTTTGTCATACTACAGGGGTTGGCATCAACACCAGGATGCTCGCAGGCCCAACAGCGTCCTTGGTGTCCTTATCAGGCAAAACTTCTTGAGGATTGTCCAGTTGCCCGGTGAGGGTAAGGTTCCAGAGTTAGGACTAACCTGGGAGCACCACTTGGCTGCACCGACCCCGCCTGAGGAGAGGATCGACGGTGTTTTGTGCCACACGAGGGCGGAGATGGTGATCAGATAGTTTTGGGTAATTTCTTCTTTACACAATTAAAAATCAACAAAAGCTGGTTATTGTACTAATAAATGTTGTCTCGTTTGATTGCATACCTTCTATAGGTGTCAGGAGGGATATGGGGAGGCCGCGGCAAAGGTTATCGATCAGCAATACAGGCGACTACTGCAAATTTTTTGGCATGAGGCTCGGGTGCAGGTTGTTCGAGACTATTGCGCATCACAGCGTGTTAGGAAGGAGAAGTCAACGTGCCGTGGAAATAAGATGGAGAAGGAGCATTACATGAAGGTAATTACGTATTCTTAAGGCCTTGTACTTAGTTTCCTTCATTTAATTCCTACGCGTAGCTCTCAAATATCTCTTTATTAACTTAGGTGCCCCGAGATGGTGTGTGGATAAGATGGCTTGTTGGGAGGAGTTGGTGGATGGGTGGTGCTCAGAACAATGGCTAGCCGTCCACAACAATGCCAAGGACCGGCGTAAAAAATGGTTGGTGTGTCACACCATCAAGGGAGCACCAACTTAAATCAGTTTGGTCAGAACTGGGTATGTGCTTAGCTTCACGATTCATACAATTCATTCTTGGTTGTAGATTGAGCCCTTTACTAATACTTTATTCCTCTCTCTCTTTATTTTAGGCGCATCACAACAAAATGGAGGTGCCAGAGATGTACGACCTCTATGCGATGGCCCATACTGCCTCGTACAAGAAGGTCAAGGCATTCTCTGATTCTGACCTCGATCATCCCGAGAAGTTCACTAACATGTCCTCCCACAACAAGCTCGTGAGGTACAAAGATGAGGGGAAGACGAGGAAAGGGGAGGACTTTAACCCAAGCCAGGGGCCTATTGATCCAGAGTTGGTGATGATAGCTGGCGGAGGGAGGCCCATGGCTCGATTGCCATTGGAGATGGCCTTATACGTTGTCCTAGCACTATCCGGCAGATCAAGGCATGCCAAACAAGCTCATGTCCTGAGATAAGGCCTCGTCCACGGCCAGTCGGGCTCGCCATCGAGGTTAGTTATACGGACTCAGATATCTTTCCTCATTACGTTGTGTGTGTGAACAAAGATGATCACAATGCTAAAGAGGAGTTGTGTTGCAGGCTGCTATTCAGAAAGAGAGAGAGGCAACACAGGCGCTTATGGCGGCGAAGGAGAAGGAAATGGAGGAGAGGATGGCTAGGTTGTTGGAGGAGGAGAGGGCACGGTCTGATGCGTCTTACTGGGCCATCTACGAGCTCTTTATGGTAAGATTCTTCTTCATATTTCTCAAATCTTGCATTTAATGCTCGTTTCATTAATAACGAATATCATTAACTTGTGAAAACCAAATGTGCACACTATGTGTGAGAAGAACGGACAGACTACGATGGCCCGGCCTTCCTCCGGTAAGGAGATCTCGACGGAGGAGCTCGGTTTGGTGCTGCTGCCATCCGTCATCACTAGCGAAAAGGGGTTGGCGAAGGCTCGTCTCTTGGTGGCCTCCAAGCACAACGAGGGAGGCCGCACCAAGATCTGGCTAGGCTCGCACGTGCGGAGAGACCTCAAGGACATGATGACTCCCGTTTTCCTCCACTCACTCCTTGTTGGCCTGGTGCCGCCCTTCTCAGACTTCCTCCTCGCCGTTCTAGAGCATTACTACATCCGCTTGCTTCACCTTCATCCCAATTCCATACTCATCATCTCCCTCTTCGTGTACCTCTATGAAGCCTTGCTGGGAGTGGCACCTTCTATGACACACTTCAGGACTTTCTACAGTCTGCGGATCTCTGTTGAGGACAGACGCTCTGGGCGTGCCTCCTTCTGCATCGACGACGGGATGAAGGGGGTCCTCGGTGACATGAGGATCTTGAAGAAGGTGAAGAACTTCAGGTCGCGTTGGCTCTATGTGGATGCTCAGCACACCGGTGATAACCCACAAGTTTAGGGAATCAATTGTAGCCTTTCTCGATAAGTAAGAGTGTCGAACCCGACGAGGATCTAAAGGTAGAACAAATATTCCCTCAAGTTATATTGACCACCGATACAACTCTACGCACGCTCAACGTTTGCTTTACCTAGAACAATTATGAAACTAGAAGTACTTTGTAGGTGTGGTAGGATAGGTTTGCAAGATAATAAAGAGCACATAAATAAAATCTAGGGTCTACTAAGATAAAGTAACAATTAATTTAGTTTAACGAGTGTGGAAAAGTGGTGGTAGGAGTTGTGGAATTGTCCCTAGGCAATCGATAACTAGACCAGTAATCATTATTGCAATTTTATATGAGGGAGAGGCATAAGCGCACATACTTTCTCTACTTGGAGCATATGCACTTATGATTGGAACTCTAGCAAGCATCTGCAACTACTAAAGATCATTAAGGTAAAACCCAACCATAGAATATATGGTATCAATTCCTCTTTACTCCCATATGCAACAACCCACCTACTCGGGTTTATGCTTCTATCACTCAAGCAACCCACCATAGGCGAATCATGAACACATTGCAACACCCTATAGCGAGGATCCCTCACGCTTACGTGACACTGAGAGCACCATAGTACAACACCAATAATAAAACATGGAACTCAAACCAATCAAAATCATCAATCAACATATAGGACAACAAAAATCTACTCAGACATCATAGGATGGCAACGCATCATTGGATAATAATATGAATCATAAATCACCATGTTCAAGTAGAGGGTACAGTGGGTTCGGGAGAGTGGACCGCTGTAGATAGATGGGGGAAGGTGATGGAGGTGTTGGTGAAGATGACGGAGTTGTTGGAGTAGATCGCCGTCAGGATGATGGCCCCGGCGGCATTCCGGCACCACCGGGAGAGAGGGGGAGAGCCCCCTCCTTCTTCTTCTTCCTTGACCTTCCCCCTAGATGGGAGAAGGGTTTACCCTCTAGTCCATGGCCTCCATGGCGGCGGAGGGGCGAGATCCCCTCCGAGATTGGATCTGTCTCTCTGTTTCCTTTTGTTTCTGCGCTCTCAGATTCTGGACTTTCACCGTTTCTTAAATATCCGGAGATCCGTAACTCTGATCGGGCTGAAATATTGAGGGGATTTTTATCCGGATATTAGCTTTCTTGGGGCGAAATAAGGGCACCAACTGTCTTACGGGGTGACCACAAGGGCCCAGGGAGCGAGCAGGGGGTAGGCCACGCCCCCATGTCTTGTGGTCACCACGGGCATCGTCTCGCGTTGATTCTTTTTCCCAAAAATCAAATATATTCCAAAAAAATCTCCGTAAGTTTTTATCGCGTTTGGACTTCGTTTGGTATGGATATTATGTGAAACAAAAAACATGTAACAAACAGGAATTGGCACCGGGCACTGGATCAATATGTTAGTCCCAAAAATAGTATAAAAAGTTGCCAAAAGTATATGAAAGTTGTAGAATATTGGCATGGAAAAATCAAAAATTATAGATACGACGAAGACGTGTCAGCATCCCCAAGCTTAATTCCTGCTCGTCCTCGAGTAGGTAAATGATAAAAAAGATATTTTTTGATGTGGAATGCTACCTAGCATAACCTTGTTCATATAAGCTAATCATGGCATGAATATTAAGAGACGAGTGATTCAAAGCAATAGTCTATCATTTGACATTAAGACTGTAATACTTCAAGCATGCTAATAAAGCAATCATGTCTTCTCAAAATATCATGGCTAAAAAAAGTTATCCCTACAAAATCATATAGTTTGGCTATGCTCCATCTTCATCACACAAAGTATTTATATCATGCACAACCCCGATGACAAGTCAAGCAATTGTTTCACACCTTTTATGTTCTCAAACCTTTTCAACTTTCACGCAATACATGAGCATGAGCCATGGATATAACACTATAGGTGGAATAGAATATGGTGGAGATTATGAGAAAAAGGAGAAGATAGTCTCACGTCAACTAGACGTATCAATGGGCTATGGAGATGCCCATTAATAGATATCAATGTGAGTGAGTAGGGTTTGCCATGCAATGGATGCACTAGAGCTATAAGTGTATGAAAGCTCAAAAAGAAACTAAGTGGGTGTGCATCCAACTTGCTTGCTCAAGAAGACCTAGGGCAATTTGAGGAAGCCCATCATTGGAATATACAAGCCAAGTTATATAAAAAAATCCCACTAGTATATGAAAGTAACAAAATAGGAGACTCTCTATCATGAAGATCGTGGTGCTACTTTAAAGCACAAGTGTGGAGAAAGGATAGTAGCATTGTCCCTTCTCTCTTTTCTCTCTTTTTTATATATATTTTTGGTGGGCATATTTGGCATCCTTTTTTATTTGGGATTCTTTGTCCTCTTTAATTTTTTTGTAAAGTCCGAAGACTCATCCCAACTTGTTAGGCAATCATAGCTTCCATCATCCTTTCCTCACATGGGACAATGCTCTAATAATGATGATCATCACACTTTTATTTACTTACAACTCAAGAATTACAACTCGATACTTACACAAAATATGACTCTATATGAATGCCTCCAGTGGTGTACTGGGATGTGCAACGATCTAGCATAGCAAATGATACAATAAACCGGACAAGCCATGAAAACATCATGCTAGCTACCTTGCGATCATGCAAAGCAATATGACAATGATGGTACGTGTCATAATAAACGGAACGGTGGAAGTTGCATGGCAATATATCTCGGAATGGCTATGGAAATGCCATGATAGGTAGGTATGTTGGATGTTTTGAGGAAGGGTATATGGTGGGTTTAATGCACCGACGAAAGTTGCATGGTACTAGAGAGGCTAGCAAAGGTGGAAGGGTGAGAGTGCGTATAATCCATGGACTCACATTAGTCATAAAGAACTCACGTACTTATTGCAAAAGTCTATTAGTCATCAAGCAAAGTATTAGACGCATGCTCCTAGGGGAGAGATTGGTAGGATTTAACCATCGCGCGCTCCCGACCATCACACAAAGGATGACAATCAATAAACAAATCATGCTCTGACTTCGTTACATAACGGTTCACCATATGTGCATGCTACAGGAATCACAAACCTTTAACACAAATATTCCTACCAATCCACAATTACTCACTATCATGACTCTAATATCACCATATTTATATCGCAAAACTATTGCAAGGAATCAAACATATCATATTCAGTGATCTACAAGTTTTATGTAGGATTTTATGACTAACCATGTGAATGACCAACTCTTGTTAACTCTCTAAATAGATATAAGTGAAGCATGAGAGTTTAATTATTTCTACAAAAGATATGCCCATGCTATAACAAATATAAGTGAAGCAAAAGAGCATTCTACAAATGGCGGTTTTCTATGTGTAGAGAAACACGCAATCCAAACTTCAAATGATATAAGTGAAGCACATGAAGCATTCCATAAAGCCATACTCAAAAGATATAAGTGAGGTGCAAAGAGCCTTCTATAAATCAACCAAGGATTTTCTCATACCATCATGGTGCATTATTAAAATAAAAATAAAAAGCACACGACGCTCCAAGATTAACGCATATCATGTGACGAATAAAAATATAGCTCCAAGTAAAATTACCAATGGTTGTTAGAAGAAAGAGGGGATGCCTTCCGGGGCATCCCCAAGCTTAGTTTCTTGGGAGTACTAGAATATTACCTTGGCGTTCCTTGTTCATACCCAAGCTTAGTCTCTTTCCACTCCTTATTCCTCCATCCATCGTGATCTCACCCAAAACTTGAAAACTTCAATCACACAAAACTTAACAAACCCCTCGTGAGATACGTTAGTATAATAAAACAAATCACCACTTTAAGTACTGTTGCCAACCAATTCATATTTTGTTTTTTCATTGTAGATACTGTAATATAACTTTTCAATGGCTTATACCAATGATCAATCGATAGTTTCATTAAAACGAGCAAAACAATGCATCAAAAACAGAATCTGTCAAACACAGGACAATCTATAGTAATCTGGACATTCACCATACTTTTGTAACTCTAAAAATTCATTAAAAAATAGGAAGAAATAAAATAATTGCATAGAATTATGGTCTAAAAAATTCAGAAACTTTTGACATTCCAGTAAAAAATGTAAATTCACGCACTACAGTCAAAGTTTCTGTTTTTGCACTGCACACAACAAACAAGAAATCTAATCATCCTAAAGGCAAATATTGGCACATTATTTTTATAATACAATGGATTTGTACAAGGGGATAATTATTTTTGTTGAAAAGTTTCTGTAATCAAGATTCACAAAGTTTCCATGGGCATGAACAAAGTTCAAGGCTAGCCCCCACTTCAACGTTGCTCGTCTTTCTCACTTTCACTTTTCTTTTCGAAATGGTTTTAAGTTCCCCACTTTTTTGAACTAAATAAAAGCACACAACAGAATAAAATGACTCTCTTAAACTTCCGGGTTGTCTCCCTGGAAGCGCTTTCTTTAAAGCCATTAAGTTAGGCATAAAGTGCTCAAGTAACAGATCCACCCAGATCCCAAGGTATGTCAAAGCCAATTTTAATTAACAATGATTTGTAATTTAGTATTGAGCACAAAGTAATATATATCATACAACGACGAAGTCTAAGTATCTTCCTATGCATCGGCATGTCATAAAATAACAATTCATGAACACAAAGTAAAGGCCAATGCATAGTATAAACAGTTTCTTGCAATTTTATCGTATTGGAAACATAGAGAGGTGGAGATGTAGTTCCTCTCTCATAATGATTGCAAGTAGGAGAGGAAAGCACATGCATATTATATTTATCAAAATCATCATGTGCAATAGTAGAACGCAACCCATCAATATAATCCTTAATAAGTGCAAACTTCTCCGATATAGTGTAGTTGGGAGAATTCAAAAAGATAATAGGACGATCATGTGTGGGTGCACTAGAAACAATTTCATGTTTAACATAAGGAACTATAGCAAGTTCATCTCCATAGGCATCATTCATATTGGCATGATGGCCACAAGCATAGCAAGCATCAAGTTCATCAAAAAGGGATATTTCAAAAGAATCTAAGGGATCATAGCAATCATCATAGCATTCATCCTTTGGTAAGAACGAAGGGAAATTAAACAATGTATGAGTTGAATAGTTACTCTCATTAGAAGTTGGGAACGGGTAGCTAATCCGCTCTTCCTCCTTTTGTTCTTTGCTCTCCTCGTCATCTTTTTCATCTAATGAGCACACGGTGTCAGGAATTTCTTCTTCCATAGATTCCTACAAAATATTAGTCTCTTCTTGGACAGCAGAGACTTTCTCAATAAAAGCATTAATACCAGCATTATATTTATAATTCTCATAGCAATATCGAAGTATAGCTAGATTTTCATATCTGTAAACAGCATCATCATAATTTTCATACTCCCCAAACAAACATTTAATTTCACAAGCACCCATAAAAGCAACGAATTCTTCTATTTGTTCCACATCATAGTAATCATATATACCATTAGCATAAGAAGCCAAGGCTTCATTATCATTAAATTTACATGAAAAGGGAAGGTGTCGAGCCTTCATCCTAGAGCAACAAGTATAATCATATCTCAAGCATAAATTCCGAGCATACCAATGTAACATATGAATTTGATCCCACAACAGTTTCCCTTTTTGAGTCAAACGATAATCCCTAAAGTATTCACGTTGATCCAACGTGTGTCCCATTATATAATTGAATGGGGTTTTCTCAGGATTATTAAAGTAGTGCATAATATCTTTCACATAACGAGCATCGAGGGTTTTAGGAGGTTCCCCATCTCCATGAGTAGAAAGTACACCTTTTTTGGGGTATTTCATGTTCCATACCCATAACTAAAGATAGAGAACAACTTAGAACAGCAAATAAAATCTACTTGGTGATAAATCAAACAAGCACACACGAGAGTATTCACCACACGCTATTGTTCCTCGGCAATGGCACCAGAAAAAGGTCTTGATAACCCACAAGTGTAGGGGATCAATTGTAGCCTTTGTCGATAAGTAAGAGTGTCGAACCCAACGAGGAGCTAAGGGTGGAACAAATATTCCCTCAAGTTATGTCGACCACCGATACAACTCTACGCACGCTTAACGTTCGCTTTACCTATAACAAGTATGAAACTAGAAGTACTTTGTAGGTGAGGTAGGATAGGTTTGCAAGATAATAAAGTGCACATAAATAAAACCTAGGGGCTGCTAAGAAAAAGTAACAATTATGTTAGTTTAACGAGTGTGGAAAAGTGGTGGTAGGAGTTGAGGAATTGTCCCTAGGCAATCGATAACTAGACCGGTAATCATTATTGCAATTTTACATGAGGGAGAGGCATAAGCTAACATATTTTCTCTACTTGGATCATATGCACTTATGATTGGAACTCTAGCAAGCATCCGCAAATACTAAAGATCATGAAGGTAAAACCCAACCATAGAATATAAGGTATCAAGTCCTCTTTACTCCCATATGCAACAACCCACCTATTCGGGTTTATGCTTCTCTCACTCAAGCAACCCACCATAGGCGAATAATGAACACATTGAAACACCCTACAGCAAGGATCCCTCACGCTTGTGCGACACGGAGAGCGCCATAGGATAGCACCAATAATAAAACATGCAACTCAAACCAATCATGATCATCAATCAACCCATAGGACAACAAAAATCTACTCAGACATCATAGGATGGCAACGCATCATTGGATAATAATATGAAGCATAAAGCACCATGTTCAAGTAGAGGGTACAGCGGGTTGTGGGAGAGTGGACCTCTGTAGACAGATGGGGGAAGGTGATGGAGGTGTTGGTGAAGATGACAGAGTTGTTGGAGTAGATCGCCATCAGGATGATGGCCCCGGCGGCATTCCGACACCACCGGGAGAGGGGGGAGATCCCCCCTCCTTCTTCTTCTTCCTTGACCTTCCCCCTAGATGGGAGAAGGGTTTACCCTCTAGTCCATGGCCTCCATGGCGGCGGAGGGGCGAGATCCCCTCCAAGATTGGATCTGTCTCTCTGTTTCCTTATGTTTCTGCGCTCTCAGATTCTGGCCTTTCACCATTTCTTAAATATCCGGAGATCCGTAACTCCGATCGGGCTGAAATTTTGAAGGGACTTTTATCCGGATATTAGCTTTCTTGGGGAGAAAGAAGGGCAGCAACTGACTTACGGGGTGACCACAAGGGCCCAAGACTTCGTTTGGTATGGATATTCTACGAAACAAAAACATGTAACAAATAGCAACTGGCACTGGGCACTGGATCAATATGTTAGTCCCAAAAATAGTATAAAAAGTTGCAAAAAGTATATGAAAGTTGTAGAATATTGGCATGAAACAATAAAAATTAGAGATATGACAGAGACATATCAACCAGCTCCATCTTGAAGGTTTCGACCGAGCCGACCGTGAAGACCGGGCGTTGGAAGCATAAGAAACTCAGCCATTGGGCCCTGGAGCCGGTCCTGGCAAGGTTGGCGGAGCTGCGCGCGGCCGGGCTCATGGCTCGCATGATCGCCAAGGAGTTCCTCCTCACCCGCATCGCTCCCCTATAGAAGCAATTGTGCCTCGCGTGGGAGATCACCGGGGTTAAGGACCAGAGCCGGCTGGCACGGGAGGGCCTCCCTGACGGGGTGGCAACCTCAATCTGGGGAGCCCTTTTTCCCGGGGCCATGGGGGCAATGCCTAGGGATGCACATCCCATGTATAGCCATACCAATCAGGAATACTTCGTCACAACGATGCCCCAGTTCAGTAGCCCGGGGCCGATCCAGACAGACCCATAGGTGTGTGAGGATCCCTCGGTGACAGGATCCACCTCTGAAGAGGGTGGCACCTCCAACTCCGGAGGGTAGAGTAGCGGGGACTCGTCGTAGTCGCCCTCGCCAACGCTGCCGGCACACCGCTCACTCTGGCTGGATGATGATGACGACGATGAGGACACCAGAAGATTCCACGTTGCCCCTATCATGCCCCTCCGGCCCAAAGGGGAAGACATGGGGACTAACATGTCCTTAGAGGAGCACGGAAAGGAGACCGTTGTGCCTTCTGATGCAAACCCCTCCAGCGCCCACGTACACGGTTGACCAGACGCTCCTCCAAGAGACAGGAGTGGGAGTCGCAGTGTTGTCAGGATGTGGAAGCGGATGCGCTAGGGCCCCAAGGATGTGTAAGTTCTCCCCCTTTTCACCCTCCTAGACGTTTACCCCCTAGCTTCCACAGTTTTGACGAGCTCCTGCTCGCGTAGGAGCCCCATGCCGGCTGTTGAGGAGGAGAAGGGAGAGAAGACCAAGAGGAGGAAGATGTTGGAAATATGCCCTAGAGGCAATAAATAAAGTGTTTATTATTATATTTCCTTATTCATGATAATCATTTATTATCCATGCTATAATTGTATTGATTGGAAACACATTACATGTGTGGGTAAATAGACAACACTTTGTCCCTAGTATGCCTCTAGTGAACTAGCTCGTTGGTCAAAGATGGTCAAGGTTTCCTAGACATTGACATGTGATGTCATTTGATAATGGGATCACATCATTAGGAGAATGATGTGATGGACAAGACCCAAACTACAAACGTAGTATATGATCGTGTCAGTTTATTGCTACTGTTTTCTGCATGTCAAGTATATGTTTCTATGACCAGGAGATCATGCAACTCACGGACACCGGAAGAGTGCCTTGTGTGTATCAAACGTCGCAACGTAACTGGGTGACTATAAAGGTGCTCTACGGGTATCTCCGAGGGTGTCTGTTCGGTTGGCATGGATCAAGACTGGGATTTGTTACTCCGTGTGACGGAGAGGTATCTCAGGGCCCCACTCGGTAATACAACATCACAATAAGCCTTGCAAGCAATGTGACTAAGTGTTAGTCACGGGATCTTGTATTACGGAACGAGTAAAGATAGTTTCCGGTAATGAGGTTGAACTAGGTATGGAGATACCGATGATCGAAACTCGAGCAAGTAACATACCCAAGAACAAAGGGAACATCATACGGGATTAACTGAATCCTTGACACAGAGGTTCGACCGATAAAGATCTTTGTAGAATATGTAGGAACCAATATGGGCATCCAGGTCCCGCTATTGGTTATTGACCGTAGAGGTGTCTCGGTCATGTCTACATAGTTCTCGAACCCGTAGGGTCTGCACTCTTAAGGTTTGGTGACGTTTCGGTAGTATATAGTTATGCATGGTAGTGAGCTAAGGTTGTTTGGAGTCTCGGATGAGATCCCGGACGTCACAAGGAGCTCCGGAATGGTCCGGAGGTAAATATTGATATATAGGAAGTCCTATTTTGGTCGCCAGAAAAGTTTCGGGCTCATCGGTAGTGTACCGGGAGTGCCGGGAGTGTACCGGGAGACCATTGGGAGGGGTATTTCGACCCAAGAGGCTACATGGGCTGTGGGAGAGTGAATACCAGCCCTTAGTGGGCTGGTGGAAGTCCCACACAAGGCCCATGTGGCTGGGAAGAAAAGCCCAAAGAGAAAAAGGTGGAAAAGGCAAAAAGGCAAAAATAAGGAGGAGTCCTAGTCCTACTAGGATTGGAGGAGGAATCCTCCTCTCCTCTTTGTTCGGCCGAAGCCTAGGTGGCTTGGCCCTTGGGCCAAGCCTCCTACTCTCTTCCTCTTATATATACTAGAGGTTTTAGGGGTTTTGCACTAGATTTTCAGCCACGTGCTACTCGTTCCTCTAGTGCATAGTTTCTCTTCTAGATCAGTTTTCTGCAGTGCTTAGGCGAAGCCCTGTCGGAATTGCTCCACCACTATCGCCATAGTGCCATCACGCTGCCAGAGAACTCGTCTACCTCTCCACTCCCTATTGCTGGATCAAGAAGGCGGAGATCAACATCAAGCTATACGTGTGCTGAACGCGGAGGTGTCGTCCGTTCGGTGCTTGATCGGGACGGATCGTGATTGGATCGCGGGATGCTCGGCGATTTGGATCATGAAGACGTTTGACTACACCAACCGCGTTTCTTAACGCTTCCCGCCTAGCGATCTACAAGGGTATGTAGATCCACTCTCCCTCTCGTAGATGCTCATCACCATGGATAGGTCTTGCGTGAGCGTAGGAAAATTTTTGTTTCCCATGCGACATTCCCCAACAGTGGCATCATGAGATAGGTCTATGTATAGATGAGATCTCGAGTAGAACACAGAGAGTTTGTGGGCATTGATGCTTAGATTGCTTCCTCCCTTGTTCGTGTTTTGGTTCAGCGGTATTGTCGGATGAAGCGGCCCGGACCAACATTACTCATACGCTTACGAGAGACAGGTTCCCTTAACTGCAGCTTGTTGCAAAATATGGCTCGCGGATGGAAGTTTCTCCTACTTTAATTGGATCGGATTCGACAAAGGTGGTCCTTGAGAAGGTTTAAAAGCAACTTAAGTATCACCATTGTGGTTTATGCGTAGGTGAGAATTGTTCTTGCTACATACTCGCAGCAGCCACGGAAAACATGCAACAACAATTAGAGGACGTCTAACTTGTTTTTGCAGGGTATGTTGTGATGTGATTTGGCCAATTACATGATGTGATATATGTGATGTATGAGATGATCATGTGTTGTATAGAATATCACGACTTGCATGTCGATGAGTATGGCAACCGGCAAGAGCCATAGGGTTGTCTTTAATTATTGTATGACCTGCGTGTCAATCATTAAGCGCTATGTAATGCTTTACTTTATCGCTAAACGGTAGCAATAGTAGTACAAGCATGATGGGCGCAACAACCCCGATGGCGACACATTGATGGAGATCAAGATGATGGATATCATGGTCTCGTGCCGGTGACGATGGAGATCATGCCGGTGCTTTCAAGATGGAGATCAAAAGCACAAGTTCATGGCCATATCATGTCACTTATGATTTGCATGTGATGTTAATACTTTTATGCACCTTGTTCTGCTTAGGACGACGGTAGCATTATAAGGTGATCCCTCACTTAAATTTCAAGATGAATTGTGTTCTCCTCGAGTGCACTATTGCGAAAGTTCGTCGTGTCGAGACACCACGTGATGATCAGGTGTGATAGACTCTACGTTCACATACAACGGGTGCAAGCCAGTGTTGCACATGTAGAACACTCGGGTTAAAGTTGACGAGCCTAGCATGTACAGACATGGCCTCGGAACACAAGAGACCGAAAGGTCGAACATGAGTCATATAGTAGATATGATCAACATGATGAGGTTCACCATTGAAATCACCTGAACTCACATGATGATCGGACTTGAGTTGGTGAATTTGGATCATGCGACACTTAGATGACCTGAGGGATGTCAATTTGAGTGGGAGCTTTAGTAATTTGATTAACTAAACTCATTATCTTGAACAATAGTCTAAGTAACCTTTGTATATTTATGTTGTAGATCAATGGCTCGCGCAGTAGCACCCCTGAATTTTAATGCGTTCCTAGAGAAAGCTAAGTTGAAAGATGATAGAAGTAGCTTTGTTGACTGGGCCCGTAATCTGAGGATTATCCTCATGGCTTCCTAGAAATCATATGTCCTTGATGCATCGCTTGGTGACCAACCAGAAGACATGTCATCCGAAGACGTTAAGAACGCTTGGGAAGCACGTTCTGGAGATTACTCAATAGTTCAGTGTGCAATATTGTATGGCTTAGAACCGGGACTTCAAAGACCTTTTGAACGTCATGGAGCATATGAGATGTTCCAGGAGTTGAAGTTTATCTTTTAGAAGAATGCCTGGATCGAGAGGTATGAGACCTCCGATAAGTTCTATGCTTGCAAAATGGAGGAGAACGGGTCTATCAGTGAGCATATACTCAGAATTTCTGGGTATTTGAATCATCTAGCAGAGTTGGGAATTGCCCTTCCACCAGAGGGGATCACTGACAGAGTTCTTCAATCATTGCCACCTAGTTACAAGAGCTTTGTGATGAACTATAACATGCACGGGATGAACAAGTCAGTCGCCGAGCTGTTTGCGATGCTAAAAGTCGCTGAGTCTGAAATCCAGAAAGAACATCAAGTGTTGATGGTCAATAAAACCACTAGTTTCAAGAAGAATGGCAAGGGCAAGGGCAAGAAGGGTAAAACCAAGAAGGATGGCAAAGCAGTTGCTACTCCTGTAAAGAAGCCCAAGCATGGACCCAAGCCAGAAACTGAGCGCTTTCATTGCAAGGGAACTGGTCACTGGAAGCGGAACTGCCCCAAGTACCTGGCTGACAAGAAGGCGGCCAACGACAAACAAGGTATATATGATATACATGTTATTGATGTGTACCTTAATAGCTCTCGTTGTAGTGCCTAGGTATTTGATACCGGTTCAGTTGCTCACATTTGCAACTCAAAGCAGGAACTACAGAATAGACGAAGGCTGGCAAGGGATGAAGTGACGATGCACGTGGGAAATGGTTCCAAGGTTGATGTGATCACCGTCGGCACGCTCTCTCTTCGATTACCATCGGGATTAGTGAGGAACCTGAATAATTGTTATTTAGTGCATGCGTTAAGCATGAACATTATATCTGGATCTTGTTTATTGCGAGACGGTTACTCATTTAAATCAGAGAATAAAGGTTGTTCTATTTATATGAGTAATATCTTTTATGGTCATGCACCCAATGTGAGGGGTTTATTCATATTGAATCTTGATAGTGATGATACACATGTTCATAACATTGATACCAAAAGATGTGGAGTTGATAATGATAGTACCACTTTCTTGTGGCATTGCCGTTTAGGTCATATTGGTGTAAAACGCATGAGGAAGCTCCATGCTGATGGACTTTTGGAGTCACTTGATTTTGAATCACTTGACACATGTGAACCATGCCTCATGGGCAAGATGACTAAAACGCCGTTCTCTGGAACAATGGAAGGGGCAAGTGACTTATTGGAAATCATACATACTGATGTGTGCGGTCCAATGAATGTTACAGTGCATGATGGATACCGTTATTTTCTCACCTTCACTGATGACTTAAGTAGATATGGGTATATTTACTTAATGAAATACAAGTCTGAAACATTTGAAAAGTTCAAGCAATTTCAGAGCGAAGTTGAGAATCATCGTAACAAGAATATTAAAATCCAGCGATATGATCGAGGAGGTGAATATCTGAGTTATGAGTTTGGCAGTCATGTAAGAGAGTGTGGAATTGTTTCACAGTTGACACCGCCCGGAACACCACAGCGTAATGGTGTGTCCGAATGTCGTAATCGAACTTTATTAGATATGGTGCGTTCTATGATGTCTCTTGCTGATTTGCCACTATCGTTTTGGGGTTATGCATTAGAGACAGTTGCATTCACTTTAAATAGGGCACCATCGAAATCTATTGAG
The DNA here is from genome assembly GCA_022496015.1 of Hordeum marinum. NCBI lineage: Eukaryota > Viridiplantae > Streptophyta > Magnoliopsida > Poales > Poaceae > Hordeum > Hordeum marinum. The sequence continues at coordinate 146,249,523 of CM039678.1, forward strand.
ACGACGCCATATGAACTATGGTTTGGCAAGAGGCCAAAGTTGTCATTTCTTAAAGTTTGGGGATGTGATGCTTATGTCAAAAAGCTTTAGCCTGAAAAGCTGGAACCCAAAGCGGAGAAAGCATCTTCATAGGATACCCGAAAGAGAAAGTCGGGTATACCTTCTATCTCAGATCTGAAGGCAAAGTGTTTGTCTCTAAGAATAGAACATTTCTTGAGAAAGAGTTTCTCTCGAAAGAATTGAGTGGTAGGAAAATAGAGCTTGATGAGGTTATTGAACCTGTACTTCAACCAGAAAGTAGCGCAGTGCAGAAAGATGTTTCTATGGAACCTACGACGGTTGAAGAGGAAGTTAATGATGATGATCGTGAAGCTTGATATCAAGCTTCTATTGAACCTCGTAGGTCGACAAGGGCGCGTACTGCTCCTGAGTGGTACGACAACCCTATCTTGGAGGCCATGTTGTTGGACAACAATGAACCTACGAGCTATGGAGGAGTGGTGATGGGCCCGGATCTCAGAAATGGTTAGAGGCCATGAAATCCGAGATGGGATCCATGTATGAAAACAAAGTATGGACTTTGGAAGTATTACATGAAGGGCGAAAGGCCATTCAGAACAAATGGATCTTTAAGAAGAAGACAAACGCGGACAGTAATGTCACTGTCTATAAAGCTCGACTTGTGGCAAAGGGTTTTTCACAAGTTCAAGGAGTTGACTATGATGAGACCTTCTCACCCGTAGCGATGCTTAAGTCTGTCAGAATCATGTTGGCAATAGATGCTTATTTCGACTATGAAATTTGGCAGATGGATGTCAAAACAGCGTTCCTCAACGGTTTCCTTGAGGAAGAGTTGTATATGATGCAACCAGAAGGTTTTGTCGATCCAGAGAATGCTGACAAAGTTTGCAAACTCCAGCGATCCATTTATGGGCTGGTGCAAGCATCTCGGAGTTGGAATAAGCGCTTTGATGAGGTGATCAAAGCGTTTGAGTTTATACAAGTGTATGGAGAAGCTTGTATTTACAAGAAAGTGAGTGGGAGCACTATAGCGTTTCTAATATTATATGTGAATGACATATTGCTGATTGGAAACAATATAGAAATGCTGCAAAGCGTGAAGGAATATTTTAACAAGAGTTTTTCAATGAAGGACCTAGGAGAAGTTGCTTTCATATTAGGCATTAAGATCTATATAGACATATGGAGACGTTTAATAGCACTTTCACAGAGCATGTACCTTGATAAAGTTTTGAAGAAGTTCAAAATGTATCATTCCAAGAAGGGGTTCTTGCCTGTGTTACAAGGTGTTAAGTTGAGTAAGACTCAATGCCCAGTGAATGCAGAAGATAGAGAAAATATGAGCTTCATCCCCTATGCTTCAGCCATATGCTCTATCATGTATGCAATGTTGTGCACAAGACCCGATGTCAGCCTGGCCATAAATATGGCCGGAAGGTTTCAAAGTGATCCTGGAATGGAGCACTGGGCAGCGGTCAAGAATATCCTTAAGTAGCTGAAAAGGACTAAGGAAATGTTTCTCATTTATGCAGTTGATGAAGAGCTCGTCGTAAAGGGTTACGTCGATGCTGTTGGAAATATGCCCTAGAGGCAATAAATAAAGTGTTTATTATTATATTTACTTGTTCATGATAATCGTTTATTATCCATGCTATAATTGTATTGATTGGAAACACATTACATGTGTGGGTAAATAGACAACACTTTGTCCCTAGTATGCCTCTAGTGAACTAGCTCGTTGATCAAAGATGGTCAAGTTTCCTAGCCATTGACATGTGATGTCATTTGATAATGGGATCACATCATTAGGAGAATGATGTGATGGACAAGACCCAAACTACAAACGTAGTATATGATCGTGTCAGTTTATTGCTACTGTTTTCTGTATGTCAAGTATATGTTTCTATGACCATGAGATCATGCAACTCACGGACATCGGAGGAGTGCCTTGTGTGTATCAAACGTCGCAACGTAAATGGGTGACTATAAAGGTGCTCTATCTCCGAGGGTGTCTGTTGAGTTGGCATGGATCAAGACTGGAATTTGTTACTCCATGTGACGGAGAGGTATCTCAGGGCCCACTCGGTAATACAACATAACAATGTGTCTAAGTGTTAGTCATGGGATCTTGTATTATGGAACGTGTAAAGAGACTTGCCAATAACGAGGTTGAACTAGGTATGGAGATACCGACGATCAAATCTCGGGCAAGTAACATACCGAAGAACAAAGGGAACATCATACGGGATTAACTGAATCCTTGACATAGAGGTTTGACCGATAAAGATCTTCATAGAATATGTAGGAACCAATGTGGGCATCTAGGTCCCGCTATTGGTTATTGACCGTAGAGGTGTCTCGCTCATGTCTACATAGTTCTCGAACCCGCAGGGTCTGCACACTTAAGGTTTGGTGGCGTTTCGGTAGTATAGAGTTATGTATGGTGGTAACCGAAGGTTGTTCGGAGTCCCGGATGAGATCCTGGATGTCACGAGGAGCTCCGGAATGGTCCGAAGGTAAATATTGATATATCAGAAGTCCTGTTTTGGTCGCCGGAAAAGTTTCGGGCTCATCGATAGTGTACCGGGAGTGCGAGTAGTGTATCGGGAGACCATCGGGAGGGGTATTTCGACCGAAGAGGCTACATGGGGTGTGGGAGAGTGAATACCAGCCCTTAGTGGGATGATGGAAGTCCCACACAAGGCCCATGCGACTGGGAAGAAAATCCCAAAGAGAAAAAGGTGGAAAAGGCAAAAAGGCAAAAATAAGGAGGAGTCCTAGTCCTACTAGGATTGGAGGAGGAATCCTCCTCTCCTCTTGGTTCGGCCGAAGCCTAGGTGGCTTGGCCCTTGGGCCAAGCCTCCTCCTCTCTTTCTCTTATATATACTAGAGGTTTTAGGGGTTTTGCACTAGATTTTCAGCCATGTGCTACCCGTTCCTCTAGTGCATAGTTTCTCCTCTAGATCGGTTTTCTGCAATGCTTAGGCGAAGCCCTGTCGGAAATGCTCCACCACCATTGTCGCAGTGCCATCATGCTGCCGGAGAACTCATCTACCTCTCCGCTCCCTCTTGCTAGATCAAGAAGGCAGAGATCGTCATCAAGTTGTACGTGTGCTGAATGTGGAGGTGCCGTCCGTTCGCTGCTTGATCGGGACGGATCGTGATTAGATCGTGGGACGCTCGGCGATCTGGATAGCGAAGACGTTCGACTACACCAACCGCGTTTCTTAACGCTTCCCGCTTAGCGATCTACAAGGGTATGTAGATCCACTCTCCCTCTCGTAGATGCTCATCACCATGGATAGGTCTTGCTGAGCGTAGGAATTTTTTTGTTTCCCATGCAACGTTCCCCAACAGAAGACGCCCGCCACAAAAGGGGACGCCTCCCCGAAGTCCGCCGCGTCCGCCATGGAGTCGCATCCGATGGCAGTGCCAGAGGAAGGAGACGGGTCAGGCAGCGGGGCGAGGCGACACCTCCTGGACACATCGAGGGGGTGACCCCTGGGGTGGCCCCCTCAGCGGTGGCTAAGGCGGGAGCGGAGGGATGCATGATGTCGTCCCCAGCTCTATAGGCCGCACCCGTTGTGGATGATCCCCCTGCGACCCAGGCAGGGGCTGCCTTCGGACTCACGCTCCCTACACCGGGTGCTTCCTATGTGGCTAGCGCATGTGGGGTGATGACTCAAAAGTATAGGGGATCAATCATAGTCCTTTTGATAAGTAAGAGTGTCGAACCCAACGAGGTGTAGAAAGAAATGACAAGCGGTTTTCAGCAAGGTATTTTCTGCAAGTGATCTAAGTGACAATAGTAGATAGTTTTGTAGCAAGATAATTCGTAACAATTAACAGGTAACAATAGTAACAATGGGGCAGCAAGGTAGCCCAATCCTTTTTTAGCAAAGGACATGCCTGAAAGTATTCTTATTGTAAGCAAGCGCTCCTGAGGACACATGGGAATATCCGTCTAGTCATGTTCATCCTGCTGAGTTGATTCGCATTCGCTACTTTGATAATTTGATATGTGTGTGGACCGGTGCTAAGGTGCTATTCTTACTTGAACTAGCAACTGATGACCCACAAGTATAGGAGATCTATTGTAGACCTTTCGATAAGTAAGAGTGTCAAACCCAACGAGGAGCAGAAGGAAATGACAAGCGGTTTCCAGTAAGGTATTCTCTGCAAGCACTGAAATTATCGGTAACAAATAGTTTTGTGATAAGATAATTCATAACGAGTAACAAGTAACAAGTGTAGAAAAGGTGCAGCAAGGTATCCCAATCCTTTTTATAGCAAAGGACAGGCCTGGACAAACTCTTATATGAAGCAAAGCGCTCCCGAGGACACATGGGAATTTCTGTCAAGCTAGTTTTCATTATGCTCATTTGATTCGCGTTCGTTACTTTGATAATTTGATATGTGGGTGGATCGGTGCTTGGGTGCTACCCTTACTTGGACAAGCCTCCTACTTATGATTAACCCCTATCACAAGCATCTGCAACTACGAAAGAAGAATTAAGGTAAACCTAACCACAACATGAAACATATGGATCCAAATCAGCCCCTTACGAAGCAACGCATAAACTAGGGTTTAAGCTTCTGTCACTCTAGCAACCCATCATCTACTTATTACTTCCCAATTCCTTCCCCTAGTCCCAAATAATGGTGAAGTTTTATGTAGTCTACGTTCACATAACACCACTAGATGAGAGACAACATACATCTCATCAAAATATCGAACGAATAACAAATTCACATGATTAGTTATAACAAGACTTATCCCATGTCCTCAGGAACAAACGTAAATACTCACAAAGCATGTTCATGTTCAAGATTAGAGGAGTATTAATTATCATAAAGGATCTGAACATATGATCTTCCACCAAGTAAACCAACTAGCATCAACTACAAGGAGTAATCAACACTACTAGCAACCCACGGGTACCAATCTGAGGTGTTGAGACAAAGATTGGATACAAGAGATGAACTAGAGTTTGGAGAGGAGATGGTGCTAGTGAATATGTTTATGGATATTGACCCCCTCTCGATGAGAGGATTGTTGGTGATGACGATGGCTTCGATTTCCCCCTCCGGGAGGGAAGTTTCCCCGGCAAAACAGCCCTGTCGGAGCTCTAGATTGGTTCTACCCAAGTTCCGCCTTGAGATGGCGACGCTTCGTCTCGAAAGCTCTCTTCTAATTTTTCTAGGTCAAAATGCTTCATATAGGAGAATATGGGCGTCGGAGGAGCCATAGGGGCCCCACAAGCCTACTAGGCGCGGCTAGGGGTGGCCGTGCCTAGCAGGCTTGTGGTCTGCCGGTGGCCCCCCTCTGGTTGATTCTTGCGTCAGTATTTTTTATTAATTTCAAAAATATTCTCCATAAATTTTCAGGACTTTTGGAGTTGTGTAGAATAGGTATCTTAGATTTGCTCCTTTTCCAGTCCAGAATTCCAGCCACCGGCATTCTCCCTCTTCATGTAAACCTTGTAAAATAAGAGAGAAAAGGCATAAGTATTGTACCATAACGTGTAATAACAACCCATAATGTAATAAATATCAATATAAAAGCATGATGCAAAATGGACGTATCAGCAACCTACTTATGATTAACCCCTCTTGCGAGCATCCGCAACTACGAAAGAAGAATTAACATAAATCTAACCATAACATGAAACATGTGGATCCAAATTAGCCCCTTACGAACAACACATAAACTAGGGTTTAAGCTTCTGTCATTCTAGCAACCCATCATCTAATTGTTACTCCACAATTACTTCCCTTAGGCCCATAACATGGTGAAGTGTCATGTAGTCATGACACCACTAAGAGAAGTAACAACATACATATCATCAAAATATTGAACGAATACCAACTTCACAAGATTACTTATAACAAGACTTCTCCCATGTCCTCAAGAACAATAGTAACTACTCACACATCATCAACATGTTCAAGATCAGAGGTTTAATAATAATGATTAAGGATCTGAACATAATATCTTCCACCAAATAATCCAACAAGCATCAACTACAAGATGTAATCAACACAACTAGTAACCCACATGTACCAATCTGAGGTTTTGAGACAAAGATTGAATACAAGAGATGAAGTAGGCTTGGAGATGGGATGGTGCTGGTGAAGATGTTGATGAAGATCGGTCCTCCCACGAAGGAGGAAGCATTGGTGATGACGATGGCTTTGATCTCCCCATCCGAAGAGGAATTTTCGCGACAGAATCTGACTGTCAGAGGGCAAAAGGGTCTCTGCCCAGGTTTCCGCCTCAAGTTGGCGGCGCTTCATCCTGAAAGATTGCTTATGATTTTTTTTCTAGGGTATAACACACCATATAGGAGAGGAGGGGCATAGGGAGATTTGCAGGGGCCCCACAAGCCATCGGGACGCGGTTTGGGGGGCGCCCTATTAGCTTGTGGCCCAATAATTCTTAAATATTCCATAAAAATTCTCTGTAAAGTTTCAGCTCATTTGGAGTGTGGGGATTTTTTTTGAGTTTTTCTCGGTTTTCCGGTCCAGAATTACAGTTTCCAGATATTTCCCGCTTTGTGATGTACATTGCATATTCAGAGAGAAAAGGCATAAGAATTGTATGGTAATAGGGAATAATGGACGAGAATAATCATAAATATCACTAGGAAATCATGATGCAAAATGTATGTATCAACTTCCCAAGCTATGGGGTTGTGCAGCCTTATCTGCAGTATTGGTGACAGCGAGTTATTTAAATCGGAGGGTCAGAAATGCAAAACAGAAGCTTGGCAGAGGTGCAATTTATCACTGATTTCAGAATCTCTCACATGATTTAAGAAAATTTGCAATAAATTTTCAAAGATATTTGCAATTAATTTTTAGAAGGATTTGCAATGAATTTTTCGGAAGGATTTGCAATGAATTTTCAGTTACATGGAGACTGAGTGATTCCTAGAAAATATGCAACTATAAGATGAACCAAACAAGATACTTCATCTAGATGATGGTCGGTGACTAGGTCACCTATATTAGAGTATATTGACTTAGGAGCCAAGCTAGAATACTTGATCATAGGTCATACTCATCGTTAATCTCAAAATGGGGTTACCATTTTGAGTTTACGCATTTTAATGTTTCCATATCGCTTGAGTTGGGTTATCTCATTTTTTGGAGTAAAGCTATTTCAAGGATATGATCGCATACCTTTGAGTGATGTTGATGGTGTCGCGTGTAGAAGAACTTCTTGTGGATGCTCGAAGTTGATGAAGATCATCTTGAGTTGGGAGATATCCATCTTTCCTTTGAAGCTAGGTTCCCCTACAAGAGTTGGTCATGCAAGGAAGAACAATGTATATCCAAGTGACAATAGCGAAATTTTCATCATGTGTAAGTCAAGGATATGGTTTCTGTTTTCTTCTTCCTTCCATCATCAAAGAAGGGTTATGGATACTTGGTCATGACAAGATTTCTTGTGATATGAGTTGATGGAAATCTTGTGGAGTGTAGGTCTTTCAAGTACCTACAAAAGGTTAGGTGCAATACAACTATACAAGGGAACATATATTTCCAAGGTATATGATAATGTCATATCAAGTGTATCATGGAATAGTCACGTAAGCTCATGCTCTACATCTGAGTGAGTCTAGCTCAAGTTTGAAGCATCAATGATGTTCAAGTCACTCCTCAAATGGCAAAACACTTTCTCATCAAGTGGATTAGTAAATATATCGGACAACTGTTTGTTAGAACGAACATGCTTGAGATTCATATCTCCTTTGGCACCATGATCATGAATGAAATGGTGTCAAACTTCAATATGCTTAGTTTGAGAGTGTTGCACGGGATTATGAGCAATTTTGATTGCACTATAATTGTCACATAACAATGGTACATGTTTCACATGTATGCCATAATGTATACCATAATCCTTAAGTGTTTGAGTCATCCATAGCAATTGTGCCCAACATGATCCGGCGGCAATGTATTCCGCTTCGGCGGTAGATAGCGATACTGAGTTTTATTTCTTGGATGACCAAGACACAAGAGATCTACTAAGGAATTGGCAAGTACCCGAGGTGGATTTTTTATCAACCTTGTCTCCGGCATGGTCCGAGTCGGAATAGCCAACGAGGTTAAAAGAAGATCCGTTGCGATACCAAATGCAAAAGTTTGGTGTATGCATAAAGTATCTCAAAATTCATTTCATGACCTTAAGATGATACTCTTTAGGAGCAGCTTGATATCTAGCACACATGCACACACTAAGCATGATATCAGTACGGGGGGGCACATAGATATAACAGTGAACCGATCATTGATCGATATACCTTTTGATCAACCGGCTTGTCCTCCTTGGTGAGGTCAACATGTACACTTGTAGGCATAGGAGTTTCCATACCTTACACTCTTGCATGTTGAACTTCTTGATCAAGTCCATGGTGTACTTGGTTTGAGAGATGAAAGTTCCTTCTCTCGTTTGCTTGATTTGCAAACCAAGGAAAAAATTCGGCTCACACATCATGGACATCTCATACTTCTCGGACATCAACCTGCCAAATTTCTCAGTAAATTCTGGGTTAGTAGAACCAAAGATAATATCATCCACATAAATTTGGCACACAGATAATTCATCATTAACTCTTTTAGTGAATAAGGTTGCATCAATTTTACCAATTTCAAACCCTTTTCAAGTAGAAACTTCGTTAGATGTTTATACCAAGCTCGTGGGGCTTGCTTAAGTCCGTAAAGAGCCTTACGAAGCTTGTAAACATGATTAGGTTTCTTAGGGTTCACAAAACCAGAGGGTTGCTTAACATAGAATTCTTCCTCGATCTCACCATTTAGAAATGCACTTTTAATATCCATTTTTTAAAGCATGATATCATGGTGATTACCATAAGCAAGTAATATACGAATAGCTTCAAGTCTAGCAACAAGGGCATAGGTCTCACTGTAGTCCATACCATCGACTTGTGTGTAGCCTTGAGCCATGATACGTCTCCAACGTATCTATAATTTTTGATTGATCCATGATATTATATTATCTGTTTTGGATGTTTTATATGCATTAATATGATATTTTATATTATTTTTGGGACTAACCTATTAATCCAGAGCCTAGTGCCACTTTCTATTTTCCCCTTGTTTTTGAGTATTGCACGTAAGGAATATTAAACGGAGTCCAAACGGAATAAAATCTTCGCGCTGATTTTTCTTAGACAAGAAGACACCTACCAGACTTGGAGAGGGGCCCAGGAGACCTGCCAGGAGGTCACAAGCCACCCTGGCACGGCCAGGGGGCGCCCCCTAGCTTGTGACTTCCCAGCAGGACTCCTAACCCTAATCTTCGTCCTATAAATACCCAAATATTCCCTCAATACCAAAAAGAGCCACGCAAATACATTCCCTTTGCCAGAAGCCTCCATTCCCAAGAGATCCAATCTTGGAGCCTTTTCCAGTAATCTACCGGAGGGGGGTCCGATCACGAAGGTCATCTACATCAACTCCATTGCCCCTACGATGATGCGTGAGTAGTCCACCATAGACCTACGGGTCCATAGCTAGTAGCTATATGGCTTCTTCTCTCTCTTTGTGCTTCAATAACATGGTCTTCATGATCTTCATGGAGATCTATCTGATGTAATATTCTTTTGCGGTGTGTTTGTCGAGATCCAATGAATTGTGGGTTTATGATCAGCTTATCTATAAATATTATTTGGTTCTTCTCTGAATTCTTATATGCACGATTTCATATCTTTGTAAGTCTCTTCGAGTTATTGATTTGGTTTGGCCAACTAGATTGGTAATTCTTGCAATGGGAGAAGTGCTTAGTTTTGGGTTCAATCTTGCGGTGTCCTCACCTAGTGACAAAGTAGGGGTAGCGAGGCACGTATTGTATTGTTGCCATAAAGGGTAAAAAGATGGGGGTTTCATCATATTGCTTGAGTTTATCCCTCTACATCATGTCATCTTACTTAATGTGTTACTCTGTTCTTCATGAACTTAATACTCTAGATGCAGGCAGGAGTCGGTCAATGTGTGGAGTAATAGTAGTAGATGCAAAATTGTTCCGGTCTACTTGACATGGACATGATGCTTATACGCATAATCATTGCCTTGGATATCGTCATAGTTATTCGCTTTTCTATCAATTGCTCGACAGTAATTTGTTCACCCACCGTGTTATTTTCCTTCAAGAGAGAAGCCTCTAGTGAAACCTATGGCCCAAGGGTCTACTTTCCATGTTATATTTTTAGATCTATAAACCAAAAATACCTTGCTACAATTTATTTACTTTTTACTTTGCGCAATCTTTTACATCTATCTCTATGAGATCTAATCCTTGCAAATAACTGTGAAGGGATTGACAACCCCTTTATAGCGTTGGGTGCAAGAGTTTGATTGTTTGTGTAGGTGTATCCATTGGTAACTTGCTTGTTCCTCCTACTGGATTGATACCTTGGTTCTCATCAACTGAGGGAAATACTTATCTACTTTGTTGCATCACCCTTTCCTCTTCAAGGGAAAACCAACGCAAGCTCAAAAGGTAGCAAGTCACGATACATGCCTTGTTGCGTACGACTTGACCGTCTTCGTCCTGCTTGTTTCGAAACACCCATTTTGTACCAATGATGTTTTGCTCGTCTTTGGTTTTCTCCACTCGTGTCCACACTTTGTTCCTCTCAAAGTTGTGTAGCTCTTCATGCATAGCATTCACCAAATCTAGGTCTTCAAGCGCTCCGTCCACCTTCATAGGCTCAATACTAGAGATAAATGGGTAATGCTCACAACAGTTAGCTAAGAGGATTTTAGAGCGAGTGATTCTCCTAGTTTGAATGTCACCGAAAATTTGCTCTGAGGGATGGTTCTTGTTCACTCTTGCTCGAACTCAGGGTAGCTTTTGCTTGTTGGATGGTGGAGCTTCCTAATCATCGTATTCTTCTTCATTGTTGTTGTTGAAGATGTCATATCCTTGAGGTGGTGGTGAAGGAGGTTTAGGTGGATCAGCATGATGTACTTCTTCCTCCTCTTCATCTTGTCATGTACCGATTGTGGATGCTTCCATATCGTCGTGAGGTTCACCTTGACGCGAGGTAGGATCTCCCACTTGGGTCGATGAAGTACTTTCCTTTACCTCCATGGGATGAATCTTGCAATGGACAAGTCTTGAATGGCTTCCGAAGGTTCCTTATTTCCTACATCATTTGGCAATTTTTTGACTTGCGAACCGTTAGATTCATCAAACTTCACATCTATCGTGTCTTCAACTTTTCGAGTGAAGTTGTTGTAGACATGGTAAGTGTGAGAGTTTGATCTGTAACCAAGTAGGAAATCTTCATGAGATTTAGGAGCAAATTTAGTATGATGATGCTTATCAAGAATGTAACACTTGGAGCCGAATACTCGAAAGTATCCAACTTTGGGCTTGTTACCGGTGAGTAGCTCATATGCCGTTTTGCCGAGAAGCTTGTGTAGATAGAGTCGGTTTGTTGCATGACAAGCTGTTTCCACGATTTCTGCCCAAAAGTGTCTTGGCGTTTTGTATTCATCAAGCATCATTTTGGCCATCTCTATGAGATTTTGGTTCTTCCTCTCAACAACTCCATTTTGTTGAGGAGTGAACATAGTCGAGGACTCATGTAAAATCCCCTCTTTGTAAAGAAAGGTGTCCACATTTGTGTTCTTGAAATCCGATCCATTGTCGCTTTTAACTTTCTTGATCTTCACTTCAAATTGATTTTGTGCTTTGTGAGTGAAGTTCTTGAAGATCTTTTTACCTACGACTTATCATCAAGAAAGAATACCCACATAAATCTGGAAAAAATCATCAACTTAACTAGACCAAAGGTATTTCCACCAAGGCTCTTGTAAGCATTGGGACCAAAAAGGTCCGTATGAAGCAACTTGAGTGGTCTCCTAGTAGTCATGATATTCTTTACGGGATGACTTCCGCCTACTTGATTTCCAGCTTGACAAGCACTAAAAAGTCTATCTTTGTCAAAGATAACATATTTAACACCAAGTATATGATCACCTTTGATGAGCTTGTCTAGATTAAGCATACCAACATGTCCTAGCCTTCTATGCCAAAGACAACCTTTAGAAGGTTTTGCAATAAGACAAGTGTGAGGTTTGGATCTCTTAGTGACATCAATAATGTATAGATCACGTCTACGGAAACCGGTAAATACCATGTTATGATTGTATTTACAAAACACTTGGCAATCTACTTTGGTAAATAGCACATTAAAATCGAAGTCAGCAAGTCTAGATACGGAAAGAAGATTGTAGCCAAGGGATTCAACAAGCATAACATTTTGAATAGAACTATCATGAGATATGGCCACCTTATGAAGACTGAGTACCTTATCCTTGGAGTTGTCTCGAAAAGTCACATACCTTCACGGTCCATGGTTTGGTGTGATCTCATGAAACATGTCTCTATCTCCAGTCATGTGATCGGTGCATCCACTATCGGGAATCCATTCTTTTCCTCCGGACATGTAATCCTTGAAGTTTTCCATGATACATAGACTCTTCATAGTCTTCTCACACTCGATGTTGAACAACTCATCTTTATCATAGTAGCCATGTTCCACATTGTCATCATCAAGTGGGATATCCTCATCATAAGAGACAACAGATTCGTTAGGGTTGTGATCATGACAGTGTTCAAGTTTATGTATGTGAATGGCTTCAAAAATGATGTTATTAATGGTGATGACATCTCCTTTAGCACACATGAGGTCGCGAAGCTCAAACAATCGTTAATCAAAGTTGGGATCACTAGGCTTCGTCTTATGAAAGGCAATAGCTTTATGAAGAATTTCATCAATATTACTCAATGAATAATTTGGATATCGTTTCTCCAAATCATTCCACAAATTATAAGCACATTCAAAATTCTTCATTGTATCAAACCCAATTCTTGGCAATCCTCTAATGATAAGATTAACAATTCTAAGATAACGAAGCATATCAATTTCTTCTTCATGTGTGGGATGTAGGGATCAATGGGTTGTACATAGGGGTGATACGTCTCCAACGTATCTATAATTTATGAAGTATTCATGCCATGTTTACAATAACTCTATATGATTTTGGTATGATTTTATTAGAACTAACCTGGACTGGCGTTGTTTTCAACGGAACTACCATGGTGTAGTTTTTTTGTGCAGAAATAGAAGTTCTCGGAATGGGCTAAAAATTTACGGTGATTTGTATGGACCAAAAGAGACCCCAAAGCACAAGAGTTGGGTCAGGAAGTGGACGAGGAGGCCACAATCCTGCTGGGGGGCCCCCTAGCTGGGGCCCTTGTAGCTTGTGGACTCCTCGAGCGTCCCATAGACGTCAGACCGACGCCAAAAACTCCAATAAATACACAAACCTCCGAAAAGAAACCTACATCAGAAGTTCCGCCGCCGCAAGTCTCTATAGCCACGAAAAGCCAATCTTGGCCCTCTCTGGCACCCTGCCGGAGAGGGTCACCATCATCGAAGGCCATCTTCATCATCCCGGAGGGGCCATCATCACCATGGAGGCCAAGGACCATAAGGAGAACCTCTCCCCATCGAGGGGGGAGGCCATGGAGGAGGAATCAAAAGGGGGAGACCTCTCCCCTCTCTCTCGGTGGCACCAGAGTGCCATCAGGGGAACCATCACCGCGGTGATCGTCTTCATCAGCATCACCTTCTTCATCACCGTCTCGTATCTTTTCAGTGGTCCACTCTCCCGCATCCCGCTGTAATCCCCTACTTGAACATGGTTCTTTATGCCACATATTATGATCCAATGATGTGTTGCTATCCTATGATGTTTTGAGTAGATTTCTTTTGTCTTATGGTTTGATTGATGATCTAGATTGGTTTGAGTTGTATGTTTATTTTGGTGTTGTCCTATGGTGCCTTCCGTGCCACACACATGTGAAGGATTCCTGCTTTAGGGTGTTGCAATACGTTCATGATTCGCTTATAGTGGGTTGCTTAAGTGACAGAAGCATAAACTCGAGTAAGGGGGTTGTTGTGTATGGGATAAAGGGGACTTGATGCTTTAATTCTATGGTTGGGTTTTACCTTAATGATCTTTAGTAGTTGTGGATGCTTGCTAGAGTTACAATTATAAGTGCATATGATCCAAGTAAAGATAGTATGTTAGCTTATGCCTAATTGCAATAATGATTTTCAATCTTGTTAACAATTGCCTAGGACAATTCCGCACACCGACCCATCATTATTTCACACTCGTTATTTGTAATATATTCTAACTTTATGATAACAACACCTATTTTTATATTTAGTTCTCCAATATCATGCAAAGATATCCTCTTCATACCCACAACATAGTTTTATTTCTCGTTTCTTGTTGGAAGCAAACGTTCGGCATATGTAGAGTCGTATCAGTGGCAGATAGGACTTGAGAGAATATTGATCTTACCTTTATCTCCTTGTGGGATTGACACTCCATACTTATCACTTCCACTTTTGGAAATTGCTACGATGATTCCTTTCGCTTGGGTATTATCAAGCTCTTTTCTAGCGCCGTTGCCGGGGAGCAATAGCGTGGGGTTGATATTCTCGTGTGTGTGCTTGTTTGCTTTCTTAAGTAGATTTTGTTTTAACTTTTTGATTTCTTTAGTTGTGGGTGAAACAGACAAAATAAATAAATAATGAAAAATACAAAAAGAATTACTTGCCTCTTTTGCCTTAGAAGTTTTTCAAAAAGAGAAGTGAATGGAAGGTTGTGCATTGGAGAAGTGAGGGTCGACCTTGAACACTTGTGTTCATGCTCATGGAAACAATGTAGAATTTTTCATGGAATCTTCTCAAAATTAATTATCCCCTTGTATATATCCATTGTATTATAAAAATAATGTGCCAAGATTTGTTTTTAGGATGATTAGATTGCTTGTTTGGTGTGTGCAGTGCAAAAATAGAAACTTTGGCTGTGGTGCGTGAATTTACATTTTTTACTGGAACATCAAAAGTTTCTGAAATTTTTACACAGTACTTATATGCAAATGTTTAATTTGTCCTAATGTTTCAGAATTTATTGAGTTACATAAGTATACGAAGTTTCCAGATTGCTACAGATTGTCTTTATTTTGATAGATTCTGTTTTCTATGCATTGTTCTCTTATTTTGATGAATCTGTGGGTTCTATCGGGGGGTATGAACCATGATGAAGTTGGACTACAATATATGTAATGCTAATATGAATTTGGAATGAGTTCACAACAGTACTTAAAGTAGTATTTTGCTTTATTATACTAACGGATCTCGTGAGGGTTTTGTTAAGTTTTGTGTGAATGAAGTGTTCGAAGATCAAGGAGGTATCGATATAAGAAGAATACAAAGATACAAGAGTTCAAGCTTGGGTATTCCCAAGGCACCCCAAGTAAATATTTCAAGGAGACTCAAGCATCTAAGCTTGGGGATGCCTCCGGGGCATCCCATCTTTATTCTTCAACAATTATCGGTATACCTCGGTTTTTGTTTTGTTCACATGATATGTGTCTTTAGTGTTATTATTTTCCTTTATGAAACCTTATAGTATGATATAGTCCTTCATTGATTTGTAGAATGCTTCATTCACTTCACTTAATTCTTTTGAGTATGGCTTTGCAGAATGCTCTTTGTGCTTCACTTAAATATTTTGAGTATGGCTTTATAAAATGCTTCGTGTGCTTCACTGATATATTTTGAGCTTGGATATTGGATAATCTATATTAATTGTGTAATTCTCTATGAACTTCACTTATATATTTTAGAGTATGAATAAAATTATCATCAGAATTAGGCTTGGAAGAGTATCATTAAAATGTCATACCTAGCTAAAAAGGCATTAAAGAAAAGCGCTTGTTGGGAGACAACCCAATACTTTTACTTTCTGTTTTCTTGTGTTCACATGATTAAGCTACTGTAGTAATCATGTTTTGTGCCTTTTATTTCAATAAAATGCCAAGTAAAACCTTTGGGATGACTCACAAGATGAGTAGAATTGATGCTGAACTAAAACAGAAACTTTTGCCTCCAGTACAGGAATATTCATTTTTACTATAACGTGATAATGTTCTAAATTTTTTACACAGTCTTTATATACAAATTCTTCAGGTTTTCCTAATTTTTCAGAATTTTTAGAGACATGCAAGTATGGCTATACTATAGATCTTCACAGACTATTCTGTTTTTGACAGATTCTGTTTTGCATGCATGGTTTGCTTGTTTTAGTGTTCCCATAGCTTATATTCAAAGACATAAAGTATGTGAATGCTATAATACAATAGTTATTATGTGATAAAAATTATGAATCTTGTCTTGACAGTACCTAAGTGAATGGTTTATCTTTACTACACTAACCCTTCTCATAAAGTTCCGTTAAGTTTTGTGTGATTGAAGTTTTCAAGTTTTCGGTGAGACACCAATATGAGGAGAATAAGAAGTTACAAGAACCAAAGATTGGGGATGCCCAAGGAACCCCAAAGGTAACATACAAGGAATACTCAAGCGCCTAAGCTTGGGGATGCCCCGAAAGGCGTCCCCTCTTTCGTCTTCAATATTGTCGGTATATCTTACTTGGAGCTATATTTTTATTCGTAACATAATATGAGTTTTGATTGGATCATCATTTTATTTTATTTTTAACTGTTAGGTGTTATTTATAATCTTGTTTTTCAATGAAAAGTTCCAAGAATTGCCTTAGGATGCTTGCATTGCATGTTTGATGTGTGCTGTGTAAAAAACAGAAACTTTTGCTGTAGTGTTTGAATTTTAATATTTTACTGCAACATGGAAAGTTTCTAAAAAAATTTACACAGTGTTTTGATATAAATTCATTATCATTTCCTAAATTTTCATAATTTTTAGAGTTGCATAAGTACACTGGTTTAATAAATGTCTACAGACTATTCTGTTTGTGCAGATTGTTGTCATAGTTTTGTTATCTACTTATCCTATAGTTTTCATAGCCTATATTGGTAGATATAAATTGTGGAAGTGATAGTATAAAGTACCTAATGTTTGAAAAATATTGTGCAACTGGTCTTGGCAGTACATGAAGTGTTGATTTGTTCTTATGTGTACTAACCTATCTCACTATTTTTTTACTTTTGTGTGGATGAAGTTTTTGAGAATAGGTGAAACTGGGATATGAGAGGATTGAACAAGATAAAAAATATCAATATTGGGGATGAACAAGGCACACCAAGTAAATATTCCAAGAAGTCTCAAGTATCTAAGCTTGGGGATGCTACGCACCCCACCTCTCTTCATCAAAATTATTGGTTAGCCTATGTTGAGCCTAAATTTTTATTCGTTCGATGATGTGTGCTATCCTTGGAATGCAATTTTATTTTTTTTGATGTTTCAATAAAATCATTGGATCTGAAATTTTGAACAAGAGAGAGTCCTCACATGGCTATTTAACTAATTGACAACGCATTGATCTTCACTCGTATCTTTTTGGAGTAGTTTGTCATTCACTCTCATGCTTCACTTATATCCTGTGAGTAAATGGTTGAATGAATTGAATATCATAATTTTGTAATTTAATATGCTTCATATACTTATCCCATGGGGAGTGATGACTTCACACATAATAAGTATAGGTGGTAAAATTTATTGAAAGTTAGCAAACACCGCATTGGTCACTTGAACAATTCATGAAAGAATATTGAAGGAAGAGATATTCCACATATAAATATACTATCTTGGACATCTTCTATGATTGTGAGCTAATTAATTATTTTCAAACTTGAGAAACTTAGTTGAAATTGGAAAAGGAATACAACTTAATGAGTTATGTTTGGGTATATTTGTGTAGAAGTTGTATTGTTATGGATCCTTCAAAATGTGGTGCTTGCTTCAACCTCATACTAGCCAAAACTTCCGCACCAAGTAGAAATACTACTTGTGCATCCAAACACCCTTAAATTAGTTTTGACATGAGAGTCCACTATACCTACCTATGGATTGAGTAAGAACCTTCAAGTTGTCATCGGTGCAAAATGCAATACAAATTGCTCCTAAATATGTATGATCTTTTATTGTAAGGGAAAATAAGCATTGTACGAACTTGTGATGGTAAAGAAATAAAAGCGACGGACTGCATAATAAAGGTTGCTATCACAAAGGGCAATACAACGTGGCATTCCTTTGCATTAAGGGTTTGCACATCCAAAAACAAAAAGCGCATGACAACCTCTGCTTCCCTCTGCGAAGGGCCTATCTTTTACTTTCTAGTACTTACCTTTACGCAAGAGTCATGGTGATATTCACCACTTCCTATATTTCACCTTTTTCTCTTGGCAAACATCATGTGTTGGGGAATGATCTAGGCATATATGGCCATTCAAACATATTTGATCATGAATTATTGTTGTTGACAATTATCTATATGATAAATAAGTTGGGAGGCAAAACTTTAAGCCCCTATCTTTCTCTGTGTTCGACAGATGCCATTTGCTCTAAAAATATGCTTTGAATGTTAGCAATTATGGAAGACTATATGATAGTTGAGTATGTGGAATTTGCTAAATCAAAGCTCTTACATAGACCCTTCCTGAAAATAAGATGAATTGCAATTGTTTGGTGACTGAAAGCATAGTTTCTTAGTTTTCAAGAAACTTTACGGTTTATACTTTAACATGTGAATAGCTTGTTACTTCATCATGAGAAGTTTTATGAGATGAGCTACTGTTTGTGATATTTAATGATGTTAGGAAAAGTGTTTGGAACTATCATTGATCAAACCTGTGCACTTGCTAGCATTCACACTTCATAAATTATTTATTTTATCATTTACCTACTCGAGGACGAGCAGGAATTAAGCTTGGGGATGCTGATACG
Organism: Hordeum marinum; assembly: GCA_022496015.1. Taxonomy (NCBI): domain Eukaryota; kingdom Viridiplantae; phylum Streptophyta; class Magnoliopsida; order Poales; family Poaceae; genus Hordeum; species Hordeum marinum. The sequence continues at coordinate 146,268,368 of CM039678.1, forward strand.
TCTCCAATGTATCTAGAATTTATGAAGTATTCGTCCATGTTTACAATAATTCTATATGATTTTGGTATGATTTTATTAGAACTAACCCGGACTCACGATGTTTTCAGCAGAACTACCATGATGCCGTTTTTTTGTGCTGAAATAAAAGTTCTCGGAATGGGCTGAAATTTTACAGTGATTTTCTATGGACCAAAAGAGACCCTCGAAGCACAAGAGCTGGGCCAGGAAGTGGACGAGGAGGCCACAAGCCTACTGGGCGCCCCCCTAGCTGGGGCCCCTGTGGCTTGTGTACTCCTCGAGCGTCCCTTGATGTGAGACCAACGCCAAAAATTCCTATAAATAAGAAACCTCTGAAAAGAAACCTAGATTAGAAGTTCCGCCGCCACAAGTCTCTATTGCCATGAAAAACCAATCTTGGCCCTCTCCGGCACCCTGTTGGGGGGGTCACCATCATCAGAGGCCATCTTCATCATCCCGGAGGGGCCATCATCACCATGGAGGCCAAGGACCAGAAGGAGAAACTCTCCCCACCGATGAGGGAGGCCATGGAGGAGAAAGCACAAGGGGGAAACCCTCTCCCCCTCTCTCTTGGTGGCGCCGGAGTGCCATCGGGGGAGCCATCGCCACGGTGATCGTCTTCATAAGCATCACCTTCTTCAGCACCGTCCTCATATCTTTTCAACGGTCCACTCTCCCGCATCCTGCTGTAATCCCCTACTTGAACATGGTGCTTTATGCCACATATTATGATCCAATGATGTGTTCCTATCCTATGATGTTTTGAGTAGATTTCTTTTGTCTTATGGGTTTATTGATGATCTATATTGGTTTGAGTTGTATGTTTATTTTGGTGTTGATCTATGGTGCCTTCCATGCCGTGCACACATGAAGAATTCCCGCTGTAGGGTGTTGCAATATGTTCATGATTCACTTATAGTGGGTTGCTTGAGTGACAGAAGCATACACACGAGTAAGGGGGTTATTGCGTATGGGATAAAGGGGACTTGATGCTTTAATGCTATGGTTGGGTTTTACCTTAATGATCTTTAGTAGTTGCGAATGCTTGCTAGAGTTCCAATCATAAGTGCATATGATCCAAGTAGAGAGAGTGTGTTAGCTTATGCCTCTCCCTCATATAAAATTGCAATAATGATTTCCGATCTTGTTAACAATTGCATAGGACATTTCCGCACACCGACCCATCATTATTTCACACTTGCTATTTGTAATATATTGTAATATATTCTAACTTTATGATAACAACACCTATTTTAATATTTTAGTTCTTCGATATCATGCAAAGTTATCCTCTTCATACCCACAACGTAGTTTTATTTCTCGTTTCTAGTTGGAAGCAAACGTTCGGCGTATGTAGAGTCATATCAGTGGTAGATAGGACTTGAGAGAATATTGATCTTACCTTTAGCTCCTTGTGGGTTTGACACTCCATACTTATCACTTCCACCTTTGGAAATTGCTACGATGATTCCATGCACTTGGGGATTATCAAGGGGCACTTAACATACTTCCTCATATGGAATTCATTGAATAACTCAAGCATCTCATATTCCCATTCACTATAGTACTCCCAATTGAGAAAGGGCACTCTACAACTAAGACTCTCCAAACTAGACACATCCAACTTGCTCCAACGGTGATGAAATCGAAGCTATGGAGACCAAAGCTCTGATACCAATTGTGGGATCACTAGAAGGGACGTCTAGAGGGGGTGAATAGACTAATTGACAAATTAAATACCTAACCTTTTCCCAAGTTAATTGGTTGGCAGATTTTAGCAATTCTAACAAGTCTAGTGCACCCTGCACATGCTAGTCAACAAGTATGGCAGCGGAAAGTAAAGACAGGCATATGTAAGAAAGTGTAGAGGTAGGAAGATCAAACGCAATTGGAGACATGAAGATTTTTCCTGTGGTTCCGATAGGTGGCGCTATCATACGTCCATGATTATCGAGACTTCAACCCATGGAGGGTAATGGTCGCGAGAGTCCACAGAGGGCTCCACCCACGAAGGGTCCACGAAGTAGCAACCTTGCCTATTCCATGATGGCCTACATCCATGGAGGACTAGCCTTACTCAGGGTAGATCTTCATGAAGTAGGCGATCTCCCTGCCCTTACAAACTTCTTGTTCAACTCCACAATCACGAAGAATGAGGCTCCTAAGCGACACCTAACCAATGTAGGAGGCATCACCCTCCAAAAGGTAATAGATGTGGTAGTATGATGAACTCCTTGCTCTTGTTCTTCAAAAGATAGTCTCCTCAACACTCAATCACTCTCTCATAGATTTGGCTTGGGTAGTAGAGATTGATTGGGTGGAAAGAAACTTGGGGAGGCTAGAAATCAAGATCCATATGGTTCGTGTGGATGATCTTGATCTCAACACATGAGTAGGTGTTTCTCTCTCAAAAAATTGGATATGGCAAGTGGGTGTATGTTCTGAGTGCTTCCTATATGAATGAGAGGTGGTGGATGGGTATATATAAGAATCTCCAAAAATCGAACTGTTACAACATTATTGCCCAACTCGGTGAAACCGAAGTGAAAACTCGGTTGCACTGACTAGTGCAAAATGTGGTAACTTTGGCCTTTTCAGGGAGACCGATGTATGAATCTCGATGGTACCGATATGTGTGTCCTAGAAATTTTCCAAATCTTGATGAGACCGATTCTCAAAACTCGGTGGTACCAATTCTTGAAACTGGCTAACCATAAAGTTGGTCCAAATCTCAATGAGACCAATTCGCAAAACCCGATGGTACCGATTCTTGAAAATGGCTAACCAGAAAGTTGGTCCGAATTTTGGTGAGACCAATTTGCAAAACTCGGTGGTACCAATTCTTGAAAATGTCTAACCAAAAAGTTGGTCACTGGTTTCGGTTGCAACGAATGGAAAGTTGGTAGTACCGAGACCTTAGGGTTTGGCTTGGGTTCTATCTAGGTTAAAACTCGATGGATCCGAATGGGAAAGTTGGTGTCACCGAATTTTGACTTTTGGCTTTGGACAAAGAATTTTTGTGGGAGAATGGGTGAGTATTTTTGGTGGCAAATCTCTAAGCACTTGAGCAATTAGATCATCATAATTCCTCATCCCCTTTTAATAGTATTGGCTTTCCTGTGGACTCAAAAGTGATTTCTCACAAAATATAAAGTGTAGAGTCTTGTAGCTTGAAGCTTGGAGCTTGGCCAATCCTATTCCTTCCCTTCTTATTCTTCTTCTTCTTAAGATTTCTCCTCACAATCCTTAGCCAATCCTCTCTGTGGACTAAATCTGAAATAAACTAGGTAGAACTATTAGTCCAAGAGACAATGCATGTTGTCATGAATTATCAAAACCACCAAGGGAGCATATGTGCTTTCACCCGGTGATACTTGTGATCTGCGTTGGGTTTTCCATGAAGAGGAACGGGTATCTAGATCACAATACGGGTAAGTACTTCCCTCTGTTATGAAACCAAGGTTTATCGAACCAATAGGAATCTCAATCCACAACCTCTTCAAGGGCTGCACACAAAAGAGCAAACAACTTGCACCCAACGCGGGCAAGAGGGTTGTCAATTCCCTTGATCTTGTTATTTGCAAGCAAGTGAAGTGTGTAGATAATGTTTTATAATTGTAAATTGCAAAATAAAATAAAAGGTAAATAATTGCAGCAATTTAATTGTACCATTTGTAAAGATATAAGTGAATAGACCTGGGGGCCATAGTTTTGCCTAGCGGCATCTCTCATGAAAGTAAGCATACAATGGGTAAACAAATTACTCTTAGGCAATTAATAGAAAATCAGATAGTTATGCGATATTCATGGCAATGATCATGTGTATATAGGCATCACGTCCAAAACAAATAGGGTGACTTTTCCCAGGGCGCTTCTATGCTTGCCTCTCTATGTATTAAGTTCATGACAAACAAGGTAATGCATGAAGAACGATGACATGATGTAGACAAAGTAAACTCAATCAATATGAATAAACCCCATCATTTTATACTTAATGGCAACAACACAAAGACGCAACTTGTCCCCTTCTGTCATTGGGATATAGAGACTCTTCAGGTTGAACCCACTACAACGCACCTCTCTCACTGAAGAAAGATCAATCTACTTGTCCAAGCAAATCAATAGATCGAAGAGAACTACGAAGCTATAATGCTCATGCAAATAAGAATCTTAATATTCAGGTTTGACTCATATGCTTTTCATGAATAATCTAAAACATAAACCCACAATTCATCGGATCCCAACAAACGCACTAAACAAAAGAATTACATCAGATGGATGAAAGCAAAGATGCAATGATCATTGTATTGAAGATCAAAGAGAGAGAGCCATCTAGGTACTAACTACGGACCCGTAGGTCTATGGTGAACCACACACCATCATGAGGGCAGAAAGCTTGATGTCGATGCCCTTGATGATCGGTCCCCCCTCCGGCAGGGTGCCGGAACGGAGCTCCATATGGGATCGCGGCGGAACACAGACTTGTGGTGGCGGAAAAAGTGTTTCGGGATGCCCTCTAGGGTTATTGGAATATATATAAATCTATAGGCCAGAGAACGGGGTCATGAGGGGCACCAAGGAGGCACGAGCCATCGGGCGCGACCCCCCCCCCCCGGGCATGCCTTGTTGGCTTGTGACTCCCTCGTGCGGCCTTCGGTCTCCTCCGGAAGCTTCTAGGTCTTATTTTGGTCCAGAAAAAATCATAAAAAAGTTTCAGGCAATTGGACTTTGTTTGGTACTATAAACTTGAAAAGTAAAAAACACACAAAAAACAACAACTGACACTGGGCACTAGGTCAATAGGTTAGTGCTAAAAATAATATAAATTGGTAAATAATTACTCAAAAAGTATCCTAGAATGATAATATAATAGCATGGAACAATAAAAAATTATAGATATGTTGGAGACGTATCAAGCATCCCCAAGCTTAATTCCTGCTCGTCCTCGAGTAGGTAAATGATAAAAACAGAATTTTTGATGTGACACTCTACCCAATATGTAATATTTTGCATGTATGGTCAATGAGAAATGATGAATTAAACATTAACATAGACATACTCATAATCACAAGCAACAAAATCATCAATCTTTCAAAGTATATGATCCTCAAAGAATGTTTACCCCCATTCATGTTATTATATTAGCAAGGCATGACTCCATCTTCACCACATTAATACAAATGTCAAGCACCACAGTGTCCAAGTCAGGCAATTGGATCGTACTTTTTAAATATGCATGAACTTTTTATTCTTCATGCAATACATGAGCATGAACCATGGACATACCATACAGGTGGAATAGAATATGATGGTAGATATCAAAAGGGGTAAAAAGTGGAGAAGATAATATCACATCAACTAGGTGTACCGACGGGCTATAGATGCCCATCGATAGATGTCAATGCAAGGAGTAGGGATTGCCATGCAAATGATGCACTAGAGCTATAAGTGTATGAAAGCTCAACTGAAGCTAAGTGGGGTGTGCATCAATTTGCTTGCTCATGAATGTTGGAAATATGCCCTAGAGGCAATAATAAATTAGTTATTATCATATTTCCTTGTTCATGATAATCGTTTATTATCCATGCTATAATTGTATTGATCGGAGACTTAGGTGCATGTGTGGATACATAAACAAAACCATGTCCCTAGTATGCCTCTCATAGACTAGCTCGTTGATCAAAGATGGTTAAGGTTTCCTAGCCATGGACATGAGATGTCATTTGATAACGGGATCACATCATTAGGAGAATGATGTGATGGACAAGACCCAAACTACAAACGTAGCTTATGATTGTGACAGTTTATTGCTACTATTTTCTGCATGTCAAGTATATGTTCCTATGACCATGAGATCATGCAACTCACAGATATTGGAGGAGTACCTTGTGTGTATCAAACGTCGCAATGTAACTGGGTGACTATAAAGATGCTCTACAGGTGTCTCCGAGGGTGTCTGTTGAGTTGGCATGGATCAAGACTAGGATTTGTTACTCCGTGTGACGGAGAGGTATCTCAGGGCCCACTCGGTAATACAACATCACAATAAGCCTTGCAAGCAATGTGACTAAGTGTTAGTTGCGAGATCTTGTATTACGGAACGAGTAAAGAGACTTGCCAGTAACGAGGTTGAACTAGGTATGGAGATACCGACGATCGAATCTCGGGCAAGTAACATACCGAAGAACAAAGGGAACATCATACAGGATTAACTGAATCCTTGACATAGAGGTTCGACCGATAAAGATCTTCGTAGAATATGTAGGAACCAATATGGGCATCCAGGTCCCTCTATTGGTTATTGACCGTAGAGGTGTCTCGGTCATGTCTACATAGTTCTCGAACCCCCAGGGTCTGCACACTTAAAGTTCAGTGACATTTCGGTAGTATAGAGTTATGTATGGTGGTGACCGAAGGTTTTTTGGAGTCCCAGATGAGATCCCGGACATCACGAGGAGCTCCGGAATGGTTTGGAGGTAAATATTGATATATATGAAGTCCCATTTTAGTCGCTGGAAAAGTTGGGTTTGGAGGTAAATATTGATATATAGGAACCAATATATAGGAAGTCCCATATATAGGAGGACCATCGGTAGGGGTATTTCGACCCAAGAGGCTTCATGGGCTGTGGGAGAGTAAATACCAACCTTTTGTGGGCTGGTGGAAGTCCCACACAAGGCCCATGCGGCTGGGAGAAAAAGGCCAAACGGAAAAAGGTGGAAAAGGCCAAAAAAAGGAGGAATCCTAGTCCTACTAGGATTGGAGGAGGAGTCCTCCTCTCCTCCCCACTTTGGCTGACCCAAGGGTTGGATTTTTGGCAGCCAAGCCTCCTCCTCCTCTCTTCCTATATATACTAGAGGATTTTAGGGCTTTGACATAGAATTTCAACCACGTGCTCCCCGTTCCTCCAATGCATAGTTTCTCCTCTAGATCGGATTTCTTCAGTGCTTTGGCGAAGCCCTGCCGGAATTGTTCCACCACCATCGCCGAAGCGCCATCACACTACCGGAGAATTCTTCTTCGTCTCCATTCCTTCTTGCTGGACCAAGATGGTGGAGATCGTCATCAAGCTATACGTGTGCTGAACGCGGAGGTGTCGTCCGTTCAGCGCTAGATCGGAAGGATCGTGATGAGATCGCGGTACGGATCGTGATGAGTTCGCGCGACAGATCGTGATGAGATCGCGGGACAGATCGTGATGAAGTTCACGGGATAGATCTTGATTGGATCGCAGGATGGATCGTGATTGGATCACGGGACGCACGACGATTTGGATCGCGAAGACGTTCGACTACACCAACCGCGTTTCTTCACGCTTCCCGCTTAGCGATCAACAAGGGTACGTAGATCCACTCTCCCTCTCGTAGATGCTCATCACCATGGATAGATATGCGTATGCGTAGGAAATTTTTTGTTTCCCATGCAACGTTCCCCTACAGTGGTATCAGAGCTAGGTCTATGTGTAGATGAGATCTCGAGTAGAACACAAAAGGTTTGTGGGCGTTGATGCTTAGATTTCTTCCTCCCTTGGTCGGATTTTGGTTCAGTGGTATTATGAGATGAAGTGGCCCGGACCAACATTACTCGTACGCTTACGAGAGACCGGTTCCCTCGACGCAACTTGTTGCCTAGATGGCTTGCGGGTGGCAGTTTCTCTCGCTTTAGTTGGATCGGATTTGACAAAGGCGGTCCTTGAGAAGGTTGAAAAGCAAATTATATATCACCATTGTGGTTTATGCATAGGTGAAAATTGTTCTTGCTAGAAACCCATAGCAGCCACGTAAAACATGCAACAACAATTAGAGGATGTCTAACTTGTTTTTGCAGGGTATGTTGTGATGTGATATGGCCAATTATATGATGTGATATATGTGATGTATGAGATGATCATGTGATGTATAGAATTTCACAACTTGCATGTCGATGAGTACGGCAACCGACAGGAGCCATAGGGTTGTCTTTAATTATTGTATGACCTGCGTGTCAATCATTAAGGGCTATGTAATGCTTTACTTTATCGCTAAACGGTAGCAATAGTAGTAGAAGCATGTTGGGTGCGACAACCCCGATGGCGACACGTTGATGGAGATCAAGATTATGGAGATCATGGTGTCTTTCCGGTGACGATGGAGATCATGCCGGTGCTTTCGAGATGGAGATCAAAAGCACAAGTTCATGGCCATATCATGTCACTTATGAATTGCATGTGATGTTAATCCTTTTATGCACCTTGTTTTTCTTAGTACGACGGTAGCATTATAAGGTGATCCCTCACTTAAATTTCAAGATAAATTGTGTTCTCCCCGAGTGTGCACCGTTGCAAAAGTTCGTCTTGTTGAGATACCACGTGATGATCGGGTGTGATAGACTCTACGTTCACATACAACGGGTGCAAGCCAGTGTTGCACGCGCAGAACACTTGTGTTAAACTTGACGAGCCTAGCATGTACATACATGGCCTCAAAACACAAGAGACCGAAAGGTCGAACATGAGTCATATAGTAGGTATGATCAACATAGTGATGTTCACCATTGAAGCCACTTCAACTCACGTGATGATCGGAATTGAGTTGGTGGATTTGGATCATGTGACACTCAGATGACCTGAGGGATGTCAATTTGAGTGGGAGCTTTAGTAATTTGATTAACTAAATTCATTATCTTGAACTATAGTCTAAGTAAACTTTGCATATTTATGTTGTAGATCAATGGCTCGCGCAGTAGCTCCCCTGAATTTTAATGCGTTCCTAGAGAAAGCTAAGTTGAAAGATGATGGAAGTAACTTTGTTGACTGGGCCCATAATTTGAGGATTATCCTCACGGCTTCCCAGAAATCATATGTCCTTGATGCACCGCTTGGTGACCAACCAGCAGACATGACCTCCGAAGATGTTAAGAACGCTTGGGAGGCACGTACTGGAGATTACTCAATAGTTCAGTGTGCAATATTGTATGGCTTAGACCCGGGACTTCAAAGACGTTTTGAACGTCATGGAGCATATGAGATGTTCCAGGAGTTGAAGTTTATCTTTCAGAAGAACGCCCGGATCGAGAGGTATGAAACCTCCGATAAGTTATATGCTTGCAAAATGGAAGAGAACGGGTCTATCAGTGAACATATACTCAGAATGTCTGGGTATTCAACTCGTCTAGCGGAATTGGGAATTTCCCTTCCGCTAGAAGCGATCACTGACAGAGTTCTTCAATCACTGCCACCTAGTTACAAGAGCTTTGTGATGAACTATAATATGCACGGGATGAACAAGTCAGTCGTCGAGCTGTTTGCGATGCTAAAAGTCGCTGAGTCTAAAATCCAGAAAGAACATCAAGTGTTGATGGTCAATAAAACTACTAGTTTCAAGAAAAATGGCAAAGTCAAGGGCAAGGGCAAGAAGGGTAAAACCAAGAAGGATGGCAAAGCAGTTTCTACTCCTGCAAAGAAGCCCAAACATGGACCCAAGCCAGAAACTGAGTGCTTTCATTGCAAGGGAACTGGTCACTGGAAGCCGAACTGCCCTAAGTACCTGGCTGACAAGAAGGCGGCCAACGACAAACAAGGTATATATGATATACATGTTATTGATGTGTACCTTACTAGCCCTCATAGTAGTGCCTGGGTATTTGATACCGGTTCGGTTGCTCACATTTGCAACTCAAAGCAGGAACTACGGAATAAACGAAGGCTGGCAAAGGACGAAGTGACGATGCGCGTGGGAAATGGTTCCAAGGTTGATGTGATCGCCGTCGGCACGCTCTCTCTTCGATTACCATCGGGATTAGTGATGAACCTGAATAATTGTTATTTAGTGCCTGCATTAAGCATGAACATTATATCTGGATCTTGTTTATTGCGAGACGGTTACTCATTTAAATCAGAGAATAAAGGTTGTTCTATTTATATGAGTAATATCTTTTATGGTCATGCACCCAATGTTAGGGGTTTATTCATATTGAATCTTGATAGCGATGACACACATGTCCATAACATTGATGCCAAAAGATGTAGAGTTGATAACGATAGTACCACTTTCTTGTGGCACTGCCGTTTAGGTCATATTGGTGTAAAACGCATGAGGAAGCTCCATGCTGATGGACTTTTGGAGTCACTTGATCTTGAATCACTTGACACATGTGAACCATGCCTCATGGGCAAGATGACTAAAACGCCGTTCTCTGGTACAATGGAACGGGTGAGTGACTTATTGGAAATCATACGTACTGATGTGTGCAGTCCAATGATTGTTACAGCGCGTGGTGGATATCGTTATTTTCTCACCTTCACTGATGACTTAAGTAGATATGGGTATATTTACTTAATGAAACACAAGTCTGAAACGTTTGAAAAGTTCAAGCGATTTCAGAGTGAAGTTGAGAATCATCGTAACAAGAAGATTAAGTTACTGCGATCTGATCGAGGAGGTGAATATCTGAGTTATGAGTTTGGCAGTCACTTAAGACAGTGTGGAATTGTTTCACAGTAGACACCGCCCGGAACACCACAGCGTAATGGTGTGTCCGAACATCGTAATCGAACCTTATTAGATATGGTGCGTTCTATGATGTCTCTTGCTGATTTGCCACTATCGTTTTGGGGTTATGCATTAGAGACAGCTGCATTCACTTTAAATAGGGCACCATCAAAATCCATTGAGACAATGCCATATGAACTGTGGTTTAGCAAGAAGCCAAAGTTGTCGTTTCTTAAAGTTTGGGGATGTGATGCTTATGTCAAAAAGCTTCAGCCTGAAAAGCTGGAACCCAAAGCGGAGAAATGTGTCTTCATAGGATACCCGAAAGACACAGTCGGGTATACCTTCTGTCTCAAATCTGAAAGCAAAGTGTTTGTCGCTAAGAACGGAACATTTCTTGAGAAAGAGTTTCTCTCGAAAGAATTGAGTGGGAGGAAAATAGAGCTTCATGAGGTTATTGAACCTTTACTTCAACCAGAAAGTAGCGCAGCTCAGAAAGATGTTTCTGTGGAACCTACGACGGTAGAAGAGGAAGTTAATGATGATGATCATGAAGCTTCGGATCAAGCTGCTATTGAACCTCGTAGGTCGACAAAGTTGCGTACTACCCCTAAGTGGTATGGCAACCCTGTCCTGGAGGTCATGTTGTTGGACAACAATGAACCTACGAGCTATGGAGGAGCAGTGATGGGCCCAGATTCCGAGAAATGGTTAGAGGCCATGAAATCCGAGATGGGATCCATGTATGAAAACGAAAGTATGGACTTTGGAAGTATTACCTGAAGGGCGAAAGGCCATTCAGAACAAATGGATCTTTAAGAAGAAGACAGACGCGGACGGTAATAGCACCGTCTATAAAGCTCGACTTGTGGCAAAGGGTTTTTCACAAGTTCAAGGAGTTGACTACGATGAGACATTCTCACCCGTAGCGATGCTTAAGTCTGTCAGAATCATGTTAGCAATAGCTGCTTATTTCAACTATGAAATTTGGCAGATGGATGTCAAAACAGCGTTCCTCGACGGTTTCCTTGAGGAAGAGTTGTATATGATGCAACCCGAAGGTTTTGTCGATCCAGAGAATGCTGACAAAGTTTGCAAACTCCAGCGATCCATTTATGGACTGGTGCAAGCATCTCAGAGTTGGAATATACACTTTGATGAGGTGATTAAAGTTTTTGAGTCTATACAAAGTTTACGAGAAACTTGTATTTACAATAAAGTGAGTGGGAGCACTGTAGAGTTTCTGATAAGCATATGTGGTTGACAAATTGTTGATCGAAAATGATATAGAATTTCTGGAAAGCATAAAGGGTTGTTTGAAAAGAGTTTTTCAAAGGAACACCTGGATAAAGGTACCCAATTGTTGAGCATCAAGATCTATAGAGATAGATCAAGATACTTGATGAGACTTTCAATGAGTACATACCTTGACAAGATTGTGAAAGAGTTCAAAATGGATCGGTCAGAGAAAGAGTTCTTGCCTGATTTGTAAGGTACAAAGTTGAGTAAGACTCAATGCCCAGTGACTGCAGAGGATAGAGAAAAGATGAGTGTCATCTCCTATGCTTCAGCCATAGGCTCTATCATGTATGCAATGTTGTGCACAAGACCCGATGTCAGCCTTGCCATAAGTATGGCCGGAAGGTTTCAAAGTGATCCTGGAATGGAGCACTGGACAACGGTCAAGATTATCCTTAGTAACTAAAAGACTAAGGAGATGTTTCTCGATTATGGTGGTGATAAAGAGTTCGTCATAAAGAGTCACGTCGATGCAAGCTTTAACACCAATCCGGATGACTCGTAGTAGCAATCTGGATACGTATAGTGGAGCAGCCATTTGGAATAGTACCAAGTGGAGTGTGGTAGCAGTGTTTACGGTTTGACAAAGAAATTTGCAAAGTACACACGGATCTAAATGTCGCAGACCCGTTGACTATAAGACCTCTCTCACATGCAAAGCATGATCGAGCCCCAGAACTCATTGGGTGTTAGATTCATAACAATGCAAATCACATGGTGATGTGAACTAGATTATTGACTCTATTGCAAGTGGGAGACTGTTGGAAATATGCCCTAGAGGCAATAATAAATTAGTTATTATCATATTTCCTTGTTCATGATAATCGTTTATTATCCATGCTATAATTGTATTGATCGGAGACTTAGATGCATGTGTGGATACATAGACAAAACCATGTCCCTAGTATGCCTCTAATACACTAGCTCGTTGATCAAAGATGGTTAAGGTTTCCTAGCCATGGACATGAGATGTCATTTGATAACGGGATCACATCATTAGGAGAATGATGTGATGGACAAGACCCAAACTACAAACGTAGCTTATGATCATGACAGTTTATTGCTACTGTTTTCTGCATGTCAAGTATATGTTCCTATGACCATGAGATCATGCAACTCGCAGATATCAGAGGAGTACCTTGTGTGTATCAAACATCGCAATGTAACTGGGTGACTATAAAGGTGCTATACAGGTGTCTCCGAGGGTGTCTGTTGAGTTGGCATGGATCAAGACTGGGATTTGTTACTCCGTGTGACGGAGAGGTATCTCAGGGCCCACTCGGTAATACAACATCACAATAAGCCTTGCAAGCAATGTGACTAAGTGTTAGTTGCGAGATCTTGTATTACGGAACGAGTAAAGAGACTTGCCAGTAACGAGGTTGAACTAGGTATGGAGATACCGACGATCGAATCTCGGGCAAGTAACATACCGAAGAACAAAGGGAACATCATACGGGATTAACTGAATCCTTGACATAGAGGTTCGACCGATAAAGATCTTCATAGAATATGTAGGAACCAATATGGTCATCCAGGTCCCTCTATTGTTTATTGACCATAGAAGTGTATCGGTCATGTCTACATAGTTCTCGAACCCGCAGGGTCTGCACACTTAAGGTTCGGTGACGTTTCGGTAGTATAGAGTTATGTATGATGGTGACCGAAGGTTTTTCGGAGCCTCGGATGATATCCCGGACGTCACGAGGAGCTCCGGAATGGTTCGGAGCTAAAGATTGATATATAGGAAGTCCCATTTTGGTCGCCGGAAAAGTTTCGGGCTAATCGGTAATGTACCGGGAGTGTCGGGAGTGTACCGGGAGAGCACCGGGAGGGGTATTTCGACCCAAGAGGCTTCATGGGCTGTGGTAGAGTAAATACCAGCCTTTTGTGGGCTGGTGGAAGTCCCACACAAGGCCCATGCGGCTGGGAGAAAAAGCCCAAAGGGAAAAAGGTGGAAAAAGGCCAAAAAAAGGAGGAATCCTAGTCCTACTAGGATTGGAGGAGGAGTCCTCCTCTCCTCCCCTCTTTGGCCGACCCAAGGGTTGTCTTTTTGGTATACAAGCCTCCTCCTCCTCTCCTCCTATATATGCTAGAGGATTTTAGGGTTTTGACACAGAATTTCAGCCACGTGCTACCCGTTCCTCCAGTGCATAGTTTCTCCTCTAGATCGGATTTCTGCAGTCCTTTGGCGAAGCCCTGCCGGAATTGTTCCACCACCATCACCGGAGCGCTGTCACGCTGCCGGAGAACTCTTCTTCCTCTCCACACCTTCTTGCTAGATCAAGACGGTGGAGATCGTCATCAAGCTGTACGTGTGCTGAACGCGGAGGTGTCGTCCGTTCGGTGCTAGATCGGAAGGATCGTGATGAGATCGCGGGACGGATCATGATGAGTTCGCGCGATAGATCGTGATGAGATCGCGGGACGGATCGTGATCAAGTTCGCGGGACGGATCGTGCTTGGATCGCGGGACGGATCGTGATTGGATCGCGGGACTCACGGCGATTTGGATTGCAAAGACGTTCGACTACACCAACCGCGTTTCTTAACGCTTCCCGCTTAGCGACCTACAAGGGTACGTAGATCCACTCTCCCTCTCATAGATGCTCATCACCATGGATAGATCTGCGTGTGCGTAGGAATTTTTTGTTTCCCATGCAACGTTCCCCAACAATGAAGACCTCGAGCATTTGAGGAAGCCCGTCATCGGAATATACAAGCTAAGTTTATAATAATGAAAAAGTAATTCCCACTAGCATATGAAAATTTCATAACATGAGACTCTATATATGAAAAACAAGGTGCCACTTTGAGGGACAAGTGTGGTAAAGGATAGTAGCAAAGTCCCTTCTCTATTTTTCTCTCATTTTAAATTTTTTATATGGTGGGCTCATTTGGCCTCCCCCATTTTTATTTTCTCACTATGACAATGCTCCAAGAATGATGATCATCACACTTTTATTTACTTACAACTCAATATGAAAACTCAATATGAAGAACTATGAAACAATACGACTCAATATGAATGCCTCTTGCAGTGTAACGGGATGTGCAATGATCTAGTGTGACATGTCAAAATACTATGAAGGGTGGCTTTGCCACAAATACTATGCCAGCTCTATATGATCATGCAAAGCAATATGATGATAAACGAACTAGTCATATGATGTGAAAATGAAATTTGCATGGAAATATATCTCAGAATGGCTATGGAAATGCCATAATAGGTAGGTATGGTGGCTGTTTTTGAGGAAGATATAAGGAGGCTTATGTGTGACAGAGCATATCATGTCACAGGGTTTGCATGTACCGGCGAAGGCTGCACCGATCCTCGAGATGAGAATGGGCAAAGCACAGTACCGAAGAGGCTAGCAAAATATGAGGAGGTGAGATTGTGTTTGTCCATGGTTTCACATTAGTCATGAATAACTCATATATTTATTGCAAAGTTTTATTATTTTTATCACAAATCAAATTACTACTTGCATGCCCCAAGGAGGAGGTTGGGAGGAGTTAACCATTGCGCACCTCCGACCCAAAACAACACTAGGATTTTAACGAGGAATAGAAATGTTCACACATCCTCACCATGCCATTCTAAATTTTAGTCAAGAAGTTAAAACCTCTTAATACTGACACTTCTACGGATCAACAATGATGCACTGACACTTTTTCATGTTACCATATCATTAATTTCTCTTTTATGTGCTACATGATGGTTTTGATTATCACTCATGAACCATACAAATTATTGTCACTATTTATTAACTCTCAAACAAATATAAGTGAAGAACAAGAGTGCAATTATTTCTATAAAATCTATACGCCACCATGCTCGAAAAGATATAAGTGAAGTACTAGAGCAATTGCTAAGCTCAAAAGATATAAGTGAAGCACATAGAGTATTCTAACAAATTGTGATGAAGGTGTCTCTCTCTCTCAAATAGGTGTGTCCAGCAAACTATGATTGTTGCAAACAAAAGCAAATGACGCTCCAAGCAAAACTCGTATCATGTGACGAATAAAAATATAAGTCCAAGTGACATACCGATGGATTGAGACGAAAGAGGGGATGCCTTCCGGGGCATCCCCAAGCTTAGACGCTTAACCCTTCTTAGAATATTACCTTGGGATGCCTTGGGCATCCCCAAGCTTAGGCTATTGCTACTCCTTATTCCATTGTCCATCATGATAACACCCAAAACTCAAAAACTTCAATCACACAAAACTCAACAAAACCTCGTGCGATCCGTTAGTATAAGCAACATATCAAATACTTTAGGTACTGCTATAAATTGATTCACATTTCATTATTGCATAATAGGTATTGTATTATAACTTCTACATGGCTTATACCCCCCCCCCCCGATACAATCTGTAGTTTCATTGAAACAAGCAAACTATGAAAGCAAAAAACAAAATATGTCTAAAACAGAACAATTTGTAATGATTTGTAGAAAACATCTACTTCTGTAACTCCAAAAAATCTAAAAAAATAGGACAACCTGAATAATTTGTATAGAAATACTTTGTAAAAACTTCATATCAAAAATATGTTCCATTAAAATCAAGAGAAATTTTGCACTGGACGCTAAAGTTTATGTTTTTGCACCATATCAATTCTACTCATCTTATGAGTCATACCAAAGGCTTTACTTAGCACAAACACTAAATAAAATATAAAAACAAAATCATCACAGAGGAAATAAACATATTATAACAGCAAGACATAAGGTAAAAACAAAAAATAACTATTGGGTTACCTCCCAACAAGCGCTATTGTTTTATGCCCCTGGCTAGGCATAATGCATAGTTTCAAGTATTGTCATCTTTGTGAGAAAAATTCATCATGCTATAATCATATTCCCTTCTCTCAGTAGCAAGTTTTCTCATGGGAAAGCAAACATAATGTAAGGGACTAAAGTTCACAACACAAGGATCCATGAGATCTATCTCCGGAGGAGAAGGAGGTTCCTCCTTAGACCTTTCATAAGTTATAGTGAATTATTAATTGTAAAGGTTCCTATAAATATGTTTTCTTAATTTCATATCAAGCTCATAGTATGATTCAAGATTTGTGACAATAATTTGGTCATTTAATTTGGAAATTTCATCAATCAAGACATTAGGTGGAACCTTTTTCCCCTAAGGTTTTCATTATAAGCAACATAGTCTGTTGATCTTAATCTCCTTATTTCTTCCAACTCATACAGGATTCCCTCTATTGGTGGGCACTCACTATTGATCCTATAATAAGCAAATGTTTCTATTGCTTGTTGCATAATATGATTAAATTTATGAACAGGAAATATTGTAGAAAATCGTTTAGTAGGAGCATGTTCAATGTTAGAGAACTCTAGAAACAACCATTGTATGGAGGGATGCATATGAATAAATTGTCTTTCCAATTCTACCATGAGCAAAGCATCAACATAACTAGTGGTTCTAGCAAGAATAGATCCTCCTATCAAAGGTAGAGAGCCGGCACAAGTGAAAAAGTCTTGGATCACACTTTTTCCAATAATATTACCACTACCAATACATAGTTTCTTAGTTTGCACAGTAGGTTCCTTTTTAGAAGGATCATCATATGCAAGGTTATGAACTTTTTCCCTAACAACTTCATCAAGATTTCTTTTAGCATTATCATTGATAGATGAAGTTGAATGTTCCAAGGCTTTCACACTATAGGTGGAAGTTTTACTAGTTTCAAACTTAGACATGATAGCACCTTTTCAAGCAAGCAAAACAAACAAACTAGTAACAAACAAAGATAAATATTTTTGTATTTTTGATTTTTTATGATACAAACCAAATATAACAAAAAATAAAAAGAAGAACAATTGAATGATAATTTGTGTGAAGTTACTTGATAGTTGGTGATGATATTCCCCGGCAACGGTGCCAGAAATCCTTCATATTACTTGTGATCTGCGTTGGGTTTCCCGTGAAGAGGAACGGGTAATTGCAGCACTGTACTGGTAAGTATTTCCCTCAGTTATGAAACCAAGGTTTATCGAACCAATAGGAATATCAATCCACAACCGTCTTTAACGTCTGCACACAAAAGAGCAAACAACTTGTACCCAACGCGGGAAAGAGGATTGTCAATCCCCTTGATATCGTTATTTGCAAGCAAATGAAGTGTGTAGATAATAGTTGGTAATTGTAAATTGCAAAATAAAATAAAAGGTAAATAATTGCGGCAAGGTAATTGTAGCATTTGTAAAGATATAAGTGAAAAGACCCAGGGGCCATAGTTTTCCCTAGTGGCATCTCTCATGAAAGTAAGCATACAGTGGGTAAACAAATTACTGTTGGGCATTTGATAGAAATGTCGATAGTTATGCGATATTCACGGAAATGATCATGTGTATATAGGCATCACATCCAAAACAAATAGGCCGACTCCTGCCTACACCAGTTACTATTACTCCACTTCAAGAGCGCTTCTATGCTTGCCTCTCTACGTATTAAGTTCATGACAAACAGAGTAATGCATGGAGAATGATGACATGATGTAGACAAAGTAAACTCAAGCAATATGAATAAACCCCATCATTTTATCCTTAGTGGAAACAACACAAAGACGCAACTTGTCCCCTTCTGTCACTGGGATATAGAAACTCGTCAGGTTGAACCCACTACAACACACCTCTCTCAATGAAGTAAGATCAATCTACTTGGCCAAAGAAAATCAATAGATCAGGGAGAATTACGAAGCTATAACGATCATGCAAGTAAGAATCTTAATATTCAGGTTTGACTCAAATACTTTTCATGAATAATCTAGAACATAAACCCACAATTCGCTGGATCCCAACAAACGCACTTTACAAAAGAATTACATTTGATGGATCAAAGCGAAGATGCGATGATCATTGTCTTGAAGATCAAAGAGAGAGAGAGAGAGATCTAGGTAATAACTACAGACCCGTAGGTCCGTGGTAAACTACTCACACATCATCATGAGGGCAGCAAGGTTGATGAAGAGGCCCTCCGTGATCGATACCCCCTCCGGCACGGTACCGGAACGGAGCTATAGATGGGATCGCGGTGGAACAATGACTTGCGGCCGCGGAAAAGGTGTTTCAGAATATATGTGAATTTGTAGGCCAGAGAACGGGGTCAGGAAGGGCGCCAGGGAGGCACAAGCCATCAGGGTGCGACCACCACCCCTAGGCGCGCCATGTTGGCTTGTGGCTCCCTCATGCGACCTTCGGTCTCCTCTCAAAGCTTCCAGGTCTTCTTTTGGTCTAGAAAAAACATTAAAAAGTTTCGGGGCAATTGGACTTCGTTTGGTTTTGTAAACCTAAAAACTAAAAAACACGCAGAAAACAACAACTGGCACTGGGCACTCGGTCAACAGGTTAGTGCTCAAAAATAATATAAATTGGTAAACAATTGCTTAAAAAGCATCATAGAATGATAATATAATAGGATGGAACAATCAAAAAATATTGATACGTTGGAGACATATCACTCGGCAACGGCGCTAGAAATCCTTCCTAATACTTGGGATCTGCGTTGGGTTTTTCGTGAAGAGGAACGGGTGATGCAGCACAATATAGATATTTATTTCCCTTAGTGACAACCAAGATTATCGAACCAATAGGAGTAGCACGCAACCCTCATCTTTAGCAACTACACACAAAGAAGCAAACACTTGCACCCAACACGGGCAAGAGGGTTGTCAATCCCCTTGGACTCATTATTTGCAAGCAAATGAAGTGTGTAGATGATAGTTGATAATTGTAAATTTCAAAATAAATAAAATTAAATAAATGGCAGAAATGTAATGAAAGCTTTTGTAAATATATGCGAATAGACTCGAGGGCCATAGTTTTCCCTACTGGCATCTCTCATTTGTAAGCATATGGTGGGTAAACAAATTATTGTTGGGCAATTGATAGAAAAGTGCATAGTTATGCAATATTTATTCACGGAAATGATCATGTGTATATAGGTATCACGTACATAAGCAAATAGGCTGACTCCTGCCTGTACCTATTACTATTACTCCACCCATCGACCGCTATCCAGCATGCATCTAGAGTATTAGGTAAAACAGAGTAATGCTTGGAGAACAATGACATGATGTAGACAAAGAGAACTCAATTAATATGAATTAACCCCATCGTTTTATCCTTAGTGACAGCAATACAAAGACGTGTCTTGCCCCCTACTATGTCACTAGGATATGGAGCACTGTTAGATTGAACCCACTAAAACACACCTCCCACTGAAGAAAGATTAATTTAGTTGGCCAAACCAATCAATATATCGAAGAGATTTAGGAATCTATAATAATCATGCAAATAATAATCATAATAGAATTTAGAGAAGACTCAAATCTTTTATCATGAATAATGTGAACATAAACCCACAATTCATCGGATCCCAACAAACACACCACACAAAGTGATTTCATCGAATAGATCAAAGCGAACATAGACTTGCGACGATGGAAAAAGTGTTGTGGGGGCTCCCTAGGATCTTTGGTATATGTTGGAATTTATAGGCCAGAGCGGGACGTCGGGAGACGCTAGGAGGGGGTAGCACACAACAGGGTGCGGCCACCCCCTAGGCGCACCCTGATGTGTGTTGCCTCTGTCGTGCAACCTCCGATCTCCTCCTGAAGCTTCCAGGTCTTCTTTTGGTCCATAAAAAATCGTTAAGAAATTTCGTGGCAATTGGACTTCTTTTGGTATTGTGAACCTGAAAAGACAAAAATATGCAGAAAAAAGCAACTTGCAATAGGCACTGGATTAATAGGTTAGTGCCAAAAAATAGTATGAATTGGTAAATAAATACCCAAAAAGTATCCTAGAAGATAATATTATTGCATGGAGTAAACAAAAAATATAGATACATTGGAGACATATCACCTATCTTTCTATGTGTTCGATGAATGTTGTTTCCTCTGAAAATGTGCTTTGAGTATTAGCAATCCTAGAAGACTATATGATAATTGAGTATGTAGAACTCTTACTTAGACTTTGTTGAAAATAAGATGAATTGAAATTGTTTGATGCCTAAGAACATATGTTGTTAAGTTTCCAGAGAATGCATTGTTTAAACCATGACATGTGAACTGATTGCTACTCTATCATAATGAGTTTCATCAGAAAAAGTTACTGGTTATGATGCTAGAGAAGTGACTGAAATTCCTTGGTCGATTTTTACACTATGCTAGCATTCACACTTCATAAGTTACTTCTTTTATCACTTACCTACTCAAGGACGAGTAGGAATTAAGCTTGGGGATGTTGATACGTCTCCAACGTATTGATAATTTATGAAGTATTCATGCCATATTTACCTATGTTTACAATACTTTAATATAGTTTTGATGCACTTTATATGATTTAATTAAAACTAACCTGGACTAACGCTATTTCAGCAGAATTATCATGGTGTTGGTTTTTATGTAGAAAATAAAAGTTATAGGAATTTCCTGGAGCTTTTTGACGATTTTTTCTGGACAATATGAGAAATACCGGAGTGAAGAACCACCAGAGGAGGGCCACCTGCTGGCCACAAGCCAATAGGGCGCACCCTGATAACTTTGGCCCACTCGTGGCTCTGGTTAGCGTGATTCCAATGCCAAAAATCCTATATTTACATAAACCCTCAGAAATAAACCCAGAACTTTTGCTCCGCTGTCGCAAGCCTCTATACCAAAGATAACTCATCCGGAGCCCTGTTCTGGCACCCTGCCGAAGGGGGCAATCACCACCGAAGGCCATATTCATCATCCCGGTGGTGTCCATGACGAGGAGGGAGTAGTTCATCCTCGGGGTTGAGGGTATGTATCAGTAGTTATGTGTTTGATCTCCCTGTCTCGTGTTCTTGGGATGTCAAGATCTTGGTGTATCACGGGCTTTCTAATATAGTTGGATCATATGGTGTTTGTCCCTTGCTATCTTGATGTGATGAATTGAATCTTCCCCTTTGAGATTTGTTATGTCAGATTGAATATTGGATTTGAGATCACTTGATGTATGTCTTGCATGTGGATACCCGTGGTGACAATGGGGTGTTCTATTGATTCACTTGATATATGTTTTGGTACTCAACTTGCGTATTCCCGTGGTGACAATGGGGTAATCTATGCATATGGGTTGATACATGTTCTTGTCCTACTTTCTCCCATAGAAATCTTGGGGTACTCTTGGAAGTTCTTTGTGTTGGATTGAATATAATGAATCTGAAATTGTTTGATGCATGTCAAATAATTAATCCATGGATACTTGAGGTGGCATTGGAGTATCTAGGTGACATTAGGGTTGATTGATATGTATAGGTGTTATTCTAGTACGAACTCTAGGGTTGTTTGTGACACTTACATGAATAGCTCAATAGATTGATCGGAAATAATAACTTTGAGGTGCTTCTACTACCTACGATAATTTCATATTATGTTCTCCGCTAGATAGGAACTTTGGAGTGATTCTTTGTCGCACGTTGAGGGTTGATCATATGATTAAACTATGTTAGTATTGTTGGGAGATTGCACTCGTGAAAGTATGAATTCTAGGCCTTATTTCCAAGACTTAATATACCATATTGCTCGTTGTTTACCACTTGCTACCTTGTTCTTTTTATATTTTTAGATTACAAAAACCTATATCTATTATCCATATTGCACTTGTATCGCCATCTATTTGCCGAACTAGTGCACCTATACAATTTGCCACTATATTGGGTGTGTTGGGAACACAAGAGATTTCTTGTATTTGATTGCAGGGTTGTTTGAGAGAGACCATGTTCATCCTACACCTCCCACGGATTGATAAACCTTAGGTCATCCACTTGAGGGAAATTTGCTGTTGTCCTACAAAACTCCACACTTGGAGACCCAACAACGTCTACAAGAATAAAGTTGCATAGTAGACATCAACATACTAGTGAGCGTATATTGGACCAAAGTATTTCTGCCAACAATGGATCCAATCAATTTTCCTTGCCAACATCCACATATCTTTTCAAAAAAATTGTTAACACCTTTCTAACACTTAGCTCCAATCCTATTATTAGAGTCATGCATGCCAAAATATTTCATTAGCAAATCGACTAATTGACAAGTAAAATTTTCTCGACATACCCCAACTTTATTATTAGCTCCCTAAAAAGGAACAACTCACTTTTGTGGGAATTCATTGTGAACCCTAACATCTATTCAAAAGCACTTAAGATAATTTTAATATTTCTAGCACTTTATACATCATATTGAAAAAGGAACATGGTGTCATCAACATACTAGAGCATATTAACTCATCAACTATTTTTTTCATTCAAAGCCCTTTTAACAAAACTATTAATGTTGTCTTTATCCATGATAACAACTAAGGTATCAACAATCAAACAGGTGATAAGGAATCACCTTGCCCCTGTTGGAAATATGCCCTAGAGGCAATAAATAAAGTGTTTATTATTATATTTCCTTGTTCATGATAATCGTTTATTATCCATGCTATAATTGTATTGATTGGAAACACATTACATGTGTGGGTAAATAGACAAACACTTTGTCCCTAGTATGCCTCTAGTGAACTAGCTCGTTGATCAAAGATGGTCAAGGTTTCCTAGCCATTGGCATGTGATGTCATTTGATAACGGGATCACATCATTAGGAGAATAATGTGATGGACAAGACCCAAACTACAAACGTAGCATATGATCGTGTTAGTTTATTGCTACTGTTTTATGCATGTCAAGTATATGTTCCTATGACCATGAGATCATGTAACTCACGGACACCGGAGGAGTGCCTTGTGTGTATCAAACGTCGCAACGTAACTGGGTGACTATAAAGGTGATCTATAGGTATCTTCGAGGGTGTCTGTTGAGTTGGCATGGATCAAGACTGGGATTTGTTACTCCGTGTGACGGAGAGGTATCTCAGGGCCCACTCGGTAATACAACATCACAATAAGCCTTGCAAGCAATGTGACTAAGTGTTAGTCACGGGATCTTGTATTATGGAACGGGTAAAGAGACTTGCTGGTAACGAGGTTGAACTAGGTATGGAGATATCGACGATCAAATCTCGGGCAAGTAACATACCGAAGAACGAAGGGAACATCATACGGGATTAACTGAATCCTTGACATGGAGGTTCGACCGATAAAGATCTTCGTAGAATATGTAGGAACCAATATGGGTATCAAGGTTCCGCTATTGGTTATTAATCATAGAGGTGTCTCGGTCATGTCTACATAGTTCTCGAACCGGCAGGGTCTGCACACTTAAGGTTTGGTGACGTTTCGGTAGTATAGAGTTATGTATGGTGGTGACCGAAGGTTATTTGGAGTCCCGGATGAGATCCCTGACGTCACGAGGAGCTCCGGAATGGTCCGGAGGTAAAGATTCATATATAGGAAGTCCTGTTTTGGTCGCCGGAAAAGTTTCGGGCTCATCGGTGGTGTACTGGGAGTGTCGGTAGTGTACCAGGAGACCACCGGGAGGGGTATTTCGACCCAAGAGGCTTCATGGGCTGTGGGAGAGTAAATACCAGCCCTTAGTGGGCTTGTGGAAGTCCCACACAAGGCCCATGCGGCTAGGGAAGAAAATCCCAAAGGGAAAAGGTGGAAAAAGGCAAAAGAGGAGGAATCCTAGTCCTACTAGGATCGGAGGAGGAGCCCTCCTCTCCTCCCAACTTCGGCCGAACCAAGGAGGTTTGGCCATTGTGACAAGGCCTCTCCTCCCTCCCTCTTATATATACTGGAGGTTTTAGGGGTTTTGCACTATATTTTCAGCCACGTGCTACCCGTTCCTCCAGTGCATAGTTTCTCCTCTAGATCGGATTTCTGCAGTGCTTAGGCGAAGCCCAGCAGAAATAGCTCCACCACCATCGCCGGAGCACCGCCACGATGCCGGAGAAATCTTCTTCCTCTCTGCCCCCTCTTGCTGGATCAAGAAGACAAAGATCATCATCAAGCTATACGTGTGCTAAGCACGGAGGTCTCGTCCGTTTAGTGCTTGATCGAGACGGATCATCATTGGATCGTGGGACGCTCGGCGATTTGGATCGCAAATACGTTCGAATACACCAACCGCGTTTCTTAACGCTTCCCGCTTAGCGATCTACAAGGGTACGTAGATCCACTCTCCCTCTCGTAGATGCTCATCACCATGGATAGGTCTTGCGTGAATGTAGGAAATTTTTTGTTTCCCATGCAACGTTCCCCAACAGTGGCATCATGAGCTAGGTCTATGTGTAGATGAGATCTTGAGTAGAACACAAAGAGTTTGTGGGCATTGATGCTTAGATTGCTTCCTCCCTTGGTCGTGTTTTGGTTTAGCGGTATTGTGAGATGAAGTGGCCCGGACAAACATTACTCGTACGCTTACGAGAGACTGGTTCCCTCAACCGCAACTTGTTGCATAGATGGCTTGCGGGTGCCAGTTTCTCTCACTTCAGTTGGATCGGATTCGACAAAGGCGGTCCTTGAGAAGGTTGAAAAGCAACTAGTGTATCACCGTTGTGGTTTTTACGTAGATGAGAATTGATCTTGCTAGATACCCGTAGCAGCCACGTAAAACATGCAACAACAATTAGAGGACGTCTAACTTGTTTTTGCAGGGTATGTTGTGATGTGATATGGCCAATTACATGATGTGATATATGTGATGTATGAGATGATCATGTGATGTATAGATTATCACGACTTGCATGTCGATGAGTACGGCACCGGCAGGAGCCATAGGGTTGTCTTTAATTATTGTATGACCTGCGTGTCAATCATTAAGCGCTATGTAATGCTTTACTTTATCACTAAACGGTAGCAATAGAAGTAGAAGCATGTTGGGTGCGACAAACCCTGATGGAGACACGTTGATGGAGATCAAGATGATGGAGATCATGGTGTCGTGTCGGTGACGATGGAGATCATGCCGGTGCTTTCTAGATGGAGATCAAAAGCACAAGTTCATGGCCATATCATGTCACTTATGATTTGCATGTGATGTTAATCCTTTTATGCACCTTGTTTTGCTTAGGACGACGCTAGCATTATAAGGTGATCCCTCACTTAAATTTCAATATGAATTGTGTTCTCCCCGAGTGTGCACCGTTGCGCAAGTTTGTCGTGTCGAGACACCACGTGATGATCGGGTGTGATAGACTCTACATTCACATACAACGGGTGCAAGCCAGTGTTGCACGTGCAGAACACTCGGGTTAAACTTGACGAGCCTAGCATGTACAAACATGGCCTCGGAACACAAGAGACCGAAAGGTCGAACATGAGTCATATAGTAGATATGATCAACATAATGATGTTCACCATTGAAACCACCTCAACTCATGTGATGATCGGACTTGAGTTGGTGAATCTGGATCATGTGACACTCAGATGACCTAAGGGATGTCAATTTGAGTGGGAGCTTTAGTAATTTGATTAACTAAACTCATTATCTTGAACAATAGTCTAAGTAACCTTTGCATACTTATGTTGTAGATCAATGGCTCGCGTAGTAGCACCCCTGAATTTTAATGCGTTCCTACAGAAAGCTAAGTTGAAAGATGATGGAAGTAACTTTGTTGACTGGGCCCGTAATCTGAGGATTATCCTCACGGCTTCCTAGAAATCATATGTCCTTGATGCACCG
The DNA here is from genome assembly GCA_022496015.1 of Hordeum marinum. Lineage (NCBI taxonomy): Eukaryota > Viridiplantae > Streptophyta > Magnoliopsida > Poales > Poaceae > Hordeum > Hordeum marinum. The sequence goes on from CM039678.1 coordinate 146,294,773, forward strand.
CTTGGTGACCAACCAGAAGACATGACCTCCGAAGACGTTAAGAACGCTTAGGAGGCACGTTCTGGAGATTACTCAATAGTTCAGTGTGCAATATTGTATGGCTTAGAACCGGGACTTCAAAGACGTTTTGAACGTCATGGAGCATATGAGATGTTCCAGGAGTTGAAGTTTATCTTTCAGAAGAATGCCCGAATCGAGAGGTATGAGACCTCTGATAAGTTCTATGCTTGCAAGATGGAGGAGAACGGGTCTATCAGTGAACATATACTCAGAATGTCTGGGTATTCGACTCGTCTAGCGGAGTTGGGAATTGCCCTTGCGCTAGAGGCGATCACTGACAGAGTTCTTCAATCACTGCCACCTAGTTACAAGAGCTTTGTGATGAACTATAACATGCACGAGATGAACAAGTTAGTCGCCGAGCTGTTTGCGATGCTAAAAGCCGCTGAGTCTGAAATCCAGAAAGAACATCAAGTGTTGATGGTCAATAAAACCACTAGTTTCAAGAAGAATGGCAAGGTCAAGGGCAAGAAGCGTAAAACCAAGAAGGATGGCAAAGCAGTTCTACTCCTCTAAAGAAGCCCAAGCATGGACCTAAGCCAGAAACTGAGTGCTTTCATTGCAAGGGAACTGGTCACTGGAAGCGGAACTGCCCCAAGTACCTGGCTGACAAGAAGGCGGCCAACGACAAACAAGGTATCTATGATATACATGTTACTGATGTGTACCTTACTAGCTCTCGTTGTAGTGCCTGGGTATTTGATACCGGTTCGGTTGCTCACATTTGCAACTCAAAACAGGAACTACGGAATAGACGAAGGCTGGCAAAGGATGAAGTGACGATGCGCGTGGGAAATGGTTCCAAGGTTGATGTGATCGCCGTCGGCACGCTCTCCTCTCTCTTTGATTACCATCGGGATTAGTGATGAACCTGAATAATTGTTATTTAGTGCCTACATTAAGCATGAACTTTATATTTGGATCTTGTTTATTGCGAGACGGTTACTCATTTAAATCAGAGAATAAAGGTTGTTCTATTTATATGAGTAATATCTTTTATGGTCATGCCCCCAATGTGAGGGGTTTATTCATATTGAATCTTGATAGTGATGACACACATGTTCATAACATTGATGCCAAAAGATGTAGAGTTGATAATGATAGTACCACTTTCTTGTGGCACTGCTGTTTAGGTCATATTGGTGTAAAACGCATGAGGAAGCTCCATGCCGATGGACTTTTGGAGTCACTTGATTTTTAATCACTTGACACATGTGAACCATGCCTCATGGACAAGATGACTAAAACACCGTTCTCTGGAACAATGGAACGGGCGAGTGACTTATTGGAAATCATACATACTGATGTGTGCGGTCCAATGAATGTTACAACGCGTGGTGGATATCGTTATTTTCTCACCTTCACTGATGACTTAAGTAGATATGGGTATATTTACTTAATGAAACACAAGTCTGAAACGTTTGAAAAGTTCAAGCAATTTCAGAGTGAAGTTGAGAATCATCGTAACAAGAAGATTAAATTCCTGCGATCTGATCGAGGAGGTGAATATCTGAGTTATGTGTTTGGCAGTCACTTAAGACAGTGTCGAATTGTTTCACAGTTGAAACCGCCTAGAACACCACATCGTAATGGTGTGTCCGAATGTCGTAATTGAACCTTATTAGATATGGTGCGTTCTATGATGACTCTTGCTGATTTGCCACTATCGTTTTGGGGTTATGCATTAGAGACAACTGCATTCACTTTAAACATGGCACCATCGAAATCCGTTGAGACGACACCATATGAACTATGGTTTGGCAAGAGGCCAAAATTGTCGTTTATTAAAGTTTGGGGATGTGATGCTTATGTCAAAAAAGCTTCAGCCTGAAAAGCTGGAACCCAAAGCGGAGAAATGCGTGTTCATAGGATACCCAAAGGAGACAGTCGGGTATACCTTCTATCTCAGATCCGAAGGCAAAGTGTTTGTCGCTAAGAACGGAACATTTCTTGAGAAAGAGTTTCTCTCGAAAGAATTGAGTGGGAGGAAAATAGAGCTTGATGAGGTTATTCAACCTTTACTTCAACCAGAAAGTAGCACAGCGCAGAAAGATGTTTCTGTGGAACCTATGCGGTAGAAGAGGAAGTTAATGATGATGATCATGAAGCTTCGGATCAAGATACTATTGAACCTTGTAGGTCGACAAGGGCGCGTATTACTCCTGAGTGGTACGGCAACCCTGTCTTGGAGGTCATGTTGTTGGACAACAATGAACCTACGAGCTATGGAGGAGCAGTGATGGGCCCGAATTCCGAGAAATGGTTAGAGGCCATGAAATCCGAGATGGGATCCATGTATGAAAACAAAGTATGGACTTTGGAAGTATTTCCTAAAGGGCGAAAGGCCATTCAAAACAAATGGATCTTTAAGAAGAAGATAGACGCGGACGGTAATGTCACCGTCTATAAAGCTCGACTTGTGGCAAAGGGTTTTTCACAAGTTCAAGGAGTTGACTACGATGAGACATTCTCACTCGTAGCGATGCTTAAGTCTGTCAGAATCATGTTGGCAATAGCTGCTTATTTCGATTATGAAATTTGGCTGATGGATGTCAAAACGGCGTTCCTCAATGGTTTCCTTGAGGAAGAGTTGTATATGATGCAACCAGAAGGTTTTGTCGATCCAGAGAATGGTGACAAAGTTTGCAAACTCCAGCAATCCATTTATGGGCTGGTGCAAGCATCTCGGAGTTGGAATAAGCGCTTTGATGAGGTGATCAAAGCGTTTGAGTTTATACAAGTTTCTGGAGAAGCTTGTATTTACAAGAAAGTGAGTGGGTGCTCTATACCGTTTCTAATATTATATGTGGATGACATATTGCTGATTGGAAACAATATATAAATGTTGGAAAGCGTGAAGGAATATTTGAACAAGAGTTTTTCAATGAAGGACCTAGAAGAAGCTGCTTTCATATTAGGCATTAAGATCTATAGAGATAGATCAAGACGCTTAATAGCACTTTCGCAGAGCACATACCTTGATAAAGTTTTGAAGAAGTTCAAAATGGATCAGTCCAAGAAGGGGTTCTTGTCAGTGTTACAAGGTGTGAAGCTGAGTAAGACTCAATGCCCAGTGACTACAAAAGATAGAGAAAAGATGAGTGTCATCCCCTATGCTTCAGCCATAGGCTCTATCATGTATGCAATGTTGTGCATAAGACCGGATGTCAGCCTTGCCATAAGTATGGCCGGAAGGTTTCAAAGTGATCCTGGAATGGAACACGAGGCAGCGGTCAAGAATATCCTTAAGTACCTGAAAAGGACTAAGGAAATGTTTCTCGTTTATGGAGGTGATGAAGAGCTCGTCGTAAAGGGTTACGTCGATGCAAGCTTTGACACTGATCCGGATGACTCTAAGTCACAAACCGGATACATATTTATTCTCAACGGGGGAGCGGTAAGCTGGTGCGGTTCCAAGCAAAGCGTGGTAACCGATTCTACATGCGAAGTGGAGTACATCGCCGCCTCGGAGGCGGCGAAGGAAGGTGTCTGGATGAAGCAGTTCATGACAGATCTTGGAGTAGTGCCCAGTGCATTGAATCCAATGAACCTGTTCTGTGACAACACTGGTGCCATTGCTCTGGCCAAGGAACCAAGGTTTCACAAGAGGACCAGACACATAAAGCGACGCTTCAACTCCATCCGCGATTACATCGAGGAGAAGGACATAAATATTTGCAAAGTGCACACGGATCTGAATGTTGCAGACCCATTGACTAAACCTCTTCCAAGGGCTAAACATGATCAACACCAGAACTGCATGGGTGTTCGATTCATTACAATGTAAATCACATAGTGATGTGAACTAGATTATTGACTCTAGTGCAAGTGGGAGACTGTTGGAAATATGCCCTAGAGGCAATAAATAAAGTGTTTATTATTATATTTCCTTGTTCATGATAATCGTTTATTATCCATGCTATAATTGTATTGATTGGAAACACATTACATGTGTGGGTAAATAGACAAACACTTTGTCCCTAGTATGCCTCTAGTGAACTAGCTCGTTGGTCAAAGATGGTCAAGGTTTCCTAGCCATTGGCATGTGATGTCATTTGATAACGGGATCACATCATTAGGAGAATAATGTGATGGACAAGACCCAAACTACAAACGTAGCATATGATCGTGTCAGTTTATTGCTACTGTTTTGTGCATGTCAAGTATATATTCTTATGACCATGAGATCATGTAACTCACGGACACCGGAGGAGTGCCTTGTGTGTATCAAACGTCGCAACGTAACTGGGTGACTATAAAGGTGATCTATAGGTATCTTCGAGGGTGTCTGTTGAGTTGGCATGGATCAAGACTAGGATTTGTTACTCCGTGTGACGGAGAGGTATCTCAGGGCCCACTCGGTAATACAACATCACAATAAGCCTTGCAAGCAATGTGACTAGGTGTTAGTCACGGGATCTTGTATTATGGAACGAGTAAAGAGACTTGCTGGTAACGAGGTTGAACTAGGTATGGAGATATCGACAATCAAATCTCGCGCAAGTAACATACCGAAGAACGAAGGGAACATCATACGGGATTAACTGAATCCTTGACATAGAGGTTCGACCGATAAAGATCTTCGTAGAATATGTAGGAACCAATATGGGCATCCAGGTCCCGCTATTGGTTATTGACCATAGAGGTGTCTCGGTCATGTCTACATAGTTCTCGAACCCGCAGGGTTTGCACACTTAAGGTTTGGTGACGTTTCGGTAGTATAGAGTTATGTATGGTGGTGACCGAAGGTTATTCGGAGTCTCGGATGAGATCCTGGATGTCATGAGGAGATCTGGAATGGTCCGGAGGTAAAGATTCATATATAGGAAGTCCTGTTTTGGTCGCCGGAAAAGTTTCGGGCTAATCGGTAGTGTACCGGGAGTGCCGGTAGTGTACCGGGAGACCACCGGGAGGGGTATTTCGACCCAAGAGGCTTCATGGGCTGTGGGATAGTAAATACCATCCCTTAGTGGGCTGGTGTAAGTCCCACACAAGGCCCATGCGGCTAGGGAAGAAAAGCCCAAAGGGAAAAGGTGGAAAAAGGCAAAAAAAGGAGGAATCCTAGTCCTACTAGGATTGGAGGAGGAGTCCTCCTCTCCTCCCAACTTCGGCCGAACCAAGGAGGCTTGGCCCTTGCGCCAAGGCCTCTCCTCCCTCCCTCTTATATATACTGGAGGTTTTAGGGTTTTTGCACTAGATTTTCAGCCACGTGCTACCCGTTCCTTCAGTGCATAGTTTCTCCTCTAGATCGGATTTCTGTAGTGCCTAGGCGAAGCCCTGCCGGAATAGCTCCACCACCATCACCGGAGCGTCGTCACGCTGCCGGAGAACTCTTCTTCCTCTCTGCTCCCTCTTGCTGGATCAAGAAGGCGGAGATCGTCATCAAGTTGTACGTGTGCTGAGCGCGGAGGTGTCGTCCGTTCGGTGCTTGATCGGGACATATCGTGATTGGATCGCGGGACGCTCGGCGATTTGAATCGCGAAGACGTTCGAATACACCAACCAAGTTTCTTAACGCTTCTCACTTAGCGATCTACAAGGGTACGTAGATCCACTCTCCCTCTCGTAGATGCTCATCACCATGGATAGGTCTTGCGTGAATGTAGGAATTTTTTTGTTTCCCATGCAACGTTCCCCAACAGCCCCAGGCCCTTGTGAGTTTAAAATATGGGCTAATTTTACCATTTACTCTAGCCCCCACATTATCACCACTCATAGTAAACACGATCCAGTGACACCATTTATTAGGAAAACCCTTCATTTTGAGAATTTGGATCACAAAAGGCCACTTAATTTTGTCATATGCTATTTCGAAATCAACTTTAAACAACAAAGCACTATGTTTCTTAAAATGAATAGAGCTCAAAGCTTCATGTATAACCACTACCCCTTCCATAATATACCCACACTTAACAAAAGTAGTTTGGGAAGGTGAACTAACAGGTAAACAATTCTACTTAGTATATTCATTGGCACCTAAGTAATAATTTTAAAGCTCACATCCAAGAGAGAAATATGCCTAAATTTCCGGATTTTCTTAGCATAATTGGTCTTAGAAACAAGAGTAATTATATCATAGTTTAACCTCGCAATGTATAACCTACCACAATAGAAATCATTGAGAAGGCCTTTCAAGTCACACTTAAAAATATCCCAAAACTCCTGATAAAAATCAGTAGGGAATACATTAGGACTAGGGATTTTATTTTTATCCATCATAAATTTCTTACATAAAAAAGGTTCTATTAATTTGTCAGCCACCTCTCTAGTAATCTAAGTAAAATCTTGGTTTTGGAGAGCAGTATTAGAGCAATCAGGTTGCCCAAATGTTTTTTTACAAAGTTCAGTTATGGCTCTAAGCAATCAACTGAACTTCACCCTCTGTCACCCCTTCTTCATGTTCCAAGGAAGTAATCATTTTTTCTCTTCTCCTCCCATTTACTTTAGCATGATATTATTTGGTATTTTTGTCTCCGTCCACAATTTTTTCATCCTTATATCTCTGCATCCACTTCAGTTCTTCCTGTTTATTCTGGCCAACTAATCCCTGAGCTCTTTCTGCTCATGTGTATCACACGCAAAAAGACCCATATTATCAATATTTTTATCAATGTCATCGAACTTACCTAAAATCTCCAACTTAGTCTTCTAAACCAAACATCAATATTTCTATTCCACCCTATAACTTTCTTCCTCAGATTTCTTAGTGTTTCCTGCCATCTTTCCAAACTAGATCCATAATATTTTTCATTCTAAAATTTAATGCAAAAATCTCTAAACTCCTCCCTAAGCATCCCAAAATTCTCAAACTAAAAATAGGAGGGCCATGGCAGTGATCTCCATAATAAAAAAAGGAATATGATCGAAAACGTCCCTAACAAAGGCTTGCAACTTAGGAATAGGATAATGTTCCTCCATCCAGGGCATAACAATATCCTATCTACCTTTTCAAAGGTAGGGTCCTCCAAATTATTTGCTCAAGTGAAATTCCTCCCAATTAAAGGCATCTCTCTCAACCCATCGTGCTAAATGATTGCATTAAACACAAAACTTCAGTGATCAGTATGATTGGGTTTGTTTTTTTCATAGCTCTTTCCAATTATGTTAGAACCCCCACCTACTAAACATGGTAGAGGATTATCATGATATATTCTAGCCAACTCAGCTAGGAAATTAGCTTTTCATTCCAAGTGTGCATCACCGTAAACAGTAATGAGATTCCAATTAAATTTGGTAATCTTATCAAAAGTAATGTTCGAATAAAGTACTCTTCCCTCTCCACTTGGATAATATAAAAAACATCTTTATTAATATCCATTTAAATCTCACTGGACCTCCCCTTGGGAGGATTCCAATGCCACTATTTTTTCTACCACTCAAGAGTGTAGTTCATTTTTAGAATTTTTTTGCGGTTTCCAAAAGACAAATAAAATTCAACCTATGATCAATTATCATTTCGCTAACATATGTCATTTTGCAGCTTTGGGCTACGTTATGTTATACTCCATCCGTTCTTTTATGTAAGGTGTATTATTTCTGTCACGGTGACCAAGACACATAATTATAGACATGTAAAAACTAAATTACCCTTGGCAAATTTATTGGTTAGTGGAAAGTGAATCAGTTAGTCCAGGATACATGTAATCGACAAAAAGATAGTTTCCTTCTCTAGCTATAAAAAGAGATGCAGACAATCAGAAAATATATTCTTTCGTTCTTTTCGGAGGGCTAACAAGGGAAATATGGAGAATAAAAAAAATGCACCTTACATTCTGAAATTTTATCAAAAAACAAATACACCTTATATAGAGGAACGAAGGGAGTAGTAACATTTTATGTTACTTCAAACACGTCTCTCTTCATTAATTACATGCCACATAAGCAAACTATTCTTAAAATACGCTATATTACTAGCTAAGTTACTCCCACCATGACCAGTCTTACAACTTGGATGGACCTCAGACATGACTCGAGAGAAGGTTTCAAGGAGTCATGTTACCACTCGAAGGCTACGACCATTCACCCCCTCCCACGGGGCCCTGCTAACATAAGACTAGGCTCTATAGAGACGAGTTAACCTATTATTAAAATAACGTTGTATTTGTTTCTGTCCATGTACTTATGCACACAAGCAAACTCTATTTACAATCGCGTTACCAAGAATACCTCTAGTTGGGAGTTGTTTTTGTTGGATTTTTGCTAAGTGGCCATTGGCCCAAAACCCATCAAAAAACTGAAACTCTCATGGCCCATGTGTGTTGGCTGTTGGTGTGGTGTGAGTGGGACTAAAGTTTAGTCCCACTCTGTTGGAAATATGCCCTAGAGGCAATAATAAATCAGTTATTATCATATTTCCTTGTTCATGATAATCATTTATTATCCATGCTATAATTCTATTGATCGGAGACTTAGATGCATGTGTGGATACATAGACAAAACCATGTCCCTTGTATGCCTCTAATAGACTAGCTCGTTGATCAAAGATGGTTAAGGTTTCCTACCCATGGACATGAGATGTCATTTGATAAACGGGATCACATCATTAGGAGAATGATGTGATGGACAAGACCCAAACTACAAACGTAGCATATGATCGTGTCAGTTTATTGCTACTGTTTTATCCATGTCAACTATATGTTCCTATGACCATGAGATCATGCAACTCATGGATACCGGAGGAGTGCCTTGTGTGTATCAAACGTCGCAACGTAACTGGGTGACTATAAAGGTGCTCTACAGGTATCTTCGAGGGTGTCTGTTGAGTTGGCATGCATCAAGACTGGGATTTGTTACTCCGTGTGACGCAGAGGTATCTCAGGGCCCACTCGGGAATACAACATCACAATAAGCCTTGCAAGCAATGTGACTAAGTGTTAGTCACGGGGATCTTGTATTACAGAACGAGTAAAGAGACTTACCTGTAACGAGGTTGAACTAGGTATGGAGATACCGACGATCAAATCTCGGGCAAGTAACATACCGAAGAACAAAGGGAACATCATACGGGATTAACTAAATCCTTGACATAGAGGTTCGACCGATAAAGATCTTCATAGAATATGTAGGAACCAATATGGGTATCCAGGTCCCGCTATTGGTTATTGACCGTAGAGGTGTCTCGGTCATGTCTACATAGTTCTCGAACCCGTAGGGTCTGCAGACTTAAGGTTCAGTGACGTTTTGGTAGTATAGAGTTATGCATGGTGGTGACCGAAGGTTTTTAGGAGTCCCAGATGAGATCTCGGACGCCACGAGGATCTCCGGAATGGTCCGGAGGTAAAGATTGATATATAGGAAGTCCTATTTTGGTCGCCGAAAAAGTTTCGGGCTTATCTGTAATGTACCGGGAGTGCCGGTAGTGTATCGGGAGACCATCGGGAGGGGTATTTCGACCCAAGAGGCTTCATGGTCTGTGGGATAGTGAATATCAGCCCTTACTAGGCTGGTGGAAACTCCCACACAAGGCCCATGTGGCTGGAGAAGAAAACCCCAATAGGAAAAGGTGGAAAGAAGGCAAAAAAGGAGCAATCCTAGTCCTACTAGGATTGGAGGAGGAGTCCTCCTCTCCTAGTAGGGTCGGCCGAACCATAGGAGCCTTGGCCCTTGCTCCAAGGCTCTCCTCCTCTCCTCCTATATATACTGGTGGGTTTGGGGGTTTTGCACTAGTTTTTTCAGCCACATGCTACCCGTTCCTCCAGTGCATAGTTTCTCCTCTAGATCGGTTTTCTGCAACGCTTAGGCGAAGCCCTGTCGGAATAGCTCCACCACCATCTTTGGAGCGCCATCACGCTGCCGGAGAACTCTTCTACCTCTCCGCTCCCTCTTGCTGGATCAACAAGGCGGAGATCGTCATCGAGCTGTACGTGTGCTGAACGCGGAGGTGTCGTCCGTTCGGCGCTAGATCGGAAGGACCGTGATCAAGATCGCGAGACGGATTGTGATGAGTTCGCAGGACGGATCATGATGAGTTCGCGGGACGGATCGTGACGAGATCGTGGGACGGATCGTGATGAGTTCGCGGGACGGATCGTGATTGGATCGCGGGACGGATCGTGATGAGATCGCGGGACGCTCGGCGATTTGGATCGCGAAGACGTTCGACTACACCAACCGCATTTCTTAACGCTTCCCGCTTAGCGATCTACAAGGGTACGTAGATCCACTCTCCCTCTCGTAGAAGCTCATCACCATGGATAGATCTTGCGTGAACGTAGGAACTTTTTTGTTTCCCATGCAATGTTCCCCAAGAGTGGTATCAGAGCTAGGTCTATGTGTAGATGAGATCTCGAGTAGAACACAAAAGGTTTGTGGGCGTTGATGCTTAGATTGCTTCCTCCCTTGGTCGGATTTTGGTTCAGCAGTATTGTGAGATGAAGCGGCCCGGACCAACATTACTCGTACGCTTATGAGAGACCGGTTCCCTCGACCGCAACTTGTTGCATAGATGGCTTGCGGGTGCCAGTTTCTCTCACTTTAGTTGGATCGGATTCGACAAAGGCGGTCCTTGAGAAGGTTGAAAAGCAACTAGTGTATCACCGTTGTGGTTTTTGCGTAGATGAGAATTGTTCTTGCTAGATACCCGTAGCAGCCACGTAAACACATGCAACAACAATTAGAGGACGTCTAACTTGTTTTTGCAGGGTATGTTGTGATATGATATGGCCAATTACATGATGTGATATATGTGATGTATAGATTATCACGACTTGCATGTCGATGAGTACGGCAACCGGCATGAGCCATAGGGTTGTCTTTAATTATTGTATGACCTGCGTGTCAATCATTAAGCGCTATGTAATGCTTTACTTTATCACTAAACGGTAGCAACAGAAGTAGAAGCATGTTGGGCGCGACAAGCCCGATGGCGACACGTTGATGGAGATCAAGATGATGGAGATCATGGTGTCTTGCCAGTGACGATGGAGATCATGCCGGTGCTTTCAAGATGGAGATCAAAAGCACAAGTTCATGGCCATATCATGTCACTTATGATTTGCATGTGATGTTAATCCTTTTATGCACCTTGTTTTGCTTAGGACGATGGTAGCATTATAAGGTGATCCCTCACTTAAATTTCAAGATGAATCGTGTTCTCCCTGAGTGTGCACCGTTGCGAAAGTTCGTCGTGTTGAGACACCACGTGATGATCGGGTGTGATAGACTCTACGTTCACATACAACGGGTGCAAGCCAGTGTTGCACATGCAGAACACTCGGGTTAAACTTGACGAGCCTAGCATGTACAGACATGGCCTCGGAACACAAGAGAACGAAAGGTCGAACATGAGTCATATAGTAGATATGATCAACATGACGATGTTCACCATTGAAACCACCTCAACTCACGTGATGATCAGACTTGAGTTGGTGAATTTGGATCATGTATCACTCGAATGACTGGAGGGATGTCAATTTGAGTGGGAGTTCTTAAGTAATATGATTAATTGAACTCATTATCATGAACATAGTCAGTAGTGTCTTTGCAAACTGTGTTGTAGATTACTAGCTCACGTTGTAGCTCCCTTGAATTTTATATGTTCCTAGAGAAATAGAGTTGAAAGATGATGGTAGCAATATTACGGACTGGGTCCATGATCTGAGGATTGTCCTCGTTGCTGCACAGAAGGCTTATGTCCTTAATGCACCGCTCGGTGCGCCAACCCCTCTAGCATTGTTTGTAGATGTTGTGAACATCTGACAGGCACGTTCTGATGACTACTTGATAGTTTAGTGCGTCATGCATTATGGCTTAGAATTGAGGCTCCGAAACGTTTTTGAACGTCACGGAACATATGAGATGTTCTAAGAGCTAAAATTAGGATCTTAGGCTCATGCCCTTGTTGCGAGATATGAGATCTCCAACAAGATTCTTTGCCTGCAAGATGAAGGAGAATAGCTCAATCGTTGAGCATATGCTCAGATTGTCTGGGTGCTACAATCGCTTGAATCGAGTGGGAGTTGATCTTCCAGATAGGATAGTGATTGATATAGTTCTCCAAGTCACTCTCACTAAGCTACTAGAACTTGGTGATGAACTATAAAACGCCAGGGATAGAAATAATGATCCCTGAGCTGTTCACGATGTTTGACACCGCAAAGGTAGAAATCGAGAAGGAGTGTCAAGTGTTGATGGTTAGTCAAACCACTAGTTTCGAGAAGGGCAAGAGCAGGGAGGGAAACTTGATGGATAGCAAGTCAGTTGCTGCTCTGGTGAAGCAACCCAAAGTTGAACCCAAACCCGAGACTAAGTGCTTCGATTATGAGGAGAGCGGTCGCTGAAGCGGAACGACCCTAGATACTTGGTAGATAAGAAGGCTGGCAACGTCAACAGAAGTATATTTGATATACGTGTTATTGATGTGTACCTTGCTAGTAATCCTAGTAGCACCTCAGTATTGGATACCGGTTCGGTTGCTAAATGTTAGTAACTCGAAATAAAAGCTACGGAATAAACGGAGAACTAGCTAAGGGTGAGGTGACAATGTGTGTTGGAAATGTTTCCAAGGTTGATGTGATCAACATCGCATGCTCTCTCTACCTTCGGGATTAGTGACAAACCTAAATAAATGTTATTTGGTGTTTTGCGTTGAGCATGAACGTGATTAGATCGTGTTTATTGCAACACGGTTATTCATTTAAGTTAGAGAATAATGGTTATTCTGTTTACATGAATAATACCTTCAATGGTCAAGCACCCAGCGAGAATGGTTTGTTGAATCTTGATCGTAGTAATACACATGTTCATAACATTGATGCCAAAAGATACAAAGTTAATAATAATAGTACCACATACTTGTGGCACTGCCGCTAAATGTCATATTGGTATAAAACGCATGAAGAAACTCCATGCTGATGGATATTTGGACTCATTTGATTTCGAATCGGTTGAGACATGCGAACCATGCCTCTTGGTCAAGATGACTAAGGACCCCGTTTTCTGGTTTGATGGAGCGGGCAAGTGACTTATTGGAAATGATACATGTTGATGTATGCAATCCAATGAATCTTATAGCATGCGGTGGATATCGTTATTTTCTTACCTTCACTGATGATTTGAGTAAACATAGTGTATATTTACTTAATGAAACACAAGTCTAAATCGTTTGAAGGGTTCAAGCAAATTCAGAGTGAAGTTTAAGATCATCGTGACAAGAAGATAAAAATGTCTACGATATGATCGTCGAGATGAATATCTGAGTTGCGAGTTTGGCATACAACTTTAGACAATGTGAAAATTGTTTCACAACTCACGCCACCTGGAACACCATAGTGTGATGGTGCGTCCGAACGTCATAGTCGTGCTCTATTGGATATGGTGCATGCTATGATGTCTCTTATCGTTTTGTTACTATAATTATTAGGGTTATGCATTAAAGACAACTACATTCACTTTAAATAGGGCACCATCTAAATCCGTTGAGATGACACCGTGTGAATTATGGTTTGATAGAAACCTAAGCTGTCATTTCTTAATGTTTGGGGCTGCGACGTTTGTGTGGAAAATGTTTTCACCTAATGAGCTCGAACCCAAAGCGGACAAATGCATCTTCATAGAATACCCTAAGAATAGTTGGGTGAACCTTCTATCTCAGATCCAAGCATAAAATGTTTGTTACTAAAACTGGGTCCTTTCTCGAGAAAAAGTTTCTCTTGAAAGAATTGAGTGGGAGGAAGATAGAACTTGATGAGGTTATTGAACCTCTGTTTCAACCAGAGAGTAGCGCAGCGCAGGAAGTTGTTTATGTGAAGCCTACGTTAGTTGAAGAGGAAGTTAATGATGATGATCATGAAGCTTCGGATCAAGTTACTATCAAACCTCGTAGGTCGACAAGGACGTGTAATGCTCCTAAGTGGTGCGGCAACCCTGTCTTAGAGGTCATGTTGTTGGACAACGATGAACCTACGAACTATGGAGAAGCGACGATGGGCCCGGAAACCAACAAATGGTTAGAGGCCATGAAATCCGAGAAAGGATCCATGTATGAAAACCAAGTATAGACTTTGGTGGACTTGCTCATTGGACGGCAGGTCGTTAAGTACAAATGGATCTTTAAAATGAAGACAAACGCTGATGGTAAATGTCACCATTTGTAAAGCTCGACTTGTTGCAAAGAAGTTTATGACAAGTTCAAGGAGTTGACTGCGATGAGACTTTCTCACTCGTAGCGATGCTAAAGTCTGTTGAAATTATGTTAGCAGTTGCTGCCCTTTCAATTATGAAATCTGGCAGATGGATGTCAAACCATCGTTTCCTTAACGGTTTACTTGAGGAAAGGTTGTATGTGACACAACCGGAAGGTTTCGTCAGTCCTAAGGATGCTAAAAGGTGTGCAAGCTTCAGTGATCCTTTTATAGACTGAAGCAAGCATCTCAGAGTTGGAATGTACACTTTGATGAGGTGATCAAAGTTTTTGAGTCTCTACAAAGTTTATGAGAAACTTGTATTTGCAATAAAGTGAGTGGGAGCACTATAGAGTTTTTGATAAGTACATGTGGATGACATATTGCTATTCGGAAATAATGTGGAATTTCTGGAAAGCATAAACGGTTGTTTGAAAAGTGATTTTCAAAGGAAGACCTGAATAAAGCTACCTAATTGTTGAGCATCAAGATCTATAAAGATAGATCAAGATGTTTGATAAGACTTTCAATGAGTACATACCTTGACAAGATTTTGAAAGAGTTCAAAATGGATTAGTCAGAGCGAAAAGTTCTCGCCTGCTTTGTAAGGTGTGAAGTTGAGTGAGACTCAAAGATCGACCACGGCAGAAGAAACAGAAAGGACGAATGTCGTCCCCTATGCCTTAGCCATAGGCTCTGTATAGTATGCCATGCTGTGTACTGCACCTGTGTGTGCCTTGCCATGAGTCCGTCAAGGGGTACAAGAGTGATCCAGGAGTGGATCACTGGACAGCGGTCAAGATTATCCTTAGTAACTAAAAGACTAAGGAGATGTTTCTCGATTATGGAGGTGATAAAGAGTTCGTCGTAAAGAGTTACGTCGATGTAAGCTTTAACATCAATCCGGATGACTTGTAGTAGCAATCTGGATACATATAGTGGAGCAGTCATTTGGAATAGTACCAAGTGGAGTGTGGTAGCAGTGTTTACGGTTTGACATAGAGATTTGCAAAGTACACACGAATCTGAATGTCGTAGACCCATTGACTATAAGACCTCTCTCACATGCAAAGCATGATCGAGCCCCAGAACTACATGGGTGTTCGATTCATTACAATGTAAATCACATAGTGATGTGAGCTAGATTATTGACTCTAGTGCAAGTGGGAGACTGTTGGAAATATGCCCTAGAGGCAATAATAAATTAGTTATTATCATATTTCCTTGTTCATGATAATCGTTTATTATCCATGCTATAATTGTATTGATCGGAGACTTAGATGCATGTGTGGATACATAGACAAAACCATGTCCCTAGTATGCCTCTAATAGACTAGCTCGTTGATCAAAGATGGTTTCCTAGCCATGGACATGAGATGTCATTTGATAAATGGGATCACATCATTAGGAGAATGATGTGATGGACAAGACCCAAACTACAAACGTAGCATATGATCATGTCAGTTTATTGCTATTGTTTTCTCCATGTCAAGTATATGTTCCTATGACCATGAGATCATGCAACTCACGGATACCGGAGGAGTGCCTTGTGTGTATCAAACGTCGCAACGTAACTGGGTGACTATAAAGGTGCTCTACAGGTATCTCCGAGGGTGTCTGTTGAGTTGGCATGGATCAAGACTGAGATTTGTTACTTCGTGTGACGGAGAGGTATCTCAGGGCCCACTCGATAATACAACATCACAATAAGCCTTGCAAGCAATGTGACTAAGTGTTAGTCACGGGATCTTGTATTACGGAACGAGTAAAGAGACTTACCGGTAACGAGGTTGAACTAGATATGGAGATACCGACGATCGAATCTCGGGCAAGTAACATACCGAAGAACAAAGGGAACATCATACAGGATTAACTGAATCCTTGACATAGAGGTTCGACCGATAAAGATCTTCGTAGAATATGTAGGAACCAATATGGGCATCCAGGTCCCGCTATTGGTTATTGACCGTAGAGGTGTCTCGGTCATGTCTACATAGTTCTCGAACCCGCAGGGTTTGCACACTTAAGGTTCGGTGACGTTTCGGTAGTATAGAGTTATGCATGGTGGTGACCGAAGGTTGCTTGAAGTCCCGGATGAGATCCCGGACATCACGAGGAGCTCCGGAATGGTCCGGAGGTAAAGATTGATATATAGTAAGTCCTATTTTGGTCGCCGGAAAAGTTTTGGGCTTATCGGTAATGTACCGGGAGTGCCGGTAGTGTATTGGGAGACCATCGGGAGGGGGATTTCGACCCAAGAGGCTTCATGGGCTGTGGGAGAGTGAATATCATCCCTTAGTGGGCTGGTGGAAACTCTCACACAAGGACCATGTGGCTGGAGAAGAAAACCCAATAGAAAAAGATGGAAAAAAGGCAAAAAATGAGCAATCCTAGTCCTACTAGGATTGGAGGAGGAGTCCTCCTCTCCTAGTAGGTTCGGACGAACCATAGGAGCCTTGGCCCTTGCGTCAAGGCTCTCCTCCTCTCCTCCTATATATACTGGTGGGTTTTGGGGTTTTGCACTACTTTTTTCAGCCACGTGCTACCCGTTCCTCCAGTGCATAGTTTCTCCTCTAGATCGGTTTTCTACAGCGCTTAGGCGAAGCCGTGTCGGAATAGCTCCACCACCATCTCCGGAGCGTCGTCACGCTGCCGGAGAACTCTTCTACCTCTCCGCTCCCTCTTGCTGGATCAAGAAGGAGGAAATCGTCATCGAGCTGTACGTGTGCTGAACGCGGAGGTGACGTCCGTTCGGCGCTAGATCGGAAGGACCGTGATCAAGATCGCGAGACGGATCGTGATGAGTTCGCGGGACGGATCGTGACGAGATCGCGGGACGGATCGTGATGAGTTCGCGGGACGGATCGTGATTGGATCGCGGGATGGATCGTGATGAGATCGTGGGACGCTCGGCGATTTGGATCGCGAAGACGCTCGACTACACCAATCGCGTTCCTTAACGCTTCCCGCTTAGCGATCTACAAGGGTACGTAGATCCACTCTCCCTCTCGTAGATGCTCATCACCATGGATAGATCTTGTGTGTGCGTAGGAATTTTTTTGTTCCCATGCAACGTTCCCCAACACACCCCACTAGTGGAGGGAAAGCAACACCTCTTTATAAGATGAGCTCTTCTAGCACTTGTAAGAGAATGTGAAGAGAAGAGGCCCTCGCGCTTTCAAAAAAGAAGAAGAGACCCTCGCACACTCCTCCTCCTCGCCTCGCCACGTCTCGTCACGCCGCACCACGGGTTGCGGGATTGAGCCGAGCCGAGCTCATACCTACACGCTTATTTTTGCGGGTCAGTAACGGAGAGTCCTTAACAGACGCGCCAGTCCACGTCTCTCTACCCTGTCGTGCATATATATACACGAGGTCCCTGCCAACCCTAGTCGTCGTTGCAACATATGGTTTCGCACCGTTCAGATCATTGCATCGCCATCCAAGTCTTCTCCATCCCTCCTTCCGGCGTGCGCCGCGAGCAGGGACAACAGGCCTCCGGAACCCCACCTCTCGTGATACTGTACGAGAGAGGGGCGATCAGGTTTTTGGGGAGCGTACTCGCTCGACTTCTGGTAGCGACGACTTCCTTGACGATGACTTCTTCCCCGATCTCGGCAACCTCTTCCTCAACGAGATGTGCGACAACATCAATGCTGGCGGTTCTACTCCCGTTGCACCATATGCAATCTTGTCCTCTCTGTTTGAGATCGTACTATAATTTCTTTGTCTAGTTTTTGCCGTAGATTCGATCTACTCGTTTACAATGCTAGTTTGCATGATTAGTTTAGTCTATACTCTTGCTGTCATGATTTATTTCCTGCTTATTCAGATTAAATATTGTAGTAATTTACTCATATACTCAACAATTTTCATAACAACAAGCCTACAATTACACATTGCTTTATTTCGTTGAGCTGGTCCTAGATTTATGGAAATGAAATTTAATCCTAAATTGTTTGTTTCCACATCAAAGTGTTTGTTCCACCTTGAATTGGAATCATGATTCCACTCCGATTCCAACATTTGTTTTTTCAGAACAATACTCCAGCCGAGTTCTCTTAAAATCTTGAGAATCGTGAGAAAAAACCTGGCCTCCGGCACTTTTTTAGGGCTTATTCGGTTGATGTGGATTTGAAGAGGTTGAGGGGATTAAATCCCCTACAAACCAAAATCCCTGCAAATCCCCTCCACTCGCCGCAGGGAAGGGATTAACTGTAGGCCTCAGGAATAACACACCATGACCCCGCCGAAGTAGAAAGCCCAGCCCACCGGGTACCCACGGCCCTCATCCATTTCCACTAGCTAAAACTGGTAACCCCCCTCCCCTCTCCCCTCACCCCAACACACAAGACAGCGGACAGAGAAGAGGAACTGAAAAGAAAAAAAACGGGGAAGAAAAAGGGGGCAAGCAGTGCACAGGTCTAGTGGAAAATGGCGGAGGCGGCGTGCTCGAGCTCGGGCACGTAGTTCACGCGCAGCTCATCGTTCCCTGTCGCGATCCGCGGAGACCCCGCGCCGCCGCCGGCGAACACCAGCTCCCCCGTGCGGCGGCTCCGCGTCTCCACCCGTCTCGTTCTCCCGCTAGGGTTTTCCCCGATCCCCAATCACTGTAAGCCGCGAAGACTTGTCTCGCTAGTTTCCTTCTGGTTAGAGATCACGGGAGGGTGCGCGTGGTCTCCGAGTGGGTGGATTTAGGGTCGCGGTCTCGGATCTTGAGCGATCAGTGTAGCTCTGTTCCCAGCTAGGGTTAGTTCGTAGAAGCATAAGTTGGGCACTGAAATTCGTGGAGCCGTTTGTGATTTGGGTCAGCGAGCTGCTGCTGTAGTGAGAACTTATAAGCTCTGAGCGTGCCATGTGGTGCAATTCGCCTATTCTGTGCAATAATCCCATCTTTAAACACTTCGTCTTTTTCCCGGTTCCAATAGGGATTTTTTGGGTGTTACTTGGGGTTAGTCCTTGTGTGCATTGCCTAGCAATGACCTGATTGGTTAGCTTTTGGTTGCATTTAATTGGTCTGCCAATTGTGTTTTAGGGTGAGATGTCTTGTTAGTGAAGCTCGATCAGTATCATGCACCTGTTTGCCTTTCTCAAAGAGCGGCACTATTTTTTTTAGACCAAACGGGTGGCGCTATTTCGTTGTTATTCACAGAATTTGTGGCATGTGGAGTGGTCCCATGCTATCATGAATCAAGATTTACCATTTTTTTAACTTTAGCTGAGCATATAGTGATATCTCTTCTGCTTTCTTCAGAACAGCTTGAATGCATGCCATTTGTGATGCCTGCTATTAATTTACATAGCATTAAATGTGGTGAACATGGAAATTCTATAGCAACTCTTTTGGAAGTTCTGTTATCGGTAGCTATGTAACTGTAGAGTATGCCTGTTTGCAATTAACTAAACCTGCTGCTCTGCATTAACAGTTCGCGTCTACAAAAATTAGCTCTGAAATTCATGCTGCCGTATCTGTACTCAATGTACTGTATTTGATGATTGGACTCATCACTTTTGTTTTCCTACATTAACTACTGGTGTACTGGTTTGCCTCTTATAACTTATAAGTGTTAGTTGGATTAAGATTTATTTATCTTCTTTTGATTAATCTTATTTTGATGGCAAGCAGAGTTTGCAAATGGCTTCATCACAGCATGTTGAAGTGGAGGCTGCGAAGTTACTTCAAAAACTCATTCTGGAATCAAAGGATGAGCCTGCTAAATTAGCAACAAAACTTTACGTGGTATGCAGCGCAACCAATATACAGGACATGAAAAGCTTTAACTCAACCATAACCTTGTTTCTTTGTTCAATGTTCTAGATATGTCAACATATGAAGTTAAGTGGAAAAGAGCAGTCTCTTCCCTATCAGGTCATATCTAGGTAAATATTTCTTTTGTTCCTGGCTATCTTTTTGGAAGCTTTTTTTGCCATCAATTTTACTGTAAATATTAGTTAAATGTTCTGTTAGAAAAATACTACTCCCTCCGATCCATATTTATTGACGCTTGTTTAGTACTCCCTCCGTCTCAAAATAAGTGTCGCAAACTTAGTACTAAATTAGTACAAATTTTGTACTAGATCAACGGCACTTATTTTGGGACGGAGGGACTAGGGAGTACAAAGTTGTACACATGTTGTCTTCTTATTATTTTTGACTTTCAGATTTGATAACTGTTGATGTGTTGTTCTTATGTTCAAAAGTTCTGCTTATTTATTATAATTATGCCATCATCAAACTAGATTTCACACATCAGTTAGTACTCATTGTCAATTGTGGAATAGTATACAAGGAGGGGCCCATGTCATAGCAGAAGAGGGCAAACAAATTACAATTCAATGCGGCGATAGATGTTGTCCTACCATCTAATCTTTGATCCTGTGCATTTAACTTACTCATGCCCATTCTCCTATGTTCTAAATTGAAAATGTATCTCACTATAAATCTTGTGAAGGACCTATTATGGTCACTCGAGACTCTTTAGCGATTGCAACATGATCTTTTGTTATATCCATGCTCTCTTTTTAATCGTAAACCAAGCAACAGCCGCAAGACACCATCATCTTACGATGATCTCCTAAGCAAGTGGTAATTCCTTGTTTTTTATGGCTTCGTAGCAACGCACGGGCATCGTGCTAGTAATAAAAATAATCCAGTTTGGTTAGGTCTACTTTACCTGAATGTTTGCAATTTCAAATGACAGGATTCTGCATATGTCAGAAAGTTCTATCAAACTTCCAAATTTTCTCTAGCTTGACTTCTCTCCTCTTTCCAGTTTCTAAGATGCCTGTAACATCCGTAATTTTTGCCTGCAGGGCCATGGAGACTGTTGTAAGTCAACATGGAATTGATATGGATGCATTGCGATCGTCACGAGTTCCATTTTCTGGTGGTCCACAAGCAGTAGATGCTAGTGGCGTTATGTCGAAGGACAAGGAGATCATTGGTGGTCAGTCTTCCATGGTTGGAAGTGATGCATCCCAGAGCAGCGGTCAAGCTGCATTATGGCATTTGCCACCAGGTAACCAACCAACTTGAAAAGGAAACTGCAGTCTGTTTTGGGGATGTGATATGATTTTTTATATTATTAGGTTCAGCAGATATGACAAGGCCTGGGGTGTATATTCCAGGCAGGGTTCCAGCAGGAAATAGGGGTGATGTTGCAGGTTCTGATATTCATCAAGGCTCCATGTCGCAAAAGAGTGGCAGGTCCTCTGGAGTCGAAAGCCCTGCAAGTCTGCAGATGGAGGACACTAGATCGATGAATTCACATGATTCTTTGAAGTCTGATGAAAAAACAAGCAAGAAAGCTTCCTCTTCCAAGAGAAAAAGGATGGATTCAAAAGCAGCAGGGGATATGCAATCTGAAGAAAACTCAAAATCAGATGGTATCTCAAGTGGACAAAATATTAGAAAAAGGAAACAGGTTGGCAAAGCTGGTGCACAAGGTCAGCCCTCCAGGGGAGCCGAGCCTGAGCAATCACATATTCTGCAAGGTGCTACTGCTCAGGTGCCACCCTTACCTGGTGGTGCATCATTTTTCAGGGCTCACCAGGAAGGTCCACCAGCTTCTGCTGGGAGGACTGTCGACAGTACTAAACCATCAAACCCGTTTGCAATGTCACAAGTTTCAAATTTTGCTGAAGGGCTGGCTTCTGGTAGTATCCCCACTGACTTGCAGAAAAGTATACTGGGAGGAACAAATATGTTTAACGCTGGTTTTGGCTGGAATCAAAGTCAACAAGGTTCAGTTATTAAGAATACTCAAGGTTCTGTTGCCAACTTAATGCGGCCAGGAGTTAATGTTGAAGGTACTTCCATTAAAAAATAATGACATAGCAGCATTGTGGAAGACTTGAATTCCAAATATTTACCTTAATGAGCTTGCTTACATTGCAGGGAAAATTAATGTAGGGTCACAAGGAGCTTTTAACCCTACTCCCACATCGCAGATGGATTTCCCCAAAATCCCTCCTTACATGTCTTCTTCCTTTGGAGGTGGCTTACAGTTTCTGGACAAGGGCAAAGACTCGGCTTCTGGCAATACTGGCACTGAACTTCATTCTGCTGCTAAAGTTGGAGTTAACATGGGGATTGCACATGTAAGGCCTGTAGTTTAATCCTTAAAGACCCGGGGTGTTAACATGCTATTTTGGATACAGTTTGGCCCTTCTAAAAAACCTTTTAATTGGAAAGCTAAAATTTGTTGCTTTGTTCGCCAATGTTAGATAACTTGTTACGGAAGTGCCTAGTAGTAATGGTATAGTGCAGGGTATTCGTTTGCATAAGATTGTAATCGAGCTTCGAACACAGTGTATTACACGCCGGTTTCGTGCCTTGATAGACTTTCTGCCAAGTATAGGTTGATCAACCAATAAATAAGCTGTTTCTGCCTGCAAGATTAAGAATATTGTTGTCTAGTCATTTAGTGATATGTTAATTGATTTCTGTATCTCAAGTAGAGGTGCTTTATTTGATGCATCCATGTACTATGACTTTGCAGGGCAGTCCAATGCAAGAAAGGCAAAATATTACCAGAGCACCACAGAGGGCCGAATCATCTTTGCAAGAAGCCAGATTGTCTTCGCTCCCGAATAGAAATGTTGGGCCATATCAAACGTCTCACATCTCTCCAAACACACCTTTCAAAGAACAACAGTTAAAGCAGCTCCGAGCACAGTGCTTAGTATTTCTTGCATTCAGGTACATGCTTAGAGCACTGTAGGATGATTGGTATCCGAAGTTCATCTGTGTAGCACTAATGTAGCTACTCTTTCTTGTAGAAATAATATGCAGCCCAGAAAGGTGCACCTTGAAATTGCCTTAGGTGCAGGCCCCACTGCAGAGGGTAAGAACTAAGAACAGAAAACATTGTGCGAGTTAACAGGGTTTCTGTACTCATGATGAGCTTATAATTAAATAAACAGGTGGCGGCGTAGGTCAGGGAGGTAATGAGAGCAGAGTGGCTGATGGTTCTGTAAGGGAAAAGGGAAACAGTCAGGAAAACTCTGCTATTTTTGGCAGCCAAAGTGATATGTCTAGACTCCCATCCACATCCGCAGGCAGCATTGCAGAGGCTGATTCTTCACTGAAGGACTCGGAAATTAAGAAGATCAATATCGCTGAACATGAGAAGTCATCGATGGAAATAGAAAATATCCAGCAAGCTGTTGTTATGCAGGGAACTGGTTCAAGTTCTGAAATGCGCTCCCAAGAAATAGCATCCCCTGTGCCATCTGGACCACAGCAGTCATACTTTCAGGGAGATAAAAGGAGAAATGCCCCTGAGACCTACAGGACGGATGCAGAAAATTTGAACAGGAATTTAAGTTTCGGAGGCCAGGGACCATCTTCTTTGGGTGGTAATAGACAACATCCAAATTTGGAAGCTGCTGGTTTGACCAAAGATCGATTACAGGATGAAGCGTCTAAAGAATCATATCCACCTTCGAGGCTGCATCATATGCCTATCGATGGTTACAACTCCAATTTACCAGGAAAGGATCTAACTCCAGATACAGATAGAAATGAGGTTGAACATTGTACCCAGATTGGGGAGATGTCTGATCGATCAGCTGATGAAGGAGATGATGATCTATTTGAGCATGATGATTTTGCATCAACTCCTCCAAAACACACAATGACTGAAAAATGGATCATGGATTATCAAAAGAGAAAATATGGAGAAAATGAAAAGAAGGTATTAGAGCAGCAGAAGGCACATAAAAGGATGTCAGTATCTTATCAGAAGTTAAAGGTCTCTCTCTGCCTTCCTTACATTTATTCTTGAGATGGGGGAAGTGTCCTTTAGAAACACCGTGTACTCCCTCCGTAAAGAAATATAAGAGCATTTGGATCACTACTTTAGTGATCTAAACGCTCTTATATTTCTGTATGGAGGGAGTACATATTTATGAGTTTTCGTGAGTTCCTGTTTCATATGTTCAGTTTTTCCTCACTGTAACAGTTGTAATTGTTGATTGCAAAATTTTAAGTTCTTGTTCATCCTACAGGAAAGTGTTAGTTCATCTGAAGATCTTACTGCAAAGACAAAGAGTGTCATTGAATTGAAAAAGCTTCAACTTCTCTCACTTCAACGTCGTGTGCGCAGGTTTGCTTGCCATTGGATATCATCAGTCTTCAGTTTCTCTTCTTTGTGCTTACTGTATGTTTCTATGGCTATAACTTCGCTATCCTAATTTCTTGCTTATATTGGGCAGTGAATTCTTGTTAGACTTTTTCAAGCCTAATACAGCTGATTTGGAGCGTGTAAAAGCAGTAAAGAAACACCGCCATGGACGCCGTGTGAAACAGCTTGAAAAAATTGAGCAGAAAATGAAGGAGGAAAGGCAAAAAAGAATACGCGAGAGGCAAAAAGAATTCTTTGCTGATATAGAGTCTCACAGGTTGGATAACTATATTTGATTCTTCATTCTGATCCCTTTAGTATAGAGACGTTATTTGAAAATATTCTTGGTCCATATTCTCAAGTATTTGTGGCATCTATATTACTCCGTCTGTCCAGAATTACTCGTCGCACAAATGGATAAAACTGGATGTATCTAGAACTAAAATACATCTAGATACATCCATTCCTACGGCAAGTATTTCTGGAAGGAGGAAGTACGATTTATTTTCTCACTGAGCAACTGATGGATCTCCACTTGTACAGTACTGATGATTTGGGGTCTATTTGCCAATGCAGTGGCTATCAAGCTTTACTTCCATTTTGGTATTGTGTATAGGCTAATATCATCTGCATTAGAGTCACAACAAATTCTTGCAGCTAAATAAAGTCCATGGTGGAGCACAGCAAAAACAAGCTGGCCCTTAAATAATCAAACATAAGTAAGCTAATATGAAATAAGTAAATGGTGGCTTCTTAAGTAAACATATTGCTGAAAGAACTGGATCAGAATATCTGATTCAACCTAGTCACCTTTGTAAACGCTGTCTGTCTGTGTTTACACCCCCTCAACATTTTGCCATGTCATTTGGTAATAATGCCTTGCCTTTGTAACTTGCAGAGAGAGACTGGAGGATAGTTTCAAGGCTAAAAGAGAGCGTCTAAAGGGTTTCAATCGATATGTTAAAGAGTTCCACAAGAGGAAAGAGCGAATTCATCGGGAGAAGCTGGATAGGATCCAGCGGGAGAAAATTAACTTGCTTAAGAACAATGATGTCGAAGGGTATCTTAGGATGGTCCAGGTGAGTCTTATTTGCTTTTTGTTTCTCATCATGTTCTTCTATATTAGCTTAACCCTTCACACGCCAAAAAGAAAAGCTTAACCCTTCATTTTAGTTCCTCAATATTTATTGGACGAAGTCACATATGCTAAGTGTTGCTGCTTTGCAGGATGCAAAATCTGACCGTGTTAAGCAACTACTACGAGAGACTGAGAAATATCTACAGAAACTTGGGGCCAAATTACGAGGTGACAGCTCAATGGATGGCCGTTCTTATGTTTCTGGTAAGGGCGTCACTGCAAATGATGTTGAAGACGAGAGCTACCAGCCACAGGTTTTATTATCTCTTTGTTTTAGCCAATGTCTAGGTGCATTTTTGTTGAATATTTACTTAATTCTGTTCTCCTTCCAGAATTATCTTGAGAGCAACGAGAAGTACTATCAGTTGGCCCACAGGTACTACATGGATTAAATAGACTTTCATGCTTCATTTTTAAAATCCTTATCTGTGTCTGCCTACCATAAATTATTTACCACCTAACTTTCTAACCATCCATCTTATTCGTACTTTTTTTTGAACTTTTCCATCTTATTCATACTTCTTTGCTATTGAACTTTCTAATTCTTTTTTTTTTGAGATTACCGAACTTTCTAATTCCGCTTTGTATTCATACATATTTGTTTATTTTTTCTAGTGTGAAGGAGATTGTAAACGACCAGCCTACTTATCTTAATGGTGGAAAATTGCGAGAGTAAGTTGTGCTGCTATTTCCCTTTTTTACCTCCTTTTTCATTTTAAGTGTATTTTTGACATTATTGTTACCGACTTGTTTCCTGCTACAATCTGTTTAACCATCCTGTACACATTTCCTTGAGCTATCAGTTGCTGTATTACAGGTACCAGATGAACGGTTTGCGTTGGCTGGTTTCATTGTACAATAATAATTTGAATGGAATTTTAGCTGACGAGATGGGTCTTGGTAAAACAGTTCAAGTAAGATCCATACAGCACCATCTCAGCATTTATTGTTCGGCTTGTATGTTATCTGATCTAAACAAGTGTCTGAATTCTGCTTACGCTGCCCTTGCTACTTTGTCAGGTAATCTCTTTGTTGTGCTACCTTATGGAAACAAAAAATGACCGGGGCCCATTTCTTGTGGTTGTACCATCCTCTGTTCTTTCTGGATGGGTATCTGAACTCAACTTCTGGGCACCTAGTATAAATAAAATTGCTTATTTTGGTCCTCCAGAAGAAAGGCGCAGACTGTTCAAGTAAATTCTGAATTTACAGTTCGATCCTTTGTCACAGTTCATGTGAACATTTTATTAACCAAGCTAATTTTTTCAGAGAGATGATTGTTCAACAGAAGTTCAATGTCCTTTTGACAACATATGAGTACTTGATGAACAAACATGATAGGCCAAAACTAAGCAAAATACAGTGGCACTATATAATAATCGATGAAGGGCACCGTATAAAGAATGCGTCCTGTAAGCTCAATGCTGATCTGAAGCTTTATCGGAGTTCTCATCGGCTATTGTTGACAGGAACACCTCTGCAGGTTCTAAAGCTTGCACTTATACTTCCACACTTGATCCTGTATTTGTTGCTTTTCAAGGAATATATGAACAGCTTGCTAATATATTTATCTAATGGTCTTGGGTCTCTGTATGAAGTATTCTGTTATGCATATATGTCAAGTTGCTAACTTCTTGTAACTTCTTGAAGAATAATCTTGAGGAACTGTGGGCACTTTTGAACTTTTTGTTGCCCAATATATTTAACTCATCCGAAGATTTCTCTCAGTGGTTTAACAAACCATTTGAAAGCAATGGTGATAACTCAGCTGATGAGGTAAAGCTGCCGTTTTTCACGATACAGCATTATTTTCTTGGAAGGAAACTGTGTTTGACTCCAATCATCTTCTTTCTTAAAAGGCCTTACTTTCAGAGGAGGAAAACTTGCTGATCATAAACCGTCTTCACCAAGTTCTTCGGCCCTTTGTACTCCGAAGACTTAAGCATAAGGTATTGATTTTATTCGCTATCTTTATGCTTGTGTTGAGATCACTGGCACCGTAGCAATTCACCATGCAATTTATTTGAAATTCCAAGTCCCAATAGGAGATCTATGCTACGCTTAGCTATTCAACCTCATTACCTCAAACTGAGGGAGTTCCAATCTTCCAGAATTGCATCCACTGATCACATTGGCAGAACCCTTCTAACCAAAACCTAGTAATAGTAGGGAGAGAGATAAGAGAATAATTGCTTGATGTCTTTATTGATGCGAGGGCCTAGCCTTATATAGCTGGCTACATAGATACTCCCTCCGTCCGGAATTACTTGTCATAGAAATGAATGTATCTAGACGTATTTTAGTTCAAGATACATCAATTTCTTTCTATTTTGGCGACAAGTAATTCCGGACGGAGGGAGTATATGGAAACAAACTAACAATCTTGGAAACTTATCGAGTATTTAAAAGAAATCTAATAACCAGTAACCTACTAGAGATAAAATTTGATACGTATTTGCTTAAGGCAGACCAGGGGGCTAGACTTTAGGCGTTGGCTGTCTGTCTGACCCCACTTGTCACACATATTGTCTGAGCAGTACACATGTTCCTTAAATATGTGTGACCTACCAGGAGTTGACAGATACTCACTTACAGTATGTAATTCGGCTTTTGATATGTCACCTGATTCAGTAGACTTTACTCCCTCTGTCCCGAATTACTTGTCTTGGATTTGTCTAGATACAGATGTATCTAGACACGTTTTAGTGTTGGATACATCCGTATCTAGAAAAATATAAGACAAGTAATTTGGGACGGAGGGAGTATGTTCCATTTGGTGGGATGATTCATATTTTTGTATTGTACGAATGCTGAGCTGGGCGTTGCAGCGGTGAAGAGCTAAATATTGTCCATAACTAGGTTCAGCAGCACAACGCAACACGATATAGCAACGTCAAACTGGTTCTTGTTAGCTTTGTTGCTCTACATGATCTGTAATTTAAAATTCTATGGGCAAGGTTTCTCTATGTGCTTGTACACATCCATCTAGCTGCCTGAATGCCAAAAATGTTGCTTATTCTGTTTCTCAATATATGCCACTTCGGCATATCAATACAAACACAGTCACGCTTTTCAAGTTTGACCACCAACATATCAAAAACATCTAGATTTTTACATCAGAAAAACACAGTAGCTCTTCCACTAGAGTTGCTCTATAAGTTGTAGATGCTTTTATGAATGTGGATTTTCTCAACTACTCTAGCATCCATCGCGAAAAGTTCTAAAAAGATGTGAATTTCGTAGATGTACAGTTTGCTATAATATGTGCAGCTGACAAATGACCATATGTGTATTGTGAGAAAAATCAAGAAATGAGTGTTTAGTATAGCAACTATATGTGCACAAATTTGTGTTTGTTCACACATGGTCACACTCACTCTTAAAAGTACATGTGCGAGCATGTTGTACATCTATGACTTTTTTTCCACTTTTTGGCGAAAGCATTATGTGGTTTTCATGTTCTCATTTTTGTGAAATGCACAAGATATAATTTTGCCAACTACTATACAAACATATAATCATTAAGACCATGAATAGGAAAGTATCTTCATTGATAAACGGTTAGTGCTCCATATTTCTTAGCTTATGATTACTAGTAAAGGTATCACCTCTGTTCCTAAATGTAGACGTTTTTAGAACTGCAAAAACGCCTGGCATTTATGAACAGAGGGTGTACATGCAAGGCACACAGAGTATATGATTCGAACAGAAATCATGGTGTTTGGTAATGTTCAAGAAATCGTTAACTGATAACTGCTCGGTTGGCTGTCGATTAGGGATTTATAGGCAAATCGGTCAGTTAACGGAAAATATACCAGTTAATCGGCCTATAAGTCAATTAATTGGCTACTAGGTAATCCACTGAGTAGTGATTAAATGGGCAGTTAACTGATTTATCGGCCGATATTCTGACAGTACTTAATTATGATAATTTCGACCGTGAAGGACACAACCATAACTGGTGGCATGGCTTGGTGTAGGCGTGCAGCTTTGTTTTTTAGAGGTTGGCGAACCAATCTTGCAACCGGTTCTTTGTTTTTTAAATTTGATATTCGAAGCAAATTTGTTAGTCCAAAAATAAAAAAAATGAATATGAAAACTGAAAATTTCCGTGATAGAATTTTCACAAAAGAATAACTGGAAATTTTGAAATCATGCCTGATAATTTCAAATAGTCAAGAAAACTCGATCAAACTACATATTAATTGCTTCTTATGCCAATGACCAGCTGAAAAATTGGCACGTAAACAAGATAAAAGGAAGATGATGTACCATTTGCCTTGTGACAGAAGAAAGCAGGGCCTTGAGGCCTGTTTGTCTAAAAATGTGAAAAAGGGTTAATGGAAAAGCAGTGAAAAGGGTGCTTGTGCTGCTACAGTTTGGTGCGTTCGTGCGCAGCTCCTGCTCCATCTGAGCTCTTGCATTGCAATTGGCCACACCTGGAGCCTGCAGCTCTAACGTGAATTTTGTAATGTTTGAGCCCCCCAGCGAAGAGTGTTGACTGTACGATTGAAGGGAACAGGAAGACCTAATTCTTTTGATTTTCTGGCCATTCAGTTTGTAGCATCCAGGGTCCAGCTTACTTGGTTTTGGCACGAGTACTGTAGATGGTGTGTAAATCAAGTTCAAAACTGCTGTTTACGAGTAGTAGAGATTACGATTACTTTAAGTTGCAACTTGATTAAAAAAGCAAATGTCCATGCCCCCTCTTCTCTTGGTTTTGAATTGATTTTTGTTTAGACTTTAGAATCGTTGATGTCGAATAAGTTTGAAAGAAGCACCAATCATTGGGGCTCCAACGATTTGTACTTCTTTCAAACTTATTCGACATCAACGGTTCTAAAGTCTAAACAAAAAGCTATTGTTGTGAGGCTGTGTGCGAATCTAGCTCGTCAGGTTGGGGATTTGATATTGTTTCCCAACTGTTCCTCATCTTTGTTTGTATGATTGTATCTAGATCATCTGGATGGTGCAATAGTTTCAATTGTGTTTTACTGTCTTCAGGTTGAAAGTGAATTGCCGGGGAAGATTGAAAGACTTGTAAGATGCGAGGCATCAGCTTATCAGAAACTTCTAATGACAAGGGTGGAAGACAACCTTGGTGGAATTGGAGCAGTTAAGGTGCGTAGCGTGTGACTGTTCCTAGTTGTTTACTTTAATGTTTCACTTGTCAGATATTTCACAGGTTCTTATCTGTAATATGTGCTTAAATTTTTAGGTCCGCTCGGTGCACAATTCTGTCATGGAATTGAGAAACATATGCAACCATCCATACCTTAGCCAGCTTCATGTTGAGGAGGTAGAGCATGATTCTGCCTTGTGCCACATTCTGGCTATTTTTGTTTCCTCTTGGGCTTCACCAGCCATCTGGATTCTCTATGCAGATTGAGGGTCATCTACCTAGGCACTACCTGCCATCTATTGTGAGGTTGTGTGGGAAACTTGAGATGTTGGACAGATTGCTACCCAAACTCAAAGCTACTGGCCATAGGGTAAGTGGATTTTACTGGTAGTTTCGTAGGTTTGTAAAGATCTCCTACTCGTATGTGCATGAATTGTATTTTCTCGAACAAGTCACACATCGAACTTGCATTATCTAAGTTGAAGTTGTCGTTCCTTCCTTGACATGCAGGTTCTACTTTTTTCTACAATGACAAGATTGCTTGATGTGATGGAGGATTATCTGGTATGGAAAAAGTATCAGTACCTTCGGTTAGATGGACACACTTCTGGGCATGAGAGAGGAGCACTTATTGATAGATTTAATGATCCTGATTCTCCAGCTTTCATTTTTCTGCTAAGGTAAAATATTGGTTCAGTATATTGTGGTGTAGGAGGTATTATATAAATAAAACATAGTGAACTCATGAATCCTTATTGGCCAGTTTAATTAATTAATATTCGATATCTAAGGCCTATTCCACCCCTGTTTTCTGTAGTATCCGAGCCGGAGGCGTTGGTGTCAATCTTCAAGCAGCTGATACTGTCATCATATTTGATACTGATTGGAATCCTCAGGTAGCTAACGTTCCTTCAGTGTTGTCACTCTATGTTGTAAGATTTGTTTTACATACATATATGATATATCTTTTCCTTAATTATTCCAGGTTGACTTGCAAGCACAGGCTAGAGCCCACAGAATTGGTCAAAAGAAGGAGGTTCTTGTTTTACGTTTAGAAACTGTAAGTGTTACACTGACAGTTCGCTCATCACTCGAAGTAAATATGTGAAACCGAAATGAACAAGGAATATTTGTTTGCTAACAAGGAAAGGGTAGTTAACAAAAAGAACAAGTTGCCAGTTGAGTCTTTTGTTGTTGCACAGTACTACACTGATAAATTGGGATGCCATTCTTTTGTTTGTGCATTGCACTTCTTAATTTCATAACGGATGGAAATGGTTTTAAGATGTCTTATCACGACTAAACTTTCTGTTTTACACCTGTCTGAAAGACAAGCTTGTCATTATACAAGGAATATGCCAAATAGGGTAATTTTGTGCATGCCTCATTGTGTTGCATATGGTTTGTTTGAGCATCTTAGATCAATAGTTAGATATGCGGCTTTTGTGGTATTCTAAATGAAGAAATGGTCCCAGATTTACTCAATGCCACTCCACCATGGGGATGGCCCCCCATGCATGCACAGTACCCTGCTTGCACTTTCTTCCTCACTTCATGTAAAAGGGTTAACTTGGAGGTGCAATGTTTGGACTCAACATGCATTATATGCTATATACTATGCCCACACTGGAATCTGGATTCCGAACCCACTAAGGTCACCACTCAACAGGCTGGATGTTGGAGCCTAGATACATATCTGTACGTCACCGTGTTGTTTTAATTGGTGATGATAAAGTCATCCTAGTATTGTTTTAAACTAATTTTTGAGTAATTTTCACGATTACGTATAAATAATTAAGAATCAGCACCATTGCTCGCACAGTTCCTGGAACATGCATTAATAACCTGTAGGGCTGTAGCTGACTAATTTTGTCATATAACTCACATTTTTCTTGAAAGCTTCTCAATTATATACCTGAAAGTGTCCTTTGTTTTTTGTCATTTTGTGTATTTAGGTCTTTTGTGGTATTTAATATTGCTTGTTTCAGATTTATTGTTCAAGAAATTAATGAAATATAATTACAAGAAAAGTCCCTGGTCTATCTTTGTTGTATTATAGCCTGGGGTTTTCCTCTCTTTGCGCCAATTTGTGATTGTTGTGTTGCTGCGCTGCTTTGGAACCTAGCTATAGGGATCTTTACCGTTTTCTTGTATATTTTGGCGATATAACTCCAAAAGAAGTTACTTTCAATTTCTCCCTCCGAGAATATGCTTCTGAATACCTGTCCATTGAGAATATAACAAGTGTAGTTATTGCTTTGTTTCCAGTCTCTGATCTTACATAAATGCTTGGTATCTGTCAATTAGTAGGGGTACACATGTTCATTTCTCATTAACTCTCTCAGATTTAGTGCTCTCTTTGTCCGTGCGTGCGCTTGGTATGCAAACAGATGAAGTAACTATCCATATGTGGAAAAAGGTGCTGCACTAGCTACCAGATCGTGACCGCTCTCTATGGAGCCTTTGTCTTCTTGGCTGTTTATTTTTCTAAGCTTGGACAGAACCCACTAGCGATTTATGAAAATGCACACAAATATGATAGGAATAAATGCTGCCTGTTATGTTCTAACCAGAACAATGCATTGTATTACTTCAACTGAAAATTTCGATACGGCTGTTACTGATTTGGATGTACCTTGTTGAATTTAAGGTCCGGACTGTAGAAGAGCAAGTCAGGGCTTCGGCAGAACATAAATTAGGCGTTGCTAATCAGAGTATAACTGCTGGATTTTTCGACAACAACACAAGGTTAATTCTTCTACTCGATTAAGATTTTAACATTTCTAGCTCTCTTTTTCCTTTCCTTCATGCTAGATAGTAACAATTGCAGTGCTGAAGATCGGAGGGAGTATCTTGAGTCACTTCTACGTGAGTGTAAAAAGGAAGAATCAGCTCCAGTGTTAGATGATGATGCTCTGAATAATATTCTTGCCCGCAGGTAAGACTGAGTTTGCTATTAGTATTATTTAAGCATTGTTTTAACAAGCTTGGTTACTCCTGATACTTTATCTAGTTCCATGACATATCACTTTTCTCTCCTTGCAGCGAAGATGAGATCGACATATTCGAATCTATTGACAAGAAAAGACTAGATGATGAAATGGTATACTAAATTCCTTTACTTTGTACTCCCTCCGTAAAGAAATATAAGAGTGTTTATATCACTAAAGTAGTGATCTAAGCACTCTTATGTTTCTTTACAGAGGGAGTACATGTTTATTTCTGCTAATATTTTGCGCATGCCAATTTGATTCTTGTATCCCTTGTAGGCTATATGGCTAAAGGTTGTTCAGGATGGTTCAGTTAGTGGGCTAGACCCCTCAGTATTGCCCTCCCGTCTTGTGTCTGATGATGATCTGAAGCCCTTCTGCCATGCTATGAAGATTTATGAGTCGTCAAATGTAAAAAGCGTGAAGGTAAATGTGAGGAAGAAGGGCGAGCTTGGCGGCCTTGACACAAAGCATTATGGAAGGGGAAAACGTGCTCGTGAGGTCAGTTGCATTATCATCTTTTTTACATCTATGTATTATTGGTTGGAGTATTTGTTTGCTAATTTCATTATATATCCTTTGTAGGTCCGGTCTTATGAGGATCAATGGACCGAAGAAGAATTTGAAAAACTTTGTCAGGCTGAGTCTCCTGACTCACCTCAACCTGGTGGTGTATTGAAGGAATTAGATATCTCTAAAGAGAGTAAGTTGGAGGTACCTGCAGAAAGTTCAATGGATCAAGTCGAAGCCAAAACGGTACCAGTCCTGGCTGTTCCAGACTCCTCACCACCAGTCCCGGCTGTTCCAGACTCCTCACCACCAGTCCAGGCTGTTCCAGACTCCTCACCAGCTAAGCGGCGAAGAGGTAGACCTAGAAGGTCAGACGTTTCAGTATCTCCTGTTATGTCCCCAGCAAAAGCTGTCCAACAAGAGGCAGGAACTACACTCGGCAGTTCTGCACCAGCAAGTACCATTGATTGTGCAGCACCAACTGCTACCGTCCATTCTACTAGTCCAGATGTTACCATCCATTCTACCGCACCAGTTGCTGCCATCAAACCAGAGATTGGTACAGAAGTTAAGGCTACTGCTTTTGTTGCTTCTGTACCAACTGCTACTATGAAACCCGAGATTGGCACTGAAGTTAAGGACCGTGTTGTGGAAGGGTCTATAGCAAAGAAAGTTGGTCCGGCAGTAGAGAGTGGTCATGACCCAGTAGCTGCTAGTGCAGCCCCTCATCCACCAGCTCCTGCTACATCTAGAGGCAGAAAGACCCAAGCAGTTGAAACCCCTCGCAGACGAGGCCGAAAACCAAAATCTATTTCCTCATCTAGTGCTGGTGATGTTAATATAAACCCTGTGGTTGCAATTGGTAGTGGACCTACTTCTGTGGGTTCTCCATATCCTCAAGGGGATATGCCCTCATCACTTGCAAGTGTCATGTCAAGATTTCAGAAGGATTTGGTTACAGATAGGCCTGCTACGTCATTGCCAGAGGGAGTTAAGGGCATCTCTGCCCCTGAAGGTACGACACCTGTTGCCGAAGATAAACACACTGGAACTGCAATAAGCTCAGACAATGCCAGCTCACTGATGCCAAAGATCATTCACAACGAAAATGTTGGATTTGTTCAATCGAGCTCTGAGCAAGTTTTTTCTGCATCAGTACCTACTTTAACTTCCGTCTCTGGTGGAATATTGAAAGCATCACATGTTCTCTTGGCAGATAAGCCTGCCGAGAAGCAAAGTGCTTCATGCCGTCGCAGAAAGAAAGCGCCTGATGGTGAGGATACTGGAGTAAGCACTAGGCAAAGAGCAGCTATGAAGAAATCTTATGGTATTCCTGGTACCACCGACAATGTTGGTGCGGACATGAGCACAGCTGAGAAGCTAGGAGCAGTGAATGTAAAAGATGGCAGTTCACTGCAAGATACTCCCAAGGAATTACCAAATATGAACTCTCCTCCATATGACAAGTCTGGGTATGACTCTCAACCAAGAACACCTATAGCAATTCCCATTAGTGAAGCTGCACTTCCTGGTGGTTTCGTTGCTTATTCTGATATAACTCCTAGGATATCTACCAATCCTGACGTTCAAGATAAACCATTAAATCTGCACATAGGAGCATCTCTAGCCGCAGCCTCACAAGCTCAAGTGCCATGCAAGACAGGGAATGACCATGTTGCAGTGTGTTCTGTGGTCACTACCACTCATTCTGAAATGGTTGCTGAAAAACCATTGCTAAATCCTGTTAGTGAACCAGCAAATATCCAGTTTGAACCACCTAGTTCTTCACTTCATAATTCAGGTAAAAACATCAGTACAGTGCCTTCTGAGGTCAATAGTGTCGCTCCCAGTAAGGCATCAGGTAGGAGGAGGAAAGGTCCTGCCTCCGAACCACGCACCAGAAGTAAAGCCGCAACAGCTGCATCTGAACGCCGTGCTCGACTAGCTGGATCAAAGCAGACAGGTGATGCGAGAAAAACAGAAATATTGGCAAGCCCAAGCACGACGGTTTGTGTTTCTTCTGTTGAGCAACAGGAAGCAGCCTCGGCAGAGGCTCTCGCCGCTTCTGTCTGCGAAGCGCAGAAGAATGCTGAGAGTCATGCACATGGTGGAATGTCTACTCCGATGGGGATACCAGATGCCAAGTTAGAGCCCCCGAAGCAAATTGCTACCCAGTCAGTTACAGCATGTACTGAAGAAGCAGATAGCAGTTTTACCACTCGGACTCCTACACTTCCTATATCCAGAGAAAGTAATCTTTCCATGGGTGACAAGCAAGGTTCTCTCTCTCTCTCTCTCTCTCTCTGTACTGTTATTATTCATTGTTTGGTAGTAACAATGGCTCATGCTGATGCACATGATGCCTTTTTCAGGTCTTGGAGTTCATACCATACATGGACAAACAAAGATGGTTTTGGCTGCATTGGCATCTGCAAATGATGAAAATAAGCTGTATGAAGCACATGATAAGACTGCTGATGGCAATATACTCCAACGTAGTGCGGCACAGGACACGCTCCAGGATAAAACTGATAGCATTGCTGGTTTGAACCTAGCCTCTCGTCATAGAATTGGTGATTTGGAAATGGAAAAGGATGATTCTAATACAGTGATGTTACCAAACTGCCAATCCCCTTTTGATGCCTCAGTTAAGGATATGAAGGATACTCTTGCCCCTACAGAAGCTGATGTCAGCGATCTGCAAAGTGAGGCTTCTGCTATTGATGTGTCTAGTCCTAAGCAAGATACTACGGTAGTTGAAGCATTGCACACTATTTCTGGAGGTTCTGCTAGTCATCTGCCTGCTGCTTTACAATCAACGGACACAGACCAGCGTGCAGACCGGAAAGAAAGTTCAGAGAACAGTGACTCTAAACTTTTTGCGTATGGCAAGAAAATAGAGGAAATGCAAGGAACTTTGGATATGAATACGGATTACAATCTTAATCAGACAAATGATGATTCTCACAATATAGCTTTAGGAAGACATTCTCCTTCAGAAGACAAAAAAGAGGACAGTTGTGCCCATGTAGTTGAAGGTGGCTTGTTGGGAAGCATACAAACTCTTCCCGAAGTCGTTTCTGCTATAAATACTGATAGTTCTGAGGAAGAACTTAATGCTTCGTCTACCCGTTCGAATAAAGATGCCAGCATGTTAGAAGTTGGTGCATTTACAAATGATGCCACCTCTGTTTGTGAAGTAACGAAGGACCCTGACAGCCATGCATCAGTGTCAGTACTGGCCTCTGCTGCTATGAACAGTGGTGATGGCTGTGAGGAAGTTCACAATGTTCCATCCACCCATTCTGATAGAGAGGACAACATGGCAGAAGTTGATGCGTCTAGAAATGATGCTACCTCTGTTTGTGAAGCACGCAAGGATCCTGAGAGTAATGTATCTGGTGAGTTGTCGGTGACAGTAGGGCTTTCGGAGCTCGAGTTAGAATTGCAAATCAAATCCAAATCTTCTAGCCAGCCTAGCGCAGTAAATGCTGATGAAACAAATGCCAGTATCAACATTCAGACTACTTCATCGGTAGAATCAGAACAAAAATCACCCAGAAATTGTGCACCTGGTACTCCCTATCTCTATCCCCTCTTTCCCCCCTCTCTTACGAACCATGATCCTGTGCACATTCCCCACAGTGTATGCTGATTGTTATTCTTATCCAGCTAATGTATATTTTTTATATTTTGCTAGAGTTGAAAGAAGGGATGGAAGTGGCTGGGCCTAAGATTGAGTGCACCATACAAATGCCGAGTCCCGATGGTAAGAGTATGGTCTGTTATTACGTTCTGTTGTAGTAGAGACAGGCCAGGGGGCTCATGCATGTCTGCACCTTTTCAGGTTCTGAGGCTCATAGTTTGGCACAACTGGAGATGGTTTCGGCTGCAGAACAAGCATCTACGAAAGGTATAGACTGGTTATAAATTTCTGAACTAATTAATGTGCATGGTCAAAAGTTACTCATGAGTAGTTTATCTAACAATATGTACAGATGATAAAGAAGACAAGACGGTTGATGTTACATTTTCGGCTGGTGGGGAACAAGAAACACAGCAAGCTGATGTAGACTTGCCCACTTGTCCAAGATATGCAGATGGTGAGGGTGAAAAGGACCATTCCCCTAAAACTATTTTGGCAGGCAGCCAATCTTTTCGTGAGGCCTCAGATAAGGACGTTGCCCCAATGAAAGATGATCACACTGATCCGCAAAGTGAAGTTAATGTTGTTGCCAACCAAGACTCAGCGGAAACCGAAGCGATGCAGATTGATGGTGTCCCCAAAGGACCTTCAAGTGACTTGCCTGCTGCTTTACGATCGACCGATTCAAATCAGCTGGCAGAACAAGATGGATTAGAGAAAAGTGCCTCTATATCTGCTTCTCCGAATGAACATGAGAAATTAAAAGAAACTTCTGATGAAATTGGTGGTAGCAATTCCAATCGTAGGCGGACTGATGATGATTCTCGAATTATGAATTTAGTTGGTTATTCGGAAGACACAGATGAGGACGATTCTGTCCATGTAGCTGATGTTGGTGATGTGGGAAGTAAAGGAATTACTCTTGATGGCATCTCAGCTGTCGCTAGAGGAGCAGAACCAGGAGATGGACCCTGCACAGAGCCTACTTGTGAAACTGCTGTTCATGTGCACGAACGCAGTGCGGAAGCTGCTATTTCTGAGGATGGTCGTGGCACAATGGCCCTTGGCAGCATCGAAGTGTCTGCAACGGAACTAACGGATTTGGAGAGTGGAAGATGTCTAGAGCATGGAACAGGTACTTCTTTATCTGCTTGCAATGTTCATCAAAACCCTCTGAACAAAGAACTTAGTTATGCTGTTTCAGTAATTCCTGACTCTGTTGAGCATGATGGCACAGGAGCACCTGTGGCTCTCCAGGAAGGAACTGCTGTCGCTAAAGAACCAGAGGCAAAGAAAGAGGTTGACGAACCTACCCAAAATGAAAATGTTGAGCCGGCTGCCATAAAGGCGGAGTCCGTGGAGCATGCTGGTACACAAGCTGATCCAAGTAAAGAAGCATCTATACCTCCTCAAGAGAAAACTACTGTAGCCTTGGTTGCAGGACCGGAGAAAAATGAAGAAGCAGATGCACCTACTCAAGTCGAACCAGTTGCCATAGTGCCAGATTCTGTGGAGCATGCTAGTACCAAAGTTGATCAAATCATAGAAACATCTGTGTGTCTCCCAGACGAAACTTCTGTTGTACCTGGTACGGAACCAGAAGAGAAGAAGGTAGAGGCATCTGCTCAAGAGGATATTGCTGAAGCAGTTGCTGCAGAGCCAGAACCTGCTGGAACCCAGAAAAATGCAGAAGCTTCCACTCAGCCGAGTCCTATGGAGATAGAGGGCGTGGTAGCAGAGGCTGGTGAACTTCCAAGCACAGAGAGAGGGGACAACGTTGTGACCATAGAACCAGAAGAATCTGATGCCCCAGCTGCTGCTGCTGCTATGAAGGAACCAGAGGTGCTGAGCACTGAACCAGCGCCTGATGGTGAAAATGCTAAGCTTGGAGAAGCCGAAGCTGAACAGCTGTTGCAGCAACCTTCATCATGCGAGGTTATGGCAGTCACAGAAGAGCTTCCCAGTACAGTGGGAGCGAAAACGGATGGAACTTCAGAAGTGGCAGCCACAGGAGAGCTTCCCAGCACAGTGGGAGCGAAAGCGGATGGAACTTCAGAGGTGGCAGCCACAGGAGAGCTTCCCAGCACAGTGGGAGCGAAAGCGGATGGAACTTCAGAGGTGGCAGCCACAGGAGAGCTTCCCAGCACAGTGGGAGCGAAAACGGATGGAACTTCAGAAGTGGCAGCCACAGGAGAGCTTCCCAGCACAGTGGGAGCAAAAGCGGATGGAACTTCAGAAGTGGCAGCTGATGAGTCTCCTGCTGTCGTGGGAGAGGAGGTGCTCAACACTGAAGCTGCTCCTGATGGTAAAAACCCAACGCCGAGCGAGGCCGGTACGGTCGCCACCTTTGCCCGAGGAGGGTAAGGCCGTTGCCGCTGGCGAGCCTGCCAACCTTGAGGGGGCGGAGGCTCCTAGCACTGACTCGCAGCCTAACGATGGAAAGTAGTTGGTGTGCAAAAATGGAAGCAGATGTTGGCCGCTGCCGTTAGATCAGACAGAGCATGGTTGGGGTCAGCCATTTGCCACCAAGAGGAGAGGATGCAGGGGGCTGAAGAAACTGAGTAGTGTAGATTTTATGCAAATGTTGTATGTAGAACATAATTATGGAACCTGTTGTGTTCACAAGAGCTGTTGATGCGTAAGTTATAACTACCTAGTTCTTCTGCAGTAGTGCCTTGTTGCGCCTGATGCAGTTTGTTGAGATCCTCTACGGCAGCACTGCCGATGACACGTGGGGTCTGGACCCTGATGCGGCAATTGCAGTGCCAGAACGGTGTGGTTTTCCGTTGTTTTGCCTGCCATCAACAGCCGTCGAAAGCTCAGCCTGAACTCTCCATCGAGAGTCGAGACCCATGCAACGCAAGGTGCGGGAAAGACGATAGTTTTGTAGCCGCACTTGGTTTCCGGACTGTTGATGGTTCCGCGCAACATGTCGTTGGTCGATCCGGTGCGCAGTACATCGGGCTGGCTCCATCCAACCACATCGCGTTAGACGGCAGTTCGGCCGTTCCGCTGTACGTGCTGTGGATTCGCACCGACAGCAGCCAATGCCGATTGTTTATCTGTCTGTTCTGCTCTGCTACCACTTTTTACAGTACTTGGAACGCGGCACATGATAAACATACACGCGCGCCTTCAGATCATTGGCCGCTTCCCCCACGCGAACGTGAGAAATAAGCATCTCCGCGTCTCACGTGATGCACGGTTTTGTTTATCCTAGGCCCAAGTCGCAGCAATGATACCACGAGCCACCCCGTGCCCACCCTCTGTGTATGTGTGTGTGTGTGTGTCCCCGTCGTCGCCATGGACGCAGTTGCAGCAGAGTGGGACTAACATCAGCAGCCACATCGTCCTAGCAAACCTCACCGGCCGGCGGACTCCGCGGTGAGCTCGCAGCGAGAGGAGCCACGCGCGCACAGGATCTGCGTTGGTGGTGCGGCACGGTACGCTCTGCTCTTCCTCATTTCCTCTCCCCTTTGTCTCCCGAGCCTCTTCTTTTCCCGGCTCTTTTCGGCTACGCTCCGGTCTTTTAGTTGGTGGCAGGAAGGAGATGAGGGAGCTCCTTTTCCCGTTACAAGAAACGTTTCTTCTTCTTCTTCTTATTAAGTTTAGTTTACGGGCGGTCCTAAAGAGGACGACTTTCCCCGTTGCAGAACGTTTCCAGGGCGGTCGATGGTGCTGCGAGCTTGATTGCTAGCTATAGTTTTTTGCATGCCCAAGTTAGAATGACACAAACCCTTGCGCTCTCCGATCTCCATGCTGCTGGTGCTTGGCACTTGTCCGTACAATGTTGTAGCTACCAGCGGAAAGACTCTAAGAGCAACAGCAGCAGCTCAGGGCGAGATTCGGTGAAGACTGAAGAAGAAAGGATGGAGAACTGGAGAAGGCGAGAGAACATGGGAGGATCGGAGAACGATTTGGTTGCGCTTGCCTCCCTTTAGCCTCGCCCCCAAATCGAGGGCCTCGTGTCAAATTTTAAAACTAAACCTTACTAGTACTACGTCATGTGTCCCATGCCAATTCCTTTCTTCTCGGCTCTTCTCTATGCTGGCCTTAGTCCATCCACGCGCAACACGTGGATGTCGCAGTGCTGTCAGGTTGGTGAGAGGAGTTGACTAGAAAATCAAACATTACTAGCAGGTGTATAATGGAGACATGGAGTTTCTGACCCCGAGCCTCACG
This sequence comes from Hordeum marinum, assembly GCA_022496015.1. NCBI lineage: Eukaryota > Viridiplantae > Streptophyta > Magnoliopsida > Poales > Poaceae > Hordeum > Hordeum marinum. Next base: position 146,336,668 of record CM039678.1, read on the forward strand.
TGCTCTCCGACAAATTTGAGAAAAAACTGATCTTTTTTCTTGCTATACGTTGATGAATGTTCTAAAAACGTTTTTTTTTATGAAATGACATTGGTGGTGCTCTGTGAAAAAAAACCCGATGCTCTGAAAATATTATTGTTGAAAGCATTGTGGAGCATCAATTTTGTTATTTTGTCAAGACCTCCACGAATGTGATTCCATCACAAAAAATTGCACACTGTTACAACATCCATCAATGTTTAGCCAGAAAAAAAATTCAGATTTTTTGATATATTTTTGGATGTTAGTGTTCATCAAATGAGCACTTCTGTTAGAATGGTTCTATCTTAACAATGCCACATTGAATAAAAGGTGGGTTGAATAGAGACAAATGAAAAAAGGTGGCTTGCCTTCCTTTTAGCTAATAAATGTTCTCGATAAAAAAGGCTTGTCTTCATTGTATGAGATGTCTCTTATCCACATGTTTCTACATGGCCTATAAGATCGGGAAGCACCATGTCTAGTTATTTTTGTTACCATTCGATACTATACCCCCCCCCCCTCCCCCCCCCATTCGGCTTCATAAGGGTCACATGTGTTTTAATAAAAGAAGATAGTCAATGAAAATTAAACTATACCATTGAAATTTTCTTTTAAATGATTATCGGACATTATATATTTGTTGACATATAGCTAATATTCATTGATCGAATTAATGAAAAAGAAACTTGAACAAATGGGCACCCTAATGGAGGGAATACCTCTTTCCATGACAAACTAAAGCGAGCAATTTAACCTAAATAAAAATATAAAAGGAAAATAAAAATAGTTTTTTTAGCAAAAGGAAAAGAAAATGATAGCACAAAATAGTCTTTTTTTGAGAAAACAAAACAAAATACTTTCTCTGTAAACAAATATAAGACGTTTTAGGTCACAGTGGCGGCGGCGGCGGCACGGGCTCGACGGCGAGTCGGCCAGCGACGGAGAAAGCTGGCTATGATGGGGACTCCGAGGTCGAGAGCCAAGAAAGCTGGTCCGGAGGGGAGACGCCGAGATTGGGAGCCAGGTGACTTCGCCCGCGTAGCAACCTGATACTGCTCCCTCTCCGGTTGCAGACAGCAGCTACGCTGGCCACCAATGTTGCCGCAGAGTCGCGAGCACGCCATACATGGCGGTGATCCGGTGGAGGTTGACTTCATCCTCCAGCGGCTGCCGCGGCCCCGCGGGAAGTAACTGCTCGCCCATTGCTTCTGCTCCCTTAGTTTGACCACGCACTACCAAGTTACCATTGGTTTGGACTTCGGGCCACCGGATCAGTCGCTCCACAAGCATAGCATACAACTGCAATGCATCCTATACATGTGATCTTGTGGATTTTTTGTCTACGTATACATGTGCCGAAGATGTAAATGCACTTTTTTGCTGACCTATCATCCAATGTTTATGTTCTTTTCAGGAACAAATGGGGCTAATTTCATGGCATCTTTTGCTTCTTTTCTCCAACCTAGTCTCGCTCTGCTGCAGTTTGAGTTCAGATGGCCATGCCCTTCTGGCTCTTTCCAGGGGGCTCATACTACCTGATACCATAAGTTCGAACTGGAGTTCTTCTGATGCAACTCCCTGTGGATGGAAAGGGGTTCAGTGCGAGATGAACAATGTGGTTCACCTCAACCTATCATACTCCAAAGTTTCTGGTTCCATTGGTCCTGAGGTAGGGCATATGAAGCACCTGCGGCAACTCGATCTGTCAAGCAACAACATCTCCGGTCCGATCCCTAGTGAATTGGGCAATTGTGTTCTGCTTGATCTGCTTGATTTGTCAGTTAACAGCCTTTCCGGTGGGATCCCGACACCCCTCATGAATCTGAAGAAGCTGTCGCAGCTCGGCTTGTACAGCAACTCCCTCAGTGGAGAGATACCCGAGGGGCTGTTCAAGAACCGGTTTCTGGAACGGGTCTATCTCCAAGACAATAAACTCAGTGGCTCCATCCCTTCATCGGTTGGTGAAATGAAGAGTCTGAAACACTTTAGGTTGGATGGGAACATGTTGTCCGGGGCTCTGCCGGATTCAATTGGCAACTGCACCAAGTTGGAGGTTCTATATCTGTACGGTAATAAACTGAATGGGAGTCTTCCGAGATCATTGAGCAATATCGAAGGGCTCGTTCTCTTCGATGCCAACAACAACAGTTTTATAGGTGACATCTCTTTCAGGTTCAACAGCTGCAAACTTGAAGAGTTCGTGCTATCTTCGAATCAGATCAGTGGCGAAATTCCGGGGTGGCTGGGAAATTGTAGCAGCTTAACCACACTTGCATTTCTCCACAATCGTCTGTCTGGCCAGGTACCAGCTTCAATCGGTTTATTGAAAAAACTATCAGTCCTTATACTTACTCAGAATTCTTTGTCTGGGGTAATCCCTCCTGAGATCGGTAGCTGCCGGTCGCTGGTGTGGTTGCAGCTGGGCACAAACCAGCTTGAGGGAACTGTTCCAGAACAGCTGGCTAATCTGAGTAAGTTGCGGCGGCTATTTCTGTTTGAGAATCGCCTCACTGGGGAGTTCCCTCAGGATATTTGGGGTATCCAAGGCCTCGAATATGTCCTTCTGAACAACAACAGCCTATCTGGGGTACTACCTCCAATGTCGGCCGAGTTGAAGCACCTAGAGTTCGTCAAACTTATGGATAATCTGTTCACTGGAGTCATACCACCAGGATTTGGGGGTAATAGCCCTTTATTAGAGATTGACTTCACAAATAACAGATTTTTTGGTGGAATCCCGCCGAACATTTGTTCGGGTAAAAGATTGAAAGTTTGGAATTTGGGGCATAATTTTCTTAATGGTACCATCCCGTCCACTGTTGCTAACTGCCCAAGTTTGGAACGAGTTCGTCTCCATAACAACCGTCTCAATGGGCAAGTTCCGCAATTCCGAGACTGTGCAAATCTACGGTACATAGATTTGAGTCACAATTCTCTGAGTGGTCATATTCCTGCAAGTTTGGGCAGATGTGCTAACATTACAACAATAAACTGGTCTAAAAATAAGCTTGGTGGTCCAATACCACTCGAATTTGGACAATTAGTGAAGTTGGAAAGTCTTGACCTCTCCCACAACAGCCTAGAGGGTGCAATTCCTTCACAGATTTCCAGTTGCTCGAAGTTGCACTTGCTTGATTTGAGTTTCAACTTTTTGAATGGTTCTGCCCTCACAACAGTATGCAAGCTGGAGTTGATGTTAAATCTGCGGCTACAGGGGAATAGATTAAGTGGAGGCATTCCAGATTGCATCTCGCAGTTACATGGGCTAGTCGAGCTACAACTTGGTGGCAATATTCTTGGCGGTAATCTCCCTTCATCGTTAGGAACTTTGAAAAGATTGAGTACTGCACTAAACCTTAGCAGCAACGGGCTGGAGGGCAGCATTCCATCTGAATTACGATTCTTGGTGGATCTTGCAAGCTTAGATTTGTCTGGTAATAATCTCAGTGGGGATCTTGCTCCGTTAGGAAGTCTACGTGCATTGTATACCTTGAATCTTTCCAATAACAGATTCAGCGGGCCAGTGCCAAAGAATCTTGTACAGTTCATGAATTCCACACCAAGTCCATTCAGTGGAAATTCAGGTCTCTGTGTGTCTTGCCATGATGGAGATTCTTCTTGCAAGGGAGCTAATGTTTTGGAACCTTGTAGTTCATTGAGGAAAAGAGGAGTACATGGCCGAGTCAAGATAGCTATGATATGTCTTGGTTTGGTTTTTGTTGGCACATTTCTGATATTCTGTATCTTTCTGAAGTACAGAGGTTCCAAGACTAAACCCGAGGGAGAGTTAAATCCCTTTTCCGGGGAGTCATCTTCTAAATTAAATGAGGTTTTGGAATCAACTGAAAACTTTGATGACAAATACATCATCGGCACAGGTGGCCAAGGAACTGTCTACAAGGCAACATTGAGTTCAGGGGAAGTATTTGCTGTAAAGAAGCTTGTGGGTCATGCACACAAGATTTTGCATGGAAGCATGATAAGGGAGATGAATACACTTGGTCAAATTAGGCATAGGAACTTGGTAAAACTGAAGGATGTTTTGTTCAAGCGTGAGTATGGGTTGATCCTCTATGAATTTATGGACAATGGTAGTCTTTTTGATGTTCTGCATGGGACCGAGGCAGCTCCAAATCTAGAGTGGAGGATACGGTATGACATAGCTCTTGGTACAGCACATGGTTTAGCTTATCTCCACAATGACTGCCACCCAGCCATTATTCACCGTGACATTAAACCGAAAAATATACTGTTGGATAAGGACATGGTGCCACATATTTCAGACTTTGGCATTGCAAAGCTTATCGACCTGTCTCCTGCTGCTTCAGAAACTACTGGAATCGTCGGCACTGTTGGATATATGGCCCCAGGTATGAATGTTTAAAACGCAGTACATGCTTTTGTTGGCTTGGTCAATAAATTATTTCATATATTTATCGTATTCTTCTGAGCATCCTGTGATAGGTTTCATGTTGTGTGTTTGTTAAAAATAATGACATGAGAACCTTGATCTCTTTTACAGAAACTGTATCCATTCATTGTTAAAATTTAGCTTATTCAAGGGAAAAACAGCAATTTTGGTTGTTTCAATGCAGTCATACGTAATACTAGTTGCCTCATCGTTTGACAAATAGTAGAACATGTAGGACAAGAATGGGACGAAACAATCAAACAAAGACTTGCTAATTCTGCAAATACACTGATGATGGGCCTAATACGCCTGTAAATACGTGCACATTGAAAAACTACCGAGGATATACAGCCACAGCTTCTTTCTGCTCATACTTTTAAATTGGGAACTGAGTGGCATTGTATTACCTACATGTATATCTAATGGGCCGTATGGTTTCTGGCAGAGATGGCATTTTCAACCAGGAGTACCATAGAGTTTGACGTGTACAGCTACGGAGTGGTATTACTTGAACTGATTACCAGAAAGATGGCCCTGGATCCCTCATTCCCTGACGACGTGGACTTAGTCAGCTGGGTATCCTCCACCCTGAATGAGGGCAACGTTATCGAATCCGTGTGCGACCCTGCTCTAATGCGTGAGGTATGTGGCACCGCTGAACTGGAGGAAGTATGCAGTGTGCTATCGCTGGCCCTTCGGTGCACTGCGGAGGACGCAAGACAGAGGCCTTCCATGATGGATGTTGTGAAAGAGCTGACGCGTGCTAGGCGTGATGTTGTATCGCTACCGAAGCAGGCGATGCCCGGTTCCAGCAGTTCCTGTCAAAATCTGTCAACTTGATGTTTTGCTTCAGCAGTTGTAGTAAGGGCTTGTTTGGTTCATAGAAAAGGTAGACGGAAATTATAGGAATAGGAGAATTTCTTTTGATAGCACTGTTCATTCATTTTTTGGTTCAAAGGGAAAATAGAGGAGAATTACCTTTGATCCCTCGTTTAAAGGAAAAATGCAGGAATTTTACAATCCAGTTAAACCTCTTTTTAGAATCGCTACGCATGAAGTATTAGACATGTCTTTAGTGGTATAATATCATCTTAATTATACCTTTTCACTTTATTTGACTTTGATTTGACCGTCTTTAGTAGGATTTATGTGGTTTTCCTAGTCTTGCGAACCAAATACAAATTTACATTATTCTTGAGTTTCCAAATCCTCCGTTTTGTGTTCCTATCACATTCTTGCATGTTTCCTATTTCCACGCTTTTAGAATCTTGTGAACCAAAGATGCATTGAATGGACATAACAATGGTTGGGCTCCTCTTCACGGTGTACCTCATAGATCTGTCGTCCATTCCAATCTAAAGGCTTTCCTGAACACATGGATGTTAGGGCATGTACAATGATTGATAAGGCGATCTTATCTTAAATTCGCCATGTAATTAAGAGGAGATAATAAAAAGTGATGTATAATGAGTTGTTTGCTAGTCGATAACAAGATATTTCTAAATATATGGTGAGACATATTGTTACTAAGAGATCATTGAATGTGTCCTGGATTAGGGTACTCACCACGTCGGCCTACCAGTCATGGGCCGGGTCGAGGACCACCGACAACCAAGGAATGGGTCATGCTTGCCATGACCCGTATTTAAGATAGAGGAAGACTTAGGCGTACACTTCAAGGCATATTCAAATATTTGGCATGTTTATCTCTAGGTAGAACCAACCATGTGTAACCCCGGATACCCCCGATCCCTATATAAGCCGAGGGGTTTAGTCTGTAGAGGCAGGGTTTTTAGATACATTCATACGATCTCGAGGTAAATCATCTTGTATTTTGTACTCCAACACAATCAATATAACAGAAGCATGACGTAGGGTTTTACCTCTTCAAGAGGGCCCGAACTTGGGTAAATATTGTGTCCCTTGTTCATCATGCTACATCTAGCTAAAATCACCAACTCGGGACCCCCTACCCAAGATCTGCCAGATCTGGCTCCGACATTGGTGGCTAATGCAGGTCCCACCGTGTGGTTAGGACAACTCGATGTCTCATCTTCGGATCGATGACAACATTGGTTGTGGGAAGACCTTCTTCCTCGGTCAGCTCTTTGTCTTTGTCTGTGTCACGCTTCACGTTGATGCGACTAGTCACCTCGTCCAAATCGAGAACTTTGCTCTAGGACATACCATCAGGTTTAGAAACATGGAATATGTCGCGGATGCCCGCGGTGAACATGCATTCTCGGGTTGGGTATCAAACCAGTCCGAGGACCCTGTCAACGTCAACGCCGATGCACCGATCTCAGATTCAATCTCGGACCAAGAAAACAACGCAAAGAGCTTTCCGAATCTAGCCTTGAGCTCAGAGCCAAACATTGCCAAGCTAGTTCAGATGTCAAGTTCAGATGGAGAAGCCATCGAGGCCGTGTCATATGGAACCTCGACCAAACTTCAGCTAGGCCCAACCTCATGTCAAGATATGGGCGAGGCTGACAAGGAACTCTTAAACAAGATGTTAGATCAGATCCAGAGCCTCTCTATCTAAACCGATCGGGCCTCGGTCTACATCAAATGTGGGAGAAATATGGAGAAGCGGTAATACTCAACCCACCCTCCACCCACCTAGTCGCTAACGTGGACTTAATCGACGTGCTAGCACATGGATCCGACGAAGATGCCGACATGGATGAATATGTCGACAATATGTCAGACACGGAACCAATGTCAGCCACCACCAACACCGGCAAGTGGGCAAAACACTCGACGTATTACGTCTACATGGTGGATACCCACAAAGAAGGCAAAGGAAGCGGAAACAACCCTAAGCACCGACTAAAAGGCTGACATAATGGAGGCAATGGTAATGATGAGGCAAGTAATGACGACACCGAAAATGGTGACACCACAAAATATGGCACCGACCACCATACTGGCAGCAATGACGCCGATGTCAACAATAGCAACGGCGATGATCTGATGAATGGGGACGATGATGACCTCGAGGATGCCGACTACTATCCGGAGTCCGAGGAAGATCGAAGCGTTAGTCCCAATGAATTTGACGTTATCCAGGAGTCCCTCGAGGCACCTCAGCTAGAAAATTTCCGGAAGCGATTGACCAACACATCCAAGAGCATTTAGCTTAAAATCTAACAGCTGAAATGCGATCAGGATGAGCTTAATGACAGATGGGTCGAACTCCTTGGGGCCGAACATGATCTTGGGGACAAGCTTGCGAAGTCCAGGGCTAGTAAATATTATTCCTGAAGGAACTTGCTTCCAGAGCTTGACGATGAGGGTGAAGAAAGCGTGCTATCTAAGCGTGAGTGGGCCGAACAACCTGAGCGCCCACCTCGGGGCCGAGATGGGTCAACTGGTGATAAGAAGAATATCACTGATGCACCTTGGCGCCGAGGCGGACGAGCTCCACCACAACTCCTAAGAAAATATGATATGATGGAGAAGCTTCCTTCAAGGACAACAACTTCATCTCGGTCAATTTACAAACCAATACAACGCCCACCCGATGGACATGTGGGGTATCCGTCTTGGCTAGCCAAAAATGACGATATACAAGATTATACGTGTGACTGAAAGGTGACCGTAAACGTTGTCCGTCATGCTACAACCAGGGTCCGAGGACCTGCCCATCCGATGTGTTTTATAGACGAGGTAATGCAGTACCATTTCCCGAAGGGGTTTAAACCCATTAATATCGAGCAATATGATGACACAACGAACCCAACCCCGTTGTATGGATCAAGGATTTCTCACATACGTACACATGGCAGGATGCGATGATCTCCATGCCATCAAATATCTTCAATTGAAGCTTAAAGGATCATCTCGACATTGGATTAATAGCCTCCTCGAGGAAACCATCGACAATTGGGAAGACCTCGAAGATGCATTCCGAGTGAACTTCCAAGGCACATATGTCCGACCTACGGACATCGATGATCTGACTCATATCATGCAAAAACCAGGGGAGTCAACCTGAAAATTTTGTAATAGTTTCTTAACTAAGAAGAACCAGATAGTGAACTGTCCGGACGCCGAAGCAATATCTTGACTCAAACATAACATTCGTGACAAATGGCTGGCCAAAGAGTGATGTCTACTATACAACCTTCTTCTTGTAGACTCGTGTTGGGCCTCCAAGCGCAGAGTTTTGTAGGTCAGTATCATTTTCCCCTCAAGTGGATGACCTAAGGTTTATCAATCCGTGGGAGGCGTAGGATGAAGATGGTCTCTCTTGAACGACCCTGCAACCAAATAACAAAGAGTCTCTTGTGTCCCCAACACACCCAATACAATGGTAAATTATATAGGTGCACTAGTTCGGAGAAGAGATGGTGATACAAATGTAATATGGATGGTATATATAGGTTTTTGTAATATGAAAATATAAAAACAGCAAGGTAACTAATGATAAAAGTGAGCACAAACGGTATTACAATGCTTAGAAACAAGGCCTAGGGTTCATACTTTCACCTGCGCAATTTCTCTCAACAATACTAACATAGTTGAATCATATGTAAATCTCTCACGCGCGACAAAGAGTTCACTCCAAAGTCACAAATAGCAGAGAACAAACGAATAAATTATTGTAGGGTATGAAACCACCTCAAAGTTATCTTTTCCGATCAATCTTATGAGCTATCCCTATAAGTGACACGACAACCCTAGAGTTCGTACTAAAATAACACCTTAAGAGCCCTATAAGTGTCACGAACAACCCTCACCCACCTCATGCCCGGTTTTGTGCCGGTGAGGACAACTGGTTAGCTCGGAAGAGCAGCCACAGTGGTGATCCCGATGCCTCCGAGGTGCATGACGAGAATGACAAACCTCGTTGTCACAAAAACAACAAGCTTTGCAATAAAGCCAGTAGCAGCGATGCCGAAGATACCGTAGTCAATGCAGGTTTCACTAACCATCGTCGTGGCAACAAGAGGAAGCCTTTTTCAAGGAGGCATGGATGGTCTGAGTACACTGGACAAAATATTGGATAAACCATGATAACCCACAAGTGTAGGGCATCGTTTGCAGCCTTTTTCGATAAGTAAGGTTGTCGAACCCAACGAGGAGCTAAAGTTAGAATTAATATTCTCTCAAGTTCGATCGACCATCGATACAACTCTATGCACATTAACGCTTACTTTACCTAGAACAAGTATGAAACTACTTTGCGGAAATATAACCAGAAGTACTTTGTAGATAGTTTTGCAAGACAATAAAGAACGTGGAACTAAAATTTAGGTGTTGTTATAACAAAGATTAATAAGTTGTTTAGTAGAAAGCCTTTTTGTGTAACGCAAGAGAAAGATTGTACATAGGCAATTGAATACAACATGATAGATACTTACCATATGCAATGAGGGAGAGGCACACGCTAACACACTTTCTCTACTTGGATCATGTGCACTTATGATTGGACCTCTAGCAAGCATCCACAACTACTAAAGACCATTAAGGTAAAACCCAACCATAGCATTAAACATCAAGCCCCCTTTACTTCCATACGTAAACAATCCCCTTACTCGGATTTGTGTTTCAATCACTCACCAACCCACTATAAGCGAATCATGAACATATTGCAAACCCTCCAGCGGGATTCCTTCACGTATGTGCCTCACGAAAGGCACCTTAGGATAGCACCATATCAACATACAACTCATATCAATAACATCATACCACAATTAACCCGTAGGACAAAAGAAATCTACTCAAACATGATAAGATAGCCACACATCATTGGATAATAATATATAGCATTAAGCACCATGTTCAAGTAGAGTTTACAGTAGGGAGAAGAGGTTTTACACCGCTGCATAGAGTGGGAGAGAGTTGGTGGTGACGGCTGCGAAATTGTTGGTGTAGATCGCTGTCACGATGGTTGCCCCGGCGGCGCTTCGGCGTCATCGGGAGAGAGGTGGAGAGAGCCCCCTCCTTCTTCTTACTTGGCCTCCTCCCTAGGTGGGAAGAGGGTTCTTCCTCTAGTCCATGGCTGCCATGGCTCCCGAAGGGTGGCAGACCCCTCCGATGTTGGATCTCTCTCTCTCTCTGTCTTTGTTTCTCTCCTGTTTTCGCGACTGGTTTCTGACCCTTTCATCATTTCTTAAATATCCGGAGATCCGTAACTCTTACCGGGCTGAAATTTTGAGGGGATTTTATCGTGAAAATATCTTTCTTGCGGCGGAAGAAGGGCCTCAACCGACTTAAGGGCTGGCCACAAGCCATCAGGGCACCCCCTGGCCACGCCGTGTTGCATGGTGGGGCCCCTGGGCACCGTGTTGCGTTGATTCTGCTTCCAAAAATTCACATATATTCCAAAAAAAATCTCCGTAGATTTTTATCACGTTTGGACTTCATTTGATATGGAATTTCTGCGAAACAAAAACATACAAAAAATAGGAACTAACACTGGGTCAATAGGTTAGTGCTCAAAAATAATATAAATCGATAAATAATTACTCAAAAAGTATCCTAGAATGATAATATAATAGCATGGAACAATAAAAAATTATAAATACGTTGGAGACGTATCAAACCACGCGCCATCCATGGCAGTCCGGACAAGCTAGCAACACACACCAACCATGACTGTTGGGTAATTAAACTAGTTGAGAAGATTGCTGTCGATAACCAAGGCAAGGGTCATCCTCGTAATGAGGACTGAGACCAGCCAAGACAAGGCCGCCACCAGCCAAAAATTGTCCCCTCTCGTGGTAAAGGACGTCAACATGATATATGTCACGCACGTCAGTAAGAATGATATATGTCTGCGAGGTATACGATGTAGAGACAACATCACCTAAATATAATCCATGGTTGGAAATCCGAATCATCTTCGATAGACGAGATCATCTGACCAACATCTCCTTCACGAAGGCACGACATCATTAGTGCTCGACCCCATAGTTGATGGCTTCCATGTGATCCAAGTTCTTATGGATGGCGGCAACAACCTCAACTTAATATATGTAGATATAGTCAAGAAGATGCATATAGACCCGACAAGGATCAAGCCCAGTACCACTACTTTCAAGGGCATCATACCTGGGATCTAAGCACAGTGCTCGGGGAGGGTGACCCTAGACGTCGTCTTCGGTACACCCATGAACCTTTGACATTGTCCCCTTTATGAGAGATTATCACACACTCCTCGGGAGAACAAATTTTGTGCAATTCCATGTCGTCCCGCACTATACCTATCTAAAGATAAAGATGCTATGGCTTGGTTACAGTAAATGGCAATACAGAATGCTCTCTCTATAGAGTAGAGCAGACTGGCCTTTGCGACCGAGGTTCAAGCTACGGAGGAGGCGACCAAGACCCGAGCTGGATCAGGAAGTTGAGATGCTATAAGGGCATCTCCAATAGTCGTATGATCATCATTGGTAAAATTGCCACATAGACAGTTTTGATGACATGCACGTAATAAATGCGGAGACAGAAAAAGCTGTATGTAGATTAACCAACAACTCTTGTACAAGCTCCATGGTTAAATAGAGAGCAATTGCATTTATTCTCTCTTATCCTATTGGATAATATAGTTTCAACCATTGAAGTAGTTTTATGATTCTTTGTTGGTTGATGACATGGACAATTTTACCAACAAGTCTACATACAAACTATTGGAGATGCCCTAAAGTGTCAAAGCCAGTTCATGGCACATCCATCGATGAAATTGATACCACCTCGGAAGCAGAAAAAGGTGACCCTAAATAGGGATAAAAGGTCCACTCCTACCACTATATAACCGAGGATTTTGTTCCTCGGATTCACAACTTTGCTTCTAAAAATTCTGTGGAGGGCACCGGAGCACAAGAGTTCTTGGACGACGAACATTTAGCTCGGTGTCCGTCATCTCGGCCGAGATTTTCAAATCCCTAGTTGGAGGATATGTCGGCCATAAAGGCACACCTTTGCAATAAAACTACATTAATAGGACGGCCAAGGCTAGCACCAGCTTAGAGCAAGGTTAATAATACAACCAACAATAGGCTATAAGGAGTTGCCATGTCATATAGAGCCAACCTAATAGCCAGCATATACAATAGTAAGTTTTAAATGTGTACTACTTTATTAGTAGTTGGCCCACCTTACAACCTCACAAAGTGTCTTGGGCCTCGTGCTGCAGCTGGATACTCACCAAGAGCCCGCTTCTCTTCTCTCTCCTCCAACTAAGCAAGGATATATTATTCTAGTCCTTATAGCCTGCTTATGTCACCTTATTGTACTTGCTCTTAGACCGACACAACCACCGATGAAGTATATTTCGAGGCGCTTGGTCACCATCAATTTTCATTGAAACAACAAAAGGTGAGCACGGCGACGGTAAAATACCTTGGTTTAGACGAGGGAGCACTGTTCGGAGAGTGCAACACAAAGGCAACAACCCTTGACTTGACCAGGGTGCATGGTACAACACACATCGACAAAACAATGATGGACACAGAGCACGAAGCCCGAAGCTCAGCATCCTAGCTCTTAAGACATCCTTTGTATCATGCTTTTTTAAATCATGTACCTTTCATTATAGCGTGTGTGTTAGGTTCAACCTTATAAATTACTTCCTCTTTTTCGGTTTATAAGGCTCAAATATGAAATCTCATCAACCAAGGTGAATTGTGAGTGGATGACACTAGTTTTAACTAGCCAATGAAATATTTCTCACATATTCAGTTTTGGAGGCAATAAATGTAGCATCCTCCCTCTTATTGGACTTGCATGGTGCATGTAGAAAAGATGCATGCATGGCCACTAATTCCCTTTCTCTTATCTCTATGAATTAAATATGGCATGAGACACAAAGCACTTTAACTCAATTAGACTCAAAATGACCCTAGTATAATGGAAATCTGAAATTTTTGTGATGAGCCCTATAAACCGGAAAGGAGGGAGTACTAAATAAAGAAACGACCGAACTTTTTCAGGATACGCATACACTCATGGTGCATCCTTGATCTCTTTTTAAATTAATGATTGTTATATTCTCTCTCCCACTATACCTTAAAAGCCTTTGAGCATCGACAATGTTAACTAGGGGTTTCGCTAAGTGTAACACCCAAAAAATTTAATAATGTTTTATTAAATAAAAGGTTGCCAGAAATAATTATTTTCTATTTTCTGGATTTTCTATTAATTTTAGAGCCACTACTTTTGTCTGAATTTCAAAAATTCTCCTCTCCTATCTGAAACTTTTGAATAATGTTATGTGGCTTGAATGTTTCATTAAATCATTTTATTTCATTTAGTAAAACCAGTGGGATAATTTTGATAATAAAATTTGCCTAGTTTTATTCATTTAATATCATTTTAACCCTTTTAAAGGCTCCGGTTGCACTGCAACCATACGATAACTTCATTTTTAAATTCCACAAAAATTTGTAGATGACATGTGATGTTCCTAAATCACTTTTATGCAAAAACCCAACTTTGTGTTTTGGAAATTTTGAGCATATCATCCTATTTTCTATTCTGGACCAGTTTGAGGTTTTGTAGTGCAACCCCTTTGTAGTTTGCCCTAATGCTCTTGGGATTTTTCCTACTTATATTACACCCTACCAAACCCTTAAGTCCAGAAGCTCAGCTTCATTGCCATAGTGGAAGCTCATGATTTAGACCCATGTAGTTTCTGTCCAGAATGGTACTTTTGAAATAATTACACTAGGAAGTTTCTTATTTGGCCAAACTAACCATGCCATCATCACCTGCATCCAAGGAGACCTCAACCTAGAAAGTTTGGTGGCTAGAGAAACCCCCTAGGTGCCCATGGCATTCTGTCGAGCACCATGTGTTCATGAACAGAATTGGCATGGAAATAGGTTTACATTGTGAACTAGCTCCCCAGACCAAACTAGCGTGTCCAATAGATCCATAGAGGCAACCCCATATGCCCCTGGCATTGTGTCGAACACTTGCCGTGCGTGCTTTGGGCGCGCCTAGAGCGCGCGTATTGCACCCGCGCACCCAAGTCGCCGCGTACACCTACCCAGCACCACCGGCCCCTGCTATCTCGAAGGGACATGCCTCGACCTCTCCTAGCCCGCAGAGCTACTCGACCGCCCCTTGCCGCCTCGCAGCGCCGCCATCAGAGCTCGTTGGCGGCTAGCCTGCGGTCGCAGCGAGCCTTTGCCATGGCCGGCGCCGCCCAAGCCTCCCCAGTGTGCCACCTGCTCCCTAGAACAGCTGGAGGTCATCCACAAGCTCGTCGGATAGCGCCGACCAGGGCCACGTCTCCTGCAGCCACAATGGCGGTTCGCCGTCGCCCTTATCCACGGCTGCCATGACGGAACCACCTTAGCCCGGCTATAAATAGCCCCAGGCCTCTCTCAAGCTCGTGAGCATCCTTAGTCAAGCCATAGGTAGCTCCCCCTTGCCCTAGTTTAGCCGGACGCCATCGTCTCCCTCACCTTCGGTAGCTTCGGACGCTGCCGCCCCTCGGCTAGATTTGCCGTAGCCGGAGCCCCCTAGCCTTCCCCGAGCCACCATCCTCCCTACCTCTACCCCGTGGAGCCACCCCACCTCTCAACTTCGACTGGGAGACACCGTAGAACCGAATCCCGAACCAACCCGAAGCCGCCGCCCGCCTTGGAGCTTGCCGCCGGCGACCCCCTCCGAACCACGACCCTTTCGACCACCGGGAGGATCGCCCTGGAGTGGTGGATCCATTCCCGCTCGCGGAAGGCTCCTAGGAGCCGTCGTCCGCCAGCTAGAATCGCCGAAGCTCTGCCTTCGCTCGGCCACGAGAGGACGGAGACAGGGGAGGACCGATCAAACCTGACTGGTGGACTCGTAGGCCCACCGTTAGTGACCCCTGGTCCCGCCAGGGCGCTTAAGTGGAAGCATAATCCCCAGAGAATTTGGAGTGAAGATAAAAGTTTTGGAGTGCACCTCAACTACCTACACATTAAAGGCAAGCATTCTGAACCCTGGTATAATATCTGTTGTGTGTTGTTTGATGTGACTACAACACCGAGTTGACTTGAATTATGCATTATTTCATGTGATGGTGTGATCATGTTTACAAGTGTATGATGTTGGAATTGATATGCTCATGACGGTATTCACCCTCGTATGCCTTTCATGCCTACTGGAAAGAATCCGGGCTAAGCCTCTGTCTCGGGTAGACACTAGCTCGGTGCTGACATCTCGTTGGAGCGAGAATGGTCAGTGAGGCATGAAGGGGTATGATGAGTGGTGATCAGGTCTGATGTCGTGAAATATATTTGTTGTGCTAATCATGCAGAGAATACATAACCTCCTGAGTCGACCGTAGATCGAGTCTTGTGCCAGTAACCCCCATAGTTGTTTCGTACTACCACTTGTCCCCACTGCAGGTAGGGTATGGTTCAGTAAGTTGTCAACCGCTTTCTTAGCACACACGTACAGATAGGCCATAGTGAAAGCTACCAATGGCCCCTAGTAGGCATGTCACTTGGTCCGGGGGCATGGGTGTTCCGGTGAGTCCGAGGGGGTAGCTCCCCTGTTTTGCGCGCGGTATAAGTTTTGTGATCCCATGCTAATCGAGGTTGGAGCCTCCCCACTTAGAGTTTTGATTAACAAGTGTCGTGGGTGATTCCAGGCACTGGTAAGTTAAGCTGGTGTGTGCGGGTCATGTGTGTTTTCATTTCAAAGACTGTAAACGGAATTAGTCTAGGTGGACTAAAGGAATCCGTTACTCGTGGGTAAATAGTACACCCTCTGCAGAGTTTATATCTATTCGAATAGCCGTGTCCGCGGTTAAGGACTACATTTTGGGATGGGTCAAGTGTCAGTATTAGTGCCGTTCTTCGGAGGAAAACTTCCAAACCAGAATATTGATCATGATGTGTGAAGAATCATGATCATGATTATTATTATTGTGGACTAACCAGTCATATTGTTTGGATTATTGAGTATTCTTGGGATGGTGCTACCTCTTAGATACTCATGTTATTATTTTCCTTATAAGCCCTTTATGTGGCGTCACTCAGACGCCCAACTATGGCATGCTTGTATTTATTTTCCTTATAGGCCCTTTATGTGATGTTTCTCAGACGCCCGACCGTGGCATGCTTGTTAATTATTTTCCTTATAAGCCCTTTATGTGGCGTCGCTCAAACGCTCGACTGTGGCATGCTTGTTAATTATTTTCCTTATAAGCCCTTTATGTGGCATCTCTCAGACGCTCGACTGTGGCACGCATGTTATTTATTTTTCCTTATAAGCCTTTTATGTGGTGTTTCACTGACACCCAACTGAGGCATGATTTATATTATTATCCTTTCGAGGCGTTGCTTCAGACACCCGATCAGTCTATTTTATTTCTATTCTCTGATTGCTTATTCATGTTTAATATGAATGACCTGCTTGCGTGCATCATGAATTTTATTTTGTGATTGGTTAAGTGATCTTGGATTAATTTAGTGCATGAATACCACTGCTATGTTATACATGTTTTCATAATGTTCGTGAGTACATTCAAAGTACTCACTGGCTTGTCCCTGGCTATTGTCTTGGCCAAATTGTGCATGTGGAGAGGAGCTTTATGATGATAACCCCAGAACCTAGGCATCGAAGATCGCACCCACATGAAGATAGGAGTTATCTAGGTCATCTGTTACTGTGGGAAATGGAGTCCCATAGACGATGATGATCCCGAACCGCTTCCGCCACCAAACAGTAGAAACCTTTTGTTGTACTCATAGACCATGATGGTCTTGTACTTCAAATTTTGTAATTTTTGCTTGGAATTTCGGTATCAAGATTGTGTCTCATCAGCTAACAGTAACCCTGGGGCTGGTGAGCACAAGGGCCATTTACTGGGAAATTAATATCCTGGAAATACTGTCCTGAAACTAAGACTGAAACTCCTTCACAAAATGCCAAGGTACTCCATGGAGTCCTCGGTATAATGTCCTCGGACCTATAGACATTATATGCATTGATTTCGAATTGTGTCTTTGTCAATAGCTGGGTTACCTGGCTCCTATGCTTACCCCTTATGTTTCCACACGTTTGCCTAAGGGTGTAAAAGGAACACCTCTGTGATTGTTACTTCTGTTTCAATCAGTGAAGTACCTTAGGTGGGTGAAGCCGAAAGCTCATTGTCGCAACACACGTAAATCAGCTAGTAGGTCGGATGGAGTGTCAAATTTGGAAGCAATAAAAGGTTTCCTTTGTAAAACAAAGGGATTTTCTTTAAGTAAGGCCGAAGTATTCACAACCCAAGCACAATTTTTGCCGAGGACTCAGGTTGCACTTATGTCTACTACATAACTTTATTCTTGTAGACTCGTGTTGGCCCTCCAAGCATAGAGTTTCATAGGACAGTAGCAAATTTCTCTCAAGTGGATGACCTAAGGTTCATTAATCCGCAGGAGGTGTATGATGAAGATGGTCTCTCTCGAACAACCCTGCAATCAAATACAAGCAATCTCTTGTGTCCCCAACACAGCCAATACAATGGAAAATTGTATAGGTGCACTAGTTCAACGAAGAGATGGTGATACAAGTGTATTATGGATAGTAGATATAAGTTTTTGTAATCTGAAATAATAAATACAGCAAGGAAACAATTTATAAAAGTGAGCACAAACAGTATTTCAATGCTTGGAAACAAGGCCTAGGGTTCATAATTTCAATAGTGCAATCTCTCAACAGTGCTAACATAATTAAATCATATAACCATCCCTCAGCGCGTGACAAAGAATCACTCTGAAGTCCTTATCAATAGCGGAAAACATAAGAAGAAATTGTTGTAGGTAGCATACCACCTCAATGTTATCTTTCCGATCGATCTATTGAGCCATCCCTATTGGTGCCACAAACAGTCCTAGAGTTCCTACTAAATAACACCAAACAATTTCAGATTCATAACATTCAATCGACACAAAGAACCTCAAAGAGTACCCCCAAGATTTCTACCGAAGAAAATATGACAAAAACATGCATCAAACTATGTGCCTAGATTACCCCAATGGCACCACGGGAATCTGCAAGTTGATTGCCAAAAATACATCAAGTAACTCAACAGAACACCCGATTGTCACCACATGTATCCACATGCAAGACATATAAAGAGTCTTCTCAAAAGCAAAGTATTCAATCCAACATAATGAAACCTAAAGGTAAAAAGACTCAATTCATCTCCCTGGTCCATAAAATATCATCATAATTTAGCACATTGCAAGAACTTTTATTTCTGCACAATATAATACCATGGTATTCTATTGAAAACAACGTCAATCAAGGTTAGTTTCATTCAAATCATATAAAAGTGCATCAAAACCATGTGAAACTTTGGTAAATATGGCATGAATACTTCATATACGTTGGAGACGTATCAGCATCCCCAAGCTTAATTCCTACTCGTCCTCGAGTAGGTAATGATAACAGAAATAATTTAAGAAGTGTGAATGCTAGCATAGTGTATAAGTTTGATAATTTCAATCACTTTTCCTAGCATCATAATCAACAACTCTTTCTCATAAAATTCATCATGATAAAGTAGCAATCAATTCACATGTTATGGTTCAATCAATGCATTCTCATGAAACTTAACAACCTGTGTTCCTAGTCACCAGATAATTACAATTCATATTGTTTTCTACAAAGTCTAAGTAAGAGATTCACATACTCAATTATCATATAGTCTTCTAATATTGCTAGTACTCAAAGCATATTTTTAGAACAAATAAAGTCCATCAAACAAAGAGAAAGATAGGGGTTTATTGTTTCGCCTCCCAACTTGCTTCTCATCAAGAAAATTGTCAACAATAATAATTCATGATCAAATATATTTGAGTGGATATATATGCCTGGATCTTTCCCCACCACATGATGCTTGCTAAGTAGAGATTGAGGTTAAAATAAGAAGTTGACTCAACATGGAACGTAAATAAAATTAAATTAAATATCATAAAAATAAATAGAATGTCCCTTCATAGAGGTCAGAAAGGATTTGTAGAGGTGTGAGAGCTCAAAGTTTAAAACAAAGATGAATATATTTTGGGTGGTGTGCCTTTCCTGTCAACGTCACGACAAAGAATTTCAACATTTTCCAGGCTGGACACATTATCGGCGGTTCCCAAACAAATTTAAATATTTACTCTCCCTCCACCATTAAAACCCTTTCCATGGCTAGCCATATCCACGGGTGCCCTCCAAACAATCAACTTTCTAAGGGGAGTTATTGTTTATTTATTTTAATAGTATGCAGGATAGGGCATCCTTTTACCAGGCTCTCTCGTGCAATGACAAGTGAATAAACACCCATCCTGAGAATAATCTGCTTAGAATGAAAGATACTGACTGCCTTGTTGCTCCATGAGTGGTACAGGCACACAAAACAGTTGTTCATTTGAAGATTTTAGAGGTGGCACATGCAAATTTACTTGGAATGGCAGTGAAATACCGTATATAGGTAGGTATGGTGGACTCTCATGGAAGAAACTTGTCTCAAGAATTTTGGATGCACAAGTAGTATATCTATTTAGTACGAAGTTTTGTCCAGTAAAAGGTTATGTGCAAGCACCACATGTTGGAGGACCCATAACAATATAACCTCTACGCAAGTATACCCAAACATAAACCATTACTTTGTCTTGCTTGTCCAACTTCAACTAATTGATAAAGTTTGAAAATAATTAATGGGCATTCAGAACCATGAAAGATGTCTAGGATAATATATTTGTATGTGAAGCTCTCTTCCTTATACTAATCATTAATGCATTGCTTGTATGACCAATATTGTGATTGTCAAATTTCAATGGATTTTACTTTCTAAACCCAATGTGAAACTACTACTAAGCATATGGAACATGGATAATTTAAGATTATTATATTCAATTCGTTCAACAAATTACTCTTTGGGTATAAGTGAAGCTCAAGAGTGAATGACAAACTACTCCAAAAGATATAAGTGAAGATCAATGTGTAGTTAAACAATTAAGTAGCTATGTGAAGACTATCTCGAAATAAAAACTTTCATATCTAAGTATTTTACTCAAACAAAAAACAACACCAAAATATAGTTCAAGAATAGCACATATCATGTGAACAAATAAAAACTTAGGCTCAACATAGGCTAACCGATATTTGTTGACGAAGAGAGGTGGGATGCCTAACATGACATCCCCAAGCTTAGATGCTTGAGACTTCTTGTAATATTGACTTGGGGATAATTGGGAATCCCCAAGCTTGAGATCTTGTGTCTCTTTAATTTTGTCTCAGATCATAGTCCCCCCTAAATCTTAAAAGCTTCGTCCACACAAAACTTGACAAGAACTTGTGAAATAGGTTAGTGCACATAAGAATAAACCAGCACTTCATGTATTGCCAAGGAAAGTTGCATAATAATTTTAAAAAATTATATATTTTATATTATGATTCCCACAATTTATATCTACCAATATAACCCATGAAAACTCTAGGATAAGCAGATAACTAAACTATGACAACAATCTATCTAAACAAGACACTCTATAATAATTAATCACAAAAATGAACTGAAAATAAAAAAATTATGAAAATTTAGGAAATAATAAAATATATATATGGCATTATTGTGTAAATTTTTTAGAAACTTTCCATGTTCCAGTAAAATATCAAAATTCGAACACTACACCAAAAGTTTCTGTTTTTGTACATGACACATCAAACATGCAATTCAAGCATCCTAAAGACAAACCTTGGAGATTTTTTTATCAAAAAACATGATTATAAATAATATCAAGAAAATTCTAAAATAAAATAAAATGACGCTCCAAGCAAAACTCATGTCATGTGACGAATAAAAATATAGCTCCAAGTGAGATATACTGACAATGTTGAAGACGAAAGAGGGGATGCTTTTTGGGGCATCCCCAAGCTTAGAAGCTTGATTATTCCTTTAATATTACCTTTGTGTGATTTGGTAATCCCCAATCTTAGGTTATTGCCACTACTTATTCTCCTCATATCGGTATCTCACCCAAAACTTGGAAACTTGAATCACACAAAACTTAACGGAACTCATGAGATGTGTTAGTGTAATAAAATAGATAATTCACTTAGGCACTGTCAAGACAAGATTCATAATTGTTCTCACATAAATCTTATTGTATTCTATAATTCCCATAATTTATAAGCTATGGAAATACTAAAACAAGCAAATTATGCATGTAAAACAGAACCTGTCAAAAACAGAACAGTCTGTAAAGATTTGAACTAAAACCATATTTTCTGAAAAAATAATAAAACGTAGAAATTTTTCATGAAAATAATCTTTAATTTTATTTATAATATTTTTACATTCTAGTAAAATCAAATAATTCATGTACTAGACACAAAACTTTCTATTTTTGCGCAGAGTCAAATCAACAAGTATCAACACTATCCCAAAGGCTTTACTTCACACATTATTAAAATAGAAGACACAAACCATGATTACTAAAATATCTTAATCATGTTAACACACAAAAACATAAATTATATTTTGGGTTGTCTCCCAACAAGCTCTTTTCTTTAAAGCCTTTTAGCTAGGCATGATAATTTCAATGATGCTCACATAAAAGTAAGGAACTGAAACACAAAGGGAGCATCATGAAGCATATAGAAAACATATTTAAGCCTAACCCACTTACTATCGATTTAGTAAGCAAATAATTCAGTGAAACAAGAATCAACTAGCATAGGGAGGCAAAACAAGTGCAACTTCAAAACTTTCAACATATGGAGAGGAAATTTGGTATTGTTGAAATATACATAAGCATATATGCCCCTATCATAATAATTTTTAGTAGCATCATGAAGGAGTCCAACAATATAACTATCACACAAATCATTCCTTGCATGGTCTACAAGCATAGAAAATTTATTGCTCTACTGAAAGCACATTTGCTCCCTTGGTGGTTTTGGTAATTAATAAAAACATATAAGTCATTGAACTAATGTTTCCACCAAGTATATTTCAGGAAATGTTCAATGATAGGATCAGCAAAAGGAGACTGTGGAGAAACCCTAAGATGCAAGGAAATAGGTTGGCCAAGCTTCAAGCAAAAGGACTCTACATTTTATATTTGTGAGAAATCACTTTGAGTCTATAGGAAAGCCAATACTATTAAAAGGGGGTAAGGTTTTGTTGGTGAACAATATGCTCAAATGTGCACAAGTGATAGTCGCCAAAAACATGCACAAACTCTCCCACCAAAGTCTGTTCTATACCCAACACTCAAAATCGGTGCAACCAACTTTCCCATACCGGTGCCACCGATTCCAAAACTTAGACAGACTATGCCAAACCCTAGCCACTTCGGTGCAACTGATTCCATACCGGTGCCACCGAGTTTAGGTTGCCAACTTTCTATTATGAAAATTCACATTTTCGGCCCCACCGAGAATGTTGGATCGATGTCACTGAGATTGGAAATCTATCCATTGGTCACCTTATCGGTGCAACCGAGTTTCCTATATCGGCTTTACCGAGATTCAAAAGTTGCCACCTTTTGGTCACTTCGGTACCACCGAGTTTCACACATCGTGTCACCGAGTTGGTCATTTTGTGTGTAACGGTTGGATTTTTGGGGATGCCTATATATACCCCTTCACCACCACCTACTCGAAAGAGAAGCACTCAGAACTATTCCATACCTATCCTATCCGACATTTTGAGAGAGAGAACCACCTACCCTTGTGTTGAGGTGAAGATCTTCCACTCCAATCATATGGATCTTGATTTCTAGCCTCCCCAAGTAGCTTTCCACCAATCCCATCTCTTCCAGCATGCCAAATCTGTGAGAGAGTGATTGGGTGCTGAGGAGTCTATCATCTTGAAGCACAAGAGCAAGGAGTTCATCATTATTACCGAGCCTATTACCTTTTGGAGGGTGGTGCCTCCTAGATTGGTTAGGTGTCGCTTGGGAGCCTCCTACTTCGTGTTGTGGAGTGAACCAAGAAGTTTGTAAGGGCAAGGAGATCGCCTACTTCATGAAGATCTACCCATAGTGAGGCTAGTCCTTCGTGGACGGAAGCCGTTATGGAATAGTCAAGGTTGCTACTTCGTGGACCCTTTTGGGTGGAGCCCTCCGTAGACTCTCGCGACCGTTACCCTCCATGGGTTGAAGACTCCATAAACGTGGATGTACGATAGCACCACCTATTGGAACCACGGGAAAAATCATCGTGTCTACAACTGCGTTTGATCTTCCTACCCTATCCCTTCTATACATGCTTGTTGTTACTTTCCGCTGCTATATACTCTTAGACTTGCATGTGTAGGGTGTACTTGACTTGCCATGAAATGCTAGAAACTATCAACCCTAAAACTTGGTGTAGGCAAAACTTTTAATTGGTTAAGTAGTCTAATCACCCCCCTCTAGACATACTTTCGGTCCTACATCTACATATAAGCAAATTTATTCTCATGCATAATAGTGGGAGAAAACTCAAAAAAATAACTATCATGAGATACTTGATTGCCATAACCAAATTGAACATTAAAATCATTATGAAAAGTTGCATGGTTATCATTACTCTTCATATCACACATTTCATCACCATAATCATCATAGTGAATAACTTGGTCGTCATAATCAATTGAAACCTCTTCCAAAATAGTGGAATCATCATTAAACAAAGTCATGACCTCTCCAAATCCACTTTCACAATTATTGCCATAAGAGTAAACACCCTCCAAAATAGTGGAATCATTAGTACCTAAAGTTGACACTCTTCCAAACACACTTTCATTAATATAATCATGATAAACATGAGGCATGCTATCATCACAATAAATTTGATCATGAAAAGTAGGGGGGCTAAAAGATCATATTCAGAAAACATAGCATCCCCAACTTTATTGCTTTGCATATCATTAGCATCATGGATATTCATAGAATACACACTAATAACATTCCAATCACGCTTATCATTCAAGGATTTTATGCCATACATTTTATTGAATTCTTCTTCTAACACTTTGGCACAATTTTCTGAACCACCATTTTCAAGAAAGACATTATAAAGATGAAGCATGAGGAAAATTCATTTCTATTTTTTGTAGTTTTCTTTTATAAAACCAAACTAGTGATGAAACAAGAAACTAAAAGATTCAGTTGCAAGATCTAAACATATACCTTCAAGCACTCACTTCCCCGGCAACGACGCTAGAAAAGAGCTTGATGTCTACTACACAACTTTATTCTTGTACACTCGTGTTGGGCCTCCAAGCGTAGAGTTTTTTTAGGACAGTAGCAAATTTCCCTCAAGTGGATGACGTAAGGTTTATAAATATGCGGGAGGCATAGGATGAATATGGTCTCTCTCTCAAACAACCCTGCAATCAAATACAAGGAATCTCTTGTGTCCCTAACACACTCAATAGAATGGCAAATTGTATAGGTGCACTAGTTCGGCGAAGAGATGGTGATACAAATGTAGTATGGATAGTAGATATAGGTTTTTGTAATCTGAAATAATAAAAACAGAAAGGTAACAATTTATAAAAGTAAGCACAAATGCTATTTTAATGCTTGGAAAGAAGGCCTAAGGTTCATGCTTTCACTAGTGCAATTTATCAATAGTGCTAACATAATTGAATCATATAACCATCCCTCAACATGCGACAAAGAATCACTCCAAAGTCCTTATCAATAGAGGAGAACATAAGAAGAAATTGTTGTAGGTAGTGAACCACCTAAAAGTTATCTTTCCGATCGATCTATTGAGCCATCCACATATGTGTCACAAACAGCCCTAGAGTTCATACTAAATAACACAAAAAAATACAAATACATAACATTCAATCCACACAAAGAACCTCAAAGAATACCCCAAGATTTCTATCAAAGAAATTAGGATGAAAACATGCATCAAGCTATGTGCCTAGATTACCCCAATGTCACCACGGGAATATGCAAGTTGATTGCCAAAAGATACATCATGTGACTCAAGACAACACCCCATTGTCACGATGGGTATCCACATGCAAGACATATATAGAGTGCTCTCAAATTGAAAGTATTCAATCCAACATAAGGAAACCCCAAAGGGAAAAAACTTAGTTCATCACATCAAGATCAAGAGAGATCAAGGCAAAGATGCGATGAACATTGTATTGAAGATCGAGAGAGAGAGATTGTTGAAAGGACGTGTATGTCACCTAAAGGAGGGGGGGGGGGTGAATAGGCGCTTTAAAATAATTACGGTTTAGGCTTGAACAACTGCGGGATAAAACTAACATTTAATATGTCAAGCACAAAACCTAAAACAACTAGTCTCACCTATGTGCACCAACAACTTATGCTAAGCAAGATAAATAACTAAGTGATAGAAAGATATAAAGCATGAAACAATATGGCTATCACAAAGTAAAGTGAATAAGTAAAAAGAATTGGGTAAGAGATAACCGAGGCACACGAAGACGACGATGTATCCCGAAGTTCAAACACTTGCGGATGCTATTCTCCGTTCGGAGCAGTGTGGAGGCACAATGCTCCCCAAGATGCCACTAAGGCCACCGTAATATCCTCACGCCCTCGCACAATGCCAAACGCCGTGATTCCACTAAGGGACCCTTGAGGGCGGTTACTGAACCCGTACAAATGGCAACCCTTGGGGGCGGTCACCGCTACCCGTACACTTTGGCAACCCTTGGAGGCGGTCACCGATACCCGTACAAATTTCTCGAGGCAATCTCCACAACCTAACTGGAGACCCCAATGCTTGCCTGGAGCTTTACACCACAATGATTGAACTCCGAGGCACCACCAACCGTCTAGAGCACCAAGGCACCCAAGAGGAACAAGATCTAGGGTGCTCAAACACCCAAGATTAATAAGCTTCTCAACTTCTCACTTCCACGTATCACCGTGGAGAACTCAAACCTATGCACCAAATGCAATGGCAAGGCACATGGAGTGTGTGATAATCCCCAAGTGCAAGGAATCATCGTAGCAATTTCCAAAGGTGGAAGTGATAAGTATGGAGGGTTCAACCCACAAGGAGATAAAGGTAAGATCAATATTCTCTCAAGTCCTATCTGCCACCTATACGACTCTACGTACACCGAACGTTTGCTTCCATCTAAAAACGAGAAATAAAACTACGTTGTGGGTATGAAGAGGATAGATTTGCATGATATTGGAGAACTAGAATATAAATAGGTGTTGCTATCATAATATTACAATATATTACAAATAGCGAGTGTGGAATAATGATGGGTCGGTGTGCGGAATTATCCTAGGCAATTGTTAAGAAGATCGGAAATCATTATTGCAATTTTATATGAGGGAGAGGCATAAGCTAACATACTTTCTCTACTTGGATCATATGCACTTATGATTGGAACTCTATCAAGCATCCACAACTACTAAAGATCATTAAGGTAAAACCCAACCATAGCATTAAAGCATCAAGTCCCTTTTATCCCATACGCAACAACCCCCTTACTCGGGTTTATGCTTCTGTCACTCAAGCAACCCACTATAAGCGAATCATGAACATATTGCAGCACCCTACAGTAGGAATCCTTCACGTGTGCACGACACAGAAGGCACCATAGGATAGCACCAAAATAAACATACAACTCAAACCAATCTAAATCATCAATCAACCCAAAGGACAAAAGAAATCTACTCAAAACATCATAGGATGGCAACACATCATTGGATCATAATATGTGGAATAAAGCACCATGTTCAAGTAGGGGATTATAGTGGGATGCGGGAGAGTGGACCACTAAAAGGATATGCGGATGGTGATGAAGAAGGTTATGTTGATGAAGATGATCACCGCGGCGATGGTTCCCCCGGTGGCACTCCGGCACCACCGGGAGAGAGGGGGAGAGGGTCTCCCCCTTGTGCTTCCTCCTCCATTGACTCCCCCCCTTAGTGGGGAAAGGTTCTCCCTCTAGTCCTCGGTCTCCATATTGTTGATGGCCCCTCCGGGATGATGAAGATGGCCTCCGGTGATGGTGACCCCCTCCGGCAGGGTCCCGGAGAGGGCCAAGATTGGTTTTTCCTGGCTCTAGAGGTTTGCAGCGGCGGAACTCCCGATCTAGGTCTCTTTTCGGTGGTTTCTGGGTTTATAGGAATTTTTTTGCGTCGATCTCACGTCAAGGGGGGCCATGAGGCTGTGGCAAGCTTGCTAGGCGCGACCACCCCCTGGCCGCGCCTGGCAGGCTTGTCGCCTCCTCGTGGCTCTTCTGGCCCAGCTCCAATGCTTCGGGGGTCTCTTTTGGTCCACAAAAAATCATACTAAATTTTCAGCCCATTCCGATAACTTTTATTTCTGCACAAAAAACGACACCATGGTAGTTCTGCTGAAAACAGCGTCAGTCCAGGTTAGTTCTAATAAAATCATACCAAAATCATATAGAATTATTATAAACATGGCATGAATACTTCATAAATTATATATACATTGGACGTATCAGCATCCCCAAGCTTAATTCCTGCTCGTCCTCGAGTAGGTAAAGGATAAAAGAAAAATAATTTATGAAGTGTGAGTGCTAGCAAGTGCACAAGTTTGATCAATGCTAATTCCAATCACTTTTTCTAGCATCATTATGTATCATAAACAGTAGCTCATCTCATAAAACTTCTCATGATCAAGTAGCAAGCTATTCACATGTTGAAGTATAAACTGTAAAGTTTCTTGAAAACTAACAACCTATGCTTTCAGTTGCCCAACAATTGCAATTCATCTTATTTTCAGGAAGGGTCTATGTAAGAGCTTTGATTTAGCAAATTCCACATACTCAACTATCATATAGTCTTCCATGATTGCTAACTCTCAAAGCATATTTTTAGAGAAAATGACATCCATCGAACACAGAGAAAGATAGGGGCTTAAAGTTTCGCCTCCCAACTTATTTATCATATAGATAATTGTCAACAATAATAATTCATGATCAAATATATTTGAATGGACATATATGCTTGGATCTTTCCCCACCACATGATGCTTGCCAAGAAAAAGGCAAAATATAGGAAGTGTTGAAGATCACCATGACTCTTGTATAAAGGTAAGTACTAGAAAGTAAAAGATAGGCCCTTCACAGAGGGAAGTAGAGGTTGTCATGCGCTTTTTGTTTTTGGATGTACAAACTCTTAATGCAAAGAAACATCACGTTGTATTGCCCTTTGTGATAGCAACCTTTATTATGCAGTCCGTCACTTTTATTTCTTTACCATCACAAGTTCGTACAATGCTTATTTTCCCTTACGATAAAAGATCTTACATATTTAGGAGCATTTTTATTGCTTTTTGCACCGATGACAACTTAATTGAAGGATCTTATTCAATCCATAGGTAGGTATAGTGGACTCTCATGGCAAAACTTGTTTAAGGGTGTTTGGAGCACAAGTAGTATTTCTACTTGGTGCGGAAGTTTTGGCTAGTATGAGGTGGAAGCAAGCACCACATGTTGGAGGATCCAAAACAATATAACTACTATACAAATATACCCAAGCATAACTCATTACATTGTCTTACTTGTCCAACTTCAACTAATTTGCTCAAGTTTGAAAATAATTAATGGGTACTCACAATCATAGAAGATGTCCAAGATAGTATATTTGTATGTGAAATCTCTCTTCCTTCAATATTCTTTCATGAATTGTTCAAGTGACCAATGCGGTGTTTGCTAACTTTCAATAAATTTCACCACCTATACTTATTATGTGTGAAGTCATTACTCCCCATGGGATAAGTATATTAAGAATTTTTAATTTCAGATTTATGATATTCAATTCATTCAACCATTTACTCATAGGATATAAGTGAAGCACGAGAGTGAATGACAAACTACTCCAAAAACATATAAGTGAAGATCAATGCATAGTTAATTAGTTAAATAGCCATGTGAGGACTCTATCTTATTAATTTTTTTTAGATACAATGGTTTTATTGAAATATCAAACAAAATAAAATGGCACTCCAAGAATAGCATGCATAATGAGAACGGATAAAAATGTAGGCTCAACATAGGCTAACCCATAATTGTTGATGAAGAGAGGTGGGATGCGTAGCATCCCCAAGCTTAGATACTTGAGAGTTATTAAAATATTTTCTTAGGGTGCCTTGGGCATCCACAAGCTTGATCTTTTGTATCTTTTTCAATCCTCTCATATCCCGGTTTCACCTATTCTCAAAAAACTTCATCCAAACAAAACTAAAAAAACTCGTGAGATAGGTTAATACTCATAAGAACAAATCAACACTTCATGTACTGCCAAGACAAGTTGCACAATAATTTTCAAACATTATGTACTGTATACTATCATTTTCACAATTTATATCTACCAATATAGGCTATGTAAACAATAGGACAAGTAGATAACAAAACTATGACAACAATCTGTCTAAACAGAACAGTCTGTAGCAATTTGTTAAGCCAGTGTACCTATGAAACTCTAAAAATTATGAAAATTTAGGATATTCGAAGGAATTTATATTAAAACACTTTGTAAAAATTTCCTAAACTTTCTGCGTTCCAGTAAAATATGAAATTTCAAACACTACAGAAAAAAGTTTCTATTTTTTACACATCACACATCAAACATGCAAAGCAAGCATCCTAAGGCAATTGTTGGAACTTTTTATTGAAAAACAATATTATAAGTAACCCCTAATAGGTAACAATAAAATAAAATGATGATCCAAGCAAAACTCATATTATGTGACGAATAAAAATATAGCTCCAAGTAAGATATACCGATAGTGTTGAAGACGAAAGAGGGGATGCCTTCCAGGGCATCCCCAAGCTTAGACGCTTGAGTCTTCATTGAATATTACCTTGGGGTGCCTTTGGCATCCCCAAGCTTAGGTTCTTCTCACTCCTTATTCTTCTCATATCGGTGTCTCACCCAAAACTATAAAACTTCAATCACACAAAACTTAACGGAACTTCGTGAGAAGGGTTAGTGTAATAAAGATAAATCATTCACTTACGTATTATCAAGACAAGATTAATAATTGTTCCCACATGATAGCGACAGTATTCGATCATTCCTGTAATTTAAATTACTCAATGTAAGCTATAGGAACACTTGAAACAAGCAAACTATGCATGCAAAACAGAATTTGTAAAAAACGGAACAGTCTGTAAAGATCTGAATGATCACCAAACTTCCCTAACTCTGAAAATTCTCAAACATTAGGAAATATCACAGAATTTGCATAGAAATGTTGTGTAAAATTTCAGAATTGTTTGACTCTCCAGTAAAAGCAGATAATTCATATACCGGACACAAAACTTTCTGTTTTTGCACATAATCAAACAAGCGAGTATCCACACTATCCCAAAGGCTTTACTTGGAACTTAATTGAAATAAAAGACACAAAACATTATTGCTACAGTATCTTAATCATGTGAAAACATTAAAACAGAAAGTAAAAGTGTTGGGTTGTCTCCCAACAAGCACTTTTCTTTAATGCCTTTTTAGCTAGGCATGATATTTCAATGATACTCTTCCAAGCCAAATTCTGATGATCATTTTATTCATACTATAAAATATATAAGTGAAGTTCATAGATCATTCTGCAATTAATATATATTAACCAATGTCAAATCTCAAAATATATAAGTGAAGCACACAAAGCATTCTGTAAATCCATACTCAAAAGATTTAAGTGAAGCACAAAGAGCATTCTACAAAGCCATACTCGAAAGATTTAAGTGAAGTGCATGAAGAATTGTCAATGAAGGACTAACTCATACTAGAAGGGTGCATAAAGGAAAAGAAAAACACTAAAGACGCATATCATGTGAACAAAACAAAAACTGAGGTATACCGATAATTGTTGAAGAATAAAGATGGGATGCCTTCCGTTGCATCCCCAAGCTTAGATGATTGAGTATCCTTGAAATATTTACTTGTGGTGCCTTGGGAATCCCCAAACTTGAAATCTTGTCTCTCCGTATTCTTCTTATATCAATACCTCCTCGATCTTCAAACACTTCATTCATACAAAACTTAACAAAACCCCCGTGAGACCCGTTAGTACAATAAACCAAATTCATACTTTAAGTACTATTGTGAACTCATTCCAAATTCATATTATCTTTATATCTACTGCATTACAACTTCACCATGGTTCATACCTCCCGATACAACCCATAGATTCATCAAAATAAGAGAACTATGCATAGAAAACAGAATCTGTCAAAAACAGGACAGTCTGTAGTAATCTAGAAACTTTGTATACTTATGTAACTCAAACAATTCTGAAACTTTAGGAAAAATTAAAAAAAATTGCATATCAGTACCGTGTCAAAATTTCCAAAACTTTTGACATTCCAGTAAAAAATGTAAATTCATGCACTATAGCCAAAGTTTCTATTTTTGCACTGCACACACCAAACAAGCAATCTAATCATCCTAAAAGCAAATTTTGGCACATTATTTTTATAATACAATGGATATATAGAAGGGGATAATTATTTTTCAGAAGCGTCCATGAAAAATTCTACATTGTTTCCATGAGGATGAACACAAGTGTTCAAGGTCAACCCTCACTTCTCCAATGCACAACCTTCCAATCACTTCTCTTTTTGAAAAACTTCTTAGGAATGAAGGGCAAGTAACTATTTTTGTATTTTTCATTATTATTTTTTGTTTGTTTCACCCACAACTAAATAAAGTAAAAAGGGAAAACAAAATCTACTTAGTGAAGAAAGCAAACAAGCACACACGAGAATATCAACCCCACGCTATTGCTCCCCGATAACGGCGCCAAAAAGAGCTTGATAATCCCCAAGTGCAAGGAATCATCGCAGAAATTTCCAAAGGTGGAAGTGGTAAGTATAGAGTTTCGAACCCACAAGGAGCTCAAGGTAAGATCAATATTCCCCCAAGTCCTATCTGCCACCGATACGACTCTACGTACACCGAACGTTTGCTTCCATCTAGAAACAAGAAATAAAACTACGTTGTGGGTATGAAAAGGATAGCTTTGCATGATATCGGAGAATTAGAATATAAAACTAGGTGCTGTTATCATAATATTACAATATATTACAAATAGCGAGTGTGGAATAATGATGGGTCGGTGTGCAGAATTATCCTAGGCAATTGTTAACAAGATCGGAAATCATTATTGCAATTTTATATGAGGGAGAGGCATAAGCTAACATAATTTCTCTACTTGGATCATATGCACTTATGATTGGAACTCTAGAAATCATCCGCAACTACTAAAGATCATTAAGGTAAAACACAACCATAGCATTAAAGCATCAAGTCCCCTTTATCCCATACGCAACAATCCCCTTACTCGGGTTTATGCTTCTGTCACTCAAGCAACCCACTATAAGAGAATCATGAATGTATTTCAACACCCTACAGCGAGAATTGTTCATGTGTGTGTGGCATGGAAGGCACCATAAGACATCACCAAAATAAACATACAATTCAAACCAATCTAAATCATCAATCAACCCAAAGGACAAAAGAAATCTATTCAAAACATCATAGGATGGCAACACATCATTAGATCATAATATGTGGCATAAAGCACCATGTTCAAGTAGGGGATTACAACGGGGTGTGGGAGAATGGAGCATTAAAAGGAGATGAGGATGGTGATGAAGAAGGTGATGTTGATGAAGACGATTGTCGGTGCACTAAAGTTTGGGTCTTTTAGTATCCCTTACTTGTGCACGAGCAGTTGTAGCCACCCCAGCCACAAGGCCTGCCAGGGGACAGCTGAATACAAGTACAAAGATATCAAGAAAACGTTCAAGATAACAACTAGAAGACCGAAGTCCAAAAGCTGGGACCCTGACAAGATCTTGCCGGGATGGCTTACGAAGCCCCGGCAAGAAGTGCACCCAGCAAGATCTCACCATCCTGCCAGCGCAGTGACCAGGTGTCATCCCTCCTGGATACGCGTCAAGGCGCTGGTGATGGAGGAGGTTAAGCACTACCGATGGGATGGGCTCCTGTCCCGTCTCGTAGAATGTCAGGGACGCCTGACGGAGCATTAAATGCGTTTGTCCTATGCCGTCAGTGTTAGGTATGATAACACTGTAGCAACTGTACACCTCGTGTATGTAGTGTACGCCACTATTGGAGACCCCTTAGTCATATAAAAGGAGGCCCAAGGTGTTACGAGAGGGGGACTTTTTTTAGAGGATCTTCTTCAACCTTCTGGCTCACACGCGTAGCAGCTATGTACTATTCATCACATAGCGCTCCTTTAGCCCAACCCAAACATCCATAATACACCAAAGTAGGAGTAGGGTTTTACGCTTCTTAGCAGCCCGAACCTGGGTAAAAATCCCCCGCCATGCTGCTCGTCAGATCTGCTCTTTTTGCACACCATATCCCTATCGAACCATGAAGGGATCCACGTGATCCCATAGGTGTCGTACTCTGACATCTTTGGCGCACCAGGTAGGGGGGAGGGTTGTTTGAACCTGATCTAACGATCAGCGCGCTAGTTTATTCATCATCTTCATTGCCATGGCCCCCAAGAAGAAGGGCTTCATGTCGGTTGATCCATCCACGTCCGGTGATCCTGTAGCCACTCGGGCAGGCGACGGTGTGGATGCAGGCGGAGGAGGCGGAGGTCTTGAGCCTCCACAATGTTCTAGTGATCAAGGCCAAGCCAGCGGCGCCACTCGCAGCGACAACGACAACCCACGCACCGTTGGATATCAGGATGGAACTATACTACCTACGGGCAATGCAGTGAACTCCAGGGATGAAAGGGTGCCGTCTAAGACACCCACACCAGCGCATACGTCGCGGCCTTCTCAGGACGCGCGCGGTGAGCAGCGCCGTGACGTTGGTGGTTCTAAGCGCCCCCATGGAAAGACTCCTGAGCATCACTCCTGAGATGTGCGGGACCAGCATGTACGCCAAAATGCTGGTGGAAGTGGTGCACGGTCACGGGACTGTGATGGAGCTCCTTCTAACACGGTTAGGAGTTAGAGCACCTCACGTTCTTCGCACCTTGCGCTGCCGACTACATCAGTAGAAGTGTTGGTGCGAGCAAAGCTACTCCTGAATTTTCCTCCTGCTGTAGAGAAGCTTGATGAGTGGAGAGCTACTATTTAGAGCCTCGTCAGCTTTGCTGATAGAGATGGGATGCAGCGGGCGGAGCCTTCAAAGCGACAGTCCATCGAGTCAGCGTGCACCAATGGCGACAAGGCTGGAGGTGGTATGACCACGGTGCACTCTCCTCCGCGGTGGCAATAGCGACCACTGACTCTACAGATCAACGCCCGTGGTGATGATTCAACGACATCGTTTGATCCGCGGACTCACCGCGATCAACGTCAAGTTCTTCGGGAGCGAAGCAAAGAAGACGCTTGGACTACCATCGAGTGACGACGGGAAGCGCGCCATCAATCTGATAGGTGCACATGACCCACTGTGGACAAGCCTCCGCCAGGGTATCCTATCGACCTACCTTATGAGGTGGGTTGTCCAGCTTTTACCCATGAGCTGCGGCGAGTCCAGTGGCCCAATTCCCAAACGTTCAAACTGGAGGTCCCGGAGAAATACGACGGCAAGACTCACCCGTCGGAGTTCTTGAGCGTCTACACCAATCCGGTGCAGGCTGCCGGGGCTCGCGATGACAAGATACTTGCCAACTACTTCCCGTTGGTACTCAAGCCCAACGTCAGGTCGTGGTTGACGCATCTGCCGAAGAATTCCATTTCTTCCTGGGAAGATCTGTGTCATGAGTTTGTTGGCGCCTTTACCGGAGGCCACCAAGCTCCTGGCCAAGCAAGTGATTTGCATCTCATCCCCCAGAAAGAAGGAAAAACCTTGTGCAACTCCATTCAGAGATTCATCCGTATACATCACAACATCCCAGAGGTTCATCTTGCCGCTGTTATCAGCGCGTTTCATCAGAACATGCGCAACCGCAGGATGCGTGAAGAGCTGGCGATGAACAAAGTTAGAGATGTTGTCGAGTTCTATGCTCTGGCTGATAGATGTGCTCAAGCTAAAGAAGGGAGGAGACTCCCCGGCGAAGATGCTGGCACTGGAGTCGACTCTGAAGACAAAGACGCTGCCACCCCGGCAAGGAAAGGCCGATGGCGGAACAAGAAACACAAGGACAAGGCCATGCTAGCCATCGAGGAATCCGGCAACCTCAACAACGCCAAGAAGACTAAGGTTGACGGCCCTGGCAAGGAGGTTTCCGGGCATGTCTCTTGTTAGGCCTTGGCAGCTGTTGACAAGCCGGAGGGCTCCGACAAGTAGTACTGCAAGATCCATCGCACCAAGGGCCACGATCTCCAAAACTGCCAGCAAGTTGAGAAGCTTGCCGAGAGACAGAAAGTTGAGTATGTGAGGTGAGATAAAGAGAAGGCCCAAGATAGTGCAGAAGGGTCCGACAAGAAATGCGGTAGCCGAGGAGGTCGCTGCGGCAAGGCCAAGCAGCAGGAGAGGCCTACTCGAGACCGCGACAAGGAAGAAGGGGACGATGATGGCAACGAGGAGGACGACGAGTCCAATGAGCAAGAATTTCAAAAAGCTACAGACGTCGTGTGCGTTGACGGAGGCGCCCCGTTGTATTCTTCTTGCCACCAACTTAAACGGTGGGCACGCAAGATTAATGCGACAAAGCCGTTTGTCGATGCCCGGAAACCATTGAGATGGTCTCGCATGCCTATCATTTTTGACGCCGAGGATCACCCTGATCGCACAACTGTGGTCGGGTGTCTGCCATTGTTGGTTTTGCCAACAATTCGCAACCTCAAGGTGACGAAAATGTTAGTTGACGGTGGGGTCGGTTTGAACTTGATCTAACCTGATGTGATCAAAAGGTTGCAAATTCCTGATGAAGATCTCGAGGAGACGGGCACGTTTCAGGGGATCAATCTAGGGAGGAGACAGCCGAAGGGCAAGAACACACTACCAGTAACATTTGGTAGTGACCTAAACTTCAGGATAGAGAAGATTGTTTTCGACGTCGCCAAGATTCCGTTGCCATATAATGGGATCGTTGGCCGTCCAGCGCTGGCCAAGTTCATGGCGGCATCACACTATGATTATAATGTATTGAAGATGCCCAGGCCGATTAGTGTCATAACAATCAACTCTGACAAGAAGGATGCACTTATCTGCGCCGACCAACTTTACCAGGAGGCAGTTGTAGCACCTGCCGCTGAAGCTCCCGGGGGGAAGAAGACCGACAAGACCTCTGGTACATACTCCGGCAAGCGCACCTCTTCGGAGTGCTGTGCTCCTGTTGACGATGTGCTAGAGAGCTCCATCGGCAAGAACAAGAAATCCAAGGCAGCTCCACCGGAAACTAAGAAGGTGCCCATCAAGGAGGATGGTATGGGAGGAACTTTCACCATAAGTTCCACCCTCAACAAAAAATAGGAAAGCACGCTCATTACCTTCCTGTGGGCGAATGTCGATGTGTTTGCATGCCAACCATCTGATGTCCCTGGTGTTCCCAGGGAGGTAATTGAGCACCATCTTGCTGTCTATCCTCATGCATGACCCGTCAAGAAGAAAGTTAGGAAGCAAGCCTTAGAGCGGTAACAATTTATTGCCGAGGAAATCAGGAAGTTGGAAGCGGGAGGTTTGGTCAGAGGAGTGCTCCATGTAACATGGTTGGCCAATCTAGTTGTAGTGCTCAAGGTGAATGGAAAATGGAGGCTGTGCATTGATTATACAGATATCAATAAAGCCTGTCCAAAAGATCCTTTTCCCTTGCCACGCATCGACCAGATTGTAGAATCCACTACAGGATGTGATTTGCTGTCATTTTTTGATGCTTATTCAGGATATCATCAAATCTTCATGTCTAAGGAAGACAAAGAGACGACCGCATTTATCACCCCATGTGGTACGTATTGCTTCATACGTATTCCTTTCGGGTTGAAAAGTCCTGGTTCGACATTTGCAAGGGTAGTCCAGATCGGTTTTTGTTGGGAGACGTAGTAGTAAATCAAAAAATTTCCTACGCGTTCACCAAGATCCATCTATGGAGAAACCAGCAACGAGCAAGGGGAGAGTGGATCTTCATACCTTTGAAGATCGCTAAGCGGAAGCGTTACAAGAACGCGGTTGATGGAGTCGTACTCGCAGCGATTCAGATCGCGGTAGATCCGATCAAGTGCCGAACGGACGACACCTCCGCGTTCAACACACGTGCAGCCCGGTGACGTCTCCAACACCTTGATCCAGCAAGGAGGAAGGAGAGGTTGGGGAAGGGCTCCAACAGCAGCACGATGGCGTGGTGGTGGTGGAGTAGCAAGGTATTCCGACAGGGCTTCGCCTAAGCGCTGCGGAGGAGGAA
Source organism: Hordeum marinum (assembly GCA_022496015.1). NCBI lineage: Eukaryota > Viridiplantae > Streptophyta > Magnoliopsida > Poales > Poaceae > Hordeum > Hordeum marinum. The sequence goes on from CM039678.1 coordinate 146,374,346, forward strand.
GAAGAGAGGTAGGGCTTCGCCGTGAGAGAGAGAGAGATCAAATCCTCTCTCAAAACATCCAAAACCTCAAGTATATATAGGAGGAGGGACGTGGAGGGCTGGCTTGGCCTCTACTCCAAAGAGGAGATGGCCGGCCGAATTAAAGGGAGAGTCCACCTCCCACAAGGGAGGTGGATCTCCTCCTTTTAAATCCTTTTTGCCTTATCTCCTTATCTCCAGCCACATGGGCCTTTAGCAAAAGTATTTCCCAGCCCAATAAGGGCTGACACACTTTATCTAACAGCCCATGAAGTCCTCTGGTCGTCACACCCCTCCCGGGGGTCCTCCGGCACCCTCCCGGCACTCCCGGTACAATACCGATGAGCCCGAAAACTTTCCGGTGACCGAAACTGGACTTCCTATATATCAATCTTTACCTCCGGACCATTCCGGAGCTCCTCGTGACGTCCGGGATCTCATCCGGGACTCCGAACAACCTTCGGTAATCACGTATACCTTTTCCCTATAACCCTAGCGTCATCGAACCTTAAGTGTGTAGACCCTACGGGTTCGGGAGACACGTAGACATGACCGAGACACCTCTCCGGTCAATAACCAACAGCGGGATCTGGATACCCATGTTGGCTCCCACGTACTCCACGATGATCTCATCGGATGAACCACGATGTCAAGGATTCAATCAATCCCGTATACAATTCCCTTTGTCTATCGGTATGATACTTGCCCGAGATTCGATCGTCGGTATCCCCATACCTTGTTCAATCTCGTTACTGGCAAGTCTCTTTACTCGTTCCGTAATACATCATCCCGTGGCTAACTCCTTAGTCACATTGAGCTCATTATGATGATGTCTTACCGAGTGGGCCCAGAGATACCTCTCCGTCACACGGAGTGACAAATCCCAGTCTCGATTCGTGCCAACCCAACAGATACTTTCGGAGATACCCGTAGTGCACCTTTATAGCCACCCAGTTACGTTGTGACGTTTGGCGCACCCAAAGCATTCCTATGGTATCCGGGAGTTGCACAATCTCATGGTCTAAGGAAACGATACTTGACATTGAAAAGCTTTAGCAAACGAACTACACGATCTTGTGCTATGCTTAGGATTGGGTCTTGTCCATCACATCATTCTCCTAATGATGTGATCCCGTTATCAACGACATCCAATGTCCATGGTCATGAAACCGTGACCATCTATTGATCAACGAGCTAGTCAACTAGAGGCTCACTAGGGACATGTTGTGGTCTATGTATTCACACATGTATTATGGTTTCCGGTTAACACAATTATAGCATGAACAATAGACAATTATCATGAACAAGGAAATACAATAATAACCATTTTATTATTGCCTCTAGGGCATATTTCCAACAGTCTCCCACTTGCACTAGAGTCAATAATCTAGTTCACATCACCATGTGATTAACACTTACATCACCATATGATCATATCATCATGTGATTAACACCCAATAAGTTCTGGGGTTTGTTCATGTTCTGCTCGTGAAAGAGGTTTTTAGTGAACGGGTCTGCGACATTTAGATCCGTGTGTACCTTGCAAACTTTCCATGTCATATTTGTAGATACTACTCCCATGCTCCACTTGGAGCTATTCCAAATGGCTGCTCCACTATACGTAGCTGGATTTCTACTAAGAGTCATCCGGATTGGTTTTAAAGCTTGCATCATCGTAACACTTTACGATGAACTCTTTATCACCTCCATAATCGAGAAATATTTCCTTAGTTCTCAAGTTACTAAGGCTAACTTTGACCGCTGTCCAGTGATCCACTCTTGGATTACTCTTGTACCCTTGACAAACTCATGGCAAGGGGCACACAGGTGCGGTACACAGCATGGCATACTATATAGAGCCTATGGCTAAAGCATAGGAGATGACACTCATCTTTTCTTTATCTTCTGCCGTGGTCGGGTATTGAGTCTTACTCAATTTCACACCTTACAATACAGTCAAGAACTCCTTCTTTGACCCATCTATTTTGAACTCCTTCAAAAACTTGTCAAGGTATGTCTTCGTCGAAAAAAACTTATCAAGCGAATAGATCTATCCCTATAGATCTTGATGCTCAATAAAATAGTAGCTTTATCTGGGTCTTCCTTTGAAAAAACTCTTTTCAAACAACCCTTCATGCTCTTCCAGAAATTCTACATCATTTCCGATCAATAATATGTCAACTACATATTCTTATAAGAAATTCTATAGTGCTCCCACTCACTTTCTTGCAAATACATGTTTCTCATAAACTTTGTATAAACTTAAACACTTTGATCACCTCATCAAAGCATATATTCCAACTCCGAGATTCTTGCTCCAGTCCATAGAAGGATCGCTGGAGTTTGCATATTATTAGCATCCTTAGGATTGACAAAACCTTCTGGTTGTATCACATACAACTCTTCCTCACAGAAACCATTACGGAAACCTTGTTTTGTCATCCATCTGCCAGATTTCATAATCGAAAAATGCAGCAACTGCTAACAAAATTTTAATAGACTTTTAGCATCGCTACAGATGAGACAATCTCATTGCAGTCAACTCCTTGAACTTGGCGGAAACTTCTTTGCGACAAGTCGAGCTTTATAAACGGTGACATTTCACCATTAGCGTCTATGTTTATTTCAAAGGTCCATTTGTACTCAATGACCCGCCATTCAACAGGCAAGTCTACCAAAGTCCATACTTGGTTTTCATACATGGATCCTTTCTCGGATTTCAAGGCTCCTAGCCATTTGTTGGAATCAGGGCCCACCATCGCTTCTCCATAGTTCGTAGGTTCATCGTTGTCCAACAACATGATTTCCAAGACAGGGTTGTCGTACCACTCAGGAGCAGTACGCGTCCTTGTCGACCTACGAGGTTCGATAGTGACTTGATCCGAAGCTTCATGATCATCATCATTAACTTTCTTTTCAACTGAGTAGGCTCTACAGAAACATCTTTCTATGTTGCGCTATTCTCTGGTTGAAACAAAGGTTCAACAACCTTATCAAGTTCTATCTTCCTCCCACTCAATTCTTTCGAGAGAAACTCTTTCTCAAAAAAGGACCCGTTCTTAGCAACAAACACCTTTTGCGCTTGGATCTGAGATAGAAGGTATACCCAATGTCTCATTAGGGTATTCTATGAAGATGCATTTGTCTGCTTTGAGTTCGAGCTCGCTAGGTGAAAAACCCATTTTCACATAAGCGTCGCAGCCCCAAACATTAAGAAATGACAGCTTAGGCTTCTGTCAAACCATAATTCTCACGGTGTCATCTCAACAGACTTAGATGGTGCCCTGTTAAAGTGAATGGATTTGTCTTTAATGCATAACCCCATAACGATAGTGGCAAAACGATAAGAGACATCATAGTACTCACTATATCCAATAGAGCACGACTACGACGTTCGAACACACCATCACACTATGGTGTTCCAGGAGGCGTGAGCTGTGAAACAATTTCCACATTGTCTAAAATTGCATACCAAACTCGTAACTTAGATATTCACCTCCATGATCATATCATAGACATTTATCTTCTTGTCACGATGATCTTTAACTTCACTCTGAAACTCCTTGAACCTTTCAAACATTTCAGATTCGTGTTTCATTAAGTAAATATCCCCATATTTACTCAAATCATCAATGAAGGTAAAGAAAAACAACGATATCCACTGCGTGTTTCAACACTCATTGGACCACATACATCAACATGTATTAATTCCAATAAGCCACTTGCCCGCTCCATCATATTGGATGACGGGGTCTCAGTCATCTTGCCTAAGAGGCATGGCTCGCATGTCTCAACCGATTCGAAATCGAGTGAGTCAAAAATCCATCATCATGGAGTTTCTTCATGCGATTTATACCAATATGACATTACGTGGCAGTCCCACAAGTATGTGGTACTATCATTATTAACTTTATATCTTTTGGTACCAACGTTATGAACATGTGTACTACTACGATCATGATTCGATAAACCATTCCGAGTGGGTGTATGACCATTGAAGGCATTATCCATGTAAATAGAATAACCATTATTCTCTAACTTATATGAATAACCGTATTGCACTAATCATGATCTAATCACGTTCATGCTCAACGCAAACACCAAATAACATTTATTTAGGTTTATCACAAATCCCGAAGGTAGAGAGAGCGTGCGATGGTGATCACATCAATCTTGGAAATACTTCCAACACACATCGTCACCTTTCACCTAGCTAGTCTCCGTTTATTCCGTAGCTTTTATTTCGAGTTGCTAACACTTAGCAACCGAACCGGTATCCAATACCCAGGTGCTACTAGGAGTACCAGCAAGGTACACATCACTAACACGTATATCAAATATACTTCCATCGACATTACCAGCCTTCTTATCTACCAAGCATCTAGGGTTTTTCCGCTTCAGCGAACATTCTCCTCATAACAGAAGCACTTAGTCTTGGGTTCGGGCTCAACCTTGGATTTCTTCACTAGAGCAACAACTGGCTTGCCATTCCCGAAGTTTTCCCTTCTTGCCCTTGCCCCTTTTGAAACTAGTGGTTTCACTTAACCATCAACACTTGATGCTCCTTCTTGATTTCTACCTTCGTGGTGTCAAACATCACGAACAACTCAAGGATCATCTTATCCATCCCTGGCATGTTATAGTTCATCACGAAGCTCTAGTAGCTTGGTGGCAGTGACTTGGAGAACTGCATTAATCACTATCTCATCTGGAAGATTAACTCCCACTTGATTCAAGTGATTGTAGCACCCAGACAATCTGAGCTCACGCTCACCGATTAAGCTATTCTCCTTTATCTTGCTGACAAAGAATCTTGTTGGAGGTCTCATACCTCTCAACATAGGCACGAGCCTGAGATCACAATCTCAGCTCCTAGAACATCTCATATGTTCCGCGACGTTCAAAACGTTTTGGAGCCTCAATTCTAAGCCGTAATGCATGACGCATTGAACTATCACGTAGTCACCAAAAAGTGCCTGTCATATGTTCACAACATCTACAGACAACGCTTGAGGGAGTGATGCAGTTAGCGGTACATCAAAAACATAAGCTTTCTGTGCAGCAATGAGGACAATCCTTAGATCACGGACCCAGTCCGCATTATTGCTACCATCAACTTTCAACTTACTTTTCTCTAGGATTGTATCAATAAAACTGGGGAGCTACAGCGTGAGCTATCTACGACATAATTTGCAAGGACATTTTTAGACTAAGTTCATGATAATTAAGTTCATTTAATCAAATTATTAATGAACTCCCACTTAGATAGACATCTCTCTAGTCTTCCAAGTGATACATGATCCATGTCAACTAGCCCGTGTCCGATCATCACGTGAGACGGACTAGTCATCCATGGTGAACATCTCTATGTTGATCGTATCTTCTATACGACTCATGTTCGACCTTTCGGTCTTCCGTGTTCCGAGGCCATGTCTGTACATGCTAGGCTCGTCAAGTCAACCTAAGTGTTTCGCATGTGTAAATCTGGCTTACACCCGTTGTATGCGAACGTTAGAACCTATCACACCCGATCATCACGTGGTGCTTCGGAACGACGATCCTTAGCAACGGTGCACAGTTAGGGTGAACACCTTTCTTGAAATTTTATTGAGAGATCATCTTATTTACTACCGTAGTTCTATGCAAATAAGATGTAAACATGATAAACATCACATGCAATCAATATAGTGACATGATATGGCCAATATCATCTTGCTCCTTTGATCTCCATCTTCGGGGCACCATGATCATCACTGTCACCGGCACGACACCATGATCTCCATCATCATGATCTCCATCATTGTGTCTTCATGAAGTTGTCTCGCCAAATATTACTTCTACTACTACAGCTAACGTTTAGCAATAAAGTAAAGTAATTACATGGCGTTTATGATTGACACGCAGGTCATACAATGATATAAGACAACTCCTATGGCTCCTGCCGGTTGTCATAGTCATCGACATGCAAGTCGTGAACCCTATTACAAGAACATGATCAATCTCATACATCACAATGCATCACATCACATCCTTTTGGCCATATCACATCACACGGCATATGCTGCAAAAACAAGTTAGACGTCCTCTAATTTGTAGTTGCAAGTTTTTACGTGGTTGCTATAGGTTTCTAGCAAGAACGTTTCTTACCTACGTCAAAACCACAACGTGATATGCCAATTGCTATTTACCCTTCATAAGGACCCTTTTCATCGAATCCAATCCGACTAAGGTGGGAGAGACAGACACCCGCTAGCCACCTTATGCAACTAGTGCATGTCAGGCGGTGGAACCGGTCTCACGTAAGCGTACGTGTAAGGTTGGTCCGGGCCGCTTCATCCCACAATACCGTCGAATCAAGATAAGACTAGTAACGGCAAGCATATTAACAAAATCGACGCCCACAACTGCTTTGTGTTCTACTCGTGCATAGATTCTACGCATAGACCTAGCTCATGATGCCACTGTTGGGAGACGTAGTAGTAAATCAAAAATTTTCCTACGCGTTCACCAAGATCCATCTATGGAGAAACCAGCAACGAGCAAGGGGAGAGTGGATCTTCATACCTTTGAAGATCGCTAAGCGGAAGCGTTACAAGAACGCGGTTGATGGAGTCGTACTCGCAGCGATTCAGATCGCGGTAGATCCGATCAAGTGCCGAACGGACGGCACCTCCGCGTTCAACACACGTGCAGCCCGGTGACGTCTCCAACACCTTGATCCAGCAAGGAGGAAGGAGAGGTTGGGGAAGGGCTCCAACAGCAGCACGATGGCGTGGTGGTGGTGGAGTAGCAAGGTATTCCGACAGGGCTTCGCCTAAGCGCTACGGAGGAGGAAGAAGAGAGGTAGGGCTTCGCCGTGAGAGAGAGAGATCAAATCCTCTCTCAAAACATCCAAAACCTCAAGTATATATAGGAGGAGGGACGTGGAGGGCTGGCTTGGCCTCTACTCCAAAGAGGAGATGGCCGGCCGAATTAAAGGGAGAGTCCACCTCCCACAAGGGAGGTGGATCTCCTCCTTTTAAATCCTTTTTGCCTTATCTCCTTATCTCCAGCCACATGGGCCTTTAGCAAAAGTATTTCCCAGCCCAATAAGGGCTGACACACTTTATCTAACAGCCCATGAAGTCCTCTGGTCGTCACACCCCTCCCGGGGGTCCTCCGGCACCCTCCCGGCACTCCCGGTACAATACCGATGAGCCCGAAAACTTTCCGGTGACCGAAACTGGACTTCCTATATATCAATCTTTACCTCCGGACCATTCCGGAGCTCCTCGTGATGTCCGGGATCTCATCCGGGACTCCGAACAACCTTCGGTAATCACGTATACCTTTTCCCTATAACCCTAGCGTCATCGAACCTTAAGTGTGTAGACCCTACGGGTTCGGGAGACACGTAGACATGACCGAGACACCTCTCCGGTCAATAACCAACAGCGGGATCTGGATACCCATGTTGGCTCCCACGTACTCCACGATGATCTCATCGGATGAACCACGATGTCAAGGATTCAATCAATCCCGTATACAATTCCCTTTGTCTATCGGTATGATACTTGCCCGAGATTCGATCGTCGATATCCCCATACCTTGTTCAATCTCGTTACTGGCAAGTCTCTTTACTCGTTCCGTAATACATCATCCCGTGGCTAACTCCTTAGTCACATTGAGCTCATTATGATGATGTCTTACCGAGTGGGCCCAGAGATACCTCTCCGTCACACGGAGTGACAAATCCCAGTCTCGATTCGTGCCAACCCAACAGATACTTTCGGAGATACCCGTAGTGCACCTTTATAGCCACCCAGTTACGTTGTGACGTTTGACGCACCCAAAGCATTCCTATGGTATCCGGGAGTTGCACAATCTCATGGTCTAAGGAAACGATACTTGACATTGAAAAGCTTTAGCAAACGAACTACACGATCTTGTGCTATGCTTAGGATTGGGTCTTGTCCATCACATCATTCTCCTAATGATGTGATCCCGTTATCAACGACATCCAATGTCCATGGTCATGAAACCGTGACCATCTATTGATCAACGAGCTAGTCAACTAGAGGCTCACTAGGGACATGTTGTGGTCTATGTATTCACACATGTATTATGGTTTCCGGTTAACACAATTATAGCATGAACAATAGACAATTATCATGAACAAGGAAATACAATAATAACCATTTTATTATTGCCTCTAGGGCATATTTCCAACAGTTTTGAGCCTCATACAAGATCTAGAAGAGACGTTTGCAAATCTACACAAGATCAATTTGAACCTCAATCCTGAGAAGTGTGTGTTTGGTGTTCCGTTCGGCAAGCTTCTCGGATTCTTTGTGTCTTAGCGCCGACAAGATCAATGCAATTGAGCAGATTGAAGCAGCAAGGCGCGTCAAAGATGTGCATCGTCTTGCCGGCTGCGTTGCGGCTCTGAGTAGGTTCATCTCAAAATTTGTTGAGCGTGCCCTGCCCTTTTTCAAAATATTGAAAAAGGCAGGTCCAATGAAGTGGACTTCGGAAGCGGAGGTAGCGCTGCAAGATTTGAACAGGTACATCTCCTCTCCGCCAATACTAGTCGCACCTAAACCACAAGAGCCATTGTTGCTATACTTAGCGGCAATGAACCAAGTGGTTACTGCTGTGTTAGTGGCGCAGAGAGAATTCAACGGAGAAGCAACGATAACGGTAGGACCGTAAAGCGACGAGCCAGGATTTCCCGCAGCAGAGTCTGGTGCCAGCAAGATAGGATCTAAGTAGATAAATGAAGCGACATAGAAGAAGAAGATGGTGCAGCGCCCAATTTATTTTGTCGGATCCCTTTTGCAGGGGGCTAGATAAAGATACTCTGGTGTGCAAAAGTTGCTCTTTGGCCTCCTCATGGCCTCGAGGAAGCTGCGCCATTATTTCCAAGCACATGAGATCATAGTCGTCACTCGCTTTCTGTTGCAACGGATTTTACAAAATCCAGATGCGACCGACAGGATTGTGGAGTGGGCTTTGGAATTATCAAGCTTTGGTCTCAAATTTGAAAGTACTTCAACTATTCAGAGTAGAGCCTTGGCAGAATTTATTTCAGAATGGACTCCAACGCCGGACGAAGAGATCCAAGAAACGACTCTTCCTGGCAAGGAAACGAGTCAAGAATGGATTATGTATTTTGATGGGGATTTCTCCCTGCAAGGAACCGGTGCTGGCATACTGCTTGTCGCACCCACCGGAGAGCACCTCAAATATGTAATTCAGATGCACTTTCCCTGAGAGAGGTCGACAAACAACACCACAGAATATGAAGGGCTGCTTGTCGGTATCAGGATCGCGGCTGACCTTGGAATCAAAAAGCTCATCATCAGAGGTGATTCACAGCTTGTCGTCAAACAAGTCAACAAATATTATCAGAGCCCGTTGATGGAAGCCTACGTAGATGAAGTGAGGAAGTTGGAGGAGCGCTTTGATGGTCTGCAAACAAAGCATGTTCCTCGTGCAGAGAATGGCATTGTCGACGAGCTGTCGAAGCGTGCTGCCCTCAAGTCACCAGTGGAACCAGGGACTTTTGTGCTCCAATTGACTCAGCCATCCGTAGCACCGTCATCGAGGCAAAACAAGAGAAGGAAGTTGAATTCCGGCCAGTACTTTCCCATAGATCTCCCAGAAGCTGCCGGCAAGGAAGTTGTCGGGATCAACACCAAGCTTGTCGGGGGGCAACAGGCTCCAGCAGGGCCTCAAGCCCTTGCCGTAGAGACAAGCGTCCCCACGGTAGAAGACATGCCTTTAGTCCTTGGCGTCGAGCCCCAGGCTCCAGCATGGGCACAACACATTGTTCAGTTCCTTCAAACAGGAGAACTCCCTGAGGAATAGGAAGAAGCGAAGAAAGTAGCCCGTCAGTATAATATGTAAAAGTTTGTGGACAATGCCCTGTATAGAAAGAGACCGAACAGTGTGAAATTGAAGTGCATTCCTCGGGAGGATGGACTGGAGGTGTTGGCAGAGATAAATGGAGGCATATGTGGCTCCCATATAGGATCAAGAGCTCTTGCCGGTAAGGCATTATGGCAAGGTTTCTTTTGGCACACTGCTCTCCAAGATGCATCTACACTAGTAACCAAGTGTGAAGCGTGCCAGTTCCATTCAAAGAAACTACATCAACCAGCTCAAGCTGTTCAGACAATCCCTCTTTCCTGGCCATTTTTGGTCTGGGGGCTCGACATCTTGGGCCGCTTTCCCCGTGCTACCGGGGGCTTTGAGTACTTGTACGTTGCGATTGACAAGTTCACAAAGTGGCCGGAAGTGGAAGAAGTGAGAAAGGTGACAACACAATCAACCGTCCAGTTCAAAGGACTAGTTTTCCATTTTGGTATACCAAACATGGTCATCACTGACAACGACACACAGTTCACAAGCTGCACCTTCATGCAATATGTCCAAGACCTTGGCGGCAAGATCTGTTTTGCTTCTGTTGCTCATCCGAGGAGCAGCGACCAAGCGAAAAGAGCAAATGCTGAAGTTTTGCGAGGACTTAAGACAAGAACTTTCGACAGGCTGTGCAAGTGCGGAAGACGCTGGATTGATGAGCTGTCGGCGGTTCTTTGGTCAATCAGAATGACACCAAATCGAGCCACTGGCCAGACACCCTTCTCCCTGGTATACGGGGTGGAAGCAGTTGTCCCCACGGAACTCATATATGGGTCACCTCGAGTGCTTGCTTATGATGAGCTTGAGCAAGAGCAGTTGCGGCAATATGATGTAATGCTCCTTGAGAAAGATCATCTTCAGGCTGTTGTGTGAGCTGCATGGTACCAGCAAGCTTTGTGCCGCTACTAGCAAGCTTTGCGCCGCTACCATAGCCACAAAGTTCATGCCTGAAGTCTTGATGAAGGCAACCTTGTTCTTCGGCACGTTCAGTCGACCAAGAATTCAAACAAGTTGACACTGAAGTGGGAAGGCCCTTATCGGGTAGTATGAGTCACCAGGCCTGATGCAGTTGAAAGCACATTTGCTCCCTTGGTGGTTTTGGTAATTAATAACAACATATAAGTCATTGAACTAATGTTTCCACTAAGTATATTTCATGAAATGTTCAATGAGAGGATTGGCAAAAAGGAGATTGTGGGGAAACCCCAAGATGCAAGGAAATAGGTTCGCCAAGCTTCAAGCAAGAGGACTCTACATTTTATATTTGTGAGCAATCACTTTGAGTCCATAGGAAAGCCAATACTATTAAAAGGGGGTAAAGTTTTGTTGGTGAACAATATGCTCAAATGTGCACAAGTGATAGTTGCCAAAAACATCCACAAAACTCTCCCACCAAAGTCTGTTCTATACCCAACACTCAAAATCGGTACAACCAACTATCCCATTTCGGTGCCACCGATTCCAGTACCTAGACAGACTCTACCAAACCCTAGCCACTTCGATGCAACCGATTCCATACTGGTGCCACCGAGTTTAGGTTGCCAACTTTCTGTTACGCAAATTCACATTTTTGGTCCCACCAAAAATGTTTGATCGGCGTCACCGAGATTGGAAATCTGACTGTTGGTCACCTTATCGGTGCAACCAAGTTTCCTATATCGGTCTCATCGAGATTCAAAAGTTGCCACCTTTTGGTCACTTTGGTACCACCGAGATTAACACATCGGTGTCACTGAGTTGGTCATTTTGTGTGTAACGGTTGGATTTCTGGGGATGCCTATATATACCCCTTCACCACCACTCACTCGAAAGAGAAGCACTCAGAACTATTCCATACCTATCCTATCAGATTTTCTGAGAGAGAACCACCTACCCTTGTGTTGAGGTCAAGATCTTCCACTCCAATCATATGGATCTTGATTTCTAGCCTCCCCAAGTTGCTTTCCACCAATCCCATCTCTTCTACCAAGCCAAACCTGTGTGTGAGAGAGAGATTGTGTGTTGAGGAGTCTATCATCTTGAAGCACAAGAACAAAGAGTTCATCATCATTACCAAGCCTATTACCTTTTGGAGGGTGGTGCCTCCTAGATTGGTTAGGTGTCTCTTGGGAGCCTCCTACTTCAAGTTGTGGAGTGAACCAAGAAGTTTTTAAGGGCAAGGAGATCGCCTACTTCATGAAGATCTACCCCATAGTGAGGTTAGTCCTTCATGGACGGAAGCCGTATGGAATAGTCAAGGTTGCTACTTCGTGGACCCTTTTGGGTGGAGCCCTCCATGGACTCTCGCTACCGTTACCCTCCATGGGTTGAAGACTCCATAAACGTGGATGTACGATAGCGCCACCTATCGGAACCACGGGAAAAATGATCGTGTCCACAATTGCGTTTGATCTTCCTACCGTATCCCTTCTATACATGCTTATTATTACTTTCTGCTGCTATATACTCTTAGGCTTGCATGTGTAGGGTGTACTTGACTTGCCATCAAATGCTAAAAACTATCAACCATAAAATTTGGTATAGGCAAAACCTTTAATTGGTAAAGTAGTCTAATCACCCCCCATCTAGACCTACTTTCGATCCTACAAGTGGTATCAGAGCATTGGTCTCCATTGCTTAGGACTCACAATCTAGGAGAAGTATGACATCTAGTGAGGGAAGTTATCACCGTAGAGGTCCGTACTTTGATGGCACTAATTTTGCTAGTTGGAAGCATAAAATGAAAATGCATATTCTTGGTCATAACCCCACCGTTTGGGTTGTTGTTCGTGTTGGCTTGCAAGGTAAGTTCTTTGCGGATGGACGGGAACCGGATCGTGAAGTGACCGCGGATGAATTGAAGATGTTGCAATACAATGCTCAAGCATGTGACATTCTCTTCAACTATTTATGCCCCAAAGAATTCAACAAAATCATCCGTCTTGAGAATGCAAAGGAGATTTGGGATACTGTGGTTGACATGCACGAAGGAACCGAGTCAGTGAGAGAATCCAAGTTAGATGTTCTTCAAGGTCAACTTGACAAGTTCAAGATGAAGGATGGTGAAGGAGTCACAGAGATGTACTCTAGGCTATCTCTCATCACCAATGAGATTGCCGACTTAGGAAGCGAAGAAATGACCAACAAATTCATCATCAAGAAGATACTTAGAGATTTGGATGAGAAATATGACACCGTGTGCACATTAATCCAAATGATGCCAAACTACAAAGATCTCAAGCCTACGGAAGTCATTGGAAGGATTGTTGCTCATGAGATGACACTCAAAGATAAAGAAGAACTTCATCACAAGTCTAGCGGTGCTTACAAAGCCACAAGTGATGCTCCCGCAACTTCAAGCAACAACCTTGTCACCAATGAAGAGGTAAGCCTCATGGTCAAGAAATTCAACAAGTTCTACAAGAATAGAGGCAAAGAAAGAAACTCCAATTCAAGATATGAAGAGAAGCGTTCGTCGAGTCATGATCGCAATTGCTACAATTGTGGGAAGCCCAGACACTACTCAAATGAGTGCACGACTCCTTACAAAACAAGAGAAGAGTCGCCTCGAAGACGAAGCTCAAGGAATGAATCACCACAAAGAGAGAGAAGGAGTAGAGATGATCATTATGAATGAAGACACTCAAGGAGAAGTAAAGATTTGGAGAAGAAGGACAATTACACCAAGATCTACACAAGAAGAAAACATCAAGCTCATGTTGGTGAATGGGTTTCCGGCTCTAACTCCGACAACAACTCTGAGAGAAGCTATCACTCCAACTCCGACTATAGTCAAGATGATGGTGTTGCCGAAATTGCTCTAGTGACTACCAACTCCTACGATCTATTTGATTCACCAAATGAAGGGAGTGGAAGTTGCTTCATGGCTAAATGCCCCAAGGTATCACACCCCAAGTATCTTGATTTTGATAGTGATGAAGATGATCTACTTTGTGATGATGACTTGCTTTGTGATAAAACTAGTGATATTGATGAAAATGAACTTGATAATTCTCATGCTAGTCAAGATAAGTCATTTGATGATGATAATATGAAAACAGAACAACTAACTAAAGAACTAAACACTCTTAAGTTAGTTCATGAATCTACTCTCGAAGATCATAGGGAGTTGTGAGAACTCATGAGAAGCTACGCTTAGAGAATCTCAACTTGGAGCAAGAGCATGAGTTTCTCAAAGCTATCAATGACGATCTCTGGAAGAAGACCTCATCTTATCTAGCCAAACATCTAATCTTGTCTACTTTCATGCCTCAAGTTAAAACTAAGCAATCTAGTAACAAAGTCTAGAAAGATTCTTCATCTAGTAGCAACAATAAAAGTGATAAATCCAATGATGTTGCCTCTAGTAGTTCTATTGATTCCACTAATGATGTTTCTCTTAGCCAAGTTACACTTGCGCAAGAAAATGCTTTATTGAAAGGAATTATAGAAAAAGGTATCTACAAGAGTCTTGCCGGATGTAAGCAATTTGAGGAAATTGTACGCAAGCACGGAGGTGTTGGAAATATGCCCTAGAGGGAATAATAAATTGGTTATTATAATATTTCCTTGTTCATGATAATCGTTTATTATCCATGCTATAATTGTGTTGATCGGAAACTCAGATACATGTGTGGATACATAGACAACACCATGTCCCTAGTATGCCTCTAATAGACTAGCTCGTTGATCAAAGATGGCTATGGTTTCCTAGTCATGGATATGAGATGTCATTTGATAACGGGATCACATCATTAGGAGAATGATGTGATGGACAAGACCCAAACTACAAATGTAGCATATGATCGTGTCAGTTTATTGCTACTGTTTTCTGCATGTCAAGTATATGTTCCTATGACCATGAGATCATGCAACTCACTGACACCGGAGGAGTACCTTGTGTGTATCAAACGTCATAACGTAATTGGGTGACTATAAAGGTGTTCTACAGGTATCTCCGAGGGTGTCTGTTGGGTTGGCATGGATCAAGACTGGGATTTGTTACTCCGTGTGACAGAGAGGTATCTCAGGGCCCACTCGGTAATACAACATCACAATAAGCCTTGCAAGCAATGTGACTAAGTGTTAGTCACGGGATCTTGTATTACGGAACGAGTAAAGAGACTTGCCGATAACGAGGTTGAACTAGGTATGGAGATATCAACGATCAAATCTCGGGCAAGTAAGATACCGAAGAACAAAGGGAACATCATACAGGATTAACTGAATCCTTGACATAGAGGTTCGCCCGATAAAGATCTTTGTATAATATGTAGGAACCAATATGGTCATACAGGTCCCGCTATTGGTTATTGACCATAGAGGTGTCTTGGTCATGTCTACATAGTTCTCAAACCCGCAGGTTCTGCACACTTAAGGTTTGGTGACGTTTCAGTAGTATAGAGTTATGTATGGTGGTGACCGAAGGTTGTTCGGAGTCCCGGATGAGATCCCGGACGTCATGAGGATCTCCAAAATGGTCCGGAGGTAAACATTGATATATAGGAAGTCCTGTTTTGGTTGCCGAAAAAGTTTCGGGCTCATCGGTAGTGTTCCGGGAGTGCCGGTAGTGTACCGGGAGACCATCGGGAGAGGTATTTCAACCCAAGAGGCTACATGGGCTGTGGGAGGAGGTAAACCAGCCCCTGGTGGGCTGGCCGAAGCCTCCTATAAGGGCCCATGCGGATGGAGTGGTTTGAGAAGGAAAAAAATCCAAAGGTGGAGAGGTGGAAAGAGTTTCCAAGTGGAAAGGAGGAATCCTACTCCTAATAGGATTGGAGTAGGACTCCTCCACCTCCAATTTAGACCAAACATTAAGGGTTTGAGGCTGCCTCCTCCCCTCCCTCCCTCCTATATATACTAGAGGATTTAGAGGAAAAAGCTAACCCTAATAGCCACGTGCTACCTCTCCTCTAGATCGCAGTTTCTCCTCTAGATCGGTTTTCAGCGGTGCTTAGGCGAAGCCCTACTGGAATAGCTCCACCACCATCGCCGCAATGTCGTCGCGCTGCCGGAGAACTCATCTACCTCTCCACTCCCTCTTGCTGGATCAAGAAGGCGGAGATTGTCACCGAGCTGTACGTGTGCTGAACCCGGAGGTGTCGTCCGTTCGGCGCTAGATCGGAAGGACTGTGATCAAGATTGTGAGACGGATCGTGATGAGATCGCGGGACGGATCGTGATGAGTTCGCGGGACGGATCGTGATTGGATCACGGGACGGATCGTGATGAGATTACGGGATGCTCGGCGATTTGGATCGCGAAGACGTTCGACTACACCAACCGCGTTTCTTAACGCTTCCCGCTTAGCGATCTACAAGGGTATGTAGATCCACTCTCCCTCTCATAGATGCTCATCACCATGGATAGATTTGCGTGTGCATAGGAAATTTTTTGTTTCCCATGCAATGTTCCCAACAGGAGGATACCGAAAGAATCATGGTGTTGGCTACTTCAACGCTAATGGAGTTGAGTGGGAAGAAGGTCAATATCCCAAGTCCAAGTTTGTTCCGCAAAATGAGAAGTATGAAAGTACTCTTCCCAAGGGGACATACACTCAAGATGACCTTCCACCACAAGACCACAAGCTCAAGGGCAAGAACAAGCTTCAAGAGGACGTTGACTCATATGAATATGAACCCCTAGCTTTGGTGGAGTGGGTTCTCAAGGCTACTTCAAGCTCAACTACTACAAAGGCCACTTCAACACCAAGGATCCCCATCAACTTGATGTGGGTTCCCAAGAAAAAGAACTAGTAAGTTCTTGGGGGTGACTCCGCCAATGCAATTCACTCACATTCATTATTGGCAAGAACTTTTTGCACTCAACATCAACTCAATGCAATAGTTCAAGGAGTCACACATTCCCTCAAAGGTGAGCAAAGGACAAGGTAATCAACAAATCAGTGGACATCATAACACATGCTTTGCACTCCATGTCCATAGATATCCTTGTATTTGTCTCTTGTATGTTAGGACTAACCCATGTAGGTGAGAGGAGTAAGGAAACAACAAGGATGCTCCCAACTCTTGGTGATCTTCATCAACATTGAGCATCCAGAACTACCTCACCAACATGAAGTCTTCATCAACAAAACCCAAGGTTAGTTTATCCGTCTTATGGGGGGATGTCACATTAAGGGGGAGCTTTACTCTAATTCTTGAGTCGAAGCATCTCTTAACATGTGACAACATTAAATGCTTTATAAAAAAGTGGTAACCCCACTTGTGCTTAAACAATGAGTTTGACCTATGATCAAGTACTCTTACTTGGCTCCTAAGTCAAATACTCATATATAGATGACTTTGTCATCGCCCAAGTGCTTGTTAGATGCTAGTGTGATTGTGCATGTTTGTCATGATTTCTTTTGACATCTTATTGTGTGAGCATGTTGGTCTGCATTTATTTTCTCATTCGAGGATATCCAATTGTTGCTATTTGGCTTTTGATTTATCTTTTGCCAATTGGATGGACAAGAATGCCTAGGACCACTCTTTAGCTATCTATGCTTTCTCATATTATATTCCATTCATGCTGCATCACAAAATTTGAACAAGTGCTTTTTGATCCCTGTGTGTGTGGAGCACTCGGAGTTCCGTATCGACAAGGACTGTCCATTAAAACCTCCCAGGTGCAACTCGGTGGAACCAACACCAAAATCCCGGTCTCACCGATTGCCTAGGGTTGATCTGGTTTTTCAATCTCGGTATCACCGATTCCGTTTTCTCGGTTACACCGAGTGTCCCTGTCAGCTAACAGTTGCGGCACTCGGTGACACAAAAAACTTAGAATCGGTGTCACCGACAGTGGTGGGTATATAACTCTAGACCCCGACGTTTTGAAATTCATCCTCATACGTCGCGCTCCAAAACCCTAAGCTACCGTTCCGAAGACCCTTCGCCATCGCCCTTGACTTCCCGAGCTCCTCCGCTATTGGGAATCGCCACCGTCGACGTAATCTTCACAAACATCGCCGCCATAGAGGATCCGCACCAAGCTAGGGTACGAATTCGATCTCAAGTGTGCTCCCATTCTGATTCTTGCGCATTGGACCTTGTTTTCTCTATAAGCCACCTATTGCTCATTCATCTATCCACTAGAAATTGCAAAATCTCGAGTTAGATGGATTTTCTAGGGTTTTGCTGTCCGCCCGGTACATCTCGGTGGAACCGAAACGAAAATATCGGTCTCACCGATATACTTTTCTGTGTTGCTGAGAACTGACTCGATGGAACCGAGTGGCACTTTTCGGTACTATCGAAAAGGCTGCCAAGTTCCTGTTAAGGAGTTGGTCTATCTCGGCCCCACCGAAAATTTCATTGCGGCTGTATCGATGTGTATGTGACAGATTGCAAAACTTTTGAAAAACTCATTGCTCAAATTTCAAAAATAGCCTCATTTTGTGATGACTCATCTACTTCTGGTCATCTACACACTATTCATAGGGTCAGCATGTCAGGTTCAGAAGACAGTCAAAACAGGTCAGAGCAGAGAGCAGACATGAGTTCAGGCACAAGCCTAGAGCCTAGTTCATCCTCAGATCTAGGCACCCCTAGCTCACATGGGTTGCCCAAGTATGCCACCAGAACCAGAAAGAGGTTGAACTCAGAAGAAGAAGATTCATACTTTGTCCCTGAGGAACTTCTTGCTAAGAAGCAAGAGAAGGCTACCAAGAAAGCTGCAACTAAAGCTACTTCCTCTAGAAATGTTGTCAGCAAAATATATGCACCGGCTTCAACCTTCAAGGCTTATGAGACTGCCAGAGCAACTATTTCTGTAGAGATCCCCAAGAAAGCTATGCCTAAGAAGGTGGGAGAGAAAAAGGCCAGCAAGAGGATCATTCATGTGACTGACAGGCCTACCTCCATGTTTGAGGATCGAGAAGTTGCTGATACTGAGGAAGAGGAGGTTGAGCCAGCAAAGGCTCCTCCCAAGAAGAAGGCAAAGAAGTTGATGTCTGATGCTATGCCCAAAACCATCACATCCAAGAAGGCTGTTGAGAAGCCCAATAGGACCACTAGGCAGATTCCAGCCTCTGAGAAGAACAAAGGGAATGCCTCCAGAGCTGAAGTTGATGATGATCTGATAATGCTAATGAAGCTTAGACCACACCTCCCTATTCATAATGCTAGCTATCCAGTAGTTGAGGACATGAAGAATAGGAAGGACTCAGAACTGAGGGCATGGAGAGCTATTGATCCTTATGCTCAAAGAAAGAAAATAGCTGTGGACTACAAGTTCTATACGAAGGAGCAACATGACTTCTATGAGATTGTGCTCTTTGACAAGAGTCCACCTGTCAGCGATATGCGATACGTTGATTGGAAGTACATCAAGGAGAATGAAGACTACTTTCCAAGTGTCCAGGACAACTTCCATTGCATTGGTCTTGATGAATTCATAGGCAGAGAATTCACAACATGGAATGACGAGATGGTCAGGCAGTTCTACTCCACTGCACACTTCTACGGAGATGGTAGAATTGTGTGGATGACTGAAGGTGCCCGATATGAATCAACTGTTGAGGAATGGGCAGAGATCTTAGGAGTTCCTGAAGCACAGGATGGTGACCTGGATGTATACTCAGAATCCAAGGCTAGTCATAATGCTATGGCCAACATATACAAGTAGATCCCTGCTAACAAAGTGAAGTCTCACCAGCTAGGGTCCATTTACTTTCTCCAGGATGGCCTACACACTATCAACACCATTCTGAGGCATACCCTAATGCCCAAGTCCAGAGATGACAAGATGATCCGAGGCCACTCCATCAACCTGTTGATCCATCTTGACACTCACACTAGGATCAGAGTCATGGACTTGATTGTAGAGACAATCAAGAGGGTTGCTGCTGATCAAAAGAGCTCATGTTGTTATGCACCCTACATCCAGATGCTCATAAACTCAAGACTGGGGAAGCACATCTTTGCCCTGGATCACCCACATTTGCCCCTACAGCCAGATCTAGGGGACAATGTCGTGGTAATGGAAGCTGATCATCCCACTTCTGCTGCAGCTCAAGAAGCAGCAGAGACAGTGAGAGCCACTAGTGCTCGAGCCCCTCGATCCAGGAGCGAGAAAATGGATTTGATGATATCATCTGTTCAGAGCATGCAAAAGGACATTAAGGGGATTCTAGATAACCAAAATAGTCTTGTCAGGATCTTTGAGACAAGAATCAAGACCTTTCTAATATAGTGGACGGGCTAACGAAGATAGTCACAGAACTTTAGCATGAAGTTGACTCCGTGGAAATCCCTCGTGTCTCTTCTACTTCAGATGAGGATGATGATGAGGAGGAGGATGAATTACCTCTAGGGCCAGGCACTCAGTTCACTACTCAGGCTAGATCAGCCACAGTGCCGGCTCCAACAACTCCATTAGCTCCATTAGTGACCACTCTAGCTCCATCTACGACATCTGCAGAGATCTTCGTTGATGCCGTCACCTCGACTCCTTCATCAACAACCGGAGGAGATGCGCCCAAGAACGCTTAGATGTATGCCTTTGAACTTTTTGGTAGCTTGTTGCCAAAGGGGGATAAGTTTATATAGATCTATAGGCTTCGAGGAGAGAGAGATTTGTCTTTTTACTTGCTTTTCAAAACATTTGGTTCTTTTGATTTGATGTGAGATACTTTTGTGTTTTTGTTATGCTACTATGTTATGGGTGATGCTACTATTTCCTATCATCTTAATGCTCATGAGATGATCATTCACCCTTACTTATGTGTGTTGTGCCATGTTATTCACTCTAATTATTCTCGCACACCACCAAGTTGTATGTGACATGGAAGAAGTACCCCATATACCTAATCGATTGTGCATTTGCATTCAAACGCAAGTTCAAAATAATGCACAAATTTAGGGGGAGCTATTGCTTATCACATACCTCTCAAAGCGACGACTAATCTCATTGATTTTATCATATGTCGAAGCTTTGATCTATATGTTGTCATCAATTACCAAAAAGGGGGAGATTGAAAGCACATTTGCTCCCTTGGTGGTTTTGGTAATTAATAACAACATATAAGTCACTGAACTAATGTTTCCACTAAGTATATTTCAGGAAATGTTCAATGAGAGGATTGGCAAAAAGGAGATTGTGGAGAAACCCCAAGATGCAAGCAAATAGGTTGGCCAAGCTTCAAGCAAGAGGACTCTACATTTTATATTTGTGAGAAATCACTTTGAGTCCATAGGAAAGCCAATACTATTAAAAGGGGGTAAAGTTTTGTTGGTGAACAATATGCTCAAATGTGCACAAGTGATAGTTGCCAAAAACATCCACAAAACTCTCCTACCAAAGTCTGTTCTATACCCAACACTCAAAATCGGTGCAACCAACTATCCCACTTCGGTGCCACCGATTCCAGTACCTAGATAGACTTTGCCAAACCCTAGCCACTTCGGTGCAACCGATTCCATACCGGTGCCACCGAGTTTAGGTTGCCAACTTTCTGTTACGCAAATTCACATTTTCGGTCCCATCGAAAATGTTGGATCGGCATCACCGAGATTGGATATCTGACCATTGGTCACCTTATTGGTGCAACCGAGTTTCCTATATCGGTCTCATCGATATTCAAAAGTTGCCACCTTTTGGTCACTTAGGTACCACCGAGATTAACACATCGGTGGCACTAAGCTGGTCATTTTTCTGTGTAATGGTTGGATTTTTGGGGATGCCTATATATACCCCTTCACCACCACTCACTCGAAAGAGAAGCACTCATAACTATTCCATACCTATCCTATCAGATTTTCTGAGAGAGAACCACCTACCCTTGTGTTGAGGTCAAGATCTTCCACTCCAATCATATGGATCTTGATTTCTAGACTCCCCAAGTTGCTTTCCACCAATCCTATCTCTTCTACCAATCCAAAACCGTGAGAGAGATTGTGTGTTGAGGAGTCTATCATCTTGAAACACAAGAGAAAGGAGCTCATCATCATTACCGAGCCTATTACCTTTTGGAGGGTGGTGCCTCCTAGATTGGTTAGGTGTCGCTTGGGAGCCTCCTACTTCGTGTTGTGGAGTGAACCAAGAAGTTTGTAAGGGCAAGGAGATCACCTACTTCGTGAAGATGTGCCCCATAGTGAGGCTAGTCCTTCGTGGACGGAAATCGTATGGAATAGTCAAGGTTGCTACTTCGTGGACCCTTTTGGGTGGATCCCTCCATGGACTCTCACGACCGTTACCCTCCGTGGGTTGAAGACTCCATAAACGTGGATGTACGATAGTGCCACCTATCGGAACCACGGGAAAAATCATCGTGTCCACAACTGCGTTTGATCTTCCTACCCTATCCCTTCTATACATGCTTGTTGTTACTTTTCGCTGCTATATACTCTTAGACTTGCATGTGTAGGGTGTACTTGACTTGCCATGAAATGCTAAAAACTGTCAACCATAAAATTTGGTATAGGCAAAACCTTTAATTGGTCAAGTAGTCTAATCACCCCCTCTAGACCTACTTTCGATCCTACAACAGTCCGCTTGGAGACCGAAGATGGCATTCCAGTGAGCAACTCCTGGAATATCAGACATCTTTGTAAGTTCGATCCATAAGGCGTGGTTGTCAGGTCCCCCGGCAACCACCTTTTGTACAATTCTTGCCGACAAGGCATGTAATCCTCCGTACAAAGCTAGGCACAGACCCTGTGCATAGTTGCATAAGATCAAGCGTTCTACAACTCTTTTTGATTTCCATGTTTACTTATATGCATGTTTATTTGCGATGTTGCATTACGCTTATTTCCAACAAGTGCTGACGAACCACCAAGGTTCCATATCTATATTTTCTCTTCATTCTTTTTCTTCAAGGATAGAAGGTTCCCTCACGTGCAAGTTTGCCGGGGGATGAGATGGTATGGACACCGCCAGGTGATGTTCGAAGTTGACATCTTGCAGAAAGGAGTACAACAATGAAAAGCTAAGTTGCAAAACTCTAAGTAATTGTTTTACTGTGAAGTTATTTTCCTTGGACGGTTTCATCTTTTGTACGGGCAACCTGCACGTGAAGGAACCTTGTCATGATCGGTTGCACCCTTACTTTGTTTCGAGTCTGCTCAACAGCTTAAGTGGATGCACTGAAAACTTTAAGGTAACCTTGTCATGATCGGTTGCGTCCTTACTCTGTTTCGAGTCCGCTCAATAGCTTAAGTGGCTGCACTAAAAATGTCAAGGTATCTTGCCGACAGTGGTGCCGCTAGCAGGCTAGTAACGATCCGCTCCTCAAAGCACTCGTAGTAGGGTTGTGTGCACTGGCAAGTTTCCGATAAAGCGTAGGGAGTGTACCGTACAGAGAGAAATCTGACAAGAGGAATAACATGCATTCGGTCAAAGGGAATGAAATTTACACGAGATGGCATCTCTTCTTAAGCAAATCTTTATTTGACTTTCTCCCCTAGGGGCAGATTGCAAGAAGAAAAGTAGGAAGAGAACCCCGACAGAAGCCCAGCATGACCCCTCGAGGACCAGCACTGCACGGAGGGCGGAAATTCCAGAAGGGAAGACGAAGCCAAAGTCGACGGGCCTGCCGGGAGATCCAGCTAGAAGATGAGACAGAGCCTGGGACAAGGACTCTCGGCAAGGTCGCTCCACCGGGAGGGGGAGGGGCATGAGCTGACGGTGATGGTGCAACCGGCGATCAGTCAGAGCTCAAGTCGTCGTATTCCAACTTGACAGCCTGGAGCTCGGACTCATCGTCGTCGTCTTTACCGACACTGTCCTCCTCGTCATTGTCACTCGAGGAGGAACTTTCGGCACCACTCAAGCTTTCCTCGCAGCAGCTAAGGCAGGCGCCCGAACGCCCGTAAATCTTGACGGAGAGCAGGTCGGCCTCCACCATCTTGAAGCGGAGAACATGCCCATCCAGGAGGTTATGGGCGCGGGCGAAGGTTTTCCAACCGCATGTGAGGAGCATGACGCGACTCTCCGAGTACTCAACATCCACCCGCGCGACGCCGTTGCAACAGCCATGCGCCCATAGCCACAGAGCGGGCGGCTTGTCACCTCCATCACCCTCGCAAAAGGGTGAGGAAGGCATAGATGGCTCCGAAGGGGACCGCGCAACTTGATGACGAACTCCAGCATCGTCCCCTCAGCATGGGTCTCTTCAAGAAGGGGGTCTGGCATCGGAGGAAGGGGTAGGATGGCGCTCTGCCTCCCCCCACCACGGCCTCCACGTCGACCACGACCCCTCGTACCTCTTCCACCACGCGCGCTCGAGCCACCCTTCACTTCCATGGCTGGAGCGGTGGCATGATCCCGACGGGAACCCCTCGCCGTTGGGGCGGAGGACGGTGGCCGCCCTTGCCCCCTAGCCATGGCTAGGGGCGAGCACACCTTGAGATTGGGAAGGTGTAGAAGGGAAAGCTATGGAGGTTCACACTCAAGAAGGAAGGACGGAAGGATGAGCATCGCCCCTCGCTACCCCCCAATTTATAGGGAGAGGCACGAGGGCTGGCTCTCCTATGCCCCAAGAGTCGCCGCCCATCTCCACCAATCCCGTCGCCCATGATCACGGGCGAACAGGTAACCGCCCCATTACTCCAATCCATGGCGCTGCGGTTTCTACCACGATCAGGACTTTAAGTCACATGCGCCCATTGCCAACTCCCCGCTATGCAAGTGGCGCACGTGGCGGAAACGGCCTGGCAAAGTAAGCGGGATAATTACAACTGCAGACTCCTACCACGCATGCCCGTGCACTGTTTGTGCCTAGCCCAACAATGCCTCGCACCCGTGTGTGGCCTAGGCCCGGGGGCTCCTGTCGGTGCACTAAAGTTTGGGTCTTTTAGTACCCCTTACTTGTACATGAGTAGTTGTAGCCACCCCAGTGGCAAGGCCTGCCAGGGGACAGCTGAATACAAGTATGAAGATATCAAGAAAACGTTCAAGACAACAACCAGAAGACCGAAGACCAAAAGCTGGGACCCCGACAAGATCTTGCCGGGATGGCTTACGGAGCCCCGACAAGAAGTGCACCCGGCAAGATCTCACCATCCTGCCAGCACAGAGATCAGGTGTCATCCTTCCTGGATACATGTCAAGGCACTGGCGATGGAGGAGGTTAAGCGGTGCCGATGGGACGGGCTCCTGTCCCGTCCTGTAGAAGGTCAAGGACGCCTGACGGAGCATTAAATGCATTTGTCCTATGCCGTTAGTGTTAGGTATGATAACACTGTAGCAACTATACACCTCGTGTATGTATTGTATGCCATTGTGGGAGACCCCTTAGTCATATAAAAGGAGGCCCAAGGCGTTACAAGAGGGGGAGTTTTTTTACAGGATCTTCTTCGACCTCCTGGCTCACACGCGTAGCAGCTATGTACTGTTCAGCACATACCGCTCCTGTAGCCAGAACCCAAACATCCATAATACACTAAAGCAGGAGTAGGGTTTTACGCATCTTAGCGCCCGAACCTGGGTAAAAATCCCCCTCATGCTGCTCGTCAGATCTGCTCTTTGTGCACACATCTCCCTGTCGAACCACAAAGGGATCCACGCGATCCCATAGGTGTCGTACCCCGACAACGATCACCGCGGCGTTGGTTCCCCCAGTGGCCCTCCGGCACCACTGAGAGAGAGGGGGAGAGGGTCTCCCCCTTGTGCTTCCTCCTCCATGGCCTCCCCCTCGGTGGGGAGAGGTTCTCCCTCTGGTCCTTCGCCTCCATGGTGTTGATGGCCCCTCTGGGATGATGAAGATGGCCTCTGGTGATGGTGACCCCCTCCGACAGGGTGCCGGAGAGGGCCAAGATTGGTTTTTCGTGGCTCTGGAGGTTTGCGGCGGTGGAACTCCCGATCTAGGTCTCATTTCGGTGGTTTCTAGAATTTATAGGAATTTTTAGCGTCGATCTCACGTCAAGGGGGGCCATGAGGCGGTGGCAAGCCTGCTAGGCGCGACCACCCCCTGGCCGCTCCTGGTAGGCTTGCCGCCTCCTCATGGCTCTTCTGGCCCAACTCCAATGCTTCGGGGGTCTCTTTTCGTCCACAAAAAATCATACTAAATTTTCAGCCCATTCCGATAACTTTTATTTCTGCACAAAAAATGACACTATGGTAGTTCTGCTGAAAACAGCGTCGGTCCAGGTTAGTTCTAATAAAATCATACCAAAATCATATAGAATTATTGTAAACATGGCATGAATACTTCATAAATTATAGATAAGTTGGAGACGTATAAGTGCCCAAGTCCTTCTCTCCCAAATCCCAACACAACAACAAATGTTATGGTGGAAATGAGAGGAATAACGAAGAAGAACATGAAGAACTCCAAGATCTAGATCCTAGGGCTTCCCCTCACATAGAGGCGGAAGTGATTGGTGGAAATGTGGATCTAGATCTCCTCTCTCTTTTTCCCTCAAGAACTAGCAAGAATCACTGGAGGTATTGAGAGTTAGAAAGCTCGAAGAAGGTCAACAATGGGGGCAAACTCGAGCTCAAAGGATGAGATCCATTGGGGAAGAAGACCCCCTTAAATAGGTGGGGGGAAATCCAACCGTTACCCCCACAACCCACTCATAAGAGGTAGTACTGCCCCTGGGAGCGGTACTACCGCCCACACGCAGAACTCAACAGTAGAAGGGGAAGCGGTAGCACCGCTTAGTACTACCGCCCCTACTACCGCTCAGGTGGCGATGGTCATCAAACACAGACCAGGCAGTGTCTGGTGCCCACACGAGGAGACGGAACCCCCCAATGGTACTACCACTGTGGCCAGCGGTACTACCACCCTCGAGAGAGAAACAAAGAACCAGAGCTACCAGATGGAAACAGTAAAACCAGAACTGCCATAACCTTCGCATATGAGCTCTGAATTGAACAAATTCAAGCTTGTTGGATTCAGGACGACAAGAGCTGGCAAAAACTATGAATGCCAATGATATCTTAGGAAGAGGAAGTATGAAAATGCCAATGATAAAGAGATGTGAAACCTCTATGAATGAAGAACCGGCAAAAACTCCAACATCGAAAACATCATAGAAGATCCATATGGACTCCATTTTCGATGAACTTGAGCTTGTCATGAAGCTGACCATAAGCTCAAGAACCCACATAGAGAAAAGCCAACCAAGAACCAAGAAATATGATGATGCCAAGAATGCAATGGTTTGAGCTCTCAACGAATGATATGATCAAGCTACTCACTTGAGAGCCCCCCTTGATAGAACGACTATCGATCCTATAGCTCGGT
Organism: Hordeum marinum; assembly: GCA_022496015.1. Lineage (NCBI taxonomy): Eukaryota > Viridiplantae > Streptophyta > Magnoliopsida > Poales > Poaceae > Hordeum > Hordeum marinum. The sequence goes on from CM039678.1 coordinate 146,401,446, forward strand.
CTCCCAACTACCACCATGAGACCGGTAAAATAGAAAACCCTATCAAGGTCAAACTTTTGCCTTGCACATAGTCCACTTGAGCTACATGATGACAATCTTGTCCTTCTCAAGATGGACCACCTTTCTTGATTGTGCCGTCTTGATGAAGATTAGTAGATTGCTCCCTCATACTACACTATGGGTGAGCCACTCTTCGACACATCTTCACAAGTCCATTGTCACCACAATGAACGGCAAGCCTCAAGCATGATCTCTCTATGATGCTTCACTTGAGCTTGCACACCGCAACCTTGATGACGATCACCACTTGATGTAATCTTCCATGGGATGTATGGGATCTTTCCTCTTGATGCAAGCCCATGAAAATATACCTAACTCCACAAAGAACTCACACGTAGACCATGGGGTAGTACACAAAGCTTAATGGACAATGCTTACCATACCATGGGATCCCTTGATCCCTCTCGGTATATCTTGTACGCTTTTTGTGTTGATCAACTTGATTCACCTTTTGACTTCGTCCTGATCGACCTTGTATCTTATCTTCTCTCTTCATAAAGATGATGTCTTGAAGGTAAACATGCATGCTCACACAATCTTCTTCTTCAAGACATGCTTGCAATAAGCTCAACTCTCACATGACCAATCTTTGGATAAACCTTGAATACCACCTTGGTCATCATATAAACTCCTTGAAACCCAACAGATGGACTTCAAGAAGTTCAAATGGACAAATCCTTCGAATATAACTCAAGGCAACCATTAGTCCATAGGAGTGTTATCAATTACCAAAACCACACATGGAGAAATGTGCTCTTACAACTGCCATCTAGGTACTACCTACGGACCCGTAGGTATGTGGTGAACTACTCACACATCATGGTGAGGGAAGCAAGGTTGAGGAGAAGCCCTCCATGATCGATCTCCCCTCCGGCAGGGTGCCAGAACGGAGGTGTAGATGGACTCCCATTGGAATAGAGACTTGCGGCGGCGGAAAAAGTGTTTCAGGAGCGCTTCTGGTGTTTTAGGGTAGATGAGAATTTATAGGCCAGAGAACGATGTCGGGGATGCTCCAGGGGGCCACCACATATCTGGCCGCACCCCCTGGTGGTGCGTATGGATATGTGGTGGGTCTTGGAGCCTCTCCCGGCCTTCCTCCGAAGCTTCTAGGTCTTGTATTGGTATAGAAAAAATCTTCAAAAAGTTTCGTGGCAATTGGACTCCGTTTGGTACTGTAACTCTAAAAAGGCAAAAACATGCAAAAAACAGGAACTCGCACTGGGCACTGGGTCAATAGGTTAGTGCTAAAAATATTATAAATTTGTAAATAAATACCCAAAAAGTATCCTAGAATGATAATATATTAGCATGGAACAATAAAAAATCATCGATACGTCGGAGACGTATCAGCATCCCCAAGCTTAATGCCTGCTCGTCTTCGAGTAGGTAAATGATAAAAATAGAATTTTTGATTTGACATGCTACCCATTATGTAATCTTTGGTATGTATGATCATTGAGAAATGATGAATTAACAAATAGCAACATAGTAATATTTATAAGTATAGGAAACAAAATAATTAATTTTTCAAAGTATACGATCCTATAAGAATGTTTACCCCTATTCATCTTATTATATTAGCAAGGCATGACTCCGTCTTCAGCACATAGATACAAATATTAAGCACCACTGTGTTCAAGTCAGGCAATTGGATCATACTTTTTCAATATGCATCAACTTTTTATTCTTCACACATACATGAGCGTGAACCATTAGACATAGCATATAAGTGGTATAGAATATGATGGTAGGTATCAAAGGGGTAAAAAGTGGAGAAGATAGTCTCACATCAACTAGGCTTACCAACGAGCTATGGAGATGGTCATCAATAGATGTTGATGCAAGGAGTGGGGATTGCCATGCAAATGATGCTCTAGAGCTATAAGTGTATGAAAGCTCAACTAAAGCTAAGTGGGATGTGCATCAAACTTTCTTGCTCATGAAGACCTGGGCATTTAAGGAAGCCAGTCATCAGAATATACAAGCATAGTTTGTTATATGAAGAAGTAGTTCCCACTAGCATATGGAAGTGTCAACATAGGATACTCTCTATATGAAGAACATGGTGCCACCTTGAAGCATGGTAAAGGATAGTAGCAAAGTCCCTTCTCTGTTTTCTCCCATTTATCATTTATTTATTACTTATTATTATTATTTGTATGGTCGCCTTTTTTATTTTTTGCCTCCCCCATTTTATTTTTTTATATGGTGAGCTCATTTCACCTCCCCCATTTTTATTTTATTTTTCCTACGGAGTCTCAACTCGACTTGTGGGGGAATCATAGTCTCCATCATCCTTTCCTCATTGGGACAATGCTCTAATAATGATGATCATCACACTTTTATTTACTTACAACTCAACATGAAGGACTGATAGGAAGATATGACTCTGAATGAATGCCTCTGGCAGTGTACCAAGATGTGAAATGATCTAGCATGACATGTATCAAAAATATGAAGAACGATGGCTTTTCCACAAATACTATGTTAGCTCTATATGATCATGCAAAGCATTATGATGATGAACGAACTAGTCATGTGGAGTGACGATGAAATTTGCATGGCAATATATCTTGGAATGGCTATGGAAATGCCATAATAGGTAGGTATGGTGGATGTTTTGAGTAAGATATATTGAGGCCTATATGCCACAGAGCGTATCATGTCACAAGGTTTGGATGCACCGACAAATATTTGCACCGATCCTCGAGGTGAGAATGGGCTATGCACGGTACCGAAGAGGCTAGCAAATATGAGAAGGTGAAGATGCATATGTCCATGGTGTCACATTAGTCATAAAGAACTCACATACTTATTGCAAAGTTTTATTAGTTTTATCACAAATCAAAGTACTCCTCGCATGCCCCGAGGGAGGCGGTTGGTAGTAGTTAACCATCACGCGCCCCTGACTCAAAACAACACTAGGATTCAACGAGGAATATACATGATCACACATCATCACCACACCTCTTTCATTTTTAGATGAATAACAAGTTAACACCTCTTAATATCGACACTTCTACAAATCAACAATTTTGGACTCACACCTTTTTCATATTACAACATAATTGTCATTAACCCACAACTTCTCTATATCTGCTACATGATGGTTTTGATTATCATTCATTGAATACCTAATATTCTTGGACTAGTCTTATGACCCATGCAAATTACCATCACTATTAATTCATCTCTCAAACAAATATAAGTTAAGAATGAGAGCATATTATTTCTATAAAATCTTCATGCCACTGTGCTCAAAAATATATAAGTGAAGTACTAGAGCAACTACCTAGCTCAAAAGATATAAGTGAAGCACATAGAGTATTCTAGATAATTATCATGAAGGTGTGTATCTCTCAAATAGGTGTGTCTAGCAAATGATGATTGTGACAAACTGAAAGTAAAAGCAAAAAAAAAGCAAACGATGCTCCAAGCAAAACACATATCATGCGATGAAAAAAAATATAGCTCCAAGTGACATACCGATGGATTGAGACGAAAGAGGGGATGCCTTCTGGGGCATCCCCAAGCTTAGACGCTCGAGTCTCCTTAGAATTATACTTAGGGTGCCTTGGGAATCCCCAATCTTAGGCTCTTGGTACTCCTTATTATTGGAAATATGCCCTAGAGGCAATAATAAATTGGTTATTATCATATTTCCTTGTTCATGATAATCGTTTATTATCCATGCTATAATTTTATTGATCGGAAACTCAAATAAATGTGTGGATACATAAACAACACCATGTCCCTAGTATGCCTCTAATAGACTAGCTCGTTGATCAAAGATGGCTATGGTTTCCTAGTCATGGACATCAGATGTCATTTGATAACGGGATCACATCATTAGGAGAATGATGTGATGGACAAGACCCAAACTACAAACGTAGCATATGATCCTGTCAGTTTATTGCTACTGTTTTCTGCATGTCAAGTATATTTACTTAATGAAACACAAGTTTGAATCGTTTGAAAGGTTCAAGCAAATTCGGAGTGAAGTTTAAGATCATCGTGACAAGAAGATAAAAATGTCCGCGATATGATCATGGAACTGAATATCTGAGTTACGAGTTTGGCATACAACTTTAGACAATGTGAAAGTTGTTTCACAATTCACGCTACCTGGAACACCATAGTGTGATGGTGTGTCCGAACGTCATAGTCGTGCTCTATTACATATGGTGCGAATTATGATGTCTCTTATCGTTTTACCACTATCGTTTTGGTGTTATGCATTAGAGACAACTACATTCGCTTTAAATAGGGCACCATATAAATCCGTTGAGATGACACCATATGGTTTGGCTGAAACCTAAGCTGTCATTTCTTAATGTTTGGGGCTGCGACACTTATGTGAAAAAGGGTTTTCACCTAATGAGCTCGAACACAAAGCGGACAAATGCATCTTCATAGAATACCCTAAGAACAGTTGAGTATACCTTCTATCTCCGATCCAAGTGCAAAGTGTTTGTTGCTAAAAACGGGTCCTTTCTCGAGAAAGAGTTTCTCTCGAAAGAATTGAGTGGAAGGAAGATAGAACTTGATGAGTTTGTTGAACCTTTGTTTCAATCAGAGAGTAGCGCAACGCATAAAAATGTTTCTGTGGAGCCTACGTTAGTTGAGGAGGAAGTTAATGATGATGATCATGAAGCTTCGAATCAAGTTACTATCAAACCTCATAGGTCGACAAGAACGCGTACTGCTCCTGAGTGGTAAGGCAACCCTGTTTTAGAGATCATGTTGTTGGACAACGATGAGCCTACGAGCTATGGAGAAGCAATGATGGGCCCAGATTCCAACAAATGGTTAGAGGCCATGAAAACCAAGTATAGACTTTGGTAGACTTGCTCGTTGGACGGCAGGTCGTTGATTACAAATGGATCTGTAAAATGAAGATAGACGCTGATGGTAAATGTCACCATTTGTAAAGATTGACTTGTTGCAAAGAAATTTATGACAAGTTCAAGGAGTTGACTGCGATGAGACTTTCTCACTCGTAGTGATGCTAAAGTCTGTTGGAATTAGTTAGCAGTTGCTGCATTTTTCAATTATGAAATCTGTCAGATGGATGTCAAAACATTGTTTCCTTAATAGTTTAGTTGAGGAAAGGTTGTATGTGATACAACCAGAAGGTTTTGTCAGTCCTAAGGATGCTAAAAGGTGTGCGAGCTCCAGCAATCCATCTAAGGGCTAGAGCAAGCATCTCGGAGTTGGAATACACACTTTGATGAGGTGATCAAAGTTTTGTAGTCTATACAAAGTTTACGAGAAAGTTGTATTTACAATAAAGTGAGTGGGAGCACTATAGAATTTCTGATAAGTATATGTGGATGACATATTGTTGATAAGATATAATGTAGAATTTCTGGAAAGCATGAACGGTTGTTTGAAAGTGATTTTCAAAGTAAGACCTGGATAAAGCTACCTAATTGTTGAGCATCAAGATCTATAGAGATATATCAAAATGCTGGATGAGACTTTCAATGAGTACATACCTTGACAAGATTTTGAAAGAGTTCAAAATGGATCAGTCATAGAAAGAGTTCTCGCCTGATTTGTAAGGTGTGAAGTTGAGTGAGACTCAAAGCTCAACAACGACAGAAGAAAGAGAAAGGACGAACGTCGTCCCCTATGCCTTAGCCATAGGCTCTATATTATGCCATGCTGTGTACCGCACCTGGTGTGTGCCTTGCCATGAGTCTGTCAAGGGGTACAAAAGTGATCTAGGAGTGGATCACTGGACAGCGGTCAAGATCATCCTTAGTAACTAAAAGACTAAGGAAATGTTTCTCGATTATGGAGGTGATAAAGGGTTCGTCGTGAAGAGTTATGTCAATGCAAGCTTTAACACTAACCCGGATGACTCTTAGTAGCAACCCGGATACGTATAGTGGAACAACCATTTGGAATAGTACCAAGTTGACTACAAGACCTCTCTCACATGCAAAGCATGATCGAGCCCCAGAACTCATTGGGTGTTAGATTCATAACAATGTGAATCACATGGTGATGTGAACTAGATTATTGACTCTAGTGCAAGTGGGAGACTGTTGGAAATATGCCCTAGAGGCAATAATAAATTAGTTATTATCATATTTCATTGTTCATGATAATCGTTTATTATCCATGCTATAATTGTATTGATCAGAAACTTAGATACATGTGTGGATACATAGACAACACCATGTCCCTAGTATGCCTCTAATAGACTAGCTCGTTGATCAAAGATGGCTATGGTTTCCTAGTCCTGGACATGAGATGTCATTTGATAATGGGATCACGTCATTAGGAGAATGATGTAATGGACAAGACCCAAACTACAAACGTAGCATATGATCGTGTCAGTTTATTGCTATTGTTTTCTGCATGTCAAGTATCTGTTCCTATGACCATGAGATCATGCAACTCACTGACACCGGAGGAGTGCCTTGTGTGTATCAAACATCGCAACGTAACTGGGTGACTATAAAGGTACTCTACAGGTATCTCCGAGGGTGTCTGTTGGGTTGGCATGGATCAAGACTGGGATTTGTTACTCCGTGTGACGGAGAGGTATCTCAGGGCCCACTCGGTAATACAACATCACAACAAGCCTTGCAAGGAATATGACTAAGTGTTAGTCACCGGATCTTGTGTTACGGAACGAGTAAATAGACTTGTCGGTAATGAGGTTGAACTAGGTATGGAGATACCGACGATTGAATCTCGGGCAAGTAACATACCAAAGAACAAAGGGAACATCATATGGGATTAACTGAATCCTTGACATTGAGGTTCGACCGATAAAGATCTTCGTAGAATATGTAGGAACCAATATGGGCATCTATGTCCTGCTATTGGTTATTGATTGTAGAGGTGTCTCGGTCATGTCTACATAGTTCTCGAACCCGCAGGGTCTGCACACTTAAGGTTTGGTGACATTTTGGTAGTATAGATTTATGCATGGTGGTGACCAAAGGTTGTTAGGAGTCCCAGATGAGATCCTAGACGTCACGAGGAGCTCCAGAATGGTCTAGAGGTAAAGATTGATATATAGGAAGTCCTGTTTTGGTCGCCGGAAAAGTTTCGGGCTCATCGATAGTGTATCGGGAGTGCCGGTAGTGTACCGGGGGACCATCGGGAGAGGTATTTCGACCCAAGAGGCTACATGGGCGGTGGGGGGAGGTAAACCAGCCCCTGGTGGGCTGGCCGAAGCCTCCTCTAAGGGCCCATGCAGCTGGAGTGGTTTGAGAAGGAAAAATATCCAAAGGTGGAGAGGTGGAAAGAGTTTCCAAGTGGAAAGGAGGAATCCTACTCCTAATAGGATTGGAGTAGGACTCCTCCACCTCCAATTTCGACCAAACCTTGAGGGTTTGAGGCTGCCTCCTCCCCTCCCTCCCTCCTATATATACTAGAGGATTTAGAGGAAAAAGCTAACCCTAATAGCCACGTGCTACCTCTCCTCTAGTGCATAGTTTCTCCTCTAGATCGGTTTTTTGCAGTGCTTAGGCGAAGCCCTGCCGGAATAGCTCCATCACCATCACCACAACACCGTCGCTCTGCCAAAGAACTCTTCTACCTCTCCGCTCTCTCTTGATGGATCAAGAAGGCGGAGATCGTCATCGAGCCGTACGTGTGCTGAACGCGGAGGTGCTGTCCGTTCGGCGCTAGATCGGAAGGACCATGATCAAGATCGCGAGACGGATTGTGATGAGATCGCGGGATGGATCATGATGAGTTCGCGGGACGGATCGTGATTGGATCACGGGATGGATCGTGATGAGATCGCGGGATGCTCGGCGATTTGGATCGCGAGATGTTCAACTACACCAACCGCGTTTCTTAACGCTTCCCGCTTAGCGATCTACAAGGGTATGTAGATCCACTCCCCCTCTCATAGATGCTCATCACCATGGATAGATCTTGCATGTGCGTAGGAATTTTTTTTTTCCCATGCAACGTTCCCCAACACTTATTCTGTAGTGCATCATGATCACACCGAAAACTTGAAAACTTCAATCACACAAAACTCAACAAAACTTCGTGAGATCCGTTAGTATAAGAAACATATTACATACTTGAAGTACTGTGATAAATTGATTAAAATTCTTGTTTTCATAATAGGTATTGTATTCTAACTTCCCCATGTCTTACAGCCCCTGATATAGTTCATGGCATAATCAAAAAAAGCAAACCATGCAAGCAAAACAGAAACTGTTTAAAAGAGAATAATCTGTAAATAGACCAGACTTCTGTAACTCTAAAAATTCTGAACAATTAGTACAACTTAAAGAATGAAAATTCCTGCACTCGAGTCAAAGTTTGTGTTATGTTTCAGCATCGTTTCTACTCATCTTTTGGGTCATCCCAAAGGCTTTACTTGGCACAAACACTAATTAAAAAAATAAAAACATAATAATTACAGAGGAATAAAATCATGTTATCACACAAAAACAGGAAGTAAAAAACAAAAATAAAGATCCATATTGGGTTGCCTCCCAACAAGCGCTATTGTTTTATGCCCCTAGCTAGGCATAATGCATAGTTTCAAGTGTTGTCATCTTTGACACTCAACCCATAGGTAGCTCTCATGATTGATTCATAAGGTGGTTTAATTATATTCCTAGGGAAGTGTTCCATCCCTTTCTTTAATAGGAATTGGAATCTTATGTTTCCCTCTTTCATATCAATAATTGCACCTATTGTTGGACATATGCCCTAGAGGTAATAATAAATTAGTTATTATCATATTTCCTTGTTCATGATAATCGTTTATTATCCATGCTAGAATTATATTGATCAGAAACTTAGATACATCTGTGGATACATAGATAACACCATGTCCCTAGTATGCCTCTAATAAACTAGCTCGTTGATCAAACATGGTTAAGGTTTCCTAGCCATGGACATGAGATGTCATTTGATAACGGGATCACATCATTAGGAGAATGATGTGATGGACAAGACCGAAACTATAAACATAGCAGATGATCGTGTCAGTTTATTGCTACAGTTTTCTGCATGTCAAGTATCTGTTCCTATGATCATGAGATCATGCAATTCACTGACACCGAAGGAGTACCTTGTGTGTATCAAACTCGCAACGTAACAGAGTGACTATAAAGTTGCTCTACAGGTATTTCCGAGGGTGTCTGTTGGGTTGGCATGTATGAAGACTGGGATTTGTTACTCCGTGTGACAGAGAGGTATCTCAGGGCCCACTCGGTAATACAACATCACAGTAATCCTTGCAAGCAATGTGACTAAAGTGTTAGCCACGGGATCTTGTATTACGGAACGAGTAAAGAGACTTGCCGGTAACGAGATTGAACTAGGTATAGAGATACCGACGATCAAATCTTGGGCAAGTAACATACCGAAGAACAAAGTGAACAGCGTACGGGATTAACTGAATCCTTGACATAGAGGTTCAATTGATAAAGATCTTTGTAGAATATGTAGGAACCAATATGGGCATCTAGGTCCCTCTATTGGTTATTGACCGTAGATATGTCTCGGTCATGTCTACATAGTTCTCAAACCCGCACGGTCTGCACACTTAAGGTTCGGTGACGTTTCGGTAGTATAGAGTTATGTATGGTGGTGACCGAAGGTTGTTCGGAGTCCCGGATGTGATCCTGGACGTCACAAGGAGCTCCGGAATGGCCGGGAGGTAAATATTGATATATAGGAAGTCCTGTTTTGGTCACGGAAAAGTTTTGGGCTCATCGGTAGTGTCCCGGGAGTGCCGGGAGGGTGCCGAGGGACCATCGGGAGGGGTGTCTCGACCCAAAGGGCCTCATGGGCTGTGGGAGGAGTCAAACCAGCCCCTAGTCAGCTGGACTAAGCCCCACTAAGGCCCATGTGGCTAGGGGTGGGAAAAAACCAAAAGGTGGAGATGTGGAAAGAGTTTCCAAGTGGAAAGGTGGAATCCTACTCCTAATAGGATTGGAGTAGGTCTCCTCCACCTCCAATTTTGAACAAACCTTGAGGTTTTGTGGCTGCCTCCTCCCCTCACTCCCTCCTATATATACTAGAGGATTTAGAGGGAAGAGCTAACCCTAATTGCCACGTGCTGCCCTCTTCTTCCCTAGACCAGTTTCTCCTCTAGATTAGTTCTGGGGTGCTTAGGCTAAGCCCTGCAGGATTGGTTCACCACCACCGCCACCACGTTTGTTGTGTTGCCGGAGAACTCATCTACCTCTCCGCTCCCTCTTGTTGGATCAAGAAGGCGGAGATTGTCATCGAGCTATACGTGTGCTGAACACAGAGGCGTCGTTCGTTCGACGCTAGATCGAAAGGACCGTGATCATGATCGTGAGTCGATTCGTGATTTGATCACGGGACGAGTCGTGATGTGATCAAGGGACGGATCGTGATTGGATTGCAAGATGGATCATGATGGGATCGCAGGACGCTCGGCAATTTGGATCGTGAAGACGTTGGACTACATCAACCGCGTTTCTTAACGCTTCCCGCTTAGCGATCTACAAGGGTATGTAGATCCACTCTCCCCCTCGTAGATGCTCATCACCATGGATAGATCTTGCATGTGCATAGGAAATTTTTTGTTTCCCATGCAACGTTCCCCAACAATGGCATCATGAGCTAGGTCTATGTGTAGATGAGATCTTGAGTAGAACACAAAGGAGTTTGTGGGCGTTGATGCTTAGATTGCTTCCTCCCTTGGTCGTGTTTTGGTTCAGCGATATTGTGGGACGAAGTGGCCCAGACCAACCTTACTCGTACGCTTACAAGAGACCAGTTCCATCGACTTATGTGTAACTTCGTTGCACAAAGATGGCTGGCGGGTGTCTGTTTCTCCTACTTTAGTTGGATCGGATTCGACAAAGGCGGTCCTTGAGAAGGTTGAAAAGCAACTTATGTATCACCGTTGTGGTTTAGCGTAGGTGAGAATTGTTCTTGCTAGATACCCGTAGCAGCCACGTAAAACATGCAACAACAATTAGAGGACGTCTAACTTGTTTTTGCAGGGTATGTTGTGATGTGATATGGCCAATTACATGATGAGATATATGTGATGTATGAGATGATCATGTGTTGTATAGAATATCACGACTTTCATGTCGATGAGTACGGCAACCGGCAGGAGCCATAGGGTTGTCTTTAATTATTGTATGACCTGCGCATCAATCATTAAGCGCTATGTAATGCTTTACTTTATCGCTAAGCGGTAGCACTAGTAGTATGAGCATGGAGGGCGCGACAACCCCGATGGCGACACAATGACGGAGATCATGGTGTTATGCCGGTGATGATGAAGATCATGTCGGTGCTTTCAAGATGGAGATCAAAAGCACAAATTCATGGCCATATCATGTCACTTATGATTTGCATGTGATGTTAATCCTTTTATGCACCTTGTTTTGCTTAGGACAACGGTAGCATTATCAGGTGATCCCTCACTTAAATTTCAAGATAAATTGTGTTCTCCCTGAGTGTGCACCGTTGCGGAAGTTCATCGTGTCGAGATACCGATCGGGTGTGATAGACTCTACGTTCACATACAACGGGTGCAAGCCAGTGTTGCACATGCGGAACACTCGGGTTAAACTTGATGAGCCTAGCATGTACAGACATGGCCTCGGAACACAAGAGACTGAAATGTCAAACATGAGTCATATAGTAGATATGATCAACATGCTGATGTTCACCATTGAAACCACCTCAACTCACGTGATGATCGGACTTGAGTTGGTGAATTTGGATCATGTATCACTTGAATGACCGGAGGGATGTCATTTTGAGTGGGAGTTCTTAAATAATATGATTAATTGAACTCATTATCGTGAACATAGTCAGTAGTGTCTTTGCAAATTTGGTTGTAGATCACTAGCTCATGCTGTAGCTCCCTTGAATTTTATATGTTCCTAGAGAAATACAATTGAAAGATTGGTATAGCAATATTGCGGACTGGGTCCGTGATCTGAGGATTATCCTCATTGCTGCACAGAAGGCTTATGTCCTTAATGCACCGCTCGGCGCGCCACCCCCTCTAGCGTCGTATGTAGATGCTTGGAGCATCTGACAGGCACGTTCCGATGACTACTTGATAGTTCAGTGCGTCATGCATTACGGTTTAGAATTGAGGCTCCAAAACATTTTGAACGTCATGGAACATATGAAATGTTCTAAGAGCTGAAATTGGGATCTTAGGCTCGTGCCCATGTTGTGAGATATGAGATCTCCAACAAGATTCTTTGCCTGCAAGATGAAGGAGAATAGATCAATCGTTGAGCATGTGCTCAGATTGTCTGGGTGCTACAATCGCTTGAATCGAGTGGGAGTTGATCTTCCAGATAAGATGGTGATTGATATAGTTCTCCAAGTCACTGTCACTAAGCTACTAGAACTTTGTGATGAACTATAATTATGCCAGGGATGGAAATGATGATCCGTGAGCTATTCGCGATGTTTGACACTGCAAAGGTAGATATCAAGAAGGAACATCAAGTGTTTATGGTTAATAAATCCACTAGTTTCGAAAAGGGAAAGGGTAAGGAGGGAAACTTCATGGATGGCAAGTAAGTTGCTGCTCCATTGAAGCAACCCAAAGTTGAACCCAAACCCGAGACTAAGTGCTTCTATTATGAGGAGAGCGGTCGCTGAAGCGGAACAACCCGAGATACTTGGTAGTTAAGAAGGCTGGCAACATTGACAAAAGTATATTTGATATACATGTTATTAATGTGTACCATGATAGTACTCCTAGTAGCACCTGGGTATTGGATACCGGTTTGATTGCTAAATGTTAGTAGCTCGAAATAAAAGCTACGGAATAAATGGAGACTAGCTAAGGGTGAGGTGACGATGTGTGTTGGAAATGTCTCCAAGGTTGATGTGATCAACATCGCACGCTCTCTCTACCTTCGGGATTAGTGACGGACCTAAATAAATGTTATTTGGTGTTTCCGTTAAGCATGAACATGATTAGATCGTGTTTATTGCAACACGGTTATTCATTTAAGTTGGAGAATAATGGTTATTCTGTTTACATGAATAATACCTTCAATGGTCATGCACCCAATGAGAATGGTTTGGTGAATCTTGATCATAGTAACACACATGTTCATAACATTGATGACAAAAGGTACAAAGTTAATAATGATAGTATCACATACTTGCGGCACTGCCGCTAAATGTCATATTGGTATAAATCGCATGAAGAAACTCCATGTTGATGGATCTTTGGACTCATTCGATTTCAAATCGGTTGAGACATGCGGACCATGCCTCATGGGCAAGATGACTAAAGACCCCGCTTTTGGTATGTTCGAGCGGGCTAGTAACTTATTGGAAATAATACATGTTGATGTATGAGGTCCAATGAGTGTTGTAGTATGTAGTGGATATCGTTGTTTTCATACCTTCACTGATGATTTAAGTATATATGAATATATTTACTTAATGAAACACAAGTCTGAAACGTTTTAAAAGTTCAAACAAATTCAGAGTGAAGTTTAAGATCATCGTGACAAGAAGATAAAAATGTCTACGATATGATCATGGAGGTGAACATCTGAGTTACGAATTTGGCATACAACTTTTAACAATGTGAAAGTTGTTTCACAACTGTCATGCCCAAGATGCGCGCCTATCCATTTTAAGACACGAGGGCCTTGCAAGGGATAGAGGCGCATCTTGCCGTTCACAAGTATAGTAACATTGCATTATACATTACGGAAGAGATGAGTATACAAGTTGGCTTACACTCGCCACATGCTAAATTACAAACCACACAAAGTTCAAATCATCAAGATGAAGATAGGGTCCGACTACGGATGAAATCAAATGATAAAACAGATGCAAATGATGCTATCTCGCTATCCCAAAGATCACTACCATGGTCCTCTACTCATCCAGGTAAGTCACGTACATCCTGCCTCTTTCCTCATCATATTCCCACTGGAGCTGGGTAAGATCATCCTGCACGTACTCATCTGTACCTGTACCTGGAAGGTGGTAGTAATCTATGAGCCACAAGGACTTAGCAATCAAGCGCCCGGGTACCAAGACTATTCAAGCTTAAAGGTTGGGATGGGGTATGTGTTTAGTTTGCAGCAACACTAAGCATATATGGTGGCTAACTTACGGAACATGAAAATTATATGAGTGGCCTACGATGAACGACCGAATCTAGTATGATCTCTATGAGATCCTGAACACATACTTACGTCAATCATAACCCCACCGTGTTCTCTCTCGGATCATGTTCACGAGCAAAGACGATCACGGTTACTCACACAGTTGGTGTATTTTAATTAGAGTTTAATTCAAGTTTACTATAACCGGGTGTTAAACAAATATCCAAGTTGCCACATAACCGCGGGAATGGCTAGAAAAGATTTAACCCTACAGGGGTGCTCCAACTAGTCCATCACAAATAACCACACTCCACGAGAATAGCCTCGACCACGGACCTCGTGGTCATCATAGGTAATTCCAAAGGAATTCCAACACCTCAAGAAAAAACCCGAAGAAAGTTAGACTCCACACGCAAGACACTCGATAAGGTAAAACAAATCCAGCAAGACCGCCCGACGTGTCGACGAACCCGATAAGAGCCTCATATCTCGTTCTCAGGACATGACGGATAAGCTAGTGTACGATGGCCTGATAGAAATCTCCCAAGTTGCCCTGGGTTGGCCCCACACAGTGCTCTAGTTTGGACCAACACTCATGAGGAGCACTGGCCCGGGGGTTGATTAATTATCCACGGGTTTGCAAGGCTCTATGCAAATTTTGTTAAGTTGTTAAGCAAATGTAGTACCAATGTTGGGTCTTGCCAGACAAGTTTTAATCTCAACTGAATAAACAAGGGGGTTCCCATAACAACCCCGAGCGTGTTAGGAGCGCAAAATATGGAAAACATAACACCGGTAACAAGAACTACGGCGGTAACAGCGGAACAAAACACCTAGCATAAGGCCAAGCCTTCCACCAATACCAAGATATATATGTGCATTAAATTAAATAACAGATAATATTGTGATATCCAAATCTATGTTATCACATGGAACAACCTCGTACTAAGTTTCAACACTCGCGTTTACCTAAGAGAAACAACAACAATAAACATCCAACCAAGGTGCAATGCACAAACAAGATGATGCATGATCCATTTAGAAGAATTTAACATGGCAATCCAAAACTAGTCATGTTTCACATGCAAGGTTTGTTTATTAATGATTCTGGACAGAACCTCATGTTAAGTTATTTAAACATGCATTAACATGACACATATTGATGCAGCATGCAAAATCGATAGAAATGCATATAAAGAAAGCAAGAAACGGAGTTACGGTTCTTACGATACGCTCACGACAAGGTACAAAGGCAAAACACAAGACAACCAATGCCATGGGCTAGTTCTTGGCATTCCAAGGTAGCCACTGGTTAGGCAATGAAAAAACCAACCACAATAGATTCAAAGATCAATCCATTCCATGGAGTATAGCTCCCACAAGTCACAAAACAATAAAACAAACAATCTTCCACAAAACAGCAACATAGAAACTTACACAGCCCACAACTTGAGCTACAGGAACCCTATAGCCACAAGCAAGGTATTGACAGAAACTAAATAACAAATTCATCAACTTATCCAACTACACAATCTGCAAAGGAGGAACACCTCAATAAGAATGAAGCTATCAAGTTGACAAGATGAAACAATTTTCTGGGACTTCGTGAAATTAATAGTTTTCTAGAATCTGAGTTAATAAAGTAGCAAGTTGACAGTAGTAGTTTAATATGTTAGAGACTACCTCTTGGCATGAAAATTAACAGTATGGTAGTAGACAACATCTACTCCAAAAACACTAGCACTAAGCATGCTCAAATTCACAACACATCACAAGATACCAACCACTCTACATGGCATAAAAATAACAGCAGATTCTTAGACAGTAATTTTTAGCATGCTGAAACAGAAACATTAAGTTAGCTACTTAACAGCATGGTTCCCACTTATATGGGTGATTCTCATGTTAAACAAAAATACCATGGCATAATAGATATAAAACACTAGCACTTCCATGTTGGCACATGCCCCAAAGCAAGCAATGATTAAATCATGCAAAAATGACAAAATAGCATCACAACTAAAATGACAGTTTTATAAACTTGCTCAAAAGTGAAATCTGAAAGCACCAATGGATTCATTGGCTCTTTCTACCCCAAAAACATGTATCGTACTCATATGTACATGTGAAACAACAAGGCACCAACAAGATAGCAAAACAACCACATATTCTCGTAAGTGATACATAGCTCCAATGGAACATGGGCATAAATGATCATAACCAGATTTGTAACTTAGTTAGATATGGAAATGAGCTAAAAAATTACAAACAAGAATATATACAACAATGGGTATATCAAGTGGGGAAACCCACTAGTCCCCACACCCACACATACACTCTACACACACACACTACAAGCAAGCACACACACATGCCCTATACATGCCCAAGGCATATGAGCACCAACACTCATGAGCATACCACCCAAGAAGGGGGTGTTCACCCACATATACACTCGCATGCCTATATATGCATAAGCATATGGCACACACACTCTCACTCTCACAAGTGCACTAGGCACATATACTCACACACACACACTAGCTCATGTGTGTGGGTGGTCATCCACACACATATGCATACATATATGCACAATGCATATATGCACATGTATATGTGTATGGTAACACACACACTCCCACAAACAAACATGCATATAAACTATCACAACACAAGGTCATGCATATGTGCACACTCACATGCACATACACATACACACGCATACAGGTACACCTATGTGCATACACATATGCACATGCACACACTCACAAACACACTTACACACATGCATATGTATACACCACACCATGTGGCACATACACACACAAGCACATACATACATACATATACATCCATATGGATGCAAAGCACACACACACACATACACTCCAATATAATAGAAAAGAAAAAACAAACTTGCTGGTTTTTACATCAACACACACACACATATATATTGCAAAGGAAGAAAACAAAAGAAACAAAAAAAGGAAAAACGGAAACAAAATGGGGAGGGGTTCGGATTCGAACCCGCAACCTCCTGGTTGCCTCCCCACACACCACACCACTGGGCTACGAGCATGGCTGGTAACAGAGGAGGGGCTCCTGCCCTCTAATACACACGTACATACAAAAGCCTGACGAAACTGAACTCGAATGAGCAGCTACGGCGACAAGCAATGGCGGCGAGCGGCTCCGGCGATCTACGGCACTAGCGCGCGATAGGAAGGACGTGGGGCTCCCGGGCACTACGGGGTACCCATCCCTCTGCTCATCCTGTGACGAGGGGGACGAAGGCTAGCTCAACCACGAGCTTTTCTGACCGGTGGCGACACAAGCACGATGGCGACGCACTAGCTACAAAGGACGGAGGTTGCGCATCGACTGCTTACCTAGGGGAGGATGACGGCGACCCTGACGCGCGGAGAGGAAGGAGAGGTGGAGACGCGGCGTTGACGAGGAGGAAGAAGACCGGCGAGGACCGCTTCAGGAGCACGACGGTGCCGAGGAAGAAGACGACGCTTGAAGCCTCCCACGGCACCCTAGCACCGGGAACGGGATGTGGGAGAGGTCCTCAAGCCCTATGACATCTCCGACGAGGACGGCTCGACTCCTGCGGCGAGGACGACGGCGCTGCTCTCTTTGAACTCCAAACTACAGAGACTTACCGGAGGGGAAAGAAGAGAGGAGAGGAATGGAGAGCCTGGCAATGGCGCGGGAGGATGCATGGAACCCTAGATGGGGAGGCACGGACGCCGAGAGGCTTAAAAAGGAGGGGCTAGACAGCGAGACGACGGCGACAGCTCATGGCGATGCGCCTCCCTGCCCTGCTCCCACTCTCTGAACCTGACGGAGGAGAACGGGAGCAGGTGGCTGTCTGTTCCTGCTGGGCCTGCGGGAGCTGCTAGGCCGTGCTGGGAGGCAAGCCCACTCTGCTCTCTCTCTCTCTCTTAGAAAAGAAAACAGAGAAGGTTTTCTGTTTTGAAAACAACACAGCACAAGGAAAAATCCCAGAGATAAAATAAAGGAGTTTTTGGGCAAACAAAAATACCTTTGTAAAGAAAATAATATGCTCCATTTAATAAAAATATTAAGTTGATTTTTAGGACAAGTAATTTTAAATATTAAAAATAGGCAGCCCCTCTGTAATTTAAAACTCACAAGCATACAAACTTCAAACATCAAAACAACCATTCTCACAATTCATAAAACATATAGGGCTACCTCTTGAACATTTTAAAATATTTTAAATAGCAACTTAATTCTGATTATTAAATAACATGGGAATTAAGGCATTATGATGGGGGTTTTGTTGAAAAGAAAAGAGAGGGGAAGAAAGAGGAGATTGCACACATGAGCTCCATCCACCTCAAACCACATCACAACACTCACACACATAGTCACTTCACAACATGGCATGACATGATGGATGCATGATGCATGATGCATGAACAAGACATGGATGAAAAGTTGCAAACATTCATTAAACTCATGGCACAAGGTTCATACAATAGGTTACATGCCAAATAAGGTAGGGACAACACTTGGGCTGTCACAACTCTCCCACACTACAAGAGGATCTCGACCCGAGATCTAGGAATGAAGAAGTCTGGAAATTCGGAACGGAGAAGCTCCTCGCGTTCCCAAGTAGCTTCTTTGTCGAAATGATGAGACCACTTCACTTTGAGGAATTTGATAGACTTGTTGTGAGTCTTACGCTCAGTTTCTTCAAGAATTGCAACTGTATGCTCACGATAAGAGAGATCTTCTTGGAGATCGATGTCTTGGATATCAATGGTTCGCTCAGGAGTCTTGAAGCATTTCCGTAGCTGAGAAACATGGAAGACATCGTGCACATTCACGAAATTTGGAGGAAGCTCTATTTGATATGCAAGACCACCTCTCTTGCCAACAACTTTGAAAGGGCCAACAAAACGAGGAGCTAGCTTCCCTTTAATTCCAAACCACTGAGTGACCTTCATGGGAGAGACTCTAAGATAGACTAGATCATCCACTTGAAAGGAAACATCCCAATGTTTGTTATCGTAATAACTCTTCTGTCGGGACTGAGCTGCTTTGAGATTCTCGTGAATGACATGGCACATTTCTTCTGCTTCAGTGATCATGTCATTGCCCAATATCTACCGCTCACCGGTTTCAAACCAGTTAAGTGGGGTACGACACTTTCTACCGTAGAGAATCTCGAAAGGGACCTTGCCTGAGCTAGCTTGAACGCTATTGTTGTATGAGAATTCAGCATAGGGAAGGCAGTCTTCCCACTTCATGCCGAACGAAATCACACAGGCTCTGAGCATATCTTCAAGGATCTGATTGACTCTCTCAACTTGACCACTTGTCTGCGGATGGAACGCAGTGCTAAAACAGATCTTGGTACCCATAGCAGTCTGGAAGGACTCCCAAAACTTAGAAGTAAAGAGACTTCCACGATCAGAAGAGATGAGTTGAGGAATACCATGCAAAGATACTATCCTTGACGTATACAACTCTGCAAGCCGAGTTGCCGAGATAGATTCTTTGACTGGCAGGAAATGAGCAACTTTTGACAGCTTGTCGATAACCACAAAGATGGCATCGTTGCCTCTCTTGGACTTGGGAAACCCAGTGACGAAATCCATCTCCACATGATCGAATTTCCACTCTGGGATAGGCAAAGGATGAAGAAGACCTGCTGGACATTGATGCTCCGCCTTCACTCTGCGACATACATCACACTCGTTCACGAACTGAGCAATCTCACATTTCATGCGAGTCCACCAGAAGGTCTGCTTGAGATCCTAATACATCTTTGAACTGCCTGGATGAATGGATAGAAGAGAATTATGTGCTTCGTCCATGATAACCTTCCTGAGATCACCTTTTGGAACCACAAGACAGTCCTCAAAGAACAACGTATCTTTGTCATCAATGCCAAAGCACTTATACCTCGAAATGCTCTTGGCCACACCTTTCTTCACTTTCTTCACCATAGCGTCAAGAAGCTGCGCTTTGCGAACCTGATCTTCCAGAGTTGGAGAAACTTGAAGATTTGCAAGAAATCCTTGCGGAATCATCTGAAGGTTGAGCTTGCGGAAGTCTTCACAAAGCTCGGGCTGAAGAGGCTTCAAGATGAGACTATTGCAGTATGCCTTACGGCTGAGCGTGTCCGCAATGACATTTGCTTTCCCAAGAGTATACTCAATGCTTGGATTGAAATCCTCAAGCATTTCCACCCAACGAGACTGCCGAAGATTAAAATTGGGCTGAGGAAAATGTACTTCAAGCTCTTGTGATCGGTGTACACCTCAACTGGTCTACCCAACAACAAATGCCTCCAAGTCATTAGAGCATGCACAACTGCCGCCAACTCAAGATCATGAGTGGGGTAGTTCTTCTCGGTAGGCTTCAACTGACGGGAGGTATAAGCAACAATCTTCTTATCTTGCATGAGAACATCACCAAGACCTTGAAGAGAAGCATCACAGAAAACTTGGAAAGGCTTAGACTACTCAGGTGGAACAAGAACTGGAGCTGAAGTCTCTGCTTGAGCGTATTGAACGCCACATCACACTCAGGAGACCAAACATACTTGACACTCTTCTGAAGGAGATTAGACAGAGGCTTAGCAATTTGAGAGAAGTTCTCCACGAATCTTCTACAATAGCTAGCAAGCCCGAGGAAACTCCAAGGCTGCTTCACATTCTGAGGAAGTTCCCACTTCAAGATTGCCTCAACTTTCTCAGGGTGCACTTTAATTCCCTCGGCAGAGATGACATGCCCAAGGTACACCACTTCATTGAGCCAAAACTCACACTTGGAAAACTTGGCATAGAATCGATGCTCTCTTAACTTGTCAAGCACAAGGCGGAGATGCTCTACATGCTCTTCTTCTGTCTCTGAGAACACAAGGATATCATCCAGATAGACCAAGACAAACTCATTCTTGAAAGGAGAGAAAATGAAATTCATCATTCTTGAGAAGGTTGGAAGAGCATTAGCAAGACCAAACGACACGATGGTGTACTCATAAGAGCCAAAACTCGTCCTGAAAGCGGTCTTGGGAATGTCTTCTTCGCGAATGCGAATCTGATGATAACCCATGCGAAGATCAAGCTTCGAGAAAACCTTTGCACCTTTCGTTGCTCAAATAACTCGTTGATTTTGGGAAGTGGGTACTTGTTTCTGATTGTCTTCTTGTTCAATGGATGGTAGTCAACACAAAGACGATCCGTGCCATCTTTCTTCTTGACAAAAAAACACCACAACCCCATGGAGAAGAACTTGGTCTGATCAGACCCAGACGTTCTTGCTCGTCTAGCTGCTTCTTCAACTCTTTCAGCTCTTTGAGGCCAAATTTATACGGGCGCTTGCAGACCGGTTCAGTTCCGGGCTCGAGATCAATCACGAACTCTACTGGTCGGTGCGGAGGCATACCTGACAATTCTTTTGAAAGACATCTTCATACTCAGAAACCACCGGAATTTGAGAAATCGCCGAGATTTCACCCTTCTCATTAAGAGCAAAGAGACGGATTGTGTCATCACGAGCCACGAAAATAATCACGTCTTCTGAAGGATGAGTCAGCTTGACTTCTTTTGCTTTGCAATCAATATGAGCTTTGTTCATAGCCGGGAAGTCCATGCCCAAAATGAGATCAATGTCGGAATTACCGAGAACATAAGGAGAAGCCAATAAAGAATAATTGCCCATCTTGATAGAAACATCCGGAACAATGGAGGTGGTTTTCATGGCCACACCCGGAGAAACAACACCCAAAGGTCTACTCAACAACTCGGAATAGAAATCATTCTTCATAGCAAAAGGTCTAGACATGAATGAATGCGATGCTCCAGAATCAAATAACACTTTTGTAGGAATAGAATTAACTGAGAGATTACCCATGATCACTTGAGAAGAATCCTCTGCCTCTGCTGCATTCACCATATTCACTCTTGCGGTCTTGGGGTTATGCTTCACCAAAGCATTGCCTGGAGGCTTGACAGGAGGAGGAGGCGGAAGACGCCGCTGGTTGCACTTGTTTGCATAGTGGCCCTTCTGACCACACTTGTGACAAATCACCTTAGAAAGCAGACGAACATTGCCTAGAGGAGGAACAAGAACTCCCTTGGACGCCTGGGGTCTCTGCTGGAATTCTGGGTTGGGTGGGTGGGAAGAACCACGACCACCAAACTGCTTCTGCTGCTGAGGAGGATGAAATGGAGGAGGGTTTGGCACCCAATACTTCTGCTGCTGGGAACCATCTGAGAGCTGGAAGAAGAAAAATATGAATCCCTTGAACTCTTCTTTGAGTTTTCCAACTATAGTTGAGTTGCCTCGACCTTCAAAGCCATGTTATAGAACTGATCAAACTCACGAGGCTCTTGAAGAACTAGGCTTGGTAGAAGCTCATCCTTGAGACCACCTCTGAACTGATAGATCATAACCTTGTCATCTGGAACATCTTGCTTAGCATAACGGGCTAGATTCTGGAACTCGACGTTGTACTGGTAGACAGACTTGCTTCCCTGCTTCAGGTGCCTGAACTTCTCACGCATCTCCTCGACAAAGCTTGTCGGAATGTAATGAGCCCTGAAGTCACGACGGAAATCGTCCCAAGTAATAACATGATCGCCCCTGGAATCCTTGTATTGCTGCCACCAATTAGCTGCTTGATCCTTGAGCTAGAACGATGCAAATCTAACAAAGTCCTCTGGCCTGACATTGCTGCACTCAAAATGCTTACTCATATCACGAAGCCAATCATCAGCATCAACAGGCTGCTCACAACAGGTGAAAGACTTGGGCTGGTTGGCAAGGAACTGACTGAGTATCACAAACTGAAGCTGATTCTGAAAATTCCCTTGAAAACCTTGCTGACCCTGCTCCCTTTCTTGCAACAGCCTGAGCAACATCTGAGTGTTCGCATTAGTTGTGACCATCACAGCTTGCCAAGCTTCTGGAGGAGGAGGCGGAGGCGGCGGCGGCGGGGGTGGTGGTGGTGGTGGAACATTAGTCTGCTCCTCACCACGACTCGGATTGTTGTGAGTTGGTGGAGCCATCCTGAAGATGGACAGAACGCATCAGCACCTCATTGAAAAGATGAATCAAGCTGAATCAAATGCTTGAAAGAAATTGAACAATTAACAACACGGCCTTCTTACTGAAAAATTAGTAAGAATGCTTCTCGGTTTATGATAACATCATCAGAATTAGAAGCCACTTGCAATAACATAAAAGTATTGAGCTAAGCGCTCAGAACAAATGTATATGCCCACATACATCTGAAGAAGATGATCCTAGATAACTACAAGATTTCCCACGTAAGAACTTCCAAAAACTTTCTGGTTATGCAATCCGGTGGGGGGGATACAAGGAGCAAATATCTCCCACAACTAGCAATCCTACACCCCAACTGTATCCATCCTTCAACACATAACCAGAGGCTTTCGCAACTTCATCTAACTCGAATCCTCGAACTCAGACGATACTAAACCATGGTGGTACCACGGACGCCTCCCCAGTACTGGGTGACTCCGACCTTATCTCACCACGATAAGTATTGAAGTAATTCCGAACACTCTCCGTCCTGAGATATCAAGGAAGATGAATGATAACGATGTGCCAACATTCCTTGGAGCTTGACTCCCCGGAAGAAATCAAGTCAGACAGGAGGCACCAAGACAGAACCCTGTCACATCGGTATCATATAGACTCCAAAATACCCGCGTGATCCTAATTTTTTTTGAGCGAGAAGAGGAGTAGAATTAAAATTCCTAAGTCGAATACCTCACCAGAGCATAGAAGAGGAGTAAAAAGAATCCTACTCTCCGATATAACTAGACTCAAATTAGTTTTACTAGACTCGACTCGGCCCAGTTCGATCAAGCAAAGGCTCCTATGGTCGTATGGCTCTAAATACCAACTTGTCACGCCCAAGATGCGCGCCTACCATTTTAAGACATGAGGGCCTCGCAAGCGATAGAGGCACATCTTGTCGTTCGCAAGTATAGTAGCATTGCATCATACATTACAGAAGAGATGAGTATACAAGTTGGCTTACACTCGCCACATGCTAAATTACAAACCACACAAAGTTCAAATTATCAAGATGAAGACAGGGTCCGACTACGGATGAAATCAAACAATAAAACGGATGCAAATGATGCTATCTTGCTATCCCAAAGACCACGACCATGGTCCTCTACTCATCCGGGTAAGGCACGTATATCCTGCCTCTTTCCTCATCATATTCCCACTGGAGCTAGGTAAGATCATCCTGCACATACTCATCTGTACCTGTACCTGGAGGGTGGTAGTAATCTGTGAGCCACAAGGACTCAGCAATCAAGCGCCCAGGTACCAAGACTATTCAAGCTTAAAGGTTGGGATGGGGTATGTGTTTAGTTTGCAGCAGCACTAAGCATATATGGTGGCTAACTTACGGAACATGAAAATAAATATGAGTGGTCTACGATGAACGATCGAATCTAGTATGATCTCTATGAGATCCTAAACACATACTTACGCCATTCATAACCCCACCGTGTTGTCTCTCGGATCATGTTCACGAGCAGAGATGATCAGGGTTACTCACACAGTTGGTGTATTTTAATTAGATTTTACTTCAAGTTTACTATAACCGGGTGTTAAACAAATATCCAAGTTGCGACATAACCATGGGCACGGCTTCTCGAAAAGATTTAACCCTGCAGGGGTGCTCCAACTAGTCCATCACAAATACCCACACTCCACGGGAATAGCCTCGACCACGGACCTCATGGTCATCATAGGTAATTCCAAAGGAATTCCAACACCTCGAGAAAAACCCGGAAGAAAGTCAGACTCCACACGCAAGACACTCGATAAGGTAAAACAAATCTAGCAAGACCGCCCGACATGTCGACGAACCCGATAAGAGTTGCATATCTCGTTCTCAGGACACGATGGATAAGCTAGTGTATGGTGTCCTGATAGAAATCTCCCAAGTTGCCCTGGGTTGGCCCCGCACAGTGCTCTAGTTTGGACCAACACTCATGAGGAGCACTAGCCCGGGGGTTGATTAATTATCCACGGGTTTGCAAGGCCCTATGCAAATTTTATTAAGTTGTTAAGAAAATGTAGTACCAATGTTGGGTCTTTCTAAACAAGTTTTAATCTCAATCGACTAAACAAGGGGGTCCCCATAACAAACCCGAGCGTGTTAGGAACGCAAAATATGGAAAACATAACACCAGTAACAAGAACTATGGTGGTAATAGCGGAACAAAACACCTAGCATAAGGACAAGCCTTCCACCAATACCAAGATATATATGTGCATCAAATTAAATAACAGATAATATTGTGATATCCAAATCCATGTGCACATGGAATAACCTGCACCTGCAACTAAGAACGCTATAAGAGGGGCTGAGCAGCGGTAACTTAGCCAATCAAAGGTTTGCTAGGATGTGAAGGGTTAGAGGCTTTCACGAAATTTAGGAGGCTGATATTAAAGTGGTAGGTAGAGCAATTGTAACGATAAGAGCGAGAAACTAGCAAGCAAAAATAGTATCGGGATCCGGGTACGATCATCTTGCCTGTTGGTTCTTCAGTGGAACAAGTAGCGAGATCCTCATAGTAGTACTCTCCTGGGTCCTCATATTCAGTTTGAACACTCGCGTCTGCCCAAGAGAAACAACAACAATAAACATCCAACCAAGGTGCAATGCACAAACAAGATGATGCATGATCCATTTAGAAGAATTTCACATGGCAATCCAAAACTAGTCATGTTTCACATGCAAAGTTTGTTTATTGATGATTCTGGACAGAACCTTATGTTAAGTTATTTAAACATGCATGGACATGGCAAATATGGATGCAGCATGCAAAATCGATAGAAATGCATATAAATAAAGCAAGAAACGAGTTACGGTTCACACATACATACAAAAGCCTGATGAAACTAAACCCGAACGAACAGCTACAGCGACAGGCAATGGCGGCGAGCGGCTCCGGTGATCTACGGCACTAGCGCGTGATAGGAAGGACGCGGGGCTCCCGGGCACTACGGGGTACCCATCCCTCTGCTCATCCTGCGACGAGGGGGACGGAGGCGAGCTCAAACACGAGCTTTTCTGACCGGCGGAGACACAAGCACGACGGCGACGCACTAGCTACAAAGGAAGGAGGCTGCGCGTCGACTGCTCACCTAGGGGAGGATGACGGTGAGCCTGACACGCGGAGAGGAAGGAGAGGCGGAGACGCGGCGTCGACGAGGAGGAAGAAGACCGGCGATGACCGCTTCGGGAGCATGGCGGTGCCGAGGAAGAAGATGACGCTTGAAGCCTCCCACGGCACCCAGCGTCGGGAATGGGATGCGGGAGAGGTCCTCGAGCCCCGCGACATCTCCGACGAGGACGGCTCGACTCCTGCGGCGAGGACGACGGCGATCGACGGCGCTGCTCTCTCTAAACTCTGAACTACAGAGACTTACCGGAGGGGAAAGAAGAGAGGAGAGGAATGGAGAGGCTGGCGGCGGCACGGGAGGATGCATGGAACCCTAGATGGGGAGGCACAGACGCTGAGAGGCTTAAAAAGGAGGGGCCCGACGGCGAGACGACAGTGACAGCTCACGGCGACGTGCCTTCCTTCCCTGCTCCCACTCTCTGAACCTGACGGAGGAGAACGGGAGCAGGTGGCCATCTGTTCCTGCTGGGCCTGCGGGAGCTGCTAGGCCACGCTGGGAGGCAAGCCCACTCTGCTCTCTCTCTCTCTCTCTCAGAAAAGAAAACAGAGATGGTTTTCTCTTTTAAAAACAACACAACACAAGGAAAAATCCTAGAGATAAAATAAAGGAGTTTTGGGCAAACAAAAATACCTTTGTAAAGAAAATAATATGCTCCATTTAATAAAAATATTAAGTTGATTTTTAGGACAAGTAATTTTAAATATTTAAAATAGGCATCCCCTCTGTTATTTAAAACTCACAAGCATACAAACTTCAAACATCAAAACAACCATTCTCACAATTCATAAAACATATAGGGCTACCTCTTGAACATTTTAAAATATTTTAAATAGCAACTTAATTCTGATTATTAAATAACATGGTAATTAAGGCATTATGATGGGGTTTTTGTTGAAAGAAAAGAGAGGGGAAGAAAGAGGAGATTGCACACATGAGATCCATCCACATCACAACACTCACACACATAGTCACTTCACAACATGGCATGACATGATGGATGCATGATGCATGATGCATGAACAAGACATGGATGAAAATTTGCAAACATTAATTAAACTCATGGCACAAGGTTCATACAATAGGTTACATGCCAAATAAGGTAGGGACAACACTTGGGCTGTCACAACAACTCACACCACCTGGAACACCATAGTGTGATGGTGTATCCGAATGTCATAGTCGTGCTCTATTGGATATGGTGCGTACTATGATGTCTCTTATCATTTTTCCACTATCGTTTTGGGGTTATGCATTAAAGACAACTACATTCACTTTAAATAGGGAACCATCTAAATCCGTTTAGATGACACCGTACAAATTATGGTTTGATAGAAACCTAAGCTGTCATTTCTTAATGTTTGGGGCTGCGATGCTTATGTGAAAAAGGTTTTCACCTAATAAGCTTGAACCCAAAGCGGATAAATGAATCTTCATAGAATACCCTAAGAGAAGTTGGGTATACCTTCTATCTCAGATCCGAGTGCAAAGTGTTTGTTGCTAAAACGGGTCCTTTCTCGAGAAAGAGTTTCTCTCGAAAGAATTGAGTGGGAGGAATATAGAACTTGATGAGGTAGTTGAACCTTTGTTTCAACCAGAGAGTAGCGCAACACAAAAAGATGTTTCTATGGAGCCTGCGTCAGTTGAAGAGGAAGTTAATGATGATGATCATGAAGCTTCGGATCAAGTTACTATCAAACCTCGTAGGTCGACAAGGACACGTGCTACTCCCGAGTGGTACGGCAACCCTGTCTTAGAGGTCATGTTGTTGGACAATGATGAACATACGATCTATGGAGAAGCGATGATGGGCCCGGATTCCGACTAATGGTTAGAGGCCATGAAATCCCAGAAAATATCCATGTATGAAAACCAAGTATAGAATTTGGTAGACTTGCTCATTGGACGGCAGGTCATTGAGTACAAATGGACATTTAAGATGAAGACAGACGCTGATGGTAAATGTCACCATTTATAAAGCTCGACTTGTCGCAAAGAAGTTTCTGACAAGTTCAAGGAGTTGACTGCGATGAGACTTTCTCACTCGTAATGATGCTAGAGTCTGTTGGAATTATGTTGGCAGTTGCTGCATTTTTCAATTATGAAATCTGGCAAATGGATGTCAAAACATTGTTTCCTTAACTGTTTACTTGAGGAAAGGTTGTATGTGATACAACCAGAAGGTTTTGTCAGTCCTAAGGATGCTACTTAATTGTTGGGCATCGAGATCTATAGAGATAGATCAAGATGTCTGATAAGACTTTCAATGAGTACATACCTTGACAAGATTTTGAAAGAGTTCAAAATGGACCAGTCAAAGAAAGAGTTCTTGCCTGATTTGTAAGGTGTGAAGTTGAGTGAGACTCAAAGCTCGACCACAGTAGAAGAAAGAGAAAGGACGGACGTCGTCCCTTGTGCCTTAGCCATAGGCTCTATATAGTATGCCATGCTGTGTACTGCACCTGTGTGTGCCTTAAGTCTGTCAAGGGGTACAAGAGTAATCCAGGAGTGGATTACTTGACAGCGGTTAAAATTATCCTTAGTAACCAGAGGACTAAGGAGATGGTTCTCGATTATGGAGGTGATAAAGAGTTCTTCGTAAAGAGTTACGTCGATGCAAGCTTTAACACCAATCCGGATGACTCTTAGTAGCAATCCGGATACGTATAGTGGAGTAGCCATTTGGAATAGCTCCAAGTGGAGCGTGGTAGCAGTGTTTACAGTATGAAATAGAGATTTGAAAAGTACACACGGATCTAAATGTTGCAGACCCGTTGACTAAAAGACCTCTCTGACATGCAAAGCATGATCGAGCCCTAGAACTCATTGGGTGTTAGATTCATAACAATGTGAATCACATGGTGATGTGAACTAGATTATTGACTCTAGTGCAAGTGGGAGACTTTTGGAAATCTTCCCTAGAGGCAATAATAAATTAGTTATTATCATATTTCCTTGTTCATGATAATCATTTATTATCCATGCTAGAATTTTATTGATCGGAAACTCAGATACATGTGTGGATACATAGACAACACCATGTCCCTAGTATGCCTCTAATAGACTAGCTCATTGATCAAAGATGGTTAAGGTTTCCTAGCCATGGACATGAGATGTCATTTGATAACGGGATAACATCATTAGGAGAATGATGTGATGGACAAGACCCAAACTATAAACGTAGCATATGATCGTGTCGGTTTATTGCTACAGTTTTCTGCATGTCAAGTATGTGTTCCTATGATCATGAGATCATGCAACTCACTGACACCAGAGGAGTACCTTATGTGTATCAAACATTGCAACGTAACTAGGTGATTATAAAGGTGCTCTAAAGGTATTTCCGAGGGTGTCTATTGGGTTGGCATGGATCAAGACTGGGATTTTTTACTCCATGTGACGAAGAGGTATCTTAGGGCCACTCGGTAATACAACATCATAGTAAGCCTTGCAAGCAATGTGACTAAAGTGTTAGCCATGGGATCTTGTATTACGGAACGAGTAAAGAGACTTGCCGGTAACGATATTGAACTAGGTATATAGATACCGACAATCGAATCTCGGGCAAGTAACATACCGAAGAACAAAGGGAACATCGTACGGGATTAACTGAATCCTTGACATAGAGGTTCAACCGATAAAGATCTTCGTAGAATATGTAGGAACCAATATGGGCATCTAGGTCCCGCTATTGGTTATTGATCTTAGAGGTGTCTCCGTCATGTCTACATAGTTCTCGAACCCGCACGGTCTGCACACTTAAGGTTTGGTGATGTTTTGGTAGTATAGAGTTATGTATGGTGGTGACCGAAGGTTGTTCGGAGTCCCGGATGAGATCCCATACGTCACGAGGATCTCCGGAATGGTCCGGAGGTAAAGATTGATATATAGGAAGTCCTGTTTTGGTCACCGGAGAAGTTTCGGGCTCATCGGTAGTGTACCGGGAGTGCCAGGAGGGTGCCGGGGGACCATCAGGAGGGTTGTCTCGACCCGAAGGACCTCATGGGCTGTGTAAAGAGTCAAACCATCCCCTGATGGGCTGGACTAATCCCCACTAAGTCCCATGCGTCTAGGGGTGGGGAAAACCCAAAAGGTGGAGAGGTGGAAAGAGTTTCCAAGTGGAAAGGAGGAATCCTACTCCTAATAGGATTGGAGTAGGACTCCTCCACCTCCAATTTTGACCAAACCTTGAGGGTTTGAGGCTGCCTCCTACCCTCCCTCCCTCCTATATATACTAGAGGATTTAGAGGGAAGATCTAACCCTAATTGCCACATGCTTCCCTCTTCTTCCCTAGATCGGTTTCTCCTCTAGATTAGTTCTGCGGTGCTTAGGAGAAGCCCTGCAGGATTAGTTCACCACCGCCGCCACCACGTCGTTGTGCTGCCGGTGAACTCATCTACCTCTCCGCTCCCTCTTGCTGGATCAAGAAGGCGGAGATCGTCATCGAGCTATACGTGTGCTGAACGTGGAGGCGTCGTTTGTTCTGCGCTAGATCGGAAGGACCGTGATCATGATCGCGAGACAATTCATGATTTGACCGTGGGACGAATCGTGATGTGATCGTGGGACGGACTGTGATTGGATCGCGAGATGGATCATGATGGGATCGCAGGACGCTCGGCGATTTGTATCGCGAAGACGTTCGACTACATCAACCACGTTTCTTAACGCTTCCCGCTTAGCGATCTACAAGGGTATGTAGATCCACTCTCCCCCTCGTAGATGCTCATCGCCATGGATAGATCTTGCATGTGTGTAGGAATTTTTTTGTTTCCCATGCAACATTCCCCAACACCTATAGTTCGTAAAAATGGCCTTCCAAGTATTATGGGACAAGAATGATTGCAATCAATATCAAGCACAATGAAATCTAAATACACATAATTTTTGTTTGCAATAATAAGCGCATCATTATTTCTACCTAAAGGTTTATTGATGGTAGAATCTTCAAGATGCAAGTTTAGGGAACACTCTTCAATATTAGTTACACCAAGCACATCACATAAAGTATTGGGTATAGTTGAAACACTAGAACCAAGGTCACACAAAGCATTGCATTCATATTTATTTATCCCTATTTTGATAGTAGGTTCCCACTCATCATGCAACTTTCTAGGAATATAAATTTCAAGCTCAAGTTTCTCATCATAAGCTTTTATCATAGCTTCTACTATGTGTTCGGTAAAAGCGTTGTTTTGTTCATAAGCATTGGGTGAGATAATAATGGATTGCAGCAAGGAAATACATTCTACTAAATAGAATTTACCACAATTAAAGTCCTTATAATCCAAGATAGTGGGCACATCAATAGTTAAAGTTTTGACCTCTCCAAACCCACTTTTTTAGTTTTAGCATTAGAATCAGCACCCTCCAAGCAAATGGGATGCTCTTTAAGTAAAGTTGACTCATCTACAGTCCCTTTATCATTCATATTTAGAGAAGTAAACAAAGATTCAATAGGAGAAACATCAGTAATTTTAATATCTTCATCATGATTCCAGTAAAAACCGGGTGGAAGAGCTTTTTCTAAGATTCTCGCTTAGCTCTCAACTTAGCGGTCCTCTCATTACTTTCATTAATAGATAATTGGACAGATTTAATAGTCTCATTAAAATCATACTTGGGTGGCAAAGACTTATTTTTAAGAGTTTCAACATCAAGAGCAATTATATCCATGTTTTTAGCCAAAGTATTAATCACATGCAACTTTTCTTCTACCGTAGTGTTGAAAACCCTTTAAGAATTAATAAATTCTTTAATTGTATTCTAAAAATCAAAAGGTGTCCTATTAAGATTTGTAGAAGAATTTCCACAAGAATTACCATAATAATTTCCATAGTTGTTAGAGGAATTACCGGGATACGGCCAAGCATTGAAATTTCCTATATAAGCATTGTTGTTGAAATTATTTTGTGAGATCAAGTTCAAATCAATAGCATCATTATTTTTATCAATAAAAGTAGACAAAGGAATATCATTTGGATCAACATTAGCATTTGTATTAGCAACCGTATTCATAAGAGCATCCACCTTTTCACTCAAAGTAGCGATTTCTTTGACATATTTTACCCTCTTACCAGTTGGAGCTCTTTCGGTGTGCCATTGAGAATAATTTGTCATACTGTTATCCAGAAGTTTTGTGGCCTCTCCTAAGGTCACTTACATAAAGGTACCGCCTGCAGCAGAATCAAGAAGATTTCTAGACACAAAGTTTAGTCCAGCATAGAAATTTTGGATAATCATCCACAAGTCTAAGACATGAGTTGGACAATTTCTTATCATTAATTTCATTCTCTCCCAAGATTGTGCAACATGCTCTTAATATTGCTGTTTAAAATTCATTATTTGATTTCTATAGGAGATGATCTTAGCAGGAGGAAAATACTTGACAATAAAAGCAACTTTACACTTATCCCACGTTCCAATATTATTATGAGGTAAGGATGAAAAACAAGCTTTAGCTTTATCTCTTAGTGAAAAAGGCAATAATTTTAATTTCACAATATCATTATCCATACCCTTTTTATTTTGCATATCACATAATTCAACAGAGGTATTAAGATGTGCCGCGGGATCCTCATTAGGACTTCCTGAAAATCGATCTTTCATGACAAGATTCAACAATGCATCATTAATATCAAATGCCTCGGCACTAGTGGCGGGTGATAGGAGTACTAATATAATCATTATTATTAGTATTTGATAAATCACATAACTTATTAGTATCTTGAGACATGGTGACCACACAAGCAAAGCAACAAGCAAGACAAGTAAACTAGCAGGTAAAGCAAACTAGTAACAAGCAAATGTATATATTTTTCTAGTTTTGATTTTTTATGAGACACACTAAATATAAAAACAAATAAAAAGAATAACAAGTGAATGAAAGTTTGTGCCAAGTTACTTGATAGTTGGTGATGGTATTCCCGGGCAATGGCGCCAGAAATCCTTCCTAATACTCGTGATCTGCGTTGGTTTTTCCGTGAAGAGGAACAGGTAATCGCAGCACAACGTGGGTAAGTATTTCCCTCAGTTATAAAACCAAGGTTTATCTAACCAATAGGAATACCAATCCTCAACCGTCTTCAGCGGCTGCACACAAAAGAACAAACAACTTGCACCC
Organism: Hordeum marinum; assembly: GCA_022496015.1. Taxonomy (NCBI): domain Eukaryota; kingdom Viridiplantae; phylum Streptophyta; class Magnoliopsida; order Poales; family Poaceae; genus Hordeum; species Hordeum marinum. The sequence continues at coordinate 146,434,939 of CM039678.1, forward strand.
AACGCCGGTAAGAGGGTTGTCAATCCCCTTGATCTCGTTATTTGTAAGCAAGTGAGTTGTGTAGATAATTGTAGATAATAGTGAAGTGCAAAGTAAAATAAAAGGTAATAAATAACAGAAAGGTAAAGATAGCGTTTGTGAATATATAAGTGAATAGACCCGAGGCCATAGAGTTCTCTAGTGGCATCTCTCATAAGCAAAGCATGCGGTGGGTAAACAAATTATTGTTGGGCAATTGATAGAAAAGTGAATAGTTATGCGATTTTCACGGCAATGATCATATGTATATATGCATCACGTCCATAAGCAAATAGGCCGACTCCTGCTTGCACCTATTACAATTACTTTGCTTCAAGAGCGCTTCTATGCTTGCCCCTCTATGTATTAAGTTCACGACAAACGGAGTAATGCTTGGAGAACGATGACATGATGTAGACAAAGTAAACTCAATTAATATGAATAAACCACATTGTTTTATCCTTAGTAGCAAAAACACAAAGACGCAACTTGCCCCCTTCTATAACTGGGATATAGAAACTCGCCAAGTTGAACCTACTACAACACACCACTCCCACTGAAAAAATATCAATCTAGTTGGCCGAACTATCTCAATAGATCAGAGAGCATTACAAATCTATGATATCAAGCAAATAAGAATCATAGTACTGAGACTTGACTCAAAGACTTTGCATGAATAATCTTAACATAAACTCACAATTTATCGGATCCCAACAAACACACCATACAAAGGGATTACATAAGAGATATCAAGGCAAATATGCGATGAACATTGTATTGAAGATCGAGAAAGGGAGAGATTGCCATCTAGGTACTACCTACGGACCCGTAGGTCCGTGGTGAACTACTCACACATCATGGTGAGGATAGCAAGGTTGATGAAGAGGCCCTCCGTGATCGATCTCCCCTCTGGCAGGGTGCCGGAACGGAGGTGTAGATGGCCTCCCGTTGGAACAAAGACTTGTGGCGGCGGAAAAAGTGTTTTAGGAGCGCTTCTGGTGTTTTTAGGATATATGAGTATTTATAGGCCAGAGAACGACGTCGGGGGATGCTCTAAGGGGCCACCACATATCTGGATGCGCTCCCTGGTGGTGCGGATGGATATGTGGTGGGCTGGAGCCTCTCTCGGCCTTCCTCCGAAGCTTCTAGGTCTTGTATTGGTCCAGAAAAAAGTCAAAAAGTTTCGTGGCAATTGGACTCCATTTGGTATTGTAACTTTGAAAAGGCAAAAACACACAGAAAACAAGAACTGGCACTCGGCACTGGGTCAATAGGTTAGTGCTCAAAAATATTATAAATTGGTAAATAAATACCCAAAAAGTATCCTAGAATGATAATATATTAGCATGGAACAATCAAAAATATAGATACGTTAGAGACGTATCAATTTGCTTGCAGGTAGATGGGGGAACACTGTGAATACCGACGACCTCGATTGGAATCTCTATCGTTTGTGAAACGGAAGCGTCACTACCATGAGAGTGGTCACGAAAGTGAAAGAGCTACACAACTATTTTGGTGATGGTTTGTTCCATTTTGACGCTATAGTATAACATCATTTTATCAATGTTGGTGGGTGAGTAAAACTTCATGGCTTGTCCAAAATTATCTCACCGCACCCTTTTTCTCGGCCATCACACTCTTATGGCGGTGAAGCCCTTAGAAAGAGTCCTTGGCTCTTATAGCAATTGAAAGGGTCGACACAAACATAAAAGGGTGAGTGAATAGGTCTTATACAAATCATTTTAGCTCCATTTCTTTACAAGTTAGGCTTGGTGGAATATAAGGTTACGTTAATATAGCTATGGTTAGGACAACCTATATGATACCTGCAAGGTCACATGACCAAAGATAAACAAACAAGTGACAAAGATCAAGTATAGAGATAACCAAGTCATGTAGAGACGAAGATGTATCCAAATGTTCACTTACTTGGAGGGAAGTAATCACCGTTGGAGAGTTGGGATACCATAAAGAACCATCTTCTTCTTGATCCACCACCACAAAGGTGATGCTCAACCACTAGTAGTTAACCTTGCGCTGACCACAAACTCTAGGGATATCAATAAGCTTAGATTCTCATCAATGACTCCTACAACCCATGAGTCTCCAACCTCCATAATAACAAGACAAGTTTAAATCTCCAAATCTTGCTCAAAACAAGAAAGTGAATGGTCAAAACAGAGGGTACTAGATGGACCTTGCTAGGGCTACCTCTTCCCTCAAATCTTTCCAAGAATCAAATGATTAGGGTTGGCAGAGAGTGAGGAAAGCTTGGACAAAGTAAATCTAGAATAGAATGATCAAGGGGCACCCTATCCAAAGTGGGAAGGGGTATTTAGGTGGGGTTGGAAGCTAGCCATTTTCTACAGAACTTGCACATCTGGGCAGTCCGGCCTAAAGGGCCCAAACAATACATATGTACAAAATGTGTGTGCTCAAGACTGAAATTGAAATTCAAATTAAACTGCTAGTCGAAAGGCAACATCCGAATAGTTAGGACACGACCCCAGATAAGAAATCTAGACCATCACCAATTGTCAAATACGAAAAACAAACCATCACCTATATGTGACGAGCTCGACGGTAAGTAAACTATTGCAGCCACTCAGTGGTGGATGCTGCAACCCAATGACGAATTTTCCAACAGCTTTTATATCATAACAAAGAAAATAAAAAAATTAAAATAAAAGTTTATATGAATAGTTCCACATTTGGCTCATCTTTGCCCATTGGGTTGGATCTTCCACTACAGCAACACGTCATGTGGTCTATGGGTGTGTCTAGTTCCTCGGGCTAACGGTTATCAAAAAGAGAAAATGGTTCTCCTTTGGTTTACATGAATTTTGTTGGAATTGTATATTATATGATTCTTATACGGTTTTCCCGTTAAATCCCTTTGGTTTTGTAAGAATAAATTCGTATTTCTATGTAGAATTGGTTCTTATCCTTCATATTTCAAAAAAGCTCAAACTAATTTAAAAATTCATATCCACTAAACCAAATGACATTTCTTTTTTCCTAGAATTGAGATGCATGACATTTCATTTCATATGACTGTGAACGTTTCACATGATATGTTCTTGACGTGGACCTACCGATCTACTGCGTGCCCCATCTCCCCTGCTCCCACTCAAAGCTGGCCAACCAACATGGCATAATCATGCCTCGAATGACATGACACATTTAGTAAACCAGTTGGCTCGAACATTGAGTTTCTGCGAAAAAAGAAAGACATGCACATGTGATATCGATGCCGAGGTCTAGGGAGTGGCTGCCACCACCCCATGATCACATGAAAAAACCAACATGGATGCAGCCGTGTCAAGAGCAGGGACTTTTGGCGCAGTTGGTGTGATTTGCAGAGGCAAGGCTGGAATATTCCTGGGAGCTTCGGGCGCTAGTTACAAGGCATATCTATGATCCTGAGGTATTAGAAACAATGTACATTAGAGAGGCTCTCGCTCTGGCGGAGGACCTCTATATTGACAACATGCTAGTTGCTTCGGATTGCAAAGTTGCCACTGGTGCAATCAGAGAAGGGAGTTCAGCAAATTTTGGTGCTATAGTTCAAGAGATTAGAGTTAGAGCTAGTAGTTTTTCTTCTTGCATTTTCCATCATGAGTTTAAGACCTCGAATGTGAAGGCCCATAATCTTGTAAAGTATGCTTTATCTTTAGGATGACCGTCATATTTGATTATATCAACCGGATGATATTTGTCTCGTCCTTATAAACATTGTGACACAATAATAAAGCTTTGTGAGATTTAAAAAAAAACTGATTGACCCGTGACACATTTTGCACGTTGGGCTGCATGAACTTTAGCCTGCTGGGTTGTGTTTTAGGCTTATTGGACCATTTTTAGGTCATAGATATATATTCACAAAGAAAATGGGCTGTGCCATGCCGGCCCGCGTTGCCCAGCTTTCCAGGCGCAGGCACGGCCGTCTGGCCAGCTCTCCAATCTTGGCCTCGCTGGCCGACGGCCGCCGTTTCCTCGTTACTGTGCAGCCAGCCAGTTCTTTTCTCCCCCGCACCTCTTGAGTCCTTGTCGCCGACCCAGCGCCGCCGCTTCCGATTGAGGCGTGTTCGCTGAAGGTCGCAGGGAGGAAAGCCGGTGGCTGCCATGGACGGGGGTGGTGAACGGGGGAGCACCAAGCACGAGGCGGAGGCGGAGTACCACTCCCACGACTTCGAGTGGGAGGACCTCCGGGCGGATGTGGAAGCCAACCCTTCCTTCTCCTACCACCTGTCCCCTTTCCCCACGACCACCGCCTCGCCGCAGCCACCATCATCGGAGGCCTGGAGAAGCTTCCACCGCCGCCACGCCTCCGGCAAGTTCTTCAAGGTTGCTTATTCTCTCCTCGCCCCCTTTCGCAGAATACCTTCTATTTGTGTTTTACATATCAGTTCGGTAGAAATATGAACTAGATCACATAGATTCGTGGACTAGTGCGAGGTTGCATTTCTTTACCGGGGAAACGAGTGCATTTCTGGGAGTTGAGCTGTACAGCTAAACAAGACACCAGTGAAGAGAGACTAATTACTTTCTTCCCCATTTTTTTCACGAGTGAAGACAGATTATAAGTAGAGCGCCGAATGAGCAATTGGGATGAAACGTTTCCTGAGTAGCAGTGTTTCGACATTCTGTACCATTATCACCGAATTCGCAAATACCAAAAGATTGTTCGTTTGTTCATTCTTATGGAATGGAAACATTTACTAAGTGGTAATTATGATGTGCATACCAATGTGTACACTGGGGACTCTCCTTTCAGCAGCATCTTGTTAGTATGGATCAAGACTAGCAATATTTATAGAGATACAGTGTTGCTATCTACAGCAGACTGAACTTAGGGGAGTTGACAAAATGACATATCTTCGTTTAGCTTTGACAAAATAACACAATATGTTTATAACTACGGTTATGATCTTGCACCCTGTGTGTTAGATGATCATTTTTTTTTCTTGTGCATTTTTTTTTCATTTTCTGCTTTTTTGTTTGCCCGTAAGCTTTGGAAAATCAAGTTAAAGCATTATACATACCCTTATTAATTACCAGGCAAATATATATGTGAACTAACGTAATAGGACTTGGAGTAGGAAGAACTGTCGAGTTCATGTCATTTGTGCTCGCAAATCAATTTAAGATCCCATCTCACTTTGTTAGGAAAGAAGGTATTTGCTGAAGGAATTTCCTGAACTGCTTAACAGCAAAGGATGTGCAAAGGTTTTAGAGGTGGGGTGTGGGAATGGAAGCACTGTTGTCCCCATTCTACGGTAATGTTCTCGGATCTGTAATTTCATTTCAGTAAAATCAATCTGTTGGTAATAGGTTCTCTCAATGCAGAATGTTTATTGTATCATATTACAGTAGTCTTATAGCCGCAAGCCCGCAGCTAGCTTTGAATATGAGCATTTATCAAGGTACATGCAAAGATCATGAGGGACGACTTTGAGGAAGCGGGAGATCAAAGTGAAGATTCAGGAAAAACATAGTAGATTAAAGAGGAAGGAAGGGGATTGGGGATGCAATTGCAATATTTAAGTTGTTCAGTCCAATACAACACACCATATATAAATAAAGAAAAGTTGCAGTGGGGCTTTGTCCTACTGTATAGCTCAAAACAAAAATACAATACACCATCCTTGGCTTATACTGGTAGTCACTGCCTATGGAGCTCGAGCTATCCTTCCAAATTGCCATGGATAGATGCAAGCACATCCGCCCACTTAATCAGCTCATGTTTAGTACTTGGTCCAAATTTTTTGGACCTCAGTGCACTGAACAGTGACTATATCCTTCTCGACATTGGTTGAGCTGCTCTGTTTGGCAGTCAAATTGAGGTAGTGAACAGAGTCCATCTGCAATTGAGCAGCTACTCTGTTTGGCTATCTGATAGTGAGACTTGTGGGTTGTGGCGTACCATGAACCTTTTATGCATTTTGAAGAATGCTCAGAAAATCATGCAGAGCTGTCAAAACGTATGTAAGGGGTGAGCAGTTATTAATAAACATATCAACAACATAATGACCACCAAAATTACTAGATGTTTGTTAGGCAAGAGATGCCTTTCGATGAAGTAAATAGTTACTACTGTCTAAGGTCCTGATGGAACCAGCAGAGGCTGCAAGATGCCTGTGCATATATGATCCTAAAGCATAACATTTTTACGCCGTTCTTTGTTTGCCTGCGACCCATGGTGCTTGAACTCTTATTATCTAATACTTCGGTGTGCCAACCCTGGCAATTCCCTTCCCTTTAAGTTTATTGCATGCAATGCGGACCTTTGCTTTTCTTTTTTGCACGCTTACGGCACTTATTGTATCTCTTTAAGGCATTTAGAACCAAACACACGGATAGAGTAAAGTTGCGAGTAGTCGTTGTTTCGTAGTCGATGAACAGTTATAGTGAACACACAAGGACTATTGCTAATGATGATGACAATCATAATGAACGATTCCTGCAGATGTAGTCCAAGCATCACTGTCTATGCTTGTGATTGTAGTGAAGACACTCTAGAGAAAGCAAATGAGATTGTGTGTAATACACAGGGGGTTGATGCCAAGGATAGGTTCCACCCTTTTTTGCTGGATGTTTCTAAAGAAAGTTTTCCAGGTTGGTTGTTCTGCAAATGTTGTCAAAGTTCAGATGGAAAGGTTATTGATCTCTCACCAGGTACTTACTTTGTTTATAGATTGTCTATTTCAAAAGCAAAAAAATCACATAATATTGAACTCATGTATGTCGCTCCTTCCAGATTCAAGTCATCTTTATGTAAAAAACTCAATCTCGCTGAAAGAAGATCAGTGTTGTGTTGGCGGCATAGATTTTATCACCATGGTTGGTGAATTTTGTTCTACCATTTATCATTCTCCCTCCCTTCAGCCAGAGCATCTGCATTAGCATTAGATTCAGCTCAGTTATACTTTAAAATTTGACATCATGGTGTGGTCGGATTTCTATTTCCAGAAGTTATAGTAAATATTCTAATTCTGGATGTATTAAATGGGAAATCCAAACCTTCACTATTGGTGCTCACATCTATACCTGGTTAATAAATACTGTCTTTTCGTTGACAGATATTTACGTTGTCAGCCATACCCTTCAACAATATTTCAGCTACTCTAGAGCGTTGTGTGTCTGTTCTAATACCAGGCGGCCTTGTTTTGTTCAGGGATTATGGTAATATCTCAGGCATGGTATTAACTTGTACTCCCTCTGATTGGAAACAAGTGTCTCAGCTTTTAACTAAGGTTGAACTAATCTTAGTTCAAAGCTGAGACACTTTTTTCTGATCAGAGGGAGTATAATTTATTTATAAGCAATGACTTCTTCACAACTCTTCTTGTTTTCATATTAGGAGTTTATGACATGACAATGCTTCGATTCTTGCCTCACCAAAGAGTGGGATTTCGGGAATATATGCGTGCTGATGGCACCTATTCATATTTCTTCTCGTTGGACACTGTAAGAGAACTCTTTCATGCTGTTGGACTACTAGAGGTAACTCTAAAATATCAATGATCTAATATGGAAAATTACTTTGAACAGTACTGCACCATGAGTCAGTAGCACCTGCATCAGGCACATCAAGATGTCCATGCACAGGACAGTTTTATCTAGTTGCCAATTTCATTTCATCTATTCGTTTTATCTTGTAGAGTCGTTGTATTCAGTTGTCTTCTAGATGTCTGTTGTTAAGGACTGGCTATTGAAACAAACTATTATCACAAGGAATATATCAAGTTCCTATCTGTCCCTATATACCACCACAGTAGGTCCAGGGTCATCCTGACCAGGCTTTTAGCATCTGAGCTATCCCTTTACACCCTCTGTGTTCCTTGATACAGTATGCAACTGTCAGCGAACCATATAGGCATGATTCGTTGATTGTTCTGTATGTTCCCTGACATTATCTTTTGTGTGGATCGCAGTTAATGCACCATAATCGTATTCAAAATTATTCTTTACGCCTTAATTTTAATTGTAGTTTGGAGTTATAGACTTATACTAAAGAAAATATGGTTCCAATCCCAAATTTCATCAACAAGCTTCTAAAATTACCCTGCTTTATCTAGTTAATACTTACTCTTTTCATTTCCTTCACTTTCTTAAGTGGTCTGCTTCAGTTTCATTTTTCAGTACGTGTCTACAGCTTATAAGATTCTCACATGTATTTGCTTATCTGTGTGCAGTTGGAGCTGGAATACTGCTGTGTCAGATCAGTGAATAGAAAGAATGGCAAGAACATGCAAAGGGTATGGGTGCATGGCAAATTTAAAAAACCCACAAGTCAATGACTTCGTGGCTCCTCAGATGTGCTTCTAATGTACGAATGCTCTGCCGCGAACATGTAAATTTGCGAATTTAAATACATATGCCTTCACTCCTTGTCAATCATGGTTCCTTGATTTCTGCCGTGTCCTTCTAACGTAGAGATGGTTTTTGTTGTAAAACAACAATCTTTAATGAACAGCAAATTTCTGCACCCAAATTTTGCAGAGCAAGTATACCAATTTGCAAATGTCATATATGTTGTGACAGCATCAATATAGTTCTTTGTATTTGCCGTGTTTTCTGATTTTATTAGTGGTACATGTCTGCATGGCAGTGATAATTTTGCTTCAACCATTGTAATCATGTGCTTCTTTTATTGTACAAACGTTGTGTTTCAACCACTACGCCTATGTGATTCGGACAATGTGTGCTGCTTCTTGGGGTGATTTAGGGTTAAGCTAGCTCATTGCCTGAAAGTGGAGCTCGTATTATACACCTTGACCCCCACCTTTTTTGAATCCTTCTTTTTTGTTTGTTTGTTTGTTTCATCGACATTTTCTATTAGACAGACATTATTTCGTTGCACCAAATTACAGTCGTGTTGCCAAGGATGCTACAATGCTGCAGATTGCATTGTGGCCGGGAGCTTGCCGTGCATGTTAGATCTTCCATGATAATGTTGTTGTAATTATGTTTTATGTATTTGCTAGAGGAGGAAAACAAATTTGCAGCATGTACACAAATGTCATATGCATTTATCAAGCATTTAATGTTGGTGATTTGAAAGAAGCAAATATGTTGATTGTCGGAAACATTTTATATGAACAGAGAAAGCACGGTAAAGTCAGCAAGTAGTAGTAGCATTGGAAATTTTGGTCGTAACACCAGTCACATATTTCTATAAAAAAAAGGGCAGCCTGGTGAAGTCACATATTTCTATAGTTTGGAACAAAATTCAGTTGCTATGTAAGTTGATTCTCTAGCTGGCCGAAGCAAAATTTAGTGTTACCAGAAACAAATAAACCATTCCATTGGACGCAAGTTTTTGTCATTTCGAAGAAAGTACTCATGGAAAGACATTTCCTACATATGGAAACAAACTACAGATGGGAAGTATTCCATACATTGAGACAATCGCACTGGAAATAAATTATAGAACTACCAGCTTGACGAAGTCTATAAGATGAATGTTAGTAGTCAAAACAAAATAATTTGTTGAAACTTTAATCTTCTTTATGCTAAAAGGTAGTTCAGTGTTTGTCACTGCCAATCAAATCTTCAACATGAGTCCTTAAAGACTGAGGTGATTGAAGCCGTTGCATGATTTTGAGGTAGTTTAGCATACTGGGTAGCTTTTAACTATAAGGTTTGCAATGAAAAGTAAGGTGCCATAACCCACATTAGGTACATTTATGGAGAGGGCGTGCTAGGACGGGTAATTATGTAGGAGTAGATAATTGTGGTGTTGATATGCTCGTATTCTTTGTTATTGACATCTCCTTTTATAAACTTGTGGCCATGTTCATAAAGCTCGATTTTTCTTGAGGACAAGGAAACGTCTAAGCTTGGGGAGTCAATACGTTTGTTCTGTATCACAAGTTCCTAAAAGAAATTTCTCATTTATTACTCACATTCAGTCACCATTGCACCATTTTATCTTATATTGGAAAAAAATTGCAGAGGGGAGGGGCGGAAAAGCTTTCAAAAATGAAAATAAGGGATATGTGCAAAAAGCATTGTCTGAGAAAGGGGGAGGGGGGGTAGAAAAAATTTGGTGGAAGTTTTCGGGACAAAAGAGCACCAAGGCCAGGAGATGGCCTCGGTGGTGTTTGTAAGGCCCACACGGGCAGCTTAGACGCCCTGGATCTAGGTTGGTTGGCTTGGCTGTGGTGGCCCATGAGCAGCCCTTGGTGCCCTCTTAGTGACATATCTCCGCCATCTTCCGAAAAAGCACAAACATATTTTTTTCATAATTTTCCACTCCAGGGGTGCAATAGAGAGCCCTACTTACTCTTCCCAAAGTGTTGACCCTACTAGCTACCTCCGACCAGGGGAAATGAAAGCAATCATTGTCATCAAAACCAAGGTGTTGTGGGTAACATCTGTATCGACCCCATCATCACCAACTCCATCTCCATCTCCATCTCTATCGTTGTCTATGAACAAGTGTTGTAGGTTTATTACCGTAATCACTTTCCGATGTTAATGTTTTGATGCCTCGTGTTTTATACTTTTATTGGTGAAATATTTATGCTTCAAATTGTCATGCATATTCATACCACACCGGTCATGTTCATTATTATGCTTGTGAGTAGTTCCACCATGTTCTTTTGGACATGGGAGAAAGCCCATTGTTAATAGGAATGCAAATTTGCAAAAAAAATATAGGTGTTTGATTATATATACAGGTGTAAGTTTTCAATGGTGATGTGTGAATGTTGACTTACTTCACCTTTATGTGCCTATATGAGATCATTGTGTTATAATACATCTAGGAGGGGAAGCCGAAGTGACAAAATACTGGTCATTGAATTTATGAGCTATAACATGAGGGTTAAATAGGGTCCCCAGATCTTAAAACTATAGTTAGACTTTGTCTATATTATTCTTAATAGTTGTGGATGATTGCTCAAGGTATAAGCATAAGTATGCATGAGTCAATAGTTTTGCAACATATAGGCTTAGGTTCTATCCACAAAACAACTATCAAGCAACGATCAGTGCAAGTGACTATTAAATTAACAACTAGATGATATTCATGTCGTCATCGAGAACGATTTAGTCCATATAATAACACCGCCGGCTTGTCCTTAGAACACTTGAGAATTCAGTCACTTGTTGCAAACATTTACTTCTATTGTTCTTTTACATAATTGCAACTTTTCGACAATCAAACAACACAACCACCGCAATTTTCAACATTTGCATTTATTCATAGCTGATCCCACGTGACAATTCCTTCTATTTTTCATTGGGTGCAACACCTTATTTATAGAAATATCTATAATTAGTCCCCGCACTTGTGGAATATCACATACCACCAATACAAGATGGGCATTAGAAGCAACCCATGGAAGCGGTTGTGTCCCCAAAATACAAAACCACGTGTAATAAACAACCAGAAGCGGTTTTGTGTGTTGTCAAAAATAATGAAGGCGGTTAGTATTCTAGAACTACCTCTAGTATAACGTTAAGGCGGTTGTTATTATGTAACCGTCTCTAGTTTCTAAAAGTGCATGTCGCTGTATAGACCATTAATGGTGAGATAGTGCATCCAGGCATAGATATTTTCCTTCCCTTTATCCCTGCTTTCTCCTTCATTGCTCTTCATTTTCCATTCCTTTCTCCCCCGAGCACACATGACCTACAGTGCATCTTTGTTGGGGACTGCCATCGACTGAGTCCTTAGGTGAACACACCATTGGTCGGTGTTGCGTGATACATCAAGTGTATCTATAATTTATTATTATTGCATGATATTGCATATCACTTTGTATAGTTTTGGTATCTATTTTTTTATTATGTTTATGGACTAATCTATTAATTTGGTGCCATGTGTCAATTGTTGTTTTTCTTTTTCTGCTTGTTTTTTGGACATTCAAGAAACAAAATTTTACAAAGCTAAAAAGGGAACAATTACATTATTATTTTCGCATCACGAAGCTTCCTGGGATCACCCAAGCCAGCTAGCAGGGACCCCTATGAGCCCCATGTGGAAAGGGATGGTCCTTTGGGCCCCACATGAAGTCTCTCCATTGATGCCTTTATATACTCCTGAAACTCCTTAAAATAATTGTCGAGGAATTTTTTGTCGATGCATACCTCTGTTTCACCGTGATCCACTATGGAGGTCTTTTCCGGTATTCTGACATAGGGGGAATTCATCAGAGTAGCAATCTATATCAACCTTTCTGCCATCATGATCACCCCTGAGTAGTTTTCTTTGGACTATGGATTCGCAGCAGTAGCTAGATTGCAATCTTTCCCTTGTTCTTCAGTACAATGATCATATGAGCTGGCCTACATGATTGTGATCCATATGATGTAATCTTTATTGGTGTGTTTGTTGTGGTGTGATGAATTGTCACTTTATGATCAAATCTATATATGATTTTTGGGATTCTTTTGAGTTCTTTGTTGCATAATTTATTGCAATATATGCTCTCAATTTATTAGTCTTGCACTAGCCATGTTTATATGAATGCTATCCAAGAGGGGGTTCTGTACGTTAGTCTTGCAATAGGGAACCATTCATCCCTATTGCTTTTAACCTCGATCATACAATATTCAATTTCTTTGTTGTTATTTATTTTGCTGCAATCACTAATTGCAAACACAAGTTGTGTTAATCCTTGTAACTAGGGGGACTAGTAAGGCTAGCAATCTTACTAGTTTCTTCGGGGACGAGGAAAGTTCTATATTTGTGTATGCAAGCACTACTCATTGGTGACAATTCAAAGCTCCTACTGATTGGATAAACCTTAAGATCATCCACTAGGGAAAAATTACGGCTTGCCTATAAACCTCTGCACTTGGAGGGCCAACACCTTCCTAGATTAGAGGAAATGCCCCATCAGATTCGCTCAGCCACGCCATCAAGACCGGCCTCCACCATGGCAATTCAGTGCAGCAATGCCATTGATCCATGCCTGTATCATGGTATATCCACCCCAACCACACCATCGACCCGAGCCTCCTCTCAACTGTGACGACGTGGCGGCAGATCCGTCTGGACAAGCTATCAATCGAGGCGGCTCGATGGGGTGACCAAGGTGACGAACTCCCATATGGAAGTGTTGCCGCCACTGGCCTTCAGCGAGGCCTCATCGGCGGAGTTCATCACCCGGGAGAGCCCCTTATGACAACATCAACCTAGATCTCTAGCATAGTGAGCTCCGGCGTGTGAGTGGCCTTCTAGGATTTGCAATGACTTTATCTGGTGAATTGCTAGGAAGTTCAGACCGGAAGAGCTAGGCAGCTTTGAAGCATGAAACTTAGGTCATTATATTCAAGGAATATTGAAGGTATTTGGAGTTTTATCCTTCAGCATTTGGAGAAAGAAACTCCTCACAACATTCTTGTCCCCTTTTTATAGTATCATCATGCCTATGGACTAAGTGTGATCTTGATCAATAAAATGAAAATGGAGAATCATTGGCTTGACCAACACTTGTATTCATGTAAATTTATAAGGGTCACCTTCTATTGCTTCTGTTGCCAACTAAGGAACTTTCCTCAGGTAATCTTGCAAAAACATTGTTTTCTTGATATATATTGGCATTAGTTACCAAAACTCACCAAGGGGATTAGATGAAATTTCAACCTAATTCTCGGATATATATGGGACTCCAAGTTGACACTTTAGCTAACTCACTCCACTAGGGGCGGATCTTAGGGGTTGCCACTCCCTACAGAAAACAAAAGGAAAAAGTTTATATAGTTCATTTAACCTTAATTTTTAACCTATTTATCGGATTACTATGAAGTTTAGTCAAATTATATCGCTTTAGGTTATTCCTCAAAAAATACCTATTTTATTATGTTTGTTACACAAGTACTTAGATCCTAGACCAGCCACTCCATTAGACCACCGACCCTCCTCGTTCTCTAGGAAATGGGGCACATGAAAGGCTAAAGTATTTCACAATGTCGATCAATTGATGTTTGTAACCATCTTTGCATGATTCATTTTGGTCTTGTCGATTTAAGAAGCCATGGCATGATTGTGTCGAAAATTAAAATGTACTACCACAATGTAAACTTGCAAAAAATGTAATCATCAATTTTCTAAATGTATTGTACTCGAGTCAATTTCATGGAAGAAAAGAACTGGTCATCTGAGTCCAATAGATCTAGTTATGGTTCTTGGCTAGCATTCCCTATATATATGATCCCAAAACATTAGGTGAAGTGGATGAGATTTGCATGCCCAGTCGAATCCATGTTTAATGACCGCACCTCTTGTTTCCCCCCAATTAATGACTTGGTTTCAACTATCGTAATTGTCACTCGCTTTTTGCATAGCCTTCCACTATTCCTTGCAATTTACCTCTTGCATTATCGATCCTTGGGTTCCCGAGTACCTACATGGCCTTGGAACAAGAAAGAGGCAAGAGACAAATCAGTTGCGATACACATGAATAATAATGGTATTTTAAAGCTCTAGCAACAATCTTGTGCACACGTACATAGAGTTTCTAGGCTATGCCTCAACCCTTAGCTCCAGAGGACTACTCGCATATTGCAAATACATCACACATGAAAGATATTGTATAAAGTACTTGAAGAGGAATGATTGAAGATTATCTTACAATGTTACAGTATGCGGTGTGTCTAGATTACAAGTTATGGCAATGATTATGGAGATGGATGCTATGTAGATGGAGAAGTAGATGAGAATGGCGGCAATGCGAAGATGAATGAATAGGTGATGTGGTGGTTGCGGACGAGAGATGGAACGTCTTTGCCCTATGTAGGTTACCTTCTCCTCGTATAGACCTGGTGTGCGGGATTAAGTTTCTATAGCGACGCGTTACGATTATGCCCTTGGTGCCTTCATGGTAGTTGTTGATGACATCATGGAGTCTATGATAGGTGGTACAAGACTTGCACTCGTAACACGTGTTCCTTCTCCTTTGGAGGCTGATGTGTACTTCCAGCTGATTGGAATCGATCACTCAGTTTCATATCTTCCTTATATGACTTGACTTGTCTCCTAAACTGGCTTGTTCATACATGAAAAAAAATACTAAGATTTGTGATCTTTCAATTTTATTAGTCATTAATAATCATATCAAAGTAATTATTTGAAAGAATTCAGGATTATCCGGTTTAAACAAGGATACAAATGAGTGCAAAAATACACTTATCAATCCTTGATAAATATGACAAAGGGATTCATGTGTAAATATAAAGCTAGGGCCGCTTGGAGGTGGTGGAGGGTGTGCCTATGGGGCCCACGCGTCCCCTAGCCACGAGCTAGGGGCGCATGGGGCCCACTGGCACCACCCTCATGTGTCAAGGCATCCAGGACACTGGGACAACGTCCGGCTCAGGTGAGGGAAGATACCTTCTCGTAGGTAGTGTGAAATGAGAGGTTGCGGCCAAGTCCATGTTGTGACCTCCTTCTCTATGCTCTCCCTCTCCAAAACTTTCTGGATGGGATGTCGGTCACGCTGCTCCCTTCAGGTGTTGGTCTTCGGGTTGCTCGCGACGACCGGGATTCCCACGAACTAAGCCAAGCAATCGTCCTTTGCAGTGGGGGTCAGGGTAGTGGGAGTCGACGTTTAGGACAACTGGCGAGGGCACTCACACAAACGCTGAGCCAGGGTGGAGGACGGCGACGACTTAAAGGCTGGATAGGAAGAACGAGCATGGGAAGGGAGGTCCTCTCCGGCCGCTCTAGGAGTCCCCCACCACCGTCTCCGTCGGCGTTTGCCACCGCGCCGCTTGCAGCCCCGCAGCGCGTAGGCCCCTATATCTTCGTCGACATCTTCCAGTGGTACTGGAAGATGGCGACACCACTCCCGTGGGGAGATACCCACCTCCCCAACTACTAGCATCTGTCCGCGGATCGGGTGCCAATCCCTCCGGTGCCAACGAGCGATTGCGCCCGCTGTGAGGAGATCGACCGACGCCACGCATGCCCTGCCACCGGATATGCTCCACGACCCAAGGTACGCCATGGACTCGACGTTGTGAGGTACATGGCTCCACGACGAGCATGACCTGCCGCGACAGACTTTTTTTGTCGGTCGTCCACCTAGACCACACTACGGGCATCGTGATGCTAGCCCGCCCCAAACGCGCATGCGTAGGCATGAGCGCGGCCTCACGCCGATGCCATCTCCGTCGCCGTCCCTGCCACCACCACCTCCGATGACCCAGGAGGAGGAGGCCAAGCTCATGAGCCGTGTCATGAAGGACTCCATGAACACGCACCACGAGCGCCAATGGGTGGGCCTGGAGATGGCATTGTCCCTCTCTATGGCCGGTGATATGGCCATCCCGAAGCTAGAACAGGCCGCTGTGGTGAAGGAGGAGGTGATGGAGGAGCCTCCCCTTGCCACGTGGAACCCGCAGCAGGTGGGCCAGCAATGGGGCTGGTCGACCACGACGCCGGAGATGGCTGCTGTGTTGGGTGCCGGGCCATGGTCAGCGCCGCTGCCACGGTCACCCAAGCAGCAGCAGGAGCCATGGGAGAAGGTAGTGCAAGCGCCACCACTACCTCCGGTATGGCAGGGGCCACCGACCCACCTTCGGCGGCCGTCTCCATACGTCGACCTCACCAGCACCGTCGACGAGTAGGACGGCACTCCTAACAACGACGGCAGCCTCACCGGCGACAGACCTTATCTTTTTTATGTTTTATGTTTTATGTTTAGTTAAGTAATGTGTTAAACATGGCTATTGTGGACATGTGGACATTTTAATATTTTTATTTATCGTTATATATTATTTGAAACATTTATTTGGTTTTTTGGGGTGCAAAATTCAGGTCCGGCCACACGGACACTTTGGGATACGGCAGCCGGCTGGACACACCGATGTCAATACGACTGCAAACGGACGGGTGTGTCCATTTTCCTGCCCTAAACGGACGAAATTCGGACAAAACAAACATCTGGACGGGGGTCTAGCGTTGGAGTTGCTGTTATTACAGGTTGGATAGGGAGGACGGACATGGAAAGGATGGAAAGGGCGGTCGATTTAACGGTTACCCATCTTTTATTATTCCTGAGGTACCGTAAAAGAGTTGGGGAAAATTCGAATCGAATATAGAAAAATTTAAATGCACTTGAGTCAAGTCAATTTCATGGAGAGGAAAAATGGTCATCTGACTCCAATAAACCGAGTTATGGTTCTTGGCTAGCATTCCCTATATTATGATCTCAAAACATTAGGCGAAGTGGGTGAGATTTTACATGCCCGGTCGAATCCGAAGCAAACAATGTACAGGCCGTGCCACGACAGGAGTCACAGTACAACGCTCTGATTCGTGTGACCTGACCGCTAGTGGCCGAGCCCAGCCCAGCCCAGCCGGCACAAACCGTAGGGCGGGCACGCGGCGAGAAGGGCGGTCGAGGAGAGGCGCCTACAAGGCGGCGTCGGCGACGCGGTCGGCGAACCGCTGGAGCGCCTCGCGCATCCAGAGGTGCGGGCAGCGGTCCATGGCGTCCTGCACGGTGACCCAGGTCCTGTCGCGGCCGGACATCTCGGGCCACCGCTCCAGCTCGTCGGTGACGCGCAGCGGGTACATGTACCCTTCGTATGTGGCGTCGTAGCGGCGGCTCTGGTAGCACCAGCGGCCGAGCGAGGCCCCCGTCTCGCCGCGCACGCCGGCCTCCTCCAGGGCCTCGCGGCGCGCCGCCTCGTCCATGGACTCGTCCAGCTCCCAGCCGCCCTTGGGGAAGAGCACGCCCGCGCTGACGCCCTTCTTGCGCGAGCAGATGACCAGCACCTCCACCTCGCCGCCGTCCCCGCGCACCCGGTAGGGGATGCAGCCCACGACGATGCGGCCGCCCGTGCTGGCGCTGTACCGCTGCAGCTCGCGCCCCTGCCTCGCCGCCACCATCATCGCCGCCATCCAACGACTGATCAATGGCCCGCTGGCTGCTGCTGTCGCCTTCGATACGTCCGGCGGACGGTTCTTGGCTGGTTTCTTGGAGCTCCACGGGGAGGGAGGAGGAGGGGGGGGAGGGTGCTCTGTCTGAAATATGGAGGCCCGGTGGCGCTATCTTTGGATCTGCCGGTGGGAGGAGGAGCTGGATGGAGCTGGAGCTGGACGGATTTGAGCCAGATGGGGGCGGGGATGCCTGGCTATTAATAGGATCTGCACGCGCGGCCTCTCCGGTTGTTGTGGTTGGCAGCGTCGTTGCAGAGTGAGGGAACGTGACAAAGGCGGGGCATCTCGAGGACAAAAAAAAGGTCGGCAGCCCAGGTGGCGCCTGGACGCGGTGCATGGGCTCCGTATAGCGTGTGAATATCTATCCATCTATTTATCTGTCTGTCTATCTGGCTTCTGTTCCTGTGATGCTGCTCGTTTAGTTCGAGGTTCTGGTGGACTTGTCCGAGCTTCCAACTAAGAGTTGCCTGTTTGGGATAGCACCGGTTTCATGTAGAGTAGTATTTGACTTTTGCCGTCCGGCGAAAGTCGCTCTACGTCGTTCTAACTATTTATGGCAGGGTCTTTTTTTTTCTAGAAGGCATGGGAATGACGTGCGTTTACACGATGAAAAGGAGAAAAACAACATAAATGTTTGTTCGTAAGTTGAGTTGTTCAATGATGAGCTGAACTGCCCTAGAAAAGAGGCATTGAGGGTTGAAACCGTGCGTCCATATATATACTTTTCAGGTCTTTTCATGTTCACTTGATTCTTGGCACGAAAAGGTTTCTAGAAATCTCTTGCCATGGAAAGGTTTGTAGAAAGAGACGCCAACTTACGAACGAACGTTTTGAGTCCTTGTATATCTATATTTGAGCATTTTAACTGATGAATATACTAAAAGACCTAAGGCGTTCACAAGGTAGACTAGGAAGACACTCCCTCTATTCAAAAATACCCTCCATACCAATCATAGAATAATGCAAAGGTATTTTTTTTTCACGAGAGATAAAATGCTACAATTATTATGAAACAAATTAAAAAAGTCCTCCTAGTCCTTCTATACCCTATATAAGACCGTTTTGCAGTTCAAATTAGTTATAGTTGAAAAGTCAAACGTACATTTCTTTCCAATGCAACGTTTTCCCTCCTACTCCCAATATACATTTTTTTTCAAATTAGTAATTAGTGTCTTTTATCATTACTATTGTGATACTTATTGTGTGATGCCAAGCTGAAAGTAAAAGTGCACGTACGCCAGCAGCCGATTGTCAACCATGGCACATTGGCACGGGATCTCCTCAATCCTTATCTGCGGCCAGCAGCGCCCTGCGGTCCATGGACCGCGCGCACGCAGGCGGGCGGGAGGTCGGACGAAGTGGGAATCAAGCGCGTAGGCTGGAGCATCTCCGGCTTCGCAGCTGCTTCTGTCCCCTCCTCCAGTCTCCCGGACGGCGCTCGCGTCGGACTCCTCACGCGCCTAGCCCCCGCGCACGCGCTCCCCACTCTTTTCTTCCCCTCCAACTCCCGTCGCGGCCCGGCCCGTCGCGCAGCCACCACCATACCATAGGTCCATATCCATACCCACGCCCATGACCGACTACTAAAACACGCACGACGATACCCTAAACAAACAAACGATCTAGCAGTAGCACCCACGTTCATCAAAGTCCATCTTTTCCATCGCCCTTAGCAGTTGCTTCTCGTTAGGTGCCCTGTCCACCAGGCTCCAGGTCCTATTCTATCCTATAACCGGAGCCTAATTTCATGATTGTGGTCGTCGATCGTTACAGTGGAGCTTGTGGTCAGTGTGTACACGGTACACGTCAGGCTCGGCCTTTTTCCGGTGGGCTGTGGCGCCGGTAATTAACTTGCAGCAGCACGCTGCGACCGGGTCCGAGAGAGCGAGAGAGATACTACTGTGATGCTTGTCTCGGTTGAAACTTGACAGCGCGTGGCCGTGAGGGCAACGGCAGCGCGCACGCACGCGTGGCACAGTACGCTCCACTGCCTCTGCCTGGCCCTGGGCGGCGCCGCTCTACTTTTGCTGGTCGGCGGTGGATTGCTACGGAATCTATCCGACTGTCTTTTGCTGGGCGGCGCCGAGTCTGACTGACCTGGGTGCGCGCGTCGGTGCCGGAGGTCGCCGGCGCTGACCCCGGATGCTGCTGGCCTCGTGCCACACGAATGAATGACGTGCCAGATTAATCATCCGCGGAGGTATCTCATCTTCTCTTCTTCTTCTGACGTACGGGCAGGGCAGCGCGGGATACATGGGAGCATGGGCCGGGCGGCGGCCGACTTTCTGACGCCCGCCGCCGACCATCCAATTGATCACCCCCGTCGTCATCCCCGATCCCTAAGCCCTGGCTAGGGCTGTCACCCACCACGAGACGGCTTGACATTTTGCACGGTTAAACCGGCGGAAGCACCGCCGGGCGTGCTGGCGGGGTAGGACTAAACTAAAGTAGTAGTAAATCCGTCGTCATATATAGGAAAATAAAATAGAGGTGGTGCCGTGCACGGGCGTGCCAGGGCAGGCCAGTCCGTCTGCGAAGCGTATTTTGTTTTTCACGGCCGGAAGACCGTACCGCCGACACGCTCGCTCGTAAAGAAACCTGGACGTGTTCGTTTGCTTGTAAATCCACAGCTCATCCTCACGCAGTGTACAGTGGGCCGTGCGCAGGTGCGAGGCTGTGGGTTGATACAGCTGCTGCGTCCGATCTACGTCATCTGGTCCCTCTGGCTGTGGTCCACTACGCCACGATCTCTCGCACTCGCCAACGCTTACAAGGTGGTAGGACACTCGGTCGAGAGCCACGGCCGACGTCTCCGTCTCGTCGGCAGGGCCACCGCCCGACAAAACGTAGAAGATTTTCAGCTTTCTATCTCAAACAGTGGCGCACCAACGATCGTAGGGCATCTACAGTTGAACCCTTAAAATTATGTTCTTATAAAAATACATCGTTACACATCGAGATGGACGGTCTGATCGTTGCCCGGTCATAAAAATGTGATTCAACTCTTAGAGCAATTTTAACCGACCGACCCAAACGGACGCGGATTTTGTTCGTTTTTTGTCCGTTTGGGTCGGCGAAATGGACGCCCGTTTCCGCTTCGCGAAATGGGTCGGCGCGTGCGTCCATCGGGAAGCTAACCCAAATTTACCACCGACAAAAAAAAACACGTAGCATAAAATAAACATAAAAACATTAATTAAACCATAAGTAGCCGGTCAACCGTTGGCCAAAGTCCACTTAAAACATAATTAAACATAAATAAATTAAAAAAAACTACGCGCCCGCTGTCCCTAGTCATCCACCTTGCCCTTGCCCTTGCTGTCGCCATCGCCATCGTCATCACCGCCGGTGAGGTCGACGAAGACAGGAGGCGGCCCAGTCCACCCGAACGCCGCTTGGTAGGCCGCCAGGACAGCCTCCTCCGGTGTCTGCTGCGGCAGCGGCATTACGACGAGCCGGACGCGCTCCTCCTCCTCCTCCTCCTCCGGGCGTAGCGCCTCCTCATCTTTCTCCCACTCGATCTGCCGCTGGCCGTCCTCCGCCTCCTGGGCGAGCCAGTGCGTCTTCCAGCGCTCGAGGTGGGCCAGCTCCTCCTCCGGCGTCGAGGCGTACCAGACCGAAGGCGCGCTGACCCACTCGCGGACCACGCCGGTCCACGTGTACGACTCCTCCGTCCAAGTGGGAGAAGGCGGCGAGCGCTTCCGCGTCGGCATGGGTTCCGGCTCCGCCTTGACCTTTGGCTCGGCCACGGGCGACAGCGACATCGGCTGAGGAGGAGGAGGCGACGGTGGCGGGACAAAGATCGGGTTGTGGACGGAGTCCCCCGCAGCCGAGAGGGCGAGGGCCTAGTCCAGGCCATCCCAATGAGCGTCCTCCTCGATACGGCTAGCCTCCAGCGAGTTTTGGAGGGCTAGCTCGAGGGCGGCCTAGTACGTCTGCTCCGCCTCCTCCTCCGACAGCACCTCGGGTGGCTGCGGAGGGACGACGTGGTCGACATGCACGCCCCGACGTCGCTCCTCCTCGTGCTCTAGCACGAACCAACGCTCCCAGTTGGGGAGTCCGGTGCATAGGCACGCATGGCGTGCTGCTTCGGCGTGAGGGCCTCACGCCGCCGACGAACCTCCTCGGCGTGCGCTGGTGGTGTGCGCGGCACCGCCGGAATGGGGATCCGCTACGGATCCAGATGCCAACAGTGTGGCAGGTTGACATCTGGATATTGCAACGGCCGACGATACTGCCAGTGCCACCGCGCCTGGTGGACTGGGATGAACAGCTAGTCCCGTTTCGGCGGCAAGCTGCGACGTGGCGGCGGCGGTGGCAGCACAGCAGACCCGTGCGAAGACCTCGCGTCGGCGTTGAACTTACCCTTCCCTCCCTTCCGGATGAAAAACCCCATGGCACACTGGCTGGCTAGGGTTTGGCTGGTCGCCGACGTGAGAGCAAACGTGGCCAGATGTGGATGGAAGCGGATGAGGCCGGCCCCGCCGCACGCTTCCATTAAAAAGACGACCCGCGCCCACCTTCCACCCACTGTCAAGCGGGCCCCGGAGGTAGCTGGTCGCATTTAATATAACTGGGGGGCGGTTGGCCGGCCGACAAGTGGGGCCGAGGAGGACACGAGGGGACGCGCGGCGCGTCCGCTTGGTGTCCGCGCCGACGTAAATACGGCCCAAATTTGGGCCTAAAATGGGTCGGCACGGACGCGATTTGCGACTCGTCTACGCGTTGGGCACCTGTTTTCGTCCGTGGCAACCCAAACGGACGCGGGCGGACGAAATGGGTCGGCGCGTTGGAGTTGCTCTTAGATCGGCTATATACATCCGAGATGTACGGCCCCCTTCCTCCCGTGTCTAAATCACATGTGGGGTGGATATGAATACTCTTACACGTCCGAACGCGTCTGCCATGTCGGGTCCATTCAAAATCCACACCAAATTGATCGTGTCCACCAAATCGTCCGCCCTCAACTTTCTACGTCCTACACGTTACCTCCTCCGCCCTTGTTCCTAGTCGACGTTATCGCCCTCATCGACCGTCATAGCCAAGTACCCCATCCCTTATCGTGGCATGGGTTATGCCCTGACAGAGTCCGTGGGTGTCAGTTGCAAGACGGAGAGCGTCTCCTGAGGGAACGGCGGAGAAAGCAACACAAATGTGAAGCTACGAAGATGGTCGATGATGAGGACACAAACTTGGCGTTAGTTTCTTGGATGAGGAAGGCAAGGAGTGGTTGATCAACATGAATAAAATGATCAACACACGCAACAATGAAGATGTGAGCTTCATTTATGTATCGCATATCTATGTATGAATTGATGGATTTGATTTTGGCATATGTTTGGTTTTTTTGACGAGTTTGCCGAATTGACGATAAATTTACGTTATATGATGGACGTGCATGTATATGCATATATCTGAGGGTTTGCATATAGGATATGTGGTTGTTTGGCATGACAAATGGGTACTACACAACTTTATTCTTGTAGACTCGTGTTGGGTCTTCAATCGCAGAGTTTTGTAGGACAGTAGCAATTTTCCCTCAAGTGGATGACCTAAGATTTATCAATCTATGGGATGTGTAGGATGAAGATGGTCTCTCTCAAATAGCCCTGCAATCAAATACAAGAAATATCTTGTGTTCCCAACACACACAATACAATGGTAAATTGTATAGGTGCAATAGTTCGACGAAGAGATGGTGATACAAGTGCTATATGGATAGTAGATATAGATTTTTATAATCTGAGACAATAATAAAAATAACAAGGTAACAAGTGGCAAACTGCGAGCAAAACAATGTATCAATACTTGGAAACAAGGCCTAGAGTTCATACTTTCACTAGTGCAATCTCTCAACGATGCTAACATAACTTAATCATATCACCATCCCTCAACGTGCAATAAAGAATTACTCCAAAGTTCCTATCTAGCGGAGAACATAACATGCAATTGTTGTAGGTAGCACAACCACCTCAAAGTTATCATTTCTGATCAATCTATTGAGCCACCCCTATAACTGTCACAAACAACCCTAGAGTTAGTACTAGAATAACACCTATGATACACATTAATCAACTCTAATGTCACCACAGGTATCCATGAGTTAATAATTCGACATGCATCAAACAATTTCAGATTCATCATATTCAATCCAACAGAAAGAACTTCAAAGAGTGCCCCAAGATTTCTATCGGAGATAGTAGGACGAAAAGTGCATCAACCTATGTGCCTAGATCACCCCAATATCATCGTGGGGATCCTCAAGTTGATAACCAAAACATATACCAAGTAACTCAATAGAACACCCCATTGTCACCATGGGTATCCACATGCAAGACATATATCAAGTGTTCTCAAATCCAAAGTATTCAATCCAACATAAGGAAATCTCAAAGGAAAAAGACTCAATTCATCACATCAAGCTTGAGTGGGAAGAACACCATATGATCCAACTATATTAACAAAGCTCGTGGTACATCAAGATCATGCTATATCAAGAAGACGTGCAAGAGAGATTAAACACATAACTACTGGTACATACCCTCAGCCCCGAGGGTGAACTACTCCCTCCTCATCATGGAGACCACCGGGATAATGAAGATGGCCTCCGATGATGATTTCCTCCTTCGGCAGGACACTGGTAAATGGCTCCGGATGAGATCGCTTCGGAACACAGGCTTGCGACGGCGGAGCAGAAGTTCTAGGTTAACCTTCGTTTTTTGAATATATAAGAATTTTCAGTGTTGGAATCATGCAAAGAAGTGCCACAGATGGCCCACAAGGTATCTGGGCGCGACCATCGCCCCGGCACGCCCAAATGCTTTGTGGGGCCCTTGTGGGTCTTGTGGTACTACCCCGAAGCCTCATCGGTCCCTTTCCTTCTAGAAAAAATTGTCAAAAAGTTTCGGGCGATTCCGAGAACTTTTATTTTCTGCATAAAAAAATAACACCACAGTAATCCTGCTGAAAACATCGTCAGTCCGGGTTAATTCCATTTAAATCATATAAAAGTGCATGAAAACGATACAAAATTGTTGTAAACATGGCTGATACGTCTCCAACATATCTATAACTTTTGATTGTTCCATGCTGGTATATTATCATTCTAGGATACTTTCTGTGCATTTGTTTACCAATTTATAATATTTTTGAGCACTATTGACCCAGGACCTAGTGCGAGTTGTTGTTTTCTACATGTTTGTGACTTTTCAGGTTTATAGTACCAAACGAAGTCCAATTGCCACGAAACTTCTTGATGATTTTTTCTGGACCAAAAGAAGACCTGGAAGCTTCAGAAGGAGGTTGGGAGTCGCACGAGGGGCTCACAAGCCAACAGGGTGCTGATACGCCCATTTTGCATCATGCTTTTATACTGATATTTATTGCATTATGGGCTGTTATTACGCATTGTGGTACAATACTTATGCCTTTTCTCTCTTATTTTACAAGGTTTACATGAAGAGGGAGAATGCCGGCAGTTGGAATTCTGGGCTAAAAAAGGAGCAAATATGAGGGACCTATTCTGCACAACTCCAAAAGTCATGAAAAGTTATGGAGAATTATTTTCGAATATATAAAAAATATTGGGCAAAACAAATACCAGAAGGAACCCACCAGGAGGTCACAAGCACGCTAGGCGCGATCTACCCCCTGGCCGTGCCCTTGTGGCTCGTGGGCCCACTGGCAGGCCTCCGGCACCCATCTTCTGCTATATGAAGGGTTTTGACCTGGAAAAAAAATCAAGAGAGAGATTTCGGGCCGAAGCGCTGCTGTCTCGAGGCGGAACTTGGGCAGAACCAATCTAGAGCTCCGGTGGAGCTGTTCTGCCGGGGAAACTTCCCTCCCGGAGGGGGAAATCGAAGCCATCGTCATCACCAATGATCCTCTCATCGAGAGGGGGTCAATCTCCATCAACATATTCACCAGCACCATGTCCTCTCCAAACCCTAGTTCATCTCTTGTATCTGATATTTGTCTCAAAACCTCAGATTGGTACATGTGGGTTGCTAGTAGTGTTGATTACTCCTTGTAGTTGATGCTAGTTGGTTTACTTGGTGGAAGATAATATGTTCAGATCCTTTATGATAATTAATACTCCTCTGATTATGAACATGAACATGCTTTGTGAGTAGTTACGTTTGTTTATGAGGACATGGGAAAAGTCTTGTTATAAGTAATCATGTGAATTTGGTATTCATTCGATATTTTGATGAGATGTATGTTGTCTCTCCTCTAGTGGTGTTATATTAACATGGACTACATAACACTTCACCATTATTTGGGCCTAGGGGAAGGCATTGGGAAGTGCTACCTCTTGAGCGTGAATTGGTTTTCCCTTGAAGAGGAAAGGGTGATGCAGCGAAGTAGATAAGTATTTCCCTCAGTTGATGAGAACCAAGGCATCAATCCAGTAGGAGGAACAAGCAAGTCACCAATGGATGCACCTACACAAACAATCAAACTCTTGCACCCAACACTATAAAGGGGTTTTCAATCCCTTCACGGTTCTTTGCAAAGATTAGATCTGATAGAGATAGATGTAAAAGATTGCGGAAAGTGAAAAGTAAATAAATTACAACAAGGTATTTTTGGTTTATAGATCTGAAAATATAATATGGAAAGTAGACCGGGGGGCCATAGGGTTCACTAGAGGCTTCTCTCTTAAAGGAAAATATCACGGTGGGTGAATAAATTACTGTCAAGCAATTGATAGAAAAGCGAATAATTATGAAGATATCCAAGGCAATGATTATGCATATAGGCATTGCGTCCGTGTCAAGTAGGCTGAAACGATTCCGCATCTACTACTATTACTCCACACATCGACCGACTCTTGCCTGCATCTAGAGTATTAAGTTCATGAAGAATAGAGTAACGCATTAGGTGAGATGGCATGATGTAAAGGGATAACTCAAGAAATATGATGAAAACCCCATCGTTTTACCCTTGATGGCAACAATACAATATGTGCCTCGCTACCCCTACTATGTCACTGGGTGAGGACACCGCAAGATTGAACCCAAAATTAAGCACTTCTCCCATTGCAAGAATTACTAATATAGTTGGCCAAACCAAACCAATAACTCGAAGAGACTTGCAAAGATATGAAATCATGCATATAAGAATTCAGAAAAGACTCAAATAATTCAAAAAAGACTTGCAAAGATAATCTAAACATAAACCCACAATTCATCGGATCTCGACAAACACACCGTAAAAGAGTATTACATCGGATAGATCTCTATGAAGATCATGAAGAACATGGTATTGAAGCACAAACAGAGAGAAGAGGCCATCTAGCTACTAGCTATGCATCATCGGAGGGACAATGGAGTTGATGTAGATGCTCTCCGGGATCGAATCCCCCTCCGACAAATTACCAGAAAAGGCTCCAAGATTGGATCTCTCAAGAACGGAGGCTTCTGGCGGCGAAAAAGTATTTGTGTGGCTCTTTTTGGTATTGGGGGAATATTTGGGTATTTATAGGATGAAGAATAGGGCTAGGACTCCTGCCAGGGAGACACAAGCCAGCCAAGCGCGGCCAGGGGGTGGCCGCGCCCCCTGGCTTGTGACTTCCTGGAAAGAGCCTTGCCTTGCACTCCAAGCCTGGTAGGTCTCTTCTGTTCCAGAAAAAATCATCGCGAAGATTTTATTCCATTTGGACTCCGTTTAATATTCCATATTTGCAATACTCAAAAACAAGGAAAAAATAAAAAGTGGCACTAGGCTCTAGATTAATAGGTAGTCCCAAAAATAATACTCCCTTCGTTCCTTGATATAAGGTGTATTGCGTTGCACCAATCGTTTGGATATTTGTTTTAGGGATTTGATTACATTTCCTTATATCAGGCAAGATCCTCTGTTTTCTGATGTCAATTAGTTAGGTGTAATCTCGCCCAAAACTTGTGAAATTTTCCCTTCACGTACGTTCTTTAATTTCCGTGCCAAAAACTATACACACTATATTTAGGAACGGAGGGAGTATACAATAGCATATTAATTCATATAAAACATCCAAAATAGATAATATAATAGCATAGAACAATCAAAATTGTAGATATGTTGGAGACGTATCAGGAAGTAATAAGTAGATGATGGGTTGCTAGAGTGACAGAAGCTTAAACCTTAGTTTATGCGTTGCTTCGTAAGGGGCTGATTTGGATCCATATGTTCCATGCTATGGTTAGATTTATCTTAGTTCTTCTTTCGTAGTTGCGGATGCTTGCAAGAGAGGTTAATCATAAGTGGGAGGTTTGTCCAAGTAAGAGCAGCACCCAAGCACCAGTCCACCCACATATCAAATTATCAAAGTAACGAACGCGAATCAAATGAGCATGATGAAAACTATCTTGACAAAAATTCCCATGTGTCCTCGAGAGCACTTTTGTTGGCAAAAAGGATTGGGCTAACTTGCTGCACCTTTGCTACACTTGTTACTTATTATCCGTTACAAATTATCTTATCACAAAACTATTTGTTACCGATAATTTCAGTGCTTGCAGAGAATACCTTACTGAAAACCGCTTGTCATTTCCTTCTGCTCCTCGTTGGGTTCGACACTCTTACTTATCGAAAGGACTATGATAGATCTATTGGAAATATGCCCTAGAGGCAATAATAAAATGATTATTATTATATTTCCTTGTTCATGATAATTTTCTATTATTCATGCTATAATTGTATTAACCGGAAACCATAATGCATGTGTGAATACATAGACCACAACATGTCCCTAGTGAGCCTCTAGTTGGCTATCTCGTTGATCAATAGATGGTCACGGTTTCATGACCATGGACATTGGATGTCATTGATATCGAGATCACATCATTAGGAGAATGATGTGATGGACAAGACCCAATCCTAAGCATAGCACAAGATCGTGTAGTTCGTCTGCTAAAGCTATTCTAATGTCAAGTATCATTTCCTTAGACCAAGAGATTGTGCAACTCCGGATGCCGTAGGAATACTTTGGGTGTGCCAAACGTCAAAGCATAACTGGGTGGCTATGAAGGTATGCTATGGGTATCCCCGAAAGTATCTGTTGGGTTGGCACGAATCGAAACTGGGATTTGTCACTCCATGTGCCGGAGAGGTATCTTTGGGCCCACTCGGTAAGACATCATCATAATGAGCTCAATGTGACTAAGGAGTTAGCCACGAGATGATGTGTTACGGAACTAGTAAAGAGACTTGCCGGTAACAAGATTGAACAAGGTATAGGGATACCGACGATCGAATCTCCGGCAAGTATCATACTGGTAGACAAAGGGAATTGTATACGGGATTGATTGAATCCCGGACATAGTGGTTCATCCGATGAGATCATCGTGGAGCATGTGGGAGCCAACATGGGTATCCATATCCTGCTGTTGGTTATTGATCGGAGAGGTGTCGCGGTCATGTCTACATGCCTCCCGAACCTGTAGGGTCTACACAGTTAACGTTCGATGACACTAGGGTTATAGGGAAATAGTGGACGTGGTTACCGAAGGTTGTTCAGAGTCCCGGATGAGATCCCGGATGCCACGAGGAGTTCCGGAATGGTCCAGAGGTAAAGATTCATATATAGAGAGTGAGGTTTTGGTCACAGGAAGTGTTTCGGGCATCACCGATAACGTACCGGGACCACCGAAAGGGTTCTGGGGGTCCACCATGTGGGGCCACTGGCACCAGAGGGCTGCATGGGCTGAAGGTGGGAGGGAACCAGCCCCTAGGTGGGCTGGTGCGCCTCCCACAAGGGCCCAAGGTGCAGCAAGGTGGGAGGGGGGCAAACTGTAGGATCGAAAGTAGGTCTAGAGGGGGGGGGTGATTAGACTACTTGACCAATTAAAGGTTTTGCCTATACTAAATTTTATGGTTGACAGTTTTTAGAATTTCATGGCAAGTCAAGTACACCCTACACATGCAAGTCTAAGAGTATATAGCAGCGGAAAGTAACAACAAGCCTGTATAGAAGGGATAGGGTAGGAAGATCAAACGCAATTGTGGACACGATGATTTTTCCCGTGGTTCCGATAGGTGGCGCTATCGTACATCCACGTTTATGGAGTCTTCAACCCACGGAGGGTAACAGTCGTGAGAGTCCACGGAGGGCTCCACCCAAAAGGGTCCACGAAGTAGCAACCTTGACTATTCCATACGGCTTCCGTGCACGAAGGACTAGCCTCACTATGGGGTAGATCTTCACTAAGTAGGCGATCTCCTTGCCCTTACAAACTTCTTGGTTCACTCCACAACACGAAGGGAGGCTCCCAAGCGACACCTAACCAATGTAGGAGGCACCACCCTCCAAAAGGTAATAGGCTCGGTAATGATGATGAACTCCTTGCTCTTGTGCTTCAAGATGATAGACTCCTCAACACACAATCTCTCTCTCACGGGCTTGGCTTGGTGGAAGAAATAGGATTGGTGGAAAGCAACTTGGGGAGGCTAGAAATCAAGATCCATATGATTGGAGTGGAAGATCCTGACCTCAACACAAGGGTAGGTGGTTCTCTCTCAGAACATCTGATAGGATAGGTATGGAATAGTTCTGAGTGCTTCTCTTTAGAGTGAGTGGTGGTGAAGGGGTATATATAGGCATCCCCAAAAATCCAACTGTTACACACAAAATGACCAACTCGGTGACACCAATGTGTTAATCTCAGTGGTACCGAAGTGACCAAAAGGTGGCAACTTTTGAATCTCGGTGAGACCGATATAGGAAACTTGGTTGCACCGATAAGGTGACCAACGGTCAGATTTCCAATCTCGGTGACGCCGATCCAACATTTTCGGTGGGACCGAAAATGTGAATTTGCGTAACAGAAAGTTGGCAACCTAAACTCAGTGGCACCGATATGGAATCGGTTGCACCGAAGTGGCTAGGGTTTGGCAGAGTCTGTCTAGGTACTGGAATCGGTGGCACTGAAGTGGGATAGTTGGTTGCACCGATTTTGAGTGTTGGGTATAGAACAGACTTTGGTGGGAGAGTTTTGTGGATGTTTTTGGCGACTATCGCGTGTGCACGTTTGAGCATATTGTTCACCAACAAAACCTTACCCCCTTTTAATAGTATTGGCTTTCCTATGGACTCAAAGTGATTTCTCACAAATATAAAATGTAGAGTCCTCTTGCTTGAAGCTTGGCCAACCTATTTCCTTGCATCTTGGGGTTTCTCCACAATATCCTTTTTTCCAATCCTCTCATTGAACATTTCTTGAAATATACTTAGTGGAAACATTAGTTCAATGACTTATATGTTGTTATTAATTACCAAAACCACCAAGGGAGCAAATGTGCTTTCAATCTCCCCCTTTTTGGTAATTGATGACAACATATAGATCAAAGCTTCGACATATGATAAAATCAATGAGATTAATCGTCGCTTTGAGAGGTATGTGATAAGCAAGATCTCCCCCTAAATTTGTGCATTATTTTGAACTTGCGTTTGAATGCAAATGCACAATCGATTGGGTATATGTGGTACTTCTTCCATGTCACATACAACTTGGTGGTGTGCGAGTATAATTAGAGTGAATAACATGGCACAACACACATAAGTAAGGGTGAATGATCATCTCATGAGCATTAAGATGATAGGAAATAGTAGCATCACCCATAACATAGTAGCATAACACAAACACAAAAGTATCTCACATCAAATCAAAAGAACCAAATGTTTTTGAAAAGCAAGTAAAAAGACAAATCTCTCTCTCGCTCGAAGCCTATAGATCTATATACACTTCTCCCCCTTTGGCAACAAGTTACCAAAAAGTTCAAAGGCATACATCTAAGCGTTCTTGGGCGCATCTCCTCCGGTTGTTGATGAAAGAGTCGAGATGACGGCGTCGGCGAAGATCTCTGCAGATGTCGTAGATGGAGCTAGAGTGGTCACTGATGGAGCTAATGGAGCTGTTGGAGCCGGCACTGTGGCTGATCTAGCCTGAGTAGTGAACTGAGTGCCTGGCCCTAGAGGTAATTCATCCTCCTCCTCATCATCATCCTCATCTGAAGTAGAAGAGATCCGAGGGATGTTCACGGAGTCAACTTCATGCTGAAGTTCTGTGACTATCTTCGTCAGCCCGTCCACTTTATCAGTAAGGGTCTTGATTCTGGTCTCAAAGATCCTGACAAGACTGTTTTGGTTATCCAGAATCCCCTTAATGTCCTTTTGCATGCAATGAACAGATGATATCATCAAATTCGTTTGCTCGCTCATGGATTGAGGGGCTTGAGCACTAGTGGCTCTCACTGTCTCTATTGCTTCCTGAGCTGCAGCAGAAGTGGGATGATCAGCTTCCATCACCATGACGTTGTCCTCTAGATCTGGCTGTAGGGGCAAATGTGGTTGATCCAGGGCAAAGATGTGCTTCTCCAGTCTTGAGTTTATGAGCATCTGGATGTAGGGTGCATAACAGCATGAGCGCTTCTGATCAGCAGCAACCCTCTTGATTGTCTCTACAATCAAGTCCATGACTCTGATCCTGGTGTGAGTATCAAGATGGATCAACAGGTTGATGGAGTGGCCTCAGATCATCTTGTCATCTCCGGACTTGGGCATCAGGGTATGCCTAAAATGGTGTTGATAGTGCATAGGCCAGCCTGGAGAAAGTAAATGGACCCTAGTTGGTGAGACTTCACTTTGTCAGTAGGGATCTCCTTATACATGTTGGCCATAGCATTGTGACTAGCCTTGGATTCTGAGTAGACATCTAGGTCACCATCCTGTGCTTCAGGAACTCCTAAGATCTCTGCCCATTCCTCAACAGTTGATTCATATTGGGCACCTTCAGTCATCCACACAATTCTACCATCTCCATAGAAGTGTGTAGTGGAGTAGAACTGCATGATCATCTCGTCATTCCATGCTATGAATTCTCTACCTATGAATTCATCAAGACCAATGCAATGGAAGTTGTCCTGGACACTTGGAAAGTAGTCCTCATTCTCCTTGATGTACTTCCAATCAATGTATCACATATCACTGACAGCTGGACTCTTCTCAAAGAGCACAATCTCATAGAAGTCCTGCTGCTCCTTGATATAGAACCTGTAGTCCACAACTGTTTTCTTTCTTTGGGCATAAGGATCAATAACTCTCCATGCCCTTAGTCCTGAGTCCTTCCTCTTCTTCATGTCCTCATCTACTGGATAGCTGGCATTATGAACATGGAGGTGTGGTCTAAGCTTCATTAACGTAGTCAGATCATCATCAGCTTCAACTCTGGAGGCATTCCCTTTGTTCTTCTCAGAGGCTGGAATCTGCCTAGTGGTCCTCTTGGGCTTCTCAACAGCCTTCTTGGATGTGCTGGTTTTGGGCATAGCATCACACATCAACTTCTTTGCCTTCTTCTTGGGAGGAGCCTTTGCTGGCTCAACCTCCTCTTCCTCGGCATTAACAACTTCTGGATCCTCAAACATGGAGGTAGGCCTGCCAGTCACAAGAATGATCCTCTTCCTAGCCTTTTTCTCTCCTACCTTCTTAGGCATAGCTTTCTTGGGGATCTCAACAGAAACAGTTGCTCTGGCAGTCTCACAAGCCTTGAAGGTTGAAGCTGGTGCATATATTTTGCTGACAACCCTTCTAGAGGAAGTAGCTTCAATTGCAGCTTTCTTGGTAGCCTTCTCTTGCCTTTTAGCAAGAACTTCCTTAGGGATAAAGTCTGAATCTTCTTCTTCTGAGTTCAACCTCTTTCTGGTTCTGGTGGCAGCCTTGGGCAACCCATGTGAGATAGGGGTGCCTGGATCTAAGAATGAACTAGGCTCTGGGCTTGTGCCTGAACTCATGTCTGCTCTCTGCTCTGACCTGTTCTGACTGTCTTTTGAACCTGACATGCTGACCCTGTGAATAGAGTGTAGATGAGCAGAAGTAGATGAGTCATCACAAAATGAGGCTATTTTTGAAATTTGAGCAATGAGTTTTTCAAAAGTTTTGCAATCTGTCACATACATATCGGTACAGCCGAAATGAAATTTTCGGTGGGACCGAGACAGACCAACTCCTTAATAGGAACTTGGTAGCCTTTTCGGTAGGACAAAAATAGCCACTCAGTTCCACCGAGTCAGTTCTCAGCAACACAAAAAAGTATATCGGTGAGACCGATATTTTCATTTCGGTTCCACTGAGATATATCGGGCGGACAGCAAAACCCTAGAAAATCCATCTAACTCGAGATTTTGCAATGTCTAGAGGATAGATGAATGAGTAATAGGTGGCTTATAGAGAAAACAAGGTCCAATGCGCAAGAATCATACTAGGAGCGCACTAGAGGTCGAATCCGTACCCTATCTTGGCACGGATCCTCTACGACGGCGATGTTGTGAAGATTACGTCGACGGCGACGATTCCCAGCAGCGGAGGAGCTCAGGAAGTCAAGGGCGATGACCAGGGGTCTTTGGAACGGTAGCTTAGGGTTTTGGAGCGCGACGTATGAAGATTAATTTCAAAATGTCGAGGTCCAGAGTTATATACCCACCACTGTCGGTGACACCGATTCTAAGTTTTCGGTGTCACCGAGTGCCTCAATTGTCAGCTGACAGGGACACTCGGTGTAATCGAGAAAATGGAATCGGTGATACCGAGATGAAAAACCAAATCAACCCTAGGCAATCGGTGAGACCGAGATTTTGGTGTTGGTTCCACCGAGTTGCACCTGGGAGGTTTTAATGGTCAGTCCTTGTCGATACGGAACTCCGAGTGCTCCACACACACAGGGATCGAAAAGCACTTGTTCAAATTTTGTGATGCATCATGAATGGAATATGAGATGAGAAATCATAGATAGCTAAAGAGTGGTCCTAGGCATTCTTGTCCATCCAATTGGCAAAAGATAAATCAAAAGCCAAATAGCAACAATTGGATATCCTCGAATGAGAAAATAAATGCAGACCAACATGCCCACACAATAAGATGTCAAAAGAAATCATGACGAACATGCACAAACACACTAGCATCTAACAAGCAGTTGGGAGATGACAAAGTCATCTATATATGAGTATTTGACTTAGGAGCCAAGTAAGAGTACTTGATAATAGGTCATACTCATCGTTTAAGCACAAGTGGGGTTACCACTTTATCATAAAGCATTTAATGTTGTCACATGTTAAGAGATGCTTCGACTAAAGATTTAGAGTAAAGCTCCCCCTTAATGTGACATCCCCCATAAGAGGGATAAACTAACCTTGGGTTTTGTTGATGAAGACTTCATGTTGGTGAGGTAGTTGTGGATGCTCAATCTTGATGAAGATCACCAAGAGTTGGGAGCATCCTTGTTGTTTCCTTACTCCTCTCGCCTACATGGGTTACTCCCAACATACAAGAGACAAATACAAGGATATCTATGGACATGGAGTGCAAAGCATATGTTGTGATGTCCATTGATTTGTTGATTACCTTGTCCCTTACTCACCTTTGAGGGAACGTGTGACTCCTTGAACTATTGCATTGAGTTGATGTTGAGTGCAAAAAGTTCTTGCCAATAATGAATGTGAGTGAATTTCATTGGCGGAGTCACCCCTCAAGAACTTACTAGTTCTTTTTCTTGGGAACCCACATCAAGTTGATGGGTATCCTTGGTGTTGAAGTGGCCTTTGTATAGTTGAGCTTGAAGTAGCCTTGGGAACCCACTCCACCAAAGCTAGGGGTTTATCTTCATCTGAGTCAATGTCATCTTGAAGCTTGTTCTTGCTCTTGAGCTTGTGGTCTTATGGTGGAAGGTCATCTTGAGTGTTTGTCCCCTTGGGAAGAGTATTTTCATACTTCTCCTTTTGAGGAACAAACTTGGACTTGGGATATTGACCTTCTTCCCACTCAACTCCATTAGCGTTGAAGTAGCCAACACCATGATTCTTCCGGTATCCTCCGTGCTTGCGTACAATTTCCTCAAATTGCTTCCATCCGGCAAGACTCTTGTAGATACCTTTTTCTATAATTACTTTCAATAAAGCATTTTCTTGCTCAAGTGTAACTTGGCTAAGAGAAACATCATTAGTGGAATCAATAGAACTACTAGAAGCAACATCATTGGATTTATCACTTTTATTGTTGCTACTAGATGAAGAATCTTTCTTGCCTTTGTTACTAGATTGCTTAGTTTTAACTTGAGGCATGAAAGTAGACAAGAGTAGTCATTTGGCTAGACAAGATGAGGTCTTCTTCTGGAGATCGTCATTGATAGCTTTGAGAAACTCATGCTCTTGCTCCAAGTTGAGCTTCTTGAAGCGTAGCTTCTCATGAGTTCTCACAAGCTCTCTATGATCTTCGAGAGTAGATTCATGAGCTAACTTAAGAGTGTTTAGTTCTTTAGTTAGTTGTTTTATTTTCATCTTATCATCATCAAATGACTTATCTTGACTAGCATGAGAATTATCAAGTTCATTTTGATCAATATCACTAGTTTTATCACAAAGAAAGTCATCATCACAAAGTAAATCATCTTCTATTAAAATCAAGATATTCGGGGTGTCATACCTTGGGGCCTTTAGCCATGAAGCAACTTCCACTCCCTTCATTTGGTGAATCAAATAGATCATAGGAGTTGGTAGTCACTAGAGCAATTTCGGCAACACCATCATCTTGACTATGGTCGGAGCCGGAAACCCATTCACTAACATGAGCTTGATGTTTTCTTCTTGTGTAGCTCTTGGTGTACTTGTCCTTCTTCTCCGAATCTCTACTTCTCCTTGAGTGTCTTCGTTCATAATGATCATCTCTACTCCTTCTCTCTCTTTGTGGTGATTCATTCCTTGAGCTTCGTCTTTGAGGTGATTCTTCTCTTCTTTTGTAAGGAGCCGTGCACTCATTTGAGTAGTCTCCAGGCTTCCCACAATTGTAGCAATTGCGGTCACGACTTGACGAACGCTTCTCTTCATATCTTGAGTTGGAGTTTCTTTCTTTGCCTCTATTCTTGTAGAACTTGTTGAATTTCTTGACCATGAGGATTATTTCTTCATTGGTGACAAGGTTGTTGCTTGAAGTTGCGGGAGCATCACTTGTGGCTTTGTAAGCACCGCTAGACTTGTCATGAAGCTCTTCTTTATCTTTGAGTGTCCTCTCATGAGCAACAATCCTTCCAATGACTTCCGTAGTCTTGAGATCTTTGTAGTTTGGCATCATTTGGATTAATGTGCACACGGTGTCGTATTTCTCATTCAAAGCTCTAAGTATCTTCTTGATGATGAATTTGTCGGTCATTTCTTTGCTTCCTAAGCCGGCAAGCTCATTGGTGATGAGAGCTAGCCTAGAGTACATCTCTGCGACTCCTTCACCATCCTTCATCTTGAACTTGTCAAGTTGAACTTGAAGAACATCTAACTTGGATTCTCTCATGGACTCAGTTCCTTCGTGCATATCAACCAAAGTATCCCAAATCTCCTTTGCATTCTCAAGACGGCTGATTTTGTTGAATTCTTCAAGGCATAAGCAGTTGAAGAGAATGTCACATGCTTGATCATTGTATTGCAACATCTTCAATTCATCCGCGGTCGCTTCACGATCCGGTTCTCGTCCATCCGCAAAGAACTCACCTTGCAAGCCAACACAAACAACAGCCCAAACGACGGGGTTATGACCAAGAATATGCATTTTCATTTTATGCTTCCAACTAGCAAAATTAGTGCCATCAAAGTACGGACCTCTACGGTGATAACTTCCCTCACTAGACGCCATACTTCTCCTAGGTTGTGAGACCTAAGCAATGGAGACCAATGCTCTGATACCACTTGTAAGATCGAAAGTAGGTCTAGAGGGGGGGGTGATTAGACTACTTGACCAATTAAAGGTTTTGCCTATACCAAATTTTATGGTTGACATTTTTTAGAATTTCATGGCAAGTCAAGTACACCCTACACATGCAAGTCTAAGAGTATATAGCAGCGGAAAGTAACAACAATCATGTATAGAAGAGATAGGGTAGGAAGATCAAACGCAATTGTGGACACAATGGATTTTCCCGTGGTTCCGATAGGTGGCTCTATCGTACATCCACATTTATGGAGTCTTCAACGCACGGAGGGTAACGGGCGCGAGAGTCCATGGAGGGCTCCACCCAAAAGGGTCCACAAAGTAGGAACCTTGACTATTCCATACGGCTTCCGTCCACGAAGGACTAGCCTCACTATGGGGTAGATCTTCATGAAGTAGGCGATCTCCTTGCCCATACAAACTTCTTGGTTTACTCCACAATAGGAAGTAGGAGGCTCCCAAGCGACACCTAACCAATCTAGGAGGCACCACCCTCCAGAAGGTAATAGGCTTGACAATGATGATGAACTCCTTGCTCTTGTGCTTCAAGATGATAGACTCCTCAACACACAATCTCTCTCTCATGGGTTTGGCTTGGTAGAAGAGATAGGATTGGTGGAAAGCAACTTGGGGAGGCTAGAAATCAAGATCCATATGATTGGAGTGGAAGATCTTGACCTCAACACAAGGGTAGGTCGTTCTCTCTGAGAAAATCTGATAGGATATGTATGGAATAGTTCTGAGTGCCTCTCTTTCGAGTGAGTGGTGGTGAAGGGGTATATATAGGCATCCCCAAAAATCCAACCGTTACACACAAAATGACCAACTCGGTGACACCGATGTGTTAATCTCGGTGGTACCGAAGTGACCAAAAGGTGGCAACTTTTGAATCTCGGTGAGACCGATATAGGAAACTCGGTTGCACCGATAAGGTGACCAACAGCCAGATTTCCAACATCGGTGACGCCGATCCAACATTTTCGGTGGGACTGAAAATGTGAATTTGCGTAACAGAAAGTTGGCAACCTAAATTCGGTGGCACCGGTATGGAATTGGTTGCACCGAAGTGGCTAGGGTTTGGCAGAGTCTGTCTAGGTACTGGAATCGGTGGCACCGAAGTGGGATAGTTGGTTGCATCGATTTTGAGTGTTGGGTATAGAACAGACTTTGGTGGGAGAGTTTTGTGGATGTTTTTGGCGACTATCGCGTGTGCATGTTTGAGCATATTGTTCACCAACAAAACCTTACCCCCTTTTAATAGTATTGGCTTTCCTATGGACTCAAAGTGATTTCTCACAAATATAAAATGTAGAGTCCTCTTGCTTGAAGCTTGGCTAACCTATTTCCTTGCATCTTGAGGTTTCTCCACAATCTCCTTTTTGCCAATCCTCTCATTGAACATTTCCTGAAATATACTTAGTGGAAACATTAGTTCAATGACTTATATGTTGTTATTAATTACCAAAATCACCAAGGGAGAAAATGTGCTTTCACAAACCCTAGGGTCAGATGGGCCCTAGGCCCTCCTAGGGTGCCGCCCCTCCTCTCCCCTCTCCTAGCCGCCGCCCCAAGGGCCATCTAGGGCCGGCCGCAACCCTTGGATGGGAACCCTAGGGGCTGTGCACTCCCTCCTCCTCCTCCTATATATAGTGGAGGGTTTGGGGCTGCCAAAGACACGCATCTCTCTCTCTCGCGCGCGGGGCGTAGCCCTACCTCTCCACCTTCTCATCCTCCGTAGCGCTTGGCGAAGCCCTGCCGGAGTACCATGCAGCTCCACCGTCACCACGCCGTCATGCTGTCGGAGCTCTCCCTCAACCTCTCCTTCCTCCTTGCTGGATCAAGGCATCGGACACGTCACCGGGCTGCACGTGTGTTGAACGCGGAGGCACCGTTGTTCGGCGCTTAGATCGGATTCCACCGCGATCTGAATCGCTGCGAGTATGACTCCACCAACCGCGTTCTTGTAACACTTCCGCTTTGCGATCTTCAAAGTTATGAAGATGCACTCCCCCTTTGCTCGATCTTGGTGACACGTAGATTTTTTTATTTACTACTACGTCTCCACAAAGTGGTATCAGAGCCAGGTGTATGCGAATCTATGCATGAGTAGAACACAAGTTGTTGTGGGCGTCGATTTTGTCAATTTGCTTGCCTTTACTAGTCTTATCTTGATTCGGCGGTATTGTGGGATGAAGCGGCCTGAACCGACTTTACACGTACGCTTACGTGAGACTGGTTCCACCCCCTGACATGCACTTGTTGCATAAGGTGGCTAGCGGGTGTCTGTCTCTCCCACTCTAGTCGGATCGGATTCGATGAAAAGGGTCCTTATGAAGGGTAAATAAAAATTGGCATATCATGTTGTGGTTTTGGCGTAGGTAAGAAAAGTTCTTGCTAGAACCCATATCAGCCACATAAAAACTTGCAACAACAAATTAGAAGACGTCTAAGTTGTTTTTGCAGCATATGTCGTGTGATATGATATGGCCAAAGGATGTGATGTGATGCATGTAATGTATGAGATTGATCATTTTCTTGTAATAGGATTCACGACCTGCATGTCGATGAGTATGACAATTGGCAGGTGCCATAGGAGTTGTCTTAATTTATTATATGACCCACGTGTCAATTATAAACGCCATGTAATTACTTTACTTTATTGCTAATCGTTAGCCATAGTAGTAGAAGTAATAGTTGGCGAGACAACTTCATGAAGACACAATGATGGAGATCATGATGATGGAGATCATGGTATCGTGCCGGTGACAATGATGATCATGGTGCCCCAAAGATGGAGATCAAAGGAGCAAGATGATATTGGCCATATCATGTCACTATGTGATTGCATGTGATGTTTATCATGTTTTACATCTTATTTGCTTAGAACGACGGTATCTTAAATAAGATGATCTCTCACTAAAATTTCAAGAAAAGTGTTCCCCCTAACTATGCACCATTGCTAAGGTTCGTTGTTCCAAAGCACCACGTGATGATCGGGTGTGATAGGCTCTAACATTCGCATACAACGGGTGTAAGCCAGATTTACACACGCAATGCACTTAGGTTGACTTGACGAGCCTAGCATGTACAGACATGGCCTCGGAACACGGGAGACCGAAAGGTCAAACATGAGTCATATAGAAGATACGATCAACATGGAGATGTTCACCATTGATGACTAGTCCGTCTCACGTGATGATCGGACACGAGCTAGTTGACGTGGATCATGTGTCACTTGCATGACTAGAGAGATGTCTATCCAAGTGGGAGTTCATTAAATAATTTGATTATGTGAACTTGATTATCATGAACTTAGTCTAAAATTGTCTTTACAATCTATATTGTAGATCCAATTGCCCACGCTAATCTTGCCCTCAACTTCAACGCATTCCTAGAGAAAACCAAGCTGAAAGACGATGGAAGCAGCTATACAGACTGGGTCCATAGATTGAGGATCATCCTCATAGCTTCCAAGAAATTATATGTCCTTGATGCACCGCTAGGTGATGCACCCATTTTTCCAACAACTCAATACATTATGAACGCCTGGCAGTCGCGTTGTGATGATTACTCCCTGGTTCAGTGCGGCATGCTTTACAATTTAGAACCGGGGCTCCAAAAGCGTTTTGAGCAACACGGAGCATATGAGATGTTCCAAGAGCTGAGAATGGTTTTCCAAGCTCATGCCCAGGTCGAGAGATATGATGTCTCCGACAAGTTCTTCAGTTGTAAGATGGAGGAGAATAGTTCTGTCGGCGAGCACATACTCAAAATGTGTGGGTTGCACAACCGCTTGTCTCAGCTGGGAGTTAATCTTCCGGATGACTCGGTTATTGATAGAATCCTCCAGTCGCTCCCACATAGCTACAAGAGCTTTGTGATGAACTACAACATGCAAGGGATGGAGAAGTCCATTCCTGAGTTGTACTCGATGCTGAAATCAACAGAGGTCGAGATCAAAAAGGAGCATCAAGTGTTGATGGTCAATAAGACCACTAGTTTCAAGAAAGGCAAGGATAAGAAGAATTTCAAGAAGGACGGAAAGCAGTTGCCGCGCCCGATAAGCAAGTTGTCGAGAAGAAGAACAAGAATGGACCGAAGCCTGAGACTGAGTGCTTTTATTGCAAGGGTACCGGTCACTGGAAGCGGAACTGCCCCAAGTACTTAGCGGATAAGAAGTCCGGAAATGTTAAAGGTATATGTGATATACTTGTTATTGATGTGTATCTTACCAGCGCTCATAGTAGCTCCTGGGTATTTAATACTGGTGCAGTTGCTCACATTTGTAACTCCAAGCAGGAGCTATGGAATAAGCGGAGACTGGCGAAGGACAAGGTGACGATGCGCGTCGGGAATGGTTCCAAGGTCGATGTGATCGCCGTCGGCATGCTACCTCTACATCTACCTTCGGGATTAGTTTTGAACCTTAATAATTGTTA
Source organism: Hordeum marinum (assembly GCA_022496015.1). Classification (NCBI taxonomy): domain Eukaryota; kingdom Viridiplantae; phylum Streptophyta; class Magnoliopsida; order Poales; family Poaceae; genus Hordeum; species Hordeum marinum. Next base: position 146,477,027 of record CM039678.1, read on the forward strand.
GTTAGTACCAGCTTTGAGCATGAACATTGTATCTAGATCTCGTTTGATGCGACATGGCTACTCATTTAAATCTGAGAATAATGGTTGTTCTATTTATATGAGAGAAATGTTTTATGGTCATGCCCTGTTGGTTAATGGTTTATTTTTGATGAATCTCGAACGTGATGTTACACATGTTTATAGTGTGAGTACCAAAAGATGTAAGATTCATAACGATAGTCCCACTTACATGTGGCAGTGCCGCCTTGGTCATATTGGTTTCAAACGCATGAAGAAACTCCATGCTGATGGACTTTTGGAGTCTCTTGATTTTGAATCATTTGACACGTGCGAACCATGCCTCATGGGCAAGATGACCAAGACTGTTCTCCAAAAGAATGGAGCGAGCAACTGACTTGTTGGAGATAATACATACCGATATATGCGGTCCAATGAGCGTTGGGGCTCGCTGTGGCTATTGTTATGTTCTCACCCTCACTGATGACTTAAGAAGATATGGGTATGTCTACTTAAGGAAACACAAGTCGGAAACCTTTGAAAAGTTCAAGGAATTTTAGAGTGAGGTAGAGAATCAATATGACAGGAAAATAAAGTGCCTACGATCTGATCGTGGTAGAGAATATTTATGTCACGAGTTTGGCACGCACCTAAGGAAATATGGAATTGTTTCACAACTCACGCCGCCTGGCACACCTCAGTGAAATGGTGTGTCTGAACGTCATAATCACACTCTATTGGATATGGTGAGATCTATGATGTCTCTTACCGACTTACCGCTATCATTTTGGGGATATGCATTAGAGACTGCCGCATTCACTTTAAATAGGGCACCGTCTAAGTCCATTGAGATGACACCGTATGAATTATGGTTTGGAAAGAAACCTAAGTTGTCGTTTCTGAAAGATTGGGGATGCGATGCTTATGTGAATAAACTTCAACCCGAGAAGCTCGAACCCAAAGCGAAAAAGTGCATCTTCATAGGATACCCCAAAGAAACTATTGGGTATACCTTCGACCTCAGATCCGAAGGCAAAGTCTTTGTTGCCAAGAATGGATCCTTTCTAGAGAAAGAGTTTCTCTCGAAAGAAGTAAGTGGGGGGAAAATAGAATTGATGAGGTAATTGTACCTCCACTCGAACCGGAGAGTAGCACAACACGAGAAGTTATTTTTGTGGAGCCTACACCGGCTGAAGAGGAAGTTAATGATGATGATCATGAAACTTCAGATCAAGTTGTTGTTGAACCTCGAAGGTCCACAAGGACACGTTCTGCACCAGAGTGGTATGGCAACCCTGTCCTAGAGATCATGTTGTTGGACAACGGTGAACCTTCCAACTATGAAGAAGCGATGGCGGGCCCAGATTCCAACAAATGGCTTGAAGCCATGAAATCCGAGGTAGGATCCATGTATGAGAACAAAGTATGGACTTTGCTGGACTTGCCTGATGATAAGCGAGCCATAGAAAATAAATGGATCTTTAAGAAGAAGACTGATGCAAATGGTATTGTGACCGTCTATAAGGCTCGGCTTGTCGCTAAGGGTTATTGACAAGTTCAAGGATTTGACTACGATGAGACTTTCTCACCCGTAGCGATGCCGAAGTCCGTCCGAATCATGTTAGCAATTGCCGCATTTTATGATTATGAGATCTGGAAAATGAACGTCAAAACGGCATTCCTTAATGGTTTCCTTAAGGAGGAACTATATATGATGCAGCCGGAAGGTTTTGTCGATCCTAAAGATGCTAACAAAGTATGCAAGCTTCAGCACTCCATCTATGGGCTGGTGCAAGCATCTCAGAGTTAGACCATTCGCTTTAATGAGGTGATTAAAGTGTTTGGGTTTGTACAGGTTTATGGAGAACCCTGTATTTACAAGAAAGTGAGTGGGAGCTCTGTGGCATTTCTCATATTACATGTGGATGACTTATTGTTGATGGGAAATGATATGGAACTTTTGGAAAGCATAAAGGCCTACTTGAATAAGTGTTTTTCAATGAAGGACCTTGGAGAAGTTGCTTACATATTAGGCATCAAGATCTATAGAGATAGCTCGAAATGCCTCATAGGTCTTTCACAAAGCACATACCTTGACAAAGATATTGAAGAAGTTCAATATGGATCAGTCCAAGAAGGGGTTCTTGCCTGTGTTATAGGGTGTGAGATTGAATATGACTCAATGCCCGACCACGGCAGAGGATAGAGAAAAGATGAGTGTTATCCCCTATGCTTCAGCCATAGGCTCTATTATGTATGCCATGTTGTGTACCAGACCTAATGTGAACCTTGCCATAAGTTTGGTAGGGAGGTACCAAAGTGATCCCGGAGCGTAACACTGGACAACGGTCAAGAATATCCTGAAGTACCTGAAAAGGACCAAGGATATGTTTCTCGTATATGTTGTAGGGTAACGCAGTAGAAAACAAAAAATTCTGACCTACGCACCAGCCCAGGACCACTATGAAGACTGCATACAAGGTTTGATCTTTTCGTTACCGACTCGTAGTGCAGCGGAAGTAGAGTCGATGACAAACGGCGGTATAGATCCCCGCAGCTAGGATTTTACAACCTCCCAACCGCGAGGATGAATACCCTCATCTGCCCCGCAGACAGCCCTTCGGGAGGCGGTCGGACAGTCCCCCGGACGGTGTCGCGGATATCCCTTTGGGAGGACCTCTGAAACTTGGACTGTCACTCGGACAGCCCTTCGGGAGGACCTCCAAAACTCGGACGGTCACACGGACAGCCCTTCGAGAGGCACTCTAGAACTAAGACCGAAACTACGGTCTCTCTACAGAGTTGCACACATACAGTGTCATCTATCCAGCAGGGCTTCGCCGTCCAGAACTAGTTCCCACCGGAACCCAGACAGCCTTTCGGCTCTACGAAACTATTTTGATGGGAGGGAGAGAGAATGCCAGATCATGCATGGCTTGTGTGAGAGAGTTGGAGTGAGGATGGAGAGCTCGTCTCCACCTCCTTTTATAGGGGAAGGAGGGGTGGTGGCGGCTGAAATTTCAGCCACATGACAAGCACCCACAAAACAAGGGGAAAGCATGTCCCCTTGTCCATGGCACCCCAACATGGGGGGCCCACATGGCGCCCCAGCTCCTCCCAACCAGCCCCACCTTTTGTGGGGGCTACCCCCCATGATGGCCCCCCCAACACTTTGTCCAGCCACAAGGGGGCTCACCCCTAAAGGGGGCGCCCCCCAAAACAGCCCAAAATAGTCCCCATGAATCGTGGGATCTTGTCCCCTCACGTTGGGACAAGATGTTTTCCGCGACTATTACTTCTGAAAAATTCCGGAAGGTTCCAGAACATTTCCAGCACCCTCTAAAATTATCTGGATGTGCTCCAGAACATTTCCGGTATGGTGGTCTAATTTAAAACCATCTTCATTTACCCGGTAAAAAATTCCGGCGGCTCCGAAAACCTTTTTCGGTTTATTCTTCGGAAAAATTCCAGAAATTACCAGACCAATCTGGCAACCTCGAAAACATTCCTGGTGCTCGCCTAAACCTTTTTGGATCAATGGTTTTATCCGAAACAACTTTTCGATTTTATCGAAACTTTTTCGGTGTTCTCTCCGGAACCTTTCCGTTGTCTTCGAAACTTTTCCAGTGACTTTTCTCTCAGACTCCTTGTCTAGTATTCAGCAGATAGATGACCCTTAAGCGCGTGACCCTATAGGTTCGGTGAAGTATAGACATGACCCGGAACCCCTTCCGATCAATGATCAACATCGGAGCCATGGACACCCATATTGACCGCTATACCCACACGAATGAATATTTGAGTGAACCTCCAGTTGCCGTGTGCTATTCCTGTTGCTTCACGATATGTTACAAATACCCAAGGTGAGACATGTTGGCATCCCTGTGGAACAACAACTTTTCCACTATGCCAGTTACCTCGTTACCGACATTGTTCTCTTTTCTTGTTCCCGTGTTCCTCATATTTTGTGTGGACTTGGCTTTGGATATGTGTGAATCATTGGTACCTGATTCCTCAGACTGAGCTATGGAGCAACTATCTGCAATAGTGTCCCATAGATCAAAGCCATCTTGGAACCATACTAAGTTCATGAATGAACTATATGATTCAACAAATTCTTTGTCGCTTCTAAAGCATCAACATACTTAGCCTTTGTTATAGAATTTGCCACAGTATCTTGTTTGGAACAATTTCCAATTGCCGTGCCACCATGTTGTGTATTACACAAAACCCTTAATTTAAATCAAAAATTGCATGGAGCATAGATGAAGACTATATCAATGTAACCTTTTACAACGAACTCTTCATGATCTCCGCTTGCGAGAAAACATGTCACCAGTGCTACTTTAGTACTCAATGACATATTTCACTGTTGTCCTTTGATCAGTACTTTGATCACTTTGGTATCTATACTCGCAACAGTTTGGGAGTATCGGACATATCTGGTTGTTTTTACATACCATGGAATACATGATTAATCCAAACACAAGAGTGTGTGGAATCACCATCATGTATTTCACTCATCAGTGTTTTGGGACACTGAGTCTTGCAAAAACTCTTTCCATGTGACTTCGGCAAGAATCACTCCTTGGCGTTTTAAATGCTAAAATGTTTTAGCCTCTTGTCAATATGTATTCATTGCTTAGCCCTATTAGGTAAATCTATCTCCATAGACCATCATGCCTAATATTAAGGCTATTTAGCCCAAGCACTTCATCAAAAAAAACCTTTTCAAATGAAGTCCTAATTCGTGTCAAGAAATTTATTTCCAATTAACAATGTGTCAAGCACACAAGGTTTTTAGAAATATTATTTTGCTCCCACTTAATTTCTTGAATTACAAGCATCTTTGTTACCCATTGATGAAGTCAAACCCCTTTGACCATTTCATCAAAACACGAAGATTCCAACTCCTTTTTGCTCTCTTCTGTCCATCGCTGGAACTCTGAAGTTTGCACCCTTACTAGCATCCTCTAGACTGACAAAATACCTTGGACTATAACACATGCAAGTCCTTGGTTACATTTCTATCAGATGGAAATCCTTTCATCATCCATGTTTCATATCTCATGATTGAAAAATGTATTAATTGCTAGTTCAACCCGAACCGACTTTAAGCATTGCTACGGTGAACAACCTCATCGTAGTCAACTCCTTGAACTTGTTATTTCAACAAGTCGAGCTTTATGGATAAAACATTTTTATTCGTATCAGTTTTTAGTTCCATAAATATTCGTTCGACTCTAAGTCTTCCGAAAGGTCTATCAAGATTTTAATCTTGAAACATTTATATGGAAACTATCTCGGATTGTATTGGCATTTAGCCAATTCCGGAGTCAAGGCCCATCATCGCTTCCTTGTGTATCGTAGGTATATTGTTGTCCAACAACAATATCTCGTTTGCGCACCTGAGAGGTTTGCACGAGGTTCAGCTGCAAGTTCGATCGAAGTCCATACATTTTATTGTAGAGACTTCCGTATCAGTCACAGTAGGAAACCCTGGAATCACTTCCAAGGTTCCTTTCCTTTGAACTGATGACGAAGATATTGTTTATCTCATCGAGTTGCAGTGTTCTCCCACTCACCCCTTTTGAAAGAACTATTTCCTTCAAAAAGCATATTGTCCTTTGTGGCAAACCTATTTGCCTCGGTATAGTTGAGGGAGGAATACCCATTTTCTTGGGATAACCTACAAAGTAGCACTTGTCTGATTTGGAATAGGTTTGTAACATGGTTGGGTGTACCATACCATGACGTCATTTTAATAGACCTGATGGAGCTCTTTTCAGTGTAAAAGCCGCAGTCTCTAAAGCATCACTTTAAAAAGGGATAATGGCAAATTTATTTATGTCATCTTTGATATTACCATGTAATAAATGGGTTGATTACATCTTCACGGACTTTCCACTTTGTAGTGATGCTCCGGGAGGTGCAAGTTATGAAACTCTTTTCACAACTCATCAGACATTCGCTAAACTTTAACTCAAATATTCCTTTCTACAATCAAATTGTAGAAACATAATTTTCTTGTTACAATATTTTCTTCTTCATTTTGAAAACCTTTCGAATGATTTCAAAAAGATCCAGACTCACGTCTGATCAAGTAAATATCCATATATCTACTTGAGTCATTTCTGAAGATAGATAAATCCACTACTTGCAACAACATTTATTGGACTACACACATCATAATGTATGATTACTAATATGTTCTTTGCTTGTTCCTTATGGCCTATGAACAGTATTTTTGTCACTTCACTTTTCAGAGGAAAGTTACAAGTGTCAGATGATTCAAAATCAAACAACTTCAAAATCCATCATAATGGAATTTTCCATGCTGGTTTCTCCAATGTGACCAAATGTAGTGCCACACCTGTGTGGTATTCTTTTAGTCTTGCGCCATTTAGCATCAGTGTTATGGATGTATCATATTTCCATCAATATTCATAACATACAACCCATCTAGGATGGAAGCATGGCCCTTCATGTTATTGGTAACACTGAACAACAATTGTTGTTTTTATGAACAACTCTTTTGCAACAAACATTGTGCAATGGGCTAGAGTGTACGAAACTCTAAAATGAATTATAAAATTAAACCCAGAGGTAATGTATTATTACCAATATTCATAACATACATCTCATTCATAATGAAAGTATGGCCCTTATGTTATTCATAACACCGAACATGAAAAGTTCTCTTATGAACAACCTTCTTGCAAGATACCTTATGCAAAGGGCTAGAGTGTGAAACTCTAAAATGATTCACGAAACTTAATACATAGGGAATACACTGATGGAAGGCATAGTAACATTTACTATGTTCCCTACGTGTATCTAAACCTCATCCCTGGCTAGTCTTTCAGGCCATAGTAGTTCTTACATCGAGTTGCAACAGAATGCAATCGAGCGGGTATCTTTGTGATTAACTCACAATACCCAAGAATTAGTGATTAACATGTTTAACCATAATTCCCAAGAACTATATCTTTGACGAGCCTTCTATACATCAAAAACTTGTATGACATTCATACATGAGCTAGATATTCCAGTCTTCTTCCCTTTTGCCATTATACTTCTAACAGTTTAACTTTTAGTATTTCTCCTACTCTCAAAAGAAGCATCCAACTTAAGAGTGGCATTAGCCCCGGACTTCCTAGGCGTGAAAGTCTTAGTAACACCCTTTAGACACTTCCTTTCTCTTTAAATTGTTGTTTTATTCACCTCTCATCATATGACAGGCGTTCTCCTGGATCCCTCTCTTATCATTCTAATGCATAGTAAACTCCTTTACTAATAGTTTGCAAACAAACATTGCTTTGGGTATCTCATATCTTTTAGTCTTTGTCTGTTTCTTAAAATGATTTTCAGATTCCATGAATATCACATAACTATCCAAACTTTTGAAGTTTGGGTCTCATGGAAGCAAACGTATTGCACTTGACTGAAACAAAATTCTAGCTTTTGGATTGAAGAACGAGAGTCACATGATCCATAGCATTAGCGGGAGAATACCGAAAGTATGCGATAGGAAAAGTCCTTCTCGGCACTATTGAGGACAATCCTCACATTACGTCACCAACCGTAAAGTTTTAACAAGATATTTAACAGCTTTCAATTTTAATGGGGAAGGTGGAAACGCGAGCCATTATTCTACAACTATTATGCAAATCACACTTAGACATTGTTCAAAATTAATTGCACTGAGAACTAAAAGAATTCAATTCTACAGTGCGCTCCCACTCAAATCAATATCTCTCATAATTTATTGTGAGTGATTCAAGATCCATTATTACAATTCAATGCCAAGGATGCATCCATCTCAAGTGACGAGAATTGTAATCGGTAGGCCAACTTGCCAATCACATCTCTATGTGACTCTTGTTCATCTTTTGATGCGTGTGTTTCGAGCTCATGACTTTCATGCCTGAACGTCAAGACAACCAAATGATCACGCTACGAGGTCTCAACTCACCCACCTCACACCCGTACAATCGTTCGTACCCATGTATCCATGTGATACCCCGAAAGGAAAGATGCCGTCACGGTGCTACAGTTGGCAGAACACTAACTACTTGATATTTTGTGAGAGATCACCCTAATAAAAGCGACTACAGCGCAATCAAAAGGATGCATCATAAGCCCTTTCTGACGGAGAAGTCTTGTATTTCTTCGTCTTCGGCATTCGCGTCGGTGTTCACCTTTGTGAAGATTGCCACCACCTTGTCGATGCACCAGATAATATTGTTATCTCTATAGCTAATAAAATAAGTGCATTACATAAGGTTGACACGCAGGTCATTAAAGTGCAATCATATGGCTCCAGCCATCATACTGAATCATGACACGCAGGTCATGTTAATCAATTTACATCATATAGCCATCTCATACATAATCAAATTATTATGAATACTACTATATCACATCACATGCACATGCAAACTATCCTGCGAAACCAAGTTAGACGCCTCAAATCGGTCCATGCAAAAACTTGTTTTATGTGGCTTCTAAGGTTTCGAAACAAACCGAAGCTACCAACGTCCATCATCAAGTATGATAATTCAAGTTGCTAGATTAACTTTCCAGGGTGTATGAAACACGAGATCATAAAATCTTGAGCCCCATACTAAACTTCGTCATATGCGTGACCCCCGTGCAGATCACATCTGCATTGCCCTTTCGTCTGCAAAACATCCATGTTTCTCAACTATGGTGGAACCCAAAGAACTGTTAGCACTTCGTTGATCTGTTAATCAGCATACTCAGGAGCAGCATGAAAGGATCGCATATTACCAGAACTTTGTGAGATTCCACCATGCCGTCAAGATCATGACTACGCAAATTCAGGGGAAGCAACAGTGACATTGGGTAGCAGATTTCATGTGCTACCCGCATTAATAATTTTCAACAATAGATCTCATCTACTCCAAAATTATATTATGCAATGCCCATACATCTCTATGTATTCTAGATCGCAACCTGCATCTACGCAAAGCACGTCTCTTGATCCCATTGTAGGGTAATGCAGCAGAAAACAAAAAAAATTCGACCTACGCACCAGCCCAGGACCACTATGAAGACTGCATACAAGATATGATCTTTTCGTTACCGACTCGTAGCGCAGCAGAAGTAGAGTCGATGACGAATGGCGGTGCAGATCCCCGTAGCTAGGATTTTACAACCTCCCAACCGCGAGGATGAATACCCTCATCTTCCCCGTGGACAGCCCTCCGGGAGGCGGTCGGATAGTCCCCCGGACGGTGTCGCGGACAGCCCTTCGGGAGGACCTCCGAAACTTGGACTGTCACTCGGACAGCCCTTCGGGAGGACCTCCAAAACTCGGATGGTCACACGGATAGCCCTTTGGGAGGCACTCTTGAACTAAGACCGAAACTACGATGTCTCTATAGAGTTGCACACATACGGTGTCATCTATCTAGCAGGGCTTTGCCATCCAGTACTAGTTCCCACCGGAACCCAGACAGCCTTTCGGCTCTACGAAACTATTTCGCTGGGAGGGAGAGAGAATGCCAGATCATGCATGGCTTGTGTGAGAGAGTTGGAGTGAGGATGGAGAGCTCCTATCCACCTCCTTTTATAGGGGAAGGAGGGGGTGGTGGTGGCTGAAATTTAAGCCACATGACAAGCACCCACAAAACAAGGGGAAAGCATGTCCCCCTGTCCATGGCACCCCAAAATGGTGGCCCCACATGGCGCCCCACCTCCTCCCAACCAGCCCCACCTTTTGTGGGGGATGCCCCCCACCATGGGGGACCCCAACACTTTGTCCAGCCACAAGGGGGCTGCCCCCTAAAGGGGGCGCCCCCCAAAACAGCCCAAAACAGCCCTCATGAATCGTGGGATCTTGTCCCCTCACGCTGGGACAAGATGTTTTCCACGACTATTACTTCTGAAAAATTCCGAAAGGTTCCAGAACATTTCCAACACCCTCTCAAATAATCTGGGCGCGCTCCAAAACATTTTCGGTATGGTGGTCTAATTTAAAACCGTCTTCGTTTACCTGGTAAACAATTCTGGCAGCTCCAAAAACCTTTTTCGGTTTATTCTCCAGAAAAATTCTAGTAATTACCAGACCAATCTAGCAACCTCCAAAGCATTCCCGGTGCTTTCCAAAACCTTTTTGGATCAATGGTTTTATCTGAAACAACTTTTTAATTTTACCAAAACTTTTTTGGTGTTCTCTCCGGAACCTTTCCGTTGTGTTCGAAACTTTTCCAGTGACTTTCTCTCGGACTCCTTGTCTAGTATTTAGCAGATAGATGACCCTTAAGTGTGTGACCCTATAGGTTTGGTGAAGTATAAACATGACCCGGAACCCCTTCCGATCAATGATCAACATTGGAGCCGTGGACACCCATATTGACCCCTATACCCACACGAATGAATATTCGAGTGAACCTCCAGTTGCCGTGTGCTATTCCTGTTGCTTCACGATATGCTACAAATACTCGAGGTGATACATGTTGGCATCCCCATGGAACAACAACTTGTCCACTATGCCAGTTACCTCGTTACCAGTATTGTTCTCTTTTCTCGTTCCCGTGTTCCGGCATCCCCGTGATCAAATCACAAAGTGTCTGGCCAGACGATGATGGACACCGTAACACCGAGAGGACCCAGAGATATCTCTCCATCGTCGGAGGAGCAAATACCAATCTTGAGCTATCAAGTTACTTGACATACTTTTCCTTGAACCCCTAAGCCGCCTTAATAGCCACCCATTTAGGGATGATGTTTAACAAACCCCAGAGTTCATGAAGCAAGCATGAAGAAACTCGATACTCTCATGGTCTAAAGAATTATGCAAACGTTAACTTCTCTGTGTTATTAACCATTAACTTATGACAAATGTATCTCATAGCATAACATCAATTCAGGTCGATTCAACATAAATGTTCTTCTAATATTGTGCCCTCAGAATTGCCGGCATAGCCATGCCCATGATATGGAAAACATGATCATCATGCAATACTTGAGCCAGTCTTAGAGGCCAGACTAGGAATACATTTTAATGTTTATTATTCCACACGTGCATATGAGTCTTCCTTCAAGCCTCATTTTATTTGCAGACTCGAGAATCATTGCAGTTATAGCATGGAATATAAACATAATTATGAACAGGGAGATAATTAATAACATTTATTATTGCCTCTAGGGCATATCTCCTACATATGGAGGTGCCTAAGAGCTCATCGTAAAGGGTTACGTCGATGCTAGCGTCGACACAGATCCGGATGACTCCAAGTCACAAACCGGATACATGTCTATTTTGAATGGAGGGGTAGTCAGCTGGTGCAGCAGCAAGCAAAGCGTCGTGGCGGCATCTACTTGTGAAGAGGAGTACATAGTTGCTTCAGAAGCAACAAAGGAAGGAGTCTGGATGAAGGAGTTCATCACTGACCTATGAGTGATTCCCAGCGCTTCAGGCCCGATGACTCTATTCTGTGACAACACTGGAGCTATTGCCCTTGCCAAGGAGCCCAAGTTTCACAAGAAGACAAGACACATCAAGCGCCGCTTCAACTCCATTCGTGATTACATTCAGGAAGGAGATATAGATATTTGTAAAGTACATACGGATCTGAATGGCGCAGATCCGTTGACTAAACCTCTCTCACGAGCAAAACATGATCAACACCGGAACTCTATGGGTGTTCAATACATCACAATGTAACTAGATTTTTGACTCTAGTGCAAGTGGGAGACTGTTGGAAATATGCCCTAGAGGCAATAATAAAATGGTTATTATTATATTTCCTTTTTCATGATAATTTTCTATTGTTCATGCTATAATTGTTTTAACCGAAAACCGTAATGCATGTGTGAATACATAGACCACAACATGTCCCTAGTGAGCCTCTAGTTGGATAGCCCGTTGATCAATAGATGGTCACGGTTTCATGACCATGGACATTGGATGTCATTGATAACGGGATGACATCATTAGGAGAATGATGTGATGGACAAGACCCAATCCTAAGCATAGCACAAGATCGTGTAGTTCGTCTTCTAAGCTTTTCTAATGTCAAGTATCGTTTCCTTAGACCATGAGATTGTGCAGCTCCCAGATACCGTAGGAATACATTGGGTGTGACAAACATCACAATGTAACTGGGTGGCTATAAAAGTATGCTATGGGTATCCCCGAAAGTATCTGTTGGGTTGGCATGAATCGAAACTGGGATTTGTCACTCCGTGTGACGGAGAGGTATCTCTGGGCCCACTCGGTAAGACATTATCATAATGAGATCAATGTGACTAAGGAGTTAGCCATGGGATGATGTGTTATGGAGCGAGTAAAGAGACTTTCCGGTAACGAGATTGAACAAGGTATAGGGATACCGACGATCGAATCTTGGGCAAGTATCATACCGATAGGCAAAGGGAATTATATATGGGATTGATTGAAGCCCCGACATCGTGGTTCATCCGATGAGATCATCATGGAGCATGTGGGAGACAACATGGGTATCTAGATCTCGCTGTTGGTTATTGACCGGAGAGGTGTCTCGGTCATGTCTACATGCCTCTCGAACCCGTAGGGTCTACACACTTAAGGTTCGATGACGCTAGGGTTATAGGGAAATAGTGTACATGGTTACCAAAGGTTGTTAGGAGTGCCAGATGAGATCCTGCACGTCGCGAGGAGTTCCGGAATGGTCCGGAGGTAAAGATTTATATATAGTAAGTGAGGTTTTGGTCACCGGAAGTGTTTCGGGCATCACCGGTAACGTACCGGGACCACCGGAAGGGTTTCGGGGGTCCATCGTGTGGGGCCACAGGCACCAGAGGGCTGCGTGGGCCGAAGGTGGGAGGGAACCAGCCCCTAGGTGGTCTTGTGCGCCTCCCACATGGGCCCAAGGAGTACCAACGTGGGAGGAGGGCAAACCCTAGGGTTTGATGGGCCCTAGGCCCACCTAGGGCACTGCCCCTCCTCTCCCCTCTCCTGGCTGCAGACCCAAGGGCCATCTAGGGCCGGCCGCAGCCCTAGGGTGGGAACCCTAGGGGCTGCGCCCTCCCTCCTCCTCCTCCTATATATAGTGGAGGGTTTGAGGCTGCCAAAGACACGCATCTCTCTCTCTCTCTCGGCGCAGCCCTAACTCTCCACCTCCTCGTCCTCCGTAGCGCTTGGCGAAGCCCTGCGGAGTACCACACAACTCCACCGTTACCATGTCGTCGTGCTGCCGGAGCTCTCCCTCAACCTCTCCTTCCTCCTTGCTGGATCAAGGCGTAGGAGACGTCACCGGGCTGCACTTGTGTTGAACGCGGAGGCGCCGTTGTTCGGCGCTTAGATCGGATTCCACCGCGATCTGAATCGTTGCGAGTACGACTCCACTAACAGCGTTCTTGTAATGCTTCCACTTTGCGATCTGCAAAGGTATGAAGATGCACTCCCCCTTTGCTCATTGCTGGTTTCTCCATAGATTGATCTTGGTGACACGTAGGAAAAAATTTGATTACTACTACGTCTCCCAACAAGATCCCCTATACTTGTGGGTCATCAAGACTCTTTTCTAGCGCCGTTGCCGGGGAGTAAAGCACCCTAGGTAAGTGGAATCTGGTAAGGAAAAAATTTATATAGTGTGCTGAAATTTTGTGTCACGTGTTACTATGGAAAATAATCCTTTGAGGGGCTTGTTTGGGGTATATTTGTTGGAAATATGCCCTAGAGGAAATAATAAATTGGTTATTATCATATTTCCTTGTTCATGATAATCGTTTATTATCCATGCTATAATTGTATTGATCGGAAACTCAGATACATGTGTGGATACATAGACAACACCATGTCCCTAGTATGCCTCTAATAGACTAGCTCGTTGATCAAAGATGGTCAAGGTTTCCTAGCCATGTACATGAGATGTCATTTGATAACGGGATCACATCATTAGGAGAATGATGTGATGGACAAGACCCAAACTGTAAACGTAGCGTATGATCGTGTCAGTTTATTGCTATAGTTTTCTACATGTCAAGTATCCGTTCCTATGACCATGAGATCATGCAACTCACTGGCACCAGAGGAGTACCTTGTGTGTATCAAATGTCGCGACATAACTGGGTGACTATAAAGGTGCTCTATAGGTATCTCTGAGGGTGTCTGTTGGGTTGGCATGGATCAAGACTGGGATTTGTTACTCCGTGTGACGAAGAGGTATCTCAGGGCCCACTCGGTAATACAACATCACAACAAGCCTTGCAAGCAATGTGACTAAGTGTTAGCCACAATATCTTGTATTACGGAACGAGTAAAGAGACTTGCCAGTAACGATATTGAACTAGGTATAGAGATACCTACGATCGAATCTCGGGCAAGTAACATACCGAAGAACAAAGGGCACAACGTACGGGATTAACTGAATCCTTGACATAGAGGTTCAATTGATCAAGATCTTCATAGAATATGTAGGAACCAATATGGGCATATAGGTCCCGCTATTGGTTATTGACCATAGAGGTGTCTCGGTCATGTCTACATAGTTCTCGAAACCACAGGGTCTGCACACTTAAGGTTTGGTGACGTTTCGGTAGTATTGAGTTATGTATGTTGGTGACCGAAGGTTTTTTGGAGTCCCTAAAGAGATCTCGGACATACCGTGGAGCTCCGGAGGTAAAGATTGATATATAGGAAAGTGGTATTTGGGTTCCGGAAAAGTTTCGGGCACTACCGGTAGTGTACCGAGAGTGACAAAAGGGTTCCGGGGGTTCACCGGGAGGGGCCCACCCACCCCGGGGGGCACATGGGTCTAAGTGGTTGGGCACCAGCCCATAGTGGGCTGGGCAACCGACCACATAGGGCCCTTGCGCCCAAGGGTAGGTGGGAAGGTGCCTTGGAGGGGAGGGAGACCTCCCTAGGGCGCCCACCTCCCTTGTGGGAGGTGCACTCCTCCCAATCTTAGCCGGACAGCCCTCCTTGGAGGAGGGGCCAAGGTTGCGCCCTACCTACCCATTCCTCTTATAAATAGAGAGGGATAGGATGGCAGAACAACCCTAAGGCATAGGTGCAGCCCTCCCTCTCTCCCTAGATTTGTTTTTCCTCCAAAACGCGTCTGCGACAGCGCTTGGCGAAGCCCTACTGAGACCGCTCCACCACCACCGCCACCATGCCATTGTGCTGCTGGAGAACTCATCTACATCTCTACCCTCGCTTGCTGGATCAAGGAGGTGGAAATCGTCATCGAGCTGTACGTGTGCTGAATGCGGAGATGCCGTCCATTCGGCACTAGATCGGAAGGACCACGATGGGATCGCGGGACGGCTCATGATAAGATCGTGGGAAGGATCATGATTGGGTCGTGAAGACGTTCGACTACATCAACCGTGTTTCTTAACCCTTCTGCTTAGCGATCTACAAGGGTATGTAGATTTACTCTCCCTCTCGTAGATGCTCATCACCATGGATAGATCTTGCGTGTGCGTAGGAATTTTTTTGTTTCCCATGCAACGTTCCCCGATAGTGGTATTAGAGCTAGGTCTATGTGTAGATGAGATCTCGAGTAGAACACAAAGGAGTTTGTGGGCGTTGATGCTTAGATTGCTTCCTCCCTTGGTGGTGTTTTGGTTCAGCGACATTGTGGGATGAAGCGGCCCGGACCAACCATACTCGTACGCTTACGAGAGACCAGTTCCATCGACTGACATGTAACTTTGTTGCACAAAGATGGCTGGCAGGTGTCTGTTTCTCCTACTTTAGTTGGATCGGATTTGACAAAGGCGGTCCTTGAGAAGGTTGAAAAGCAACTTATGTATCGCCGTTGTGGTTTTGCGTAGGTGAGAATTGTTCTTGCTGGATACCCATAGCAGCCACGTAAAATATGCAACAACAATTAGAGGACGTCTAACTTGTTTTGCAGGGTATGTTGTGAAGTGATATGGCCAATTAAATGATGAGATATATGTGATGTATCAAATGATCATGTATTGTATACAATATCACGACTTGCATGTCGATGAGTACGGCAACCGGCCGGAGCTATAGGGTTGTCTTTAATTATTGTATGACCTGCGTGTCAATCATTAAGCGCAATGTAATGCTTTACTTTATCGCTAAGGGATAGCAATAGTAGTAGAAGCATGGTGGGCGTGACAACCCCAATGGTGACACGTTGATGGAGATCAAGATGATGGAGATCATGGTGTCATGCCGGTGACATTGGAGATCATGCTGGTGCTTTAAGGATGGAGATCAAAAGCACAAGTTTTCATGGCCATATCATGTCACTTATGATTTGCATGTGATGTTAATACTTTTATGCACCTTGTTTTTCTTAGGATGACGGTAGCATTGTAAGGAGATCCCTCATTTAAATTTCAAGATAAATTGTGTTCTCCCCGAGTGTGCACCGTTGCGAAAGTTCGTCGTGTCGAGACACCACGTGATGATCGGGTGTGATAGACTCTACATTCACATACAACGGGTGCAAGCCAGTGTTGCACATGCAAAACACTTGGGTTAAACTTGACGAGCCTAGCATGTATAGACATGGCCTCGGAACACAAGAGACCGAAAAGTCGAACATGAGTCATATAGTAGATATGATCAACATGATGATGTTCACCATTGAAACCACCTCAACTCACGTGATGATCGGACTTGAGTTGGTGAATTTGGATCATGTATCACTCAAATGACCGGAGCGATGTCAATTTGAGTGGGAGTTCTTAAGTAATATGATTAATTGAACTCATTATCATGAACATACTCAGTAGTGTGTTTGCAAATTATGTTGTAGATTACTAGCTCACGTTGTAGCTCCCTTGAATTTTTATATGTTCCTAGAGAAGTAGAGTTGAAAGATGATGGTAGCAATATTGCGGATTGGGTCCATGATCTGAGGATTGTCCTCATTGCTGCACAGAAGGCTTATGTCCTTAATGCACCGGTCGGTGCACCCCCCCTCTAGCGTTGTCTGTAGATGTTGTGAACATCTGACAGGCACGTTCCGATGACTACTTGATAGTTTAGTGCGTCATGCTTTACGGCTTAGAATGAGGCTCCAAAACGCTTTGAACATCACGGAACATATGAGATGCTCTAAGAGCTGAAATTGTGATCTCAGGCTCGTGCCCGTGTTGTGAGATATGAGACCTCCAACAAGATTCTTTGCCTGCAAGATGAAGGAGAATAGCTCAATTGTTGAGCATGTGCTTAGAGTGTCTGGGTCCTACAATCGCTTGAATCGAATGGGAGTTGATCTTCCAGATAAGAAAGTGATTGATATAGTTTTCCAAGTCACTATCACTAAGCTACTAGAGCTTCGGGATGAACTATAAAATGCCAGGGATGGAAATAATGATCCCTGAGCTGCTCGCGATGTTTGACACCGCGAAGGTAGAAATCAAGAAGGAGCATCAAGTGTTGATGGTTAGTAAAACCACTAGTTTTGAGAAGGGCAAGGAGGGAAACTTTATGGATGGCAAGTCAGTTGCTGCTCCAGTGAAGCAACCCAAAGTTGAACCCAAACCCAAGACTAAGTGCTTCTATTATGTGGAGAGCGGTTGCTGAAGCGGAACAACCCTAGATACTTGATAGATAATAAGGCTGGCAACGTTGGGAGAAGTATATTTGATATATGTGTTATTGATGTGTACCTTGCTAGTACTCCTAGTAGCACCTGGGTATTGGATACCGGTTCGGTTGCTAAATGTTAGTAAGTCGAAATAAAAGCTAAGGAATAAACGAAGACTAGCTAAGTGTGAGGTGACGATGTATGTTGGAAATGTTTCCAAGATTGATGTGATCAACATCACACGATCTCTCTACCTTCGGGATTAGTGACAAACCTAAATAAATGTTATTTGGTGTTTGCGTTAAGCATGAACATGATTAGATCGTGTTTATTGCAATACAGTTATTCATTTAAGTGAGAGAATAATGGTTATTATGTTTACATGAATAATACCTTCAATGGTCATGCACCCAATGAGAATGGTTTGTTGAATCTTGATCGTAGTAATACACGTGTTCATAACATTGATGCCAAAAGATGCAAAGTTAGTAATGATAGCACCACATACCTGTGGCACTGCCGCTAAATGTCACATTTGTATAAATCGCATGAAGAAACTCCATGCTAATGTATCTTTGGACTCATTGGGTTTTGAATCGGTTGAGACATGCCTCTTGGGCAAGATGACTAAAGACCCTGTTTTTAGTATGATGGAGCGGGCTAGTAACTTATTGGAAATAATACATGTTGATCTTTGAGATCCAATGAGTGTTGTAGCGTGTAGTGGATCATTATTTTTCTTACCTTCACTGATAATTTGAGTATATATGAGTATATTTACTTAATGAAACACAAGTCTGAAATGTTTGAAAAGTTCAACAAATTCAGAGTGAAGTTTAAGATCATCGTGACAAGATACAAATGTCTATGATATGATCGTGGAGGTGAATATATGAGTGACGAGTTTGGCATACAAATTTAGACAATGTGAAAGTTGTTTCACAACTCACGCCACCTGGAACACCATAGTGTGATGGTGTGTTCGAATGTCATAGTCGTACTCTATTGGATATGGTGCATACTATGATGTCTCTTATTGTTTTGCCACTATCGTTTTGGGGTTATGCATTAGAGACAACTATATCCACTTTAAATAGGGCATCATCTAAATCTGTTGAGATGACACCGTATGAATTATGGTATGATAGAAACCTAAGTTGTCATTTCTTAATGTTTGGGGCTGTGACGCTTATGTCACAAAAGGTTTTCACCTAATGAGCTCAAACCCAAAGCGGACAAATGCATCTTCATGGAATACCCTAAGAACAGTTGGGTATACCTTCTATCTCAGATCCGAGCACAAAGTGTTTGTTGCTAAAACGTGTCCTTTCTCGAGAAAGAGTTTCTCTCAAAAAAATTGAGTGGGAGGAAGATAGAACTTGATGAGGTTGTTGAACCTTTGTTTCATCCATAGAGTAGCGTGGCGTAGAAAGATGTTTCTGTGGAGCCTACGTCAGTTGAAGAGGAAGTTGATGATGATCATCATGAAGCTTTGGATCAAGTTACTATCGAATCTCATAGGTCGACAAGGACGCGTACTACTCCTGAGTGGTACGACAACCCTGTCTTAGAGGTCATGTTGTTGGACAACGATGAACCTACGAAGTATGGAGAAGCGATGATGGGCCCGGATTCCGACAAATGGTTAGAGGCCATGAAATCCGAGAAAGGATACATGTTTGAAAACCAAGTATAGACTTTGGTAGACTTGCCCGTTGGACGGCAGGTCGTTGAGTACAGATGGACCTTCAAGATGAAGACAGGCACTGATGGTAAATGTCGCAAAGAAGTTT
The DNA here is from genome assembly GCA_022496015.1 of Hordeum marinum. Classification (NCBI taxonomy): domain Eukaryota; kingdom Viridiplantae; phylum Streptophyta; class Magnoliopsida; order Poales; family Poaceae; genus Hordeum; species Hordeum marinum. The sequence continues at coordinate 146,496,348 of CM039678.1, forward strand.
CCAACAAGTTCAAGGAGTTGACTGCGATGAGTCTTTCTTACTCGTAGCGATGCTAAAGTCTGTTGGAATTATGTTGGCAGTTGCTATGGAAAATAATCTTTTGAGGGGCTTGTTCGGGGTATCTTTGTTGGAAATATTTCCTAGAGGCAATAATAAATTGGTTATTATCATATTTCCTCGTTCATGGTAATCGTTTATTATCCATGCTATAATTGTATTGATCGGAAACTCAGATACATGTGTGGATACATAGACAACACCATGTCCCTAGTAGGCCTCTAATAGACTAGCTCGTTGATCAAAGATGGTCAAGGTTTCCTAGCCATGGACATGAGATGTCATTTGATAATGGGATCACATCATTAGGAGAATGATGTGATGAACAAGACCCAAACTGTAAACGTAGTGTATGATCGTGTCAGTTTATTGCTACAGTTTTTTGCATGTCAAGTATCTGTTCCTATGACCATGAGATCATGCAACTCACTGACACCGGAGGAGTACCTTGTGTGTATCAAATGTCGCAACGTAACTAGGTGACTATAAAGGTGCTCTACAAGTATATTCGAGGGTGTCTATTGGGTTGGCATGGATCAAGACTGGGATTTGTTACTCCGTGTGACGGAGAGGTATCTCAGGGGCCACTCGGTAATACAACATCACAACAAGCATTGCAAGCAATGTGATTAATTGTTAGCCACGGGATCTTGTATTACAGAATGAGTAAAGAGACTTGCCGGTAACGAGATTGAACTAGGTATAGAGATACCGACGATCGAATCTCGGGGAAGTAACATACCGAAGAACAAAGGGAACAACATACGGGATTAACTGAATCCTTGACATAGAGGTTCAACCGATAAAGATCTTCCTAGAATATGTAGGAATCAATATGGGCATATAGGTCCCGTTATTGGTTATTGACCGTAGAGGTGTCTCGGTCATGTCCACATAGTTCTCGAACCCGCAGGGTCGGCACACTTAAGGTTCGGTGACGTTTCGGCAGTATTGAGTTATGTATGTTGGTGACCGAAGGTTTTTCGGAGTCCCGGATAAGATCCCGGACGTCACGAGGAGCTCTAGAATTTTCCGTAGGTAAATCTTGATATATAGGAAAGTGGTATTTGGGTTCCGGAAAAGTTTCGGGCACTATCGGTAGTGTACCGGGAGTGAAGAAAGGGTTCAGGGGGTCCATCGGGAGGGGCCCACCCGCCTCGAGGGGCCACATGGGCCTAAGTGGTTGCGCACCAGCCCATAGTGGGCTGGGAAACCGAGCAAATAGGGCCCTTGCGCCCAAGGGTAGGTGGGGAGGTGCCTTGGAGGGGAGGGAGACCTCCCTAGGGCGCCCACCTCCCTTGTGGGAAGTGGACTCCTCCCTATCTTGGCCGGCCAGCCCTCCTTGGAGGAGGGGACAAGGTTGCGCCCTACCTACCCCTTCCTCCTATAAATAGAGAGGGAGAGGGAAGGCATCACCACCCTAAGGCATAGGTGCAGCCCTCCCTCTCTCCCTAGACCTGTTTCTCCTCCTAAACGCGTCTGCGGCAGCGCTTGGCAAAGCCCTACTGAGATCGCTCCGCCACCACCGCCACCATGCCATTGTGCTGCCAGAGAACTCATCTACCTCTTTATGCTCTCTTGCTGGACCAAGGAGGTGGAGATCGTCATCGAGCTGTACATGTGCTGAACGCGGAGGTGCAGTCCGTTTGGCACTAGATCGGAAGGACCATGATGGGATCGCGGGACGACTCATGATGAGATCGCGGGACGGATCATGATTGGATCGTGAAGACATTCCACTACATCAACCACGTTTCTTAACACTTCCGCTTAGCGATCTACAAGGGTATGTAGATTCACTCTCCCTCTCGTAGATGCTCATCACCATGGATAGATCTTGCGGGTGCGTAGATTTTTTTTCCCGTGCAACGTTCCCCAACAATCTTCACCTCGACTAGAAGCGCAAGGAGTTGCTCCTCAACCTACTGAACCTACTGAAAATATTTATTATGAAATTCCTTCGGGTATGATAGAGAAACTGCTAGCTAATCCTTATGCAGGAGATGGAACACTAAATCCTGATTTGATCTAATATATGTGGATGAAGTTTGTGGATTATTTAAGCTTGAAGGTTTCCCGAGGATGATATCAAGAAGAAGGTCTTTCCTCTATCTTTGAAGGAGAAGGCATTGACATGGTATAAGCTATGTGATGATATTGGATCATGGAATTACATCCAATTGAAATTGGAATTTCACCAGAAGTTTTATCCTATGCATCTGGTTCATCGTGATCAGAATTATATTTATAATTTTTGGCCTCGTGAAGGAGAAAGAATCTCTCAAGCTCGGGGGAGGCTTAAGTCAATGTTATATTCATGCCCCAATCATGAGCTCTCAAGAGAAATTATTATTCAGAATTTTTATGCTCGACTTTCTCATAATGATCAATCCATGCTCGATACTTATTGTACTGGTTCCTATATGAAGAAAGATATTGACTTCAAATGGGATTTATTGGAAAGAATTGAACGCAACTCTGAAGCTTGGGAACTCGACGAAGGTAAGGAGTCAGGTATAAACCTCAAGTTTGATTGTGTTAAATCCTTCATGGACACCGATGCTTTTCGTGAATTTAGCACTAAATATGGACTTGACTCTGAGATAGTAGCTTCTTTCTGTGAATCATTTGTTGCTCATGTTGATCTCCCTAAGGAGAAGTGGTTTGAATATCATCCTCCCATTGAAGTGAAAGTAGTTGAACCTATTAAAGTTGAAGAATAAACTATTACTTATAATATTGATCCTGTTATTCCTGCTACTTATATTGAGAAACCACCTTTCCCTGTTAGAATAAAGGAACATGCTAAAGCTTCAACTGTGGTTCGTAAGAGCTATCTTAGAACACCTACACCCCCTGAGGAAATTAAAGTTGAACCTAGTATTGCTATGGTTAAAGATCTCCTGGTTGATAATATTGATGGGCATGTTATTAATTCTGCAATGAAGCTGTTAGAATTGCTAGACCTCATGCTAAAGACAAACATAGACCTATTGTTGGCATGCCTGTTGTTTATGTTAAAATAGGAGATCATTTTTATCATGGCCTATGTGATGTGGGTGCTAGCATGAGTGCAATTCCCTTTATCTTATATAAAGAAATTATGAATGATATTGCACCAACTGAATTGGAAGAAATTGATGTTAAGATTAAGCTTGCTAATAGAGATACTATAACACCAGTTGGGATTATTAGAGATGTTGAAGTCTTGTGTGGGAAAATAAAATATCCTACTGATTTTATTGTTCTTGGTTCCCCACAAGATCATTTTTGTCCCATTATATTTGGTAGGCCTTTCTTGAATACTTTTAATGTCAAGATAGATTGTGAGAAAGAAACTGTTACTGTGAGTTTTGGGGATGTATCCCATGAGTTTAATTTCTCTAAGTTTCTTAGACAACCCCATGATAAAGAATTGCCTTGTAAGGATGAAATTATTGGTCTTGCTTCTATTGTTGTGCCTCCTACTAATCCTTTAGAACAATATTTGCTAGACCATGAAAATGATATGCATATGAATGAAAGGAATGAAATAGATAGGATTTTCTTTGATCAACATCCTATTTTGAAACACAACTTGCCTATTGAAATACTTGGGGATCCTCCTCCACCCAAGGGTGATCCCGTGTTTGAGCTTAAACAATTACCGGATACTCTGAAATATGGGTATCCTGATGAAAAGAAGATATATCATGTTATTATTAGTGCTAACCTTTCAGAGCATGAAGAAATGAGATTATTGAAAACTCTGAAGAAGCATCGTGCTGCTATTGGATATACTCTTGATGATCTTAAGGGCATTAGCCCCACTCTATCTCACCATAAAATAAATATGGAAGCTGATGCTAAACCATTTGTCGATCACCAATGACGGTTAAATCCTAAAATGAAAGAAGTGGTAGGAAATGAAATACTAAAGCTTCTGGAGGCATGTATAATTTATCCTATTGCTGATAGTAGATGGGTTAGTCTTGTTCAGTGTGTCCCTAAGAAGGGAGGTATTACTGTTGTTCCTAATAATAAAAATGAATTGATCCCACAAAGAATTGTTACAGGATATAGAATGGTAATTGATTTTAGGAAATTAAATAAAGATACTAGGAAAGATCACTACCCTCTACCTTTTATTGATCAAATGCTAGAAAGACTATCTAAACACACACACTTCTGCTTTCTAGATAGTTACTCTGGTTTCTCTCAAATACCTATGTCAAAAGAGGATCAAGAAAAGAATACTTTTACTTGCCCTTTTGGTACCTTTGCTTATGGACATATGCCTTTTGGTTTATGCAATGCACCTGCTACCTTTCAAAGATGTGTGACTGCTATATTCTCTGACTTTTGTGAAAAGATTTTTGAGGTTTTCATGGATGACTTCTCCGTTTACGGAACTTCTTTTGATGATTGCTTGAGCAACCTTGATTGAGTTTTGCAGAGATGTGAAGAAACTAATCTTGTATTGAATTGGGTGAAGTGATACTTTATGGTTAATGAGGGCATTTTCTTGGGACACAAAATCTCTGAAAGAGGTATTGAGGTGGATAAAGCTAAAGTAGATGCTATTGAAAAAATGCCGTGTCCCACGGATATCAAAGGTATAAGAAGTTTCCTTGGTCATATTGGTTTCTATAGGAGATTTATTAAAGATTTCCCTAAAATCTCTCGGCCTCTCACTAATCTCTTGCAAAAAGATGTTCCTTTTGTTTTTGATGATGATTGTGTAGAAGCATTTGAAATTCTTAAGAATGCCTTGATTTCTGCACCTATTGTTCAACCACCTGATTGGAACCTACCCTTTGAAATTTTGTGTGATGCTAGTGATTATGCCATTGGTGCTGGTCTAGGATAGAGAGTTGATAAGAAATTAAATGTTATCCATTATTCTAGTAAAACTCTAGACAGTGCTCAAAGAAACTATGCTACCACTAAAAAGGAATTTTTAGCAGCTGTGTTTGCTTGTGACAAGTTTAGACCTTATATTGTTGATTCCAAAGTAACTGTTCACATTGATCATGCTTCTATTAAATATCTTATGGAAAAGAAAGATGCTAAACCAAGACTTATTAGATGGGTTCTTCTGCTACAAGAATTTTATTTGCATATTATTGATAGAAAGGGTGTTGAGAAACCCATAGCAGATAACTTGTCGAGGTTAGAGAATGCTCTTGATGACCCACTACCTATTGGTCATAGCTTTCCTGATGAACAATTAGCTATCATAAATGCTTCGCGTAATTCTCCATGGTATGCTGATTATGCTAATTACATTGTTGCTAAATTTATACCGCCTAGTTTCACATACCAACAAAACAAAAAGTTCTCTATGATTTAAGACATTACTTTTGGGATGACCCACACCTTTATAAAGAAGGGGTAGATGGTGTTATTAGACATTGCGTACCTGAGCATGAAAAGGAACAAATCGTACACAAGTGTCATTCCGAGGCCTACGGAGGACACCATGGTGGAGATAGAACTGCAAACAAGGTATTACAATCTGGTTTCCATTGGCCTACTCTCTTCAAGGATGCTCGTAAGTTTGTCTTGTCTTGTGATGAATGTCAAAGAATCGGTAATATTAGTAGACGTCAGGAAATGGCTATGAATTACTCACTTGTTATTGGACCATTTGATGTTTGGGGTTTTGATTATATGGGACATTTTCCAAAGTCAACGGGTATAGTCGTATTCTAGTTGCTGTTAATTATGTTACTAAGTGGGTAGAACCTATTCCAACTACTAGTGCTGATCATAACACTTCTATTGAAATGTTTAAAGAAGTTATTTTCCCTAGATTTGGAGTCCCTAGATATTTAATGACGGATGGTGGTTCACATTTTATTCATGGTGCTTTCTGTAAATTGCTTGCTAAGTATGATGTTAATCATAGGATTGCATCTCCATATCATCCTCAGTCTAGTGGGCAAGTAGAATTAAGCAATAGAGAGATTAAATTGATCTTGCAAAAGACTGTTAATAGATCTAGAAAGAATTGGTCTAAGAAACTTGATGATGCATTATGGGCTTATAGAACTGCTTACAAAAACCCTATGGGTATGTCTCTGTATCAAATGGTTGATGGTAAAGTTGTCACTTACCTCTTGAAGTAGAACATAAAGTTTATTGGGCAATTAAAGAGCTCAACTATGATTTCAAACTTGCTGGTGAGAAGAGGTTATTTGACATTAGCTCACTTGATGAATGGACAACCCAGGCCTATGAGAATGCCAAGTTGTTTAAAGAAAAGGGTAAGAGATGGCATGATAAAAGGATACAAAAGCGTGAATTCAATGTAGGTGACCGTGTCTTGCTATACAGTTCTCGTTTAAGATTTTTTGCAGGAAAACTTCTCTCTAAATGGGAAGGGCCTTACATTGTCGAGGAAGTATACCGTTTTGGGGCCATCAAGATCAACAATGCTGAGGGCACTAACCCGAAGGTGGTAAATGGGAAAATAACCAAACATTATATCTCAGGTACTCCCATAAATGTTGAAACCAATATTATCAATACCATAACTCTAGAGGAGTACACTAGGGAGACCTACCAGAACATTTCAGACTCCGAAAAGGAATAGGTATGTGGTACGGTAAGCAAACCGACTCCAAAACTTTTCCAATAGAAATTCTTCTCTATTTTGGAATATTTAATAAATTAGGAAAATTTAAAGCAGTCTCAATAGTGCACGAGGAGGCGACAAGCCTGCAGGGCGCGGCCTACCCTCTGGCCGCGCCCATGTGGCTTGTGGCCACCCCGTGCACCCTTCGGACTCCGTTTTCTTGTGTTATACTCCATTAGGTCGGTAAAAATTCATTATATAACCTCCCGAAGGTTTGGACCTTTGTATCATGACAATACCTCATGTTTTCGTTTTGAGTTGTTTCTGTAGTAGGTTTAGAGCAAGATGTCTTCGCCAGAGTCGGTCGGGGAGAGCCGTGTCTCTCACCCGACATCGGGGCCCGGAGCATATAGCAAAGCCAACCACTTTGGGAAGGCCACAGAGGAAGAGGTGGAGGCCGACTTAAAGAGGGTGGATGCCATGAAGGAAGACCAAGAAGTTACCTCTCGTCTACATCCTGGAGTCATGTTGGAGGAACTCTAGAGCTCAGCAATTTCGAATTCGGTCATCCCTGCCAATGCTAGATTTCTTACTTATGAAAATATGAAAAAGAGTGTTGCTTTTTCTCCCGTAGCAATGAAACACCCATGGGTGATGGGATCCCTAACCGTCACCAGAAAGCTTCGCAAGGAGATTATGGATCTTAGACGACAAAATAACAAGCTTGAGGAGGAGAATCGCATTCCGAGGGGCATCATCGCCAAGAATATAACATCACCACCTCCGAAGAAGGACATCTAAGCACATGGGGTATGGGCACTCCCCTTGGCTTGTGCCAATCTTGGGGGAGATGCCCCGGTATCATATCACCATCACATATTTTACCTTTTCTCGTTTTTCCTAGTTTGATACTTTTGGTTTTATCTTGATCTAGTTGAATAAAGTTTTAGTATGATCTAGCTTTGAGTTTTTCTTTATGTTCCCCTTATGTAAGCGAGTCCGAGAGTTATATAATAAAAAGTAGTTTTGATGTGAGGGCTTTTCTTGTTTGCTATGATCTTGAGAAAAATAAATAAGAAATAAAAGAAGAATAGAATTAAAGCAAAGAGTATATATGATGATCTTATGGGGAGCGATTACTTCACATATAAGAAGTATGTCGTTTGAAATTTGTTGAGAGTTGACAAACATAGCGATTGGTCATTGGTGCAATTAAAAGGAAGTAATAAAGAAAGAGAGGTTCACATATAAATATATCATCTTGGACATCTTTTATGATTGTGAGCACTCATTAAAATATTATATGCTAAGAAGTTGATGTTGGACAAGGGAGACAACATAATGGGTTAGGTTTGCTTATTTATGAATAGAAGTAATATGGTTATAGATCCTCCAACATGTAGTGCTTGCTTCCACCTCATACTAGCCAAAACTTCCGCACGAAGTAGAGATACTACTTGTGCATCCAAACACCCTCAACCCAGTTTTTCAATGAGAGTCCATCATACCTACCTATGGATTGAGTCAGATCCTTCAAGTAAGTTGTCATCAGTGCAAAAACTAATAAGAATTGCTCCTAAATATGTATGATCTTTTATTGTAAGGGAAATAAGTGTTGTACGAACTTGTGATGGTAAAGAAATAAAAGTGATGGACTGCATAATAAAGGTTGCTATCACAAAGGGCAATACAACGCGGCGTTCCTTTGCATTAAGGGTTTGCACATCCAAAAACAAAAAGTGCATGACAACCTCTGCTTCCCTCTACGAAGGGCCTATCTGTTACTTTTACTTTCTAGTACTTACCTTTATGCAAGAGTCATGGGGATCTTCACCACTTCTTATATTTTTCCTTTCTCTCTTGGCAAGCGTTATGCATTGGGGAATGATCTAGACACATATATCCACTCGCATGTGGGTGATCATGAGTAATTTTTGTTGACACTACCCTTGAGGTAAATAGTTGGGAGGCAAAACTCTAAGCCCCTATATTTCTCTATGTCCAATTGAAGCTTTGACCTCATGAATATTGTGTGAGTGTTAGCAATTATGAAAGACTAAAATATGATTGAATATGTGGATTTGCCTTACAAGCTCTTATATTGACTCTTTCTGACATTGTGATCAATTGCAAATTGCTTCAATGACCGAGAGCATAATTTGCTGGTTCTCAATAGAGTTCTTGGTTCATATTTATCCTGTGAATGAATTGTTACTCTAGTATAAGAAATTATATGTCAATAAGTATTGATGTTCTAAAGATGATCATGATGCCATCATGTCCATATTCTATTTTATCGACACATCTATCTCTAAACTTGTGGACATATTTATCGATCTCAGTTTTCGCTTGAGGACAAGCGAGGTCTAAGCTTGGGGGAGTTGATACGTCCATTTTGCATCATTTTATATTGATATTTATTGCATTATTGGTTGTTATTACACATTATGGTACAATACTTATGCCTTTTCTCTATTATTTTACAAGGTTTCCATGAAGAGGGAGAATGCCGACAGCTAGAATTCTGGGTAGGAAAAGGAGCAAGTATGAGAGACCTATTCTTCACAACTCCAAAAGTCCTAAAAAGTTACAGAGAATTATTTTGGAATATATAAAAAAATTGGGTGAAACGAATACCAGAGGGGACCCACCAGGAGGTCACAAGCCTGCTGGGTGCGGCTACCCCCCTGGCCGTGCCCTTGTGGCTTGTGGGCCCCCTGGCAGGCCTCCAGCACCTATCTTCTGCTATATGAAGGGTTTTCACCTAGAAAATTCAAGAGAGAGCTTTCGGGACGAAGCGCCGCCGTCTCGAGGCGGAACTTGGGCAGAACCAATCTAGAGCTCCAGCTTCTGCCGGGGAAACTTCCCTCCTAGAGGGGGAAATCGAAGCCATCGTCATCACCAACGATCCTCTCATTGAGAGGGGGTCAATATCCATCAACATATTCACGAGCACTATCTCCTCTCCAAACCCTACTTCATCTCTTGTATGCGATCTTTGTCTCAAAACCTCAGATTGGTTCCTGTGGGTTGCTAGTAGTGTTGCTTACTCCTTGTAGTTGATGCTAGTTGATTTACTTGGTGGAATATCCTATGTTCACATCCTTTATGATAATTAATACTCCTCTGATTATGAACATGAACATGCTTTGTGATTAGTTACGTTTGTTCCCCAGGACATGGGATAAGTCTTGTTATAAGTAATCATGTGAATTTGGTATTAGTTCGATATTTTGATGAGATGTATGTTGTCTCTCCTCTAGTGGTGTTATGTGAACGTCGACTACATAATACTTCACCATTATTTGGTCCTAGGGGAAGGCATTGGGAAGTAATAAGTAGATGATGGGTTGCTAGAGTGACAGAAGCTTAAACCCTAGTTTATGCGTTGCTTCTTAAGGGGCTGATTTGGATCCATATGTTTCATGCTATGGTTAGATTTATCTTAATTCTTATTTCCTAGTTGTGGATGCTTGAGAGAGAGGTTAATCATAAGTGGGAGGTCTGTCCAAGTAAGGGCACCACCCAAGCACCGGTCCACCCACATATCAAATTATCAAAGTAACGAACGTGAATCAAACGAGCATGATGAAAACTAGCTTGACAGAAATTCCCATGTGTCCTCGGGAGCGCTTTGCTTTATATAAGAGTTTGTCTAGGCCTATCCTTTGCTACAAAAGGATTGGGCTACCTTGCTGCACCTTTGCTACACTTGGTACTTGTTACCCGTTACAAATTATCTTATCACAAAACTATCTGTTACCGATAATTTCAGTGCTTGCAGAGAATACCTTACTGAAAACCGCTTGTCATTTCCTTCTACTCCTCGTTGGGTTCGACACTCTTACTTATTGAAAGTACTATGATAGATCCCCTATACTTGTGGGTCATTAGGCGCGCCCCCAGGGGGGCACGCCCTGATGGCTTGTGCCTCCCTTGGGCATCTCCCGATGCCCCTCTCTGGCCTAAATTCTCTAATATCGCAAAACCCCTAAAGGATCGTGCGAAACACTTTTTTTGCTGCTGCAAGTCTCTGTTCCGACGGGAACTCATCTACACCTCTGTTCCGACACCCTGCTAGAGGGGAGATTGATCACGGAGGGCCTCTTCATCAACCTTGCTTCCCTCACCATGATGTGTGAGTAGTTCACCATAGACCTACGGGTCCGTAGGTAGTACCTAGATGGCAATTTCTCTCTCTATCTTGATCTTTAATACAATGTTCGTCACATCTTTGCTTGATCTATCCGATGTAATCCCTTTGTATGGTGTGTTTGTTGGGATCCGATAAATTGTGAGTTTATGTTCAGATTATTCATGAAAACTATTTGAGTGCAACCTGAATACTAAGATTCCTATTTTCATGATCATCATAGCTTCGTAATGCTCTTCGATCTATTGAGATAGTTTGGCCAACTAGATTGATATTTCTTGGGTGGGAGTGGTGTGTTGTAGTAGGTTCAACCTGACAGGTTTCTATATGCCAACGATAGAAGGGGACAAGTTGCATATTTGTGTTGCTGCTACTAAGGAGAAAACGATGGGGTTTATTCATATTGATTGAGTTTACTTTGTCTACATCATGTCATCGTTCTTCAACCATTACTCTGTTTTACTTAATACTCTACACGCATGTTGGATAGCGGTCGATGAGTGGACTAATAGTAATAGGTGCAACTAGGAGTCGGCCTATTTGCTTATGGATGTAATTCCTATATACACATGATCATTGCCGTGAAAATTGCAAAACTATTCGCTGTTATATCAATTGCCTAACAGTAATTTGTTTACCCACCGTATGCTATTTCTATGAGAGATACCACTAGAGAACTCTACGGCCCCGAGGTCTATTCACTTATATATTCACAAACATTATCATTACCTTGCTGTTATTTTATTTTATTTTATTTTCTTTTTCATTTTATAATTATCTACACAACTCACTTGCTTGCAATTAACGAGATCAAGGGGATTAACAACTCTCTTGCTGACATTGGGTGCAAGATGTTTGTTCTTTTTGTGCAGCCGCTAAACACGGTTGAGGATTGGTATTCCTATTGGTTAGATAAACCTTGGTTTCATAACTGAGGTAAATACATACCCATATTGTGCTGCGATAACTCGTTCCTCTTCATGGAAAACCCAACGCTGATCACAAGTATCAGGAAGGATTTCTGGCGCCGTTGCCAGGGAATACCATCACCAACTATCAAATAACTTTGCACAAATCTTCATTCACGTGTTCATCTTTTTATTTGTTGTTATATTTAGTTTGTCTCATAAAAATTTAAAATACAAAAATATTTATCTTTGCTAGCTACTACTTTACTACCTTGTTCGCTTTACTTGCTAGTTTACTTGTCTTGCTTGTTGCTTTGCTTGCTCGGTCACCATGTTCGAGGACAAAATCGACAATACTTCTTACTATCAAATATTGTCAAAGATAGAGAGTTCCATGAAAACTTTCATGATCCCATAATATGAACACAATAGGTTCTTTGCTTCAGAAGTTAAGGAAAATTCAATTTTGTTAGATGATATTAGTAGGCAACTTGATGAAGTGAATAAAGAAGTGTCTAACCTCCAATCACAATTTTCTCATACTGAAGAATTGCTAGGGAAAATATGCGATCAGCAAACCACTCTAGTAAATAGGATGTCCAATAACTGTTTCTCCTATTGAATCTGTGTTTACTTCTCTGAATATAAATGATAAAGGGACTGTAGATGAGTCAACCCTAGTTGAGAAGCATCCCGTTTGCTTGGAGGGTGATGATTTTCATGCTAAAACTGAAAAAGGTGGGTTTGGAGAGGTCAAAACTTTAACTAGTGATGTGTCCACTATCTTGGATTACAAGGACTTTAATTTTGATAAATGCTCTTTAGTACAATGTATTTCCTTGTTGCAATCCATTATTAGCTCACCCAAAGCTTATAAACAAAACAAAGTTTTTACTAAACATATAGTAGAAGATATGATAAAAGCTTATGATGAGAAACTTGAACTTGAAGTTTCTATTCCTAGAAAATTGCATGATGGAACCTACTATCAAAATAAAGATAAATAAATATGAATGTAATGCTTTGTGTGACCTTGATGCTAGTGTTTCAACCATACCTAAAACTTTATGTGATGTGCTTGGTCTCACTAATATTGAAGAGTGTTCCCTAAACTTGCATCTTGCGGATTCTACAATAAATAAACCTTTAGGTAGAATTAATGATGTGCTTATTATTTCAAACAAAAATTATGTGCCTGCAGATTTTATTGTGCTTTATATTGATTGTAATCCTTCTTGTCCCATAATACTTGGAAGGCCATTCTTGCGAACTATAGGTGCATTATTGATATGAAAGAGGGAAACATAAGGTTTCATTTCCAATTAAATAAAGGAATAGAACACTTCCCTAGGAAGAGAATTAAACCAACTTATGAAACAATCATGAGAGTCACTTATGGGTTGAGTGTCAAAGATGACAAGACTTGAAACTATGCATTATGCCTAGCTAGGGGCATAAAACAATAGTGCTTGTTGGGAGGCAACCCAATATGTATCTTAAATTTTGTTTTTACTTTCTTTTATTTTGTGATAACATGATTATTTCCTATGAAATGATTATTTTTTATGTTTTAATTAGTGTTTGCGCTAAGTAAAGCCTTTGGGATGACTCACAAGATGAGTAGAAAAGATGTTGAAACATAACAGAAACTTTGACTCTAGTACTAGAATTTTAATTTTTTTTACTGAAGCGTGATAATGATCTGAAATTCTTACAAAATATTTATATACAAATGCTCCACGTTGTCCTAATTTTTCCAAATTTTTAGAGTTACATAAGTATGGGCTCTTTACAGATTGCTACAGACCGTTCTGTTTTAAACAGATTCTGTTTTGCTTGCATACTTTGCTTGTTTTGATTATGTATGGATTGTATAGGGGGGGTATAAGCCATGGATTAGTTAGAGTACAATATCTATTATGCAAAAATTAATTAATAATCAATTTATAACAGTACCTAAAGTATGCAATAAGTTGCTTATACGAACGGATCTCACGAAGTTTGTTGAGTTTTGTGTGATTGAAGTTTTCAAATTTTGGGTGTGATCACGAAGGACCAAGGAATAAGGAGTAGCAAGAGCCTAATATTGGGGATTCCCAATACAACCCAAGTAATACTTTAAGTAAGACTCAAGCGCATATGCTTGAGGCATCCACTCTTTCATCTCAATCCATCAGTATGTCATTTGGAGCTACATTTTTATTCATCACATGATATGTGTTTTGCCTGGAGCGTCATTTGCTTTTTCTTGCTTTTACTTTCAGTATGTAACAATCATCATTTTCTAGACACACCTATTTGAGAGACACACACATTCATCATAATTTTCTATAATACTCTATGTGCTTCACTTATATCTTTTGAGCTTGGTAGTTGCTCTAGTACTTCACTTATATCTTTTTGAGCATGGTGGCATGTAGATTTTATAGAAATAATATGCTCTCAATCTTCACTTATTTTTTTTGAGAGCTCAATAAATAGTGACGGTAATTTGCATGGGTCATAAGACTAATCCAAAATAATAGGTATTCAATGAATGATAATCAAAACCATCATGTAGCACATAAAGAGAAACTTTGTGTTAATGACATTAATGTGGTAATGTGGAAAAGGTGTGAGTCCAAAATAATTGATTTGCAGAAGTGTCGATATTAAGAGGTGTTAACTTGTTATTCATCTAAAAATTAAAGAGGCATGGTGATGATGTGTGAGCATTAGCGGCATTGTGATGATGTGTGAGCATTTTTATTCCTCGTTGAAATCCCAGTGTTGTTTCGAGTCGAGGGCGCGCCATGGTTAACTCCTACCAACCTCCTCCCTCGGGGAATGCAAGGAGTACTTTGATTTTTCATAAAACTAATAAAACTTTGCAATAAGTATATGAGTTCTTTATGACTAATGTGACACCATGTACATACGCATCTTCACCTTCTCATATTTGCTAGCCTCTTCGGTACCGTGCATAGCCCATTCTCACCACGAGGATCGGTGCAACTTTCGCCAGTGCATCCAAACCCCGTGATATGATATGCTTTGTCGCACATAAGCCTTATTATATCTTCATCAAAACAGCCATTATACCTACCTATTATGGCATTTCCATAGCCATTTCGAGATATGTTGCCATGCAAATTCCATCGTCACTTCACATGACTAGTTCATTCGTCAACGTGTTGCTTTGCATGATAATATAGAGCTAACATAGTATTTTTTGGCAAAGCCACTGTTCATCATATTTTTGATACTTGTCATGCTAGATCATTGCACATCCTGGTACACTGCCAGAGGCATTCATATAGAGTCATATCTTCCTATTAGTTCTTCATATTGAGTTGTAAGTAAATAAAAGTGTGATGATCATCCCTATTAGAGCATTGTCCTGGTGAGGAAAGGATGAAGGAGACTATGGTTCCCCCACAAGTCGGTATGATACTTCGGACGAAAAAAAAGGGGGGAGGCCAAATGAGCCCACCATATAAAAAATGAATGGGGAAAAAGAAAAGCAAAAGGAGAAAAGCCCACCATGAAAAAATAAATAATAAATAATAATAAATGAGAGAAAAAGGGAGAAGGGACTTTGCTACTATCCTTTACTGCACTTGTGCCTCAAAGTGGCACCATGTTCTTCATATAGAGAGTCTCCCATTTTGTCACTTCCATGTCATTTCCACGGATGGATGTGGAGATCGCCGTCGGCGGAGTGGTTTAGAGTTTAGGTGGGAGGTAGGATCCATGGGACATTTTCCTTTGATTCTCAATATACGTATCAGGTAACATCACTGATTTCTTTGGCTACTATTTTCACATCATCTCAACATTGGAACAAGTGGTTGGGTTGGGTGGTGTACTTGTTTGATTCATGTATTGGTAATAACAGTGTCCATGGGCTGGTAATTTTCACACACACGCGGTGGTAAATTTCTGCAAGAAGCGGAAATTGAGTAGTAGGATGAATTATTTCTTACCAAGGGTGGGGTGATCCTACCTAGTGAATCTTGCACCGGATCCTTGGTAATTTCCCCTCCTTGTAGATAATAATTGTTGTATGCAGGGGATGATAGAGAAGAACCATTGGTATTTTTTGCCCCTCCGGATCTCAAATTACGATAGGGTTTGGTGTCGATTTGACAAACTAGGCAGGGGGAGAGTTTAATTGTGCGGGAAGTAAGAAACAAAAAGGGGAAAGGTGATGATGCAGATGCATGTCAAATGCGGCGTGGAGGGTTGGCTGGCTAGGCTTTTGAGATTTGTTGGGCTAGACTTTTTTTCGAGTTCACAAGTTCCCGCGCAGTGTAGGGCACTCGGCCTTATGAGGGAGGTGTGTTCGATAGATTTGCGTGACACACAGTTGCCAAATATCATAGTCCTTTCCAAATAATTTTATTTGGACATACCTTTGGTGTGTGCAAATCTAACTTTTTATTTCTCAAAACAATACTCTTCCCTAAAAAAATGTGTGAGAATAGCAACTCTCACTGAAGTACCTCCCCACAACATGATTCGTCATCCCCTGGCTATAAAACTACGCCCATTGCATTCCTCTCAAACCATACCTACCGCCGCCACCCATTTTCCTTAATCAAGCCCAAACAGAGCCACCACCATTGTGTAACACAGCTCAATGCTGACCGCAGCGCACAAATTGCTGTGTAGGAGCGTGCATATTTGAGTGCAACAAGCACCGACGGGGAGCAGAACTCAGAGGAGGTGAAGGTAGGGATGTTAGTGTCGGGGAGGAGCTCGTTGCCATGTTATTTGAGGTCGTCAACGGTGCGTACAATGATGATGACACAATATTTCCCCATTCATGGAAGGAGGTAGCGTTGTGGTACCATGCCGTGCTTGCCAAGGAGGTCGAGAACCACATGGCGGAGTGGCAGCTCGCAACCGAGCGTGCCGGCACCACCTTCATGGCCAAGCTCCTCGCCAACCTAGAGTTTGTTTTCGTGCACCACACTGTCGAGGAGTGCGTCAAGACAAAGTGCAAAAAAAATCTCTTTTTTGGGTGATTAAACGATCGGGAAATTTTTATGTGATTAACGGACAGAGGAAGGGGTAGGGATGATCTTAGCACAGGGTGCAACAATTTAAAATTGTGAATATACAGGCTATAGATGTATTCCTATAATTTTGTCTAAACATTATAATTGTCTTAATAAATAATGCTAAAATAGCATTAACTCAACTAATTCATGATCAATATGAAGTACATAGTAAAATTTATTTTGTGTTTCTTTTAAGGGTGACATGGGTGACGCCACCCTAAATCCCTACTTGATCTCAAAATGTAAGAACATTTATTTAAGGGCCAATTCCAGACCCGACCTCATCTTTACCCCTAAAGAAAGAGTGCTCAACTATACCCCTCTTCCATTAGATGGCGTTATAAAATACCCTTATGTGCCACTTCCATCCGGTCAAAGGGATTTGACCGTTATACAAACATTTTCAGGACATGGTTGCCCATGTGTGTAGATGCCACTGACAAGTGGGGCATGTCCTTTACATAAAAGAAAAAAAACACTCTGTCACCTTCCCCCCTCTCTCTTACATGTGGACCCAATAAAAAACTCTATCACAATTTGTGCGTCCCTACCATGTGGGTCATGGGACTCACCGTGGGGCCAAAATCAGTCGCTCTCGGTTTGGCCTGGCTATCGCCAGCAAGGGTCTTGGAGCTTCAAGAGGCGGAGCATGGGCTATCTGGTAGGATGGCAGAGAGCATGATAACCGCGAATTGGCGGTGCTAGCAAAAGCTGCAGCAAGGTCAGGGAGGTCTGGTGCAACGTTTGTGACAGTGGTGGCGATCGCCGGAGCACGGTGTGACAAGGAGGCGGACGGAAGAAGAGGAGCTCGACTTGGTGTTGTCTGGCGGATTCGCGAGGTCGTCTCATAGCTGATGAAGCGGTAGGGGCACTCGGGCTCGTTAACTCAGGTCAAATTGGGCGCGGTGGCTAGCTGCCAGAGGTGGAGAAGATGGCCATGCTCCGTCACGCTCTGCTCGATTCTGTCTAGGTGCGTCGTTGGCCATGCATGAGCAGTCCGCACTGGCTACTGCCGCTATCGTCCACTGCTTGGGATTCGCTGCCTCCGCATGGGAACGGCGACCGAAGTGCAGCGACGCATCTGCGGGGGACGACATGTCGCACGGGAGGCGGCGGCGCCATGGATCGGGCGCGGTTGGCTGGTGAGGAGGCAACGGGGAGTAATGTTAGGGAATGTTGCATGGGAAACAAAAACTTTCCTACGCACACGCAAGATCTATCCATGGTGATGAGCATCTATGAGAGGGAGAGTGGATCTACATACCCTTGTAGATCGCTAAGCGGGAAGCGTTAAGAAACGCGGTTGGTGTAGTCGAACGTCTTCGCGATCCAAATTGCCGAGCGTCCCGATATCTCATCATGATCCATCCCGCGATCCGATCACGATTCCTCCCGCGAACTTATCACGATCCGTCCCGCGATCTCATCACGATCCATCTCGTGATCTTGATCACGGTCCTTCCGATCTAGCGCCGAACGGACGGCACCTCCGCGTTCAGCACACGTACAGCTTCATGACGATCTCCGCCTTCTTGATCCAGCAAGAGGGAGAGGAGAGGTAGAAGAGTTCTCCGGCAGAGTGACGGTGCTCTGGCGATGGTGGTGGAGCTATTCCGGCAGGGCTTCGCCTAAGCACTGCAGAAATCTGATCTAGAGGAGAAACTATGCACTGGAGGAACGGGTAGCACGTGGCTGAAAATCTGGTGCCAAAAACCCTAAGACCTCCAGTATATATAGGAGAAAGAGAGGAGGAGGCTTGGCCCTCAAGGGTCCTAACAACCTAACAACCTTCGGTCACCACCATACATAACTCTATACTACTGAAACGTCACCAAACCTTAAGTGTGCAGACCATGCGGGTTCGAGAACTATGTAGACATGACCGAGACACCTCTACGGTCAATAACCAATAGCGGGACATGGATGCCCATATTGGTTCCTACATATTCTAAGAATATATTTTCCATCGAATCTCTGTGTCAAGGATTCAGTTAATCCCGTATGATGTTCCCTTTGTTCTTCGGTATGTTACTTGCCCGAGATTCGATCGTCGGTATCTCCATACCTAGTTCAACCTCGTTACCGGTAAGTCTCTTTACTCATTCCGTAATACAAGATCCCGTGACTAACACTTAGTCACATTTCTTTCAAGGTTTGTTGTGATGTTGTATTACCGAGTGGGCCCTGAGATACCTCTCCATCACACGGAGTAACAAATCCTAGTCTCGACCCATGCCAACCCAACAGACACCCTCGGAGATACCTTTAGAGTACCTTTATAGTCATCCAGTTACGTTGTGACGTTTGATACACACAACGCACTCCTCCGGTGTCAGTGAGTTGCATGATCTCATGGTCATAGGAACAAATACTTGACACGCAGAAAACAGTAGCAGTAAACTGACACGATCATATGCTAAGTTTGTAGTTTGGGTCTTGTCCATCACACCATTCTCCTAATGACGTGATCTCATTATCAAATGACATCTCATGTCCATGGCAAGGAAACCTTAACCATGTTTGATCAACGAGCTAGTCTATTAGAGGCATACTAGGGATATGGTTTTGTCTATGTATCCACACATGCATCTAAGTCTCCGATAAATACAATTATAGCATGGATAATAAACGATTATCATGAACAAGGAAATATGATAATAAATAATTTATAATTGCCTCTAGGGCATATTTCCAACAGTCTTCCACTTGCACTAGAGTCAATAATCTAGTTCACAACACCATGTGATTCGCATTGTTATGAATCTAACACCCAATGAGTTCTGGGGCTCGATCATGCTTTGCATGTGAGAGAGGTCTTATAGTCAATGGGTCTGCGACATTCAGATCCATGTGTACTTTGCAAATCTCTATGTCAAACCGTAACCACTGCAACCACACTCCACTTGATACTATTCCAAATGGCTACTCCACTATACGTATCCAGATTGCTACTATGAGTCATCCGGATTGGTGTTAAAGCCTGCATCGACGTACCTCTTTACGACGAACTCTTTATCACCTCCATAATCGAGAAACATCTCCTTAGTCTTTTAGTTAATAAGGATAATCTTGACCATTGTCTAGTGATCCACTCCTGGATCACTTTTGTACCCCTTGACAGACTCATGGCAAGGCACACACAAGGTGCGGTACACAGCATGGCATAATATAGAGCCTATGGCTAAGGCATAGGGAACGACGTTCGTCCTTCCTCTTTATTCTGCCATTGTCGAGCTTTGAGTCTCACTCAACTTCCACCTTACAAATCAGATGAGAACTCTTTCTCTGACTGATCCATTTTGAACTCTTTCAAAATCTTGTCAAGGTATGTACTCATTGAAAGTCTTATTAAACATCTCGATCTATCTCTATAGATCTTGATGCTCAACAATTAGGTAGCTTTATCCAGATCTTCCTTTGAAAATCACTTTTCAAACAACCGTTTATGATTTCTAGAAATTCCACATTATTTCTGAATAGCAATATGTCATCCACATATACTTATCAAAAACTCTATAGTGCTCCCACTCACTTTATTGCAAATACAAGTTTTTCATAAACTTTGTATAGACTAAAAAACTTTGATCACCTCATCAAAGTGTATATTCCAACTCCGAAGTGCTTGCTTCAGTTCATAGAAGGATCACTGAAGCTTGCACACCTTTAGCATCCTTAGGACTGACAAAACCTTCTGGTTGTATCTCATACAACCTTTCCTTAAGGAAGGAAACGATGTTTTGGCATCCATCTGCCAGATTTCATAATTGAAAAATGCAGCAACTGCAAACATAATTCCAACAGACTTTAGCATCGCTACAAGTGAGAGACTCTCATCGCAGTCAACTCCTTGGCGGAAACTTCTTTTGCGACAAGTCGAGCTTTTATAAATGGTGACATTTACCATCAGCGTCTGTCTTCATTTTAAAGGTCCATTTGTACTCAGCGACCTGCCGTCCAACGAGCAAGTCTACCAAAGTCTATACTTGGTTTTCGTACATGGATCCTTTCTTGGATTTCATGGCCTCTAACCATTTGTCGGAATTTGGGCCCATCATCGCTTCTCCACAGCACGTAGGTTCATCGTTGTCCAACAACATGACCTCCAAGACAGGGTTGTCGTACCGCTCAGCAGCAGTACACATCCTTGTCGACCTACGAGGTTCGATAGTAACTTGATCCGAAGCTTCATGATCATCATCATTTACTTCCTCTTCAATTGACGTAGGTTCCACAGAAACATCTTTCTGCACTGCGCTACTCTCTGGTTGAAACAAAGGTTCAACTACCTCATCAAGTTCTATCTTCCTCCCAGTCAATTCTTTCGAGAGAAACTTTTCCTCGGGAAAAGACCCAGTTTTATCGACAAACATTTTATGCTTGGATCTGAGATAGAAGGTTCACCCAACTGTTCTTAGGGTATTCTATGAAGATGCATTTGTCCACTTTGGGTTCGAGCTCATTAGGTGAAAACATTTTCCACACAAGCATCGCAGCCCCAAACATTAAGAAATGACAGCTTAGGTTTCTATCAAACCATAATTCACACGGTGTCATCTCAACGCATTTAGATGGTGCCCTATGTAAAGTGAATGTAGTTGTCTCTAATGCATAACCCCAAAACTATAGTAGCAAAATGATAAGACACATCATAGCACACACCATATCCAATAGAGCATGACTATGATGTTCGGACACACGATCACGCTATGGTGCTCTAGGTGGCGTGTGTTGTGAAACAACTTTCACATTGTCTAAATTTGTATGACAAACTCATAACTCAGATATTCACCTCCACGATCATATCGCAGACATTTTTATCTTCTTGTCACGATGATCTTAAACTTCACTCTGAATTTGCTTGAACTTTTCAAACGATTCAGACTTGTGTTTCATTAAGTAAATATACACTATATCTACTCAAATCATCGGTGAAGGTAAGAAAATAACGATATCCACCGCACGCTACAAGACTCATTGGATTGCATACATCAACATGTATCATTTCCAATAAATCACTTGCCCGTTCGTCCTTAGTCATCTTGCCCAAAAGGCATGGTTTGCATGTCTCAACCAATTCAAAATCGAATGATTCCAAAGATCCATCAGCATGGAGTTTCTTCATGTGCTTTATACCAACATGACATTTAGCGACAATGCCACAAGTATGTGGTACTATCATTATTAACTTTGTATCTTTTTTTTGGCATCAATATTACGAACATGTGTATTACTATGATCAAGATTCAACAAACCATTCTCACTAGGTGCATGACCATTAAAGGTATTATTCATGTAAACAGAATAACCATTATTCTCTAACTTAAATGAATAACCGTGTTGCAATAAACACGATCTAATCACGTTCATGCTCAACGCAAAACAGCAAATAACATTTATTTAGGTTCGTCACTAATCCCAAAGGTAGAGAGAGCGTGCGATGTTGATCACATCAACCTTGGAAACATTTCCAACACACATCGTCACCTCACCCTTGGCTAGTTCTCCGTTCATTCCGTAGCTTTTATTTTGAGTTACTAACATTTAGCAACTGAACTAGTATCCAATACCCAGGTGCTACTAGGAGTACTACCAAGGAACACATCAATAACACGTATATCAAATATACTTCTGTCGACGTTGCCACCCTTCTTATCTACCAAGTATCTAGGGTTGTTCCGCTTCAGCGACCGCTCTCCTCATAATCGAAGCACTTAGTCTCGGGTTTGGGTTAGGCTTTGGGTTGCTTCACTGGAGCAGCAACTGACTTGCTATTCATGAAGTTTCCCTCCTTGCTCTTGCCCTTCTCGAAACTAGTGGTTTGACTAACCATCAACACTTGACGCTCCTTCTCGATTTCTACCTTCGCGGTGTTAAACATCGCGAATAGCTCAGGGATCATTATTTCTATCCCTGGCATTTTATAGTTCATCACCAAGTTCTAGTAGCTTAGTGACAGTGACTTGGAGAACTATATCAATCACTATCTTATCTGGCAGATCAACTCCCACTCGATTCAAGCGATTGTAGCACCCAGACAATTTGAGCACATGCTCAACAATTGAACTATTCTCTTTCATCTTGCGGGCAAAGAATCTTGTTGGAGATCTCATATCTCGCAACACGGGCATGAGCCTGAGATCCTAATTTCAGCTCTTAGAACATCTCATATGTTCCGTGACGTTCAAAACGTTTCGGAGCCTCAACTCTAAGCCGTAATGCATGACACACTAAACTATCAAGTAGTCATCAGAATGTGCATGTCAGATGTTCACAACATCTATAAACGACGCTAGAGGGGTTGGCGCACCGAGCGGTGCATTAAGCACATAAGCCTTCTGTCCAGCAATGAGGACAATCCTCAGATCACGGACCCAGTCTGCAATATTGCTATCATCATCTTTCAACTCTATTTCTCTAGGAACATATAGAAATTCCAGGGAGCTACAGCGTGAGCTAGTAATCTACAACATAATTTTGCAAAGACACTACTAACTATGTTCATGATAATGAGTTCAATTAATCATATTACTTAAGAACTCCCACTCAAATTGACATCCCTCTGGTCATCCGAGTGATACATGATCCAAATTAACCAACTCAAGTCCGATCATCACGTGAGTTGAGGTGGTTTCAATGGTGAACATCATCATGTTGATCATATCTACTATATGACTCATGTTCGACCTTTCGGTCTCTTGTGTTCCGAGGCCATGTCTGTACATGCTAGGCTCGTCAAGTTTAACCCGAGTGTTCTGCATGTGCAACACTGGCTTGCACCCGTTGTATGTGAACGTAGAGTCTTATCACACCCAATCATCACGTGGTGTCTCGACACGACGAACTTTCGCAACGGTGCACACTCGGGGAGAACACAATTTATCTTGAAATTAAGTGAGGGTCACCTTATAATGCTACCGTCGTCCTAAGCAAAACAAGGTGCATAAAAGGATTAACATCACATGCAAATCATAAGTGACATGATATGGCCATGAACTTGTGCTTTTGATCTCCATCTTGAAAGCACCGGCATGATCACCATCGTCACCGGCATGACACCATGATCTCCATCGTCTTGATCTCCATCAACATGTCGCCATCAGGGTTGTCATGCCCATCATGGTTGTACTACTATTGCTACCGTTTAGCGATAAAGTAAAGCATTACATAGCGCTTAATGATTGACAGGCAGGTCATACAATAATTAAAGACAACCCTATGGCTCCTGCCGGTTGTCGTACTCATCGACATGCAAGTCGTGATATTCTATACAACACATGATTATCTCATACATCACATCATGTAATTGGCTATATCACATCACAACATACCCTGCAAAAACAAGTTAGACGTCCTCTAATTGTTGTTGCATGTTTTACGTGGCTTCTACGGGTATCTAGCAAGAACAATTCTCACCTACGCATAAACCACAACGGTGATACATAAGTTGGTTTTAAACCTTCTCAAGGACCGCCTTTGTCGAAGCCGATCCAACTAAAGTAGGAGAAACTGCCACCCGCCAGCCATCTTTTGCAACAAGTTGCAGTTGAGGAAACTGGTCTCTCATAAGTGTACGAGTAATGTTGGTCCGGGCCGCTTCATCCCACAATACCGCTGAACCAAAACACGACCAAGGGAGGAAGCAATCTGAGCATCAACGCCCATAAACTCTTTGTGTTCTACTCGAGATCTCATCTACGCATAGACCTAGCTCATGATGCCACTGTTGGGGAAATTTGCATGGGAAACAAAAATTTCCTACGCACACGCAAGATCTATCCATGGTGATGAGCATCTACGAGAGGGAGAGTGGATCTACATACCCTTGTAGATCGCTAAGCGGGAAGTGTTAAGAAACGTGATTGATGTAGTCGATCGTCTTCGCGATCCAAATCGCCGAGCGTCCCACAATCTCATCACGATCCGTCCCGCGATCCAATCACGATCCATCCGTGAACTCATCACAATCCGTCCCGCGATCTCATCACGATCCGTCTCGCGATCTTGATCACGGTCCTTCCGATCTAGCGCCGAACGAACGACACCTCCGCGTTCAGCACACGTACAGCTTGATGACGATCTCTGCCTTCTTGATCCAGCAAGAGGGAGCATAGAGGTATAAGAGTTCTACGGCAGCATGACGGCGCTCCGGCGATGGTGGTGGAGCTATTCCGGCAGGGCTTTGCCTAAGCACTGTAGAAATCTGATCTAGAGGAGAAACTATGCACTGGAGGAATGGGTAGCACGTGGCTGAAAATCTGGTGCCAAAAACCCTAAAACCTCCATTATATATGGGAGTAAGAGAGGAGGAGGCTTGGCCCTCAAGGGGCCAGCCCTTGGTTTGGCCGAACCAAGTGGGAGAGGAGGAATCCTCCTCCAATCCTAGTAGGACTAGGATTCCTCCCTATTTTGCCTTTTTTCCACCTTATCTCTTTGGGTTTTCTCTCCCAGCCGCATGGGCCTTGTGTGGGACTTCCACCAGCCCACTAAGGGCTGGTATTCACTCTCCCACAGCCCATGTAGCCTATTGGGTCGAAATAACCCTCCCGATGGTCTCCCGGTACACTACCGGCACTCCCGGTACACTACCGATTAGCCCAAAACTTTTCCGGCGACCAAAATAGGAGTTCCTATATATCAGTCTTTACCTCCGGACCATTTCGGAGCTCCTCATGACGTCCGGGATCTCATTCAGGACTCCGAACAACCTTCGGTCACCACCATACATAACTATATACTACCGAAACGTCACCAAACCTTAAGTGTGCAGATCATGCGGCTTCCAGAACTATGTAGACATGACCGAGACACCTCTACGGTCAATAACCAATAGCGGGACCTGGATGCCCATATTGGTTCCTACATATTCTTCGAAGATCTTTATCGGTCGAACCTCTGTGTCAAGGATTCAGTTAATCCCGTATGATGTTCCCTTTGTTCTTCGATATGTTACTTGCCTGAGATTCGATTGTCGGTATCTCCATACCTAGTTCAACCTCGTTACCGACAAGTCTCTTTACTCGTTCCGTAATACAAGATCCCGTGACTAACGCTTAGTCACATTGCTTGCAAGGCTTGTTGTGATGTTGTATTACCGAGTGGGCCCTGAGATACCTCTCCGTCACACGGAGTAACAAATCCCAGTCTCAACCCATGCCAACCCAACAGACACCCTCGGAGATACCTGTAGAGTACCTTTATAGTCACCCAGTTACGTTGCGACGTTTGATACACATAAGGCACTCCTCCGGTGTCAGTGAGTTGCAAGATCTCATGGTCATAGGAACAGATACTTGACACGCAGAAAACAGTAGCAGTAAACTGACACAATCATATGCTATGTTTGTAGTTTGGGTCTTGTCCATCACACCATTCTCCTAATGATGTGATCCCGTTATCAAATGACATCTCATGTCCATGGCTAGGAAACCTTAACCATCTTTGATCAACGAGCTAATCTATTAGAGGCATACTAGGGACATGGTTTTGTCTATGTATCCGCACATGCATCTAAGTCTCCGATCAATACAATTATAGCATGGATAATAAACGATTATCATGAACAAGGAAATATGATAATAACTAATTTATTATTGCCTCTAGGGCATATTTCCAACAAGTAGTGTGATGGGGAGAATGGCTAGGTCGGGGTGGAGCACCTGCCGATGTATTGGAGGAGGTAGGGGCGGCTGGTTGGATCGGGGGAGGTAGGGGCGGCCGGCTGGATCAGGGATGGGAGGTGGATCTGAATCGGGGTGGGGGATATTTCTATAGGTGGGTCCCATATGTAATATACACAGAGAAGGGTGAGATCAACATTTTTTTCCTTTTTCTTTTTCATGGATAGGCCCCACATGTCAGTGGCAATGCACACATGGGCAACTCTGTCTAGAAAACGTCTATCTGACAGTCAAACCACTTTGACCGGACGGAAAGGACATGAGAGGGTATTTTCATAAGGACACCAAATGAAAATGGGGCAAAGTTGAGCACTGTTTGTATTTAGGGGTAAAGATGACCGGACAAAAAGGACACGGGAGGGTATTTTCATAAGGACACCAAATGAAAATGGGGCAAAGTTAAGCATTGTTTGTATTTAGGGGTAAAGATGAGGTCGGGCAGAAATTAAGGGGGAACATGTAAATGTCCCTTTATTTAAGTGAAGCTTATCAATGCTATTGAAGAAAAGTTTATTACTCCGGCTTTCAATGCGTCCACCTCTCCCATCGATATATACCTTGTAAAGCAATCAACGGGAATCAACTCACATAGTTGTATGTGCACGACATCAAACATATCATAGTTTTCTTTACCTTTGCATGTGGATTCCTCCCGAGAATATGTTTCGGTCTCAATTTAACTTAAAATTCTGTACCGGTGAACCAACTCGTGGTTAGATGGTTACGATGATAATGGTATCCCCAGCCAAGCACAATTTAATTTCTAGACTTGGTATTTATGCTCACATTTTCCTGAATTTATTTAGTCCTTTCAACGATGTGCATTTAGTGAGAGAAGACATTCTCGTCAACTACAAAGGTGTATGTAATGACTTCATCAATCTTAAGATGATGTATCGGCTTAGTTTTTCGAAGGTACTTATAGGGGAGCACCTACATTCAACCCTCTGCTTCTCCATTAGCATGAACTTGGGTGTGCGTGCATGCGTTCATAGGGGTGAGTGTATATACGTGCGTGTGAG
Source organism: Hordeum marinum (assembly GCA_022496015.1). Classification (NCBI taxonomy): domain Eukaryota; kingdom Viridiplantae; phylum Streptophyta; class Magnoliopsida; order Poales; family Poaceae; genus Hordeum; species Hordeum marinum. The sequence continues at coordinate 146,523,769 of CM039678.1, forward strand.
CATTTGCGTCTGTATTGTGTTAAAAAAACTTATGTAAGTTGAATTACTAGGATAAAGTTGGCTCCATCACAACGCACTGGTATTTAGAAGACTTTTGTATTTCGGTTGATTTTTCCTCCACAATCCATTCCACTACATGCTCAACCTATCAATGGATTGTTCGTCTTTAACGTCCATATGTAACCCTTTTTCCTACACCCCTCCCCCACCTTTACCACCGTTCCGTCGAACATATCTTGTCGACCCGTGGTGTCCAAGTGTCATCTTAGAGCATCTACAACTGGACCCCTCAAACGTCCCCTCATACGTCCGCGGACGTGCTTGGTAAGTGACCGATCAGGAGAGAGAAGGAAAAAATTAACCCAACCTGACCCTCATATTATTCCTATACGCCCGAGTGTCCGCAAACCCTCATATCCATATCAAATATAGAGAGGATATGAGGGCTCCCGGACTCGTCCGGTCAGTCCGCCACATAGGATGCGGCCCAACCCGGACCACCTTTTCTTTTTTCCTTATTTATTCTTTTTTGTCTCTCTCTCCCTCTCCACCAATCACGTGCAAGTGACCAGATATATGAGAAAGAAAATGAGGAATGTGGCTGCGTGGACGGACAAATATGGGACATGTCCGGTCACTGATCGGGCACGTCCGCGGGCATTTAGAGGATCATATTTGCTATGTCTAGTTGTAGATGCTCTTACCCATGCTATTGTCACCATCCTTTGATCCTGTATATATTGCCCACCACTCTCCGTGCACCCCACACCATACCACCAGCCCAATAGCTTGCTACTACAACCAGCAGGCGCGGTGTTGTCACACAAATCCCCCCCGGTCATATCCAAGTTGACGCCCCTGGCCGTCGCTTTGGCCATCCCCCTATACCCCTTGTCATTATATGCCGATGACAACCTCCCATTAGCCCTCCTGGTAAAATTTCGTGTTTTGACCCTTTTATGATAGTTGATCCAGATTTGACCCTACTTTGTAAAAAAATTGGGATCTGACCCTTTTCCTACGACCAGGGTCCCTGGCAGTAGGGTATAATAGCCTACCGCCAAGCACCCTAGCGGTAGGGTTGCACGCCATTTTTCCTAAGTGTCAGAAATAGTGCGTGTTCGCACCTACCCCCCGGACCTTGGCGGTAGGGTTGTAAAGGCTACCACCAACATGTTTGGCCGTAGGGGTCCGTGCTGCTGATATGGATAAGTTTCCTACCACCAGGGACCTCACCGGTAGGCGGTTATACCCTACCACCAAAGACCCTGGTGGTAGGAAAAGGGTCAGATCCCGAATTTTTTACAAACCAGGGCTAGATCTGAATCTACTTACACAAAAGGGTCAAAACACAAAATGTAGCCACCCCTCCCTCACCATACCACTGCCCCAAACCGCTTTCCCCCGCCACCAGCAGTCGGAGATGCTGTCGCTCATGTCTCGCCTGCTCGGTATGCCTGAGCTACCGGTCCCGACCATCCTTATATACCACGTCACAATTTCGCCCTCGCCCCTCCCATATCGGTTATGTGATGGCCCTCTATGCAGCAAAAAATGACCAAACCAACAAAAAAATCCAGTTTCCTAATGTTTAGCAAAATCGAGCTAAAAATAGTAGGGGCATGAAAAACCATAACAATTCTCATGTACCTCACAAAAGAAAATTAAAGTTGGACCTCATGTTAGCCTATGTAATTTCATGTGTCAACATGAGGAAGCAGGTCGAACCTTGTGTATAGGAAGATAGCGTAGGAATCAAGGTTAATGACGACATAAGTCATTATTTTCAGACGCAAAAAGGATTAAGACTGGGAGACCCGATGTCTCCAATCATTTTCAATGTGGTCACTGATATGCTGGTTGTTCTAATTAATATAGCTAAGGAGGATGGCCAGGTAGGTGGTCTAATTTCACATCTAGTTGATGGAGGGGTGCCCATTCTACAATATGCGGACGGCACCATTATCTTCATGGAACATGATATAGCTAAGGCATGAAATATGAAATTGGTGTTATGCCTTTTTGAACAACGGTCCGGACTCAAAATAAATTTTAATAAGAGCGAACTATTCTACTTTGGACGTGCCAAGGAATAACATGATAACTATCGACAGTTGTTCGGACGTGAGTTGGGATCATTGCCATTTCGTTACTTTGGGATCCCAATACACCACAGAAAATTATCTAACAAAGAATGGAAATGTATCGAAGATCGATTCGAAAAGAAATTGAGTTGCTGGAAGGTAAAGTCTTATCTTATGGGGGAGGTTGATCCTCATTAACTCAATATTGACTAGTATGCCGATGTTTCTCCTTTCCTTGTTTGAGGTACCAATAGGGGTACGAAAAAGATTGGGCTTTTATCAATTTCGTTTCTTTCGGCAAATTGATGAGAACAAAACAAAATATAGGTTGACTAAGTGGAACATTATTTGTATACCGAAGGACCAGGCGGGCTTGGAAATTGAAAACTTAGAAGTCGAAAATAAATGCCTACTAAGCAAATGGTTGTACAGATTGTCGGTTGAGTGGGATGGGGTTTGGTTGCAATTTTTGAGGAATAAATACTTGCACTCTGAGACTCTGGCTAAAGTGACGGCACGACCGACTGATCCTCCTTTTTGGAAGGGGCTTACGAGGACGAAGGTGCTTCAATGAGAGCAAGTTTATAGTTGGAAACGGAAATGGCACTAGATTCTAGAAAGATACTTGGTTGGGAGACACACTGTTAGCTTTGCAATATCCTTCATTATACAACATTGCACAACGAAAAGATGTTTTCGTTAATACTGTGTTAAGTTCGGTTCCTCTTAACATTCATTTCAGGCGATCGCTTGTGGGGAACATTGGAATAGGTGGTTTCATCTAGTGCGTAGGTTAATGGAGGTTAACCTTTCAGATGCACTTACCTTACAATGGCAGTTGTCAGTGGCAAGTATATTCTCGTTAAATCAATGTATACTGACTTGATAAACAGAGACCTATTTCAGAATCGATCCAAATTTGGAAAATTAAGGTGACATTAAAAATCAAGGTCTTTATGTGGTTCATGCATAACGGAGTAATCCTCGTGAAAAATAATTTGACGATGCGTAGGTGGGAGGATAGTCAGAGATGTTGTTTTCATAATCAAGACGAAACAATTCAACACTTGTTTCTATATTGTCCACTTGCTAATAGCGACGGACTATTCATGCCGCATTTAATGTGTCGCCTCCTATAACGGTTTCACACTTATTTGGGACATGGTTAACTAGTATAGAGCCAAATATTGTGGCACATGTTTGAACTGGAGTTTGTGCATTAATTTTGGATATATGAAATTATCACAATGACGTTGTCTTTAACAGACAAAATGTTATAAAAAGTTTGCAGGTTATCTTCAAGGCGTCTGTTTGGATCTGTACGTGGTCATTACTCTGCCATACGGACCACATGGGCTTATGAATATTGGGTGCAACCGATAAAAGATGTTTGCACGGATACCTACAACCGATTTAGATGACGGTCTAATAATAGGATAGGTATTTAGTCATCTTACCCTATTTATGCCGGTTGTGACGACCTTTTATTTATTTATTTGAGATTTTCAGTTTTATTCGAGACTTTGTTTTGAACCTGACATTTTAATAATATGAATGTGTGCATCAAAAAATGCACAGACCGGGGTTATCCTCATTTTCACAAAAAAATGCATCAACATCACCGTAACGTCCGACACACCTCAAAAGTCATTGTCGGAAATGTTCACGTCTTCATTGCAAGTTGCAACGCGTATGGACTCCATTAGTTTTAGGCACTGGAAGGTTCATTCTTATGAGACAACGGATATGCCTACGTTGAGCTCGCTAACTTGATTGCTCTGGCCCACGACAGTACATTGAGCATTTGAGCTCCTGTCATACATATATGATCTCATGGATCGTTCGCGTAGGATAAAGCATCCAGCTGCATCCACGATTGCATCGTATCTTATCCTTTTTGTTTGTTTTATAGTGTTTGTTCTATTGGGATCCATCACTCCATAACTAAACGCCGTATCTGGATTGAGACGAGATGCATGCGTGTGCTTAGCCAGTCAGCTAGCATGTCGGCACCAGGTACAAATCAGAAGTACATACTCGTACATGCATGCATGAGAAATTTTGAACGTGGAACTCGCTTTTCCGCATCGTTGACGTCAACCTGCATCGGGCGCGGTCGGGTCTTTCAGCTTCCAGGTCAGCCCATGCAGTGCAGCTGTGACAAACCAATGAAAACCAACGAACCTCCTTCGAGTCGTGCGACTATCTGCTGCTGCCGACTCGCGCCGGCTACTCCGCAGACGCTTCTAGAGCCTTCTTCCCGGGAACTCTTTCCATGATCGGCCGTCGGTGATCAGATCGACGTCGATTTCAGTCCCGCGCTTCTGGAAACGTGCTGCAGTAGGCGTATCAGTGGCCAAGAATCTGCGATTTGGCACGCAGCGGCCGAGCGATCCATCCCGATCCCGAGTCCCGACCCCGCTGGGGCAAAACGTCAGGGACGGCCCCGCGCGCGTGGGGGTCTGGGGGAACGATCATCGACGCCGATGTTCCTTTCATGCCGGCTGGCTTTCGCGGGCCGGTGGGAGTATCTATCTGACGGCGCCGCCCGCATCTGCCTTGGTCGGTGCTAAAACTCTGCGCGACGCGCGACCGCTGACTTGGAAATTAGGCGCGACACTGTTCTGTCATTTTCAGATATAAGGCGATGCATAGATTAGTATGACGCTGACTGTCTGCTCGACCGCGAGGTCAAATGTTCTTGAGCAAACAATAAAATAAGAGCATCTACAACCAGACCCCTATACCCGTCTCAAACGTCCGGACAGACCGTCCGGTCACTGTCTGGTCATTTTTTTTGATCCAAACGGACCTCTCAAAGTGCCATCAAAACGTCCGGACTGACCGAATCCCACTATATCCAGCCCAAATATGGGATGAATATGAGGACGTTCGGACGCGCTCGCCACGTTGGGCTAACGAACGGGAGCCAGCCGGAAATGCCCGTCAACCCGGCGGTCCGAAGGTCATCTCCTCCGCCGGGCCACGTGTCGCAGCTCCGACGGGCCGTGTAGTGCATTGCCTGGCTATTTAAGTGCACCGGCGGACCTCGAAACCCTACATCCACATCTTCCTCCTCATCTTGTCTGCAACCGCCGTCAGTTTCCACTCCATCCATCTGCAACCATGCCCCCATGCCGCCGCCACCAGTTCCTGACACCGGAGCACCGGCTCGAGCTCCTTGAGCGGATCCTCAATAGGCGCGAAGCCCGGATGGCCGCGGGGCTACCTCTGGATGTTTGGGATCCGGAGTCGGAGGAGGAGTTGGAGGAGGAGTTGGAGGAGGAGGAGGTGGAGGAGGAGGATGTGGGGGACGCTGGCGACGGGTATCTTCGGGCGGAGCAGCAGGCCATCCTCGATTTCCTCTGGTCGGAGTCGGATGCGGATGCAAGATGCCGTCGCCGGCAAGAGATGGAGGCGCAAGAAGCCGCGGAACAAGCGGAATGCTTGGCCTACATTGATGCGATGGAGCAGGAGGAGGATGAATCGGAGCCCTCCTCCCCGCCCGTCTAGCCGGCGCCCGGCCCCATCATCGTGGCATCACCGATGACAAAAAGTAGTTAGGGTAGTACGTAGGATTTACTTTGCATGCTTTTGTATGGATGTAGGGGATGAAATATGAGAGATGCGGATGCAAATTGACTAATTTGAGGAGTGCCCGGCTAGTGCGACGCGTCCGCGGGCGTTTGAGGGGTCAGATTTGTCATATCCAGCTGTAGATGCTCTAAGGGAAATGATTCTGATCAGTCGACCGATCTAGTGCAGGGTGTCAGCCGCCCCCTTCACTAGACGTGTGGCCTATTGAATCACGCACGTCTTTCATCTATCTCCGCAACAATGATGTTATTGTAGAACGATGGCAACAAACGATGACTGCGCAAGTGCGCTAGCGGTCGGAGATATTGTATTTTTTGTAATGTAGGTCTTATTAAAAAAAATTAGATAGGATGAAGACACTATTGTAATTTTTGCAACAAGATTTATATTGTAGAAAATTAAAGAAGATGAGGTTGTGTAACATGTGTCTTGTTGCAGAAATTTGAAAAAGAGAAAGTTTTGCAACAGATATCTTGTTACAAAATTAATCAACAAATGTCTTGTTGCAAAAAAAAGAAGGAACTCTACCGACAACTCCATCAGCAAATCGGACAACTCGCGACTCGCTAGGTGGTGAATCTTATAAAAAGATCCGTGGACCGACCGACGCGTAGCATGCCCTGTAAAATAAACAAATAGTGAAATAAATAGTTTCATACCAAATTATTTGTATATGTTTAAATTTTCATGAGGAAAATATTCTTTTTTTTGTTTTTTACCACATTGGGGATGTTTTTTTCATCATGAAAATTTGCACGTATGTAAAACATTAAACAATGCTTTCTGTAAAGAAAATCAGTTTTTTAGTTTTAAATTGCTTTTTTGGTTTTACTGCTCATGACACGTATACCGGCTCAGGAGTCTCAATGATCATACCATTGCATGCACAAAACGCGAGACTAATCTTCCTTTTGCTAGACTAGTCCTGTGTGGACGCAATTGCTTTGCGAAAAGATCATGTCACGCGTGCCAGAAGCGGACATTCTAAACTAATACTACCATATCAGTATTCTATTAAGACAGGAGGGGAAGCGGCTTCATCTTGCATGGAGCTTCGGTGGAGATGTCAAGTCATGTCTGGTCGACAGGTGTTACGCTTTGTCATGCCTGATCGGCAGGTGCTACGCACGACAGATCTTTCAGAGACTTCAAGCTGTGTTGGCTGGTGGTACTTGGTGGCATGGTGTTGAGGTGTACCGGTGGCGACCGCGACGTGCTCAGCTGTTCGCGCGCAGAGAGATGGTGTTGTTGGGCATCGTGGTGGTGTCGACAGCAGCTAGACCGGGCAAGGTGGATGCGTCAGTACAACTTTGAAGGTGGAGTGGTGGCAGTTGACGGCGGCGGCCTCTGACAGCGCGCCGAACCGGTGTGTGCCCCAGACCCGACAAGTGGCTTGGTTGGGGCCCAGGTCGTCTTAGATGTTAGGCTTGACTGTGAGGTCTGTGGTATTCGGCCCAGACTATCAGCATCCCTACATCAACTGGATAGAAGTAGCGACAGATGTTGCTTAGACGGCGGCTTCACGCTTACTGTTGTATGTCCTTGTAAGGTCATTTAAGAATAATTAATAAAGTGGCTGCATGCATCGCCCAGATGCAGAGTCTTCCTCCTTTTAGAAAAAAGTATTCTATTAAGACTACATGTGGACAGTACACACAGACGAAGACGAAGAGATGGTTCCACTGAGATTTGTGAATTAATTAGAACATGATTGGCATGGTGGATCCAGGATTGGTGATGTATATTCTTCTGATTTCCATGTTAATCGTGACCTGCTTGCTCGGGAGTGACTCATTTCTCGTTTTGTTTAGGACCTAATGATGAGTGTGAAGTTATGTATGATGATATCCCACGTGAGAGTATACTATATCTGAGATGAATGTCTGTCCGTGTGCTTTTTATATGTCGAAATTGTTCTTATGTTATAAAATATCTCGTGTAACTTGCAGACACACTTGAAAATCGTAATTTTAGGTTGGTGGAACATCTGGCTTCAAAAAAATAAAAAGATACTTTCTCTATAAACTAATATAAAAACGTTTAGATCATTAAAATAGTGATCTAAACAATTTTTTTCTATTGGTTTACAGAAGGAGTATTAAACAAATTCAACCATCAATCCAGAATTGGAGATATGCTTCGAGAGAGGATCTCATTATGCTCAAGATCAAAATCAGGGGCAAAAATACTGCTTAGTTCCAACAGTGGCTAGCGAATAACTTCTAATCTGGAACCATGATACCTAGAGCTGGAATTGGAAAATCGGTTTCTAATTTGTAGGATTTTTTGCTTAGTTTTATTCCTTTTTGTTCCTCCCCTTTTGCATCATATTACTGTACTTAATGAAAAATATACACACGCGTGCACACACATACACACACTACTGAAAAATATTAGTGTATTACTAATACGCACATGGTACTATCAAACCTCCGCTAGTCTCAGGGTAAAACCACCCACTAGATTCCAAACTATGATTGGTTCTCAAAATCTTATGATGGTCAAAACCATGGCAATCATAAATGTCATATGGCAGCAGGCGTCCAACAAGTGACGTGATCTATCTCTTGAGTTAATATGTCGCAAGAAACTAGGGTGCGACGCTACGTTGAAGGTTTGTTGTTCATTGCACGAGCAATGGTTAGTGTCTACATCATTGACACACTGTCTTGTGTGTCTTCAAGATGTCGGGGGGCAATCCTCCCCCCTACTAAGCCCGTCAGCCCCTCCCTTCTATTGTTGTTTCCCTTCATATTTGACACGAAGATTGCAAGTTTGAGATGGATTACAAATAATGAAAAGGTATCTCATCGCTTAATGTGTCTTGATAAGGGTGATGGTGTTTCTCCCGATGTGTGAAAAATATATAAATAAATTGTAAAAAGAAATAACCCTTAAAATATATCAGCTAAGTATCCGTGTATTGCAACGAAACAATAAAGTAATACACATAAATACAAATGAAAAGAACAACATGTTGGAATAAACACCGACACTTCACACTTGTTTCCTCCTCTAGGACGACAACCAAGCAACCATTGATCATAGAATCCTAACCTAACCAAATAAAAATGGCAATATGATGTAACAGACCACTCATAATCCAACAGTAAGAGGATTTCATTAGGGGCCCTTTGTTAGAGGAGTCAAATTTCATTATCTTTTGTGAATTCTTAGGTGGTGATTGATTTTCTTTAGAGAATAAAAACATTGCAATGAAAAAACAACAGATTCGGGGTGGGGCGGACAGCATACCCAAAAGGTGACGTCACATGTTCGTAATTTAGAAAGAAGACGTGTTTTGTGACTCCGACTGGGATGTTTGTTTGTAAAACAACAAACATGGATAACTAACAAATGAAGAGTGTGTGTGTGATTTATGAAGTGAGTATGTTTGTGAGGGAGAACATTTGAGGGAGAAATATATGTTTTCTAAGAATAGGAGAGGACGTCCTAGGGTGGGTCAAGATCAATACGGATGGAGCTATGGATGCTGACACCGCCACAAGAGGAGCGGGAGGGGTTACTCGCTCACACTTTGCGTTCCTTGGCACATGGTGTAAACCACTTCCAGGGGTGACGGATCCACTCATTATCGAGCTACTGGCGCTACGGGAAGGTACCATCTTTGCTCAGCTGAGGAGGGGCTTTTCGCATGCCGTCATGGAAACCGATTGTTTGGAGGTGCTATACCTCTGGTCTTCGCGCTGCAATACTCGGTCTGTTGTTGCGCCTATCATTCAGGAAATTAGGGTGTTGGCTGATGTTTTTGCTTCTTTTTCTGTTCAACATATTAGGAGATCTGAAAATGCTCCTACTGATATTTGTGCAAAGCGTGCTAGCACTTTGGCAGGAATGGACAATTGGCTATATGTGAGCCCGGGCTTCCTAGCTCCTAGCTTGTTTGTGGATCGTGATCAGATGTTAATTTCGTATAAAGCTTCCATAGTTCGATGCGAAAAAAAATTCAAATGCATATCATTAGGTACATCATGGGACATATTTTGACATTATTTACATATGGTATTCTAGATATAGATATTTTTCACTATTTTTTTTTATCAAAGTTAGCATAGTTTGACCTTTAAATGTCTATTTATACTATATTGTGGAAGGGGGGGGTAATAAAGAAGGTGATCCATATTAAAAAAATGTTTATTGTAAGAACACACACATAAATAAATAACAAAGAGATGTAGCCTGTAAATGTATGTTTCTCCCCTAACCTTACACGGCTAGGGCAAACCATCACCTTTGAACTCACCGTGTGGCCGTATTTTTGCCTCCCGTGTCCCTTTTGCCTGCTGCTCCGGCGGCCAGTGACGGCGAGGAGAATCCGAGTGCCTTCGCTTCGGTTAGTAATTTAAATTAGGGTTTTTAGTCCTCGCAGGTGCGACCCTTGGGTGGATGGCGACACTTCTTTGAATTTGTCTACAAGGCTTCGATCCTCCTCGAGTCCGTCTATCTGGACGTAGTCGATGGACCTCCGGTGTAGGTCCACGTGGTCTCCTTGGGGCAGTAAATTTAGGGTTTCTCGTCATGCGACGAAATTTGGTCTCGGGGTGCTTTAGATCCGTGCAAGAATTCAACGACGACGATTGCAGCTCCAGGGCGCTGGTCCTTAGGGACACGGGCACGAAGACTTTTCGTCCGTCATTCACAAGGTCAAGCCAGTTCCGATAAGAGAGCGGGGACAAGGCAGAGCGGGGACAGCGGCACGTCGGTGACTTGTTCTTGCGATAGTAGTGGTCGTTCGATTGTCTCGGAATCTTGATATATTTTTTATTATGTTTTTGGTGTTTTGTACTTTCGGTGAACTTTTACAATAAATCTGATGCTTTTCGTTCAAAAAATGTTTCGGGTTTAAGTTATGCAAAGTTGAATGAACTTTGTACGTGCATGATTACTATAATAACCAATTCACGATGAGACACTACGGTTTTCCCTATTAAAGGTTGAAACTCACTATCACGAGGGCATTCAGTCTATCCGGACGCCTAAAAAATTGCACGCGCTCTTATCCAGCTGTTGAGGGAACCCAAAAGACAAGAGGATGATCACGACTCACGCGACACGCTTCCCGCAATAATTAGCAGGTAACCATCGATGAAAATCAACACGGTGGATGGAAGTATGCGTGAGTACGACGATCCATCGGTCCGGCGATAGTGCTGTTTACCGGCATGCTATCTCGGACGGACGCACGCGCTGCCGGTCGGGTCGACGGTCAGCGCTCGCCTGTCCAACTGCGATCTACAGCTTCCTTTGGAGCTGGACTGAACTGTAACCGACGGGGAATCGTAGGCCTGCTCTCGTGGTAGAACTGGCGCCAACTGGGCTACAATTTGTAAAGTGTAAAAACGAGAGAAGGAAACAAATGATGGAAACGTTGCTTTCATTGATAGATTGAGAGTATAAAGGCAGTTACAAAGAGGCAGTTGCTACAAGTAGCAACCGACATAGCAGGGATTAACCCTTTAGTTAATCTAATTAATTTACTTCTAACACTCCCCCTAATCACTGCTTGTCTTGGATATTTATTATCTTGATGAAGACTCCTCTTTGTATGTGCCTTTAAGAATGTCCATCATCTTCGTGAAAGCCTTTGTATAATCTTGAAAGTCTCCCCCAAAAACCCTGTGGGAAAAAATATGAGGAGAACAGTGTAGATATGTTGCTAAAACTCCTTTAAACCCGGTGGGAAAATAATAAGGAGAAAATAGTGCAACATATAATGATTATTGTCTCTTGATAACTCAATCGATAAAACCTTTGAAGAAGGAGAAAAACATTTGTGAGTTTAGAGAACAATTAATATGTCTTAAATACTTCCTTTAAAAACCCAATAGGGAAAACAGAAAATATGGCATATGATTTTTGATAATATATTGCCTCATTAAAAACCTTTTTATGAGAAAACTGATGCAAAACTCATAAAGGAAAAGAGTACAATAATTATTATCTGGTGATAATTAATGGGTTATGATTTTAGGAGTTTCTACCCCTGAAATTTGCAAATCTCGAAAGTGTCTCATACCAATTTCATGAATATATTTCTGGAATGTTGAATTTGGTAAAGACTTTGTGAACAAATCTGCTAGATTGTCACATGATTTGGTTTGCAAAATATCAATTTCTCCATCCTTCTGTAATGCATGAGGATAGAATAACTTAGGAGAAATGTGTTTTGTGATATTACTTTTCACATAACCCATTTGCATTTGAGCAATGCAGGCTGCATTATCTTCATATATAATAGTTGGTGATCCTAATGAACCAACACCACATGAAGTTTGAATATGTTTAATTATCCTGCGAAGCCATACACATTCTTTAGATGCTTCAAATAATGCAATAATTTCAGAATGATTAGTGGAAGTTGCTACGAGAGTCTGTTTTGTTGACTTCCATGAAAAAGCAGTTCCACCATATAAGAATACGAAACCTGTCTGTGACCTGGCATTGTGAGGATCAGATAGATAGCCAGCGTCAGTATATCCTACCATAGTCATATCTTGGTTTTTCTGATAGAATAAGCCAAGATCTTTTATGCCATGTAAATATCTAAGGATATTCTTTACTCCCGTCCAATGACGTTTTGTTGGAGCAGCGCTATGTCTAGCTAGTAAATTTACCGCAAATGCAATATCAGGCCTGGTGCAATTTGCAAGGTACATTAGCGCACCAATGGCACCGAGATACGGGAATTCAGGTCCTAATATCTCTTCGTCATCATCCCGAGGTCTAAAAGGATCTTTATTCATATCAAGGGATCTGACAACCATGGGTGTTTTGGTTGGATATGATTTATCCATATTAAATTTTTCCAAAACCTTTTGAATATAAGCAGGTTGGTATACTAAAATTCCTGAGGGAAGATGCTCAAGCTGTAAGCCTAAGCAGAATTTGGTCTTTCCCAAATCTTTCATCTCAAATTCCGCCATTAGATGATTGCGTGCTTCTTCTATATCAGGTGTACTCCCAATGATATTGAGGTCATCAACGTACACTGAGATGATGCAAAATCCATTTGAGGACTTCTTTATAAATACACAAGGACAATTATCATTATTTGCGTAGCCTTTTTGAATAAGGAACTCACTCAGTCGGTTATACCACATTCTACCTGACTGTTTTAAGCCATATAGTGACTTTTGTAATTTTACACAATATGCGTTGTGATTTGCTTTTGGATTCGGCATTTTAAGTCCTTCAGGGACCTTCATATATATGTCCAATTTGAGTGACCCATATAAGTATGCTGTCACTACATCCATCAACTGCATAGATAAATTCATTTGTACTGCCAAAGATATTAAGTATCGAAACGTTATTCCACTCATTACAGGAGAGTATGTATCATCGTAATCGATGCCGGGTCTTTGCGTGAACCCTTGTGCTACAAGCCTCGCTTTGTATCTCGCCACCTCATTGTTTTCATTCCTTTTTCGAACAAAAAACCATTTTGCTCCAACAGGGAAGACATTGTGAGGAGTAGGTATCACTGAGGAAAATACCTTTCTTTTGTTGAGCGAGTGCAGTTCTGCCTCAATTGCTTCCTTCCATTTAGGCCAATCAGGACGCTTGAGGCACTCCCTGACGGTCTTTGGTTCTGGATCCAGTTGAAGGGTTTCAGCAATTTCAGAGGCGAAATATATGTCGACAATTGTAGTCTCTCTATTATATGATTCTCCTGATTCTGTATAGTTTATGGAAATTTCTTTTATACCTTCAGACTCTATGTGATTTCCCATAACAATAGAATCATGGTGTTCCGATGTCCTAGCTATTATGTTTTTATGTGCATTTATGCTAGGTTCAAGATGTTGAGCATCTGGTTGGTGTCCTTCAACTTGAGGTTGAATTGCATTTATTGGTAGAGGATTTGATTTTCTCCGTTTCCGCGGAGGCTTTTGAGAAGCTATATTTCGACTAACCAGATTTCTCCCCCTCTTACTCTCATTTGGGGTTTGAGTGGTTTTAGTTGGTACCTCCACTCGTTCTGGTGCATTAACAGCGGGAATATGTGATTTAGTGACACCTTTATGGTCAGTAAATGCATCTGGTAGATTATTTGCAATGTGTTGCAAATCTATGATCCTCTGAACTTCAGTTCAGATTCTTTAGTACGTGGATCTAAAGACTGAATGCCTGTTACATTCCAATCTATTTCCTGGCATTCTTTGTGGTTTGATTCTCCCCCTAATGCCGGGAAATGGTCCTCATCAAAAATAGAATTAGCGTAACGGGCAGTAAACAGGTCCCCTGTAAGAGGTTCAAGATATTTTATTATTGACGGAGAATTATAACCCACATAGATCCCTAGTTTTCTATGGGGGGCCATGGATGTACGCTGCGGTGGTGATATCGGTACGTATACTGCGCAACCGAATTTTCGCAGATGGGAAATACTTGGCTGAGTGCCACGTACTAGTTGCAGCGGGGAGGTTGTATGATATGCAGTTGGTCTGATTTGTATCAGATCTGCGGCGTGTAATACCGCATGTGCCCAACAAGATGCTGGTAATTTACAATTCTGTAATAGTGGTCGAGCAATTAATTTTACTCTTTTGATGAGAGATTCAGCCAAACCATTTTGAGTATGAACATAAGGCACAGAATGTTCTAAATGAATGCCCATAGCCATGCAATAGTCATTGAATGCACGTGAAGAAAATTCAGCGGCATTATCCATTCGAATTGTTTTTATCCTATTTTCAGGATGATTTGCTCTTAATTTGATAATTTGAATAATTAGCTTGGCAAAAGCATGATTTCGTGTGGACAATAGACATATATGTGACCATCTGGTAGATGCATCTATGAGCACCATGAAATATCTAAAAGGTCCTGATAGTGGTTGAATTGGACCACATATATCTCCTTGAATGCGTTCAAGAAAGTTAAGTGACTCACTTTTTACCTTAAGATAAGATGGTCTTATAATTAATTTCCCAGTTGCACATGCGGTGCACACAAAATCTGATGATTTTGGGAAATTTTTAGTTGGAAGGTTGTGACCAATAGAATTGTCAATAATTTTTCTCATCATCCCTGATGACCTAGGCGATCATGCCAAGTCTTGAATTTATCAAGATCTTGAAAAATTATTTTGTACGCAACATGTGGTACGGGTTTTATATAACTGTAATATAATCCAGATGAAAGTGAGGGGAATTTTTCAAGAATTTGTTTCTTAGACCCATTGCTTTTTGTTAAAAGCAAATATTCAGAATTATTTTCAGAAATTGTTTCCAGATGGAAATTATTTGATCTGAGGTCTTTGAAACTAAGAAGGGTGCGTATAGATTCAGGATACAAGAGTGCATCCTCAATTACAATCGTAGTACCCATAGGTAAAACAAGTGTGGCTCGTCCTGAACCAATAATTGATACATCGCGACCGGCAATTGTCATAATATTCCCTTTTCTCTTAGTTAGAGTTTGGAAATATTTTATTTCCCTTAATATTGTGTTAGTGGTACAACTGTCCATCAAACATACTTCTTCTTCCATTGGATTATTTTCCCGTAAAATCTATATAGAGTAAAAGAATATTTTAGGATGAAACTTTATTCATATTACTCACATATAAATATATATATATATATACAAAGTATTTATATTACAGTTACAAATATAAATATGATATTATGTTTAAACGACATAATACGATTGGTCCGTAGGACTTTATTCTACTTAGAGTTATACAAATTATAACGTCCATTATTACAATAAAATAGCTGATAACATCAAATGAGTGATGTGGAGATTATATGAGATCTCCATATGCGTCTTGGGTGTATTCCACCATCAGGTTGTCAATATCAAGAAGATCTTCATCCTTCTGCCTTGTTTCCTTAGGAGCGCTTTGAGAAGTGCTAGCTTCAAGGTTGTCTTCTTGTTGTAAAGCGTTGAAGTGAGCTTCGGTTTTCCCATGAACTTGTTTGCCTTTCTCAGTGGATTTGATGTATAAATCCGCTAGATGCTTGGGAGTTCGGCATTTGCTAGTACGATGGTTAGTACATCCACACCTTTGACAAATCTCAGAGTTGGTGTTTCGGTCATTTTTCTTGAAGTGACCTTTACCTTTAGATTGACCAAAGCTTTTCTGCTTGTTGTTCCTTTTCCACTTTCCATTGAATTTCTTGAAATTCTTTTTGTTGCCCCCATACTTTTTAGTAAAGTGAGTGTTAGCATGTGCTTCAGGGAGTGGCATTGAGCCCGTTGGGCTTGTCTGATGATTCTTCATGAGAAGTTCATCATGTTTCTCAGCCTGAAGTAAAGTGTATATGAGCTCAGAATACTTTTTGTATTTTTGTTGACGACACTGCTGTTGTAGTACCCTCATCGAGGGGTGGAAAGTGCACAAGGTCTTCTCAATAAGGTCTTCTTCAGAAATTGCTTGATTGCAAAACCTTAGTTTTGAGTTAACCTTGTGAACTGCAGAGTTATATGCTGCCACAGATTTGAAATCTTGGAACCTTATGAGGGACCATTCTCTCTGTGCTTCTGGCAGCATGACTACTCTTTGTTGGTCATATCTCTCCTTGAGAGAGTTCCACAAAACTAGTGGGATCTTCTTCCATCAAATATTCCGACTTTAAGTCCAGATGGAGATGGTGCCTTAAGAAACTTAAAGCAGTATATTTGGCTGCCGTGGGGATTTCTCCGGCGCCTTCATCGGGTGTGATGATAGTGGAACCGAGTTTATGGCTTTCAAGGGCTATCTTTGCATCCATAGCCCATGGTAAATAGTTACTACCATCTAGTTCAAGTTCATGAAATTCACGATGCATGACGCCAGCCATTTCCTGCATGGTATTTTCATGCATAATTTAGTTTTACTATGAGAGTAAAATATAAGTTACAACAAATGCTTTAGGAAGCAAAATTTTCAAGTATAGCTGATGCTTTAAACTTGTATGTGTAGACCTCATTTTATGTATATGACACTTCGAAGATATTCACCCTTGGGGTGTAGATCTCACAGTAGTGGAGAACATAGTATGGTTTTGACCAGTAGATGTTCGTAGTCCATTACCTTGTGTCATACTATATTTTACAAAAAAAACACTTTGAAGGTAGTCATCTTGTCAAAATACTAGATGTAGACCTCTCAGCAAGAGTGGATAATCTGCAAATTATGCAGTAGATCACACAATTACCTTGTGATTTGTAAAAATTCGAGGTAGTCACATTAATTCGCATATTCAGAAGAGCACTCGAAGATAGTCTTTTTGCCAAAATAACGAAGGCAAAATGTAGATCTTTTAGCGATAAGGATAATCTGCAAAATGCGGTAGATGCCTCATCTACCTTGTGATCCCAAAAATTTGAATTATAAAAAAATTGTACTTGAGAACTACATATTCTAAAAAAAATGAAAAATGCTGAGGCAATCATATAGAATATGTACACATAGTCTGAGACTTTATTTTAGACGAAATACAATCTAAGTATTCAAACGTACAATACAATACCGAGTGAATATGATAAGGAGAGGTTCTTAATACAATAAGATATCACACTCAAATAAAAGGAACAATCTGCAGTGCAATATAGTAGTTGCAGCATAGTAGTACAATGATTAAATACAACACACTAGAAGTCAATTTATTTAGGTGTAGTGTACGTGGTGGCCTGTAGGTTTGGAGTGAGACGTGGCCTGTGTTGGACCATATACCGATTGGAGAGATGGATAAGGGAGAGAGCAAGCCGAGGCCACACAGCCACTTCTCTCCCGTTCCCTATCTTCTTCCCGATGCAGAGCCCAAACGCCTCACCACTCCAGCCTCCTCTCCCCATGGCGGTTTCAAGGAAAACGGGGCTGGCCCTGTAGCGCAGCCCGGCTACCCCCGCTGCTGCTTGCCTCCGGTGCGCCGGTGAAGCCCAGGGCTTTCGACGACCACGTGCCACGAAGGGCCGCCCGGTTCTGCGCCTTAGCAGCGGCGAACTGGCGCAGGATTCGGCGGGCTTCCGACGGTGGCGTCGGGGGAAGAGGTGGTGCCGGAGGAGGAGGAGGTGTCGCCGGTGATGGAGGGAGGGGCGACGACGACGAGCCCAGGTCCTCCATCCCCTCTTCTTCAACCTTGATCTTGATGTTCAAGACGGGGATGGTGGGGTAACCGCCTCGTTCCTCTTGATCCGGTGTCGGAGATGGCAGATCCGGGACGGGGCCGGTGTGTGCTGCCGCTGCCGGCGTCGGGGATGGCAGGTCCGGGGCGTGGCCGTCCATGCGCGCAGGGCACAGCCCGAACTCGTGCTGCATGCAGTACGGAGGAAGAGGCGGCAGCGCAAGTTCACAGGGGAACATCACATCTTCCCCGAGGAACGGCGCTGATGGCCCTGCAAGAAGCCAATCTATGGGAGGTATGTTGAAAGCGGATGGCAAAGTGGCCGGAGCCGAAGGCCCAGCCTGTTGCAGTGGAGCGGTGGCCGGAGTCGAAGATCCAGCCTGGTGCACCGTTGGTGCATGCCCACGAAGTGGTTGGTTGCCTCGGCGTGCATACCCACGGCGGCGGTTCTGGCGGTGGTTCCTGGTGAAGGAGCGGCGACGAGCAATGCGGTGGCGCTGGTTGCGAGGGAAACGGCTGTTTTCTTTCTGCAGGAAACGTGCGAAGGCAAAAGCAAGTGAAGACAAATCTCTTCTTGCCATTCTCACCTTTCTCGTGGCTCTCTGTCGCTCTCGGCAGAGCGCGTGTTGATAACGTGTAAAGTGTAAAAACGAGAGAAGGAAACAAATGATGGGAACGTTGCTTTCATTGATGGATTGAGAGTATATATACCCCTGATATAAAGGCAGTTACAAAGAGGCAGTTGCTACAAGTAGCAACCGACATAGCAGGGATTAACCCTTTAATTAATCTAATTAATTTACTTCTAACACAATTGACGTGCTGGATTCAACCATCAGCAGTTCATCACCGCCAGCGTCGCTGCCGACGCATGATGACGTGGCTACTATGCAAGTTGAGCACGGAGGTGTTTAACTGTTTATTAGATGCAACCATATCACCACAATGATCTTGTTTCAAAAAACATATCACCGCAATGAGCTGATGCATATGGTTTTGTTAGTTTTACGAGATTTTGTAGGTCTCGATTGCTTCAGAAAGATATGTAAATATCAGCTGACATGGACATATATATGGATGGATCCGTGTGCTGCGTATGCATACGTGGATTGATCGGTTGTAGTGGTGGCATCGAGTGAAAGTGGCGTGGAGCAGGACACAGCCAATGACGCTTGAGGGCAACACTTCTCTTTTATTAGAGGCTGATTGGTCAGAGAAGGAAGATGGGAATCCTAGGGCTAATGCGATGATGCGAGCCTTTAGGGATTTTTTGTTGGACCGCGGACTTGATGATATGGATTTTATTGGTGATAAATTTACTTATAGACGGGGTGAGATACGTGATCATCTTGATCGGGTGGTCTGCAATGAGGCCTGGTCAGGGAAATTTCCACTTGCAGTGCCATCCGACAAACAACACATATACACTCTAATCATCGTCCTAAATTGCTAGATACTGAATATTATGATGGCAACAACTGAAGAAATCAAGTGGTGGCATGAAGTTTGAGTCTAAGTGGCTCCAAAAAGAAACGGTAAACGAGATTGTCAAATCAGCTTCAGAGCGGGCCAAACTTTCGGGGATCAACCCCCCTCTAGCTGTCTGCACCCGGGTTGTGCATGCAAGCCTACACATGCATGGATCATGACACTTTAAAAAGGTTGGACAATGTATCTCAAAGTTAAAATGGAGATAGAAAAGTTGAAAGCATGGCCTATAATTTTAAAAGACATATGCGCCAAAAAAAAGTCCAGGTGCTAGTTGAGAACCTCTTAGATCAAAAGAAAATGTATTGATTGCAGCGAGGGAGAGCAAATTGGCTCCTTGATGGAGATAAAAACATAACTTTTTTCCAGAAGACAATTAAGGCAAGGAAAAGAGAGTGTTTTCCTATAGCTCGGGCTCCATGGTACCCCTTATCATTGCCCTCCAACATTGCTTTATGATCTGTGCAACCCAACTAATTTACCACACGGAAATATCTCGTTTTGTCTCCCAAATGGAACAATATATACACTTCAAACTTTGCAGGACAACAAAACATTCTAACTAAGTATTGTCCCCTCCCCCCTACATTTTTCTTCTTTGCACCGAGGGCCCAATGGCCTTGTTATCACATGCTAAGGGAAAGAGGTGGTATAGTTTGTGTTAAAGTTTGTCAGGATGCTCCTGCCGTAAGTAATTTATTTTTTGTTGATGACTGCCTAATCTTAATGAAGGCCAAATATCCAAATGCAAAATGTTTGAAATCATTACTACACCTATATTGTTCGGCCTCGGGACAAAAGGAGGTGTTGAGAAGTCAAATGCCTTTTTCATTCCTAGTACATCTATTGAGACGAGGGCTCAAGTCTACACAATATTGAATATTATGACATAATCTTTGAATGAAAATTACTTGGGACTTCCTGCTGTAGTTTGGCTTGATAGGAGTGAAAAAATTCAATACTTGATTGACAGAATAATTTAGAAAATTAACGGGTGGAAGGATAAAGATTTATCGTCAAGTGGAGATGAGTTATTACTCAAATGGGTAGCACAAGCAATACTATCATATGCTATGTCAGTCTTCAAAGTCCCTAAAAGAATTGCAAGGGAATTACAGATGTGATGGCACAATATTGGTGGGGATGAGGCTTCCCAAAAGAGAATGCACTAGTTTGCCTGGTGAAAAATGTGTGTACCTAAGCAAGAAGGTGGCGTGGGATTCACACATATACATTGTTTCAGTCTTGCTCCATTAACCAAACAAGCTTGGCATTTTTTAGACAACCTTGAGTCTCTATGCCAAATACTTCATGATGGTGATTTTCTTAATTCCATCTCGAAGAAGAAGGCATCCTATACGTAGCAAAGCATTATGAAAGGTGTGAAAACACTAAAGTTGTGGCATACATGGCGAGTTGGAAATGGGCAGAATGTCAATATCAGGTCTAATGCATGGAGACCACAATGTCCATGCAGACTGCTGACAACTAGGTGAAGCAATCAACTACTATCTAAGGTGACTGATTTGATTGACCTGACAACGAGGCAATAGGACGAACAACTGGTTGAGTGACCTTTTGGCCAACAGATGTGAAACGTATGCTTTCCATCGCAATACCGACATATGATATGGCAAATTTTGTCGCTTGGAACTTGATAAGAATTGGAACTTCTTTTGTTAGATCATCATATTATGCGGTTCAAAAGGACAGACATGCCTCAAAGGTTCAGACTGATCTTCCTAGCGTGACAACCATACATCGTATTTGGGATATCATGTGGAAACTGGTTTGTCTAGTCAAAGGGATTTTTTCCTTTGGAGAGTCCTTCATGGGACTCTGCCATGACGTGTAACCTTTGTTAGTAGACACATGAAGGTCAACACAAAGTGTCAAACATGTGAGGGGCCTAAGAGTGTCAAACACATGCTATTCCAATTCCATAAAGTAATACAAGCCTCATTGGGATTTGGCATGGAATATGTTATTGAGTGGGCATGTATAGTGGATCATGTTGGCGAAGCTATGCTAGAGTATCTTCGTTTTCCTCAAAATGAGAGCTCGGTTCTCGGGCAGGGTAGCTCAAATCAATGGCGACTGTTGCGGCTTGGTACTTGTGGTGGGAGAGGAGAAAGCTAGTTCATGGCAAGCAGACACAACAAAGCACTACAATCATTCCTGCATCTGAGCTCTTGCCACAACTTCTTTGCCTTGGACAAAGGTGAAAGGATCCCATGTACTCGTCATATTGTTGGCTTCGTTAAACTCATTGTGCATGCTGCTTATGGCGTAGATACACTCATGGTATGTGATACATCTCAAACGTATCTATAATTTCTGATTGTTTCATGCTATTATATTATCAATCTTGTATGCTTTATACACCATTTTATGTCATTTTTTGGAGCTAACTTATTAACCCAATACCTGGTGTCAGTTCCTGTTTTCGGCTTCTTTTTGGTTTTACAGAAAATCTATACCAAACGAAATCTAGACGCGACGAAATTTTTTGATCATTTTTCTGGACCAGAAGACACACTCGAAGCTTCAGGAGGAGTCCAGATGCCACACGAGAAGACGACAAGGGACCAGGGCACGTCCTACCCCCTTGTGGGTCCCTTGTCTCTCCGATTGCCCTAATTTTTTGGCCCACAAATTCACATATATTCAAAAACCATCAGGAGAGCACCTGAAACATTTCTTTTTCCACCGCAAGCCTCTATTCTTTTGTGATCCCATCTAGAGGCCTTTTTCGGTACTCTGTCAGAGGGGGAATCCATCATGAAGGCTATCTTGATCAACTTTGATGGCTCCCACATGATGTGTGAGTAGTTCCCACAGGACCTATGGGTCCATAGTAGTAGCTAGATCTCTCTCCCTCCCCCCTCTCTCTCTCCCTGTCTCTCTATTGTTTGATTTTCAATACAATGATCTCTTTGGAGACTTATTCGATGTGAATTTTGCGGTGTGCTTGTTGGGATCCGATGAATTGTGGATTTATGATTAGATTATTCATTGAAAGTAATTGGATCTTTTTTGAGATTTATCATGCGTGATTTTATAGCCATGTATTTCTCTTCGATCTATCTGTCTAATTTGGCCAATTAGATTGGTCTATATTCAGTGAGGTGCTTGGTAGTAGGTTCATTATTGCGGTGTTCTCACTCTGTGATAGGAGGAGTAGTGAGGCACGTATTTGTATTATTTATACTAAGGGTAAAAGGACGGGGTTCGAACATATTATTTGGTCTTACTTTGTTTACATTATGTCATCATGCTGCAAGCACTATTCTGTTTGTAATGAACTTAATACCATGAGATGCATGTTGGATAGTTGTCGAGGGGTGGAGTAATAGTAGTAGATGTAGAACCCTTGCGGTCTACGTGCCTCAAACATAATGCCTATATATTGATCATGACATGAATATTTTCATAATTATTTGATTTTGTATCAACTGCCCAACAATAATTTGTCTACCCATCGTTACTATGCTCATGAGAGAGATGCCTCTAGTGAATGTTATGGCCCCCTGGTCCATTCACTTTATATATTTACTAAAGCCCTAAAAAATATCCTTTCTATAATTTTTTATCTCTTATTTATTACCTATCTATCAATATAAGAATTAATCCTTGCAATTAACGAGTACAAGGGGATTGGCAACCCTCTTGCTCGCGTTGGGTGCAATTGTTTTTTTGTGTATGTGTAGGTACTGCTAACCGTTCATTTGAGTGAGTTTTATAATGGTTCAATAAACCTTGGTTCTTAACTGAGAAAAATAATATCTTCTACTATACTACATCACCCTTCCTCTTCGGGAAAATCCCAACGCCTATCACAACTAGCAGAAGAATTTCTGTCGTTGTTGTCGAGGATACTTCATCAAACAAACACACGTACCGGCACACAAACAACTTATTTGCTTGCTTTATGTTTTCTATCTTTCATGTTGACTCAATAAAATAAAAATAAAGACATATGGATCCTCACTCACTTGTTAATATTTTCAAACTTGCTGCATGTTGTAAACCAATAACTAATAATAAATAAGTGATAAAATAAAACGCATTTGGGTATATTTATTGAATGAAAAGCATGGTTGCAATTATGTGAGTATAAATTCTATGAACATGAATTGTGGTAATGATCATGATTGAGGTGATAACTATGATGCTTCTTTTGATCTTGAGCCTTATAATGAATCTATTATCGGTAATAAAAGTTGCATCATTATTGAAAGTGGGTTTGGTAGAGCGTCAACTTTAAGTAAAAAGAATCCCACATGTTCGGAGAATGTTCAATCTTAAGAAAGTTTTGATAAAAGTAGGCTTGGAGAGGTCTTGACTTTAATTGATGTTAATCCTACTATCTTGGAAGATTTTAAAACTTGCATGCATGTGGATCTTGGAGAGAATATTTTATATGATAGCTATATTGTTAAATTTGATTGTGATCCTACATGTAATTATTTTGAGAGAGGAAAGTATGGTTATAGAAATATTCATGTTACTTAATTACCTCTCTTCATGTTCAAATTGTTAATGTTTCGTTCTTCTTTCTTGCATATGCTAAATATTGCTTGGTGTGATATTTTGTTTAATTATGAAATGCATATGCACAAGAAGTGTGTTAGACTTAAATGTGTTAATTACATGCTATATGCTGCTCTCTTTGCGCTTCAACTCTTGTCTTTTATGTGAGCATCATTGAAATCTGAAGCCTATCTTAATGGCTATAAAGAAAGAGCTTGTTGGGAGGCAACCCAATAATTATCTTTGTTTTTGTTTTGTGTTTTTTGAGACAACACAATTATTATCATTGTAATTTTTGTGTTGTATCTTTTCTTTTGGTTTTTTTGCCAAGTAATGCCTTTAGGATGATTTGGATGATTGCTGAATTGATGCGGTGCAGAAACATGAACTTTTACGCCCAGTATGTGAATTCTTATTTTTTACTGAAACATGATAAATTACTGAAATTTTATACGGTATTGGGATACATATTGTTTATGTTTTCCTAATTTTTTAGAATCTTGGAGTTACAAACGTATGGTTTTAGTCCAGATCATTACATACTATTATGTTTTAAACATATTTTTTTATTGCATAGTGTGCTAATTTTGATGATTATATGGATTATATCAGGGGGTATAATTCATGGTGAAGTTAGAAACATAGTAGGTATTATTCAAGGGCATTTATGAATCTATTTATAACAATACCTAAGGTGAATGGTGATTTGATTATACTAATGGATCTCACGAAGTTTCTGTTGAGTTTTGTGTGCTGAAATTTTCGGATTTTGAGTGAGATCACGATAGACGAAGGAATAAGGAGCGGCAAGACCCTAAGCTTGGGGATGCCCAAGGCATCACAACGTTATATTCAAGGAAGACTCAAGTGTCCAAGCTTGGGGATGCCCCGGAAGGCATCCCCTATTTTATCTCAAATCTATCAGTAATATTACTCGGTGTTATATTTTTATTGATCGGATGATATGTGTTTTTCTTAGAGCGTCTTGTGCTATAGTTTTATTTCATTTGATAGTTTTTCACAATCATTGTTTGCTAGACACACCTATTATGAGACACAGACATCATGATTAATTAGAATACTCATTATGTTTCACTTATATCTTTTGAGTTAAAGTTGGTTTTGCTCATGTGCTTTACTTATATCTTTAGAGCATGATAGTATTTATATTTTATAGAAATCATATGCACTCTCATGCTTCACGTATACCTTTTTAAGAGTTTGAATAGGAACTGGTAATTTGCACATGTTATATGTTTAGTCTAAAAAGGGTAGGTATACAAGAGAGGTATAATAAAAACTTTCATGTGGATCACTAAATGCAAAACATATGATGAACGGTACTGAAATTATAATATGAAAGCTTACTAGTTGTTAAACATTTGTTAGTAAGAATATCAGTGTTAAGATTTGTGATTTACTATTTCAAAGTGTCGCTCATGGCATGACCATGAAGTTAGAGTGTTATGTATCTTGGATTGATATCATTTGTGTTGTCCGGGACGGGGGCACGCGATGGTTAACTCCTCCCAACCTCCTCCCTAGGGGCATTCGAGTAGTACTTTGAAACCAAGGATAATGGATTTGACAATAAGTATCTGAGTTCTGTATGACTAATCTGAGTTTATGGACTATAATCACTTCTACCTATCCATATTTCTCTAGCCTCTACGGTACCGTTCACGGCCCATTCTCACCTCGAGACTTGGCACAAGCTTTGTCAGTGCATCCAAACCTCTGATATTATACGCTCTATTAGACATAAACCTTATTATATCCTTCCTCAAAACAACCACCATACCTACCTATCATGGCATTTCCATAGCCATTCCGAGATATATTGCCTTGTAACTTCCATCATTACTATTCACATGACTCGAGAATTCATTGTCTTGTCATTTTGCATGATCATATAGAGTTGTATAATATTTGTGGCAAAGAAAAAATGCATCATTGTTATACATGTCATGCTAGATCATTGCACATCCTGGTACACTGTCAGAGGCATTCATATGTAGTCATATCATTCAGTATGTCGTGTTGTAAGTAAATAGAAGTGTGATGATGGAAGGGCCATTTTGGCTCTTGGGTGCATATGCTCCCTAATAAATAGTAAATAAAGTTTTATTTTTTTTGTAGATGTTCTTATTAATGTAACAAGCGTGCTTGATAATTTTAATGTGTAACAGGATGATAGTGCTTCCTCGGTGAAAAAACAAAAATAAGTGTAACATTTGGAGGTAACATTTATCGTTCAACTTGTTTTTCCACATGTCAAAATACTTAAGATTTCTTCCTAAAAGTTTGGAGGTAGCATTTTGGTGTGACAAAGAACACACATATTTTTTTTGAATTTCTTTTAACATTTGCAAAAGACATTTTTAGTGGGCATGAGCATATGCTCCCAAGAGCCGAATTGGATTTTCCGTGTGATGATCATCACTAAAGCATCGTTCGAGTGAGGAAAAGAATGATGGAGAGTGGTGAGTTTTCAAAAAAGTGGGGATGCTATTCATGATATTGTTCTACAAAAATGAGAAAAACGACAAAATAAAGAGAGAGAAAAAGAAAAGGGGCACTGCTACTATCCTTTACCATACTTGTGCTCCAAAGTAGCACCATGTTCTTCATATAGATATTCTCCATGATTTATCACTTTCATATACTGGTGGGATTTTTTACATTATTAAAATTTGACTTGCATATTCCGATGACGGGATTCCTCAAATGCCGGGGGTCTTCATGAGCAAGTAAGTTTGATGCACACTCACTTATTTTCATTAGAGAGCTTTCATACACTTATAGCTCTAGTGCCTTTGTTGCATGTCAATCCCTACTCCTCTCATCGATATCGATTGAAAGACGTCTCCATTGCCTAATTATCCGCTGAATTTATGCGAGACTTTCTCTATTTTTTTCCTTCCCTTTATAAACCCCTACGATCATTCTCTATGCCATCCAAAGTGCTAAGATCATGGCTCATGCTCAGGTTTGAGTGCGTTGGAAATGCTAAAGCGAGAGAAAACGTATGTTGCAATTGCTTGGTTTGGCATAGGGGTGTTCATGATTTGCACTTTACGCAAGGAATACTAAGTTATGCCATTGCGTACATGATTAAATGAGTATTCATAATGTTTCTAACATTGTTATTTTGAAAAGTAACGATTATTTTCTGGTACTCATCTTTATTATCGCCTCAATATCTACTAAGTCATTATTTATCAACGCTCATACCCAAAAGAATTACATGATTAAGACATGTTAGGTACTCCCTCCATCCGGTAATGTAAGACGTATTTTGACACTACATTAGTGTCAAAAATGTCTTGTATTATGGGACAGAGGGAGTAGTATTCAACATCAAAAATTCTGTTTTTATCATTTACCTACTCGAGGACGAGCATGAATTAAGTTTGGGGATGTGGATATGTCTCAAACGTATCTACATTTTTTATTGTTTCAAGCTATTATATTATTAATCTTGTATGCTTTATACACAATTTTATATCATTTTTTGGAACTAGCCTATTAACACAGTACCTCGTGCCAGTTGTTTTTTTTGCTTGTTTTTGGTTTTACGAAAATCTATGCCAAACGAAGTCTAAACGCGCTGAAACTTTTTGAAGCTATTTTCTAGACCAGAAGACAACCTGGAAGCTTCGGGAGGAGTCCAGACACTACACAAGGAGACGACAAGGCACCAGGGCACGCCATGTCCCCTTGTGCCCCCCTATGGCTTCGATTGACCTAATTTTTGGCATATAAATTCACGTTTATTCAGAAACTCTCGAGGGAGTACCTAAATTTTTTATTCCGCTGTTGCAAACGTCTGTTCTTCCACAATCCCATCTAGATGCCTTTTCGATACTCTGCCGAAGGGGGAATCCGTCATGGAGGATATCTTCATCAACCTGCTGCCTCCCCATGATGTGTGAGTAGTTCCCACATGACCTATGGGTCCATAGAACTAGATAGATGCCTTCTCTCTCTATCTCTCTCTCCCTCTCTCTCATTTGATCTTTAGTACAATGATATCTTCGAAGACCTATTCGATGTAACTTTTACAGTGTCTTTGTTGGGATGCAATGAATTGTGGGTCTATGATCAAGTTATTCATTAGAAGTAATTGATTCTTTTATGAGATTTATTATGTGTGATTTTATAGCCTTGTATTTCTCTACTATCTATCCGTTTAATTTGGCCAATTATATTGATTTATCTTTAGTGGGAGAGATGCTTCGTAGTAGGTCCAATCTTGTGGTGCCCTCACTTTGTGACAAGAGAAGTAGTGAGGAACGTATTTTTATCGTTGCCACCAAGGATAAAACAACATGGTTTGAACATATTATTTGGTCTTACTTTCTCTATATGATGTTATCATGCTCCAAGCATTACTCTATTTGTTATGAACCTAATACCATAAGATGCATGGTGGATAACAGTCGAGCGGTGGAGTAAGAGCATCTCTAGTAGAACCCCTAAACTGCAAAACTGTTGTATATAGTTCGCGCGAGGGGGTGGGTGGGGGTGGCTTTACGGGCTGAAATTTGTTGCGCCAGAGCAAAACCTGTATGTTGAAATGTAAAATTTGATAATGGCACTACTAGGGAAAACCCCAGTAGTACTGCCGGTTTTTGAGCTATTAGTAGCGTAGGTTCTCATGCTACTACTATGGCGCTACAACTACTTTTTAGCAGTAGCGGTGGTTACCCAGCGCTACAGCTAAATTTAGCAGGAGCGCCTCTTAACCAGCGCTACTGCTAACCGAGTTATCAGTAGCGCGCTTCTCTAACCCGTGCCACTGTTAAACGCACATATTCATTTTTCATATTTATGTTGTATTTACACATGGTTACACATATTAATATACAACATCAATAATTATTGTGCTAGCAACTACATTTAGATTAAAGTGGATGGATGCAAGTGACCAAGTTGAATTAGAGGAGAAATATGATGTTGCGACATCATATTTTCCTCTAATTCAACTTGGTCACTTGCATCCATCCACTTTAATCAAATATATGACATATAACTCATCATCATCTTACTCATTTAAAAACTCTTCATCATCTTAATCATATTAAGTTAATTCACCTAAAACAGAAAACACCATAATAATAATCGTCCTAATCGATCATGCCAAGTTAATATAAACCAGAAAAACTTCTCTCTGATAGGACCTAGTCCTCCCTCCTAGGTAAAATGTCATAAAACAGAATAACACCTGTGTCTCCATGATGAAGCAAAGAGATCCAACGGTCTCCAACTTGTGGCTTGCGATCCTTCTTTATTTCTCTCCATGCTTCAATTTGGAGTCGTAATTGTGGTTTGCGCTAAGTCGAGTATGGAAAAGAGAACTGCGCCCTCATAGGGCTTTTAATTGTCATATAACCTTCACCATGCATCAAGGGAGGCACAACATCATTTGGCAGTTTCTGTTGAAGAACATAATAGTAGCCTAATTAGCAATGTAATCAACACCAGTTACGCAACAATAGTGTACTTAATTAGCAACTCTTACCAAGATATTTCTGTGAATGTCATCTGCCCTCAACCTATGCACTAGTGGCATGTAAAATTTATAATTTGGGCCAGGTCCCATATTATACGATAAGTTGTCCCTACCAAACAGGACACCAATAACAAAGGTGACAAGAACATCCGTCTCCTCTCAAGTTAGATGTGATCCATAAGTGTAGTGTGTCGTGTCAATTAATTTCCGTGTTTCACCTGAAGAAACAAAATAGGTGGAAAATTATAAATTAACAAATTTAATATGGATTAACACCAACTATTTTTAAATATAGAATGCAAATTACTCGACAAATATGCATGGTTGACAAACTCACATGGAGGTAAAACAGGAAGCATATTGACATCCACCCAAATGTCGATGCTACCTTCAATATGATCTTCAGGACAAAGATCGAAGGTTATTTCCATATCCTCCTGTAATCCATATGCCTTGCAAAGAGCTTCCCAATTTGAGCACCCTAATTTTGTGTTATTAGCTGCATTCATTACTTTGACCAGAAATGTGTGACCATGTTTAGTCCTCGGGTTAGTTGTCCTCGTCTCCATACTCTCGTGGTCTTTAAAACCGAGCCTCTCCAAGAAATATCGTCTTGCATGGCAGGGGATGAACTAGTCAAATTATACAAAAAAAATACACATTAAAGAAGAGAAGCATAAGTCATGCTTAATTACGAAAGAACACTTGTCATCGTTCTGTACCGTACAAACACCAAAGGTCTCGTCAAGCTTGACGGTGAAGAACCTGTCGTCTCGTAGGTGAGGCAGGTCGGGCAAACCCCGATCATCGCCGTAGTAATCACACTCGGGGATCCTATCATCGTCAAACATTTCCTCTGTTCATGATTCAAAAATTCGGCATGCGCATTATTAAAATAAGACATATTGAGCGCCTGAAATTTGCCGGAATGGAAATGAATCAACATTCCAGCAAAACATAGGCACTAGGACGGGTTCCTTGCAATAACATACACACATGTCCAAATAGACATAATTCAATATCGGTTGACTTTCGGTCCGTCGAGGTTTCCTTAAATAACTCTCATATCTCATGGTGTGTTGCTGCACACTCTCTCACACTGATATGGTGATGTATATATGTTGGTGAACACTCTCTCACACTAATAGTTCGACCGTTGGTGATGGGTGCACCTCCTCTCCTCTCCTTGCGCATTATACCGAGGTATATATTGCAAGAACAGAAGAGGAGGAAGCGCCCCCCACGACAACAGCCGGGATTCCTCTATCAAGAACACACATGAAAGACACACAAGGAGCAACGATAGACCGAAAGTACCTGATTTTTTTACTAAAAATTCCTCGAATATTATCATATAATATCACTAATACATCATCTTGAATAATCTAGTTAATGCATCATCGAATATTATCACTAATACATCTCGAATATTATCATATAACATCATTAATACAGATCGAGTTGACGTCTCACGACGCAGGGGGTGGACACCCGAAGAGAAGGAACCATCACCGGATCATAGCTCGGGTGAGATCCTTGAAGAACCTGCCAGGTATTGGAGAATCTAGCGTCCAACACAACCATGTAGCGACAGACGTGCTCATCCTCCTCCCTGACACGGCGACGTACTACCTCCGCGGGGGCCGGCTCCCTCCGCACCGATAGCGGCCCACGTGACCCCCACCAAAGAAGCTCTGGGTCGACACGAGACCCGGATTCCTCACCAAGGTGCGCGCCCCGGAAGGTAGCACCTCCCAGTGCCAGCCCGGCGGAGCCCAGTCCCGGACATGGCGCCTCTCAAGGAAGTCGCCGCCGACTCGACGATGAGGATGCGGGTCGGACATCGAGACAAATTCCTATGAGTATATTTTCTTAACGTTTAATGTTTTTCTCTTTCAGAAATGCTTATTTTCTTTAACACATTTTTGACTTGGTTTTGTTATGAACTATCTAAGTTCACAAACAATTTCATAAACAATGTCCTAACAAGAACCGCTGTAAGAACCCCTAGCAATGTCCTAGCAAGAGCCCTAGCAATCCACCCAAACACTAAAAAGCAAACGGGTGGAGGAGGCGTGGTGATGTCTCACCAGAGAAGGAGACGGTTGGCGCGGAGGAGAAGGTTAGAGGAGAAGCAGAGGTCGGGGTCGGGGTCGAGGTCGTCGGGGTCGGGGCCGGGGTCGAGGTCGCTGATAATCCCCAAGTGCAAGGAATCATCGTAGCAATTTCCAAAGGTGGAAGTGATAAGTATGGAGTGTCGAACCCACAAGGAGCTAAAGGTGAGATCAATATTCTCTCCAGTCCTATCTGCCGCTGATACGACTCTACGTACGTCGAACATTTGCTTCCAACTAGAAACGAGAAATAAAACTATGTTGTGGGTATGGAGAGAATATATTTGCATGATATCGGAGAACTAAAATATAAAAATAGGTGTTGTTATCATAAAGTTAGAATACATTACAATATATAATAATATATTACAAATAGCGAGTGTGGAATAATGATGGGTCGGTGTGCGGAATTGTCCTAGGCAATTGTTAACAAGATCGGTAATCATGATTGCAATTTTATATGAGGGAGAGGCATAAGCTAACATACTTTCTCTACTTGGATCATATGCACTTATGATTGGAACTCTAGCAAGCATCCGCAACTACTAAAGATCATTAAGGTAAAACCCAACCATAGCATTAAAGCATCAAGTCCCCTTTATTCCATACGCAACAACCCCCTTATTCGGGTTTAAGATTATGTCACTCTAGCAACCCACCATAAGCAAATCATGAACGTATTGCAACACCCTACAGCAGGAATCCTTCACGTGTGCGCGGCACGGAAGGCACCATAGGACAACACCAAAATAAACATACAACTCAAACCAATCTAGATCATCAATCAACCCATAAGACAAAAGAAATCTACTCAAAACATCATAGGATGGCAACACATCATTGGATCATAATATGTGGCACAAAGCACCATGTTCAAGTAGGGGATTACAGTGGGATGCGGGAGAGTGGACCACTGAAAAGATATGAGGACGGTGATGGAGAAGGTGATGTTGATAAAGACGATAAGCGCGGTGATGGTTCCCCCAATGGCACTCTGGCACCATCGAGAGAGAGGGGGATAAGGTCTCTCCCTTGTGCTGCCTCCTCCATGGCCTCCCCCTAGGTGGGGAGAGTTTCTCCCTCTTGTCCTTGGCCTCCATGGTGATGATGGCCCCTTCGTCTTCCTCCTCCATGGTCTTCGGTGATGGGGAACCCCTCCGGTAGGGTGCCGGAGAGGGACAAGATTGATTTTTCGTGGCTACAAAGACTTGCGGTGGCGGAACTTCTGATCTAGGATTCTTTCTGGGGTTTTTGGTATATATAGGATTTTTTGGCGTCGGTCTCACGTCAAGGGGGTGCTCAAGGAGTCCACAAGCCGGGAGCACCCTCCCGGGGGGTAGGGAAGGCCCCCTAGGTTTTTGGCCTCCTCGGTCACTTCCTGGCCCAGCTCCGATGCTTTGGGGGTCTATTTTGGTCCATAAAAATCACCATAAATTTTCAGCCCATTCCGAGAACTTTTATTTCTGCACAAAAAACGACACCATGGTAGTTCTGCTGAAAACAGCGTTAGTCCAGGTTAGTTCTAATAAAATCATACCAAAATCATATAAAATTATTGTAAACATGGCATTAATACTTCATAAATTATAGATACGTTGGAGACGTATCAGCATCCCCAAGCTTAATTCCTAGTCGTCCTCAAATATGTAAACAATAAAAGAAATAATTTATGAAGTGTGAATGGTAGCAAGTGCACAAGTTTGATCAATGATAATTCCAATCACTTTTTCTAGCATCAATATAAACCATAAATAGTAGCTCATCTCATAAAACTCCTCATGATCAAGTAACAAGCTATTCACATGTTAAAGTATAGACCAGAAAGTTTCTTGAAAACTACCAAACCATATTCCTAGTCATCGAACAATTGCAATTCATCTTATTTTCAGGAAGGGTATATGTAAGAGCTTTGATTTAGCAAATTCCACATACTCAACTATCATATAGTCTTGCATGATTATTGACACTCAAAGCATATTTTTAGGACAAATAGCATCCATCGAACATAGAAAGATAGGGGCTTAATGTTTCGCCTCCCAACTTATTTATCATACAGATAATTGTCAACAATAATAATTCGTGATCAAATATATTTGTATGGACATATATGTCTAGATCATTCCCCAACACATGACGCTTGCCAAGAGAAAAAGGAAAAATATACGAAACAGTGAAGATCACCGTGACTCTTGCATAAAGGTAAGTACTAGAAAGTAAAATATAGGTCCTTCGCAGAGGGAAGCAGAGGTTGTCATGCGCTTTTTGTTTTTGGGTATGCAAACCCTTAATGCAAAGGAACGTCACGTTGTATTTCACTTTGTGATAGCAACCTTTATTAGGCAGTCCGTCGCTTTTATTTCTTACCATCACAAGTTCGTACAACACTTATTTTCCCTTACAATAAAAGATCATACATATTTAGGAGCAATTTTTATTGCTTTTTGCACCGATGACAACTTACTTGAAGGATCTTACTCAATCCATAGGTAGGTATAGTGGACTCTCATGGCAAAACTGGTTTAAGGGTGTTTGGATGCAGAAGTAGTATTTCTACTTGGTGCAGAAGTTTGGGATAGTATGAGGTGGAAGCAAACACCACATGTTGGAGGATCCATAACAATATAACTTCTACACAAATATACACAACCATAACTCATTACGTTGTCTTCCTTGCCCAACTTCAGTTAATTTGATCAAGTTTGAAAATAATTAATGGGTATTCACAATCATAGAAGATGTCCAAGATAGTATATTTATATGTGAATTCTGTCTTCCTTCAATATTCTTTCATGAATGGTTCAAGTGACCAATGCGGTGTTTGCTAACTTTCAATAAATTTTACCACCTATACTTCTTATATGTGAAGGCATTACTCCCCATGGGATAAGCATATAAAACATATATAATTTCAGATTTATGATATTCAATTCATTCAACCATTGACTCATAGGATATAAGTGAAGCACGAGAGTAAATGACAAAACTACCCCAAAACATATAAGTGAAGATCAATGCATAGTCAATTGGTTAAGTAGCCATGTGAGGACTCTCTCCCTTATTCAAAATTTCAGATCCAATGCTTTTATTCAAACGGCAAAACAGAATAAAATGATATTTCAAGGATATCACATATCATGTGAAGAAACAAAAACTTAGGTTCAACCGATACTAACCGATAATTGTTGAAGAAGAAAGGTGGTATGTCTACCGGGGTATCCCCAAGCTTAGATGCTTGAGACTTTTTAAAATATTAATTATGGATGCCTAGGGCATCCCCAAGCTTGAGCTCTTGTGTATTCTTAAATCCTCTCATATCACGGTTTTCTTAAATCTCAAAAACTTAATACACCCAAAACTCAACAAGAACTCATGAGATAAGTTAGTATAAATCAATGCATAACCTTATCATTCCCTACTGTATAAAATCACTAAAAATATTATTTGACATTGCATAATAAATGCCTATGCATATTTAATACTTCCATCCTCAAATAGAATCATTTAACAAAGCCAACATCGCAAACAATGCAAATATAACAACAATCTGCCTAAACAGAACGATATATAAAGAATGCAGCAAGATCCATAGTTAATTAACTCCAAAAAAATTGAAACTTTACCAAAATTTATATAATTTATAAAAGCATTCGGTGTCAAAATTTCAAGTTTTTATGACATACTGACTATCTAGGGAATTTTTGCACTAACAACAAACTTTCTGTTTTGAAAGAGCAACTCGTATACTTGAAAATTGAGCATGGCGCAGGCTACCCTTGACACTTTTATTGAAATAAAATATGCAAAACAATAATATAAATAACATAAAGCAAATACTAACAAAATAAAATGACGCTCTGATGTCTACTACACAACCTTCTTCTTGTAGACTCATGTTGGGCCTCCAAGCGCGGAGTTTTGTAGGATAGCGGCAATTTTCCCTCAAGTGGATGACCTATGGTTTATCAATCTGTGGGAGGTGTATGATGAAGATGGTCTCTCTAAAACAACCCTGCAACCAAATAACAAAGAGTCTCTTGTCTACCCAACACACCCAATACAATGGTAAATTGTATAGGTGCGCTAGTTTGGCGAAGAGATGGTGATACAAGTGCAATATGGATGGTAGATATAGGTTTTTTTAATCTGAGAATATAAAAACAGCAAGGTAAAAATTAGTAAACAGCGAGCAAAACATTGTATAAATGATTGAAAACAAGGCCTAGGGGCCATACTTTCACTAGTGCAATTTCTCTCAACAATATTGACAGAGTTGAATCATATGTAAGTACCTGTCGTGCGACTAAGAGTTCACTCCAAAGTCACAAATAGCAGAGAACTAACGAAGAAATTATTGTAGGGTACGAAACCACCTCAAAGTTATCTTTTCTCACCAATCTTGTGAGCTATCCCTATAAGTGTCACGGACAGCCCTAGAGTTCGTACTAAAATAACATCTTAAGATACACATCAACCAAAACCAATGTCACCTAGATACTCCGATGTCACCACAAGCCCATGGGCTTGATTATACGATGTGCATCACATAATTTCAGATTCATCATATTCAATCCAACACAAAGAACTTCAAA
The DNA here is from genome assembly GCA_022496015.1 of Hordeum marinum. Classification (NCBI taxonomy): domain Eukaryota; kingdom Viridiplantae; phylum Streptophyta; class Magnoliopsida; order Poales; family Poaceae; genus Hordeum; species Hordeum marinum. The sequence continues at coordinate 146,559,766 of CM039678.1, forward strand.
GAGTGCCCCAAAGTTTCTACGGGAGATTCAAGACGAAAACATGTCCCAACCCCTATGCATAGATTCCCAAGGTCATAGAACCCGCAAGTTGAACACCAAAACATACATCAAGTGGATCAATAGAACATCCCATTGTCACCACAGATATCCCATCACAAGACATACATCAAGTGTTCTCAAATCCTTAAAGACTCAATCCGATAAAAAACTTCAAAGGGAAAAGTCAATTCATAACAAGAAGATAGAGAGGGGAAAACTCCATATGATTCATCTATATTAATAAAGCTCACGGTACATCAAGATCGTGCCATCTCAAGAACATGAGAGAAAGAGAGATCAAACACATAGCTACTGGTACATACCCTCGGCCCTGAGGGTGAACTACTCTCTCCTTGTCATGGAGAGTGTCGGGATGATGAAGATGGCCTCCGGTGATTGTTTCCCCCTCCGGCATGGTGCCGGAACGGGCTCCCGATTGGTTTTTCGTGGCTCTGGAGGCTTGCGGCGGCGAAACTCTCGATCTAGGTTTCTTTTCGGAGGTTTCTATATTTATAGTAATTTTTGGCATCGATCTCACATCAAGGGGTGCCACGAGGCAGTGGCAAGCCTGCTAAGCGCGACTAGGGGGGTGGTCGCGCCTGGCAGGCTTGCCACCTCCTTGTGGCTCTTCTGGCCCAGCTCCAATGCTTTGGGGGTCTCTTTTGGTCCACAAAATATCATACTAAATTTTCAGCCTATTCGAAGAACTTTTATTTCTGCACAAAAAAACGACACCACAGTAGTTCTGCTGAAAACAACGTCAGTCTGGGTTAGTTCTAATAAAATCATACCAAAATCATATAGAATTATTATAAACATGGCATGAATACTTCATAAACTATAGATATGTTGGAGACGTATCGGCATCCCCAAGCTTAATTCCTGCTCGTCCTCGAGTAGGTAAATGATAAAAGCAATAATTTATGTAGTGTGAATGCTAGCAAATGCACAAGTTTGATCAATGATAATTCCAAACACTTTTTCTAGCATCATTATATAACATAAGTAGTATCTCATCTCATAAAACTTCTCATGATGAAGTAACAAGCTATTCACATGTTAAAGTATAGACCATAAAGTTTCTTGAAAACTAACAAACTATGCTTTCAGTCACCAAACAATTACAATTCATCCTATCTTCAGGAAGGGTCTATGTAAGAGCTTTGATTTAGAAAATTCCACATACTCAATTATCATATAATCTTCCATGATTGCTAACTCTCAAAGCATATTTTTAGAGCAAATAGCATCCATCGAACACAGAGAAAGATAGGGGCTTAGAGTTTCGCCTCCCGACTTGTTTATCATATAGATAATTGTCAACAATAATAATTCATGATCAAATATATTTGAATGTCCATATATGCATGAATTTTTTCCCAACGGATGATGATTTCCAAGAGAAAAAAGGAGAAATATAGTAAGTGGTGAAGATCACCATGACTCTTGCATAAAGGTAATTACATGAAAGTAAAAGATAGGCCCTTCGTAGAGGGAAGCATTATTTGCAGAGGTGCCAGAGCTCGAGATTTTAAAATAGGGATGAATAATAATTTTGGGCGGTATGCTTTCATTGTCACCATGACAACCGAGAGATCTCGGTATCTTCCATGATAGATACATTATAGGCGGTTCCCAAACAGAATGGTAAAGTTTTTGCTCCCCCTCCACAAATCAATCACACTCCATGGCGAGTCGAATCCATGGGTACCATCCATACCAACAACATTCCTGGGGGACTTTTGTTTAATTATTTTCATTTTTTTCTTTTATTTTGGGACTGGGAATCCCTATTACCAACCACTTTCTCGTGAATGATAGTGAATCAGCACATATCGTGAGAATAACCCACCTAGCATGGAAGATACTGACAGTCCCTACTTACTATATGAGCGATTCGAGCATACAAAGCAGAATATTATTTGAAGGTTTAGAGTTTGGCACATGCAAATTTACTTGGAACGACAGGTAAATACCGCATATAGGTACGTATGGTGGACTCATATGGAACAACTTTGGGTTTAAGGGTGTTTGGATGCACAAGTAGTATTTCTACTTGGTGCGGAAGTTTTGGCTAGTATGAGGTGGAAGGAAGCACCACATGTTGGAGGATCCATAACAATATAACTTCTATACAAATATACACAACCAGAACTCATTACGTTGTCTTCCTTGTCCAACTTCAACTAATTTTCTCAAGTTCGAAAATAATTAATGGGTATTCACAATCATAGAAGATGTCCAAGATAGTACATTTATATCTGAATTCTCTCGTCCTTCAATATTCTTTCATGAATGGTTCAAGTGACCAATGCGGTGTTTGCTAACTTCCAATAAATTTTACCACCTATACTTCTTATATGTGAAGTCATTACTCCCCATGGGATAAGCATATAAAACATGTATAATTTCAGATTTATGATATTCAATTCATTCAACCATTTACTCATAGGATATAAGTGAAGCACGAGAGTAAATGACAAAACTACTCCAAAACATATAAGTGAAGATCAATGAGCAGTCAAACAATTAAGTAGCTATGTGAGGAATTTATCTCTATATATAAATAAATATTTTCATATCTGAGTATTTTATTTAAACAGCAATAAAAACAAAAATAGCACTCCAAGAATAGCACGCATCATGTGAACGGACTAAAATTTAGGCTCAACATAGGCTAACCGATAATTCTTGATGAAGAGAGATGGGTTGCGTAGCATACCCAAGCTTAGATGCTTGAGACTTCTTGAAATATTTACTTAGGGTGGCTTGGGCATACCCAAGCTTGTGCTTTTGTATCTCATTCAATCCTCTCATATCATGGTTTCACCTATTCTCAAAAACTTCATCCACACAAAACTCGAAAACAACTCGTGAGATAGGTTAGTACACATAATAATAAATCAACACTTCATGTACTGCAAAGACAAGTTGCACAATAATTTTAAAAAATTAGGCACTGTATACTATTATTTACACCATTTATATCTACCAATATAGGCTATGGAAACTACAGGATAAGTAGATAACAAAACTATGACAACAATCTATCCAAACAGAACAGTCTGTAGAAATTTATGAAAACAGTGTACTTATTTAACTCAAAATCTTATGAAAATTTAGGAAATGCTATAAAATTTATATTAACACACTTTGTAAAATTTCAGAAACTTTCCACGTTCTAATAAAATATGAAAATTCAAACACTGCAGTAGAAGTTTCTGTTTTTACACAACACACTTTAAACATGCAATTCGAACATTCTAAAGGCAATTCTTGGAACTTTTTATTGAAAAAAAGATTATAAATAAAACCTAACATAAAAAAACAAAAAAAAATGACGCTCCAAGAAAAACTCATATTATGTGACGAATAAAAATATAGCTCCAAGTAAGATGTACCGATAGTGTTGAAGATGAAACAGGGGATGCCTTCTGGGGCATCCCCAAGCTCAGGCGCTTGATTCTTCCTTGGATATTACCTTGGGGTTTCCTTGGTAATCCCCAAGCTTAGTTTCTTGTCACTCCTTATTCTCCTTATACAGGTGTCTCACCCAAAACTTGAAAACTTCAATCACACAAGACTCAACGGAACTTCGTGAGAAGGGTTAGTGTAGTAAAGATAAATCATTAACTTAGGTACTGTCAAGACAAGATTCATAATATTTATCAAATAATAACTACAATATTCCATCATTCCCACAATTTATATTACTCAGTATAAGCTATACGAACACTTGAAACAAGCAAACTATGCATGCAAAACAGAATCTGTCAAAAACAGAACAGTCTGTAGAGATCTGAATGATCACCATACTTCCCTGACCATAAAAATTCTGACAAATTAGGAAAAATAAGTAATTTGCATATAAATGTTTTTTAAGAATTTAAGAATTTTTTGACGCTCCAGTACAATCATATAATTCATATACTGGACGCAAAACTTTCTGTTTTTGCATAGAATCAAACAAGCAAGTATCCACACTATCCCAAAGGCTTTACGTTGCACTTTATTGAAATAAAAGACACAAAACATGATTACTATAGTAGATTAATCATGTGAACACATAAAAATAGAAGGTAAAAGTTTTGGGTTGTCTCCCAACAAGCGCTTTTCTTTAAAGCCTTTTAGCTAGGCATGATGATTTCAATGATGCTCACATAAGACTAATAATTGAAACATGCAAAAGAGCATCATGAATATCATGAAAATCACATTTAATTCTAATCCACTTCCTATTCATAGGGATTTTTTGAGGAAACAATATATGGGAGAAATAATCAACTAGCTTAGGAAGGCAAAACAAGCATAACTTCAAAACTTTTAACACATAGAGAGGAAACTCGATATTATTGCAATTCCTACAAGCATATTTTCCTCCCTCGTAATAATTTTCAGTAGCATTATGAAGGAATTCCACATTATAACAAGAACATAAAGCATTATTTTCATGATATATAAGCATAGAAAATTTATCACTCTCCACATAAGCAAACTTCTTCTCATTCATAATAGTGGGAGCAAACTCAACAAAATAACTATCATGTGACACTTGATTGACATAACCACCTTGAATATTAAAATCATGATGAAGAGTTTCATGGTTGTCATTACTCTTTATAGCATACAGGTCATCACAATAATCATCATATATAGGAGGCACATCATAATCATAATAGTTTTGCTCATCAAAACTTGGGGGACTAAAAATATCTTCTTCATCAAACATAGCATCCCCAAGCTTGTGGCTTTGCATATCATTAGCATCATGAATATTCAGAGAATTCATACTAACAACATTGCAATCATGCTCATCACTCAAAGGTTTAGTGCCAAACATTTTATTAACTTCTTCTTCTAAAACTTGAGCACAATTTTCCTTTCCATCATTTTCACGAAAGACATTAAGAAGATGGAGCATATGAGGCAACCTAAATTCCATTTTTTTGTAGCTTTCTTTTATAAAACCAAACTAGTGAAAAACAAGAAAATAAAATATTTTATTTCAAGATCAAAAGACATACCTTCAAGCACTCACCTCCTCGTCAACGGCGCCAGAAAAGAGCTTGATGTCTACTACACAACCTTCTTCTTGTAGACTCGTGTTGGGCCTCCAAGCGCAGAGTTTTGTAGGACAGCAGCAATTTACCCTCAAGTGGATGGCCTAAGGTTAATCAATCCGTGGGAGGTGTACGATGAAGATGGTCTCTCTCAAACAACCCTTCAACCAAATAACAAAGAGTCTCTTGTGTCCCCAACACACCCAATACAAAGGTAAATTGTATAGGTGCACTAGTTCGACGAAGAGATGGTGATACAAGTGCAATATGGATGGTACATACATGGTTTTGTAATATGAGAATATAAAAACAGCAAGGTAACAAATAGTAAACAACAAGCAAAATGTTGTATAAATGCTTGAAAACAAGGCCTAGGGTCCATACTTTCACTAGTGCAATTTCTCTCAACAATATTGGCATAGTTGAATCAGATGTAAGTACCTCTTGTGCGACAAAGAGTTCACTCCAAAGTCACAAATAGCGGAGAACTAACGAAGAAATTATTGTAGGGTACGAAACCACCTCAAAGTTATCTTTTCTGATCAATCTTATGAGCTATCCCTATAAGTGTCATAGACAACCCTAGAGTTCGTACTAAAATAACACCTTAAGATACACATCAACCAAAACCCTAATGTCACCTAGATACTCCAATGTCACCACAAGTACCCATGGGCTTGATTATACGATGTGCATCTCATAATTTCAGATTCATCATATCCAATCCAACACAAAGAACTTCAAAGAGTGCCCTGATGACCCACAAGTATAGGGGGTCTATCATAGTCCTTTCGATAAGTAAGAGTGTCGAACCCAACGAGGAGCAGAAGGAAAAATGACAAGCGGTTTCCAGTAAGGTATTCTCTGCAAGCACTGGAATTATTGGTAATAGATAGTTTTGTGATAAGATAATTCGTAATGAGTAACAAGTAACAAGTGTAGCAAAGGTGCAGCAAGGTAGACCAATCCTTTTTGTAGCAAAGGACAGGCCTAGACAAACTCTTATATAAAACAAAGCGCTCCCAAGGACACATGGGAATTTCTGTCAAGCTAGTTTTCATCATGCTCATTTGATTCGCGTTTGTTACTTTGATAATTTGATATGTGGGTGGACCGATGCTTGGGTGCTGCACTTACTTGGACAAACCTCCCACTTATGATTAACCCCCCTCTCAAGGATCTGCAACTACAAAAGAATAATTAAGGTAAACCTAACCATAGCATGAAACATATGGATCCAAATCATCCCCTTACGAAGCAACAAATAAACTAGGGTTTAGGCTTTTGTCACTCTAGCAACCCATCATCTACTTATTACTTCCCAATGACTTCCCCTAGGCCCGAATAATGGTGAAGTGTTATGTAGTCGACGTTCACATAACACCACTAGAGGAGAGACAACATACATGTCATCAAAATATCTAACGAATACCAAATTCACATGATTACCTATAACAAGACTTATCCCATGTCCTCAGGAACAAACGTAACTACTCACGAAACATGTTCATGTTCAAGATCAGATGAGTATTAATTATCATAAAGGATCTGAACATATGATCTTCCACCAAGTAAACCAACTAGCATCAACTACAAGGAGTAATCAACACTACTGGCAACCCATAGGTACCGATCTGAGGTTTGAGACAAAGATCAGATACAAGAGATGAACTAGGGTTTGTAGATGAGACGGTGCTGGTGAAGATGTTGATGGAGGTTGACCCCCTCTCGATGACAGGATCGTTGGTGCTGATGATGGCTTTGATTTCCCCCTCCAGGAGGGAAGTTTCCCCGGTAGAACAACCCTGCCAGAGCTCTAGATTGGTTCTGCCCAAGTTCCACCTCAAGACGGCGACGCTTCATCCCGAAAGCTCTCTTCTTTTTTTCAGGTCAAAATGCTTCATATAGCAGAAGATGGGTGTTAGAGGAGCCACAGGGGCCCCACAAGCCTTCTAGGCGCGACCAGGGGGTGGCAGCGCCTAGCAGGCTTGTGGCCTGCAGGTGGCCCCCCTCTGGTTCATTCTCGTGCCAGTATTTTTTATTAAATCCAAAAGTATTCTCCGTAAATTTTCAGGACTTTTGGAGTTGTGCAGAATAGGTATCTCAGATTTGCTCCTTTTCCAGTCCAGAATTCCAGCTGTCGGCATTCTCCCTCTTCATGTAAACCTTGTAAAATAAGAGAGAAAAGGCATAAGTATTGTACCATAATGTGTAATACCAGCCCGTAATGCAATAAATATCAATATAAAATCATGGTGCAAAATGGACGTACCAACTCCACCAAGCTTAGACTTCGCTTGCCCTCAAGTGAAAGCCAAGATCGATGAATATGTCCACATGTTTAGAGATAGAGGTGTCGATAAAATAAAATACGGACGTGAGGGCATCATGATCAACTTTAGAACAACAATACTCATTGTATGAGATTCTTTATGCTGGAGTAACAATTCATTCACAAGATAAAGTATGAACCAAGAACTCTATTGACAACCAACAAACTATGATCTCAGTCATTGAAGCATTTAAAAATTTATCATAACATCGAAAAGAGTCAATATAAGAGCTTTTAAAGCAAATCCACATACTCAATCATCTTTTAGTCTTTCACAATTGCTAGCACTCACGCGGTACCCACGAGATCAAATCCTCAGTCGAACACAGAGAAACATAGGGACTTATAGTTTTGCCTCCCAACTATTCACCTCAAGGGTGATGTCAACAATAATAACTCATGATCACCCATATCCGAGTGGATATATAAGTCTAGATCATTCCCCAACACATAATGCTTGCCAAGATAGAGGCAAAATATAGAAAGTGGTGAGGATCACCATGACTCTTGCATAAAGGTAAGTACTTAAAAATTAGAAGTAACAAATAGGCCCTTCGTAGAGGGAAGCAGAGGTTGTCATGTGTTTTTTGTTTTTCGATGCACAAACCCTTAGTGCAGAGGAACGCCACGTTGTATTGCCCTTTTTGATAGCAACCTTTATTATGAAGTCTGTCGCTTTTATTTCTTTGCTATCACAAGTTCGTACAACACTTATTTCCCTTACAATAAAATATTACACATATTTAGGAGCAATTTTTATTGCCTTTTGCACCGATGACAACTTACTTGAAGGATTTATTCAATCCATAGGTAGGTATGGTGGACTCTCATGGCAAAACTGGGTTGAGTTGTTTGGATGCACAAGTAGTATATCTACTTGGTGAGGAAGTTTTGGCTAATATGAGGTGGAAGCAAGCACGATATGTTGGAGGATCTAAAACCATATGACTTCTATCCGAAGGCAAGCAAACATAACCTATTATGTTGTCTTCCTTGTCCAACATCAACTTCTTGGCATGTAATATTTTAATGAGTGCTCACAATCATAAAAGATGTCCAAGATAATATATTTATATGTGAATCTCTCTTTCTTTGTCACTTCCTTCCAATTGCACCAATGACCAATTACTATGTTTGTTAACTCCCAACAAATTTCAATCACCATACTTTTTATATGTGAAGTCATCACTCCCCATAAGATCACTATGTATTCTCTTTGCTTTTGTTCTATTATTCTTTATTAATTAGTTTCAATAGCATAGTAATCTAGCAAAGCCCTCTCATCAAAACTACTTTTTATTATATAACTCTCGGACTTGCTTACATAAGGGGAGCAAAAGCAAAAACTAAAAGGTGGATCATACTAAAAACTTTTATTCTACTAGATCAAAACAAAATAAAAAGGATCAAATTAGGAAAGATAATAAGAACAAAAAAGGAAAAAGGTGTGATGTGATACGATACCGGGGCACCTCCCCCAAGCTTGGCACCAGCCAAGGGGAGTTCCCATACCCATGTACTCAGGTGTCCTTATTCAGAGGTGATGGTGGTGGAGTTGTTGATGAGGATGGAAGCTTGTTCAATTTCCTCTTAAGCATAAAATTTTGTTCCCTCAGGTCATCTACTTCCTACTTGAGCTTCAATATCCTTTTACATAATTCTTCCTTGCTCTCCTATAGAAAAGAAGGGATAAATAGAACTTTTGGTTTTCTTCTTGTGTTTGGGAGGCCTGATTTCCTAAACTCCACGTGCATATCTCCCAGTTGAGGTATAGGGGTCTCGTCTTCATCTAAGCTTTCTTCTCTGTACTTGTCTTCTTGTTCCTCCTTCGAGAATAATCCATAAGGATCTATGCCCCTATAGAGCTTGGGATTGGCAAGATAATGCGATATAGCTCGCACCATCAGACTCTTGAGACGACATCTTGCTCTAAATCTGCTGCAGAAATAGCTCAAAACAAAAACAGGAGGTATTGTCGTGATACGAAAGTCGAAACCTTCAGGAGATTATATAATGAATTTTTGTGGACCCGAATGGGTGTTCCACAAGAAAACGGAGTTCGGGGGGGCACGGAGTGGTGACAAGCCCCCTAGGCGCGGCTAGGGGGTGGCCGCGCCTAGCAGGCTTGTCGCCTCCCCGTGTGTCCTTTGGTCTGCTTTTCATATTCCTAATTTTTTAAATATTCCAAAACTAAATAAAATTTCTATTGGGAAACTTTTGGGGTCATTTTACTTACCGTACCATGTACCTATTCCTTTTTGGAGTCTAAAACATTCCTGTAAATCTCCCTAATATGCTCTTCGGGGGTTATGGTAATGATAACATTGGTTTCAACATTAATGGGAGTACCTGGGATATAATGTTTGATTCTTTGCCCGTTTACCACCTTTGGATTTGTGCCTTCGGCTTTGTTGATCTTGATGGCACCGGAGCGATATACCTCCTCGACGATGTATGGTCCTTCCCATTTAGAGAGAAGTTTTCCTACAAAAAATCTTAACCGAGAATTGTATAGCAAGACATGATCACCTACATTAAATTCACGCTTTTGTATCCTTTCATCATGCCATCTCTTAACTTTATCTTTAAACATCTTGGCATTCTCATAGGCCTAAGTTCTCCATTCATCAAGTGAGCTAATATCAAATAACCTCTTCTCACCAGCAAGTTTGAAATCATAGTTGAGCTCTTTGATTGCCCAATAAGCTTTATGCTCTAGCTCCAGAGGTAAGTGACATGCTTTAACATGAACCATTTTATATGGAGACATACCCATAGGATTCTTGTAAGCAGTTCTATAAGCCCATAATGCATCGTCAAGTTTCTTAGGCCAATTCTTCCTAGATCTATTAACCGTCTTTTGCAAGATCAATTTAATTTCTCTATTGCTTAATTCTACTTGACCACTAGACTGAGGATGATAAGGAGATGCAATTCTATGATTAACATCATACTTAGCAAGCAATTTACGGAAAGCACCATGAATAAAATGTGAACCACCATCAGTCATTACAAATCGGGGACTCCAAATCTAGGGAAAATAACTTCTTTAAGCATCTTAATAGAGGTGTTATGATCATCACTACTAGTTGGAATAGCTTCTATCCACTTAGTAATATAATCAACGGCAACTAAAATATGAGTATACCCGTTGGACGTTGGAAAAGGTCCCATAAAATGAAAACCCCAAACATCAACTGGTTCAATAACAAAAGAGTAATTCATAGGCATTTCCTGACGTCTACTGATATTGCCAATTCTTTGACATTTGTCACATGACAAGACAAACTTACGAGCATCCTTGAAGAGAGTAGGCCAATAAAAACCAGATTGTAATACCTTATGTGCAGTTCTATCTCGTGCGTGGTGTCCTCCGTAGGCCTCAGAATGACACTTTCATAGGATTTGTTCCTGTTCATGCTCAGGTATGCAACATCTAATAACACCATCCACTCCTTCTTTATAAAGGTGTGGGTCATCCTTGAAGTAATGTCTTAAATCATAGAAAAAGTTTTTCTTTTGCTGGTATGTGAAACTAGGCGGTATAAATTTAGCGACAATGTAATTAGCATAATCAGCATACCAAGGAGTATTATGTGAAGCATTTATGACGGCTAATTGTTCATCAGGGAAGCTATCATCAATAGGTAGTGGGTGTTGGGGAACGTTGCATGGGAAACACAAAATTTCCTACGCTTCACCAAGATCAATCTAGGAGATGAGCATCTATGAGAGGAGAGATTGGATCTATGTACCCTTGTAGATCGCTGAGCGGAAGCGTTAAAGAACGCGGTTGATGTAGTGGTACGTCTCCGCAATCCAAATCGCAAGCCGTCCCACGAACTCCCGATCAAGTATTGAACGGACGGCACCTCTGCGTTCAACACACGTGCATCTCGATGAACATCTCTGCCTTCTTGATCCAGCAAGAGGGAGCAGAGAGGTAGATAGGTTCGCCGGCAGCACGACGGTGGTTGTGGAGCTGATCCGGCAGAGCTTTGCTAAACGGTGTCGAACCAATCTACTAGAGGAGAGACTATCGGAGAGGGAGGAAGGGATGTGTCGTGGCTTAGGGTGCGGCTGCCCTCCTCCCTCTCACATATATAGGGTAAGAGGAGGAGGCTGGCCACCCTAGGGTTTTCCCCTAGGGTTTGGTGCGCCGCCCAAGGAGGTGGGGAGGCAGCCAGGGTGGCTTGGCCACCAATTTTGGTGGCTAGCCCACCCTTTTGGCCCAGCCCAATCCTCTAGTCGCATGGGCCTTGAGGTGGGAGGTGCAGCCAGCCCACCAGGGGTTGGTTCGCACCCTCTCACATCCCATGTGGCCCGTCGGAGTATATGGGCCCACCCGATGGACCCCCAGGAACACTTCCGGCACTCCGTCACACCACTTGCAGGTCACAAAACTTTTTCGGAACTCAAACACCAACTTCCCATATACGAATCTTTACCTCCGGACCATTCCGGAACTCCTCGTGACGTCCAGGATCTCCTCCGCAACTCTGAACAACCTTCGGTCACCAACACACATGTAGACATGACCGAGACACCTCTACGGTCAATAACCAACAGCGGGACCTGGATGCCCATATTGGTTCCTACATGTTCTACGAAGATCTTTGTCGGTCGAACCACTATGTCAAGGATTCAGTTAATCCCGTGTGATGTTCCCTTTGTCCTTCGGTATGTTACTTGCCCGAGATTTGATCGTCGGTATCTCTATACCTAGTTCAACCTCGTTACCGGCAAGTCTCTTTACTCGTTCCGTAATACAAGATCCTGCAACTAACACTTAGTCACATTGCTTGCAAGGCTTGTTGTGATGTTGTATTATTGAGTGGGCCCTGAGATACCTCTCCATCACACGGAGTAACAAATCCCAGTGTTGATCCAAGCCAACTCAGCAGACACCCTCGGAGATACCTGTAGAGTACCTTTATAGTCACCTAGTTACGTTGCGACGTTTGATACACACAAGGCACTCCTCCGGTGTCCGTGAGTTGCATGATCTCATGGTCATAGGAACATGTACTTGACATGCAGAAAAATAGTAGCAATAAAATGACACGATCATATGCTACGTTCATAGTCTGGTTCTTGTCCATTGCATCATTCTCCTAAAGATGTGATCCTAATATCAAATGACATCTCATGTCCATGGCGACGAAACCTTAACCATCTTTGATCACCAAGCTAGCCTGCTAGATGCATACCAAGGACACAATGTTTGTCTATATGTCTACACATGTATTTAGTTTCCAATCAACACAATTATAGCATGGACAATAAATGATTATCATGAACAAGGAAATATAATAATAAACACTTTATTTATTGCCTCTAGGGCATATTTCCAACTGTCTCCCACTTGCACTAGAGTCAATAATCTAGTTCACATCACTATGTGATTTACATTGTAATGAATCGAACGCCCATGCAGTTCTGGTGTTAATCATGTTTAGCTCTTGGAAGAGGTTTAGTCAATGGGCCTGCAACATTCAGATCCATGTGCACTTTGGAAATATTTATGTCCTTCTCCTCGATGTAATCGCGGATGGAATTGAAGCGTCGCTTTATGTGTTTTGTCCTCTTGTGAAATCTTGGTTCCTTGGCCAGAGCAATGGCACCAGTGTTGTCACAGAACAGAGTCATCGGATTCAGTGCACTGGGCACTACTCCAAGATCTGTCATGTACTCCTTCATCCAGACACCTTCCTTTGCTGCCTCCGAGGCTACGATGTACTCCGCTTCACATGTAGAATCGGCTACCACGCTTTGCTTGGAACTGCACCAGCTTACCGCTCCCTCATTGAGAATAAATACGTATCCGGTTTGCGACTTGGAGTCATCCACATCAATGTCAAAGCTTGCATCGACATAACCCTTTACGACAAGCTCTTGATCACCTCCATAAACGAGAAACATTTCCTTAATCCTCTTCAGGTACTTAAGGATATTCTTGACCGCCGTCTAGTGCTCCATTCCAGGATCACTTTGAAACCTTCCAGCCATACTTATGGCAAGGCTGACATCGGGTCTTGTGCACAACATTGCATACATGCTAGAGCCTATGGCTGAAGCATAGGGGACGACACTCATCTTCTCTCTATATTCTGCAGTCACTGGGCATTGAGTCTTACTCAACTTCACACCTTGTAACACAGGTAAGAACCATTTCTTAGACTGATCCATTTTGAACTTCTTCAAAACTTTATCAAGGTATGTGCTTTGTGAAAGTGCTATCAAGCATCCCGATCTATCTCTATAGATTTTAATGCCTAATATGACAGCAGCTTCTCCTAGGTCCTTCATTGAAAAACTCTTGTTCAAATATTCCTTCACGCTTTCCAGCATTTCTATATTGTTTCCAATCAGCAATATGTCATCCACATATAATATTAGAAACGCCACAGAGCTCCCACTCACTTTCTTGTAAATACAAGTGTCTCCGTAAACTTGTATAAACCCAAACGCTTTGATCACCTCATCAAAGCGCTTATTCCAACTCCGAGATGCTTGCACCAGTCCATAAATGGATCACTGGAGTTTGCAAACTTTGTCAGGATTCTCTGGATCGACAATACCTTCCCGTTGCATCATATACAACTCTTCCTCAAGGAAACCGTTAAGGAACGCTGTTTTGACATCCATCTGCCAAATTTCATAGTCGAAATATGCAGCTATTGCTAACATGATTCTGACAGACTTAAGCATCGCTACGGGTTAGAAGGTCTCATCGTAGTCAACTCCTTGAACTTGTGAAAACCCCTTTGCAACAAGTTGAGCTTTATAGATGGTGACATTAACGTTCGCATCTGTCTTCTTCTTAAAGATCCATTTATTCTGAATGGCCTTTCGCCCTTCAGGTAATACTTCCAAAGTCCATACTTTGTTTTCATACATGGATCCCATCTCGGATTTCATGGCCTCTAACCATTTCTCGGAATCCAGGCCCATCATCGCTCATTCATAGCTCGTAGGTTTATTGTTGTCTAACAACACGACCTCCAAGACAGGGTTGACATACCACTCAGGAGCAGTACGCGCCCTTGTCAACCTACGAGGTTCAATAGCAACTTGATCCGAACTTTCATGATCATCATCATTAACTTTCTCTTCAACCGTTGTTGGCTCCATGGAAACATCTTTCTACGTTGCGCTACTCTCTGGTTGAAGTGAAGGTTGAATAACCTCATCAAGTTCTACTTTCCTCCCACTCGATTCTTTCGAGAGAAACTCTTTCTCAAGAAATGTTCCGTTCTTTGCGACAAACACTTTGCCTTCGGAATTGAGATAGAAGGCATACCCAACTGTCTCTTTTGGGTATCCTATGAAGACGCATTTCTCCGCTTTGGGTTCCAGCTTTTCAGGCTGAAGCTTTTTGACATAAGCATCACATCCCCAAACTTTAAGAAACGACAACTTTGGCATCTTGCCAAAGCACAGTTCATATGGCGTCATCTCAACGGATTCCGACGGTGCCCTATTTAAAGTGAATGTAGCTGTCCCTAATGCATACCCCAAAACGATAGTGGCAAATCGGCAAGAGACATCATAGAACGCACCATATCTCATAAGGTTCGATTACGACGTTCAGACACACCATTATGCTGTGGTGTTCCAGGCAGTGTCAATTGTGAAACAATTCCACACTGTCTTAAGTGACTGCCAAACTCATAACTCAGATATTCTCCTCCTCGATCAAATCGCAGGAATTTAATCTTCTTGTTACGATGATTCTCAACTTCACCCTGAAATTGCTTGAACTTTTCAAACATTTCAGGTTTGTGTTTCATTAAGTAAATATATCCATATCTACTTAAGTCATGAGTGAAGGTGAGAAAATAACGATATCCACCGTGCGCCTCAATGTTCATCGGACTGCACACATCAGTATGTATGATTTCCAACAAATCACTCGCCCGTTCCATTAGTCCATAGAACGGTGTTTTAGTCATTTTGCCCATGAGGCATGGTTCACATGTGTCAAGTGATTCAAAATCAAGTGACTCCAAAAGTCCATCAGCATGGAGCTTCCTCATGCATCTTACACCAATATGACCCAAACGGCATTGCCACAAGAAAGTGGTACTACCATTATCAACTCTACATCTTTTGGCATCAATGCTATGAACATGTTTATCATCACCATCAAGATTCAATAAGAATAAACCCCTCACATTGGGTGCATGACCATAAAAGATATTACTCATATAAATAGAAAAACCATTATTCTCTGATTTTGTAGCGACCCGACCTGAAAGGTCGAATCTCCGGTGTTTCTGTGCCATCCCAAGATCATGCTGGTACACACACGGTACATCAATGTATATATCAAAGGGAAATCACACAGCATTAATTAATCAAAATCTCATATCGAGTCCTTTATTACAATAATGATTACAATAAAGTGGCTGAAGGCCAACTCATGAGATAAACTAAACCATAAACTTGCGGAAGCTTCAAAGGTAGATGAGTCCATCTGACTCCAAGGGCATCTCACCGAGCGTAGAGCGTATCCTCACTCCTGGTCGGAAAAGTACTCTGCAACATGATACGTTGCAGCCGTATAGGTCAGCATATTGAATATGCCGGCAAAGTCACATGGGAGGGGGTAAAGTAATTGACTAGTCTATATGCAAATATGGCAGGTGGGGTAGTAAGTTTTTGCGTAAAGCCAAGTTTTTCCACCAACCAATTCTCATACCCAAGTTGACAATAATCACCCGCATCAATATAATTAATTGTGTTGAGAGTTCCAGATAGTTTCAGTTCCTTTGGCTCAAACTGTCCATGACCGTGGACACGGCTAATCGATTAGGTTTGGGTACTCTGCAGAGTTTTGCACACGTTCCCCACAAGATTTGGTCGCCTCCGTTGGACTTCTCGCACTTCATGGTGTTTGAGAAATGGATGACCAAAACATGGTATTTTAAAGGGTTTCCCCGAGACTCTGTCGGTGCCCATCCTTTCCTACCGTTCTTCTACATCTCGTAGCACCGCCTGTCCAGGGTCACCACAATATCCAACGAAGCCAGAGCCCATAAGGACTTGTGGCTGTGCAGGTAAGCCTTGGGTCTTGAAGCATCCATCCATCTCTTTGTGCCTGGGTGGACCTTTCCGCATGAATACTGGCACATCTCCAGCATCATCTAGGCTAACCACTGGTTTCTCCAGGGCGCCGTTCAACCATCATCCACCCAGAGGTAAGTTGAAGAACTTGGAGTCTTGAAGACTTGATCATCATGTAGGTCTTGAAATTATTAAGTCACAACTCTCATGAATCACACAACCAACCCTGTCTACTAATAGCATAGAAAAATGTAAATCAACGTTTCCCGGGGCCAATGGGTCAAGGGGTTGAGGGGTACCTACCACATGATACTACAACAAGTAACCAAGTTTCCAATTTACCTACTTTGCATGCAATTGGGGTGATGGAATAACTAATGCAATAAAACATAGGTATACATGGTCAAAGTGACTTGCCTTGCTGACGATCCTCGTACTCGAGTGACTCTAGATAACAAGATTCGCACTCCGGATGATCTAACGAATCAAACAAGAGCACACTATAAGCATAAATACCAAAAAATTCACAAAAAATCAGCAAGGTTAAACAAACAATACTAAAATTATTCAATAGTATCAATCAAGAGGAAGAAATAAAAAAAATGACTCACAAAAAAAAATTTAGTGTCAAGAACTTCTACTACTACCACTTTAAGACAAACAACCAAGCAATAGCTAGTAGCAAAAGATATAGCAAAGAAAATCAATTTTAGTAAATAGAATCAAATTCACTAAAACTTTGGTGTAAAGAAACACTACTGAAATGAATATAACTAGAATGTTCCTATAACTTTGAAATAGGAAACCAAAACAATATTATTGTTAACACTAATATTATTATCATCCTATTACTTAACAGAATATAATTACTAAAATTATTTATTAGAAATCTAACTTAATCATCTCACTAGTTTGTGAGAGTAGAACTAAATTGTTTTATTAAAACTATACCTAATGAAAAAGTTATAAAGATTCCTATAACACATGGTATAAAACAAAACATCCATTCTCAATATTAACAAGTAATGTTACCTAATTATTTGAGACAACAGAAACTTATGAAAACTATTAACAAAAGTTAAACTAATTCAGGTTCAAATTAAATTAAAATTAAGATAAATAAACTACAATAGGAACTAACCAGATTCTGTTTTTGTTAAAAACAGTAACTAAATTTATTCAAAAAATTACTGAAATCATGTAGAATGATAGGTTTAACTAATACCAAACAGTGGCAAAAATATTCACTCAAAAATATATTTTTAAACTATAGTTATACAGATTTTAGTAATTTGAACAAATTTGATTAGATTCAAAATTTAAAGGTCAAATTTGAAAACTAAGCATACAGACATAAACTACATCAAATTTGTGAACTAATGCAAAAAGAATCAACTAAAAACACCAAACAGTTTAAAAGATATGATAAAAACAAGATTTGAAAACATTCTGCTTTCTAAAACAAAAACAGAAAAATAGAAAATGAAACTGATCGGACAGGGGCTACATGTCGACTTCCTATTGGTCGAAGGAGCGTGCGTGCGGGTGTTTGTAGGCGGTCGACCGAACGTTAGAGGATACCGGTTCGTTTTATAAATGGATCTAATCTCGTCCGTGGGATCTCGATCGAACGGCTACGGGAGGGGTTCTGTGGCTTACAGAGAAGGGGTCACCGACGATGGAGTTCTCCGGCGAGGCCGAGGCGTCGAGGTTGCCGGGGGCGGCGCTCCGGTGGTTGGGGACAGCATCCAAGAGCTTCAAACGACGGCGGCAGGTCTCCGGCGTACTCTGGTGGTGTCGGTGGGAGTCGGGGGCGAGTGTGGCGACGGGCACGAGCTCAGGGAGGATTCGGTTGAGTGCTGAACTCCGGCGAGGTTGGGGGTTTTGGGGTGGAATGGAGAGCGGCAAGCCGGGGCTATTTATAGGGCCAGGTGCGGGGTCGGGGAGGGGAAAGAGGAGGGAGATCCGGGAGAGAGATCTCTGGCGACGGCGGCGCGCGCGCGAGGAAGGAGTTGACCGCAGCATCTTCAGGTTCGGGCGGTGGGGTCGGGGTGTCAGAGAGAGAGAGAGGGCGGCGTCAGCGCGTCGGTTGTCCGATCCAGAGCGGTTTCGGGAAATAACTGCTGTGGGCCGGCCGATTTGAATTAAATCATTTCCTTTTTAATATCTAGAGTAGTAAAACTCATTTAAAAGCATTCAAAACTTTTCCAAATACAGGAAATATATATATCAAAATTATCAGGAGAATTAATACTATTCAATGAACATTTTTCCTTTGTCATATTGAATACTTTGAAAAAAAATTATTTTTCAGAAAATGCTTATTTGGTTTTAAATCCTTTTTGAGATAAACTTTGAAATAGACCCCTGGTTTTATTGCTCAAATATTTCACCAAGATGCCCCTGGTGTGGAGTGTCATGTTACTCCCCTCTTTTCTTTGAACTTTTCCAGAGGTTTTCAAATAGGTGAAACAAGTAAAAGGGAAAGATGAAAGTGACATTTCAGAAATTCAAAAGAAACACTTCAACCATTATAATCATTCAATCACTTTGATGATGATGCATAGCTATATATCATAACATTCCAAAATGAAATTTTGGGATGTTACAGATTTAAATGAGTAACCGTCTCGCAATAAACAAGATCCAGACATAATGTTCATGCTTAATGCGGGCACTAAATAATAATTATTCAGGTTCATCACTAATTCCGATGGTAGTCGAAGAGCGAGCATGCCGACAACAATCACATCAAACTTGGAACCATTTCCCACGCGCTTCGTCACTTCATCCTTAGCCAGCCTCCGTCTATTTCGTAGGTCCTGCTGTTGCAAATGTGAGCAACCAAACCGGTATCAAATACCCAGGCACTACAACGAGAGCTAGTAAGGTACACATCAATAACATGTATATCATATATACCTTGTTTGGTGTTGGCCGCCTTCTTGTCAGCTAGATACTTGGGGCAGTTCTGCTTCCAGTGACTAGTTCCCTTGCAATGAAAGCACTCGGTTTCTGGCTTGGGCCTAGCCTTGGGTTTCTTCACGAGGGGAGCAACTGCTTTGCCACCCTTGTTGGAGCTACCCTTCTTGCCCTTGCCATGCTTCTTGAAACTAGTGGTTTTATCGACCATCGACACTTGATGCTCTTTGTGGATTTCAGACTCAACGACTTTCAACATCGCAAACAGCTCAACGGCTAACTTGTTCATCCCGTGCATGTTATAGTTCAACACGAAGCTCTTGTAGCTAGGTGGCAATGATTGAAGAAATCTGTCAATGATTGCCTCTGGCGGAAGGGGCATCCCTAACTCTGCTAGACAGGTCAAATACCCAGACATTCTGAGTATATGTTCACTGATAGACCCGTTCTCCTCCATCTTGCAAGCATAGAACTTATCGGAGGTCTCATACCTCTCGATCCGTGCATTCTTCTTGAAGATAAACTCCAACTCTTGGAACATCTCATATGCTCCATGATGTTCAAAACATCTTTGAAGTCCCGGTTCTAAGCCATACAACATTGCACATTGAAGTATTGAGTAATCTCCAGAACGTGCCTCCCAAGTGTTCTTAACGTCTTCGGATGACACGCGAGCGGGTGGGTCACCAAGCGGTGCATCAAGAACATAAGCCTTCTGGGAAGCTGTGAGGATAATCCTCAGATTACGGGCTCAGTCAACAAAGTTACTTCCATCATCTTTCAACTTAGCTTTATCTACGAACATATTAAAATTCAGGGGTGCTACTGCGTGAGCCATTGATCTACAACATAAATAAGCAAAGGTTACTAAGACTATTGATCATGATAATGAGTTTAGTTAATCAAATCACTAAAGCTCCCGCTCAAATTTTCATCCCTCAGGTCATCTAAGTGACACATGATCCATATTCACCAACTCAAGTTCGATCATCACGTGAGTTAAGGTGGTTTCAGTGGTGAAAATCATCATGTTGATCATATCTACTATATGACTCATGCTCGACCGTTCAGTCTCTTGTGTTCCAAGGCCATGTCTGTACATGCTAGGCTCGTCATGTTGAGCCCGAGTGTTCCGCATGTGCGACACTGGCTTACACCCCTTGTATGCGAACGTAGAGTCTATCACACCCGATCATCACGTGGTGTATCGACACGACAAACTTTCGCAACGGTGCACACTCGGGGAGAACACAATTCATCTTGAAATTTAAGTGAGAGATCACCTTATAATGCTCCATTGTGCTAAGCAAAACAAGGTGCATAAAAGGATTAACATCACATGCAAATCATAAGTGACATGATATGGCCATGAACTTGTGCTTTTGATCTCCATCTCCAAAGCACCGGCTTGATCTCCAACGTCACTGGCATAACACCATGATCTCCATCATTGTGTCGCCATCAGGGTTGTCACGCCCACCATGCTTCTACTACTATTGCTACCGCTTAGTGATAAAGTAAAGCATTACATAGCGCTTAAAGATTGACACACGGGTCATAAAATAATCAAAGACAACCCTATGGCTCCTGTCGGTGGCCGTACTCATCGACATGCAAGTCATGATTTTCTATAAAAAAAACATGATCATCTCATACATCACATATATCACATCATGCAATTGGCCATATCACATCACAACATACCATGCAAAAACAAGTTAGACGTCCTCTAAATGTTGTTGCATGTTTTACATGGCTGCTATGGGTATCTAGCAAGAACGATTCTTACCTACGCAAAACCACAACAATGATATGAAGATTGCTTTTCCACCTTCTACAAGGACCGCTTTAATAAAATCCGATCCAACTAAAGTGGGAGAGACAAACACTCGCCAGCCATCTTTATGCAATGAAGTCACATGTTAGTCGATGGAACACGGTCTCTCGTAAGCGTACGAGTAAAGTCTGTCCGAGCCGCTTCATCCCACAATACAGTTGAACCAAGAAAATACTAAGGAAGGAAGCAATCTGAATATCATCGCCCACAAACTCTTTGTGTTCTACTCAAGATCTCATCTACGCATAGACCTAGCTCATGATGCCACTGTTGGGGAACGTTGCATGGGAAACAAAAAAATTCCTACGCTTCACCAAGATCAATCTAGGAGATGAGCATCTATGAGAGGAGAGATTGGATCTATGTACCCTTGTATATCGCTAAGGGGAAGCGTTAAAGGACACGGTTGATGTAGTGGTACGTCTCTGCGATCCAAATCGCAAGCCGTCCCACAAACTCCCGATCAAGTACTGAACGGATGACACCTCCGCGTTCAACACACGTGCAGCTCGATGAAGATCTTTGCCTTCTTGATCCAGCAAGAGGGAGCGGAGAGGTATATGGGTTCTCCGGCAGCACGACGGCGTGGTGGCGGTGGTGGTGGAGCTGATTCGGCAGAGCTTTGCTAAGCGGCGCCGAACCAATCTATTAGAGGAGAGACTATCGGAGAGGGAGGAAGGGCTGCGCCGTGGCTTAGGGTGTGGATGCTCTCCTCCCTCTCACATATATATAGGGGAAGAGGAGGAGGCTAGCCACCCTAGGGTTTCCCCTAGGGTTTGGTGCAGCGACCAAGGAGGTGGGGCGGCGGCCAGGGTGGCTTGGCCACCAAGTTTGATGGCTAGCCCACCCTTTTGGCCCAGCCCAAGCCTCTAGCCGCATGGGCCTTGATGTGGGAGGTACGGACAGCCCACTAGGGGCTGGTTCACACCCTCTCACAACCCATGTGGCCCTTCGGAGTAGATGGGCCCACCCGGCGGACCCCCAGGAACACTTCCGGCACTCCGTCACACCACTTGCAGGTCACAGAACTTTTCCGGAACTCAAACACCAACTTCCCATATATGAATCTTTACCTCCAAACCATTTCGGAACTCCTCGTGATGTCCGGGATCTCATCTGAGACTCCGAACAACCTTCGGTCACCAACACACATAACTCATCTATACCATAACGTCACCGAACCTTAAGTGTGCAAACCCTGCGGGTTCGAGAACCATGTAGACATGACCGAGACACCTCTACGGTCAATAACCAACAGCGGGACCAGGATGCCCATATTGGTTCCTACATGTTCTACGAAGATCTTTGTCGGTCGAACCACTATGTCAAGGATTCAGTTAATCACGTATGATGTTCCCTTTGTCCTTCGGTATGTTACTTGCCCGAGATTCGATCGTCGGTATCTCTATACCTAGTTCAACCTCGTTACTGGCAAGTCTCTTTACTCGTTCTGTAATACAAGATACCACGACTAACACTTAGTCACATTGCTTGCAAGTCTTGTTGTGATGTTGTATTACCGAGTGGGCCCTGAGATACCTCTCCGTCACACGGAGTAACAAATCCTAGTGTTGATCCATGCCAACCTAGCACACACCCTCGCAGATATCTGTAGAGTACCTTTATAGTCACCCAGTTATGTTGCAATGTATGATATACACAAGGCACTCCTCCGGTGTCAGTGAGTTGCATGATCTCATGGTCATAGGAACATATACTTGACATGCAGAAAAATAGTAGCAATAAATTGACATGATCATATGCTACGTTCATAGTGTGGGTCATGTCCGTCACATCATTCTCCTAATGATGTGCTCCCGATATCAAATGACATCTCATGTCCATGGCCAGGAAACCATAACCATCTTTGATCAACGAGCTAGCCTGCTAGAGGAATACTAGGGACACAATGTTTGTCTATATGCCCACACAGGTATTTAGTTCCAATCAACACAATTATAGCATGGACAATAAATGATTATCATGAACAAGGAAATATAATAATAAACACTTTATTTATTGCCTCTAGGGCATATTTCCAATAGTGGGTCATCAAGAACATTCTCTAACCTAGACAAGTTATGTGCTATGGGGTTATCAGCACCCTTTCTATCAATAATATGCAAATAAAATTATTGTAGCATAAGAACCTGTCATGGGAACGAACACCTATGGGATCATGGAGACCCCCTTCGGTTCGGCGGTGGGGGGGGAGGGTCGCACAAAGAGCCGGTTTGATGAACATCATGCGGAGATCTTTACCTAGGTTTGGGCCGCACGAATGCATAAAAACCTACTCCTGCTTCGTTGTATTGGAAGTGTTCTTAGGGTTCTAGTGTCGGGACCCCGATCCTAAGCCATAAGAATCCAGCCTATAACACATCACATCACTTTGCGATCTCACGCACGGTTATCTCCACGGCTGCCACCTTACCTGGGCCAGGACCGTTTGCGTATTTTGACTCACATATTTGAATGTATCGCTAGCATTCAAATGTCAAAGAACCCGGGCCGACATGACTAGTCGTAGAACCCAAGTGGCACATCTGTACAGGGACAGGCATACGTAACCTAGCAATGCAGATGTCGATCTCTAGCGTGTGTAGACGAGTCATAGCAAGCTACAAGGACTCCATTATGCCGTGGGACATAAATGGCATCACTGCACGTAAACAATTCGTAGCAGGCTACAGGCACTCCATTACACTACGAGACATTTCCCCGAAGGGACATACACAGTAGCAAAGAAGGATACATGCCAGTCAATCAATGTGTCCGGAGCAGTAGCAAGCTACCAAGGCTCGGTGGAAGCACAAAGAGGCATTTCCCCGTAAAAAGTACTACTAAAGGCACACAACTAGGTGTCGAATCCCATACATACCGTTGCACATCACACGTACGCACGACATGCCCGATATGCATAGATACAACTATGGCATCACAACATAACCATACAACATTACAACATTTATTTAGAAGGCTCAGAAGAGCCAACACTATAAGATGTTACAAACTGAGGTCACAAGACCCAACATTCAGAGCATTCAAACAACAAGCGGAAGTTAATCATGTCTGGGTACCGACATCTACAAAAGTGGCTAGAGGAACCTGAAAAGCTATAATGACCCTACCAAAGGACCAGACCTCTGTCTAGGATTCCCAAGCTAATCCGGTCGACATCGAACTTCACATCATAAATACCACTAAAGAGACTGACGTCTCCTCTGCAAAAACATAAATTAAGCAAATGTGAGTACAAGGGTACTCAGCAAGACTTACATCAGAACTAACTACATATGCATCAGTATCAATGAAGGGGGTAGTGGAGTTTATTGCAACAAGCCAGCTTTGACTCTTGGCTAACCTATACTTCAACTATAAGTGCTTTCTTTGAGGTGGAATAGTGCACACGAGTCCACATATTCACCAAATCAATACACCACTATGGATCCACTTCCATCTCCCTACGAGAAGGCTATCCATAGCACTCACGCTTATCTTGCGTATTTTAGAGTATCCACTTCAAGTTGTCTATGAACCACATAAGTTCTCCAAGTAGTCCATATCCAAGGACGCGGCTATTCGAATAGTTTATTTAGCCCTGCAGGGGTATACTTCTTCACATGTGCTCCCGCCACTTATCGCCATGTGCATGAAAAAGGCACCTCGGCAACCTTCAAGCGGAAGCCCAGCGAGGGACTCGGCCACGACCGTCAATCACACAAGACCCTAGTCCAGGTTTATCGCCTATTTGAGACTGAACCCTCACGAAAGTCCGGTTGAAGTTTCCGCTACGGCCTCAAACAAAGTGCACAGGGTTCCCAAGCTCACCATTCGGGTGCCACTTGGTACACCGTGCCACTATGCCTATACCGCATCACAGTCCACCCCGTCGGGCAGCGCTATGCACGGCCGCCAACACTTTTCCTACAAACACCAAAAACTAGTTGCAACTCCTGGACAGATATCTAGGCGATTAATAAGTCGAACGGGGTCATATTTCAGGGCGCAACGTGTGGTAGTAACTGTCTTGGATCACAAACACAGAACTCAGTTCTTAAGGACGGTCCCAATAAGACAACTCGTCATGTACTCCTACATGGCCTCTCATCGCTACCTTTACCAAATCGTTTTCACACACTTAGCTCTCACACAGTAGGACATGAACACTGCCATTCCGATTCATCGCCCAGATGGATCAGACCCGACACGACACGACTCTAAGCATAGCAGGCACAGTAAGCAAGCATTGATGAGTAAGCACAACAAGGCTCAAGCAGTTGCTACTCATGCTAAGTGGTTTCAACTATTTACTGTGGCAAAGACAGGTCATGCAAAGGAATGGGTTCAACTACCGAGAACATGTAACAGTTGAATCGTGATTGTCCTAATGCAACAAAAGAGAGCAGGAGCGAGAGAGTGGTTCATATTAGTATGCTCAAGAGGGTTTGCTTGCCTGACAGTCCTGAAGATATTACTTCTCTTCATTAGTGTCAATGTTCACATCGTCACAACCATCGTCTACCGAGAGGGAACACCACCGGTAAAACAAGAAAGGAACACATTCAATGCAATGCAACAACCATGATGCATGATATGATATGTTAAGGAACACATTCATCACGACGTCAGCAGGTCAACAACGCCAGGTGAGGGTCAAACCTAACGGCCGGGACCCACACATCAGTGACACGGGGGCTAATCCCCGTGCCGACCGGGGGTTTCACCCAAAGTGGGGCCCGCTGTCAGCGTCTAATGACCAATTAGGAGGGGCGGGTTAGCACTAACCGACCGGCCACGTTAGCGGCCGCCAGAGTGGGGCCGGAGGCGACCACCCGACACAGCGGAGGTTCGTCGGAAGCCACTAGGGGCCTCGGATGGGCACGCAGAGGGAACTTGGGAGGAGCCCGTGCTCGCGCGTGTCCATTGGAGGGGGTTAGGAGGGTGCGGGGCTGCCGGAGGGCTCGCCGGCGAGCTCTCCCGTGGCGGCGCCCATACGACCACGACGAGGGGGACGACTAGGGAGCGGGAAGGACACGGGAAGAGGGGGAGAAGCACCAGCAGCTCACCGTGGGCTCGATGGCGGTGACTGTGAGCTCGGGGAGGTCGGAGCGGCGACGAATCAATGGGTGCGAGCTCCAGTGGCCGGCAGGGAACACGGTGACAGCTCAGCGACGAGGGGCTCCCGACGGCTTCTGGCCCCACGGAAAGGTCAAGGGGGGCACGACGGAGCTCAGGGGCATGGCAGAGGGGATCAGAGAGGCCGGAGGCCACGGCGGCAGCAACGGCGGCGCTCGGGCAAGGAGGAGAAGTAGAGGAGAGGGAGAGGAATCAGAGGGAGAGAGGGATCCAGATGGCGTAGGGGTCTCATCCCCATCGCCTTGCTAGCCTAGGGAAGCAGACAGGCTGCTGTCGGCGTGGCAAGCATGCACGGCGCCGTGGTTGTCTTCCCCTCTGCCTACTGGTGCGAGGAGGAAGATGCCTCTGCCCCTGGTGGGCTGGGCTGCCCACCTAGGCCAGGCAAGCCACAGGTGAGGCCTTTGCCCCTTTTTTATTTTCTATTTTCAACTTATTTCTGACATTTGTTCTCGCCAGATAAAAATACTTAGCCATTTTATAAAATCCTGAAAATTTCTATGTGACCTTCATATAATTAAATAGTGCCACACAATTAATTTTAGAATTATTGAATTGATATTTCATATATAACAAATATAAATCTAATGCAATTATTGTTTGATTAATTCAAATGCCCAATATAAAACATTTTTGTGATCCCAAAATATTAGTTGACAATTTTATCTCAATCCAATATTTTATTAGAGAACCAGGAACATTTTCTTGGAGCCGTTTGAAGCAATTTTTATAATGCTTATTTGGAAAAAAATTGGATTGTGAGGCTTGATCATTCCTCATTTCATTTTCATTTGAAAATAAAAATGCATGCATGAATGCACTAGCAAACATGAGAAACTAGGGTTGTGACATCTAGCTATAGGGGCGCTATGAGCAGTTGCCACTTATGTGAGCTAGAAAGTCCCCAAAAGTCCAGGGAGCGAAAGCTGAAAAGTCTACAAGTCCAAAAGTCCCCTATCGTATCCCCCTGGGCCTCCTTTTATACCGAAGGGGATCCCAATAGTGGCGTACAGTGTGTACATGGGGTGTACATAGTACAATGCTATCATACCTAACACTGACGGAGTAGGACAGGCGCATTTAATGCACCGTCAGGCATCTCTGTCTGTCAATGGACGGGACGGGAGCCCGTCCCATCGGCGCCGCTTAGCTCCCTCCAACGTTGATGCCGCGACACGTGTCTAGGTGGATTAACACCTGCCCTATGCCCTGGCGGGGTCTTATCGGGGTCTTGCCTTGCCGGGGCCTTGCTTCGCCTGGTGGTTCAATAGCCCTCCCGACAAGACCTTGTCGATAGTCTCGATTTTCCCATGCTAGTATCTTGTAAGTTTCTGCTAGGCCCTGCTACCAGGGTGGCTACTATTGCCCGTGTACGAGTAAGGGGCACTAGAGAGCCCAAAACTCTAGTGCACCGACAGGAGCCCCCGGGCCTGGGCCACACACGTCGCGAGACGTTGTTGGGCTAGGCCCAATCAGTGTACGGGCACGCGTGGCAGGGGCCTTGCAGTTGTGATCATTGCGCTTGCTGTGCTTCGCCCATGATGCCCATTGAATGCAGGACATGGGATACGTGCGCGGCGCAGCCGTTACAACAGTGCGCCCGCGAAACATTTCTATGTTAGCTTATTTTAGTAAAGAGACCGCCCCGCACCTTCCCCATAAAAGAGGAAATTGCAGAGGCGCTGCTCATTTACCTCTCGTCTTTCCCAATCTGAAAATAGTCGTCATCTTCCTCCTCAAGTCCAAAACAAAGCACCTCCCACTTATGCATGCCTTCACGCCCTCTCCGTCCTTAGCCCCGACTTCCATAGCCATCATGCCGCCCAAGGCTAGCAAGGGCAAGGATGCGGAAACCATCTCGGAGAACAAGCTGGCGCGGATGCGGAAGGAGCATGTCGTCTTTACGTCGGGGCTGAGCTTGGACGTCCTGAAGAAGCAATATCGATGGATGTGGGCAACGAGGAGGATGGCGCATCTTGCCACCTGCGTGAGTACAGGCCCCTCCGGGGACGGCCCAGGAAAATACCCTTTCTTTGTCGATAACTTTTACTACAGGCTATGTCCCCCTTTTCGGACTTCTTCAATGACCTCATGTTCACCTATGGCTTCCATCTCTTGGATTTCACGCCAAATGCCATGATGTCCATGGCAGTTTTCACCCACCTTTGCAAAAACTTTGACGGAGTAGTCCCTAGCACCGCTCTTTTCTGCCACTACTTTTCCCCTCACATTCAACCAGGTGGATCCCTTTCCGGTGCCGTCACTTGGATTCCACGACTAGGAACCAAGGAGGTCTACCCCGACGGGGCCTACTGTGATAGGTGGGACGAGTGGCGGGGCAGATGGTACTGGATCCGGGAGGAGAAAGTCATGCCCTTCTGCTTGCCGCGACAGGCCAAAATGGTGCACGGTGAAGACTAGGGTGCCGTCGACCCTGATGACGAGAAACTTACAGTCGCAACCACCAGGATCCTACGCCTCAGGGATGCCGGCCTGGTGACGCACAAGTATAGGGGATCAATTGTAGCTCTTTTCGATAAGTAAGAGTGTCGAACCCAACAAGGAGCACAAGGAAATGACAAGTAGTTCTCAGTAAGTAATGTCTGCAAGTGTCGAAATTGTAAGTAGCGAAGTAGTTTGATAGTAAGATAATTTGTAACGAGCAAGTAACAAATATAGTAACAAAAGTGCAGCAAGGTAGCCCAATACTTGTGAGGCAAAGGACATGCCAAAGCGGTCTCTTATGATAAGCAAAGCGTTCTTGAGGGTACACGGGAATTTCATCTAGTCACTTTCATCATGTTGGTTTAATTCGTGTTTGGTACTTCCATAATTTGATATGTGGGTGGACCGGTGCTTAGGTGCTGCTCTTACTTGAACAAACCTCCTACTTATGATTAACCCTTCACAAGCATCCGCAATTACGAGAAAAGTATTAAGAATAAATTCCAACCATAGCATTAAACTTTTGGATCCAATTGGTCCCTTACAGAATAGCGCATAAACTGGGGTTTAAGCTTCTGTCACTCTCCCAACCCATCATCTAATTTCTACTCCACAATGCATTCCCTTAGGCCCAAATATGGTGAAGTGTCATGTAGTCGACGTTCACATGACACCACTAAGGGAATCATAACATACATACTATCAAAATATCGAACACATATCAAATTCACATGATTACTTGCAACATGATTTCTCCCGTGACCTCAAGAACAAAAGTAACTACTCACAAATAATAATCACGCTCAATATCAGAGCGTTATTAAATAGCATAATGGATCTGAACATATAATCTTCCACCAAATAAACCATATAGTGATCAACTACAAGACATAATCAACACTACTAGTCACCCACAAGCACCAATCTATAGTCCGGTAACAAGATTGAACTCAAGAGATGAACTAGGGTTTGAGAGGAGTTTGTGTTGTTGAAGATGTTAATGAAGATTTCCCTCCCCAAGATGGGAGAGTTGTTGGTGATGACGATGACGATGATTTCCCCCTCCGGGAGGTAAGTTCCCCTGGCGAAATCGCTCCGCCGGAGGGCAAAAGTGCTCCTGCCCAAGCTTCGCCTCGAGGCGGCGGCGTTTCATCCCGGAAGCCTTCTTCTTATTTCTTTTCTAGGTCAAAATGACTTATACATCTGAAGATGGGCACCGGAGGTGGGCCGAGAGGGCACAACCCACCAGGGCGCGCTTGGGCTCCCTCGCATGCCCAGGTGGGTTGTGCCCACCTGGTGGCCCCCCTCTGGTAGTTATTTGCTCCAATAACTCTTAAATAATCCATAAAAATCGCCGTGAAGTTTCAGCTTGTTTGGAGTTGTGCAGAATAGGTAGCCTGGCATAGCTTTTCCAGGTCCAGATTTTCAGCTGTCGGAATTCTCCCTCTTGGTGTGTTCCTTGCAAATTATGAGAGAAAAGGCATTAGAATTGCTCCAAAAAGCATTATTATAGATAAAAACATTATAAATAACAGCAAGAAAACATCATGCAAAATGGACGTATCAACTCCCCAAGCTTAGACCTCGCTTGTCCTCAAGCGAAAACCAAAATCGAAAAACATGTCCACATGCTTTGAGAGTGAGGTGTCTATAAAAACCAAATACGTACATAGAAGCATCATGTTGATTATTATAACAGCAACAAATAAACATAGGACTTTTATGATAGAACTTTTATCATATACTTATCATGAATAAGTAATAGTTCATCACACAATCGAAGTATAAAGAAAAAAACTCTATTAGAAACCAACAAACTATGTTCTCGGTCAACTTTGCAACTACAATTCATCATCTTTTCAGGAAGGGTCATGTATTGGAGCCTTTAGGCAAATCCACATACTCAACCATCATATAGTCTTCTATGATTGCTAACACTCGCCTCGTACCTATGAGCAAAACATTTCAACCGGACACATAGAAAGATAGGGGCTTATAGTTTCGCCTCCCAACATCCTCACCTCAAGGGTGATGTCAATAATAATAACTCATGCTATCTATATTCAACTAGACATATGTGCCTAGATCTTTCCTCACCACATGATGCTTGCCAAAGGAGAAAAATAAAAGGAATAGACAAAAACTTTGACTCTTGCATAAAAGTAAAAGATAGGCCCTTCGCGGAGGGAAGCATAGGTTGTCATGCGCTTATTTGTTTGTATGCTCAATCCCTTGGTGCAAGAGAACGTCATGTTGTATTGCCCCTTAAGATGAAAACCTTTATTATGCAGTCTGTCGCTTTTATTCTTTGTCATCCAAGTTCGTACAATGCTCAATTTTCTCTTACACTAAATGATCTTACACTTTTAGAAGCAATTTTTATTGCCTTATTGCACCGATGACAACTTACTTGAAGGATCTTGCTCAATCCATAGGTAGGTATGCTAGACTCTTGAAAATAGGATTTGGGTTTAAGGGTTTTTGGATGCACAAGTAGTATCTCTACTTAGTGCGGAATTTTTGGCTAGCAAAGGTAGGGGGCAAGCATCACATGTTAAAGGATCTATGACAATATGACTTCTATGTGAATATAAACAAACATAAACCATTAAGTTGTCTTCCTTGTCCAACGTCAACAATTTTTCCATATAATATTTTGATGAGGGCTCACAATCATGAAAGATTTCTAGGATAATATATTTATATGTGAATCTTCTCTTCCCTTATTAATTCTTTCATGAGTTGCATCATTGACTAATGCTATGTTTGTCAATCTCTAATAAAATTTCTTACTTATAATTTTCCTTATGTGGTACCATCACCTACCATAGGATTAGTATATGATCTTATTGATTTATGTCCTTTCTTTCATTTCTTTCTTATTTATTTTTCTTTATTTGCAACATGAAAGTAAAGAAAGAAAAAACTCAAACTAAACTTTATCATATAACTTGCACACGATTACAATGATAGATCACTAAGCAAACTCTCAAATAAGAAAGGATCAAACTGAACTTTATTTCATCTAGGCAAAAGTTTGAACTAAGATAAGTAAAAGCAAAAAGATAGTGGGATGATATGATACCGGGGCACCTCCCCCAAGCTTGGTGGAAGCCAAGGGGAGTGCCCATACCCGATACTCAATTCTCCTTTGGTGGTGAAGAAGATGATGGTGGTGAAGTAGAAGTCTTGTCCTCATATTTCCATGGCAGTGGTCCACCATCATGAGAGCAAGAGTGAGTCTCACGGGTCCTGCAACTAGCAGCCAAACTCATACTTTTAAACCTTGCCTCATATTCAAAGACTTGGTTCTGGAGGTCATAGATCTGGCTTTGGAGGAAGTTGATTTGCTCGTTGAAGGTGAAGACGATGTCCTTCATGGGCTTGACATCCACCTTGAGATCACGGGAGAGGTCCGTGATCATGAGGTGATTGGCATGGAGTCCACGCTCCACCATCCCCTTGCACCAGAATACATCTTGCTCCACAGCTTCAAGCTTAGACTCCACGGTTCCCATCCCCTTGGGACAGGGCACATCACAAAGGTGCAGCACCCCCTCATGCATCTCAATGACCTGAGTGTGCTGCACCACCTCCCGAAGATATGGGTTGATGACGTTCTTGAAGAACTTGTCCTTGGAGGAGCTTGAAGCAGCCATGGTAGATGGCATCTGACAGAAAACAGCAAAGGAAAAAGAGAACAGAGGATTTCTCCGTGATACGGTGATCAACACGATATATATATATATATATATATATATATATATATATATATATTTATCTTGGAGGAAAAGTACATGGAAGAAAAAGAGAGTACGGAAGGTGTCCCAGGTGGGCACAACCCACCTGGGTGCGCCCTGGTGTCTTGTGCCCACCAAGGGACACTTCCTGGGAGTTTCTTTATTTCCAAAATTCCAAATTATTCCAAAACTGACAGAAAATATTTTTGCAGATTTTTCGGAGTCCGTTTACTTACCATATCATGTACCTCCTTATTTTCACGATTTTGGAGTGTTCCGGAAGGACTCTTTTATGTGTTCTTCCGGTGTCAAAGTTTGGATAATATTACTTTCAAAATTAATAGGCGTGATATAATGCTTTATTCGTTGTCCATTGACAACCTTCGGGTTAGTACCTTCAGAATTATTTATGTTGATGGCACCATACCTGTAAACCTCCTCGGTGACATATGGGCCTTCCCATTTTGAGAGGAGCTTCCCTGCAAAAAATCTAAAACGAGAGTTGTACAAAAGAATATATTCTCCGGCTTTAAACTCACACTTTTGATTTCTTTTATCATGCCATCTTTTGACTTTTTCTTTGAATAATTTTGCATTTTCATAAGCTTGGGTTCTCCATTCATCTAATGATCTAATATCAAATAACCTCTTCTCACTAGCAAGTTTGAAATCATAATTGAGCTCTTTAACCTCCCTAAATGCTTTATGTTCTAACTCAAGAGGCAAATGACAAGCTTTTCCATAAACCATTTTATAAGGAGACATACCCATAGGATTTTTATATGCTGTTCTATAAGCCCAAAGTGCATCATCTAATTTTTTAGACCAATTCTTCCTGAACCTACTGGCAATATTTTGCAAAATTAATTTTATTTCTTTGTTGCTAAGTTCAACTTGACCACTAGACTGAGGATGATAGGGTGATGCAATTCTATTGTTAACATCATACTTGGCAAGCAATTTACGGAAAGCACCATGAATAAAGTGTGAACCACCATCAGTCATTAAATATCTAGGGACTCCAAATCTTGGGAAAATAACTTCCTTAAGCATTTTAATAGAGGTGTTGTGATCAACACTACTGGTTGGAATAGCTTCTACCCATTTAGTAACATAATCAACAGCAACCAAAATATGTGTATACCCATTAGTGGAAGGAAAGGTCCCATGTAATCAAATCCCCAAACATCAAATGGTTTAACAGCAAGTGAATAATTCATAGGCATTTCTTGACGCTTGCCGATATTACCTATTCTTTGACATTCATCGCAAGATGAGACATACTTACGGGAATCCTTGAAAGGAGTAGGCCAATAAAATCCAGATTGCAATACCTTATGAGCAGTTCTATCTCCAGCATGATGCCCTCCATAAGCCTCAGAGTGACATTTTCGTAGGATTTGTCCCTGTTCATGCTCAGGTACACAACATCTAATAATACCATCTACTCCTTCTTTATAAAGATGTGGGTCATCCCAAAATTAATGTCTTAAATCATAGAAGAATTTTTTTCTTTTGTTGGTAAGTAAAGCTAGGTGGTAAATATTTAACAACAGTGTAATTAGCATAGTCAGCATACCAAGGAGTACTATTAGCAACATTTATTGTAGCTAACTTCTCACCAGGAAAACTATCATCAATAGGTAGTGGGTCATCAAGCACATTTTCAAGCATGGACAAGTTATCAGCTACGGGGTTCTCAGCTCCTTTTATATCAATGATATGTAAATCAAATTCTTGTAACAAGAGAACCCAACGAATAAGTCTAGGTTTAGCATATTTCTTTTCCATAAGATATTTAATAGCAGCATGGTCTGTGTGAACAGTTACTTTGGAATCAACAATATAAGGTCTAAATTTATCACAAGCAAACACAACTGCTAAGAATTCTTTTTCAGTAGTAGCATAATTTCTTTGAGCACTGTCTAGAGTTTTACTAGCATAATGAATAACATTCAATTTCTTATCAACTCTTTGTCTTAGAACAACACCAACAACATAATCACTAGCATCACACATAATTTAAAAAGGCAAGTTCCAATCAGGTTATTGAACAATAGGTGTAGTAATTAAGGCTTTCTTGAGTGTTTCAAAGTCTTCAAGACAATCATCATCAAAAACAAAAGGGATATCCTTTTGCAAGAGATTAGTAAGAGCCCTAGAAATTTTCGAAAAGTCTTTGATAAATCTCCTATAGAAACCAGCATGACCTAAGAAACTACGAATACCTTTTATATATTTAGGACATGACATTTTCTCAATTGCATCAACCTTAGCTTGGTCCACTTCAATACCTCTTTCAGAAATTTTATGACCCAAGACAATGCCTTCATTAACCATAAAGTGGCACTTCTCCCAATTCAAGACCAGATTTGTTTCTTCACATCTCTGCAAAACTCGCTCAAGATTGCTTAAACAATCATCAAAATACTTCCCATAAACAGAGAAGTCATCCATGAAAACCTCAACAATCTTTTCACAAAAATCAGAGAATATAGCCATCATGCATCTTTGAAAGGTAGCTGGTGCATTACATAAACCAAAAGGCATACGTCTATAAGCATAGGTTCCAAAAGGACAAGTAAAAGTGGTCTTTTCTTGATTAGGTTGTGATACAGGTATTTGTGAAAACCCAGAATATCCATCAAGGAAGCAAAAGTGTGTGTGCTTAGATAATCTTTCAAGCATTTGATCAATAAGGCAAAGGGTAATGATCTTTTCTAGTTGCTTTGTTTAATTTTCTAAAATCAGTTACCATTATATAGCCTGTAACAATTCTTTGTGGAATAAGTTCATTTTTATCATTAGGAACAACAGTAATACCTCCTGTCTTAGGAACACAATGAACAGGACTTACCCATCTACTATCAGCTATAGGATAGATTATACCTACTTCCAGAAGTTTTAATATTTCCGTTCTTACCACCTCTTTCATCTTCGGATTTAACCGATGTTGGTGATCAACAACTGGTTTAGCATTAGGTTCCATACTAATTTTGTGCTAACATAGAGTGGGATTAATGCCCTTTAAATCATCAAGAGTATATCCAATAGCAGCCCAGGGCTTCCTTAGAACTTTCAATAATCTTTCTTCTTCATGTTCTGAAAGGTTAGCACTGATAATAACAGGATACATCTTCTTTTCGTCAAGATAAGCATGTTTCAAAGTGTCTTCATCGAGTTCCCAATCTTCAGAGTTGTGTTTAATTCTTTCCAAAAGATCCCACTGGCATTCAATAGTCTTCTTCATAAAAGAACCAACACAAGAAGTATCAAGCATGGTTTGATCATTACGAGAAAGCCAAGCATAAAAATTCTGGATAATAATTTCTCTCGAGAGCTCATGATTGGGGCATGAATATAACATTGACTTAAGCCTCCCCCAAGCTACATCGATACTTTCTCCTTCATGAGGCCAAAAATTATATATATAATTTCGATCACGATGAACTAGATGCATAGGATAAAATTTCTGGTGGAACTCCAATTTCAAACGATTCCAATTCCATGATCCAATATCATCGCATAGCCTATACCATGCCAATGCTTTTCCCTTCAAAGATAAAGGGAAATAGCTTTCATAACTTGATCCCTTGGTAAACCTGCAAGCTTAAACAATCCACAAATTTGTTCCACATATATCAAGTGCATATTAGGATGTTCAGTTCCATCTCCTGCATAAGGATTAGCTAGCAGTTGTTCTATCATACCTGAAGGAATTTCATATTCAATATTTTTAGTATGTGCAGTAGGTTGAGGGGTAGCTAATTGTGGTTCCGGATGAGGTGAAGACCCCGAACAAACCCCTCAGAGGATTGTTTTCCATAGTACTAAGTGACAATAAATTTCAGCACACTATATAAATGTTTCCTTACCAAATTCCACGTACCAAAGGCGCTTCACTCCCCGGAAACGTCACCACAAAATAGCCTTTATGACCCACAAGTATAGGGGATCAATTGTAGCTCTTTTCGATAAGTAAGAATGTCGAATCCAATGAGGAGCAAAAGGAAATGACAAGTAGTTTTCAGTAAGTAATGTCTACAAGTGCTGAAATTGTAAGTAGCGAAGTTGTTTGATAGCAAGATAATTTGTAACGAGCAAGTAATGAATATAGTAACAAAAGTGCAGCAAGGTAGCCCAATCCTTTTGAGGCAAAGGACAGGCCAAAGTGGTCTCTTATGATAAGCAAAGCGTTCCTAAGGCTACACAGGAATTTCATCTAGTCACTTTCATCATGTTGGTTTAATTCGTTTTCGGTACTTTGATAATTTGATATGTGGGTGGACCGGTGCTTAGGTGCTGCTCTTACTTGAACAAACCTCCTACTTATGATTAACCGTCCCGCAAGCATCCGCAACCATGAGAAAAGTATTAAGAATAAATTCTAACCATAGAATTAAACTTTTGGATCCAATCGGTCCCTTACGGGATAGCGCATAAATTGGGATTTAGGCTTCTGTCACTCTCGCAACCCATCATCTAATTGCTACTCCACAATGCATTACCTTAGGCCCAAATATGGTGAAGTGTCATGTAGTCGACATTCACATGACACCACTAAGGGAATCACAACATACATACCATCAAAATATCGAACACATATCAAATTCACATGATTACTTGCAACATGATTTCTCTCGTGACCTCAAGAACAAAAGTAACTACTCACAAATAATAATCATGCTCAAGATTAGAGGGGTATTAAATAGCATAATGGATCTGAACATATATTCTTCCACCAAATAAACCATATAGTGATCAACTGCAAGACATAATCAACACTACTAGTCACCCACAAGCACCAATCTATAGTTCTGGTAACAAGATTGAACTCAAGATATGAACTAGGGTTTGAGAGGAGTTGGTTCTGTTGAAGATGTTGATGAATATTTCCCTCCCCAAGATGGAAGAGTTGTTGGTGATGATGATGACAATGATTCCCCCTCCAGGAGGGAAGTTCCCCCAGCGGAATCGCTCCGCCGGAGGGCAAAAGTGCTCCTGCCCAAGTTCCACCTCAAGGCGGCAGTGCTTGGTCCCGAAAGCCTTCTTCTTATTTTTTCTAGGTCAAAATGACTTATATACCCAAAGATGGGCACCAGAGGTGGGCCAAGGAGGGCACAACCCACCAGAGCACGCCTCGGCTCCCTGGCGCGCCCAGGTGGGTTGTGCCCACCTAGTGGGCCCCCTATGGTAGTTATTTGCTCCAATAATTCTTAAAAAAACAATAAAAATCTCCGTGAAGTTTCAGCTTGTTTGGAGTTGTGCAGAATAGGTAGCCTGACGTAGCTTTTCCACGTCCAGATTTCCACCTGTCGGAATTCTCCCTCTTGGTGTGTTCCTTGCAAATTATGAGAGAAAAGGCATTAGAATTGCTCCAAAAAGCATTATTATGGATAAAAACATTACAAATAACAACAAGAAAACTTGATGCAAAATGGACATATCCTGGCCTTTCTGTCTAGATGATAGGCACTGATTTCCTTCGCTGGTGCATCGTTCCCTTGCAGAACAAGGGGAGGCCGGCTTGGGATTTCTGGAACGCGGCGGACATTATGAGATTGCGCCCCGGGCTGAACCACAACATCACCATTATGCAGCATGGAGCCCTCTGTCAGAGGTTGTTCAGGAACGCTCTGGTACCCGAGCCACCGGCAGGCGTAGTCCCTTTGTGCAATAATGCCGCCCTAGGGAGAATCATTGCCATGATGCCGGTGTTCGATGCCCATAGCCTTGACGCGTCTTGGATTGAGCCGCGTCCCGAGCAGGTGCAAGAATTCTTTGACAACTTGGTGGAAAGGGCCATCCACGGGGAAGAGGGTCTCGTCCGCAACACCACCGAGGAGGAGCTAGCGTATATTGCCAGTAGGGCGGAGGAAGCAGACCTTGCTGTAGAGGCCGGTAGCGCCGCCTTGTTGGACGATGAATCCGGCAAAGGAGAAACCCTACTGGATGAAGGCCTTGCCGGGCAGGGCAAGACCACCGAGGAGCAGGGCGGCACGTCTACTCGGGGTTGCCCGGCCGAAGACTCAGCTCAGGAGGAGCTGCCCGAGGAAGCCCCATCCCTTGTGAAAGGAAAAGGTGCGTCCTCCGGAGCACCGCCTCTGGGCTCCCCGTCCGTCAAACTCCTTTGAGAAGCGCAGCCCCCTGGCAAGGGGGCGACCGGCAAGGCCGCGCAGTGGCAAGAAACATATCAGTAACCCGCGCCTACCGCGGCCAAGCGATCCAGGGGAACCCCTCCACCTCCTCCCGCGGGCACCACGATAGAGGCCGCCTTCGACCTTTCCGCCCTTAGCTCGGGAGAAGAAGATGAGGAGTAAGAGTCTTGTCGTATATTTTACCTTCCTAACTTCTGGTTTTTGCTTTACTCATTTGGTTCGCTTTGGTT
This sequence comes from Hordeum marinum, assembly GCA_022496015.1. Lineage (NCBI taxonomy): Eukaryota > Viridiplantae > Streptophyta > Magnoliopsida > Poales > Poaceae > Hordeum > Hordeum marinum. The sequence continues at coordinate 146,598,734 of CM039678.1, forward strand.
TGCTTCTGCAGGGACGCGGAAACATTGGCACAACGGGAAGCGATGAGGGCGAGGACCTCGACAGCCGAGGAGTTGTCGGCAAGCGCCTCAGGAGCGCCAAGGACGACAGTCGTCAACCCGAAGGCTAGCCCATGGTGTAGCCCCCGACTCAGTCCCTGGTGGAGCCCCTAGCGTGAGCCCATCACTCACTTCCCGCTGGCAAGTGCCGGGGTGTGCATCTTTACTGCTGACATCACCGGACGTGCAGGCGGAGGACGGCGGCAGAGAGAACCTCCAGCGACCATCCTAGACACGCCGCCCCCGTCATCTATGCCGCCCAGAGACGGGTCCCCGGCAAGGACCTCCTCCAGCGTGCTTTACCGTGATGAGGGGGATCCAGCAAGCACAAGCACCGACAGGTCTTTGCCGGCAACCATCATCGGTGCAGGTACTCTTTAATACTTTTGTCTTCTTGAACTTCCACCTTAGCTTCGTTTGGCTTGCCTTCTTGGCCCTCAGATATTCCCTCGGTGGAGGACATGGATGTCGACACCATCACCGAGGAGCCCGCTCGGGATGCCATCGCCGAAGCCGACAGGGCCGCTGCCGAGGAGGACATCAAGAGTGTTTCCGCTGAGGCCGCCGAAGCCGCCAAGAGCGCTACCGCTGAGGCTGCCAAGAAGTCCGCCGAGGAGGCCGCCAAGGAGCCCGCCGAGAAGGCTGGTGGGGAGGTCAGTGGTCGCACTGACGACATTCCCGCCCAGGAGCACCAAGCGTTACGCCGACCATTGAGCCCCCAGCTGCTAGGGAGGCAGTCGTCAAGGACCGGATGCCTCCGTCCGAGGCTCCTTTGTCGAGCAGATACTTCAAGGTCGGCAAAAACTTTTGTCAGCATCCCAGGCACGACAAGCATCAGGGGGTCACCCAAAGGGGGAGTTCCTGTTGAGGAAGCCATCACTGTTGTTGGGCTCGACATCGTTGAAGAGCCAAGCGTCAGCAGCAAATCCCAGGAGGAACAACTCCTCCAGACCATGGGCGACAGCTTATGCAAGCTTTGAGCGCTCCACCGTGCCCAGAAGGAGAAACTGGACTCCAAGGCGGCGGTCATGGAAGTGACTGAGGCCAACTTCTAGGAGCGCGTCAGGGAAACCCAGTCCTGGTTCGCCCAAGCCTCCCATGACCTGAAGACCGGACAGACACAGTTGAGCCAGGGCTAGAGCCAACTCTTCATGCACTAGTCTGATGCCGAGCAGGCACAGGAAGAGGCCAAACAACGAGTTGCCGCAGAGGATGCTTGTTTGATGGAGTGTCGTGTCTTACTTGATGCCTATGAAGAGGACCTTACTGCTCGTAAGAAGGCACTTGCCGACAAGCTCCGCGGCAAGTAAGTGGAGCTCGAGGATCCCGTCGAGTGGCGGAAACAGGAGCTGGAGCGGAGGCATAGGGAGGCGCTCAAGGCCCTAATTGTAGACCACACCGGCAAGCTGAAGGAGTCCGTCGATGCAATGGAAGTCGCCGACGCCGCCAAGAACTTGTAGGAGAAGAGGGTGGAGAAGCTGGAGGCTGCACTCGAGGATCTTGACAAGGAGGTCTCGTCACTCAAGACTGAAAAGGACAAAGCCGTCGCCAGTCTGATGGACATGCAGGTCGCCATTTCTGACAAGACCAAGCAGCTCACTTCGGCCAACGAGTCCATTAGTGACCTGAACCTGAAGCTAGTCATGCTGACTGGGACCCTCGAGACCGCTAAGGTGTAGGAAAAGGCTCTGGTCAAGGATCTCAATGACGAGAAGGAGCGGGTCAAGAGCGCCACCATCGCCCACAACGATTATGTGCACGGAGTGGAGATCTGGACCGAAAAGCTTGTCGATGTCGCGGAGAGGCTTGCCGAGCAGCTGACTACCATGGGCCTAGAAGGCCCCACATATTCTCCCGATGTCAGAGTGTCCACGAGCGCCAAGGTAACCATGTTCTTTGACAGCCTGCTTGGAGCCTTAGAACAGCTCCACTCCGACCGGGCGTCTCACTTGGCCAGCGAATTGCGTAAGCTTTGCCAGGTCGTCCTCCGCAAGGTGCTTGTCAAGGTGGCATACAAGAACCCCTACCTCAACCCCACCAACTCCCTCGACCACTTGCCGAAGGAAGCAGACATCAAGGCTCTCGAGGAACTCGTCGTGCCCATCGTCAAGAGGGTAAGCCAAGTCAAGCGGGTCGAAGGCGATCGCCAGGATTAGTTGTCTCACTCCTTGCTGCCGCATACGTGAAAAACAATTTATTTTTTGTTAGAGTCTCGACACAGCCGATGTAATATTGCTTGTTATGCTCTGGAAAACCGTTATGTTATCTCCCTTGCTTGATTTCTCTCTGTATGTGTTCACCCTACGCTTGATTGGAAACTTGCTGGCACACATATCTCTGCCGCGAGCGCTAGGTGTGGGACTTTAGCAGCCTGCTAATGAAATTGTCGCCGGCAAGAGACCCTAGTGCTTCTAGTGTAGTCACCTAGGCTATTGAGCAGGCTCGAAACAGAATAGGGGCGCAACCAATTGCAACAGGGTTCCTCCGTGTGTAGGTTCTCCATACAGAAGTCGAGATCGCTCAAGGAAAATAACGTTATGGCAAGAATTTACTTGGAGGTTTTGCAACTTATCTTTTTGTTGTCGTGCTCCCTCTGGCAAGTTTTTTTGGGATGTCACTCATAGGTATCTGTACCATCATTCCCCGCCCCGGCAAAGCTGCACGCGAGGTGACCTTCTGTCCTTTGAGGAAAAAGAAAGAAGAGAAAATACGGATATGGAACCTTGGTGGTCCGTTAGCCCTTGTCGTGATTAAATGCAATGCAACAGTTTAGATAAACATGCACATAAGCAAACATGAGAATCGATCAGGATTGTAGAACACTTATCTTTATTTAACTACGCATAGGGTCTGAGCATGGCTTTGTACCAAGGATTACATGCTTTAGCAGCAAGACTTGTACAAAAGGTGGTTGCCAAGAAGCTCGGCAATGACGCCTTATGGGTAGAACTTGCGAAGGTGTTGCATATTCCAGGAATTGCTCACTGGGATGCCATCTTCGGTCTCTAGGCGGACTGCGTCAGGCCTGGTGACTCGTACTACCCTGTAAGGGCCCTCCCACTTCGGCATAAACTTGTTGGAATTCTTGGCGGGCTGAACTCGCCGAAGAACAAGTCGCCTTCCTTAAGACTTCAAGCATTAACCTTGTAGCTATGGTAGCGGCGCAAAGCTTGCAGGTAGCGTGCAACTCTCACAACAGCCTGAAGACGGTCTTCCTCAAGGAGCATCACGTCGTCTTGCCGCAACTGCTCTTGCTCGAGCTCATCATAAGCGAGCACTCGAGGTGATCCGTATATGAGTTTCGTGGGGAGAACTGTCTCCACCCCATAAACAAGGGAGAAGGGTGTCTCACTGGTAGCTTGATGTGGTGTCATTCTGATTGACCAAAGAACCACTGGTAACTCATCAATCCAGTTCCTTCCGCACTTGTGCAGCTTGTCAAAAGTTCTTGTCTTGAGGCCTCATAGCACTTCAGCATTAGCCCTCGCCGCTTGGCCGTTGCTCCTCGGGTGGGCAACAGAAGCAAAATAGATTTTGCTACCAAGGTCTTGGACATACTGCATGAAGGTGCGGCTCGTGAACTGTGTGCCATTGTTAGTGATGATCCTGTTGGGAACACCGAAGCGGCAAACTAGTCCCTTGAAGAACTTGACGGCTGACTATGCTGTCACATTTCTCATTGCTTCCACTTCCGGCCACTTTGTGAACTTGTCGATTGCAATGTACAAGTACTCAAAGCCCACGGCAGTGCAGGGAAAGGGGCCCAAGGTGTTAAGCCCCCAGACCGAAAATGGCTAGGAGAGAGGGATCGTTTGAAACACTTGAGCTGGTTGATGTAATCTCTTTGAATGAAATTGGCATGATTCACACTTGGTTACTAATGTCGTCGCATCCTGGAGGGCAGTGGGCCAAAAGAAGCCTTGTCGGAATGCCTTTCCGACAAGGGATCTTGATCCTATGTGGGAGCCACATATGCCTCCATGTATCTCTACCAATAGTCCCAGTCCATCTTCTCGGGAAATGCACTTGAGTTTCACACCATTTGGCCTTTTTTGTATAGGTCGTTGTCCACGAACTGGTACATAGTAGACCGGCGTGCTACTTTCTCTGCTTCTTATTGTTCCCCGGGAAGTTCTCCTGTCTGAAGGAAACGGACGATGTGTTGTGCCTATGTTGGAGCCTGGGGCTCGACAGCAAGGACTAAAGGCATATCCTTTGCTAGGGTATCAATTGTCTCAACAGCAAAGTCCTGAGGGCCTTCCGGAGCCTGTTGCACCCCGGCAAGCCTGGCGGGAGCGCGTGCTTCCATGGCAAGAGCCGAGGGCCCTGCCGGAGCACAGTTCTCACCGACAAGCCTGTCGTTATCTCTGGCAACCTTTTTGTCGGCGGCTTCTGGGAGCTCTGCCAGGAAATACTTGCCGGAACTTAATTTCCTTCTCTTCTCTTGTCCAGTTGATGGTGTCACAGAGGGTTGAGTTAGTTGGAGCACGAAAGTTCCCGGTTCCACAGGTAACTTAAGGGCAGCACACTTTGACAGGCAATCGGCAACGTTGTTCTCCGCATGTGGAACATGCTCCATTTGCAGGCCGTCAAAATTCTCTTCCAACTTCCTCACTTCATCTACCAGGCTTCCAACAATGGGCTTTGGTAATCTTTGTTCACCTGCCTGACGACAAGTTGAGAATCACCCCTCACAATAAGCTTCTTGATCCCAAGGTCTGCCGCGATCCTGAGAGTGGCAAGCAGCCCTTCATACTCAATAGTGTTGTTTGTTGATCTCTCCCAGGGAAAGTGCATCTAGACCACATATCTGAGGTGCTCTCTGGTGGGTGCGACAAGCAACACTCTGAGACTGGCGCCTTGCAGCGAGAAAGCTCCATCAAAATACATGAGCCATTCTCGATTGGTTTCCTTGCCGGGGAGAGTTGACTCTGGAACCTGTTCATCGGGCGTCGGGGTCCATTATGCAATGAACTCTACCAAGGCCTTGCTCTGAATGGTTGAAGGGCTTTCAAACTTAAGACCAAAGCTTGATAGTTCCAAAGCCCACTCCACAATCCTGCCGGTAGCTTCCGGGTTTCGCAAGATTCAGTGTAGCGGAAAGTGAGTGACAACGGTGATCTCATGTGCTTGGAAGTAGTGGTGCAGCTTCCTCAAGGCAATAAGAAGGCCGAAGAGCAATTTTTGCATGCGAGAATATCTTGACCTAGCCCCCTGCAACAAGGAGCTGATGAAATAGAGTGATCGCTGCACCACCTTCTTCTTCTGAATTGCCTCATTCAACTCTGCAGATCCTTCTTTGCCGGTACCAGACCCTATCGAGGAATGTCCTCACTCATTGTTTGGCGGCCCTGTCGTTGTTGCTGCTTCTTCATCAACTTCTCTTTCAGCGCTAGTGCAACACTGACCACTTGATTTGTTGCCACCGGGTACAGCAGCAACGACTCTTGTGGTTTTGGTGCGACTAGGACTGGCGGAGAGGAGATGTACCTCTTCAAATCCTGCAGCGCTGCCTCTGCCTCCAGAGTCCATTTCATTGGACCTTCCTTCTTTAAGATTTTGAAAAAGGGCAGAGCACGCTCAGCAGATTTTGAGATGAACCTACTCAGAGCAGCAACACAGCCGGCAAGACGTCACACGTCTTTGACTCATCTTGGTGCTTCAATCTCCTCAATTGCTTTGGTCTTGTCGGGATTTTCTTCGATTCCTCGGTGAGATACAAAGAAACCAAGAAGCTTGCCGGATGGCACACTGAACACACACTTCTCAGGGTTGAGCTTCATGTTGATCTTGTGTAGGTTGGCAAATGTATCTTCTAGGTCTGATATGAGCATAGCCTTGTCCTTGGTTTTGACCACTATGTCATCCATATAAGCCTCCATATTTTTATGTAGCTGGGGCTCAAAACCAATCTGGACCGCTCTTGCAAAAGTAGAACCAACACTTTCAACCCGAAAGGCATACGCAAAAAGCAATATGTACCACATGGGGTGATAAATGCGGTCTTCTCCTTGTCTACCTTGGCCATGAAAATCTGGTGATAATCGGAATAGGCGTCAAGGAAAGACAGCAAATCACAACCGGCGGTGGAGTCCACAATCTGGTTGATGCGCATCAAGGGAAAAGGATCCTTGGGGTAGGCTTTGTTGATGTCTGTGAAATCAATGCATAGCCTCCATTTCCCATTCGCCTTGCGCACTACGACTGGGTTGGCCAACCATGTTGGATGGAGTACTCCTCTGATCAAGCCAGCTGCCTCTAGTTTCTTAATTTATTCGACAATAAACTGTTGCCGCTCCAAAGCTTGCTTTCGGACCTTCTGCTTGATGGGCCGCGTGCGTGGGCAGACGACAAGGTGGTGCTCAATCACCTCCCTGGGAACATCGGGGATATCAAACGGGTTGCCAGGCAAACACATCAACATTCGCCCGCAGGAAGGCGACGAGCGTGCTTTCCTATTTGTCGTCAAGGGTGGAACTTATGGTGAAAGTTCCCCCCGTGCCGGCCTCCTTCGCGGGCACCTTCTTGGTCTTTGGCGGAGCAGCCTTGGACTTTTTGCTCTTGCCGGTGGAGCTCTCTGGCACATCGTTAACGGGAGCACAATACTCCGAGGAGGTGCCCTTGCGGGAATGTGTGCCAGAGGTCTTACCGGTCTTCTTCCCCCCGGGAGCTTCAGCGGCAGGAGCAAGTGCCTTGGCGGCAGGTACTGCGAATGCACCCCCGTAGAGTTGGTCGGCAGATAAGTGCGCTTTTCTTATAGGAGTTGATGGTGATGACGCTCATTGGCTCGGGCATCTTCAGCACGTTGTAAGCAAAGTGAGTGTCCACCATGAACTTGGCCAGTGTCGGGTGACCAAAAATGCCGTTGTACGGCAATGAGATCTTGGCGACGTCAAAAATGATCTTCTCCGTTTTGAAATTGATATCGCTGCCAAATGTCACCAGTAGCGTGACCTTGTCCTTCGGCTGAGTTCTTCCTAAATTGACCCCTTGGAAAGCGCCTGTCAGCTCGAGATCTTCATCAGGAATTTGCAGCCTCTGGATGACATCAGGTGAGATCAGGTTCAGGCTGGCCCCACTGTCAACTAACATCTTCATCACCTTGAGGTTGCGGATTGTTGGCGATACCAACAACGGCAAGCACCCGACCGCAGTTATGAGATCAGGGTGATCCTCGGCGTCAAAAATTATAGGAGTGTTGGACCATTTTAGAGGTTTTTGTGCACAAATAGAGGGCTCTACTGCGTTAACCTCGCACGCCCACTATTTGAGTTGGTGGTGAGAGGAATGCGACGAGGCACCTCCCTCTATGCACATCATCTCTGTAGCCTTCTGAAACTCATGCTCACTGGACTCGTCGTCCTCTTCGACGTCATCATCATCTCCCTCTTGCTTGTCGCGTCCGTGGGCGGGCCGGTCTTTTTGTTGCTTGGGCTTGCCGCAGCGATCCCCTCGGCCCACTTGCTTCTTGCCGGACCCCTCGGCACCATCCTAGCCCTTCTCCTTGTCTCGCCTCTCGTACTCGGCCTTCTGCTTCTTGGAAAGCTGCTCAACTTGCTGGCAGTCTTGGAGATCGTGGCCTTTGGTGCGATGGATCTTGCAATACTGCTTGCCAGAGTCTTCTGGCTTGCCGGCAGCCGCCAAGGCGTGACAGGAAGCGCACCCGGCAATGTCGTTGCCAAGATCGTCAACCTTGCCATTCTTGGTGGCATCGGGGTTGTCGGATCCCTTGATGGCAAGTACAGTCTTGCCCTTGCGCTTCTTGTTCCGTCGTCGGCCCTTATTTGTCGGGGTAGCGGTATCTTCATCTTCGGACTCGACCCGTGCGCCGACGTCTTTGCTGGGGAGCCTTCTCCCCTCTTCATCCCGAACACATTTGTTTGCCAAAGCATAAAGCTCAGCGACGTCCCTGACTCTGTTCATCGCCAGCTCTTCCCGCATCCTACGGTTGCGCACATTCTGATGGAACGCGCTGATAACAGTGGCAGGACGAACGTCTGGGATGTTGTGATGCACGCGGGTGAACCTTTGGATGTACTTCATAAAGTTTCGCCCTCCTTCTGAGGGATGATGTGCAGATCACTTTCTTGGCCAGGATCTTGATGACCTCCCGTGAAGGTGCCAACAAACTCGGGGCACAGGTCTGCCCAGGAGGTGATGGACCCCTTTGGCTAGTGCATCAACCATGACCTAACGTTGGGCTTAAGCACCAATGGGAAGTAGTTGGCGAGTATCTTGTCGTCGTGACCTCCGGAAGCTTGCACCACAATGGTGTAGATGCACAGGAACTCCGATGGATGAGTCTTGCCGTCATACTTCTCCGGGACTTCTGGCTTGAACGTGCGGGAGTTGGGCCACCGGACTTGATGCAGCTCACGGGTAAATGCTGGACAACCCACCTCATAAGGTAGGCTGACAGGATACCCTGGCACAAACTTGTCCATAGTGGGCCCCGCATGCCTATCAAACTAGAGGCACGCTTCCCGCCTCCGCTCGATTGCAGTTCAAGCGTCTTCCTTGCCACATTCCTGAAGAACTTGATGCTGATTGCGGCGTGCCCGTGGGTCAGACGACGCCGTCGAGTAGCCGTTGTAAGCGTTGGTCCATCGAGTCGGCAACCGGCGATGTTGCTATGGGGGAGAATGCGCCGAAGTCGCGCTGCCTCCGGCCCTCTCACCACTTGCGTGAGTCGGCTTGGTGGACCGAAACTTATCTGCGAGGCTAAGGGGGATCTGAATGGTGGATCTCCATTCATCGAGCTTCTCCACAGCAGGGGGAAATTTAGGAGTAGTTGTGCTTGTGCCATCGCTTCCTTCGACGTGGTCGGCTACGAACGGCGGGAGGAACGCGGGGTGCTCTGACTCCTAACCGTGTTAGAAGGAGCACCGTCGCGGTCCCGCATTGGTATGCCACTCCCGCTTGCATGCTGGTGAGTATGCGGGTCCCGCGCATCTTGGAATGATGCGTAGGAGATTTCCCATGGGTACATTGAAAACTGCGGATGCCATGGCGCGACTCTCCGCGTGTGTCCTAAGAAGGTTGTGGCGTAGGCGCCGGCGTGGGTGCCCTGGAAGATGCCCTTCTGCCCTCGGAGTTCTCCATACCACCCGCAGGTGGTACAGCTTCGTCCTGAGATCCAGTGGCGCGGGGGTTCCCCCCGTCACCATGGGCGTCTTCGCGGCGAGCGGCGTCACTTGCTTGGCCTTGGTCATCGGAGCATCGCAGAAGTTCAGAACCTTCGCATCCTCCTCCTCCACCCGCGTCTACGCCGTCTCCTACCTGTGTAGATACAGGGATGGCTGATGCGGACGGCCCAACTGCTGTCAGGCCCTTCTTCTTGGGGGCCATGGCAATGATGAATCTAAGAAACTGGCGTGCTAATTACCAGAACGGGTTCGCACGACCCAAGAACCCCCTACCTGGCGCGCCAAAGATGTCGTGGGAATGAACACCTATGGGATCATGGAGACCCCTTTCGGTTCGGCGAGGGGAAGGATCGCACAGAGAGTCAGTCTGATGAATAGCACGCGGGGATCTTTACCCAGGTTCGGGCCGCACGGATGCATAAAACCCTACACTTGCTCCATTGTATTGGAAGTGTTCTTAGGATTCTAGCTACAGGGGCACTATGAGCAGCTGCCACGTATGTGAGCTAGAAAGTCCCCAAAAGTCCAGGGAGCGAAAGCTCAAAAGTCGAAAAGTCCAAAAGTCCCCTACCGTATCGCCCTGGGCCTCCTTTTATACCGAAGGGGAGCCCAACAGTGGCGTACAGTGCGTACACGGGGTGTACAAAGCTACAGTGCCCTGCTGCCAGGGTGGCTACTACTACCCGTGCATGAGTAAGGAGCACTAGAGAGCCCAAAACTCTAGTGCACCGACACAACCCACCTGATAAGTCTAGGTTTAGCATCTTTCTTTTCCATGAGATATTTAATAGCAGCATGATTAGTGTGAACAGTTACTCTAGAATCAACAATATAGGGTCTAAACTTATCACAAGCGAACACAACTGCTAAAAATTCCTTTTCAGTGGTAGCGTAGTTTCTTTGAGCACTGTCTAGAGTATTCCTAGCATAATGAATAACATTTAATGTCTTATCAACTCTTTGTCCTAGGACAGCACCAACGGCATAATCACTAGCATCACACATAATTTCAAAGGGTGGGTTCCAATCAGGTGGTTGAACAACACGTGCAGAAATCAAGGCATTCTTAAGAATTTCAAAAGCTTCTACACAATCATTATCAAAAACGAGTGGAACATCTTTTTGAAAGAGATTAGTGAGAGGCCTAGAAATCTTAGAGAAATCTTTAATAAATCTCCTATAGAAACCAGCATGACTAAGGAAACTTCTTATACCTCTAATATCCGTAGGGCACGACATTTTTTCAATAGCATCAACTTTAGCCTTATCAACTTCAATACCTCTTTTGGAAATTTTATGTCCCAAGACAATGCCTTCATTCACCATAAAGTGGCACTTATCCCAATTCAAGACAAGATTAGTTTCTTCACATCTCTACAAAACTCGATCAAGGTTGCTCAAACAATCATCAAAAGAAGTTCTGTAAACGAAAAATCATCCATGAAAACCTCAACAATCCTTTCAAAAAAATCAGAGAATATAGCAGTCACGCATCTTTGAAAGGTTGCAAGTGCCTTGCCTAAACCAAAAGGCATACGTCTATAAGCAAAGGTACCAAAAGGGCAGGTAAAGGTGGTTTTCTCTTGGTCCTCTTTTGACATGGATATTTGACAGAAACCAGAATAACCATCTAGAAAGCATAAATGTGTGTGTTTAGATAATCTTTCTAGCATTTGATCAATGAAAGGTAGAGGGTAATGATCTTTTCTAGTAGCTTTATTCATTTTCCGAAAATCAATTACCATTCTATAACTATAACAATTCTTTGCAGGATCAATTCATTTTTATCATTAGGAACTACGGTAATACCTCCTTTCTTAGGGACACAATGAACAAGACTAACCCATCTACTATCAGCAATAGGGTAAATGATATTTGCCTCCATAAGCTTTAATATTTCATTTCTTACCACTTCCTTCATTTTAGGATTTAACCGTCGTTGGTGATCAACAGCTGGTTTAGCACTCCATTTTAATTTTGTGCTGACTTAGAGTGGGACTAATGCCCTTAAGATCATCAAGTATATCCAATAGCAGCACGGTGCTTCCTCATAGTTTTCGATAATCTCCATTCTTCATGCTCTGAAAGGTTAGCACTAATAATAATAGGATATATCTTCTTTTAATCAAGATAAGAATATTTCAAAGTATCTGGTAATTGTTTAAGCTCAAACATGGGATCACCCTTGGGTGGAGGAGGATCCCCAAGTATTTCAACGGGCAAGTTGTGTTTCAGAATAGGATGTTGATCAAAGAAAATCATATCTATTTCATTCCTTCCATTCATATGCATATTGTTTTCATGGTCTAGCAAATATTGCTCTAAAGGATCAGTAGGAAGAACAGCAATAGAAGCAAGACCAATAGTTTCGTCCTTACTAGACAATTGTTTATCATGGGGCTGTCTACAAAATTTAGAGAAATTAAACTCATGAGACGTATGCCCAAAACTTACGATAAGCGTTTCCTTCTCACAATCTATCCTGGCATTAACGGTATTCAAGAAGGGTCTACCAAATATAATGGGACAAAAATCATCTTGTTGGGAACCAAGAACAAGAAAATCAGTAGGATATTTTATTTTCCCACACAAGGCTTCAACATCTCTAATAATCCCAACTGGTGATATAGTTTCTCTATTAGCAAGCTTAATTGTAACATCAGTTTCCTCTAACTCAGTTGGTGCAATATCATTCATAATCTCTTTATATAAGGAAAAGGGAATTGCTCTCACACTAGCACCCATATCACATAGGCCATGATAACAATGATCTCCTATTTTAACAGAAACAACAGGCGTGCCAACAATGGGTCTATGTTTATCTTTAGCAATAGGTTTAGCAATTCTAGTAGCTTCATCACAAAACTGAATAACATGCCCATCAATATTATCAACCAAGAGATCCTTAGCCATAGCAATACTAGGCTCAACTTTAATTTGCTCAGGGGGTGTTGGTGTTCTAGCACAGCTCCTATGAACCACAATTGAAGCTTTTGTTGGGTAACGCAGCAGGAAACAAAAATTTCCCGACCTACGCACCAGCCCAGGACCACTATGGAGACTACATACAAGGTTTGATCATTTTCGTTACCGACTCGTAGCGCAGCGGAAGTAGAGTCGATGACGAACGGCGGTGCAGATCCCCGCAGCTAGGATTTACAACCTCCCAACCGCGAGGATGTATACCCTCATCTGCCCCTCGGACAGCCCTCCGGGAGGCGGTCACACAGTCCCCCGGACGGTGTCGCGGACAGCCCTTCGGGAGGACCTCCAAAACTTGGACTGTCACTCGGACAGCCCTTCGGGAGGACCTCCAAAACTCGGACGGTCACACGGACAGCCCTTCGGGAGGCACTCTCAAACTAAGACCAAAACTACGATCTCTCTACAAAGTTGCACACATACGGTGTCATCTATCCGGCAGGGCTTCGCCATCCAGAACTAGTTCCCGCCGGAACCCAGACAGCCTTTCGGCTCTACGAAACTATTTCGCTGGGAGGGAGAGAAGAAGCCAGATCATGCATGGCACTTGTATGTGAGAAGGGATCAGTTTTGGGCTGCCCCCTCCACCTCTATTTATAGGAGAAGGAGGGGTGGAGGGGCTGAAATTTCAGCCACATCCATCCATGTCATCTCCAAGATATTTTGGAGCAAAAGCCCAAAAAGGTGGCTTTCCAAAAAGTAACCATAAAGCTGATTTCACTATTCACGATGACATTTTTCAGCGTCTGATCGAACTGAAAATATTTACGTGGGCTTAGAACATTTCCAGTACCCACTAAAATAATTTTCAACACTTTTCGAAACAATTCCGGTTTAGTGATTTTCATCTGCGAAAAGCATCTGAAGCGGTTCCGGCAGCCCCGGAACATTTCCGGTTTTTCTTCCGGAAAATTCCCAAAAGTTTCCAGAATGATGTTGGCACCCTCCAAGAATTATCAGGCATGTGCCAAAACCAATTTGACTTAATGGTATCCCCTAAAACAACTTTTCAGTTTTACCGAAACTGTTCCGGTGTTCTCCCTGCGGAAGTTTTCCGCTGTCCGAAACTTTTCCGGTGTCCGAAACTTTTTCGATGATTTTCTCTCAAACTCCCTGTCTAGTATTCAGCAGATAGATAACCCTTAAGCGTGTGACCCTATAGGTTCGGTGAAGCATAGACATGACCCGGAACCCCTTCCGATCAATGATCAACATCGGAGCCGTGGACACCCATATTGACCCCTGTACCCACACAAATGAATATTCGAGTGAACCTCCAGTTGCCGTGTGCTATTCCTGTTGCTTCGCGGTATGTTACAAATACCCGAGGTGAGACATGTTGGCATCCCCGTGGATCAACAACTTGTGCACTATGCCAGTTACCTCGTTGCCGGTATTGTTCTCTTTTCTCGTTCCAGTGTTCTGGCATCCCCGTGATCAAATCACAAAGTGTCTGGCCAGACGATGGTGGATACCGTAACACCGAGAGGGCCAGAGATATCTCTCCATCGTCGGAGGAGCAAATCACAATCTTGAGCTATCAAGTTACTTGACATGCTTTTCCATGAACCCGTAAGCCGCCGTAATAGCCACCCATTTACAGATGACGTTTAAGAAACCCCAAAGTTCATGAAGCAAGCATGAAGAAACTCAATACTCTCATGGTCTAAGGAATTATGCAAACATTAACTTCTCTATGTTATTTACCATTAACTTATGACGAATGTATCTCATAGCATAACATCAATTCGGGTCGATTCAACACAAATGTTCTTCTAACATTGTGCCCTCAAAATTGCCGGCATAGCCATGCCCATGATCAGGAAAACAGGATCATCATGCAATACTTGAGCCAGTCTTAGAGGCCAGACTAGGAATACAATTTATCGTTTATTATTCCACACGTGCATATGAGTCTTCCTTCAAGCCTCGTGGTTATTGTAGACTCAAGAACCATAGCAGTTATAGCATGGAACATAAACCTAATTATGAACAGGGAGATAATCAATAACATTTATTATTGCCTCTAGAGCATATCTCCTACAGCTTTAGCATGTTCCTTTATTCTAACAGGGAAAGGTGGTTGAAAGCACATTTGCTCCCTTGGTGGTTTTGGTAATTAATAACAACATATAAGTCATTGAACTAATGTTTCCACCAAGTATATTTCAGGAAAAGTTCAATGATAGGGATGCCAAAAGAATTGTGGAGATAGTGGAATCACCCCAGGATGCAAGGAAATAGGTTGGCCAAGCTTCAAGCAAGAGGACTCTACATTTTACATTTGTGAGAAATCACTTTGAGTCCATAGGAAAGCCAATACTATTAAAAGGGGGTAAGGTTTTGTTGGTGAACAAAATGCTCATACGCGCACAAGTGGCAGTCACCAAAAACATTCACAAGCTCTCCCACCAAAGTCAGTCTATAACCAAACATTCAAAATCGGTGCAACCAACATTCCTATCCCGGTGCAACCGATTCCAAACCCTAGACAGACTCAGCCAAACCCTGACCCTTTGGTGCAGCCGACACTGCTTTCGGTGCCACCCAGTTAGGTTGGCAACTTTTTGTTACACAAATTCACTTTTTCGGTCCAACCGAGAATGTTGAGTCGGCATCACCGAGATTGGAAATTCTGACCGTTGGTCACCTTGTCGGTGCAACCGAGATTCCTATATCGGTCTCACCGAGATTCAAAAGTTGCCACCTTTTGGTCACTTCGGTACCACCGAGATTAACACATCGGTGTCACCAAGTTGGTCATTTTGTGTGTAATGGTTGTATTTTTTGGGGATGCCTATATATACCCCTTCACCACCACCCACTCGAAAGAGAAGCACTCGGAACTATTCCATACCTATCCTACTCAGTTATCTAAGAGAGAACCACATATCCTTGTGTTGAGGTCAAGATCTTCCACTCCAACCATATGGATCTTGATTTCTAGGCTCCCCAAGTTGCTTTCCACCAATCTCATCTCTTCTACCAATCCAAATATGTGAGAGAGTGATTGTGTGTTGAGGAGTCTATCATCTTGAAGCACAAGAGCATGGAGTTCATCGTCATTGCCAAGCCTATTACCTCTTGGAGGGTGGTGCCTCCTAGATTGGTTAGGTGTCGCCTGGGAGCCTCCTACTTCGTGTTGTGGAGTGAACCAAGAAGTTTTTAAGGGCAAGGAGATCGCCTACATCGTGAAGATCTACCCATAGTGAGGCTAGTCCTTCGTGGACGGAAGCCATATGGAATAGTCAAGGTTGCTACTTCGTGGACCCTTATGGGTGGAGCCCTTCGTGGACTCTCACGACCGTTACCCTTCGTGGGTTGAAGACTCCATAAACATGGATGTACGATAGCACCACCTATCGGAACCATGGAAAAAATCATCGTGTATACAATTGCGTTTGATCTTCCTACCCTATCCTTTTTACTCATGCTTGTTGTTACTTCTGCTGCTATACTCTTAGACATGCATGTATAGGGTGTACTTGATATGCTATGAATGCTAAAACTTGCCAAGAATTAAAATTGGCGAAAAGGCAAAACTTTTATTTGGTCAAGTAGTCTAATCATTGCATTGGTTAGACCTACTTTCGATCCTACAAGTGGTATCAGAGCTTTGGTCTCCATTGCATTGGTTTCACAACCTAGGAGAAGTATGGCATCTAGTGAGGGAAATTATCACCGTAGAGGTCCATACTTTGATGGAACTAATTTTGCTAGTTGGAAGCACAAAATGAAAATGCTTTGCTTGGTCATAATCCTGCCGTTTGGGCTGTTGTTCGTGATGGCTTGCAAGGTGAATTCTTTGGTGATGGAAGAGAACCGGATCGTGAAACAAACACGGATGAATTGAAGATTTTGCAACTCAATGCTCAAGCATGTGACATTATCTTCGACTGCCTATGCCCCGAAGAATTCAACAAAATCAGCCGTCTTGAACAGGTAAAAGAGATTTGGGACACTTTGGTTGATATGCACGAAGGAACTGAGTCCGTGAGAGAATCCAAGTTAGATGTTCTTCAAGGTCAGCTTGATAAGTTCAAGATGAAGGATGGTGAAGGAGTTGCTAAGATGTACTCTAGGCTAGCTCTCATCACCAATGAGATTGCCAGCTTAGGAAGTGAAGAAATGACTAACAAGTTCATCATAAAGAAGATACTTCAAACTTTGGATGAGAGATATGACACCGTGTGCACATTGATCCAAATGATGCCCAACTACGAAGATCTCAAACCAACAGAAGTGATTGGTAGAATTGTTGCTCATGAGATGACACTCAAAGACAAGGAAGCACTTCACCATAAGTCTAGCGGTGCTTACAAAGCCACAAGTGATTCTCCCGCTACCACAAGCGACAACCTTGTCACAAATGAAGAGATAAGCCTCGTGGTCAAGAAATTCAACAATTTCTACAAGAAAAGAAGCAAAGATCGAAGCTCCAACTCAAGACATGAAGAGAAGCGTTCGTCAAGTCGTGACCGAAACTGCTACAATTGTGGGAAGCCCGGACACTACTCCAATGAGTGCATGGCTCCCTACAAACAAAGAGAAGAGTCACCAAGAAGACGAAGCTCAAGAGATGAATCACCTCGAAGAGAGAGAAGGAGTATAGATGATTGTTATGAACAAAGACCCTCAAGGATTAGTAGGGACTTGGAGAAGAAGGACAGGTACACCAAGAGCTACTGTAACATCCCAAAATTCCATTTTGGAATGTTATGAATATAGCTATGCATCTATTATCATCATTGCTTGATTGTATGAACTAGTTGAAATGCCTCTTCTGGTTTTCAGAAAGTCCCCTTCTACTTTTCCCTATGTTGCTTCCTCTATTTAAAATTTTTGGTTAAAAGTTCAAATAAGAGAGGAGGAACATGACACTCCACACCAGGGTCTAATTGGTGAATTATTTGAACAAAAATAACCAGGAGTTATTTTGAAAATATTTGCAAAAAGGGTTTAAAAACAATTAGGACATTTCTGAAATAATATTTTTTTCAAAGTGTTCAAATGACAGAATAGAAATGTTCATTAAATAGCATTTATTATTCTGTTAATTTTGATATATAATACCCCTATATTTACAAACGATTTGAATGCTTTAAAAGCTTTTGAATGTCTCCGGAAATTATTAAAAAGAAACGGTAACCGTTTCCGGTATTAAACGGGCCGGCCCACCGGCTTTAAAAGCCGAAACCGTTACCGGTCGGCCGACCGAGCGCAGTAATGCTCCCGCTCTCTCACTGACACCGGGTCCCACCCCGTCCGACCGTTGCCCCGGAACGGTCATCGTCTTCACTCCCCGCGCTCGCCGGATCCGACGCCGGCCGTTACTCCCCCTCACCGGATCTCTCCCCTCTCTCCTCCCCGCACCCCCCCGAGCGCCTATATAAGAGCCCCACGGCCCCGCATCCATTCCCCCCCCGAGCCCCCTTCTCTCTCTCGCCGAGACGCCGTCGATTGCTCGTCGGAGTTCCACCACCACCGGAAGTCGCCGTCGATCGTAGCCACCACCTCCGACCATCATTCGCCACGCCGTCGCCACCAATCGCCTCCGGAGGACCGTCCCCGTCGCCAGGACCACTTCCCCGTCCTCCCCGACCACCGGAACATCTCGCCGTCGCAATCGCCGCTACCGGACTCGCCGGAGTACCCCGACGCCGGCAACCTCCCTCCGTAAGCCCCCTCGACCGTCCGATCCAAATCCCACGGTCCAGATTAGAACGAACTTAAGTCCGAACCGTTTTCTTCTACCGAACGGTCGCCCGCTCTAATTCACCTACCGAACGCCCCCCTTAGCCAATCGGATCGCGCCACGTAGCCCCCTGACCGACGCAAACTTTTTTTCATTTTCTGTTTTGTTTTAATTAACAGAATGTTTTCCAATTTTGTTTTGCTTATATCTTTTAATCTGTTTAGAGTTTTGAGTTGATTCTTTTTGCAATAGCTCACAATTTTCATGTAGTTTCACCCTGTACTTTTAAATTTCAAATTTGAACTATGAAATTTGAATTGAATCAAATTTGCTTAAAATCTTCAAATCTGAATAACTAGAGTTTGAAAATAGATTTTGATATGAATCTTTTTGCTACTGTTTGGTATTAGTTAGGACTATCTTCAGGTATAGTTTGAGGATTTTCATGATATATTTGATTACTGTTTTACCCAAAAAACAGAATCTGCTTATTATTATAATATAGTTTTATAAACTTAATTTTGATTAGTTTGATTTAGAATTTGGTTTTATTTGTTTATTAGGTTCTGTTAGTAAACATTTAGTGTTTTCACTTACTGTTAATAAAAATATAAATTTGCCTAGTTTAATTTTATTTAACATAGGAATCAAAATTTCTTTTCAATTAGGCTTAATTTGACTAAAACAACTAACTAGTAATAGTTTGTTTTCAAACAAAGTTTTCTATATTTTGTTTCTGTTTTCTAAGACAGATTTAATAGTAAATTATTTTTTTTCTGTCAAGAACATGTTTTGTTAACAAATTATAAGTTTAGTTTTACATTCTTTTGTTAATATAACTATAGTTGATTCATATAGTGTTTATCAAAACTTGTATAAACTTCACTAAACTTTTCCCAACAAGCTTAAATTGATTATTCTGTTTATTAATAAAATATTCTATTGTTTTCCTTGTTGTCAACAATTGTTTTGCTAATTCAAAATAGTTTTATTATGTAGTAGTGTTTTCATCATCCCCTTTGGAAAAAACAAAACTTTGTGTGTTTTACTTGCTAGAGACTTTTGTGCATTGTTTGCCTTGTTTGTTTAGTACTTCTTTGCTGAATGTTATGAGTACTTATTTTGGTTGTATGCTTATTTAAGTGCATTGTTTGTTTCGTTAGATTATCCGGAGTGCGAAACTTGTTACCTAGAGTTACTCAAGTACGAAGATCATCAATCAGGCAAGTCACTTTGATCATGTTTTACCCATGTTTTATATGCATTAGTTCTACCATCTCCCCAGTTGCATGCAAGATAGGTTAGTTGGAAACTTGGTTACATAGTAGTAGTATCATGTGGTAGATACCCCTCTCAACCCCTTTGACAACATTGGCCCCGGGAAACGTTGTTTTACCTTTTGCTATGCTATTAGTAGACGGGGTTGGTTGTGTGATTCATGAGAGTTGAGAGAGTTAATAATTTCAAGACCTACATAATGATCAAGATTTCAATACTCCAAGTTTTCAACATACCTCTGGGTGGATGATGGTTGAACGGCGCCCTGGAGAAACCAGTGGTTAGCCTAGGTGATGCTGGAGGTGGCCAGTATTCACGCGGAAAGGTCCACCCAGGCACAAAGGGATGGATGGGTGCTTCAAGACCCAAGGCTTACCTGCACAGCCACAAGTCATTATGGGCTCTGGCTTGGTTGGATATCGTGGTGACCCTGGACAGGCGGTGCTACGAGAGGTAGAAGAACGGTAGGAAAGGATGGGCATCGTCAGAGTCGCAGGGAAACCCTTTGGAAGACCATGTTTTGGTCATCCGTTTCTCAAACACCCTGAAGTGCGAGAAATCAAACGGAGGCGACCAAATCTTGTGGGGAACGTGTGCAAAAACTCTGCAGAGTACTTAAACCTAATCGATTAGCCGTGTCCACGGTTATGGACGACTTGAGCCAAAGGGATTGGAACTTCCGGAACTCTCAACACAAATAATATGATGATGTGGGAATTTAATAATTTTGGGTATGAGAATTGGTTGATGGAACCATCTCATTAATCAACCAACTTAGTAATGCTTTGCTTAGCCCTTTTTCTAGATGTAGGAAAAATTGGCTTTACGCAAAACTTACCACCCCACCTGCCATATAAGCATATAGACTAGCTGATTATTTTCACCCCTCTCTTGTGACTTTGCCGGCATACTCCATATGCTGACCTACACGGCTGCAACGTATCATGTTGCAGAGTATTTTTCCGACCAGGAGTGAGGACACGTTCTATGCTCAGTGAGATGCCCTTGGAGTCGGATGGACTCATCTACCTTCGACGCTTCCGCAAGATTTAGATATTCTCATGAGTTGGCCTTTGGCCACTTTATTGTAATTTTTATCGTAATAAAGAACTCGATATGAGATTTCGATTAATATAATGCTGTGTGATTTACCTTTGATATATACATTGATGTACCGTGTGTGTACCAGCATGATCTTGGGATGGTACGGAAACACCGGAGACTTGACCTTCCAGGTCGGGTCGTTACAGAAATGGTATCAGAGCACACGCTGACCGTAGGACGTAACCTCTAGGATTGGAAAGCCTTAGGATTGTTTCTCTTTGTCTTTAAATATCTTATACTCTCATCTATTCGTTTCTGACTCCTCTCCGATTATTTCAAAATTTATAGATGGCCACCTTCATCCCAGTGTTGATCACAGAGTTTTGCCAGCCTGACGCAACGATGCCCTTTGGTAAGGAGCTGATGAGGATCGTCAAGGACATAAGGATTGCTTTGCCGAGCATCACCGGGATTCCTATCATGTCATTTCCCCAAGATGGACGCTACAGGATCGAGGTGCATATTCCAGGGAAGACCTTTGGGAATCGGAAGGAACCCATAGATCTCAAGTTCGTGGCACCCAGTTGGATACTTGGAAGAGACATGGCCATTCATCGTGCCCTTGGACGTATCCAGGAGGAATACAGAGGTGGAACCATTTCACCAGGACTCAGCATGGTTTGCCGCAGAGATGCCCATGGCAACATCATCACCAATCCCACTGCAGACACCAATATCTCCTATATCCAGACCTTGGAGACTCACATCAGGACTCTGGAGCTTCGAGTTCGTGCTGACACGAAGACTATCAAGAATCTGATGAATCGTGAGCTGGACCTTGAAGCTGATCTGCGAGAGGCCAACTATGAACACGAGCATGAAGTGAAGGACTTCTTAGAGAGGATTGATGAGCAGAATGCACGCATCGCCACTCTGGAGGAGCATCTAGACATGGGAGAAAACCTTCACCCCGAAGGAGACATGGCACCCTTCATCAGCGACGATGAAGACTATGAGGAAAGCACCACCGGAGGACCTACGACTATGCACTTTTGAGGAGAACATTAGTTATGCCCTCCAATGTATCTTTATTTTAGTCGTTAAAGCGTAGGTCGATGTTTAGTTGTCTGAGATTTGTATTTTCCGATGTTTGACATTGATTGAATAAATGAATGAGTGTTTCGTGTGATATGTTTGTTGCATTGCATATGGGTAGTGAATTTCTTCCAGACCCTTGTTCTATTCTAATTCTCATCCCTCTGAAAACAGCAAGATGCCTCCACGACGTGAGACCGATTTCACTTTTCCACCGGAACTCACCCAACTCCTTCAGCAACAGAATGCACTGATGCAACTATTGATTCAGAATCAGACCAACAACCAGAACAACAACAACAACCACCATCCACCCCAGACTGACAATCTCACCCGTTTTCTGAGGTTGAACCCTCCAACTTTCTCCAGCAGCACTGAGCCCATTGTGGCAGATGACTGGCTCCGCAAGATGGAGAGAGAACTTGTCACCGCTGGATGCACTGACGCTGAGAAAGTGCGATTTGCCGCACATCAACTGGAAGGACCAGCAGCATCATGGTGGGAGAATTATACCACCACTTATCCTATTGCAGATGTGACTTGGGAGCAGTTCAAGCTTGCTTTCCGCACCGCTCATGTTTCAGCTGGAGCCATGAGTTTAAAGAAGCGCGAGTTTCGCAACTTGCGCCAGGGTAATCGTTCCGTGGCCCAATATGTGGACGACTTCAACACATTGTCACGTTATGCCCCAGGAGATGTGGCCGATGATGCGGCCAAGCAAGAAAAGTTTCTGGAAGGACTCAATGATGAGTTGAGCATACAGCTGGTAGTGGCTAATTTCAACAACTACCAAGAGCTGGTGGATAAGGCACTTATTCTGGAAGGTAAACAGCAGCAGATTGAGAACCGCAAGCGGAAGTACACTCAGGGGAAGTTCAACTCTGGAGCTCATCAGAAGCCTCGTTACTCCCCGTACTCCGGGAATACCGGATCAGGAAATGGTAAGTTTGGAAAGCACACTCATACTGTGCACAACCATGGAGGTCACCATCATGGAGGAAATGGGAATAACCGTCTCAACCATGGTAACTTCAAGAGTGACAATGGGAATGGGAACAACAACCAGCACCGTCAAGTTCCTGCTCAGAAGGATCTGAGTCACATTACCTGTTTCAAGTGCCAGAAGACAGGGCACTATGCTACTGAGTGTCCCCAGAGTAAGCAAGGCACTGGAAACGGCACTAACAACGGCAACTCCACAGCCAAGAAGCCCAATCCGTTTCCCCGTGCTCACGTGAATCACATCAACGTGGAAGAAGTCTATGATCAGCCCGAGACTGTGGTTGGTAAGTTTTTATTGCATTCACGTCCTGTTACAGTACTTTTTGATTCGGGTGCAACTCATTCATTCATATCAAGGGTAGTTGTGGATAAGTATGGTTTGCCCACCAAAACCCTTAGTCAGCCAATTCAGGTTAGTTCTCCAGGAGGTATGATGATGGCAGGGATAGGATGCCATGCCTTGAAACTCAATATAGGGAACCATGTTTTTTCCACCGACCTCATCGTCTTAGAGTCACACGGATTGGATGTAATCCTAGGCATGGATTGGATGACCAAGTATGAAGGAAATCTTGATTGCCCTAGCAAGTCTGTTTCACTCACCACCCCGGAGAACAAGAGGATTAAGTATGTATCCCGACGCACACGTATGAGTGCTCGGTTAAATTCTCTCACAGGAGTTGTTCAGGAGGAAGTACCTGTGGTAAAAGAATTTCCAGATGTATTTCCGGAAGAATTACCAGGAATGCCACCAGATAGGGAGATTGAGTTCTTAATAGAGCTACAGCCAGGGACAGCCCCAATTTCCAAGAGACCCTATCGGATGCCCGCAAATGATCTGTTGGAAATCAAGAAGCAAATTAAGGAGTTATTGGACAAAGGTTATATTCGCCCAAGTTCTTCACCTTGGGGAGCCCCAGTTCTTTTGGTGGAGAAGAAGGATAAATCTTTGAGAATGGTAGTGGACTATCGTGCCTTGAACGAGGTGACTATCAAGAACAAGTACCCTCTACCGATGATTAATGATTTGTTTGATCAGCTCGTAGGAGCCAAAGTATTCTCCAAGATCGATCTTCGATCAGGGTATCACCAGTTGAAAATTCGTGAACAGGATATACCCAAAACAGCTTTCACCACGAGGTATGGCTTGTATGAGTATACGGTCATGTCTTTTGGATTGACTAATGCTCCTGCCTACTTCATGAATTTGATGAACAAAGTATTCATGGAATACCTAGACAAGTTTGTTGTGGTGTTCATCGATGACATTCTGATATTCTCCAAGAACGAGGAAGAGCATAAGCAACATTTGCGTTTAGTTCTGGAAAAGCTAAGAGAGCATCAGTTATATGCCAAGTTCAGCAAATGTGAATTTTGGTTGACGGAAGTCGGATTCCTGGGACATGTTATTTCCGGAGAAGGAATAGCCGTAGACCCCGCTAAGGTTGAAGCCGTCACCGAGTGGAAGTCACCCACCTCAGTTAAGGAGATCCGCAGTTTCCTTGGACTTGCTGGATATTACCGGAGGTTCATTGAAAATTTCTCCAAGGTTGCCAAGCCCATGACAGAGTTGTTGAAGAAAGAATCCAAGTATGTTTGGACTGTGGAATGTGAAGCCAGTTTCCGGGAGTTGAAGGAACGTTTGGTCACAGCCCCAGTGTTGATCTTGCCCGATATTCGGAAGGATTTCCAGGTTTATTGTGATGCTTCACGTCAAGGACTTGGAGGAGTACTTATGCAGGATGGAAAAGTTGTAGCCTATGCTTCCAGACAGCTACGACCTCATGAGTTGAATTATGCCACGCATGACTTGGAGCTAGCAGCCGTAGTGCACGCACTCAAGACTTGGAGACATTTC
The DNA here is from genome assembly GCA_022496015.1 of Hordeum marinum. Lineage (NCBI taxonomy): Eukaryota > Viridiplantae > Streptophyta > Magnoliopsida > Poales > Poaceae > Hordeum > Hordeum marinum. The sequence goes on from CM039678.1 coordinate 146,622,891, forward strand.
CTTATCGGAAATAGTTGTGATGTTTACACCGACCATAAGAGCCTGAAGTATATCTTCACGCAGAAAGAGTTGAACCTCAGACAGAGGAGATGGTTAGAGTTAATCAAGGACTATGACATGAGATTACACTACCATCCAGGTAAGGCTAATGTTGTAGCCGATGCCTTGAGTCGGAAAACTTATGTGAACACACTCACAGCTGGAGGATTACCTCAAGAGTTAGTCGATGATCTCAGAGAGCTCAAGCTAGAGATAGTTCCAAGAGGATATGTTGCTACACTGGAAATTCAGTCCACCTTGACCGAAAGAATTCGAGAAGCCCAGAAATCGGACAAGGAGATAGCTGAGATTAAACAGAGAATGAAAGATGGTAAAGCTAAAGGTTTTCGTGAGGATGAACACGGAACTTTGTGGTTTGAGAACCGAATCTATGTGCCCAATGAACCAGAGCTCAGGAAGTTGATACTTCAGGAAGCCCACGATTCACCTTACTCGATACACCCAGGCAATACCAAGATGTATCTGGATTTAAAGGAAAGTTATTGGTGGACAGGTATGAAGAAAGATATTGCAGAGCATGTTGCGATATGTGATGTTTGTCAGCGAGTAAAGGCAGAACATCAGAAACCAGCAGGGTTACTCCAACCTTTGCCGATACCCGAGTGGAAATGGGAAAAACTTGGTATGGATTTCATCACAGGATTGCCCAGGACCCGTTCAGGTTATGATTCCATCTGGGTAGTGGTAGATCGCTTGACCAAGGTAGCACACTTCATTCCAGTAAAGACCACCTATACCAGTGCTAAGCTAGCCAAGATATACATGACCAGGATCGTATGTCTGCATGGAGTTCCGAGGAGTATAGTGTCAGATAGAGGAACACAATTCACTTCAAAGTTTTGGCATCAGTTACATGAGACTTTGGGTACGAGACTGGAGTTTAGTACAGCTTTTCATCCGCAGACAGATGGCCAGACTGAGAGAGTCAATCAGATTCTGGAAGACATGTTGAGAGCTTGTGCGCTAGATTATGGATCTAGTTGGGACGAAAACTTGCCTTACGCAGAATTCTCATACAACAACAGTTATCAGACCAGTCTAAAGATGGCCCCTTTCGAAGCTTTATACGGAAGAAGATGTAGAACACCACTGACGTGGGATGGTGTTGGAGACCGACAACTTTTTGGTCCCGACCTTATCCGAGATTCTGAAGAGAAAGTCAAGTTGATACGTGACAGACTCAAAATAGCTCAATCTCGACAGAAGAGCTATGCTGACAACAAGCGCAAGGAAGTGACGTATGAAGTGGGAGACCGAGCATATCTTCGTGTGTCCCCGCTTCGAGGAACCAAGAGATTTGGTGTTAAAGGAAAATTAGCACCCAGATTCATAGGCCCCTACAAAATTCTTGAACGTAGAGGTGAAGTTGCATACAAACTGGAATTGCCGGAAGGATTATCCGAAGTTCATGATGTGTTCCATGTTTCCCAGCTGAAGAAATGTCATGCTGAGATGGTTGACATCCCTTTGCGAGACACCGTGCCCCTAGAGGCCATACAGCTTGAAAGTGATCTGACTTATGAGGAGAAGCCTGTCAAGATCCTCGAGACATCCAACAGAGTTACCCGCAGCAAGATTATCAAGTTCTGCAAAGTTTTGTGGAGTCACCATACTGAGGAAGAAGCCACCTGGGAACGCGAAGAAGATCTTCGTAGAGACCATCCGCACCTATTTTCTAGCCAACCCGAATCTCGAGGGCGAGATTCATCTTAAGGTGGGTAGGTTTGTAACATCCCAAAATTCCATTTTGGAATGTTATGAATATAGCTATGCATCTATTATCATCATTGCTTGATTGTATGAACTAGTTGAAATGCCTCTTCTGGTTTTCAGAAAGTCCCCTTCTACTTTTCCCTATGTTGCTTCCTCTATTTAAAATTTTTGGTTAAAAGTTCAAATAAGAGAGGAGGAACATGACACTCCACACCAGGGTCTAATTGGTGAATTATTTGAACAAAAATAACCAGGAGTTATTTTGAAAATATTTGCAAAAAGGGTTTAAAAACAATTAGGACATTTCTGAAATAATATTTTTTTCAAAGTGTTCAAATGACAGAATAGAAATGTTCATTAAATAGCATTTATTATTCTGTTAATTTTGATATATAATACCCCTATATTTACAAACGATTTGAATGCTTTAAAAGCTTTTGAATGTCTCCGGAAATTATTAAAAAGAAACGGTAACCGTTTCCGGTATTAAACGGGCCGGCCCACCGGCTTTAAAAGCCGAAACCGTTACCGGTCGGCCGACCGAGCGCAGTAATGCTCCCGCTCTCTCACTGACACCGGGTCCCACCCCGTCCGACCGTTGCCCCGGAACGGTCATCGTCTTCACTCCCCGCGCTCGCCGGATCCGACGCCGGCCGTTACTCCCCCTCACCGGATCTCTCCCCTCTCTCCTCCCCGCACCCCCCCGAGCGCCTATATAAGAGCCCCACGGCCCCGCATCCATTCCCCCCCCGAGCCCCCTTCTCTCTCTCGCCGAGACGCCGTCGATTGCTCGTCGGAGTTCCACCACCACCGGAAGTCGCCGTCGATCGTAGCCACCACCTCCGACCATCATTCGCCACGCCGTCGCCACCAATCGCCTCCGGAGGACCGTCCCCGTCGCCAGGACCACTTCCCCGTCCTCCCCGACCACCGGAACATCTCGCCGTCGCAATCGCCGCTACCGGACTCGCCGGAGTACCCCGACGCCGGCAACCTCCCTCCGTAAGCCCCCTCGACCGTCCGATCCAAATCCCACGGTCCAGATTAGAACGAACTTAAGTCCGAACCGTTTTCTTCTACCGAACGGTCGCCCGCTCTAATTCACCTACCGAACGCCCCCCTTAGCCAATCGGATCGCGCCACGTAGCCCCCTGACCGACGCAAACTTTTTTTCATTTTCTGTTTTGTTTTAATTAACAGAATGTTTTCCAATTTTGTTTTGCTTATATCTTTTAATCTGTTTAGAGTTTTGAGTTGATTCTTTTTGCAATAGCTCACAATTTTCATGTAGTTTCACCCTGTACTTTTAAATTTCAAATTTGAACTATGAAATTTGAATTGAATCAAATTTGCTTAAAATCTTCAAATCTGAATAACTAGAGTTTGAAAATAGATTTTGATATGAATCTTTTTGCTACTGTTTGGTATTAGTTAGGACTATCTTCAGGTATAGTTTGAGGATTTTCATGATATATTTGATTACTGTTTTACCCAAAAAACAGAATCTGCTTATTATTATAATATAGTTTTATAAACTTAATTTTGATTAGTTTGATTTAGAATTTGGTTTTATTTGTTTATTAGGTTCTGTTAGTAAACATTTAGTGTTTTCACTTACTGTTAATAAAAATATAAATTTGCCTAGTTTAATTTTATTTAACATAGGAATCAAAATTTCTTTTCAATTAGGCTTAATTTGACTAAAACAACTAACTAGTAATAGTTTGTTTTCAAACAAAGTTTTCTATATTTTGTTTCTGTTTTCTAAGACAGATTTAATAGTAAATTATTTTTTTTCTGTCAAGAACATGTTTTGTTAACAAATTATAAGTTTAGTTTTACATTCTTTTGTTAATATAACTATAGTTGATTCATATAGTGTTTATCAAAACTTGTATAAACTTCACTAAACTTTTCCCAACAAGCTTAAATTGATTATTCTGTTTATTAATAAAATATTCTATTGTTTTCCTTGTTGTCAACAATTGTTTTGCTAATTCAAAATAGTTTTATTATGTAGTAGTGTTTTCATCATCCCCTTTGGAAAAAACAAAACTTTGTGTGTTTTACTTGCTAGAGACTTTTGTGCATTGTTTGCCTTGTTTGTTTAGTACTTCTTTGCTGAATGTTATGAGTACTTATTTTGGTTGTATGCTTATTTAAGTGCATTGTTTGTTTCGTTAGATTATCCGGAGTGCGAAACTTGTTACCTAGAGTTACTCAAGTACGAAGATCATCAATCAGGCAAGTCACTTTGATCATGTTTTACCCATGTTTTATATGCATTAGTTCTACCATCTCCCCAGTTGCATGCAAGATAGGTTAGTTGGAAACTTGGTTACATAGTAGTAGTATCATGTGGTAGATACCCCTCTCAACCCCTTTGACAACATTGGCCCCGGGAAACGTTGTTTTACCTTTTGCTATGCTATTAGTAGACGGGGTTGGTTGTGTGATTCATGAGAGTTGAGAGAGTTAATAATTTCAAGACCTACATAATGATCAAGATTTCAATACTCCAAGTTTTCAACATACCTCTGGGTGGATGATGGTTGAACGGCGCCCTGGAGAAACCAGTGGTTAGCCTAGGTGATGCTGGAGGTGGCCAGTATTCACGCGGAAAGGTCCACCCAGGCACAAAGGGATGGATGGGTGCTTCAAGACCCAAGGCTTACCTGCACAGCCACAAGTCATTATGGGCTCTGGCTTGGTTGGATATCGTGGTGACCCTGGACAGGCGGTGCTACGAGAGGTAGAAGAACGGTAGGAAAGGATGGGCATCGTCAGAGTCGCAGGGAAACCCTTTGGAAGACCATGTTTTGGTCATCCGTTTCTCAAACACCCTGAAGTGCGAGAAATCAAACGGAGGCGACCAAATCTTGTGGGGAACGTGTGCAAAAACTCTGCAGAGTACTTAAACCTAATCGATTAGCCGTGTCCACGGTTATGGACGACTTGAGCCAAAGGGATTGGAACTTCCGGAACTCTCAACACAAATAATATGATGATGTGGGAATTTAATAATTTTGGGTATGAGAATTGGTTGATGGAACCATCTCATTAATCAACCAACTTAGTAATGCTTTGCTTAGCCCTTTTTCTAGATGTAGGAAAAATTGGCTTTACGCAAAACTTACCACCCCACCTGCCATATAAGCATATAGACTAGCTGATTATTTTCACCCCTCTCTTGTGACTTTGCCGGCATACTCCATATGCTGACCTACACGGCTGCAACGTATCATGTTGCAGAGTATTTTTCCGACCAGGAGTGAGGACACGTTCTATGCTCAGTGAGATGCCCTTGGAGTCGGATGGACTCATCTACCTTCGACGCTTCCGCAAGATTTAGATATTCTCATGAGTTGGCCTTTGGCCACTTTATTGTAATTTTTATCGTAATAAAGAACTCGATATGAGATTTCGATTAATATAATGCTGTGTGATTTACCTTTGATATATACATTGATGTACCGTGTGTGTACCAGCATGATCTTGGGATGGTACGGAAACACCGGAGACTTGACCTTCCAGGTCGGGTCGTTACAGCTACTCAAGAAGGAAATATCAACCTCATGTTGGTGAATGGGTTTCCGGCTCCGACTCCGACATCCACTCCAAGAGAAGCTATCACTCCAACTCCGATTATAGTCAAGATGAAGGTGTTGCCAGAATTGCTCTAGTGAAAACCAACTCCTAAGATCTATTTGATTCACCAAATGAAGGGAGTGGAAGTTGCTTCATGGATAAAGGCCCCAAGGTATCACACCCGGAATATCTTGATTTCGATAGTGATGAAGATGATTTGCTTTATGATGATGACTTGCTATGTGATAAAACTAGTGATGTTGATCATAATGAACTTGATAATTCTCATGCTAGTCAAGATAGGTCAATTGACAATGATAAGATGAAAATAGAAGAACTAACTAAAGAACTTAACACTCTTAAGTTAGCCCATGAATCTACTCTTCAAGATCATAGAGAGCTTATAAGAACTCATGAGAAGCTACGCTTCGAGAAGCTCAATTTGGAGCAAGAACATGAATTTCTTAAAGCTATCAATGATGATCTCTGAAAGAAGACTTCATCTTATCTTGCAAAATGACTACTCTTGTCTACATTCATGCCACAAGTCAAATATATGCAAACTAGTAACAAAGGCAGGAAAGGTTCTTCATCTAATAGCAACAATAAAAATGCTAAACCCAATGATGTTGCTCCTAGTAGTTCTATTGATTCCACTAATGATGATTCTCTTAGCCAAGTTACACTTGAGCAAGAAAATGATTTATTGAAAGGAATTATAGAGAAAGGTATCTACAAGAGTCTTGTCGGCTGCAAACAATTTGAGGAGATTGTACGCAAGCACGGAGGATACCGGAAGAATAGTGGTGTTGGCTACTTCAACGCTTATGGAGTTGAAGTGGAAGAAGGTCAATACCCCAATCCCAAGTTTGTTCCTCAAAAGTAGAAGTATGAAAATAATCTTCCCAAGGGCACAAACACTCAAGATGACCTTCCACCACAAGACCACAAGCTCAAGGGCAAGAACAAGCTCCAAGAGGACTTTGACTCTTATGAAGATGAATCCCAAGCTTTGGTGAAGTGGGTTCCCAAGGATACTACAAGCTCACCTTCTACAAGTGTTACTTCAACACCAAGGATCCCCATCAACTTTATGTGGGTCCCCAAGAAGAAGAACTAGAAAGTTCTTGAGGGGTCACTCCACCAATGAAATTCTCTCACATTGATTATTCGCAAGATCTATTTACAATCAATATCAACCCTATGCAATAGTTCAAGGAGTCACACATTCCCTAAAAGGTAAGCAAGGGACAAGGTAATCAACAAATCAATGGACATCATCACATATGCTTTGCACTCCATGTCCATAGATATCCTTGTATTTGTCTCTTGTCGTGGTTTTATCACGGCAGATGTCCGGGTGAACGGACTTGGGTTCGGGGCCATTGCTAACATGATGGACTCAAAGGGGTTGGTTGGGACAAAGGACACGAGTTTACCCAGGTTCGGCCCCTCAAGTCGAGGTAATAGCCTACGTCCTGCTTGTGCTTCTATTGCTTGATGTATCGATTACAAGGGAGCTATTGCTTGACCTAGTTCTCAATCACCCCTCCTCTAAGTCGCCCCGGGTCTTGCCTTTATATAGGAGGTCAAGACGAGGTGTCATACAAGTTGTAATCGAATATCATCATACATCCGAGTCTACCTCTACCTTCTCTTGCCTTTCCTGACCAACTTGTCCCCGGGCGGCTAACACGCCCGGGTCTTCTCCGTCCGGGCCACCTGTCGGCCCATCCTGTCGAGCCGCCAAGAATCTTGGGCCTTAAGCCTTCACGGCTCACACTTGGGCTGGTGTGCGAGCCGCCAGGTATGACTCGGAGCCCTCAGGGCGGGTCTCACCGTGGGGTTATATCCCCAACATTAGGCCCCAGGTTGATTTGAGCTTGCTCACTTCAGCCTTTCTTCTTACTCCTCAGCGAGCCGCGCGAAAATGACCCATCGTGACGTCATGTCAAATCTGCAAAAAAGATCCTCTGATGCATGCAACAAATCTTCTTATTAAATGAATAGCCCGAAGATCGAGGCGTCCGCCTTAGTCAAACGACATCCGACGCCTCGGTTTTCACGCCCGTTTCGCCTTTTCCCTATTAAATAGGACTGCTCGGGGCGACATTTGCCTTCTCCCGCTTGCTTCGTCATCTCCTTCCTTCCGACGTTTCCGTTTCCAGCGCCTCCCGCTCCGGTGTCGTCTCCTCCTCGCCATCGATAGGGCCACTGCATCAACCTGACGTGATCCAGATTACCTTGCGTGTTCATCGTGCCGTCGTCGGTGAGTCCTTCTTCCCTTAGATCCGCAACTATTCTGGTAGGGGTTGCATGGAGCTTCATCGCTGTTGTTGAGAGCTCGGGTTCCATCAATGACAGCCATGTTTAGTCCATGAGTCCTCAACCATATCCTGTCCCCCTGGCGCCGCTAGGTAGGAGATTGACACGATGCTATTTAGATTCATCACGGCTCCGCCCGTCGTTTTTCAGACTTTCTTTATTTCACCAGTTCATCTCTAGGTCTGGACATAGAGACATTTCCTTTGTTTTTACAGATCTGCAACCATAGCAATACTTTGCAAAACCTATTTTTAGCACTTAGCCAAATTTCACTCTGTCCTCTCGTGATGTTGACCCGCCATGTTGTTCCGGCTCTCATCAGCCGGATCTTGGCGTCTCATCCTTAAGGTCTTAAGCTTTTAAGACGCCCATATTTATTCGCCATTTTCTTGACTCGTCGTATATGGTTACTTTGTACAGTTAAAAAATGCCGCCATGTCGCGCGCATCTAACTCCTGCAACTAGGTTGGTTCTTGCATTACCGAAGAGTTTCTGATGGACTTTATACTTGCGGGCACCCTTCCTGCCAAAGAGGTCATCCATTGGCGGGTTCTGGGTAATGAGTTGAAGCCCATTCCTTAGGAGGGCGAGGTAGTTGTTTTCTCGGATCATATTGAACATGGATTCGTACCCCCTGGCTCAAAATTCTTCTGGGACATCCTTCATTTCTATAAGCTACATCCTCAAGACCTTGCCCCCAACTCCGTCTCAAACATCTGCAACTTCCAAGTGCTCAGCAAGGTCTATCTGCAGACCCAGCCGTATGTAGGTCTCTTCCGAGAATTCTTTTATGCGAACCGGCAAACTGAAGTAAAATCCAGCCCGAGCTTAGAACTTGGGGAAATTTCTATTCAGAGGCGCCGGGACATTACCTTTCCGGCTGTTCCAATGCCGAGTCATCCAAAGGATTCGAATAAGACTTGGTTCTACTGCAAGGATACTTCCCCGAAGGCTGAGCATCCGCTGTCGGGTTATCGCCCCTCCCGGCTCAAGACAACTTCTGAGCTTCCTGGTCGGCTATCAACTTCTGAACATGCAAGGCACGAGCCGGCTCACGCCAAGATTAGAGCCCTCATGGCCAATGGATTGACGGTTTGGACTTGATCCGCTGCTGGATCTCCTGGAGAATTATGCCTTTGAGCCTGAGAAGCCGCCTCATGTGCGAATACCCTGGCAAGTATGACGGTTTCCTATGCTTCAGCCGGACAACTTTAACCGAAGATGATATTACTACTGTCGTCCAGAGTCTTGTTCATGAGACTTCAGGAGCTTACAGCGCTATTGGGCTGGCGCCTTTCAGTGCCGTTAATCCGGCCCTAGACGTAATGCGACTCATCATCGTCTCTTCTTTTTGTATAGTTATGACTTGTCAATTCATTGCTATTAACCGCCTTACCTTTTTAGGCTGACTCTGACTTTTGGAAGAAGAAATATGTTCCTCCTTTGAAGAAAAGCAAGAAGAAGGCCCCGGCCAAGAGGACGAAGAAGACCACCCCTCAGGAGGAATGGTTTGACCCGCCGGAATCATCCGGCTCAAAGGTATAGTTTGACTATTTTCTGTAACCTCATTATTCACCTTACTGATAACAACTTATTCGCAGGACGAGGTAGAGACGAGCCACGCCAACGTTCCTGAGGTAACTTATATTTCATCCGACTCAGAATGTTTTGTACCATAGAAGATACGACAGGTTGTTCGAAAAGTTCCCCTTTCTCATCCTCTTGCTCATTTGGATCCCCAATTTCTTTTGAAAAAGCAACAGCAAATCGACCACCGTCAGACCCGGAGCACCGGCTCTACTGATATCATGTCCGGGTTGCCTAACTCCCCGGCTCAGAAGAAACGCCCCACAGAGGTATGTATCTCTGTTTGAGTTTATTAGCTTTTCGTTTATAATCTCAACACTGCCTTATATCATCTGAACTGTCTCTCATGGATCACCTTCTTCCGGCGACTCTATGGCCACCGCTCTTCCACCTCCGAAGATTAATCCGCTATACGTGTTTTTCCAGCCTTTACGCCCGGCTCTTCGGCAGCTGTAACCCTTGAATTTTGACCTTTCATGTTTTTCCTAGGGCTCAAGCTAAGCAGAGGAAAACCGACAAGTCCTCCCCTGGCCCTGCTGCTCAAGAGCCGGGCCTTGCTAAGCCGGACCTGCCGGCGACTTCTGTCGAACCGGCTGTTGATGACATTATTCCTGAGAGTCCGCTGAGGGACTCTTCCAAACCGCCGAGCCCTACTAAGGCTGCTGATGATGATGCTGCCCCGGACGTCATGACTACTGGTGCCGGCTTTCACTCTCCTTCACCTCATGTGCTAACCAAGAATAGTGAGACGGCTGAGGCTTCTAGGAAGCTGGAGTTTGAGCTCCCTGCCTTGGAGAAAATGACAGCTAAAGAACTTCATGTTGGCTATATGAACCGGTTGTCTACAATCCAGGATCTGGAGCTCAAACTGGTTAATTTAATGAAAAGAAAATATGAGGTACTCCTTTTCCCTTCTTATACTCTTACGTAGCCCCCAAGGGCCGGGTTAATATCGACTAATAGTAATCTGACTCTTCCATCTTTGTAGAAGTAGACATATATAATATGTAGGCCTCAACTCACTTAGTTGTGATCTGAAATCATTGTTGTTAGCCCCCAAGGGCCGGCTCAATAATTGATAATTTTGAACCGGAACTTCTTAGAAAATAATTAACAGGGCCAATGGTAGCCCCCAAGGGTCGGCTTAATATTTTCCAAAGTTGAGCTGGGACTTTCATGTTGAACCTCCTTAGAAAACCAATATGTAGCCCCCAAGTTCCGGGTCAATCTTGTTGAAGTTGAGTCGGAACTGTCTTGAAAAATAGACATTAGCCCCCAAGTGTCATGCATATTGCTTGCATTCTGTTTGAGACTTGCTTATTTACTCCATATTTTGATATGTCGCAGGAAGCTTTAACCAAGGCCGGGTCAGAATTGGCCGGCTTAAAAACCAACATAGATACTCAGCAAGCCGCCCGGAGTGAAGCTGATGAGAAATGTCGGCTCCTTACCAAGGAGCTAGTTAAGATCAAGGCCGATTTCACCGCCTTCAAGGAGTCTGTCGGCTTTGAAAAATCTACGTTGGCTAAGCGAGCGGATGATGCTGATCAGCGACTGATGATTGTATCTGACGAGCTGCAATCATTGAAGTGCCACATCATGAAAATGGCAGCCTCCCTCTTTGGTAAGTTTTTAGCAGCTTGGCTCAATCCGGATATTATACTTGTGTCGGCGACTCATAACGAGGCCTCTGTCTCATGCAGGTCCTCGGAGTCGTCAACTCGCCTCTGACAGCTTGCTGCCTTTGAAGGCTATATATACTTTGATAGAGCAACTGTACTGCGGGGCGGTATGCACAATCAAGGCTGTGTAGTATAAAGAGAACATCCCCTCGGCTCTCAAAGGGGTCTTGGATCTCCTATCAACGATGCCCAAATAGATTATCAAGTTGAAAAAATCAGCCGCCCGCCAAGGGACGATTGCGGCCATAAGTCGGGCGTTGGCTTTCGCTCCAGAGCTTACTCCGGCTGACATGATGGATGGGTTTACCTCCAACAAAGACGACGACTCTGAATTTACCGATGCTGACTATGCTCGGTGCATAAAGGATTCCAAAGTCCTTTCCTCCGTCTTAGCAGAAGAGGTTAACTTGGCGACTTACCAGGCGGCTTACAATGCTGATCAAAAGAGGATCCGTGGCCCGCTCTTTGAGTGCAAAGATCTAACACCCGCTCATAGTAAGAATCTCTTCGCCTCTGATCTTGACACGTCCCCCTTCTTTGAAGAAGGAACTTTTGCGGCTTTAACCGACTGCAACTGGGACTTGGAAAATCTCTAGATCAAGGCAGCCGAAGAGCCGGAGCGGGATGACCCGCCAGCTAGTTGATTACTTTATCAAAAACTTTTAATAGCCGGCTCTTCATGACCCGCCGTGGGCGATGTAAAAAATTGGATGATATTTTGGGCTCCACAGAGAGCGTCTGTAATAGACTAGCAGCAACCTTGCCTTTGTTTGAACTTGTGCCATCACGCACATGTGAAAATCCGGCTTAAAAATAGAGGTTTGCCATCTTCTTTGTCTTTCTCATTGTATGCCTTACTGGCTCTTTTCAGCTTAGTTTCCTGCATACATAAATGTACCTGTGTACTGTTAGGAGGGCGGCTTAAAAAGCACAACCCAAAGATGTTGTGTCTTCCCAACGTGTTGATAGAATCCTTTGCTTGGCTTCAGAGTCGGCCGAGAAAGTTTGATAAGCTTCACCCGTAGGGCAGGAAGCCCCCAATATGGCTATGTTGACTTGTCAATATTTTTTGGTGCGAACGCCGGTTGTTATGGATAGATAAGCTACACCCGGAGGTTAGAAGCCCCTTCGACAACCGCGGCTAACATGTTAACCGGAATGGCTTAAAGCCGGCTGTTAGGGTGAGATAAGCGATACCCGAAGGTAAGAAGCCCCCTTCGACAACCAATGTTGACTTGTCAACATTTTTGGCGCAAACGCCGGTTGTTAGGGTGAGATAAGCGATACCCGAAGGTAAGAAGCCCCCTTTGACAACCGCGGCTAACATGTTAACCGGAATGACATAAAGCCGGCTGTTAGGGTGAGATAAGCGATACCTGAAGGTAAGAAGCCCCCTTCAACAGCCGCAGCTGACATGTCAACTGGAATGGCATAAAGCCGGTTGTTAGGGTGAGATAAGCGATACCCGAAGGTAAGAAGCCCCCTTCGACAACCGCGGCTAACATGTTAACCGGAATGGCATAAAGCCGGCTGTTAGGGTGAGATAAGCGATACCCGAAGGTAAGAAGCCCCCTTCAACAGCCAATGTTGACTTGTCAACATTTTTGGCGCAAACGCCGGTTGTTAGGGTGGGATAAGCGATACCCGAAGGTAAGAAGCCCCCTTCGACAACCGCGGCTAACATGTTAACCGGAATGGCATAAAGCCGGCTGTTAGGGTGAGATAAGCGATACCCGAAGGTAAGAAGCCCCCTTCGACAGCCGCAGCTGACATGTCAACTGGAATGGCATAAAGCCGGTTGTTAGGGTGAGATAAGCGATACCCGTCGGTAAGAAGCCCCCTTCAACAACCGCGGCTAACATGTTAACCAGACTGGCATAAAGCCGGATGTTAGGGTGAGATAAGCGATACCCGTCGGTAAGAAGCCCCCTTCGACAGCCACAGCTGACATGTCAACTAGAATGGCATAAAGCCGGTTGTTAGGGTGAGATAAGCGATACCCGAAGGTAAGAAGCCCCCTTTGACAACCGCGGCTAACATGTTAACCGGAATGGCATAAAGTCAGCTGTTAGGGTGAGATAAGCGATACCCGATGGTAAGAAGCCCCCTTCGACAGCCAATGTATTAGATTTTACTTGCATCGATGAAGATGTGCGACGTGGCAGAGGCCCCGGCTTGCAGGGATGCTAAAATATGATATGTACAATGATAATGTATAGTGATGATTCTCAACAACCTTAAGTGTGATAAGGTCGCAGATGCGCTATGTTCCACGGCCGGTGGGTCTACTAACCCGAAGTATCCGAGTCGTCTCGGATGTCAATGAGGTAATACGACCCATTGTTGAGGTTTCTGCTGACCACGAAAGGTCTTTCCCATTGAGGAGATAACTTATGCATATCTGTCTGGTCTTGAATCAGACGTAGCACCAAGTCGCCCTCTTGAAATGTCCGGGTCTTGACCCTGTGGCTATGATAGCGGCGCAGGTCTTGTTGATAAATCGCCGAACGGGCAGCCGACAGCTCTCGTTCCTCTTCCAAAGCATCCAACGCATCTTGACGTGTCGTCTCATTGTCCGTCTCAACGTAAGCCGCCACTCGCGGCGAGTCATGCCGGATGTCACTTGGTAATACTGCCTCGGCACCGTACACCATGAAGAAAGGAATATAGCCTGTGTCTCTATTGGGGGTGGTTCTGATGCTCCATAAGACGGAAGGCAATTCTTCTACCCAACACCCGGGCGTTCGTTGTAAAGGAACCATAAGCCGCGGCTTGATACCCCTCAAGATTTCTTGATTGGCACACTCCGCCTGACCGTTGGACTGTGGATGAGCAACTGTTGAAACATCAAGCCGGATGTGCTCTTCGTCGCAGGATTTTTTCATAGCCCCCTTGGACAAGTTTGTGCCATTGTTAGTGATGATGCTGTGAGGGTAACCAAAACGGTAGATCATCTTTTTAATAAACTGAACCGTCGTAGCCGCGTCACACTTGCTAATTGGCTCAGCCTCTATCCACTTGGTGAACTTATCAACCGCCACCAAGAGGTGCGTTTTCTTATCTTTGGATCTCTTGAAAGGTCCTACCATATCAAGCCCCTAGACTACAAACAGCCAAGTAATTGGTATCATGCGCAATTCTTGAGCCGGAACATGAGCACGACGGCCAAATTTTTGACAGCCGTCACACTTACGGACCAGAGCCTCTGCATCTTTGTGAGCCGACAACCAGAAGAAACTGTGCCGGAAAGCCTTGGCCACTAGAGATTTTGAGCCGGCGTAATGTCCACAATCCCCAGTGTGAATTTCATTCAAGATTTCTTGACCTTCCATTGGTGAGACACAACGCTGAAAAACCCCGGTGAAGCTGCACTTGTGCAACTCACCACTAATTATTGTCATGGACTTAGACCGCCGGGTGATCTGTCTAGCCAGGTTTTCATCATCAGGTAAATCGCCTCGAGTCGAATAAGCCAGGTAAGCCACAGTCCAATCCGGAATAGCATGTAGAGCCGCCACCAATTGCCCCTCCGGGTTAGGAACAGCCAAATCTTCCTCTAAAGGTAACTTGACAGTCGGGTGGTATAAGACGTCAAGAAAGATATCGGGTGGCACCGGTTTTCGCTGAGAACCTTACCGTGACAAGGCATTAGCTTCCTCATTCCTGCGTCGTTCAATGTGATCTACCTGATATCCTTTGAAGTGACCAGCAATGACATCCACCGCCTGACGATAAGCCGCCATTCACGGGTCCTTGGAATCCCAAGTGCCCGAAACTTGCTGAGCCACAAGATCTGAGTCGCCCAAACACCTTACCCGGCTTAAATTCATCTCCTTGGCTACTCTGAGACCATGAAGCAGAGCCTCATACTTAGCCGCATTGTTGGTGCTAGGGAACATCAGCCGGAGCACATAACAAAACTTATCACCCTTGGGAGATGTCAAAACAACTCCTGCCCCCGATTCTTCCAGCTGCTTGGATCCATCAAAGTGTATAGTCCAATATGTGTTATCCGGATTTTCATCGGGAGCTTGACACTCTGTCCAATCATTTATAAAATCCATAAGGGCTTGGGACTTGATGGCCGTACTAGGCACATATTTCAGAATGAGAGGTCCAACTCCAATGCCCACTTAGCAATCCTACCAATAGCTTCTCTGTTCTGGATTATATCCCCCAACGGAGCAGAACTAACCACGGTGATCTGGTGCCCTAGGAAATAGTACTTCAACTTGTGATTGGCCATGAACACCCCATACACTAGCTTCTGCCAATGTGGATATCTCTGCTTGGATTCAGTCAGGACCTCACTGATATAATAAACCGGCCTTTGAACAGGATACTCCTTCCCGGCTTCCTTGCGCTCAACCACAATTGCGGCACTGACTGCCCGGTTGTTAGCCGCCACGTACAGGAGCAAAGGTTCTTTCTCAACCGGAGCAGCCAATATCGGTGGCTCAGTGAGTTGTTTCTTGAGTACCTCCAATGCTTCACCTGCCGCCGTACTCCAAAGAAAATTATCTGTCTTTTTCATCATCTGATATAGGGGAATGGCCTTCTCACCGAGGCGGCTTATGAACAGGCTCAATGCGGCGATTCGCCCCGCCAGGTGTTGGACATCGTTAACACAGGCCGGCTCTCCCAGGGAGGTGATAGCTTTGATTTTATCCGGGTTAGCCTCAATGCCACGCTTAGAAACCAGAAATCCCAAGAGCTTGCCAGCAAGGACACCAAAAACACACTTGGCCGGGTTAAGCATCATCTTGTAGATCCGGAGATTGTCAAAATTTTCCCTTAAGTCGTCCAAAAGGGTCTCCTTCTTCCTTGATTTGATCATAATATCATCCACGTAAGCATGAACATTGTGCCCAATCTGACTGTGAAGGCAATTCTGCACACAGCGTTGATAAGTCGCCTGGGCACTCTTGAGCCCGAAAGGCATAGATACATAACAGAAGGCTCCAAAAGGCGTAATGAAAGCCATATTCTCTTGGTCCTTAACTGCCATCTTGATTTGATGATATCCTGAATAAGCATCTAGGAAGCATAGGCTTTTGCAACCCGTTGTAGCATCAATGATCTGGTCAATACGAGGGAGAGCAAAGGGATCAGCCGGACAAGCCTTGTTAAGGTCCTTATAATCCACACACATCCGCCACATGTCGTTCTTTTTGAGCACCAGCATTGGGTTAGCAAGCCACTCCGGGTGAAAGACCTCGACAATGAAACCCGCCGCTAAGAGCCGGGCGACCTCTTCTCCGAGAGCCTTGCATCTCTCCTCATTAAACCGCCGTAGAAACTGCTTCATAGGTTTAAACTTAGGATCCACATTAAGATTGTGCTCAGCGAACTCTCTCGGAACACCCGACATGTCAGAAGGATTCCATGCAAAGATGTCTCGATTCACACAGGTGACTTCGATGAGGGTGCTTTCCTATTTGGGATCCATGTGAGCCCCAATGATGAACTGTTTGGATGAGTCGCCTGGAGTGAAGTCTATTGCCTTGGTATCATCCGCCGAAAACTTAAGGGCGGCTCAACCTCTGTTGTGGGCTTTTTCAGCGGCGTCATATCCTTCGGGTCAACATTCTCCTTATAAAACTTAAGCTCCTCCTGAGCACAACTGGATTCTGCATAAGCCGCGTCTCCTTCCTCGCACTCAATAGTCGTATTCCGATCGCCATGAACGGTAATTGTACCTTTTAATCCGGGCATCTTGAGCTGTAAGTAGACATAGTAGGGCCTAGCCATGAACTTAGCATAAGCCGGCCGCCCAAACAATGCATGGTAAGGGCTCTTGATCTTGACCACTTCAAACCACAAGGACTCCACTCTGTAGTTATATTCATCCCCAAAGGCAACTTCCAAAGAAATTCTGCCCACCGGATAAGCTGACTTGCCTGGCACCACACCATGAAAAATGGTGGATGAGGGCTTAAGATCCTTGTCAAGAAACTTCATCCGCCGGAAGGTGTCATAATAGAGGATGTTGATATTGTTGTCTCCATCCATAAGCACCTTATTCACCATATATCCTCCCACTTGAGGGGTAACAACCAAAGCCAACCATCTCGGGTCATCAACACGTGGCGGGTGATCCTCCCGGCTCCATGTTATCTTATATTCAAACCACTTCAAGTACTGTGGCAGAGCCGGCGCAGCCGCATGGACCACTCGCTTGCGCAACTTCTAATCCCGCTTGTTAAGGCTGGTCGTGAAAACATGATACTGGCCCGAGCTGAGCTGCTTTGGATTACTTTGACACCCAAATTGGTTATGCTGCTGCTGGTTGTTGTTACCAAAGTGCTGCGGGTGTCCTCCTTGATTACCTTGACCATGATGATCGGACCCTAAGCCGCCGGATCCGAATCCGGCCCCTGACCCACCCGGTCCTGAGCCGCCCAGCGGGCCACTGCCCTGGTTGTTGGGTTGCGTGTAGTAATTCTTGAACTTCTGCATGATATGGCAATCACCCCATGCATGCGACGGAGGCTTATCGGGCTGGCTGTGTTCCACATAGGGCTTCTTAAGGGCCTCCTCCAAATTAAAGGGCGTCTTGTTCTTATTAAAAGGTGGCCTGAACTTCCCATTGCCCTTAGGATGATTCTAACCAGTGTTTGCATTGGCTACCAGCTCTGATCCGCCATCGGGGTTCTTCCGCTTACTCTGGTTACCATTGTTGGCCACACCCTTTCCTTGATTGTTTTTCTTGCCTTGACCAGTCTTCTCCTCATCCGAGCCTGGATCCTTCGTGTTATCAGAGTCGGCGTACTTTGTGAGAGCTGTCATGAGCTCTCCCATGTCCTGACATGTACGCTTGAGCCGGCCAAGTTTCTGCTTCAGCAGGACGAAGTGACAGTTCTTCTCTAAGATCAGCACAGCTTGAGCCACCGTGATTTGCTCAGACGTGTGGATGATGGTTGACACCCATTGGACCCAATGATGAGCCGAATCACCCTCCTGTTGGACGCAATGATCGAGATCCACAATGGTCATAGGTTGTTTGCAAGTCCCTTGGAAAATTTTGATGAACCTTGCCCTTAACTCAGCCCACGAATTGATGGTATTGGGAGGCAACCCCTTTAACCACGTGTGAGCGGGACCTTCAAGCATCATGATAAAGTACTTAGCACACACCGCCTCACTGACATCTAGCATTTCCATAGCCAGTTCATAACTTTCAATCCAGGCCTCCGGAGGCAAATAAACATTATAATTCGGGACCTTGCGAGGTCCTTTGAAATCCTTCGGCAACCGTTCACCTCGCAGAGCCGGCGATAAGCATGGCACTCCCACGGCCCTGGCAGTTACTCCTACTCCTACGGATACAGAGGGCACGGGCTCTTGGTGAGTCGCCGTGGCAAAAGCTGCCGCCTCTTGCTGGTTTCTTGCCCGGTTCATGAGCACGTGCGCATCTAGAGCCAACTGATCGTCCCCTGGAGGTCCTCTCTGCCGATCGCTGCTGGAAACCACCAGCGACTCGTAGCGCCAGCTAAAGCTTCGGCTTGGGAGAGGCATTGAATGGACGCGGCTCCGGCTGTGAGTATACTTCTCCTATTGGGCCATCACCATCTGAAGGTATCCAATGACATTCCATACCTCTTCCGCAAAATGTGCTTCATCTGGAATAGGAATTGTTTCAAGCCGGGTGGCCGCGGCCACCAACTTCTCTGTTGGGTTAGAATAATGACCCGCCGGTGTTGGAAAGACCACTGGTGAGGCCTGGTTTCATCGGGCCGGGTGAGACGTTGGTAAGCGGGATTGATGCCTCATCCGATGTACCACAGGCGCCGATCGCTGCTCTAGTCCAAGGCGGAAAGCATCCGTTTTAATACGTTCTGCCTCCTCCTCCATCTAGACCTTTAGCTCAGCTATCTTCTGTTGCTCCTCCGCCATCCGGTCCTTGAGCCTCACAACTTCTAAGTTCCGGGCGGCTTGATTATCTAGTGTAACTTCAGTGGCCATTAGGGTCGCGAGCTCGTTCATCAAATCCAGAAGAATTTGAGCCGGTGGCGGCGGGTCAGCGCCCGAGGTTGCCGCTCCGGCGGCTGTATTGCTCGTGCCTGGGGCCAACCCTGCCATAAACACGGCAGCATGAATCGGCGGCCCAAGAACATGCGAATCAGAATGATCCGACTCAGGGCAGAGCTTGCCATAGCCCCCGAGCCCGCCATGGTGAAGCTGATAGATCGACTCCGTCTCCCCGCTCAAAGATTCATCTTCTGAACAGACGAGAGTTTCATGTGACCCATAAGCTCCAGATCCATCCCTTGAGTAAAGCCTATGAAGACGTGCTTCCGGCCCGGGTTAACATGGGCGGGCGGCACATCACGGGCGGGTTGCGCGCGCCGAGCTGGCTCGACGATGTTGGTGCAGATGTCCGGCCCGCGTGTAGATCCGTCGGTCCTTCCGATGAAGACGTGAATCCTGCCGAAAGGAACCCGAAATCCATATTCCATAGAATCGGCATCAAGCCCCCAGTCGACATCATTGATGTAGAGCTGGCCGCGGCGACTCTTGCTCATCCTTCCGACCACGTATCCCTCAAGCCCTGGGAGAGAGCCCTTTGAGAACTCAACACCACCGAGTGCATGCCCCACGGTGGGCGCCAACTGTCATGGTTTTATCATGGCAGATGTCCGGGTGAACAGACTTGGGTTCGGGGCCATTGCTAACATGATGGACTCAAAGGGGTTGGTTGGGACGAAGGACACGAGTTTACCCAGGTTCGGCCCCTCAAGTCGAGGTAATAGCCTACGTCCTGCTTGTGCTTGTATTGCTTGATGTATCGATTACAAGGGAGCTATTGCTTGACCTAGTTCTCGATCACCCCTCCTCTAAGTCACCCTGGGTCTTGCCTTTATATAGGAGGTCAAGACCATGGGTCATACAAGTTGTAATTGACTCTCATCATACATCCGAGTCTACCTCTACCTTCTCTTGCCTTTCCTGACCAAGTTGTCCCCAGGCGGCTTACACGCTCGGGTCTTCTCCGTTCGGGCCACCTGCTGGCCCATCCTGTCGAGCCACCAAGCATCTTGGGCCTTAAGTCTTCACGGCTCACTCTTGGGCTGGTGTGCGAGCCGCCAGGTATGACCCGGAGCCCTCAGGGTGGGTCTCACCTTGGGGTTATATCCCCAACATCTCTTATGTGTTAGGACTAACCCATGTAGGTGAGAAGAGTAAGGAAACAACAAGGATGCTCCCAACTCTTGGTGATCTTCATCAACTTTGAGCATCCACCACTACCTCACCAACATGAAGTCTTCATCGACAAAACCCAAGGTTAGTTTATCCCTCTTTTGGGGGGATGTCACATCAAGGGGGAGCTTTACTCTAACACTTGAGTCAAAGCATCTCTTAGTATGTGACAACAATAAATTCTTTATATAAAAGTGGTAACCCCACTTGTGCTTAAACGATGAGTATGACCTATGATCAAGTATTCTTACTTGGATCCTAAGTCAAAATACGCATATATAGATGACTTCGTCATCGCCCAAGTGCTTGTTAGATGCTAGAGTGTTTGTGCATGTTTGCCATGATTTCATTTGACATCTAATTGTGTGAGCATGTTGGTATGCATTTATTTACTCATTTGAGGATATCCAATTGTTTCTATTTGGATTTTGATTTATCTTTTGCCAATTGGGTATACAAGAATGCCTAGGACCACTTCTTTAGCTATCTATGATTTCTCACCTCATACTCTATTCATGTTGCATCACAAAATTTGAACAAGTGCTTGTCGATCCCTCTGTGTGTGGAGCACTCGGAGTTCCATATCGACAAGGATTGGCCATTAAAACCTCCTAAGTGCATCTCGGTGGCACCAACCACAAAATCTCGGTCTCACTGAATGCCTAGGGTTGATCTGGTTTTCAATCTCAGTACCACCAATTCCATCTTCTCGGTTACATCGAGTTTCCCTGTCAACTGATAGTTGAGGAACTCGGTGACACCGAAAAGTTAGAATTGGTGTCACCGACAATGGTGGGTATAAATACTGTGGAACCCGACGCTTTGAATTTCATCCTCAAACCGTCGTGCCTCAGAACCCTAAGTTGCCGCCTTCGAGACCCCTGGTCGTCGCCCTTGTCTCCCTGCGCTCCTCCGCCGTTGGGAATCGCTGCTTTCGATGAAATCCTCTCCATCGTTGCTGCTGTAGCGGATCCGGGCCAAGTTAGGGTACGGATTTGACCTCCTTTGCAATCCTCGTCCGATTCTTAAGCATTGGATTTGATTTTATCTATAAGCCACTCATTGCATGTATTTCTATCCACACGAAATTCCAATAGACTAGCAAATGTTAGATTTTCTAGGGTTTTGCCATCCGCCCGATGGAACTCGGTGGAACCGAAGCAAACAAATCGGTCTCACCGATTTGACTTTCTATGTTACTGAGAACTGTCTCAGTGGAACCAAGTACTTATTTTCGGTCTCACCAAAAATAGTGCCAAATTTCTGTTAAGAGGGACAATCAGTCTCGGTAGCACCAAACAATTTGCTTCAGCTGCACCGATATTCATTTGACAGAATGCAAAACTTTGAAAATCTATTGTTCAAACTTTCAAAAACCAGCCTCATTTTGCGATGACTTATCTTCTTCTGCTCTTCCATACTCTATTCACAGGGTCAGTATGTCAGATGATGAGGACAATCAGAATTTTCCAGAGCAGGGTGCTGACATGAGTTCAGGCACAAGCCCAGAGTCCAGTTCATTTTCAGATCTAGGCACCCCTAGCTCCCATGGGTTTCCCAAAGCTGCTACCAGGACCAGAAAGAAGCTGAATTCAGATGAGGAGGATTCAGACTTTGTTCCTAAGGAGACTCTTGCCAAGAAGCAAGAAAAGGTTGCTAAGAAGTCTACTACTAAAGCTACTTCCTCCAAGAGAGTTGTCAGCAAGGTCTATGCTAGCTCTGAAACTATCAAAGCACATGAGAGTGCTAGGGCCACAATGTCCATTGATCCCCCAAGGAAGTCTATTCCTAAGAAGGCAGGGGAGAAGAAAGCCATAAAGAGGATTATTCATGTGACTGGCAGGCCTACATCCATGTATGAAAATCTAAAGGAAGCTGTTGGTGCTGCTACTGAGGAAGAGGAGGATGAGCCAGTAGCAAAGGCTCCTCCCAAGAAGAAGGCCAAGAAACTTATGGCTGGCGCTATGCCAAAGACTGGCACATCCAAGAGCACCAAGTCTACATCCAAGAAGGCTGTTGTTGAGAAGCCAAAGAGGACATCCAGGCAGATTCCGGCTTTTGAAAAGAACAAGGGATCTACTTCCAGAGTTGAAGATGATGATGACTTGACAACATTGATGAAGCTCAGACCACATATTCTAGTACATGATGCCAGCCACTTAGTTGCTGAAGATATGAAGAAAAGGAGAGACTCGAGATTGAGAGCTTGGAGAGCTATAGATCCATATGCCCAGAGGAAGAAAACTGTTGTTGACTATAGGTTCTACACCAGAGAGCAACATGACTTTTATGATACAGTGCTTCTAGACAAGAGCCCAGCTGTTAGTGATATGAGATATGTTGATTGGAAATTCATTAAGGAGAATGAGGAGTAATTTCCAAGTGTCCAAGATAATTTCCACTGCATTGGTCTGGATGAGTTCATTGGCAGAGAGCTTACTACATGGAACAATAAGATGATCATGCAATTCTACTCCACTGCACATTTCTATGGAGATGGTAGGATTGTATGGATGACTGAAGGAGCAAGGTATGAATCTACTGTTGATGAGTGGGTTGCACTTCTAGGAGTTCTAAAGGTTCGGGATGGTAATCTGGATGTATACTCAGAATCCAAGGCAAGACACAATGCCATGAAGGATATGTATACTCCTATCCCTGCACACAAAGTGCAATCTCACAAGCTAGGATCCATTTACTATCTACAATCTGGCCTCCATACCATGAACACTATTCTGAGGCATACCTTGATGCCCAAGTCAGGAGATGACAAGATGATCCGAGGCTACTCCATCAACATGTTGATCCACCTTGATGGTCACACCAGGATTAGAGTTATGGACTTAATTGTTGAGACAATTAAGAGGGTTGCTGATGATCAAAAGCGCTCTTGCTTGTATGCACCCTACATCCAGATGCTTATCAACTCTCAGTTGGAAAAGCACATATTTGCTCTAGATTGTCCACATTTGCCCCTATAGCCAGAGCTTGAGGATAATATCATGGTGATGGACCCAGATCATCCCACGTCTGCTACAGCACAGGCAGAGGCAGAGGCAGTTCGAGCCACTAGTGCTCAAGTCCCTAGATCCAGAAATGAGCAAATGGACCTTTTGATCTCAGCAGTTCAGGGAATGCAGAAGGATATTAAGGGGATTCTGGACAACCAGAACAATCTTGTGAGGATCTCTGAAACGAGGATCAAGACTCTCGACTATAAAGTGGATAAGGTGACTAAGACAGTCATAGAGCTTCAGAAGGAACTTGACTCAGTGCACATCCCTCGGGTTTCTACTACTTCCTCTTCTTCTTCTGATGATGATGATGAGGAGGAGGAGGAGGAGGAGGATGAGGATGGATCACCTCTCAGGCCGAGCACACAGTTCACTACTCAGGCTAGATCAGCCCCAGTGCCTGCACCAGCCTTGAGGCCCTCTTCATCAGCTCCTGCTACTGTCTGCACAGCTCCTGCTCCATCAGCTCCAGTTCCTCCAGTATCCACTCCAACTCCATCCACAACATCTGCAAAGATCTTTGCCGACGATGTTCTCTCGACTCCTTCATCAACAACAGGAGGAGATCAGCCCAAGAACGCTTAGATATATGCCTTTGAACTTTTTGGTAACTTGTTGCCAAAGGCGGAGAAGTGTATATAGATCTTTAGGCTTCGAGTGAGAGAGTGTTTCGTGTTTGTTTCTTTTTCAAAAACAATTGCTTTTGGTTGCTGTGATGCTCTTTTACCTTGCTTGTGATACACATTTGATGATGTTTGACCATACGCTTTAATGTGTGATGCTACTATTTCCTATCATCTTAATGCTTATATGATGATCATTCATCTTTGCTTGATTGTGTTGTGCTATGATGTTCATTCTAATTATTCTTGCACACCACCAAGTGGTATGTGACATGTAAGAAGTGACCCATGTACCTAATCGATTGTGCTTTTGCATTCAAACACAAATTTAAAATAATGCACAAATTTAGGGGGAGCTCTTGCTTATCACATACTTCTCAAAGCAACGATTATATTCATTGATTATATCTTTGTCGAAGCTTTGATCTATATGTTGTCATCAATTACCAAAAAGGGGGAGATTGAAAGCACATTTGCTCCCTTGGTGGTTTTGGTAATTAATAACAACATATAAGTCATTCAACTAATGTTTCCACAAAGTATATTTCAGGAAAATTTCAATGATGGGGATGGCAAAAGGATTGTGGAGATTGTGGAATCACCCCATGATGCAAGGAAATAGGTTGGCCAAGCTTCAAGGAAGAGGACTCTACATTTTACATTTGTGAGAAATCACTTTGAGTCCATAGGAAACCAATACTATTAAAAAGGGGTAAGGTTTTGTTGGTGAACAAAATGCTCATACGTGCACAAGTGACAGTCACCAAAAGCATCCACAAGCTCTCCCACCAAAGTCACTCTATAACCAAACATTCAAAATCGGTGCAACCAACATTCCTATCCCGGTGCCACCGATTCCAAACCCTAGACAGACTCAACCAAACCCTAACCCTTCGGTGCAGCCGACACTGCTTTCGGTGCCACCGAGTTAGGTTGCCAACTTTCTGTTACGCAAATTCACTTTTTTGGTCCCACCAAAATATGTTGAGTTGGCGTCACCAAGATTGGAAATTCTGACCGTTGGTCACCTTGTCAGTGCAATCGAGGTTCCTATATCGGTCTCACCGAGATTCAAAAGTTGCCACCTTTTGGTCACTTCGGAACCACTGAGATTAACACATTGGTGTCACCGAGTTGGTCATTTTGTGTGTAACACTTGGATTTTTGGGGATGCCTATATATACCCCTTCACCACCACCCACTCGAAAGAGAAGCACTCAGAACTATTCCATACCTGTCCTACTCAGTTTTCTGAGAGAGAACCACCTATCCTTGTGTTGAGGTCAAGATCTTCCACTCCAACCATATGGATCTTGATTTCTAGCCTCCCGAAGTTGCTTTCCACCAATCCCATCTCTTCTACCAAGCCAAATCTGTGAGAGAGTGATTGTGTGTTGAGGATTCTATCATCTTGAAGCACAAGAGCAAGAAGTTCATCAGCATTATCGAGCCTATTACCTTTTGGAGGGTGGTGCCTCCTAGATTGGTTAGGTGTCGCTTGGGAGCCTCCTACTTCGTGTTGTGGAGTGAACCAAGAAGTTTGTAAGGGCCAGGAGATCACCTACTTCGTGAAGATCTACCCATAGTGAGGCTAGTACTTCGTGGACGGAAGCCATATGGAATAGTTAAGGTTGCTACTTCATGGACCCTTATGGGTGGAGCCCTCCATGGACTCTCGCGACCGTTACCCTTCGTGGGTTAAATACTCCATAAACGTGGATGTACGATAGCACCACCTATCGGAACCACGGGAAAAATCATCGTGTCTACAATATTGTTTGATCTTCCTACCCTATCCTTTTACTCATGCTTGTTGTTACTTTCCGCTGCTATACTCTTAGACATGAATGTGTAGGGTGTACTTGATATGCTATGAATGCTAAAACTTGCCAAGAATTAAAATTGGGAAAAAGGTCAAAACTTTTATTTAGTCAAGTAGTCTAATCACCCCCCTCTAGACCTACTTTCGATCCTACAGTGGTTTCTCAATATAAGCAGCGGGAATAATAGGATCAACATTATAAGTAATAGTTTTCTCTTCAACTTTAATAGGTTCAACTACTTTCACTTCAATGGGAGGATGATATTTGAACCACTTCTCCTTGGGTAGATCAACATGAGCAGCAAAAGATTCACAAAAAGAACCTACTATCTTAGAGTCAAGTCCATATTTAGTGCTAAATTCACGAAAAGCATTGGTGTCTACGGAAGATTTAACACAATCAAACTTAAGGTTCATACCTGACTCCTTACCTTCATCGAGTTCCCAATCTTCAGAGTTGCGTTTAATTCTTTCCAATAAATCCCATTTGAAGTCAATATCTTTCTTCATATAGAAACCAACACAAGAAGTATTGAGCATGGATTGATCATTACGAGAAAGCAGAGCATAAAAATTCTGAATAATAATTTCTCTCAAGAGCTCATAGATGGGGCATGAATATAACATTGACTTAAGCCTCACCCAATCTTGAGCGATTCTTTCTCCTTCACGAGGCCAAAAATTATAAATATAATTCCGATCACGATAAACTAGATGCATAGGATAGAACTTCTGATGAAATTCCATCTTCAATCAGTTGTAGCTCCATGATCCAATATCATCACATAGCCTATACCATTGATGTCTACTACACAACCTTCTTCTTGTAGACTCGTGTTGGGCCTCCAAGCGCAGAGTTTTGTAGGACAGCGGCAATTTTCCCTCAAGTGGATGACCTAAGGTTTATCAATCCGTGGGAGGTGTAGGATGAAGATGGTCTCTATAAAACAACCCTGCAACCAAATAATAAAGAGTCTCTTATGTCCCCAACACACCCAATACAATGGTAAATTATATAGGTGCACTAGTTCGGTGACGAGATGGTGATACAAGTGCAATATGGATGGTAGATATAGGTTTTTGTAATCTGAAAATATAAAACAGCAAGGTAACAAATAGTAAACAGCGAGCAAAACGTTGTATAAATGCTTGGAAACAAGGCATAGGGTCCATACTTTCACTAGTGCAATTTCTCTCAACAGTATTGGCGTAGTTGAATCATATGTAAGTACCTCTCGTGTGACAAAGAGTTCACTCCAAAGTCACAAATAGCGGAGAACCAACGAAGAAATTATTGTAGGGTATGAAATCACCTCAAAGTTATCTTTTCTGATCAATCTTATGAGCTATCCCTATAAGTGTCATGGACATCCCTAGAGTTCGTACTAAAATAACACCTTAAGATACACATCAACCAAAACCCTAATGTCACCTAGATACTCCAATGTCACCACAAGTACCCATGGGCTTGATTATACGATATGCATCACATAATTTCAGATTCATCATGTTCAATCCAACACAAAGAACTTCAAAGAGTGCCCCAAAGTTTCTACCGGAAAGTCAAGACAAAAACGTGTGCCAACCCCTATGCATAGATTCCCAAGGTCACGGAACCCGCAAGTTGATCAACCAAACATACATCAAGTGGATCAATAGAACACCCCATTGTCACCACTGATATCCCTTCGCTAGACATACAGCAAGTGTTTCTCAAATACTTAAATACGCAATCCAATATGAAAACTTCAAAGGGAAAACTTAATTCATCACAACAAGATAGAGAGGGTAAAACTCCATATGATTCATCTATATCAGTAAAGCTCGCGGTACATCAAGATTGTTCCATCTCAAGAACATGAGAGAGAGATCAAACACATAGCTACTAGTACATACCCTCAGCCCCGAGGGTGAACTATTCCCTCCTCGTCATGGAGAGCGTCGGGATGATGAAGATGGCCTCCGATGATGGTTTCCCCCTCTGGCAGGGTGCCAGAACGGGCTCCCGATTGGTTTTTCGTGGCTCTCGAGGTTTGCGGCGGCAGAACTCCTTATCTAGGTTTCTTTTTGAAGGTTTCTGGATTTATAGGAATTTTTGGCGTTGGAATCACGTCAAGGAGGTGCTCGAGGGGGCCACAAGATTGCTAGGCACGGCCAGGGGGTGGCCGCGCCTAGCAGGCTTGTGGCCTCCTCATCCACTTCCTGGCCCAGCTCTTCGCTCCAGTATTTTTTAAATTTTCCAACAAATATTCTGTGTAAATTTTCAGCCCATTCTGAGAACTTTTATTTCGGCACAAAAACAACACCATGGTAGTTCTGCTGAAAACAACGTCAGTCGGGTTAGTTCTAATGAAATTATGCCAAAATCATATAGAATTACTGTAAACATGGCATGGATACTTCATAAATTATAGATATATTGGAGACGTATCAACCATGTCAATGCCTTTTCCTTCAAAGATAAAGGAAAGAACTTCTTGTTGACGTGATCCTCGGGCAGACCTGCAAGCTTAAATAATCCACAAACTTCATCCACATAGATTAGATGCAAATCAGGATGTAATGTTCCATCTCTAGCATAAGGATTAGCCAGTAGTTTCCCTATCATACCCGAAGGAATTTCATAATAAATAATTTCAGTAGGTTTAGTAGGTTGAGGGACAACTCTTTGTGTTTCCGGTCGAGGTGAAGATACCCCGAACAAGCCCCTCAAAGGATTACTTTCCATAGTGACAAGTGACGGTAAATTTCAGCACACTATATAAATTTTTCCTTACCAAAGGTGCTTCACTCCCCGGCAACGGCACTAGAAAAGAGTCTTGATGACCCACAAGTATAGGGGATCTATCGTAGTCCTTTTGATAAGTAAGAGTGTCGAACCCAACGAGGAGCAGAAAGAAATGACAAGCGGTTTTCAGTAAGGTATTCTCTGCAAGCAATGAAATTATCGGTAACAGATAGTTTTGTGATAAGATAATTCATAACGAGTAACAAGTAACAAGTGTAGCAAAGGTACAGCAAGGTAGCCCAATCCTTTTTGTAGCAAAGGACATGCCTAGACAAACTCTTATATAAAACAAAGCGCTCCCGAGGACACATGGGAGTTTCTGTCAACCTAGTTTTCATCATGCTCATTTGATTCACGTTCGTTACTTTGATAATTTGATATGTGGGTGGGCCGATGCTTGGCTGCTCCACTTACTTGGACAAACCTCCCACTTATGATTAACCCCCCTTGCAAGCATATGCAACTACGAAAGAAGAATTAAGGTAAACCTAACCATAGCATGAAACATATGGATCCAAATCAGCCCCTTACGAAGCAACGCATAAACTAGGGTTTAAGCTTCTGTCACTCTAGCAACACATCATCTACTTATTACTTCCCAATGCCTTCCCCTAGGCCCAAATAATAGTGAAGTGTTATGTAGTCGATGTTCACATAACACCACTAGAGGAGAGACAACATACATCCCATCAAAATATCGAACGAATACCAAATTCACATGATTACTTATAAAAAGACGTATCCCATGTCCTCAGGAACAAACGTAACTATTCACGGAACATGTTCATGTTCAAGACCAGAGGAGTATTAATTATCATAAAGGATCTGAACATATGATCTTCCACCAAGTAAACCAACTAGCATCAACTACAAGGAGTAATCAACACTACTAGCAACCCACAGGTACCAATCTGAGGTTTGAGACAAAGATCGGATACAAGAGATGAACTAGGGTTTGGAGATGAGATGGTGCTGGTGAAGATGTTGATGGAGGTTGACCCCCTCTTGATGAGAGGATCGTTGGTGATCATGATGGCTTCGATTTCCCCCTTCGGGAGGGAAGTTTCCCCGGCAAAACAGCCCTGCCGGAGCTCTAGATTAGTTTTGCCCAAGTTCCGCCTCGAGACGGCGGCGCTTCGTACCGAAAGCTCTCTTCTTTTTTTTCCAAGTCAAAACGCTTCATATAGCAGAAGATGGGCATCGGAGGAGCCACAGGGGCCCCACAAGCCTGCTAGGTGCGTCTAGGGAGTGGCCGCGCCTAGCAGGCTTGTGGCCTGCAGGTGGCCCCCCTTTCGTTGACTCTTGTGCCAGTATTTTTTATTAAATCCAAAAATTTTCTTTGTAAATTTTCAGGACTTTTGGAGTTGTGCAGAATAGGCATCTCAGATTTGCTCCTTTTCCAGTCCAAAATTTCAGTTGTCGGCATTCTCCCTCTTCATGTAAACCTTGTAAAATAAGAGAGAAAAGGCATAAGTGTTGTACCACAACGTGTAATAACAGTCCATAATGCAATAAATATCAATATAAGATCATGGTTCAAAATGGACGTATCATGCCCCAAAGTTCCTACCGGAGATTCAAGACGAAAACATGTGCCCACCCCTATGCATAGATTCCCAAGGTCACGGAACCCGCAAGTTGATCACCAAAACATACATCAATTGGATCAATAGAACATCCCATTGTCACCATGTATATCCCATCGAAATACATATATCAAGTGTTCTCAAATCCTTAAAGACTCAATCCAATAAGAAAACTTCAAAGGGAAAACTCAATTCATCACAAGAATATAGAGAGGGGAAAACTCCATATGATTCATCTATATTAATAAAGCTCGCGGTACATCAAGATCGTGCCATCTCAAGAACACGAGAGAGAGAGATCAAACACATAGCTAGTGGTACATACCATCACCCCCGAGGGTGAACTACTCCATCCTCGTCATGGAGAGCGCCGGGATGATGAAGATGGCCTTCGGTGATGGTTTCCCCCTCCGGCAGGGTGCCGGAACGGGCTCCTGATGGTTTTTTGTGGCTTTGGAGGCTTGCGGTAGTGGAACTCCCGATCTAGGTCTCTTTTCGGAAGTTTCTATATTTATAGGAATTTTTTGCGTCGGCCTCACATCAAGGGCTATCACGAGGCGGTAGCAAGCCTGTTAGGCGTGGCCAGGGGGTGGCCGCGCCTGGCAGGCTTGTCGCCTCCTCGTGGCTCTTCTGGCCCAGCTCCAATGATTCGGGGGTCTGCTTTGGTCCACAAAAAGTCATACTAAATTTTCAGCCCATTCTGAGGATTTTTGTTTCTGCACAAAAAAATGACACCACGGTAGTTCTGCTGAAAACAACGTCAATCCGGGTTAGTTCTAATAAAATCATATCAAAATCATATAGAATTATTGTAAACATGGCATGAATACTTCATAAATTATAGATACGTTGGATACGTATCACGCTCCAAGCAAAACACATATCATGTGACGAATAAAAATATAGCTCCAAGTGAGGTTACCGATAATGTTGAAGACGAAAGAGGGGATGCCTTCCGGGGCATCCCCAAGCTTAGTTTCTTGGATATTCCTTGAATATTACCTTGGGGTGCCTTGGGCATCCCCAATTTTGGGGTCTTGTGACTCATTATTTTCCTCATATCGATATCTCACCCAAAACTTGAAAACTTCCATCACACAAAACTTAACTGAACTTCTTGAGATGGGTTAGTATGATAAAGAGCAAATGATCCTCTTAGGTACTGTCAAATACAAGATCCATAATTGTTCTTGCATAATGCCTACTTTAAATTATCATTCCCACAATTTATATCGCTTAATATAAGCCATGGAAATGCTAAAACAAGCAAACTATGCAAGCAAGGCAGATTCTATCAAAAATAGAACAGTTTGTATTGATCTAAACAATGACCATACTTATGCAGCACCCAAAATTATAAAACATTAGTACAAGCTAGAAAATTTGCAAATCAATCATGTGTAAGAAAATTAGAAGCTTTTGACTCTCTGGTGAATTTATAAAAATTCTGGACTTGGCACCAAAGTTTATGTTTTTGCAGAGAATCAAGTCAACTATCAACCACATGATCCCAAAGGCATTACTCGGCACTTTATTGAAATAAAACATATAAAAAATAAATACTACAGTAGCATAATCATGATAACACACACAAAAATTAGGGGTAAATATTGGGTTGTCTCCCAACAAGTGATTTTCTTTAATGCCTTTTAGCTAGGCATGACATTTTAATGATACTCTTCCAAGCCTAATTCTGATGATAATTTTATTCATACTCTAAAATATATAAGTGAAGTTCATATATAATTCTACAATTAATATATGTTAACCAATATCCAAGATCAAAATAAATAAGTGAAGCACACGAAGCATTCTATAAAGCCATACTCAAAAGATTTAAGTGAAGCACAAAGAGCATTCTACAAAACCATACTCAAAAGATTTAAGTGAAGCACATGAGGCATTATACAAATAAATTAAGGACTATCTCATACTAGAAGTGTGCACAAAGGAAAATAAAAACATTAAAGACGCATATCATGTGAACAATACAAAAACCAAGATATACCGATAATTGTTGAAGAATAAAGATGGAATGCCTTCCGGGGCATCCCCAAGCTTATATTCTTGAATCTTCTTGAAATATTTACTTGGGGTGCCTTGGGAATCACCGAGCTTGAACTCTTGTCTCTCCATATTCTTCTTATATCGATACCTTCTCGATCTTCGAACATTTCATCCACACAAAACTTAACAAAACCCTCGTGAGATCCGTTAGTATAATAAAGCAAATTACTACCTTTATGTACTGTTGTAAACTCATTTAAATTTCATATTAGCATTATATCTACGGTATTACAACTTCACCATGGTTCATACCCCCCGATACAACCCATAAATTCATCAAAATAAGTGAACAACACATAGAAAACAGAATCTGTCAAAAACAGGACAGTCTGTAACAATCTGGAAACTTCGTATACTTATGTAAATCAAACAATTCTGAAAAAATAGGAAAAGTTAAAAAAATTATATATCAGTACTGTGTACAAATTTCAACAACTTTTGACATTTCAGTAAGAAATGTAAATTCATGCACTTCAGTCAAAGTTTCTGTTTTTGCACCGCGCATAGCAAACAAGCAATCTAATCATCCTAAAAGCAAATGTTGGCACATTATTTTTGTAATACATTGGATATATACAAGGGGACAATTATTTTTGACAAGATTCCATGAAAAATTCTACATTGTTTCCATCAGCATGAACACAAGTGTTCAAGGTCGACCCTCACTTCTCCAATGCACAACCTTCCAATCACTTCTCTTTTTAAAAAACTTCTTAGGCGTAAGAGGAGGGTAATTATTTTTGTATTTTCATTAATAATTTTTTTGTTTGTTTCACCCACAAATAAAGAAAGCAAAAAAGGGAAAACAAAATCTACTTAGTGAATAAAGCAAACAAGCACACACGAGAATATCAACCCCACGCTATTGCTCCCCGACAACGGCGCCAAAAAAGAGCTTGATAATCCCCAAGTGCAAGGCATAATCGTAGCAATTTCCAAAGGTGGAAGTTATAAGTATGGACTGTCGAACCCACAAGGAGGTAAATGTAATATCAATATTCTCTCAAGTCCTATCTACCACTAATACGACTCTACATACGCCGAACGTTTGCTTCCAACTAGAAACGAGAAATAAAAATATGTTGTGGGTATGGAGAGAATAGATTTGCATGATATCGGAGAGCTAAAATATAAAAATAGGTGTTTTTATCATAAATTTAGAATATATTACACATAGCGAGTGTGGAATAATGATGGGTCGATGTGCGGAATTGTCCTAGGCAATTGTTAACAAGATCGGTAATCATTATTGCAATTTTATATGAGGGAGAAACACAAGCTAACATACTTTATCCACTTGGATCATATGTACTTATGAATGGAACTCTAGCAAGCATCCGCAACTACTAATGATCATTAAGATAAAACCGAACCATAGCATTAAAGCATCAAGTCCCCTTTATCCCATACGCAACAATCCCCTCACTCGGGTTTAAGCTTCTGTCACTCTAGCAACCCACTATAAGTGAATCATGAACGTATTGCAACACCCTACAGTGGGAATCCTTCACGTGTGCGCGGCACGGAAGGCACCATAGGACATCGCCAAAATAAACATACAACTCAAACCAATCTAGATCATCAATTCAACCCATAAGACAAAAGAAATCTACTCAAAACATCATAGGATGGCAACACATCATTGGATCATAATATGTGTCATAAATCACCATGTTCAAGTAGGGGATTACAGCGGGATGTGTGAGAGTGGACCGCTGAAAAGATATGAGGACGGTTATGAAGAAGGTGATGTTGATGAAGATGATCACCGCGGCGATGGTTCCCCCGATGGAACTTTGGCGCCACCGAGAGAGGGGGAGAGGGTCTCCCCCTTGTGCTTCCTCCTTCATGGCCTCGCCTCCAGGTGGGGAGAAGTTCTCCGTCTGGTCCTTGGGCTCCATGGTGATGATGGCCTCTTCCTCCTCCATGGTCTCCGATGATGGTAACCCCCTCCGGCAGGGAGCCGAAGAGGGCCAAGATTGATTTTTCGTGGATACACGGACTTGCGGCGGTGGAACTTCTGATCTAGGGTTCTTTCTGGGGGTGTTGGTATATATAGGAATTTTTGGCATCGGTATCACGTCAAGGGGGTGCTCGAGGAGTCCACAAGCCGGGAGCACCCTCCCAGGGGGTTAGGGCACGCCCCCTAGGCTTGTGGCCTCCTCGGTCACTTCCTGGCCCAACTCCGGTGCTTCAAGGGTCTCTTTTGATCCATAAAAAATCACCGTAAATTTTTAGCCCATTCCGAGAACTTTAATTTCTACACAAAAAACGACACCATAGTAGTTCTGCTGAAAACATCGTCAGTCCGGGTTAGTTCTAATAAAATCATACTAAAATTATATAAAATTATTGTAAACATGGCATGAATACTTCATGAATTATAGATACGTTGGAGATGTATCAGTCACCGGGGCCGGCGCAAGGGAGGGGAGAGCGAGGGAGTGAGGGGCATGCGCGGAGCGGCGGCGGTGGCGCAGAGTGGAGAGGGAGGGAGGGAGGAGGGATGGAGGAAGGAGGGGGAGAGGGAGAGAGGGAGGGGCATGCGCGGAGCGGCGGTGGCGGCGCATAGTGGTGAGGGAGAGAGTGAGGGGCGTGCGTGGAGCGGAGGCGGTGGCGGCGCGGACTGGAGAGGGAGGGAGTGAGGAGGGGGCGGGATGTGTGAGAGTGGACCGCTGAAAAGATATGAGGACGGTGATGAAGAAGGTGATGTTGATGAAGATGATCACCGCGGCGATGGTTCCCCCGATGGAACTTCGGCGCCACCGAGAGAGGGGGGGAGAAGGTCTACCCCTTGTGCTTCCTCCTTCATGGCCTAGCCTCCAGGTGGGGAGAAGTTCTCCCTCTGGTCCTTGGGCTCCATGGTGATGATGGCCCCTCTGTCTTCCTCCTCCATGGTCTTCGATGATGGTAACCCCCTCCGACAGGGTGCCAAAGAGGGCCAAGATTGATTTCTCGTGGCTACACGGACTTGCGGCGATGGAACTTCTGATCTAGGGTTCTTTCTGGGGGTGTTGGTATTTATAGGAATTTTCGGTGTCGGTCTCACGTCAAGGGGGTGCTCGAGGAGTCCACAAGCCGGGAGCACCCACCCATGGGGGTAGGGCACGCCCCCTAGGCTTGTGGCCTCCTCGGTCACTTACTGGCCCAACTCCGGTGCTTCAAGGGTCTCTTTTGGTCCATAGAAAATCACCATAAATTTTTAGCCCATTCCGAGAACTTTAATTTCTGCACAAAAAACGAGACCATAGTAGTTCTGCTGAAAACAGCGTCAGTCCGGGTTAGTTCTAATAAAATCATACTAAAATTATATAAAATTATTGTAAACATGGCATGAATACTTCATAAATTATAGATACGTTGGAGATGTATCATTCACCGGGGCCGGCGCAAGGGAGTGGAGAGCGAGGGAGTGAGGGGCATGCGCGGAGCGGCGGCGATGGCGTAGAGTGGAGAGGGAGGGAGGGAGGAGGAGGCGGAGAGGGAGAGAGTGAGGGGCATTCACAGAGCACCGGCGGTGGCGCATAGTGGTGAGGGAGGGAGGAGGGGAGAGGGAGAGAGTGAGGAGCGTGCGTGGAGCGGAGGAGGTGGCGGCGCAGAGTGGAGAGGGAGGGAGGAGGAGGGGGAGGGAGAGAGTGAGGGGCGGGACGAAGAAGATAACCGTTGGAAATTAGCAGTAGCGCTCTTTTTACAAACAGCACTACTACTATCTCAACTAGCAGTAGTGCTTTTGGCAGACACGCGCTGCTGATATAAGGGTCCCACATGCTTACCCGTAGAAACTTAACTATAGCGCTCCTTGGAGTAAATGCGCTACATATATTGTCTTAGCTGTAGCGCTTGTTTTCGGGCCATCGTTGTTAATTTATGTCGACCCTGGGGCATCCTTTGGCCCACTTAGTAGTAGTGTTTGTTAACTAACACGACGCTCTTCTAAATTCTACTAGTAGCACCCTATTTGGGCACACTACTAGTACTTAGTAGTAGCGCGTGGCCCATAATCGGCGCTATTAGTAACATTCTACCTATAAGCTTTTCCCTGGTAGTGTGGTTTCACGCGAGAAATTACGCGGAAACATTGGCCGGAGCATCGATCGTTCATACATAGCATTGATGTTTCATTACATATGTACATACTTGCATAATAGATGTTGTCGGAGCTACGCCAGAGGTAGAGCACTATGCATACTAGAGGTCGCCGGAGCTAAAGTTACCCTACCGCACTACCCAAAGTATGTTGGGGAACGTTGCATGGGAAACAAAAAATTTCTTACGCACATGCAAGATCTATCCATGGTGATGAGCATCTACGAGAGGGAGAGTGGATCTACATACCCTTGTAGATCGCTAAGCGAGAAGCATTAAGAAACACGGTTGGTGTAGTCGAACGTCTTCACGATCCAAATCGCCGAGCGTCCTTTGTCCCACTTAGCAGTAGCGTTTGTTAACTAACACGGCGCTCTTCTAAATTCTACCAATAGCACCCTATTTGGTGCACACTACTAGTACTTAGTAGTAGCGCGTGGCCCATAACCGGTGCTATTAGTAACATTCTACCTATAAGCTTTTCCCCAGTAGTGTGGTTTCGCGCGAGAAATTAAGAGGAAACATTGGCCAGAGCATCGATCGTTCATACATAGCATTGATGTTTCATTACATATATACATACTTGCATACTAGAGGTCGCCGGAGCTAAAGCTACCCTACCGCACTACCCAAAATATGTTGGGGAACGTTGCATGGGAAACAAAAAAATTCCTACGCACACGCAAGATCTATCCATGGTGATGAGCATCTACGAGAGGGAGAGTGGATCTACGTACCCTTGTAGATCGCTAAGCGGGAAGCGTTAAGAAACGCGGTTGGTGTAGTCGAACATCTTCGCGATCCCAGTCGCCGAGCATCCCGCGATCTCATCACGATCCGTCCCGCGATCCAGTCAATATCCGACCCCCGAACTCATCACGATCCGTCCTGCGATCTTGATCACGGTCCTTCCGATCTAGCGCCGAACGGACAGCACCTCCGCGTTCAGCACACGTACAGCTTGATGATGATCTCCGCCTTCTTGATCCAGCAAGAGGGAGCGGAGAGGTAGACGAGTTCTCTGGCAACACGACGGCGTTGCGGCGATGGTGGTGGAGCAATTCCAGCAGGGCTTCGCCGCTGAAACCGATCTAGAAGAGAAACTACAAACTAGAGGAGAGGCAGCACGTGGCTTATTGTTTGTTGACGTGTCCCAAGTGCTAGCCTCGCCCCTCTATTTATATGCTAAGCCCTAGGGTCGAAACTTGGAGAAAATCCTCCTCAAGGTTGGTTTGCCCGCAAGGCAAGAGTCCTTCTCGGACTCCAGGACCAGACGCCAAGGTCCTCGGCGTCTCGCCCCAGACGCCAGGGTCCCTAGCGTCTGGCCCTTGGCCTCCACAAAACAGATTTTGCACCTTCCTAAAGCCTCATGGGCTTTACCCCTTGGCCCAAATAAAGTGTTCCTGTACCCCGAACATTTCGGGAAACATCCGAAACTATTTCCGGTGAATTTTCAAGCCCTTCCGGAGACCAAACACTATTATCCCATATATCAATCTTTACCTCCGGACCATTCCGGAGCTCCTCATGACGCTCGGGATGTCATCCGGGACTTCAAACAACCTTCGGTCACCACCATACATAACTCTACACTACCGAAACATTACCGAACCTTAAGTGTGTAGACCTTGCATGTTCGAGAATTATGTAGACATGACCGAGACACCTCTACGGTCAATAACCAATAGCGGGACCTTGATGCCCATATTGGTTCCTACATATTCTATGAAGATCTTTATCGGTCGAACCTCTATGTCAAGGATTCAGTTAATCCCGTATGATGTTCCCTTTGTTCTTCGGTATGTTACTTGCCCGAGATTCGATCGTCGGTATCTCCATACCTAGTTCAACCTCGTTACCGGCAAGTCTCTTTACTCATTCCGTAATACAAGATCTTGTGACTAACACTTAGTCACATTGCTTGCAAGGCTTATTGTGATGTTGTATTACCGAGTGGGCCCTGAGATACCTCTCCGTCACACAGAGTAACAAATCCCAGTCTTGATACATGCCAACCCAACAGACACACTCAGAGATACATGTAGAGCACCTTTATAGTCACCCAGTTACGTTGCGACGATGGATACACGCAAGGTACTCCTCCGGTGTCAGTGAGTTGCATGATCTCATGGTCATAGGAACAGATACTTGACATGCAAAAAACAGTAGCAATAAACTGACACGATCATATGCTACGTTTGTAGTTTGGGTCTTGTCCATCACATCATTCTCCTAATAATGTGATCCCATTATCAAATGACATCTCATGTCAATGGCTAGGAAACCTTGACCATCTTTGATCAATTAGCTAGTTTACTAGAGGCATACTAGGGACAGAATGTTGTCTATATACCCACACATGTATTTACTTTTGCATCAATACATTTATAGCATGGATAATAAATGATTATCATGAACAAGGAAATATGATAATAACTAATTTATTATTGCCTCTAGGGCATATTTCCAACAGTCTCCCACTTGCACTAGAGTCAATAATCTACTTCACATCACCATGTGATTCACATTGTTATGAATCTAACACCCAATGAGTTCTAGGGCTCGATCATGCTTTGCATGTGAGAGAGGTCTTTTAGTCAACGGGTCTGCGTCATTCAGATCTGTGTGTACTTTGCAAATCTCTATGTCATACTGTAGACACTGCTACCACACTCCACTTGGAGCTATTCCAAATGGCTGCTCCACTATCTGTATCCGGATTGCTACTAAGAGTCATCAGGATTGGTGTTAAAGCTTGCATCGACGTTACTCTTTACGGCAAACTCTTTATCACCTCCATAATCGAGAAGCATTTCCTTATTATTTTAGTTACTAAGGATAATCTTGACCATTGTCCAGTGATGCACTCCTCGATCACTCTTGTATCCCTTGACAGACTCGTGGCAAGGCACACACAGGTGCGGTACACAACATGGCATAATATAGAGCCTGTGGCTAAGGCATAGGGGAAGACCTTCGTCCTTTCTCTTTCTTCTGCCATGGTCGAGCTTTGAGTCTCACTCAAGTTCACACCTTAGAAATCAGTCAAGAACTCTTTCTTTGACTAATCCATTTTGAACTCTTTCAAAATCTCGTCAAGGTATGTACTCATTGAAAGTCTCATCAAGCATCTTGATCTATCTCTATAGATCTTGATGCTCAACAATTAGGTAGCTTTATCGAGGTCTTCCTTTGAAAAACTCTTTTCAAACAACCGTTTATGCTTTCCAAAAATTGTACATCATTTCCGATCAACAATATGTCATCCACATATGCTTATCAGAAACTCTATAGTGCTCCCACTCACTTTATTATAAATACAAGTTTCTCATAAACTTTGTATAGACTCAAAAACTTTGATCACCTCATCAAAGCGTATATTCCAACTCCGAGATGCTTGCTCTAGCCCATAGAAGGATTGCTGGAGCTCGCACACCTTTTAGCATCCTTAGGACTGACAAAACCTTCTGGTTGTATCACATACAACCTTTCCTCAAGTAAACTGTTAAGGAAACGATGTTTTGACACCATCTGCCAGAATTCATAATTGAAAAATGCAGCAACTGCTAACATAATTCCAGCAGACTTTGGCATCGCTACGAGTGAGAAAGTCTCATCGTAGTCAACTCCTTGAACTTGTCAGAAACTTCTTTGCGACAAGTCGAGCTTTATAAATGGTGACATTTACCATGAGCGTGTGTCTTCATCTTAAAGGTCCATTCGTACTCGATGGCCTTCCATCCAACGAGCAAGTCTACCAAAGTCTATACTTGCTTTTCATCCATGGATCCTTTCTCGGATTTCATGGCCTCTAACCATTTGTCAGAATCCGGGCCCATCATTGCTTCTCCATAGTTGTAGGTTCATCATTGTCCAACAACATGACCTCCTAGACATGGTTGTCGTACCACTCAGGAGCAGTACGCATCCTTGTCGACCAATGAGGTTTTATACTAACTTGATCCGAAGCTTCATGATCATCATTAACTTCCTCGTCAACTAACATAGGCTTCACAGAAACATCTTCCTGCGCTGCGTTACTCTCTGGTTGAAACAAAGGTTCAACTACCTCATCAATTTCTATCTTCCTCCCACTCAATTCTTTCGAGAGAAAACTTTTTCTCGAGAAAGGACCCAGTTTTAGCAACAAACATTTTATGCTTGGATCTGAGGTAGAAGGTTCACCCAACTATTCTTAGGGTATTCTATGAAGATGCATTTGTCCGCTTTGGGTTCGAGCTTATCAGACATAAGTGTCGCATTCCCAAAGTCTAATAAATGACAACTTTAGGTTTCTACCAAACCATATGGTGTCATGTCAACGGATTTAGATGGTGCCCCCTTCAAAGTGAATGTAGTTGTCTCTAATACATAAACCCAAAAAATGATAGTGGCAAACGATAAGAGACATCATAGCACCCACCATATCCAATAGAGCATGACTATGACGTTCGGACACA
Organism: Hordeum marinum; assembly: GCA_022496015.1. Taxonomy (NCBI): domain Eukaryota; kingdom Viridiplantae; phylum Streptophyta; class Magnoliopsida; order Poales; family Poaceae; genus Hordeum; species Hordeum marinum. The sequence continues at coordinate 146,663,493 of CM039678.1, forward strand.
CCATCACACTATGGTGTTCCAGGTGGCATGAGTTGTGAAACAACTTTCACATTGTCTAAAGTTGTATGCCAAACTCATAACTCAGATATTCACCTCCACGATCATATCGCAGATATCTTATCTTCTCATCACGATGATCTTAAACTTCAGTCTGAATTTGCTTCAACTTTTCAAACGATTCAGACTTGTGTTTCATTAAGTAAATATACACTATTATCTACTCAAATCATCATGTGAATACCAAATTCACACGATTACTTATAACAAGACTTATCCCATGTCCTCAGGAACAAACGCAACTACTCACGGAACATGTTCATGTTTAAGACCAGAGGAGTGTTAATTATCATAAAGGATCTGAACATATGATCTTCCACCAAGTAAACCAACTAGCATCAACTACAAGGAGTAATCAACACTACTAGCAACCCACAAGTACCAATCTGAGGTTTGAGACAAAGATCGGATACAAGAGATGAACTAGGGTTTGGAGATGAGACGGTGCTGGTGAAGATGTTGATGGAGGTTAACCCCCTCTTGATGAGAGGATCGTTGGTGATCATGATGGCTTCGATTTCCCCCTCCGGGAGGGAAGCTTCCCTGGCAAAACAGCCATGTTAGAGCTCTAGATTGGTTTTGCCCAAGTTCCGCCTCGAGACGGCGGCGCTTCGTACCAAAAGCTCTCTTCTTATTTTTTCCAGGTCAAAACGCTTCATATAGCAGAAGATGGGCATCGGAGGAGCCACAGGGGCCCCACAAGCCTGCTAGGTGCGTCTAGGGCGTGGCCGCGCCTAGCAGGCTTGTAGCCTGTAGGTGGCCCCCCTTTGGTTGATTCTTGCGCCAGTATTTTTTATTAAATCCAAAAAATGTTCTTCATAAATTTTTAGGACTTTTGGAGTTGTGCAGAATAGGTATCTCAGATTTGCTCCTTTTCCAGTCCAAAATTTCAGCTGTCGGCATTCTCCCTCTTCATGTAAACCTTGTAAAATAAGAGAGAAAAGGCATAAGTGTTGTACCATAACGTGTAATAACAGTCCATAATGCAATAAATATCAATATAAGATCATGGTTCAAAATGGACGTATCATGCCCCAAAGTTCCTACCGGAGATTCAAGACGAAAACATGTGCCCACCCCTATGCATAGATTCCCAAGGTCACGGAACCCGCAAGTTGATCACCAAAACATACATCAATTGGATCAATAGAACATCCCATTGTCACCATGTATATCCCATCGCAAGACATATATCAAGTGTTCTCAAATCCTTAAAGACTCAATCCAATAAGAAAACTTCAAAGGGAAAACTCAATTCATCACAAGAATATAGAGAGGGGAAAACTCCATATGATTCATCTATATTAATAAAGCTCGCAGTACATCAAGATCGTGCCATCTCAAGAACACGAGAGAGAGAGAGAGAGAGAGAGATCAAACACATAACTAGTGGTACATACCGTTAGCCCCGAGGGTGAACTACTCCATCCTCGTCATGGAGAGCGTCGGGATGATGAAGATGGCCTTCGGTGATGGTTTCCCCCTCCGGCAGGGTGACGGAACGGGCTCCTGATGGTTTTTTGTGGCTTTGGAGGCTTGCGGTAGTGGAACTCCCGATCTAGGTTTCCTTTCAGAGGTTTCTATATTTATAGGAATTTTTTGCGTCGATCTCACATCAAGGGGTGTCACGAGGCGGTAGCAAGCCTATTAGGCGTGGCCAGGGGGTGGCCGCGCCTGGCAGGTTTGTCGCCTCCTCGTGGCTCTTCTGGCCCAGCTCCAATGATTCGGGGGTCTGTTTTGGTCCACAAAAAGTCATACTAAATTTTCAGCCCATTCTGAGGATTTTTGTTTCTGCACAAAAAAAATGACACCACGGTAGTTCTGCTAAAAACAACGTCAGTCCGGGTTAGTTCTAATAAAATCATATCAAAATCATATAGAATTATTGTAAACATGGCATGAATACTTCATAAATTATAGATACGTTGGATACGTATTATGCTCCAAGCAAAACACATATCATGTGACGAATAAAAATATAGCTCCAAGTGAGGTTACCGATAATGTTGAAGACGAAACAGGGGATGCCTTTCGGGGCATCCCCAAGCTTAGTTTCTTGGATATTCCTTGAATATTTCCTTGGGGTGCCTTGGGCATCCCCAATTTTAGGGACTTGCCACTCATTATTCTCCTCATATCGATATCTCACCCAAAACTTGAAAACTTCCATCACACAAAACTTAACTGAACTTCTTGAGATGGGTTAGTATGACAAAGAGCAAATCATCCACTTAGGTACTGTCAAATACAAGATCCGTAATTGTTCTTACATAATGCCTACTTTAAATTATAATTTCCACAATTTATATCACTTAATATAAGCCATGGAAATGCTAAAACAATCAAACTATGCAAGCAAGGCAGATTCTATCAAAAATAGAACAGTTTGTAATGATCTGAACAATGACCATACTTATGCAGCACCCAAAATTCTCAAACATTAGTAAAAGCTAGGAAATTTCCAAATCAATCATGTGTAAGAAAATTATAAGCTTTTGACTCTCTGGTGAATTTATAAAAAATCTGGACTTGGCACCAAAGTTTATGTTTTTGCACAGAATCAAGTCAACTATCAACCACATCATCCCAAAGGCATTACTTGGCACTTTATTGAAATAAAACATATAAAACATAAATACTACAGTAGCATAATCATGATAACACACACAAAAATTAGGGGTAAATATTGGGTTGTCTCCCAACAAGTGATTTTCTTTAATGCCTTTTAGCTAGGCATGACATTTTAATGATACTCTTCCAAGCCTAATCTTATGATAATTTTATTCATACTCCAAAATATATAAGTGAAGTTCATATATAATTCTACAATTAATATATGTTAACCAATATCCAAGATCAAAATAAATAAGTGAAGCACACGAAGCATTCTATAAAGCCATACTCAAAAGATTTAAGTGAAGCACAAAGAGCATTCTACAAAACCATACTCAAAAGATTTAAGTGAAGCACATGAAGCATTATACAAATAAATTAAGGACTATCTCATACTAGAAGGTTGCACAAAGGAAAATAAAAACATTAAAGATGCATATCATGTGAACAAAACAAAAACCGAGATATACCGATTATTGTTGAAGAATAAAGATGGAATGCCTTCCGGGGAATCCCCAAGCTTATATGCTTGAATCTTCTTGAAATATTTACTTGGGGTGCCTTGGGAATTACCGAGCTTGAACTCTTGTCTCTCCATATTCTTCTTATATCGATACCTTCTCGATCTTCGAACACTTCATCCACACAAAACTTAACAAAACCCTCGTGAGATCCGTTAGTATAATAAAGCAAATTACTACCTTTATGTACTGTTGTAAACTCATTCCAATTTCATATTAGCATTATATATACGGTATTACAACTTCACCATGGTTCATACCCCCCGATACAACCCATAAATTCATCAAAATAAGTGAACAACACATAGAAAATATAATCTGTCAAAAACGGGACAGTTTGTAGCAATCTGGAAACTTCGTATACTTTTGTAAATCAAACAATTCTGAAAAAATAGGAAAAGTTAAACAATTTATATATCAGTACTGTGTACAAATTTCAACAACTTTTGACATTTCAATAAGAAATGTAAATTCATGCACTTCAGTCAAAGTTTCTGTTTTTGCACCGCACATAGCAAACAAGCAATCTAATCATCCTAAAAGCAAATGTTGGCACATTATTTTTATAATAAAATAGATATATACAAGGGTATAATTATTTTTGAGAAGCTTCCATGAAAAATTCTACATTGTTTCCATGATCATGAACACAAGTGTTCAAGGTCGACCCTCACTTCTCCAATGCATAACCTTCCTATCACTTCTCTTTTTGAAAACTTCTTAGGTGTAAGAGGAGGGTAATTCTTTTTGTATTTTCATTAATAATTTTTTTTGTTTCACCCACAACTAAAGAAATCAAAAAAGTCAAAACAAAATCTACTTAGTGAAGAAAGCAAACAAGCACACACGAGAATATCAACCCCACGCTATTGCTCCCCGGCAACGGCACCAGAAAAGAGCTTGATAATCCCCAAGTGCAAGGAATAATCGTAGCAATTTCCAAAGGTGGAAGTTATAAGTATGGAGTGTCGAACCCACAAGGAGCTAAATCTAAGATCAATATTCTCTCAAGTCCTATCTACCACTGATACGACTCTACGTACGCCGAACGTTTGCTTCCAACTAGAAACGAGAAATAAAAATATGTTGTGGGTATGGAGAGAATAGCTTTGCATGATATCAGAGAGATAAAATATAAAAGTAGGTGTTTTTATCATCAAGTTGGAATATATTACAAATAGCGAGTGTGGAATAATGATGGGTCGATGTGCGGAATTGTCCTAGGCAATTGTTAACAAGATCGGTAGTCATTATTGCAATTTTATATGAGGGAGAAACACAAGCTAACATACTTTATCTACTTGGATCATATGCACTTATGATTGGAACTCTAGCAAGCATCGGCAACTACTAATGATCATTAAGATAAAACCGAACCATAGCATTAAAGCATCAAGTCCCCTTTATCCCATACGCAACAACCCCCTCACTCGGGTTTAAGCTTCTGTCACTCTAGCAACCCACTATAAGTGAATCTTGAACGTATTGCAACACCCTACAGCGAGAATCCTTCACGTGTGCGTGGCACGGAAGGCACCATAGGACATCGCCAAAATAAACATACAACTCAAACCAATCTAGATCATCAATTCAACCCATAAGACAAAAGAAATCTACTCAAAACATCATAGGATGGCAACACATCATTGGATCATAATATGTGTCATAAATCACCATGTTCAAGTAGGGGATTACAGTGGGATGTGTGAGAGTGGACCGCTGAAAAGATATGAGGACGGTTATGAAGAAGGTGATGTTGATGAAGATGATCACCGCGGCGATGGTTCCCCCGATGGAACTTTGGCGCCACCGAGAGAGGGGGGAGAGGGTCTCCCCCTTGTGCTTCCTCCTTCATGGCCTCACCTCCAGGTGGGGAGAAGTTCTCCGTCTGGTCCTTGGGCTCCATGGTGATGATGGCCTCTTCCTCCTCCATGGTCTCCGATGATGGTAACCCCCTCCGGCAGGGAGCCGAAGAGGGCCAAGATTGATTTTTCGTGGATACACGGACTTGCGGCGGTGGAACTTCTGATCTAGGGTTCTTTCTGGGGGGGTTGGTATTTATAGGAATTTTTGGCATCGGTCTCACGTCAAGGGGGTGCTCGAGGAGTCCACAAGCCGGGAGCACCCTCCCAGGGGGTTAGGGCACGCCCCCTAGGCTTGTGGCCTCCTCGGTCACTTCCTGGCCCAACTCCGGTGCTTCAAGGGTCTCTTTTGATCCATAAAAAATCACCGTAAATTTTTAGCCCATTCCGAGAACTTTAATTTCTACACAAAAAACGACACCATAGTAGTTCTGCTGAAAACAGCGTCAGTCCGGGTTAGTTCTAATAAAATCATACTAAAATTATATAAAATTATTGTAAACATGGCATGAATACTTCATGAATTATAGATACGTTGGAGATGTATCAGTCATCGGGGCCGGCGCAAGGGAGGGGAGAGCGAGGGAGTGAGGGGCATGCGCGGAGCGGCGGCGGTGGCACAGAGTGGAGAGGGAGGGAGGGAGGAGGGAGGGAGGAAGGAGGGGGAGAGGGAGAGAGGGAGGGGCATGCGCAGAGCGGCGGCGGCAGCGCATAGTGGTGAGGGAGAGAGTGAGGGGCGTGCGTGGAGCGGAGGCGGTGGCGGCGCGGAGTGGAGAGGGAGGGAGTGAGGAGGGGGAGGGAGAGAGTGAGGGGCGGGACGAAGAAGATAACCGTTGGAAATTAGCAGTAGCACTCTTTTGACAAACGGTACTACTGCTATCTCAACTAGCAGTAGCGCTTTTGGCAGACACACACTGCTGATATAAGGGTCCCACATGCTTACCCGTAGAATCTTAACTGTAGGCTCCCTGGAGTAAACGCGCTACATATATTGTCTTAGTTGTAGCGCTTGTTTTTGGGACATCGCTGCTAATTTATGTCGACCCTGGGGCATCCTTTGGCCCACTTAGTAGTAGCGTTTGTTAACTAACACGATGCTCTTGTAAATTCTACCAGTAGCACCCTATTTGGTGCACACTACTAGTACTTAGTAGTAGTGCGTGGCCCATAACCGGCGCTATTAGTAACATTCTACCTATAAGCTTTTCCCTAGTAGTGTGGTTTCGCGCGAGAAATTAAGCGGAAACATTGGCCGGAGCATCGATCGTTCATACATAGCATTGATGTTTCATTACATATATACATACATGCATAATAGATGTTGTCAGAGCTACGCCAGAGGTAGAGCACTACGCATACTAGAGGTCGCCGGAGCTAAAGCTACCCTACCACACTACCCAAAATATGTTGGGGAACGTTGCATGGGAAACACAAAAAAATCCTACGCACACGCAAGATTTATCCATGGTGATGAGCATCTACGAGAGGGGGAGTGGATCTACATACCCTTGTAGATCGCTAAGCGAGAAGCGTTAAGAAACACGGTTGGTGTAGTCGAACGTCTTCGCGATCCAAATCGCCGAGCGTCCCGCGATCTCATCACGATCCGTCCCGCGATCCAATCACGATCCGTCGTGAACTCATCACGATCTGTCCCGCGATCTTGATCACGGTCCTTCCAATCTAGCGCCAAACGGACGGCACCTCCGCGTTCAGCACACGTACTGCTTGATGACGATCTCCGCCTTCTTGATCCAGCAAGAGGGAGCAAAGAGGTAGACGAGTTCTCCGGCAGCGCGATGGCATTGCAACGATGGCGGTGGAGCAATTCCAGCAGGGCTTCACCGCTAAAACCGATCTAGAGGAGAAACTACGAACTAGAGGAGAGGCAGCACGTGGCTTAGGGTTTCTTGATGTGTCCCAAGTGCTAGCCTCGCCCCTCTATTTATATGCTAAGCCCCGGGGTCGAAACTTGGAGAAAAATCCTCCTCAATGTTGGTTTGCCCGCAAGGCAAGAGTCCTTCTCGGACTCTAGGACCAGACGCCAAGGTCCTCGACGTCTGGCCCCAGACGCTAGGGTCCCTAGCGTCTAGCCCCTGGCCTCCGCAAAAAAGCTTTTGCACCTTCCTAAAGCCTCATGGGCTTTATCCCTTGGCCCAAATAAAGTGTTCCTGTACCCCGAACATTTCGAGAAACATCCGAAACTATTTCCGGTGAATTCCGGAACCCTTCCGGAGACCAAACACTATTATCCCATATATCAATCTTTACCTCCGGACCATTTCGGAGCTCCTTGTGACGTCCGGGATCTTATCCGGGACTTCGAACAACCTTCGGTCACCACCATACATAACTCTATACTACTGAAACATCACCGAACCTTAAGTGTGCAGACCTTGCGGATTCGAGAATTATGTAGACATGACCGAGACACCTCTACGGTCAATAACCAATAGCGGGACCTGGATGCCCATATTGGTTCCTACATATTCTACGAAAATCTTTATCGGTCGAAGCTCTATGTCAAGGATTCAGTTAATCTCGTATGATGTTCCCTTTGTTCTTTGGTATGTTACTTGCCCGAGATTCGATCGTTGGTATCTCCATACCTAGTTCAACCTCGTTACCGGCAAGTCTCTTTACTCGTTCCGTAATACAAGATCCCGTGACTAACACTTAGTCACATTGCTGGCAAGGCTTATTGTGATGTTGTATTACCGAGTGGGCCCTGAGATACCTCTCCGTCACACAGAGTAACAAATCCCAGTCTTGATACATGCCAACCCAACAGACACCCTCGGAGATACCTGTAGAGCACCTTTATAGTCACCGAGTTACGTTGCGACGTTTGATACACACAAGGTACTCCTCCAGTGTGAGTGAGTTGCATGTGTTGGGAGACATAGTAGTAAATCAAAAAATTCCTGCGTATCACCAAGATCTATCTATGGAGAAACCAGCAATGAGCGGGGAGAGATTAGATCTTCATACCTTTGAAGATTGCTAAGCGGAAGCGTAACAAGAACCCGGTTGGTGGAGTCGTACTCGTAGTGATTCAGATCGCGGTGGACTCCGATCTCAGCGTTGAACAACGGCGCCTCCGCGTTCAACACACGTGCAGCCCGGTGACGTCTCCTACGTCTTGATCTAGCAAGGAGGAAGGAGAGATTGGGGAAGAGCTCCAGCAGCACGACGACATGGTGACGGTGGAGCTGCGTGGTACTCCGGCAGAGCTTCGCTAAGCACTACGGGAAACGAGGAGGTGGAGAGGTAGGGCTGCGCCGATAGGAAGAGAGAACCGTGTGTTGGGAAGCCCTGAAACCTCACATATATATAGGGGGAAGGAGGAGGGAGGGATTCACCCTAGGGTTTCCACCCTAGGGTGGTGCGGCAGCCACCAGATCAATCTGGCCGGCGGCCAGAGGGAGGGAGTGGTGCGGCTGCCCTAGGGTGGGCCTTAGGGCCCATCTGCCCTAGGGTTTACCCCTCCTCCCACTTTAGCTGCGCCTTGGGCCTGGTGGAGGGGCACACCAGTCCACCTAGGGGCTGGTTCCCTCCACCCTCGGCCCATGCAGCCCTTTGGAACCGGTGGGCCCACAAGGTGGACCCCCGGAACCCTTCCTGTGGTCCCGGTACGTTACCGGTGACCCCCGAAACATTTCCGGTAACCAAAACCTCACTTCCTATATATCAATCTTCGTCTCCGGACCATTCCGAGACTCCTCGTGATGTCCGGGATCTCATCCAGGACTCCGAACAACCTTCGGTAACCACGTACACTTTTTCCCTGTAACCCGAGCATCATCGAACCTTAAGTGTGTAGACCCTACGGGTTCGGGAGACACGTAGACATGACCGAGACACCTCTCCTGTCAATAACCAACAGCGGGATATGGATACCCATGTTGGCTTCCACATGCTCCATGATGATCTCATCGAATGAATCACGATGTCGAGGATTCGATCAATCCCGTATACAATTCCCTTTGTCTATCGGTATGATACTTGCCCGAGATTTGATCGTCGGTATCCCTATACCTTGTTCAATCTCGTTGCCGGCAAGTCTCTTTACTCGTTCCGTAATACATCATCCCGTGGCTAACTCCTTAGTCACATTGAGCTCATTATGATGATGTCTTACCGAGTGGGCCTAGAGATACCTCTTCGTCACATGGAGTGACAAATCCCAGTCTCGATTCGTGCCAACCCAACAGACACTTTCGGAGATACCTGTAGTGCACCTTTATAGCCACCCAGTTACGTTGTGACGTTTTGCACACCCAAAGCATTCCTACGGTATCTGGGAGTTGCACAATCTCATGGTCTAAGGAAATGATACTTGACATTGAAAAGCTTTAGCAAACGAACTACACGATCTTGTGCTAGGCTTAGGATTGGGTCTTGTCCATCACATCATTCTCCTAATGATGTAATACCATTATCAACGACATCCAATGTCCATGGTCATGAAACCATGACCATCCATTGATCAACGAGCTAGCCAACTAGAGGCTTACTAGGGACATGTTGTGGTCTATGTATTCACACATGCATTACGGTTTTGTCACAACCCTAGCAAGTGTCATAGGCTAGCAATATGTTTGCATCATCATCATCATCATCATTGCATCAAAATGAAATGGGGAGAAAGAAAAGAAACCCCAAGCATTCATGAATTAAACAAATTCCAGATAAACGAAATTTCAACAAATCCAAAATGCCCATAAAAAATGTCCCCTATGTCTGATAATTAGGGACATGGATATACCAGGGGCCATTTGAATTAATTGAACATTGACAATAATTTGAATTAATGGTTTAAGTCCCTGGAAAATGATAAATAAAGCAATTATCATTATCATTGTTTTCAAAATAGTCTGAAACTGTTGTTATGAGTTTGGAATATTCAAACTTCAATTTAGAAAATATGTGGGTCATTTTGAAAAGTTATTTGGATCTACAAAGAAATAAAACAAATGTTACAAAGCAGAAAACATAATTAAAAAAAAGAAGAAAAGAAGAGGCTTACCTGGCCCAGAGAAGGAGGCGGCCCGGCCCACCAGGGCCAAGCGGTCATCTTCAACCTCTGCCACTAGGCAGAGGCGAAGTGCCGCGCGGCGCCGGCGAGGCCTCCACCTCCTCCCTGCTCGCCTGGCTGCCATGGCCCCCCCTGAGTGCGTCACGAGCCGCCTCGTGCCTTCTCCTCTCCTCCGTCGCCGCTCTCTCTTGCGCGCGTGCATTCTCCCCCTCTGTCTCCGCCATGGCCGAGAGCTTCCCGAGCTCGTCGCCGACGTTCTAGCCAACCCCCGCGCCGCCTGAGCTAGCCAAAAGGACCGCGTGGACCTCCTCTTCCTTCCAGACGAGACACGCATTGCCGGTGGGCTTCTATCACCGTCGCGCCCCTATCTTCCTCCTCGGGTCGCCGGAGAAGAATTCGAAGGTCGCCGCCGTTCCAGGTCCTCCCCGAGCCAGCCGTTGACGCCGCTGCACTCGCCGTGAGCCCCCGGTTCTTTTCCCCCCTTTTCCCCCTTGATTTGAGCCGCGTAGCACCGATTTCCCTTCAGCCTGAAAGCTCCCCGCCGCTGGTGAGGTCGTGGTCGCCGTCGTGGCGACCCAAGCTAGTTTCTGAGTGCGCCATCGTGCTCAGGAGGCTTCTAGGAAGCCTCTGGAGGTCTCGGATGCCCCGTTCAAGCTCTGGCTCGATGAGCCCGTGCTCGTCCAAGCTCCGGCCGCCGCTAAGCTCATCGCCGGCGCCAATTCCGACCACCTCTGCTCTAGGGAAGGGTCGGAATGGACGCGCGCGTGTGCGTAGATCAGTTTGGTGCCCTTCGCCGTCCATTTGGTCGCCGGAGGAGGAAACCCGAGCCCCACCGCCGCTTCTGTAGTCGCCGGCGGCTCGTCGCCGGTGGCTCTGGTCGTTTTGACCACGGGGGTTGACCCTGACAGGTGGGGCCACCCCCTGGTTAACCCTGGTTAGTTTTAAAAAAAATTAATTAAAATAATTAAGCTAGTTAGTCTATGACATGTGGGCCCAGGGTCTGTTAATGATTAGGATTAGTTTAACTTAGTTAATTAAGCTAATCAGACACTGACATGTGGACCCCACATGTCAGGTTTGACCCTGGCCGGGTCTGATGACCAGCTGATGTCATGATGACATCAGGCTGATGTCATAAGTCAATTTCCTATTTAAACATAATTCCAGAAATTATTTAAAACTTTGAAAAATCATATAAATTAATCTGTAAGTCAGATGAAAATAATTTATATATGAAAATTTATCAGAAAAATCCAATGAATCCAATGGTGCTATCCTCATGCATGATAGAGAAACCTAAATAGATGAACATGGACATTTTAGCATTAGGTCAACATATAGAATTTGAAATGAGAACAACTTTGAACCTATATTCAAATGCATTTCAAATTGACATGATCACTAGTTACATTAGCTCATCCATGCATACTATCATGCCATGATCATGCATCATATTGTTGCATCTGCTTGTATTGAATGTTTTCATCTGCGTTGCGGTAGGCCCTAATCCGGAGGATACTACTCCGTACCCTGACGAAGGAGAGAACTCTTTCGCAACCCAGCAAGGCAAGCAACCTCATTGATCATTCCGATAACATCCCACTCTCTCGCTCCTGCTCTCATTTATTGCATTTGGACAAACGATCACATGTCAGTTATACACGGTAGATGATCCTATTCTTATGCATGACCTGATCTTGTCACAGTAAATAGCTAAACCTTGCAACCTAGCATACCTGGTAGATGCTTGTGCCATGATGTGCTTAGCTTACTTTGCCTGCTATGCTTGCTATTCTTAGAGTTGTGTCAAGTCGGATTCATCTGGGTGATGAACTGAGCGAAACAGTGTTGTCCGATGTGATGAGCTTATAATGAATACGATTTGGTAAAGGTAGCGATGAGAGGCTATGTAGGAGTACATAGTGGGTTGTCTCATTGGGACCGTTCTTAGGAACTGGGTTCCGTGTTTGTGATCCAAGACTAGATACTACCACACATTGGGATACTTAACTGACCCTCTCGACTCATCAGTCGCTTAGTCTTTGGTCCAGGTATTGCAAGTAGTTTCTGGTGTTTATAGCATGCTGGAGGCCGTGCGTAGCGCTGACCCTCGGGTAGGCAGTGGCACGGTGTACCAAGGGTCACCCGAATGGTGGGCTTGGGAACCCTAGGCACATCGTTTGGGACCGTAACGGAAACTTTGGCCGGACTTCCGTGCGGGTCAGTCTCAAATAGGCGGTAGCCTGGACTAGAGGTCTTATGTGATTGACGGTCGTGGCCGACTCCCTCGCTGGGCATCCACTTGAAGGCTGCCGAGGTGCATGGTTTTATGAGCACACGGCGATAAGTGGCGAGAGCGTGTGTGAAGAAGTACACCCCTACAGGGTTTTGAAACTATTCGAATAGCCGCGTCCTCGGATATGGACTACTTGGAGAACTTATGCTGTTCATAGATAATCAAATGGAGACTTCTAAAAATCTCAAGACAAGTGTGAGTACCGTGGATGGCACTCTTCCGAAAGGGGAAGGTGAGTCCATGGTGGCGTATTGAGATGGAGTTAGTGGACTCGTGTGCGATAATTGAAATCGTAACAAAGAATTTAAAATTGAGTAGTGTAGGTTAGCCATGAGTTAAAGCTGGCATTCTGCATAAACTCCACCACCCCCTTTGTTGATACATGAGCATAAATAGACTAGGTCTGTTTTAAAGACTTGCTGAGTATGATTGTACTCATCCTTGCTTAATTAATGTTGCAGAAGAAAACCAGGACCCATCAGGTGGGTTTTATCTAGACGTTGACGATGTCGAATAGCTGGTGTCCCAGCTACGATCTTGCCCGTGTGGTGGGCTGTAGATAGTCAGGCCTTGTGCCTCTTTTATATTTTGCCGTCTGTACTCAGACAGCTTAAGTTTCCGCTGGCTTGTATGACTGTGTTTGTATGAGTTGAGTGCCGGGTCATGTGACCCCTGTCTGTATGAACATATTATGCAAGGCTCGTCTGAGCCTCTTAAATAAAAGTCATGTTATTGTATGGTTATGTTGTGATGCCATGGTTGTATCTATGCATATCGGGCATGTCGTGCGTACGTGTGACGTGCAATGGTATGTATGGGATCCGACACCTAGTCGTGTGCCTTTAGTAGTACTCTTTACGGGAAACTGCCTCTTTGTGCTTCCACCGAGCCATGGTAGCTTGCTACTGCTCCGGACACATTGATTGACCGGCATGTATCCTTCTTTGTTGTTGTGTCTGTCCCTTCGGGGAAATGTCTCGCAGTGTAATGGAGTCCTTGTAACTTGTTACGACTCGTCTACACACGCTTGAGGCCGACACCTGCATTGCTGGGTTATGTATGCCTGTTTCCGTACGGATGTGCTACTTGGGTTCTATGACTAATCATGTCGGCCCGGATTCTTTGTTGTGTGATTGCCAGCGACATGTTCACATACATGAGCCAAAAGACGCAAACGGTCCCGGCCAAGGTAAGGTGGCTGCCGTGGAGTACCGTGCGTGAGGCCACAAAGTGATGTGGCTTGGTACAGTATGGAATCATATAACCTAGGATCGGGGTCCCGACAGCGTTGGTATCAGAGCCTGACTGACTGTAGGACTACCAAGCCAAACCGGCCGAAGTTGAGTCTAGAAACACTATAGATTAGTAGGGGAATTGATTGTTGGAGGAAAGTAAGGCTCTTTTTACTCCTCTTCCCAAGTTATTCTATGTTGGGTCATTCTCATCTTTTCTACGGGGATAGGAACTAGGATCCTCATCTATTGCTTAGGATGACGAGTTACTAACCATGGACCAATAGCTAGCCTGTTTGTGAGTAAGTGCAGTTACTCTAGTGCTTTTGATGTGACAAATAGTTGGAGAAGAGATTTGAGTCTAGATAGTCGAGTGGTTATGCCTTTCCAATCTCTTTTCAATTGTCTCAAAAAATTTCTTGAGCAATTACAGTCGTTATGCTGTTCGATTTCTGCTAGAGTCTCTAATGTCTTTGCATCATTCTCTGTTTCAGATGCCATCCCGCCCTTTCCGTCAGGAGGTCCGTCTGACCAGGTGCATCGATGTGCCGGGTCACACGGCCATGTTGGTTAGAGTGATGATAGAGGCTGGATATCATTGGTACCCAGAGTACACAATGGAGGAGCAGTATCGAGATTTCAACCAGAGTTAGTATCTGTGTACCGTTAGGATATATCCTTCCTATCCTGGAGCTGCAGAGCCGCTTCACTGGACTCATGGATTGGGAGTTACCATAGATATGGCAGTTCAGGAAGCCGCTTACACCATGCTGACTATTATGAGGTTTCACCATGGTCTGCTTCAGAACACGGAGTTCTGCTATGTTCCTGCTTCCATGGGAGGAGAGGATGGACATCTCAGTGCAGCCTATTCTGATCATTCTCATGAAGACCCTAGACTGCAGGTGACCGCTCAGATGTTGGAGAATAGGGATTGTGATGCACGTGCCCTACGCATGGAGCTCTATGCTACCCGTGCCCGTCTTTGGACAGCCTTGACGCAGTTGGCACCTGTCGTGCAGACAGGTTATGGAGATTTGGAGATGCTGACTCCCTCGCGGACTCATTTGCCAGCACATGTAGACTGGCCTGATGTTGGAGGCATCACCCCTCTTCGAGGACCGTTGTTGCTACCGACAAGGGGACCAAGGCCACACCCGTGTCCTTATGGTTTCCAGGGATCCCAGGCTAGAGTGTTTCCAGATCCTCAGGTTCAGCTCCCAGGTCACGGGGGTAACCTGTACGAGGCATTCTACGGTGATGTTTGAGTGCGTGGATGTTAGACCTAGTATGGCAGTAGTTGTATCGCCACAGTCCTGCGTGTCTTGTGGGATATGATTAAGGTCGAGATTTGAGTTCTGGAGGTGTAAATAGATAATGTATAGGATGCTTGTAATGCCTCCGATGAGTGGTGTCATCTCTCTGTAGTTGTTTTCAGCTTGGGTTTGTACTGAACTAAGCCATGGTGTGTATGAAACCTAATGTTCATATGGTAGTTGCTTTACCATGTTGATTGGTGTTTATCTTACATGCCATGTTGATCAGTGCATTCCTTAATTCATGCCCTAGTGTTGTTGTTCCCCATGTCTAAGCTATGGATTGTTTTCCTCAGGATGGTGTCAACCAGGAACAACCCCGTGCATGCTCATGAGCAAGGCGAGAGTAGCCAGCCAAGGCAAGAAGAGCTGCCACGAGCACCATATCTAGCGGAGGTGATGCTAGAAGCTGAACGGAATAAGAGGGAGACCAACAGACTGTTAGAGAGAATTGAACAGAACACAGCTCGTGCTCCCTGCAATGATCACCATGATGGAGTGTCACTTGGTGACTTCATTAAACTGTGTCCGCCTAAGTACCATCACTCGATCGATCCCCTCGATGCGGATGATTGGTTGACCAGTATGTCACGCAAGATTCGAGCTGCAAATGTTTCAGAGGCCAATAAGGTGACCTTTGCGACATACTTTCTGGAGGGACCTGCCAACCTGTGGTGGGAAAGCTATGAAGCTATGCGTCCCCAGGGACCTGCACCAACCTGGGCAGAGTTCAGCGCCGCATTCCGTATCCATCACATCCCGGAAGGGCTGATGGACCGCAAGAGAGAGGAATTATGTGCCTTCACACAGGGCAGATTGTCAGTGGATGCATACAATCGCGAGTTTGGTAATCTTGCTTGCTATGCCCCAGAGGAAGTCTCAACTGATGCCAAGAAGCAGGCTAGGTTTCGCAAGGGACTTAATGCTGAGCTTCGCCGAGATCTTTGCTTGCATGAGTGCACGACCTTCCAGGCTCTCGTCAATAAGGCCATCAATGCTGAGTCCATACAAACTGACTACGAGGCCTCGAGGAAGCATAACCGTGACTTCAACCCTGCATCGGGTTCAGGACCCAACAAGCGCCGAATATGGGTACCCAATGCATCTATGCCGGCAAGGTACACTGCGAGGCCATCCTTCCAGGCACCTCGTCCAGTTCAGTCCAACCCTCCACCCAAACCATTTGGAGGACCACAAGTAAATGTTGCCCCTCATGCCACAGTGGTATGCTACAAGTGTGGAGAACCGGGACATTATTCTCGTGAATGTCCCCAGAACAATGCCAAGCCCGCTGGACGCGGAAAACCAGGGAAAGCCTTCTATGTGAAGCCAACTCCTGCCCGTGGGTGAGTTAATTATGTGTCTGCTGAAGAAGCTCTTGAAGACCCTGATGTCATTCTAGGTACACTTCTTGTTAATAGCCATCCAGCATCTGTTCTATTTGATACTGGGGCATCTCATTCATTCATCTCAGAAAGTTATGCACAGTTGCATAACATGTCTTTCTGTGACATGCCCACTCCTTTAGTAGTTCAGACTCCTGGTTCAAAGTGGCAAACTTCTAGAGTGAGCCATGACAATGAAATTCTAGTGGATAGACTAGTATTCCTAGCATCTTTGATAGCTCTTAAGTCTTCGGACATCAATATCATTCTAGGTATGGATTGGATGAAAGCCCACTATGCCAAGATTGATACTCATTCTAGGAATGTTCAACTTACACATCCCTCGGGTGAGACAGTTAATGTCTCTACTCGAACAACCAAGCGCCAACTCTATTCCCTAAATGCTATCCCTCTCCCCGAGCTAGAAGATATTCCGGTAGTCTGTGATTTCCCGGATGTCTTTCCAGAAGAACTGCCAGGTATTCCACCTGTCAGAGATGTTGAATTCGTGATAGAACTTATCCCAGGGACAGTCCCAATAGCCAGAAGACCTTATAAGATGGCACCCTTAGAACTAGCCGAGCTAAAAACCCAACTCGATGAGGCTTTCAAGAAAGGTTTCATTCGTCCTAGCTCTTCTCCTTGGGCTTCCGCCGTCCTCTTTGTTAAGAAGAAGGATGGATCGGATCGGATGGTTGTGGATTACCGACCAGTGAATTTGGTCACTATCAAGAACAAGTATCCGCTCCCCAGGATCAACGATTTGTATGATCAACTCGCTGGATCCTCTGTCTTTTCCAAAATGTATTTGAGGTTGGGATACCATCAAATCAGAATTATAAACGAGGACATTCCAAAAACGGCTTTTGTCACTCGTTATGGCCAATACGAGTACACCGTCATGTCCTTCGGTTTAACCAATGCTCCAGCCACCTTCTCTCGACTGATGAATTCGATCTTCATGGAGTATTTGGACAAATTCGTCGTGGTTTACCTCGACGATATACTCATCTACTCGAAGAACGAACAAGAACATGCCGAGCATTTAAGGCTGGTATTGATGAAACTTCGAGAGCACCGCTTATATGCCAAATTCTCCAAGTGTGAATTTTGGTTGCCGGAAGTGACTTATCTGGGTCACGTGATCTCTGGCAAAGGTATTGCTGTCAATCCCAAGAGAGTTCAGGCCGTCCTTGATTGGACTCAACCTGAATCGGTTAAGCAAGTTCGGAGTTTCCTTGGCTTAGCGAGCTATTGTCGCCGCTTTGTTGAGAACTTCTCCAAGGTTGCGAAACCTCTGACTGAACTCCTCAAGAAAGATAAAAGGTTCGAATGGACCCCACAATGCGAGCATAGTTTTCAGAAGTTGAAAAGACCACTAACCTCTGCTCCCGTTCTGGTGCCACCAGACTTCTCTAAGGACTTTGTTATCTATTGCGACGCCTCGCGACAAGGATTAGGTTGCATTATCATGCAAGATCGTCATGTGATTGCATACGCATCTCGACAGTTGCGTCCACATGAGGATAATTATCCAACACATGATCTTGAGCTTGCAGTTGTAGTCCATGCACTAAAGACATGGCGACATTACCTTCTGGGTAATCGTTGCGAATATACACTGATCACCAAAGTCTGAAATATATTTTCACCCAGCCGGATTTGAATCTCATGCAAAGACGGTGGGTAGAGTTGATCACAGATTACGATTTAGGGATAACTTACACCCCGGGGAAAGCCAATGTCATGGCTAATGCACTAAGTCGTAAGTCTTATTGTAACAATCTGATGTTACAACAAGGTCAACCGTTTCTCTATGAGGAATTTTGGAAGTTGAATCTCCACATTGTTCCTCAAGGATTCCTATCCAACTTGGTGGCGAAACCTACTCTTAGGGATCAAATAGTAGTTGTCCAGAGATATGACAAAGGTATATCTCGGATTAAGGAGAATATTGCTAGCGGAAATGCTAAGAATTTCTCTAAGGATGATGAAGGTGTGGTGTTCTTTCAGAATCGGTTGGTGGTTCCCAAGAGCACTCGACTAAGACAACTGATCCTTAAGGAGGCTCATGATTCTCCTCTCACAATTCATCCAGGTAGTACCAAGATGTATCAGGACCTACGCCAGAGGTTCTAGTGGACTAGGATGAAGAGAGAAATTGCTCAGTATATTGCTAACTACGACGTTTGCCGTCGTGTGAAAGCAGAACATCAAAGGCCTGCTGGCACCCTTCAACCCTTAGCTATTCCTGAATGGAAATGGGATAAGGTCGGTATGGATTTCATCACCGGTTTTCCCAGGACCAAGAGAGGGAACAATGCTATATTTGTAGTCATTGATCGTCTTTCCAAAGTGGCTCATTTTCTTCCTGTTCGGGAAAGCATTACTACTAGTCAGCTAGTGGAGTTATATGTTTCTCGAATAGTCTCTCTTCATGGTGTTCCCTTGGAGATTAACTCGGACCGCGGAAGTATCTTTACTTCTCGATTTTGGGAAAGTTTTCAAACTGCTATGGGGACTCATCTATCCTTTAGCACCGCTTTCCACCCTCAATCAAGTGGTCAAGTTGAGCGAGTTAATCAAATTCTTGAAGATATGCTTCGAGCTTGTGTTATATATTTTGGTATGAATTGGGAGAAATGTCTTCCATTTGCCGAATTTGCTTATAACAATAGTTATCAATCAAGCTTGGGCAAAGCCCCTTTTGAAGTTCTCTATGGACGAAAATGCCGAACACCTCTTAACTGGTCAGAAACCGGAGAGAGGCAACTCTTTGGTCCGGACATGATCCAGGATGTAGAAGAGCAAGTTCGCGTTATTCGTGAAAAGTTGAAAACAGCCCAATCCCGTCAAAAGAGTCAATATGACCGTCATCATAAGTCGGTGACTTATGAAGTCGACGAGAAGGCTTACCTTCGGGTTACACCTCTGAAGGGCACCCATCGATTCGGTATCAAAGGCAAGTTGGCTCCTTGTTACATTGGACCTTTTCGCATTCTTGCTAAACGAGGAGAGGTTGCCTACCAATTGGAACTTCCACCGCATCTTTC
The DNA here is from genome assembly GCA_022496015.1 of Hordeum marinum. NCBI lineage: Eukaryota > Viridiplantae > Streptophyta > Magnoliopsida > Poales > Poaceae > Hordeum > Hordeum marinum. Next base: position 146,682,866 of record CM039678.1, read on the forward strand.
CAAAGTACATGATGTCTTCCACGTCTCTCAACTCAGGCGTTGCTTTTCGGACCCTGTCCGAGAAGTGGACCACGAAGCGCTTGATCTCCAAGATAACCTTTCATACCAAGAATACCCCGTTCGTATTCTCGACCAAGCTGAGCGTACAACCGGGCGTCGGAACATCAAGTTTCTTAAAGTTCAGTGGTCGCATCATTCCGAAAAGGAGGCAACATGGGAAAGAGAAGATCGTCTTCGACTAGAGTACCCCGCGCTCTTCCCGACGACTTCAAAAATCTCGGGACGAGATTCTTTTGAGTGGGGGTGAGTTGTCACAACCCTAGCAAGTGTCATAGGCTAGCAATGTGTTTGCATCATCATCATCATCATCATTGCATCAAAATGAAATGGGGAGAAAGAAAAGAAACCCCAAGCATTCATGAATTAAAGAAATTCCAGATAGACGAAATTTCAACAAATCCAAAATGCCCATAAAAAATGTCCCCTATGTCTGATAATTAGGGACATGGATATACCAGGGGCCATTTGAATTAATTGAACATTTAAAATAATTTGAATTAATGGTTTAAGTCCCTGGAAAATGATAAATAAAGCAATTATCATTATCATTGTTTTCAAAATAGTCTGAAACTGTTGTATGAGTTTGGAATATTCAAACTTCAATTTAGAAAATATGTGGGTCATTTTGAAAAGTTATTTGGATCTACAAAGAAATAAAACAAATGTTAGAAAGCAGAAAACAGAATTAAAAAAAAAAGAAGAAAAGAAGAGGCTTACCTGGCCGAGAGAAGGAGGCGGCCCAGCCCACCAGGGCCAAGCGGTCATCTTCAACCTCTGCTAGTAGGCAGAGGCGAAGTGCCGCGCGGTGCCGGCGAGGCCTCCACCTCCTCCCTGCTCGCCTGACTGCCGTGGCCCCCCCTAAGTGCGTCACGAGCCGCCTTGTGCCTTCTCCTCTCCTCCGTCGCCGCTCTCTCTCGCGCACGTGCATTCTCCCCCTCTGTCTCCGCCATGGCCGAGAGCTTCCCGAGCTCGTCGCCGACGTTCTAGCCAACCCCCGCGCCGCATGAGCCAGCCAAAAGGACCGCCTGGACCTCCTCTTCCTTCCAGACGAGCCACGCATCGCCGGAGGGCTTCTATCGCCGCCACGCCCCTGTCTTCCTCCTCGGGTCGCCGGAGAAGAATTCGACGGTCACCGTCGTTCCAGGTCCTCCCCGAGCCAACCGTTGACGCCGTTGCACTCGCCGTGAGCCCCCGGTTCTTTTCCCCCTTTTTCCCCCTTGATTTGAGTCGCATAGCGCCGATTTCCCTTGAGCCCGAAAGCTCCCCGCCGCCGGTGAGGTCGTGGTTGCTGTCGTGGCGACCCAAGCTAGTTTCTGAGTGCGCCATCATGCTCAGGAGGCTTCCAGGAAGCCTCTGGAGGTCTCGGATGCCCCGTTCAAGCCCTGGCTCGACGAGCCCGTGCTCGTCCAAGCTCCGGACGCCGCCAAGCTCATCGCCGGCGCCGATTCCGACCACCTCTGCTCCAGGGAAGGGTCGGAATGGACGCGCGCGTGTGCGTAGATCAGTTTGGTGCCCTCCACTGTCCATTTGGTCGCCGGAGGAGGAAACCCGAGCCCCACCGCCGCTTCTGCAGTCGCCGACGGCTCGTCGCCGGTGGCTCTGGTCGTTTTGACCACGGGGGTTGACCCTGACAGGTGGGGCCACCCCCTGGTTAACCCTGGTTAGTTTTAAAAAAAAATAATTAAAATAATTAAGCTAGTTAGTCTATGACATGTGGGCCCAGGGTCTGTTAATGATTAGGATTAGTTTAACTTAGTTAATTAAGCTAATCAGACGCTGACATGTGGACCCCACATGTCAGGTTTGACCCTGGCCGGGTCTGATGACCAGTTGATGTCATGATGACATCAGGCTGATGTCATAAGTCAATTTCCTATTTAAACATAATTCCAGAAATTATTTAAAACTTTGAAAAATCATATAAATTAATCTGTAAGTCAGATGAAAATAATTTATATATGAAAATTTATCAGAAAAATCCAATGAATCCAATGGTGCTATCCTCATGCATGATAGAGAAACCTAAATAGATGAACATGGACATTTTAGTATTAGGTCAACATATAGAATTTGAAATGAGAACAACTTTGAACCTATATTCAAATGCATTTCAAATTGACATGATCACTAGTTACATTAGCTCATCCATGCATACTATCATGCCATGATCATGCATCATATTGTTGCATCTGCTCGTATTGAATGTTTTCATCTGCGTTGCGGTAGGCCCTAATCCGGAGGATACTACTTCGTACCCTGACGAAGGAGAGAACTCTTCCGCAACCCAGCAAGGCAAGCAACCTCATTGATCATTCCGATAACATCCCACTCTCTCGCTCCTGCTCTCATTTATTGCATTAGGACAAACGATCACATGTCAGTTATACACGGTAGATGATCCTATTCTTATGCATGACCTGATCTTGTCACGGTAAATAGCTAAACCTTGCAACCTAGCATACCTGGTAGATGCTTGTGCCATGATGTGCTTAGCTTACTTTGCCTGCTATGCTTGCTATGCTTAGAGTTGTGTCAAGTCAGATTCATCTGGGTGATGAACTGAGTGAAACAGTGTTGTCCGATGTGATGAGCTTATAATGAATACGATTTGGTAAAGGTAGCGATGAGAGGCTATGTAGGAGTACATAGTGGGTTGTCTCATTGGGACCGTTCTTAGGAACTGGGTTCCGTGTTTGTGATCCAAGACTAGATACTACCACACATTGGGATACTTAACTGACCCTCTTGACTCATCAGTCGCTTAGTCTTTGGTCCAGGTATTGCAAGTAGTTTCTGGTGTTTATAGCATGCTGGAGGCCGTGCGTAGCGCTGACCCTCGGGGTGGATTACGACGCGGTAGGCAGTGGCACGGTGTACCAAGGGTCACCCGAATGGTGGGCTTGGGAACCCTACGCACATCGTTTGGGACCGTAACGGAAACTTTGGCCGGACTTCCGTGCGGGTCAGTCTCAAATAGGCGGTAGCCTGGACTAGAGGTCTTATGTGATTGACGGTCGTGGCCGACTCCCTCGCTGGGCATCCACTTGAAGGCTGCCGAGGTGCATGGTTTTATGAGCACACGGCGATAAGTGGCGAGAGCGTGTGTGAAGAAGTACACCCCTACAGGGTTTTGAAACTATTCGAATAGCCACGTCCTCGGATATGGACTACTTGGAGAACTTATGCTGTTCATAGATAATCAAATGGAGACTTCTAAAAATCTCAAGACAAGTGTGAGTACCGTGGATGGCACTCTTCCGAAAGGGGAAGGTGAGTCCATGGTGGCGTATTGAGATGGAGTTAGTGGACTCGTGTGCGATAATTGAAATCGTAACAAAGAATTTAAAATTGAGTAGTGTAGGTTAGCCATGAGTTAAAGCTGGCATTCTGCATAAACTCCACCACCCCCTTTGTTGATACATGAGCATAAATAGACTAGGTCTGTTTTAAAGACTTGCTGAGTATGATTGTACTCATCCTTGCTTAATTAATGTTGCAGAAGAAAACCAGGACCCATCAGGTGGGTTTTATCTAGACGTTGACGATGCCGAATAGCTGGTGTCCCAGCTACGATCTTGCCCGTGTGGTGGGCTGTAGATAGTCAGGCCTTGTGCCTCTTTTATATTTTGCCGTCTGTACTCAGACAGCTTAAGTTTCCGCTGGCTTGTATGACTGTGTTTGTATGAGTTGAGTGCCGGGTCATGTGACCCCTGTCTGTATGAACATATTATGCAAGGCTCGTCTGAGCCTCTTAAATAAAAGTCATGTTATTGTATGGTTATGTTGTGATGCCATGGTTGTATCTATGCATATCGGGCATGTCGTGCGTACGTGTGACGTGCAATGGTATGTATGGGATCCGACACCTAGTCATGTGCCTTTAGTAGTACTCTTTACGGGAAACTGCCTCTTTGTGCTTCCACCGAGCCATGGTAGCTTGCTACTGCTCCGGACACATTGATTGACCGGCATGTATCCTTCTTTGTTGTTGTGTCTGTCCCTTCGGGGAAATGTCTCGCAGTGTAATGGAGTCCTTGTAACTTGTTACGACTCGTCTACACACGCTTGAGGCCGACACCTGCATTGTTGGGTTATGTATGCCTATTTCCGTACGGATGTGCTACTTGGGTTCTATGACTAGTCATGTCGGCCCGGGTTCTTTGTTGTGTGATTGCCAGCGACATGTTCACATACGTGAGCCAAAAGACGCAAACGGTCCCGACCAAGGTAAGGTGGCTGCCGTGGAGTACCGTGCGTGAGGCCGCAAAGTGATGTGGCTTGGTACAGTATGGAATCATATAACCTAGGATCGGGGTCCCGAAAGGTTTCTAGTTAACACAATTATAGCATGAATAATAGTCAATTATCATGAACAAGGAAATACAATAATAACCATTTTATTATTGCCTCTAGGGCATATTTCCAACAGTCTCCCACTTGCACTAGAGTCAATAATCTATTTACATTGTGATGAATCGAGCACCCATAGCATTCTGGTGTTGATCATGTTTCGCTCGTGAGAGAGGTTTAGTCAATGGGTCTGCGACATTCAGATCTGTGTGCACTTTACAAATATCTATATCTCCCTCCTGAATGTAATCACGGATGGAGTTGAAGCGGTGCTTGATGTGTCTTGTCTTCTTGTGAAACATGGGCTCCTTCACAAGGGCAATAGCTCTAGTGTTGTCACAGAATAGAGTCATCAGGCTCGACGCATTAGGAATCACTCCCAGGTCGGTGATGAACTCCTTCATCTAGACTCCTTCCTTTGCTACTTCCGAAGAAGCTATGTACTCCGCTTCACATGTAGATGCCGCCACAACGCTTTGCTTGCTGCTACACCAGCTGACTGCCCCTCCGTTCAAAATATACACGTATCCAGTTTGCGACTTGGAGTCGTCCGGATCTGTGTCGAAGCTAGCATCGATGTAACCCTTTACGACGAGCTCTTCGGCACCTCCATATACGAGAAACATGTCCTTTGTCCTTTTCATGTACTTCAGGATATTCTTGACCACTGTCCAGTGTTTCGCTCCGGGATCACTTTGGTACCTCCCTACCAAACTTATGGCAAGGTTCACATAAGGTCTGGTACACAACATGACATACATAATAGAGCCTATGGATGAAGCATAGGGGATGACACTCATCTCTTCTCTATCTTTCGTCGTGGTCGGGCATTGAGTCAAACTCAATCTCACACCCTGTAACACAGGCAAGAACCCCTTCTTGGACTGATCCATATTGAACTTCTTCAATATCTTTTCAAGGTATGTGCTTTGTGAAAGACCTATGAGGCGTCTCGATCTATCTCTATAGATCTTAATACCTAATATGTAAGCAGCTTCTCCAAGGTCCTTCATTGAAAAACACTTATTCAAGTAGGCCTTTATACTTTCCAAGAGTTCTATATCATTTCCCATTATCAGTATGTCATCCACATATAATATAAGAAATGCTACAGAGCTCCTACTCACTTTCTTGTAAATACAGGGTTCTCCATAAACCTGTATAAACCCAAACGCTTTAATCACCTCATTAAAGCGAATGTTCCAACTCCGAGATGCTTGCACCAGCCCATAGATGGAGCGCTGGAGCTTGCATACTTTGTTGGCATCTTTAGGATCGACAAAACCTTCTGGCTGCATCATATACAGTTCTTCCTTGAGGAAGCCATTAAGGAATGCCGTTTTGACGTCCATTTGCCAGATCTCATAATCATAAAATGCGGCAATTACTAACATGATTCGACAGACTTCAACATCGCTACGGGTGAGAAAGCCTCATCGTAGTCAACTCCTTGAACTTGTCGATAACCCTTAGCGACAAGCCGAGCCTTATAGACGGTCGCATTACCGTCCGCGTCAGTCTTCTTCTTAAAGATCCATTTATTTTCAATGGCTCGCTTATCATCAGGCAAGTCCACCAAAGTCCATACTTTGTTCTCATACATGGATCCTATCTCGGATTTCATGGCCTCAAGCCATTTGTTGGAATTCGGGCCCGCCATTGCTTCTTCATAGTTCGAAGGTTCACTGTTGTCCAACAATATGATCTCCAGGACAGGGTTGTCGTACCACTCTGGTGCAGAACGTGTCCTAGTGGACCTTTGACATTCAATAGTAACTTGATCTAAAGTTTCATGATCATCATCATTAATTTCCTCTCCAGCTGGTGCAAGCTCCACAGAAACAACTTCTTGTGCTGCGCTACTCTCCGGTTCGAGTGGAGGTACAATTACCTCATCAAGTTCTATTTTCCTCCCACTTACTTCTTTCGAGAGAAACTCTTTCTCGAGAAAGGATCCATTCTTGGCAACAAAGACTTTGCCCTCGGATCGTAGGTAGAAGGTATACCCAATAGTCTCTCTGGGATATCCTATGAAGACGCACTTTTCCGCTTTGGGTTCGAGCTTCTCAGGTTGAAGTTTCTTCACATAAGCATCGCATCCCCAAACTTTTAGAAACGACAGCTTAGGTTTCTTTCCAAACCATAATTCATACGGTGTCGTCTCAACGGATTTTGACGGTGCCCTATTTAAAGTGAATGCGGCAGTCTCTAATGCATATCCCCAAAATGATAGCGGTAAGTCGGTAAGAGACATCATAGATCGCACCATATCTAATAGAGTGCGATTACGACATTCAGACACACCATTTCGCTGAGGTGTGCCAGGCGACGTGAGTTGTGAAACAATTCCACATTTCCTTAGGTGCGTGCCAAACTCGTGACTTAAATATTCTCCGCCACGATCAAATCGTAGGCACTTTATTTTCCTGTCACATTGATTCTCTACCTCACATTGAAATTCCTTGAACCTTTCAAAAGTTTCAGACTTATGTTTCATTAAGTAGACATACCCATTTGTACTCAAGTCATCAGTGAGATAACGGTAGCCACCACGAGCCTCAACACTCATTGGACCGCATACATCGGTATGTATTATTTCCAACAAGTCAGTTGCTCGTTCCATTGTTCCGGAGAACGGAGTCTTGATCATCTTGCCCATGAGGCATGGTTCGCACGTGTCAAATGATTCGAAATCAAGAGACTCCAAAAGTCCATCAGTATGGAGCTTCTTCATGCGTTTGACACCAATATGACCAAGGCGGCAGTGCCACATGTAAGTGGGACTATCGTTATCAACCTTACACTTTTTGGTACTCACACTATGGACATGTGTAACATCACGTTCGAGATTCATCAAAAATAAACCATGGACCAGTGGGGCATGACCATAAAACATTTCTCTCATATAAATAGAACAACCATTATTCTCAGATTTAAATGAGTAGCCATCTCGCATCAAGCGAGATCCAGATACAATGTTCACTCTCAAAGCTGGTACTAAATAACAATTATTGAGGTTTAACACTAATCCCGAAGGTAGATGTAGAGGTAGCATGCCGACGGCGATCACATCGACCTTGGAACCATTCTCGACACGCATCGTCACCTCGTCCTTTGCCAGCCTTCGCTTATTCCGCAGCTCCTGCTTGGAGTTACAAATGTGAGCAACTGCACCGGTATCAAATACCCAAGAGCTACTACGAGCGCTGGTTAGGTACACATCAATAACAAGTATATCACATATACCTTTAACGTTGTCGTCCTTCTTATCCGCTAAGTACTTGGGGCAGTTTCGCTTCCAGTGACCGGTACCCTTGCAATAAAAACACTCAGTCTTAGGCTTGGGTCCATTCTTGTTCTTCTTCTTCCCAGCAACTTGCTTACCGGGCGTGGCAACAGCTTTGCCGTCCTTCCTGAAGTTCTTCTTACCCTTGCCTTTCTTGAAACTAGTGGTCTTATTCACCATCAACACTTGCTGCTCCTTTTTGATCTCGACCTCTGCTGATTTCAGCATCGAGTACAACTCAGGAATGGACTTCTCCATACCCTGCATGTTGTAGTTCATCACAAAGCTCTTGTAGCTAGGTGGGAGCGACTGGAGGATTCTGTCAATGACCGAGTCATCCGGGAGATTAACTCCCAGCTGAGTCAGGCGGTTGTGCAACCCAGACATCTTGAGTATGTGCTCATTGATAGAACTATTTTCATCCATCTTACAGTCGGAGATGTCATATCTCTCGACCCGGGCATGAGCTTGGAAAACCAGTTTAAGCTCTTGGAACATCTCATATGCTCTGTGCTCCTCAAAACGCTTTTGGAGCCCCGTTTCTAAACTATAAAGCATGCCACACTGAACAAGGGAGTAATCATCGCAGCGAGAATGCCAAGCGTTCGCAACATCTTGCTCTGCTGGGAGAATTGGTGGGTCACCTAGCGGTGCATCAAGGACATACAATCTCTTGGAAGCTTTGAGGATGATCCTCAAGCTACGGACCCAGTCCGCATAGTTGCTTCCATCATATTTCAGCTTGGTTTTCTCTAGGAACGCGTTGAAGTTGAGGTTGGCATTAGCGTTGGCCATTGGATCTACAAATTAGATTGTAAAGACAATTTTAGACTAAGTTCATGATAATTAAGTTCACATAATCAAATTATTTAATGAACTCCCACTTAGATAGACATCTCTATAGTCATCTAAGTGACACATGATCCATGTCAACTAGCCCGTGTCCGATCATCACATGAGACGGACTAGTCATCCATGGTGAACATATCCATGTTGATCATATCTTCTATACGACTCATGTTCGACCTTTTGGTCTTCCGTGTTCCGAGGCCATGTCTGTACATGCTAGGCTCGTCAAGTCAACCTAAGTGTTTCGCGTGTGTAAATCTGGCTTACACCCTTTGTATGCGAACGTTAGAACCTATCACACCCGATCATCACGTGGTGCTTCGGAACAACAATCCTTAGCAACGGTGCACAGCTAGGGTGAACACTTCTCTTGAAATTTTATTGAGAGATCATCTTATTTACTACCGTTGTTCTAAGCAAATAAGATGTAAACATGATAAACATCACATGCAATCAATATAGTGACATGATATGGCCAATATCATCTTGCTCCTGTGATCTCCATCTTTGGGGCACCATGATCATCACTGTCACCGGCACGACACCATGATCTCCATCATCATGATGTCCATCATTGTGTCTTCGTGAAGTTGTCTCGCCAACTATCACTTCTACTACTATGGCTAACGTTTAGCAATAAAGTAAAGTAATTACATGGCGTTTATGATTGACACGCAGGTCATACAATAAAAATAAGACAACTCCTATGGCTCCTGCCGGTTGTCATACTCATCGACATGCAAGTTATGAATCCTATTACAAGAACATGATCAATCTCATACATCACAATGCATCACATCACATCCTTTGGCCATATCACATCACAAGGCATATGCTGCAAAAACAAGTTAGATGTCCTCTAATTTGTAGTTGCAAGTTTTTACGTGGCTGCTATAGGTTTCTAGAAAGAACGTTTCTTACCTACGCCAAAACCACAACGTGATATGCCAATTGCTATTTACCCTTCATAAGGACCCTTTTCATCGAATCCAATCCAACTAAGGTGGGAGAGACAGACACCCGCTAGCCACCTTATGCAACTAGTGCATGTCAGGCGGTGGAACCGGTCTCACATAAGTGTACGTGTAAAGTTGGTCTGGGCCGCTTCATCCCACAATACCGCCGAACCAAGATAAGACTAGTAGTGGTAAGCAAATTAATAAGATTGACGCCCACGACAAGTTTGTGTTCTACTCGTGTATAGATTCTACGCATAGACCTAGCTTTGATGCCACTGTTGGGAGACGTAGTAGTAAATCAAAAAAATTCATACGTATCACCAAGATCTATCTATGGAGAAACCAGCAACGAGCAAGGAGAGATTAGATCTTCATACCTTTCAAGATCGCTAAGCGGAAGCGTTACAAGAACGTGGTTGGTGGAGTCGTACTCATAGCGATTCAGATCGCGGTGGACTCCGATCTCAGCGCCGAACAACGCCGCCTCCGCGTTCAACACACGTGCAGCCCGGTAACGTCTCCTACGCCTTGATCCAGCAAGGAGGAAGGAGAGATTGGGGAAGAGATCTGGCAGCACGACGGCATGGTGACGATGGAGCTGCGTGGTACTCCGGCAGAGCATCGCTAAGCACTACGGAGAAAGAGGAGATGGAGAGGTAGGGCTGCGCCGAGAGGAAGAGAGAACTGTGTGTTCGGCAACCCTGAAACCTCATATATATATAGGGGGAATGAGGAGGGAGGGCTGCACCCTAGGGTTTCCACCCTAGGGTGGTGCGGCAGCCACCAGATCAATCTGGCCGGCGGCCAGAGGGAGGGAGTGGTGCGGCTGCCCTAGGGTGGGCCTTAGGGCCCATCTGCCCTAGGGTTTGCCCCTCCTCCCACTTCAGCTGCACCTTGGGCCTAGTGAAGGGGCGCACCAGCCCACCTAGGGGCTGGTTCCCTCCACCCTCGGCCCATGCAGCCCTCTAGAACCGGTGGGCCCACTTGGTGGACCCCCGGAAACCTTCTTGTGGTCCCGGTACGTTACCGGTGACCCCCGAAACATTTCCGATAACCACAACCTCACTTCCTATATATCAATCTTTGTCTCCGGACCATTCCGGGACTCCTCGTGACGTCCGGGATCTCATCCGGGACTCCGAACAACCTTCGGTAACCACGTACACTTTTTCCCTATAACCCTAGCATCATCGAACCTTAAGTGTGTAGACCCTACGGGTTCGGGAGACACGTAGACATGACCGAGACACCTCTCCGGTCAATAACCAACAGCGGGATCTGGATACCCATGTTGGCTCCCATGTGCTCCACGATGATCTCATCGTATGAACCACGATGTCGGGGATTCAATCAATCCCGTATACAATTCCCTTTGTCTATCTGTATGATATTTGCCCGAGATTCGATCATCGGTATCCCTATACCTTGTTCAATCTTGTTGCCGGCAAGTTTCTTTACTCGTTCCGTAATACATCATCCCGTGGCTAACTCCTTAGTCACATTGAGCTCATTATGATGATGTCTTATCGAGTGGGCCCAGAGATACCTCTCCGTCACACGAAGTGACAAATCCCAGCCTCGATTCGTGCCAACCCAACAGACACTTTCAAAGATACCCGTAGTGCACCTTTATAGCCACCGAGTTACGTTGTGATATTTGGCACACCCAAAGCATTCCTACGGTATCTGGGAGTTGCACAATCTCATGGTCTAAGGAAACGATACTTGACATTGAAAAGCTTTAGCAAACGAACTACACGATCTTGTGCTAGGCTTAGGATTGGGTCTTGTCCATCACATCATTCTCCTAATGATGCGATCCCATTATCAACGACATCCAATGTCCATGTTCATGAAACCGTGACCATCCATTGATCAACGAGCTAGCCAACTAGAGGCTTACTAGGGACATGTTGTGGTCTATGTATTCACACATGCATTACGGTTTCTGGTTAACACAATTATAGCATGAATAATAGACAATTATCCTGAACAAGGAAATACAATAATAACCATTTTATTATTGCCTCTAGGGCATATTTCCACCAGCATGATCTCATGGTCATAGGAACAGATACTTAACATGCAAAAAACAGTAGCAATAAACTGACACGATCATATGCTACGTTTGTAGTTCCGGTCTTGTCCATCACATCATTCTCCTAATGATGTGATCCTATTATCAAATGACATCTCATGTAAATGGATAGGAAATGTTGACCATCTTTGATCAACGAGCTAGTTTACTAGAGGCATACTAGGGACACAATGTTGTCTATATACCCACACATGTATTTAGTTTCCAATCAATACAATTATAGCATGGATAATAAACGATTATCATAAACAAGGAAATATGATAATAACTAATTTATTATTACCTCTAGGGCATATTTCCAACAGTCTCCCACTTGCACTAGAGTCAATAATCTACTTCACATCACCATGTGATTCGCATTGTTATGATCTAACACCCAACGAGTTCTAGGGCTCGATCATGCTTTGCATGTGAGAGAGGTCTTTTAGTCAATGGGTCTGCGTCATTCAGATCCGTGTGTACTTTGCAAATCTCTATGTCATACTATAGACACTGCTACCACACTCCACTTGGAGCTATTCCAAATGGCTGCTCCACTATACGTATCCGGATTGGTGTTCAAGCTTGCATCGGCGTAACTCTTTATGACAAACTCTTTATCACCTCCATAATCGAGAAACATTTCCTTATTCTTTTAGTTACTAAGGATAATCTTGACCGCTGTCCAGTGATGCACTCCTGGATCACTCTTGTACCCCTTGACAGACTCATGACATGGCACACACAGGTGTGGTACACAACATGGCATAACATAGAGCCTATGGCTAAGGCATAGGGGACGACCTTTGTCCTTTCTCTTTCTTCTGCCATGGTCGAGCTTTGAGTCTCACTCAAGTTCACACCTTAGAAATCAGTCAAGAACTCTTTCTTTGACTGACCCATTTTGAACTCTTTCAAAATCTCGTCAAGGTATGTACTCATTGAAAGTCTCATCAAGCATCTTGATCTATCTCTATAGATCTTGATGCTCAACAATTAGGTAGCTTTATCCAGGTCTTCCTTTGAAAAAATCTTTTCAAACAACCGTTTATGCTTTCCAGAAATTGTACATCATTTCCGATCAACAATATGTCATCCACATATGCTTATCAAAAACTCTATAGTGCTCCCACTCACTTTATTGTAAATACAAGTTTCTCATAAACTTTTTATAGACTCAAAAACTTTGATCACCTCATCAAAGCGTATATTCCAACTCCGAGATGCTTGCTCCAGCCCATAGAAGGATTGCTGGAGCTCGCACACCTTTTAGCATCCTTAGGACTGACAGAACCTTCTGGTTGTATCACATACAACCTTTCCTCAAGTAAACTGTTAAGGAAATGATGTTTTGACATCCATCTGCCAGATTTCATAATTGAAAAATGCAGCAACTGCTAACATAATTCCAACAGACTTTAGCATCGCTACGAGTGAGAAAGTCTCATCGTAGTCAACTCCTTGAACCTATCAGAAACTTCTTTGTGACAAGTCGAGCTTTATAAATGGTGACATTTACCATCAGCGTCTATCTTCATCTTAAAGGTCCATTCGTACTAGACAGCCTGCCGTCCAACGAGCAAGTCTACCAAAGTCTATACTTGCTTTTCATACATGGATCCTTTCTCGGATTTCATGGCCTCTAACCATTTGTCGGAATCCGGGCCCATCATCGCTTCTCCATAGCTGTAGGTTCATCGTTGTCCAACAACATGACCTCCAAGACAGGCTTGTCGTACCACTCAGGAGCAGTACGCATCCTTGTCGACCTACGAGGTTCGATAGTAACTTGATCCGAAGCTTCATGATCATCATTAACTTCCTCATCAACTAACGTAGGCTTCACAGAAACATCTTCCTGTGCTGCGCTACTCTCTGGTTGAAACAAAGGTTCAACTACCTCATCAAGTTCTATCTTCCTCCCACTCAATTCTTTCGAGAGAAAACTTTTTCTCGAGAAAGGGCCCAATTTTAGCAACAAACATTTTATGCTTGGATCTGAGATACAAGGTTCACCCAACTATTCTTAGGGTATTCTATGAAGATGCATTTGTCCGCTTTGGGTTCGAGCTTATCAGACATAAGTGTCGCATTCCCAAACTCTAATAAATGACAACTTTAGGTTTCTGCCAAACCATATGGTGTCATCTCAACAGATTTAGATGTGCCCCTTTTAAAGTGAATATAGTTGTCTCTAATACATAAACCCAAAAAATGATAGTGGCACAATGATAAGAGACATCATAGGACGCACCATATCCAATAGAGCACGACTATGACGTTCAGACACACCATCACACTATGGTGTTCCAGGTGGCGTGAGTTGTGAAACAACTTTCACATTGTCTAAAGTTGTATGCCAAACTCGTAACTCAGATATTCACCTCCACGATCATATCGCAGATATCTTATCTTCTCATCACGATGATCTTAAACTTCATTCTGAATTTGCTTGAACTTTTCAAACGATTTAGACTTGTGTTTCATTAAGTAAATATACACTATTATCTACTCAAATCATCAGTGAAGGTAAGAAAATAACGATATCCACCGCACGCTACAAGACTCATTGGATTGCATACATCAACATGTATCATTTCCAATAAATCACTTGCCAGCTCCATCAAACCGGAAAACGAGGTCCTTAGTCATCTTGCCCTGGAGGCATGGTCCGCATGTCTCAACCGATTCAAAATTAAATGAGTCCAAAGATCCATCAGCATGCATGGAGTTTCTTCATGTGCTTTACACCAATATGACATTTAGCGGTAGTGCCACAAGTATGTGGTACTATCATTATTAACTTTGTATCTTTTGGCATCTATCTTATGAAGATGTGTACTACTACGAGCAAGATTCAACAAACCATTCATTGGGTGCATGACCATTGAAGGTATTATTCATGTAAACAGAATAACCATTATTCTCTAACTTAAATGAATAACCGTGTTGCAATAAACACGATCTAATCATGTTCATGCTTAACGCAAAACACCAAATAACATTTATTTAGGTTCGTCACTAATCCCGAAGGTAGAGAGAGTGTGCGATGTTTGATCACATCAACCTTATAAAGATTTCCAACACACATCGTCACCTCACCCTTAGCTAGTTCTCCATTTATTCCGTAGCTTTTATTTCGAGTTACTAACATTTATCAACCGAACCAGTATCCAATACCCAGGTGCTACTAGGAGTACTAGCAAGGTACACATCAATAACACGTATATCAAATATACTTCTGTCGATGTTGCCATCCTTCTTATCTACCAAGTATCTAGGGTTGTTCCGCTTCAGCGACCGCTCTCCTCATAATCGAAGCACTTAGTCTCGGGTTTGGGTTCAACTTTGGGTTGCTTCACTAGAACAACAACTGAGTTGCCATCCATGAAGTTTCCCTCCTTGCCCTTGCCCTTCTCGAAACTAGTGGTTTTACTAACCATCAACACTTGACGCTCCTTCTTGATTTCTACCTTCGTGGTGTCAAACATCGCGAACAGCTCAGGGATAATTATTTCTATCCCTGGCATTTTATAGTTCATCACCAAGTTCTAGTAGCTTAGTGACAGTGACTTGGAGAACTATATCAATCACTATCTTATCTGGAAGATCAACTCCCACTCGATTCAAGCGATTGTAGCACCCAGACAATCCGAGCACATGCTCAATGATTGAGCTATTCTCTTTCATCTTGCAAGCAAAGAATCTTGTTGGAGATCTCATATCTTGCAACACGGGCACGAGCCTGAGATCCTAATTTCAGCTCTTAGAACATCTCATATGTTCCGTGATGTTCAAAACGTTTTGGAGCCTCAATTCTAAGCCATAATGCATGACGCACTAAACTATCAAGTAGTCATCGGAACGCGCATGTCAGATGTTCACAACATCTACAGACGATGCTAGAGGGGGTGGCACACCAAGCGGTGCATTAAGGACATAAGCCTTCTGTCCAGCAATGAGGACAATCCTCAGATCACGGACCCAGTCCGCAATATTGCTACCATCATCTTTCAACTCTATTTCTCTAGGAACATATAAAAATACAAGGGAGCTACAACGTGAGCTAGTAATCTACAACATAATTTGCAAAGACACGACTGACTATGTTCATGATAATGAGTTCAATTAATCATATTACTTAAGAACTCCCACTCAAATTGACATCCCTCCGGTCATTCGAGTGATACATGATCCAAATTCACCAAATCAAGTCCGATCATCACGTGAGTTGAGGTGGTTTCAATGGTGAACATCATCATGTTGATCATATCTACTATATGACTCATGTTTGACCTTTTGGTCTCTTGTGTTCCGAGGCAATGTCTGTACATGCTAGGCTCGTCAAGTTTAACTCGAGTGTTTTGCATGTGCAACACTGGCTTGCACCCGTTGTATGTGAACGTAGAGTCTATCACACCCGATCATCACGTGGTATCTCGACACGACAAACTTTTGCAATGGTGCACACTCGGGGAGAACACAGTTTATCTTGAAATTAAGTGAGGGATCACCTTATAATGATACCGTCGTCCTAAGCAAAACAAGGTGCATAAAAGGATTAACATCACATGCAAATCATAAGTGACATGATATGGCCATGAACTTGTGATTTTTATCTCCATCTTGAAAGCACAGGCATGATCTCCATCGTCACCGGCATGACACCATGATCTCCATCATCTTGATCTCCATCAACATGTCGTCATCGGGGTTGTCGCGCCCACCATGCTTCTACTACTATTGCTACCATTTAGCGATAAAGTAAAGCATTACATAGCGCTTAATGATTGACACGCAGGTCATACAATAATTAAAGACAACCATATGGCTCCTGCCGGTTGCCGTACTCACCGACATGCAAGTCGTGATATTCTATACAAAACATGATCATCTCATACATCACATATATCTCATCATGTAATTGGCCATATCACATCACAACATACCCTGCAAAAACAAGTTAGACATCCTCTAATTGTTGTTGTTGCATGTTTTACGTGGCTGCTACAGGTATCTAGTAAGAACAATGCTCACCTACGCAAAACCACAACGGTGATTCATAAATTGCTTTTCAACCTTCTCAAGGACCGCCTTTGTCGAATCCGATCCAACTAAAGTAGGAGAAATAGACACCTGCCGACCATCTTTGTGCAACGAGGTTACACGTCAGTCGATGGAACCGGTCTCTTGTAAGCGTACGAGTAAGGTTGGTCCAGGCTGCTTCATCCCACAATACCGCTGAACCAAAATGCGACCAAGGGAGGAACAAATCTAAGCATCAACTCCCATAAACTCTTTGTGTTCTACTCGAGATCTCATCTACACATAGACCTAGCTCATGATGCCACTGTTGGGGAACGTTGCATGGCAAACAAAAAATTTCCTACGCACAGCAAGATCTATCCATGGTGATGAGCATCTACGAGAGGGAGCGTGGATCTACATACCCTTGTAGATCGCTAAGCGGGAAGCGTTAAGAAACGTGATTGGTGTAGTTGAACGTCTTCGTGATCCAAATCGCTCAGCGTCCCGCGATCTCATCATGATCCATCCCGCGATCCAATCACGATCCATCCCGCGAACTCATCACGATCCGTCCCGCGATATTGATCACGGTCCTTCTGATCTAGCGTCGAACGGACAGCACCTCCGCATTCAGCACACGTACAGCTTGATGATGATCGCCGCCTTCTTGATCCAGCAAGAGGGAGCGGGGAGGTAGACGAGTTCTCCGGCAGCGCGACGGCGTTGCGGCGATGGTGGTGGAGCAATTCCAGCAGGGCTTCGCCGCTGAAACCGATCTAGAGGAGAAACTACGAACTAGAGGAGAGGCAGCACGTGGCTTAGGGTTTCTTGATGTGTCCCAAGTGCTAGCCTTGCCCCTCTATTTATATGCTGAGCCCTGGGGTTGAAAGTTGGAGAAAAATCCTCCTCAAGGTCGGTTTGCCCGCAAGGCAAGAGTCCTTCTCAGACTCCAGGACAAGACGCCAAGGTCCTCGGCGTCTGGCCCCAAACGCCAGGGTCCCTGGCATCAGGCCCCTGGCCTCTGCAAAACAGCTTTTGCACCTTCCTAAAGCCTCATGGGCTTTACCCCTTGGCCCAAATAAAGTGTTCTTGTACCCCGAACATTTCGGGAAACATCCAAAACTATCTTCGGTGAATTCTGGAACCCTTCCGAAGACCAAACACTATTATCCCATATATCAATCTTTACCTTCGGACCATTCCGGAGCTCCTTGTGATGTCCGGGATCTCATCCGGGACTTCGAACAACCTTCGGTCACCACCATACATAACTCTATACTACCGAAACGTCACAGAACCTTAAGTGTGCAGACCCTGCGGGTTCGAGAATTATGTAGACATGACCGAGACACCTCTACAGTCAATAACCAATAGCGAGACCTGGATGCCCATATTGGTTCCAACATATTCTACGAAGATCTTTATCGGTCGAACCTCTATCTCAAGGATTCAGTTAATCCCGTATGATGTTCCCTTTGTTCTTCGGTATGTTACTTGCCCGAGATTCGATCGTCGGTATCTCCATACCTAGTTCAACCTCGTTACCGGCAAGTCTCTTTACTCATTCCATAATACAAGATCCCGTGACTAACACTTAGTCACGTTGCTTGCAAGGCTTATTG
Organism: Hordeum marinum; assembly: GCA_022496015.1. NCBI lineage: Eukaryota > Viridiplantae > Streptophyta > Magnoliopsida > Poales > Poaceae > Hordeum > Hordeum marinum. The sequence continues at coordinate 146,701,097 of CM039678.1, forward strand.
TGATGTTGTATTACCGAGTGGGCCTTAAGATACCTCTCCGTCACACGGAGTAACAAATCCCAGGTTTGATACATGCCAACCCAACAGACACCCTCGGAGATACCTGTAGAGCACCTTTATAGTCACCCAGTTACGTTGCGATGTTTGATACACACAAGGTACTCCTCCGGTGTTAGTGAGTTGCATGATCTCATGGTCATAGGAACACATACTTGACATGCAGAAAACAGTAGCAATAAACTGACACGATCATACGCTACGTTTGTAGTTTGGGTCTTGTCCATCACATCATTCTCCTAATGATGTGATCCCGTTATCAAATGACATCTCATGTCAATGGCTAGGAAACCTTGACCATCTTTGATCAACGAGCTAGTTTACTAGAGGCATAATAGGGACACAGTGTTGTCTATATACCCACACATGTATTTAGTTTCCAATCAATACAATTATAGCATGGATAATAAACGATTATCATGAACAAGGAAATGTGATAATAACTAATTTATTGTTGCCTCTAGGGCATATTTCCAACAAAATAGAGCTCAACGGAGCTCGTGCGGTATTGTCCACAGGCAGCACTCACTTGTCGTCGTCAGAGGAGGTGAGGTCGACGTAGATGCGGTCCTGCTTAGTGGTTTTGTGGCGCCACTCCTCCAACTTCTCTTCAAAGGCATGGTCCAACGCGACACCCTGCTCATAGAGCACGGTGTCGATCGCCTTGTCCCTTCGGCGGTGCTACCGGTCCTCTTCTGCCTCCTGCGCACTGCGAGCTAGTAGCACGGGCAAAAGTGCTTCCGCTTCTGCCTCCACCAAGGGGAGGAAGTCCTCCGGCCCGCCGCCGCCCTCGGCACGTCGCTTCGGCCCCACCATGGCCTCCGGCTCCCTCTTCACTGGGGGAACTCCCTCTTCACCGGGGTGAGGAAGGAGCGCGATCTTGATGCGCTAGAGGAGCTGTCGGTGCCGGAGAAGAGGTGGTCGTGCACGCAGTCGTACTCCTTCATCTCGCGACGAAGGAGCAACGATCAGCCCCAGCATGTGAACTGCAGGGCGGTGCCCTTCCGTGTCGCGTCAGATCTAATGCAATGCACCCTCTCGGGGTCATTGTTGCACGGCGGCCGGAATTGGCCACCTCTAGTGGTGGATTGGAGGGCGGGGACAATGAAGGGGATGAGAGCGCGGCGGATCTAAGGCGCCGACGGCAAGGGAGGGGGGTTTTCGTGGTGGCAGAGGGATAGGGTTCAGACCCTATCTAGCGGCCGAACCTGCCCATATACTCATTGCGGCGTCTCATTCCTGGGCCATCGAAAAACTTCTACGGGTTGGGCTTATTTTGCGGTTTCTCTTCTAGCGGTTAAAACGGCCCAAACCCGTATAATCGCTGGAATTTTACAGTTCTCGCGATTATACGAGGTCTGCTAGAGATGCTCTAACAGTAGTAGATGCAAAATTGTTTCAGTCTACTTGTCTCACATGTAATCTCGTATGTTGATCTTTCCATGAATATTGCCATAATTGTTTTCTTTTATATCAATTGCCCAACAACAATTTGTCTACCCATGGTTACTATGCTCATGAGAGAGATGTCTCTAGTGAACGCCTTGGCCCCGGTTCCATTCACTTTATATATTTACTAAAACCCTAAGAATGTCCTTGCTGCAATTTATTATATTATATTTTATATTTACCTATCTATCACTATTAGAATTAATCGTTGCAATTAACGAGTGCAAGGAAATTGACAACCTATTTGTTTGTGTATGTGCCGGTACTGCTAATCGTTCATTTGCATGAGTATCCTATTGGTTCGATAAACCTTGGTTCTTAACCAAAAGAAATACTATCTTCTACTATGCTACATCACCCTTTCTCTTTAGAGAAATCCCAACGCCTATCACAAGTAGCGGTATGGCGGGTGCAGTATTGAGTGAAAGTTCACGTACATTCTTGGCTGCGGGGAATAATGTTTGCACAGGGGTGCGTGGGCGTTCTTATGGTGAAAGCCCTTGTCCTTCTGTTGTTTTTAATATTGCATAGTCCTATGGATGGTCTAGGCTAATCATAAACTATGATAATTCTGATGTAATCTCTGCAATGCAACATGGTTGTAACTTTTCGGGATTGGATGCTTGTTACCATATGGCTCGTGATCTATCTCAAGTCCACTATGAGCACTGCCATAGAGAAAAAATATGTTGTGCATGAACTGGCTAGAATGCTAGTTTTTTTCTCCTAGAACTTGGTTTGATTTTTAACATGGTACAACACAGATGCCCACATACATGCACATACACTCACCCTTATGAACACACAAACCCTACCCATATGATCACCTACCAGATACCGAGCTGACTGCTACTTCTTGAGCTTGCATTGGTTTTCCCTTAAAGAGGAAAGGGTGATGCAGCAAAGTAGATAAGTATTTTCCTCAGTTGTCGAGAACCAAGGTATCAATCCAGTAGGAGGAACAAGCAAGTCACCAAAATATGCACCTACACAAACAATCAAACACCTGCACCCAACGCTATAAAAGGGGTTGTCAACCCCTTCACGATTACTTGCAAGGATTAGATCTGATAGAGATAGATGGGAAAGATTGCGAGAAGTAAAAAGTAAATAAATTGCAGCAAAGTTTTTTTGGTATATAGATCTGAAAATATAATATGGAAAATAGACCCGGGGGCCGTAGGTTTCACTAGAGGCTTCTCTCTTGAAGAAAAATAACACGCTGGGTGAACAAATTACTGTCGAGCAATTGATAGAAAAACGCATAGTAATGACGATATCCAAGGCAATGATTATGCATATAGGCATCACGTCTGTGTCAAGTAGACTGAAACAATTCTGCATCTACCACTATTACTCCACACATCGACCGACTCCTGCCTGCATCTAGAGTATTAAGTTCATGAAGAACAGAGTAACGCATTAAGTAAGATGACATGATGTAGAGGGATAAACTCAAGCAATATGATGAAAACCCCATATTTTTGTTGGAAATATGCCCTAGAGGCAATAATAAATTAGTTATTATCATATTTCCTTGTTCATGATAATCGTTTATTATCCATGCTATAATTGTATTGATCGGAGACTTAGATGCATGTGTGGATACATAGACAAAACCATGTCCCTAGTATGCCTCTAATAGACTAGCTCGTTGATCAAAGATGGTTAAGGTTTCCTAGCCATGGGCATGAGATGTCATTTGATAGATGGGATCACATCATTAGGAGAATGGTGTGATGGACAAGACCCAAACTACAAATGTAGCATATGATCGTGTCAGTTTATTGCTACTATTTTCTGCATGTCAAGTAGATGTTCCTATGACCATGAGATCATGCAACTCACGGATACCGGAGGAGTGCCTTGTGTGTATAAAACATCGCAACGTAACTGGGTGACTATAAAGGTGCTCTACAGGTATCTCCTAGGGTGTCTGTTGAGTTGGCATGGATCAAGACTGGAATTTGTTACTCCGTGTGACGGAGAGGTATCTTAGGGCCCACTCGGTAATACAACATCACAATAAGCCTTGCAAGCAATGTGACTAAGTGTTAGTCACGGGATCTTGTATTACGGAATGAGTAAAGAGACTTGTCGGTAACGAGGTTGAACTAGGTATGGAGATACCGACAATCGAATCTCAGGCAAGTAACATACCGAAGAACAAAGAGAACATCATATGGGATTAACTGAATCCTTGACATAGAGGTTTGACCGATAAAGATCTTTGTAGAATATGTAGGAACCAATATGGGCATCCAGGTCCTGCTATTGGTTATTGACCGTAGAGGTGTCTCGGTCATGTCTACATAGTTCTCGAACCCGCAGGGTCTGCACACTTAAGGTTTGGTGACGTTTTGGTAGTATGGAGTTATGTATGGTGGTGACCGAAGGTTGTTTGGAGTCCCAAATGAGATCCTGGATGTCACGAGGAGCTCCGGAATGGTCCGGAGATAAAGATTCATATATAGGAAGTCCTAATTTGGTCGCCGAAAAAGTTTCGGGCTCATCGGTAGTGTACCGGGAGTGCCGGTAGTGTACCAGGAGACCATCGGGAGGGGTATTTCGACCCAAGAGGCTACATGGGCTGTGGGAGAGTAAATACCAGCCCTTAGTGGGCTGGTGTAAGTCCCACACAAGTCCCATGCGGCTGGGAAGAAAAGCCCAAAGAGAAAAAGGTGGAAAAAGGCAAAAAAGGCAAAAAAGGCAAAAATAAGGGAGGAATCCTAGTCCTACTAGGATTGGAGGAGGAATCCTCCTCTCCTCCTTGGTTTGGCCAACCCAAGTGCTGGCTCCTTGGGATCCAAGCCTCCTCCTCTCTTCCTCTTATATATACTGGAGGTTTTAGGGGTTTTGGCACCACTTTTTTAGCCACGTGTCGCCCGTTCCTCCAGTGTATAGTTTCTCCTCTAGATCGGATTTCTGCAGTGCTTAGGCGAAGCCCTGCCGGAATAGCTCCACCACCATCTCCGGAGTGCCATCACACTGCCGGAGAACTCTTCTACCTCTCTGCTCCCTCTTGCTGGATCAAGAAGGCGGAGATCGTCATCGAGCTGTACGTGTGCTGAACGCGGAGGTGTCGTCCGTTCGGCGCTAGATCGGAAGGATCATGATCAAGGTCGCGAGACGGATCGTGATGAGATCGCGGGATGGATTGTGATGAGTTCGCGGGACGGATCGTGATGAGATTGCGAGACGGATCGTGATGAGTTCGCGGGACGGATCGTGATGAGTTCGCGGGACGGATCGTGATTGGATCGCGGGACGGATCGTGATGAGATCGCGGGATGCTCGGCGATTTGGATCGCGAAGACGTTCGACTACACCAACCGTGTTTCTTAACGCTTCCCGCTTAGCGATCTACAAGGGTACGTAGATCCACTCTCCCTCTCGTAGATGCTCATCACCATGGATAGATCTGCGTGTGCGTAGGAAAATTTCCGTTTCCCATGCGACGTTCCCCAACACTTTTTACCCTTGATGGCAACAATACAATACGTGCCCTGCTACCCCTACTTTGTCACTGGGTGAGGACACCGCAAGATTGAACCCAAAACTAAGCACTTCTCGCATTGCAAGAATTACCAATGTAGTTTGCCAAACCAAACCAATAACTCGAAGACACTTGCAAAGATATGAAATCATGCATATAAGAATTCAGAGAAGAACCAAATAATATTCATAGATAAGCTAATCATAAACCCACAATTCATCAGATCTCAACAAACACACCGCAAAAGAGTATTACATCGGATAGATCCCCATGAAGATCATGGAGAACATGGTATTGAAGCACAAAGAGAGAGAAGAAGCCATCTAGCTACTAGCTATGGACCCGTAGGTCTGTGGTGGACTATTCACGCATCATCGGGGCAATGGAGTTGATGTAGATGCCCTCCGTGATCGAATCCCCCTCCGGCAAATTACCGGAAAAGGCTCCAAGATTGGATCTCTCGGGAACGAAGGCTTCCGGTGGCAGAAAAGTATTATCGTTCTCCTTTTGATATTGTGGGAATATTTGGGAATTTATAGGCCGAAGATTACGGTTGGAGAACCTGCTGGGGGGCACAATCCAGGGGCACCCCCTAGCCGTGCCAGGGTGGCTTGTGACCTCCTGGCAGGTCTCCTGCCTTCCTCTCCAAGTCTGGTATATGTCTTCTGGTCCAAGAAAAACCATCGCGAAGTTTTTATTCCATTTGGACTCTGTTTAATATCCTTTATCTACAATACTCAAAACAAGGGGAAAAACAGAAACTGGAACTAGGCTCTAGGTTAATAGGTTACTCCCAAAAATAACATAAAATAGCATATTAATGCATATAAAACATCCAAAACATATAATATAATAGCATGGAACAATCAAAATTTATAGATATGTTGGAGATGTATCAGGATCCCCAAGCTTAATTCCTGCTCGTCCTGGAGTAGGTAAATGATAAAAGCAGAATTTTTGATGTGGAATGCTACCTATCATATATATCCATGTAATATCCTTTATTGTGGCATGAATGTTCAGATCCATAAGACTCAAAACACAAGCTTAATGTTGACATAATAACAATAATGTTTCAAGCATACTAACAAAGCAATTGTGTCTCTTCAAAATATAACGGCAAAAGAAAGTTATCCCTACAAAATCATATAGTCTGGCTATGCTCCATCTTCCCCACACAAAGTATTTATATCAAGCACAGCCCTGATGACAAGTCAAGCAATTGTTTCACACCTTTTATGTTCTCAAACTTTTTCCACTCTCACGCAATACATGAGCGTGAGCCATGGATATAGCACTATAGGTGGAATAGAATATGGTGGAGGTTGTGAAGAAAAAGGAGAAGATAGTTTCACATCAACTAGGCGTATCAACAGGCTATGGAGATGCCCATTAATAGATATCAATGTGAGTGAGTAGGGATTGCCATGCAACGGACTCACTAGAGCTGCAAGTGTATGAAAGCTCAAAAAGAAACTAAGTGGGTGTGCATCCAACTTGCTTGCTTATGAAGAGGAGGGCAATTTGAGGAAGCCCATCATTGGAATATACAAGCCGAGTTATATAATGAAAAAATCCCACTAGCATATGAAAGTGACAAAATAGGAGACTCTCTATCATGAAGATCATGGTGCTACTTTGAAGCACAAGCGTGGAAAAAAAGATACTAGCATTGTCCCTTCTCTCTTTTCTCTCATTTTTCTTATTATTTTGGTGGGCATCAATGGACTCTTTTTTTATTTGGGCTTCGCTGGCCTCTTTTATTTTTCATAAAGTCCGGAGTCTCATCCCAACTTTTGAGGGAATCATAGCTTCCATCATCCTTTCCTCACATGGGACAATGCTCTAATAATGATGGTCAACACACTTTTATGTACTTACAACTCAAGAATTATACCTCGATATCTAGAACAAAATATGACTCTATATGAATGTCTCTGGCGGTGTACCGGGATGTGCAATGATCTAGCATAGCAAATGACATCAAAAAATGGGCAAGCCATGGAAACATCATGCTAGCTATCTTACGATCATGCAAAGCAATATGAAAATGATGGTGCATGTCATAATAAACGGAACGGTGGAAGTTGCATGGCAATATATCTTCGAATGGCTATGGAAATGCCATAATAGGTAGGTATGGTGATTGTTTTGAGGAAGGATATGTGGTGTCTTTAATGCACCGACGAAAGTTGCGCGGTACTAAAGAGGCTAGCAAAAGTGGAAGGGTGAGAGTGTGTATAATCAAGGAACTCACATACTTATTGCAAAAGTCTATTAGTCATCGAAGCAAAGTATTAGACGCATGCTCCTAGGGGAAATATTGGTAGGAGTAAACCATCGCGCGCTCCCGACCCTCACACAAAGGTTGACAATCGATAAACAAATCATGCTCCGACTTCCTTACATAACGGTTCACCATACGTGCATGCTACGGTAATCACAAACCTTTACACAAGTATTTCTACCAATCCACAATTACTTCCTAACATGACTCTAATAACACCATCTTTATATCTCAAAACTTTATGCAGGGAATCAAACTTCTCATAATATTCAATGCATTTTATATGAAAGTTTTTATTATATCCCTCTTGGATGCCCATTATATTAGGACTAAATTCATAACCTAAACCAATTATCATGCTGTTTAAAGACTCTCAAGATAATATAAGTGAGGTACGAGAGTTCAATTATTTCTATAAAACAAAACACCACCGTGCTCTAAAAAGATATAAGTGAAGCACTAGAGCAAAATTGCCTAGCTCAAAAGATATAAGTGAAGCACATAGAGTATTCTAATAAATTCACGATTCATGCGTGTCTCGCTCAAAAGATGTGTTCATCAAGGATTATTGTGGCAAAATAAAAATCAAAGACTCGTATCATACAAGACGCTCCAAGCAAAAGACATATCATGTGGTGAATAAAAATATAGCCTCAAGTAAATTTACCGATGGATTGAAGACGAAAGAGGGGATGCCTTTCAGGGCATCCCAAAGCTTGGGCTTTTTGGCATCCTTGATTCCTTGGGGTTCCTTGGGAATCCCCAAGCTTAGGCTCTTGCCACTCCTTATTCCATAGTCCATCAAATCTTTACCCAAAACTTGAAAACTTCACAACACAAAACTTAACAGAAAACTCGTGAGATCCATTAGTATAAGAAAATAAATCACCACCTTAGGTATTGTTGTGAACTTATTATTTATTTATATTGGTGTAATATCTACTATATTCCAACTTCTCAATTGTTCATACCCCCCGATACGACCCATAGATACATCAAAATAGGTAAACAACACAAAGAAAACAGAATTTGTCAAAAACAGAGCAATCTGTAGCAATCTGGAAACTTCTTATACTTATGTAACTCCAAAAATTCTGAAAAAATAGTAAAACCTGGAAAGTTTGTATATCAATCTTTTTTTAAAATTTCAAACTCATTCGGAGCTCTGATAAATTTATTAAATTCCTGGACTGGGCGCAAAAGTTTCTGTTTTTCAGCAAGATCAAATCAACAATCACCATAGACCATCCCAAAGGTCTTACTTGGCTCAAACACTAATTAAAACACCAAAACATAATTACTACATCGGTAATAATGTGTGAAACACTCAAAAGCAGAAGCAAAAAATAGAACATAAAAATAAAATCGGGTTGCCTCCCAACAAGCGCTATTGTTTAACGCCCCTGGCTAGGCATAACGCAATAGATCTAGGTATTGTCATCTTTGGTATTGGCAACTTTTGTGAGGGACTTCTTGAATCTGCGGGGTTCTTTCCACTTCCCTGGGTTTTCGCACAAAGGTACCATCTTAAGATCCAAAATATCCAAACGCTTATTGCAAAGGGTAATCAAAGTGTTCAAGCGGCCCAGGTTCCCATTAATATGTTTGAGGAGTTCGTGATATTTTTGTAACTCGACTAACTGCTTATGTAAGTCACCCAATTTGTCGAGAATTTGAAATCCCTCTTGTGAAAAGGCAGGCCCCCTTTTTTGTGGGAGAGCCCCCAAAATCTCTTCCAAAACTTTATAAGCGGCACTTGCATCAAGTTCGATAAAATTGCCCTCTAAGGCAAAATCCAAAAGCTTTCTATGATGCAAAGACAATCCAATGTAAAAAATTCTAAGCAGAACTTTTGTATCTCCTTTTAGATTGGAAATACGATGGGATTCCATTAGCCTATACCAGGCATATTTCAGATTTTTTTCCTTGTTTTTTCTTGAAGTATATAACTTCAAAGTCAGGTGACAAAGGGGAGGTAGTAACGCTAGTCATAGTAACAAGCAAAAGATCCAGCAAGAAAAAGGGCAAACGGAAAAAAAGAAGGCAAATAAAATGGCAAATTGGTGAAGTGGGGGAGAGGAAAACGAGAGGCAAATGGCAAATAATGTAAATTCAAGAGATGAGTTTGTGATGGGTACTTGGTAGGCTTGATGTGTATCATCCCCGGCAACGGAGCCAGAAATCCTTCTTGCTACTTCTTAAGCTTGTGTTGGTTTTCCCTTGAATAGGAAAGGGTGATGCAGCAAAGTAGATAAGTATTTCCCTCGGTTGTTGAGAACCAAGGTATCAATCCAGTAGGAGGAACAAGCAAGTCGCCAATAGATGCACCTACACAAACAATCAAACACTTGCACCCAATGCTATAAAGGGGTTGTCAATCCCTTCACGATTACTTGCAAGGATTAGATCTAATATAGATAGATGGGAAAGATTGCAAGAAGTAAAAAGGTAAATAAATTGCAGCAAGGTATTTTTGGTATATAGATCTGAAAATATAATATGGAAAATAGACTCGGGGGCCATAGGTTTCACTAGAGGTTTCTCTCTTGAAGGAAAATAACACGGTGGGTGACCAAATTACTGTCAAGCAATTGATAGAAAAGAGCATAGTTATGACGATATCCATGGCAATGATTATGCATATAGGCATCACGTCCGTGTCAAGTAGACCGAAATTATTCTACATCTACTACTATTACTCCACACATCGACCGACTCTTGCCTGCATCTAGAGTATTAAGTTCATGAAGAACAGAGTAACGCGTTAAGTAAGATGGCATGATGTAGAGGGATAAACACAAGCAATATGATGAAAAACCCATATTTTTACCCTTGATGGCAACAAATACAATACATGCCTCGCTACCCCTACTTTGTCACTGGGTGAGGACACCGCAAGATTGAACCCAAAACTAAGCACTTCTCCCATTGCAAGAATTACCAATCTAGTTGGACAAACCAAACCAATAACTTGAAGAGACTTGCAAAGATATGAAACCATACATATAAGAATTCAGAGAAGAACCAAATAATATTCATAGATAAGCTGATCATAAACCCACAATTCATCGGATCTCGACAAACACACCGCAAAAGAGTATTACATCAGATCGATCCCCATGAAGATCATGGAGAACATTGTATTGAAGCACAAAGAGAGAGAATAAGCCATCTAGCTACTAGCTATGGACCCGTAGGTCTGTGATGGACTACTCACGCATCATCGGAGGGGCAATGGAGTTGATGTAGATGCCCTCCGTGATCGAATCCCCCTCCGGCAGATTACCGGAAAAGGCTCCAAGATTGGATCTCTTGGGAACGGAGGCTTACGGTGGCAGAAAAGTATTATCGTTCTCTTTTTGGTACTGGGGGAATATTTGGGAATTTATAGGCCGAAGATTAGGGTTGGACAACCTGCTGGGGGGCCACAAGCCAGGGGGCGCCCCCTGGCCATGCCAAGGTGGCTTGTGACCTCCTGGCAGGTCTCGTGACTTCCTCTCCAAGTCTGGTAGATGTCTTATGATCCAAGAAAAATCATCACGAATATTTTATTCTGTTTGGACTCCGTTTAATATTCCTTATCTACAATACTCAAAAACAAGGAAAAACAGAAACTGACACTAGGCTCTAGGTTAATAGGTTAGTCCCAGAAATAATATAAAATATCATATTAATGCATATAAAACATGCAAAATAGATAATATAGTAGCATGGAACAATCAAAAATTATAGATATGTTGGAGATGTATCACTGACACAACATCTTAAGATTAACAAAGTCACCACATGCGCCTTCATAGTCGACTGAAACATCCATCCCACTAGACGATCATCGCTGGTGTTAGAGCACATTTCTCCATGTGTGGTTTTGGTAATTGATGACATCCCCATGGACTAATGGTTGCTTTGAGTTTTACTTCAAGGATTTGTCCATAGACATTTCTTGAAGTCCATTTTTTGGTTTTGGGGAGTTTATGTGATGACCAAGGTGGTATTCAAGGCTTTATTCAAAAATTGGTCATGTGAGAGAGTTGAGCTTATTGCAAGCATGTCTTGAATAAGAAGTTTGTGGGAACATTCATGGTTAACTTCAAGACATCATCTTTATGAAGAGAGAAGATAAGATACAAGGTTGATCAAAACTATGTCGAAGAATGATTCAAGTTGATCAACACACAAAGCATAGAAGATGTACCAAGTGGGATCAAGTGATCTCATGGTATGGTAAGTATTGTCCATCACGCTTTGTGTACTAACCCATGATCTTTATGAGTGTTATTTGTGGGGTTAGATATGTTTCCATGGACATGCATCAAAAGTAATAGCTCATACAACCCATGGAGGATGACATCAAGTTGTGATCGTCATCACGGTTGAGGTGTGCAAGTTCAAGTGGATCATCACGAAGAGATCACATGCTTGAAGCTTGCCGTCCATTATGGTGATAATGGACATGTGAAGATGTGCCAAAGAGAGGCTCACCTATAGTGGAGTATCGGGGAGCAATATGCTAGTCTTCATCGAGCCGGCGCAATCAAGAAAGGTGGTCCATCTTGAGGAGGACAAGATCGTCATCATCTAGCTCAAGTGGACTATGTGCAAGGTATAGGTTTGCCCTTGATAGTTTTTCTATTTTATAGGTCTCATGGTGGTACTTGGGAGACTGGGTTATAGGATCGATTGTTGCACTATCAAGGGGTCCCTCAAGTGAGTAGCTTGTTCGTACCGTTCGTTGAGAGCTCAAACCATTTGTATCCTTGCATCATCTTTCTTGGTTCTTGTTTCGTGTTTCTCTTTATGAGTTTTAGAGCTTATGGTCATCTTCATGACAAGCTCGAGTTCATCAAAAACGGAGTTCACATGCATCTTCTATGATGTTTTCGATGTTGGAGTTTTTGCCGGTTCTTCATTCACAGAAGTTTCACATCTCTATATCATTGGCATTTTTACACTTCCTCTTCTTAATATAACCAACCGATGTTGGATAGCTCTTGTGGTCCTCTATCCAACAAGCTTGAGTTTTCTCAATTCAGAGTCCGTATGCAGTAGTTATAGCCGTTTTAGTATTGGAGCTTCCTTCTGTTTTGCTTGGGCGGTTTCTTCAGCTCTAAGCGCCAATACTGCTCCCTAAGTAGTAGTACCTCTTATAAGCGGTACTAGCGGCCAGCTACTTCTGCTCTTATTTGCGCCTCTGGAACTCGTCCCAAATTTCACGGTAGTAGAGAGCGTAGTACCTCTTATAAGCGGTAGCACCTCTCTAAGCGATAGTACCTCTTATAAGCGGTACTACCTCTCCCCCGGGCGGTACTACCAATTATAAGCGGTACTACCTCTCCCCCGAGCGGTACTACCTCTTTGGCAGAACTACACTCATGTTTTTCTGTCTCATTGGGCTGTTTTACTGTGCTAAGAGGTAGTACCGCTCTCCCGAGCGGTAGTACTGCTTGAGCATGACTTGTGGGCATAACGATTGGATTTGGGGAGCCTATTTAAGGTGGCCTTCTTCCCCAATGGTCTCTATCCTTTCAGCTCGAGTTCTTCCCCCATTGTGGATCGTCTTCGAGCTTGCTATCTCTCAATCCCTCCAATGATTCTTGCTAGTTCTTGAGGGAAAAGAGAGAGGAGGTCTAGATCTACATTTCCACCAATCACTTTCTCCTCTATGCGAGAGGAACCCCTTGGATCTAGATTTGGAGTTCTTTGTGTTCTCTTCTTCACTCTTCCTCTCCTTTTCCCCCATAGCATTAGTTGTTGTGGTGGGATTTGGGAGAGAAGGACCGGGGCACTTTGTGTGCACTTTCCATTGCATTTGGTGCATAGGCTTGAGTTCTCCATGGTGATACGTGGAAGTGAAGTTTGAGAAGCTTATTACTCTTGGGTGTTTTGTCACCCTAGAGATTGTGCCTCTTGGGTGCTTTGGCGCCTTAGATGGTGGTGGTGCCTCGGAGCTCAATCATTGTGGTGAGCGCTAGGGTCTCCAATTAGGTTACGGAGATTGTCTCGAGCATTTGAGGTCACCTTGAAGCCACAATCCATTATGGTGAAGCTTCGTGGTGTTGTTGGGAGCCTCCAATTAAATTGTGGAGATTGCCCCAACCTTGTTTCTACGGTTTCGATGACCGTCCTCAAGGGTTCCTTATGTTGGAGATATGCCCTAAAGGCAATCATGTATGATGATATTTCCTATGTGTTTATGAATAAAGATAGTCCTTGGGCATTATAAGTGATGTGTATTAATAAGTACGTGACTTGTTTGTGAGACTATGCATTGTATGATAACTGTTCTAAATGCTCCCTAGTCGAAAGGGTTGTGTGGACGCGCAACTAATCACACTAGCATATGACACGATGGATGGTTCGATCTCACTGACCATGTAGCATTGGATGCTAGCCGAATAATATGGACTTAGAAAGGTCTGCTCGGATTCGACATAGTCGGATCCGAGTCGAGATAAGGTCTGAGTTGGACAGGCCCAACTATGAGACGCGTCGATAGGTCATCTGTGAGTCTCTAGTACAACATACGTTCTATGTCCTAAGACCTAAGCCGGCGCATGTACTCGGGATGGTGACAGACTTGCTTTGGGCCGACCAAACACTACTCCGTGACTAGGTAGTTACAAATGTAGGTTTCGGGCTTGTCCTGACCCATGCTACGAGACATGGTTGCGCAAGATGGGATTTTCCCCTCCTACCAGGAGAGATATACTCTAGGGCCCCTCGGGTGATCCGACATGGATAAGCATGGCCATGCGATGAGGATTATGAGATAATCCGAAGTGTTGGTCGGATTCACCGGAATGAGAAAGAGGTCGTGCTGCAACAAGGATGACCATGTCGCCTTGTGCACGACAACATATATCGTGTAGCAAAGGGAACAGAAGTGTGAAGTACAGGTTCGCCTAACCAGCTTCATCGGACATTGGGAGTTGGCACGTCTTGCTAGAGGCCGCTACCAACCGGTCGAGTCGGATGTCATGTGACTCGCGACCAAGTGGACGAGAACCTAAAGGGTCGCGCGCTTAAGGGAAGGAACACGTGGGCTTTAGGATCCATGCGAGGCCCAAGAGTTGAGCCCGCGCGGATGCCTATATATAGTGGAGGTGCGGCACACCCATCCGGTTGATCGCTTCGGCGCCATCATTAGGGCTTTGCATGAGTTGCAACTAGCCACCTCCACTCGCCATCGTCGACCGTGATCGGACCTAGCAGTCCGCCGCACGGGTGTTCCTCCTGCACGCGCGGATATCGTTAGAGGTGGTGCACTTGCGCCGCTCCGACAAACCTGTACGTGGGATCTGGCGACCAGCTGTTCGAGGGAGATCGGAACGGCTGTTCAGGGGAGATCGGACAAGGAGGAGACGGACCACACGAATGCGCTGCCCCAACTCTATTTCCGCTGCATGGCACTGCGCGTTTAGTGGTAGCAATATGTGATCCATCTCCGTAGCATGTTCTTGGATGTTCTGCACGTAGGAATTTTTTAATTTGCATGCGATGCACCTACGGTAGAACTCAATAGTGGTATCAGAGCCTTTGTTATTGGATTTGGATTCAGATCGGATGCATATTTGATACGCGGAGGCGGAGGATGAGATCCGACGTCATTCATGACATCGGCTATGTGCATGGTTGATGAGATCAACTGCACATCAGGATAGATTGAGGCTATATTTTCTGTCAATCGGAATCGATGAGGTCGTGACACAACCTACCCCTACCGGTCGGTATCCGCCATCGGGGTTAACCGTGAAACGTAAATCCGAATCGGGTTCGCGATGATCAATGAGATCGGTCAGATCGGAAAATTCGGCATGATCGGAGTGCAGATGTGATCTGTGATTTCCGAAAATGTCGGGCGCTACCCGCACCCACGAGGGGCGCTGCCCCTTCGTAGCGCCTTATATTCCGTACATGATCACACAAACTGGTAGAATGCGATTCTATGCATAAGTTTGTTTTGCAGGTTTGATGTGAATAGTATGGCTCATATGTATGTGATGCATGTGTGTAATTTAACATGACCTGCGTGTCATGATTGTCAACCGGCAGGAGCCAAAGTGTTGTCATTATATTGTATAATGACCTGCGTGTCGACTTGTGATTCTCTGTAAATTCATTACTAGTTGTAGTAGTTGGAGGACAGAGATCAAGTTTGAGGGTTTGGCATCCTGGCGTGACGGACAAGATGGAGTTCTGCCTTGGTCATCGGAGTAGGAGACGCCCATGAAGGAGCCATACTATTTCACATATTTATGTTTATATGTGATTGATATTGCTTCTTGTTTCTATGCATGTTATAATGATAGAAAGATCCCTCATTAATATCAAGTATATTGTCATTCCGGATGTTGCACCTTCGCACGTCAAGTACGTTTAGTAGTGGGCTCATAAAATTGAGGTGCTACTAGGTGTCCTTGAACTGGAGGGTTCGTGTCGGACATGGACATGCACTGCATCGGGTTAACTTGACAAGGCTATCAAAACAATTTTGGGCCTTGTGGCAAAGAAGGCTGGAAGCCGGGGTATGAGATACCTACCCAACCGACAGGAGTCGTATAGAGATACGATTAGCAAGATGTTTCTTACCGAATAGGCAAGTTGGCTAGCAGTGATGCTAAAGCTCACTAGTCACCCGCGCTAGACGGGTCCTAAATCACTAAAAGTTTGCTGAGGGATGCCGACTTTAGTGCGAGTAGTTCTGTTTAAGGCTTGAATTACTGTACATAAACACATTGCTTAGTGATTGCATATTTTCTGTTGTAGATCAATGGCACCACCTGCTCAACCCAACTTTACATTGAAATCAATTCTGGAAAAGGATAAACTGAATGGAACAAACTTTACCACCTGGTATAGAAATCTGAGAATTGTTCTCAAGCACGATAAAAAGGAACATGTTCTAGAGGATCCACTTCCAGAGGAACCTGCCAAGAATGCTAACGCCACAACCAAGAATGCCCACTAGAAACTCGTTGACGAATCAAACGAAATCAGCTGCCTCATGGTGGCTTGTATGGAGCCCGATTTGGAACAGCATTTTGAAAACATTCAGGCTTTCGATATGATCGAGAGTTTGAAGAGCAGGTTTCAATGTCTGGCAGTCCTTAATGGATTGTAAGCTGAAGGAGGGTGATCCACTAAGCCCGCATGTGATCAAGATGATTGGGTACGTGCAAGCTTTGGGTCGGTTAGGCTTCCCACTTGGGGACGAGCTGTCCACGGATGCAATTTTGGGTTCTCTTCCACCTAGATATGGGACGTTCTTCTCGAACTATCATATGCACGGCATGGATAAGAAGCTCACTGAGTTGCATGGGATGCTCAAGGTGGCAGAGCAAGATATTAAGAAAGACACGCATCAAGTGTTGATGGTGCAGAACTTGACTAAGTTCAAGAAGAGTTGGTCCAAGAAAAAGGGTAAGGCAAAGGGCACGGAGAAGGTTGTCTCCGCTGCTGAGCCAAAGTCCGGACCGAACTCAAAGACCATTTGCTTTCACTGCAAGGAAGCTGGTCACTGGAAGAGGAACTGTAGCAAGTGGCTTGCTGAGCACGACAAGAAGGACGGAGATGCTTTCTTTAGGCAAAGGTACACTTGTTACATATGTTATAGACATTTACCTTGCTGACATACCTAGTAGCTCTTGGGTATTTGATATCGGATCGGTTATTCATATTTGCAACTCGATGCAGGGGCTGGTAAGAACTAGGCGTGTGGCACAAGGGGAGATTGACATCAGGGTCGGCAACAAATCAGGAGTTGCTGCGTTGGAGGTCGGCACGATGCAGCTCAAGCTTCCTTCTGGATTTATTTTGGAATTGAATAATTGTTATTACATTCCCGCACTTAGTCGGAACATTATTTCTGCCTCATGTTTGATGAGTCAAGGTTATGAATTCAATATAAAGGACAATGGTTGTTCATTTTATTTGAATGGAATGTTCCATGGCTATGCACTCATAGTAGATGGGTTATTTATTTTAAATCTAGAAACAGAACCAGTCTATAACGTGAATGTCAAGAGGCATAAGCCTAATGAGATAAATCTGACATACTTCTGGCATTGTCGGCTTGGACACATTAGTATGAAACGCATGAAGAAGCTCCATGATGATGCACTCCTAACCTCGTCCGACTTCGGGTCGTTCGAGACATGCGAATCATGCTTGCTAGGCAAGATGACTAAGTCTCCTTTTGCAAAGAGTTGCGAGAGGGCGTCCGAGCTGTTGGAGCTTATACACAGTGATGTGTGTGGTCCAATGAGCACAACGGCAAGAGGTGGCTATCAGTACTTCGTGACTTCTACCGACGACTTGAGTAGATATGGATATATCTATTTGATGAGGCACAAGTCAGAAACTTTTGAAAAGTTCAAAGAGTTTCAGAACAAGGTTGAAAATCAGCTCGTCAAGACGATAAAAGTTCTACAATCAGATCGTGGAGGTGAGTACATGAGCCAGGAGTTTGATAATCATCTGAAAAGCCAAGGTATAGTACCTCAGCTCACACCTTCGGGTACGCCGCAGAGAAACGATGTGTCAGAACGGAGAAATCGAACCTTGTTGTACATGGTCCAGTCGATGATGAGCAAATCGGATTTACCCTTGTCATTCTGGGAATACGCTCTAGAAACTGCAGTTTTCACACTTAATAGGGTACCATCTAAATCCGTAGACAAGACACCAAATGAGATGTGGACTGGGAAGACTCCTAGTTTGTCTTTTCTAAAGATTTGGGGTTGTGAAGCATTTGTCAAGCGACTCATGTCGAACAAGCTTACACCCAAGTCGGATAAATGCATATTCGTGGGATATCCGAGGGAAACCTTGGGATATAGCTTCTACAACCAAGAAGAGAACAAAGTGTTTGTTTCTCGGAACGGGGTTTTCCTAGAGAAAGAGTTTCTCAGTTGGGAGGCCAGTGGGAGAATGGTGCGACTCAAAGAAATTCGAGAGCCACTCGGGGTCAACTCGGTTGGTGATGAGATCACACTGGATTCGGTCAGAGAACCCGTAGTGGAGTTGTCACCGGAGCCATGGAGGTCGGAAAGATTGCACAGAGTGCGCGACGTTTTGTTGCTAGAAAGCGATGAGCCGGCCACGTATGCGGAAGCGATGGTGAGCCCAGATTCCAAGGCATGGCTAGAGGCCATGAGATCCGAGTTAAAGTCCATGGATGAGAATCAAGTCTGGTAATTGGTTGATCCGCCACCTCGCGTAGTTGCCATTGGTTGCAACTTTAAGAAGAAAACCGATGTGGATGGAAATGTTCAGATCCACAAAGCTCGGCTTGTCGCTAAATGTTATGGACAAGTTCAAGGAATTGACTACGCCGAGACCTACTTGCCGGTAGTGATGCTAAAGTCAGTGAGGATCATACTAGCTATAGCTTCATATTTCGATTATGAGATATGGCAGATGGATGTCAAACTGGCTTTCCTTCATGGAAATTTAAAAAAGGATGTATACATGATACAGATCAAAGGTTTTGTCGATCCAACTAACGCTGGTAAAATATGCAAGCTCAAGAGATCCATTTATGGATTGAGGCAAGCAGCTCGGAGTTGGAACATTCATTTTGATGAAGTCATCATTGACCTTGGTTTCATCAAGAACGAAGAGGACTACTGTTTATACAAGAAGTGTAGTGGGAGCTCGGTAGTATTTTTGATCTTGTATGTGGATGACATACCGCTGATCGGAAATGATGTTTCGATGCTGAACTCAGTCAAGGAATCATTGAATGACAAGTTTTCGATGCAAGACCTTGGAGATGCAGTGTACATTTTAGGCATCAAGATCTATAGATATAGATCGAGGAGGTTGGTCGGCTTAAGCCAGAGCACGTACATAGACAAAGTGTTGAAGAGGTTCAACATGAGTGAGGCCAAGAAAGGGTTCTTGCCCGCCTCACATGGTATAACGCTAGGCAAGACTTAGAGTCCTACGACTTCTGATGAGCGAAACCGGATGAGTAGGATTCCATATGCCTCGACAACTGGATCCACCATGTATGCCATGCTATGTACACGGCCTGATGTTGCTTATGCAATAAGCTTAACAAGCAGATACCAGGCCGACCTAGGTGAGAGTCACTGGGCAGCGGTGAAAACTATCTTGAAGTACTTGAAAAGGACTAAAGAGATGTTCCTAGTTTATGGAGATGAGGAGGAGCTCTGCGTAAAGGGTTACGCTAATGCTAGTTTCCAAACCGACACGGATGATTGTCGATCGCAATCTGGATTTGTGTATGTCATGAATGGAGGAGCAGTGAGCTGGACGAGTTCCAAGCAAGATACGGTGGCCGACTCCATAATAGAGGCCGAATACATTGTGGCTTCTGAAGCCGCAAAGGAAGGTGTTTGGATTCGGAAGTTCCTGGAAGATGTTGGTGTGTACCCAGGCTGGTCAAAGCCGTTAGACCTTTATTGCGATAATTCAGGTGCCATCGCACAGGCCAAGGAGCCGAGACAACACCACAAGACCAGGCACATAGATAGAAAATATCACTTGATACGAAAGCTCTTAGAGAAAGGTGATACCAATTTGTGCAAGATTCATACGGATGCAAAATTGCAGATCCATTGACTAAGTCGCTTCCACAACCCAAGCATGAGGGGCACGTTAGAGCTATGGACATTCAATGTCTATTTGATTGACTCTAGTGCAAGTGGGAGACTGTTGGAGATATGCCCTAGAGGCAATCATGTATGATGATATTTCCTATGTGTTTATGAATAAAGACAATCCTTGGACATTATCAATGATGTGCATTAATAAGTACATGACTTGTTTGTGCGACTATGCATTGTATGATAATTGTCCTAAATGGTCCCTAGTCGAAAGGGTTGTGTGGACGCGCAACTAATCAGACTAGCATATGACACGGTGGATGGTTCGGTCTCACTGACCATGTACCATTGGATGCTAGCCGGATAATATGGACTTAGAAAGGTCTGGTCGGATTCGACATAGTCGGATCCGAGTCGAGATAAGGTCTGAGTTGGACATGCCCAACTATGAGACGCAACGATAGGTCATTTGTGAGTCTCTAGTACAACATACGTTCTATGTCCTAAGACCTGAGCTGGCGCATGTACTCGGGATGGTGACATACTTGCTTTGGGCCGACCAAACGCTACTCCGTGATTGGGTAGTTACAAAGGTAGGTTTCGGGCTTGTCCAGACCCATGCTGCGAGACATGGTCGAGCAAGATGGGATTTGCCCCTCCTACCAGGAGAGATATACTCTGGCCCCCCTCAGGTGATCCGACCTAGATAAGCATGGCCATGCGATGAGGATTATGAGATAATACGAAGTGTTGGTCGGATTCACCGGGACGAGAAAGAGGTCGTGCTGCAACAAGGATGACCATGTCACCTTGTGCACGACAACATATATCGTGTGGCAAAGGGAACAGAAGTGTGAAGTACAGGTTCGCCTAACCAGCTTCATCGGACACTTGGAGTCGGACGTCTTGCTAGAGGCCGCTACCAACCGGTCGAGTCGGATGTCATCTGACTCGCGACCAAGTGGACGAGAACCTAAAGGGGCACGCGCTTAAGGGAAGGAACACATGGGCTTTAGGATCCGTGTGAGGCCCAAGAGTTGAGCCCGCGCCGGATGCCTATATATAGTGGAGGTGCGACACACCCATCCGGTTGATCGCTTCGGCGCCGTCATTAGGGCTTTGCATGAGTTGCAACTAGCCACCTCCACTCGTCGCCGTCGATCGTGTGATTGGATGTAGCAGTCTGCTACACGGGTGTTCCTCCTGCACACGTGGATACCGTTAGAGGCGGTGCACTTGCGCCGCTCTGGCGAACCTATACGTGGGATCCGGCGACCGGCTGTTCAAGGGAGATCGGAACGGTTGTTCGAGGGAGATCGGACGAGGAGGAGACGGACCACATGAACGCGCTGCCCCAACTCTACTTCCGTTGCGCGGCACTGCGCGTCTAGTGGTAACAATCTGTGATCCATTTCCGTAGCATGTTCTTGGATGTTCTGCGCGTAGGAAAATTTTAATTTGCATGCTATGCACCTACGGTGGAACCCAACACCTTAGTGGAATCATGACATCTTGCATTGTGCGAGGGCATGAGGAGATTACGGTGGCCCTAGTGGCTTCCTGGGGAACATTGTGCCTCTACACCGCTCCAAACGGGGATTAGCATTTGCAAGAGTGTGAACTTCGGGATTCATCGTCGTCTCCGCATGCCTCAGTTATCTCTTACCCGTGCCCTTTACTTATGCACTTTACTTTGTGATAGCCATATTGTTTTCTTGTTATATATCCTTCTATCACTTAGTTCTTTATCTTGCTTAGTATAAGTTGTTGGTGCACATAGGTGAGCCTAGTTGTTTTAGGTTTTGTGTTTGACATGTTAAACGCTAGTTTTATTCCACATTTGTTCAAGTCTAAACCGTAATTATTTTAAAGTGCTTACCCCCCCCTAGGCGACATCCACGTCCTTTCAGCTGGAAAGGCTGAAATAAATCTAGACAAATGCAAGCACTAGAGAAATCCAAGCACTAGTGTCAAGTCTAGGACTTGAAAACCATATCAGCTATGCTCAGTTCACTAATACAAGAACCCATATTATAATCTAATCATGAACCCATATTCATCGGATCTCAACAAACACACCGCACAAAAGGATTACGTCAAATATATCTCCAAAGAGAACATGGTATTGATGATTAAAGAGAGAGAAGAATCCATCTAGATAATCACCATGGACTCGTAGGTCTGTCGTAGACTACTCACACATCATCCGAGAGGCAACAAGGTTGATGCAGAAGCCCTCCGTGATCGATTCTCCCTCAAACAGGATATCGAAAAAGGTCTTCGGATGGGATCACGGAAGAACGATGACTTGCGATGGCGAAAAATTTATTTGGGTGACTCTCTGTTTTGGAATATTTAAGAATTTATAGAAGTGGAATTAGGTCAAACGGAGTCGCGAGGGGCTCACAAGGCAACAAGGCGCGCCTACCCCCTGGGCGCATCGTGTTGTCTTGTCGTCTCCTCGTTTGTTGTTTGGACTCCCCCGAAGCTTTTAGGGTGTCTTTTGGTCTAGAAAACATTGTCAACAAGTTTTGTAGCGTTTGAACTTCGCTTGGTATGGATTTTCTGTAAAACAAAAAACAGACAGAAAACAACAACTGGCACTAGGCATTGGGTTAATAGGTTAGTTCCGAGAAATGATATACAGTTGCATAAAAAGTATCTAAGATTGACAATATAATATCATGAAACAATAAAAATAATATAGATACGTTGGAGATATGTCAGGCCCCCAATGACATCACCCATATGCTTGTAAATGATGGTACAACTTCAATCAACAACAATTATTCCATTAACCATAAAGCACAACACAACCGTTGGCTGCAATGCCACACGCAAACTCAGAGGCATCGTCTGACCATATTAAAGTTGAAGTGCCATCGTGAAGTACAACGATTCGTTCCCCATCACTAAGCATAATGATTCACTCTTGTGTTTATACATGCTATCCGACTTGGGCTGGTTCTAGCTGGCCCATTACAGCATTAAGACATGCCGTTGATGCTGCCAGCCCATGGTGGCGATGGAAGAAGCTGGCGAACGAAATCCCTTTGGTGCGTGAAGTTTGAAGCTGTGATGGAAACCTGAATCCGGGGAGTTTGAATAGTTGGAAGGAGATCTGAACATGCCCTTAATGAAAGGGCGTTGAGATTTTAGAAAGAAAAAAAAGAAGACCTTTTAGGGTAAGCCAACTTTTATTCATCAAAAACTACAGACTCTAGGATACAATTTAGATCGTGAGATTGGCCAAATCAGATGCGATGCCCCTGACCTAGAGAGAAAACTTGGCTAAATCATGTGCATCCGTGTTGGAAGCACAACCTTCGAAAATAAAATTACGTTGAAATAAAGTTGCTTGAAGCTTAATCTTGAAGAAAAAAAGCTGATTGGATCTAGCAGCGCAGCGGCCCATTTTGGGCCTACTAGGCGTCTGCCAGACTTCTGAAGTTTCAGCCCACGAGGATCTGTACAGGGAAAACGGGAAGCTCAAAAGCACACGCGCTCTCCACAAGGTGTGAGCACGTCTGCCATCGGCCGGATCCGCTCCGCATTTCGTCTTCCCTCTCCCCAAATTCAAAATCTCTCCCCCCAAATCCCCACCCCACCCTCCCCTGCCCGGCCGCACCATGTCGCCCGCCGCGGTCATCGCCGGCGCCGACGAGACGAGGCGCCTCGCGGGCGAGGCGGCGCGCGTGCTCGACGAGTGCCGCGCCTCCATCGCCGTGCACCCGCGCAAGCTACGGGAGCTCGCGGCGCTCCGCTCCTCCTCCGCGTCCGGCGGCCGCTTCCTCCCGGCCTTCTGCGACGCTCTCACCCCGCTCTTCGAGGTCCTCCGCCGCTCCCCGGCCTCCGACCGCGTCGCCCGCTTCGTGGCGGCCTTCGCCTCCTCCTCCGCCTCCGCCTCCGCGGGCGCGAACGGCACCGCGTTCCTCGAGGGTTTTCTCCGCTTCCTCCTCGTCGCCTCCGCCGCCGCGCACCGCCCCGCGCGCTTCCGCTCCTGCCAAATCATCTCTGAGGTGAGTGTTCGGCAAGCTGTTAGAAGATTTCTCTCAACTTGCTAAGAAGAGTACCTCGTTTTCCTCTAGATGCGTGATTTTGTTTTGCCTAACATCAGTTTCATTAGAGTATTTGAGGAACTTGTATACTTGCTGCTGCAAACGTGGTTAACAATGTGTTCCACTCCGTACCTCTTAGCCTGGACCTAAGTTCGATCTGGTTATCTCAATTAGTTCCGGTAAAACTTAGTAAGTTAAAACCCCTGTGATACCTGCTGCCCCCATGCAGCTTTGGTTACATGAATTAATCCATTTTCTTTCTGCGTTTTAATTTGCCTGTGAAGAAGAACGTAGTTTGAGCAATTCTTAATTCATAGTGTCAAGACTACCACTTCCACCTAAATTATTTACTCGCTGACATTGGCAATTCCTCTTGTAGATTATAATACAATTACCGGATGATGCCGAGGTGAGTGATGAGATTTGGGATGAAGTGATTGCTGGCATGAAGATTCGGGTTCAGGATAAGATCCCAGCAATTCGGGTTTTCGCTGTTCGTGCATTGTATCGTTTTGCGATTGATGAAGAGGACGGTGGCATCATCAATATCTTTCTTGAGACCCTAGAAAAAGAACAAAACGCTGTATGTCATATCAACTCAGTACCCTTAATACTTACTTTAGATTCTTTGTTATTACATCTGATGGATGCTTTGTTTGACTTGAGAAGGAGGTCCGAAAGACAATTATTTTGTCTCTTCCACCATCAAATGCTACACTGGAGTCAATCATTGAATCAACGATTGATACCAGTGAATCAGTTCGGAGGGCAGCATATTCTGTGCTTTCAACTAAATTTCCCCTCCAAAGTCTTAGGTGAGCAATTCTTTCCCCTCCAAAGTCTTAGGTGACCAATGCCTACACATGAAATGCACAACCGCTTACCAACACCATGTGAGTGAATTGATGGTTTTCTTTTGGTTCAGCATCAAGCAGAGGACAACTCTCCTTCACAGAGGCCTCTCAGATAGGTCTCCATCTGTGAACAATGAATGCTTGAGGATGCTGAAGGAGGAGTGGCTTGTAAAGCATTGTGGTGGAGATGCCATTGCCCTTCTCAGGTTTCTTGATGTCGAGACTTATGAGTTAGTTGGAGAATCCGTGATGGGGGTGCTTCTGAAGGATGGTGCTGTGCGAGTGCAAGATGGGCAAACTATCAGGCAGTACTTTACTGCAAATACTGAGGATGCTGGTAAATCTGAACAAAACCACATGCCTTTTATGTTGCAGATTTCTGTGAAGTTCAATATGATCATGCTGAAAACTGGATTTCCGAGAAGGAATCATGTGGGTGCAGTTGCACTTGAATGAAATAAAAGTAATCCTGAAACAAAACAATGAAAGCGACAAAACCGGCGACTAAACTGTATTTTTCTATTGTCAAATTGATTTTCTAGTACAGTGTATGTATCAATTATCAGATTCATAAAGTTTGTCATTTCCCATCATAACTTTCTGCCTCTGGTTAATATCATCATCTACACTATATTTGTGCAGAACAAGTTTGCAGTATCAAGCTCATGGAGGCTGAGGTTGCTCTTTACTGGAAAGTCATGTGCATGCACTTGCAGGCTGAAGCTCAGGTAAGCATCAGTTGTTTTACCTTTGCTATGCACCACAATTACTGAACAATTGTTTATGGCACTCCTGCAAGAAGGTAGTGCTGCATGTTTATTTTCGCGATAAAACGTGAAAGCACTTGTGTTTTCTTGAAGTGTATATGTGGATTACCTACCCTTTCAATCAATTCGGACTTTTGGTTGTGTTGGCTAGTGCATGAAGCTTAACATGGTATCAGGACACATAGTCTTGAGTTCAAGTCCTGACTTTCGCACTTTATCCAAAATTGCCGCTGCCCCCCTCTGTGTCCACATATATGCCTCTTGAGTCATACCTCTGAGTCTATTCACGTGTTGACTTCTTGTATCACACGTGAGAGGGAGTGTTGAAGTCTATATGTGGATAAGCTAGCCCTTTCCATCAGTTCGAACTTTTGATTGCGTTGGCTAGTGCATGAAGCTTAACACGTTTCATTTCATTGGAAAGTTAGAGATGTTCTTATACACAGAGAAAGGTTCAAAAGCCTTGATAAAGGACATCCCAATGCCCAGGCAGTAGCACTCTCAGTCCTAAGGCACGAGCTCTAGCCTGGAGTCTCACCTCCTCCTTAATTCTGGCCACCATTTACACAACTATTGTGCCAATGTGCCATACTTTTCCTACCTTAGGGTATGTTTGGTTTGTTTCTAGCTTGACTTAGCCAAATCTTGGGCAAAGAGTTTGGCGACGGTTTAGTTGCAACCATGTACCTCACCTTTATGTACTCATTTTGTAGCCAATTTTTACCACAAATGTGATAACCAATTTGGCCACCACAAACATTATGGCTTGGCAAACTTGTGGCAGTGAAATATGTAAACAATATGAAAGCAACCAAACATGCCCTTAGTAACTTGTGGCAGAGGTGGAGCTACGTTAGGGCAAAAGGTGGCCATGGCCCGCCCAGCCTAAGAGCAAACACTCACACTGTGCATGACGTGAAGGCCAGCCCAAGAGCAATTCCCTTCAGATTAGCCTGCCTGCCCCGCCCAATTTTTCGTTTCAAGCTCCGCCACTGACTTGTGGTATGCCACAGCTAGGTGTTTAGGCATGCCAAACTTATTGTAGTGAACTAAATAGCCCTGTTATGTGTTTAGCACATTAAATAACTTTTCCTTCCAGGATTTGAACATATGAAAAGAGAAATACATTTACCTTTGTCTCAAAAATACTTCAATAATAGAGAACTAATTCATTGCTTTGTATCATTGCAAATATCAGTGGTGTTAGAAAATACCATCAAGTGCCACTGACACAATCAATGACACAATCAATTGCAATGATACAAAGCAATGAATTAGTTCTCTATTAATGACACAATCAATAATAAACAATATTGCCCTTCATCATATATTCATATTAGAGTTTCACTGCGTTTTGTAATATACTACAATATGGGTATAAGTATGTGTTGGAGGCCGCATATATGTCCATGACACATGTGACTGGATGGAGTAACATTTAGGGCCTCTTTGACTATCAGGATTCAAGAATTGCAATTATTGAATGAATGTCTATGCATGGAGTCCTGCAAGATTTTTTTTGCACCATACGAGGAACAATGAAATATTTCCAAGAGGTTTGAGTTACTAGAAAATTTCCTATAAAATGTAGTGCAGCAGAATCATTAGGAAAAATAAATGTAGGATAGTCCTACAAATCAAACAACCTACATAGGAAAACTTCTAAGGATTCCCATCCTCCAAAATTTGTATGAATTTCCTTTGAATCAAATAGGCACTTTTAGTTTAATATGGGCATACAGCTTGGTTACAGAAATGGTCCAGTGCATACATCATTCATTGTATGCCAAGGTTTCCGTACATGTTGTAATATCTCATGAACTATTGTTATTAGGGAGGTGATGAAAGGACCAATGGTGCTTGCAAATGCCACCTTTCCATATTGTTGCTGGACGTAGTTTTCAGTGAGTTTTAGAAAACATATTTTCTTCTAATATTCAGAGGAAATGCCTGAATTCAGCAAGGGGTCATGGTTATTCTACTGATACTGGCTTGTCCCTCGAATCAATATACAAGTTCACATAAACCCCAATTAATTTTTTGGTTAGTGAAACACTGTACTAGATTACTAGAGTATTAAGGTCCTGTTATTCTTCAGGTAAAAGGCTCGGAGGCTGCAACGACTACGGGAACAGAGGCGGCAGTATATGCTTCTGAGGCGTCGGATAAAAATGATCTTCTTGATGGTGTCCTTCCTAGCACAGTTGCTGAGTTTGTTGATTTGGTAAAGGCGCACCTTTCAGCTGGTAAGCATGAATACTGATTGTACTTTTCAGAACCAGTCAGTGAGTGAATCTTCAAGAGACTGGCTTAACCGGTCCAACCGCAGTTCAAATATATTATTAAACTTATTTTTAGAATAATATTCTACCATTTTCAAGCCTTTTTCCCTGGAAAACACCTATCATTTTTCCAGTTGAACTGCCAGTCCGGTCTGGTTTTTGCAAATATGGTTACAATTGGCTAGCTTTTCTTCAAGACAACAGAAATGGAGCATTTTCTCACATTCGAAAAATGATATCTTTACGTGCTTGTTCCATTTCAGGACCGAATTATCACTTTGCGTCGCGGCAATTATTATTGCTTGGTGGAATGCTCGACTTTTCCGATAGCATGAACAGGAAAGTTGCAAGTTCATTTCTGTATGAGCTTCTGAATAGACCACTTGAACATGAAGTCGATGAAGATGGAAACCAGATCGCCATTGGTGATGGTGTCAGTCTTGGAGGGGACCAGCAGTGGGCCAAAGCAGTCTCAGAATTGGCTAAAAAGGTTCATGCTTCTGTTGGTGAATTTGAAATGGTGATTGCCACTGTCGTTGAAGAACTGGCTAGACCATGCAGGGAGAGAACTGCTGATGTCATGCAATGGATGCACTGTCTGGCGGTGACTGGTCTTCTTCTAGAGAATACTTCAACCTTACGAAGCCTGGAAGGCACAGCAATCAGACCGTCTGAAGTGCTTCAGTCATTGTTGCTTCCTGCAGTAAGTATGATTGTTATGCAATCACCTAGGTGTATAGCTTTATAATATTTTATAGCTTTTCTAGTTACTAAGCGCATGTGATCTTAAGGTTCATCAAAATTGAGCATGGGTTCTAAATTTGCTGCCCTTGAACATCGTGCAGGCAAAGCAGAAACATGTTGACGTACAGAGGGCTGCTTTAAGATGCCTTTGTCTTTTTGGCTTGTTAGAGAATAAACCAAGTACAGAGTTGGTGAAGCAGTTGCGTTTATCATTCATTAACGGGCCTGACTTGGTTAGTGCCATGGCATCCAAGGCCTTGATTGATCTTTTGACTTGGCATGGTCCACAAGAATTAGATCAAGCCATTGGAACTGAACCATCTGATGCTAACCATGAAAAGACTCAGTTTGCTCCCGTGGACTTCTCTGATTTGAATGATGATGATATGAATGTTGGAATTCTTAGTATTCTGTTTTCTGGATTTCATAAAGATGACTGGGAGTTCAGCCCAGAGGGTGATAACCATGATAATGTCCCGACCATTCTTGGTGAAGGTTTTGCAAAAATTCTTCTTTTGAGTGAGAACTATCCAAGCATATCTGCAGACTTGCATCCTGTTATACTAGCTCAACTTGTGAGATTATATTTCTTGGAGGAATCTAAAGAGCTCGGAAGGTAAATTACTCATATTGCACCCTGTTTTTTTTCAGTTCTTTCTTACACACCCTGATGTTTGTTTCTTTATCCAGATTGAAACAGTGTCTGTCTGTCTTCTTTCTCCATTATCCATCCCTTTCAGACAAGCACAAGGCAAGTTGATAAAGAATATTGTTCATGTTTTCCAGCATATCCTTTTAAAGATGGATTTCAAACTAAAAGTACTGACAATCTTTCCTTTTTACAGAGGTGTGTCTCTAGGGCATTTGTACCACTCATGAGAGCTATGTGGCCAGGTATCCATGGTAATCCTGGGGGCAGTGGACCTGTTGTTTCGAGAAGGCGTAAACATGCAGTCCAAGCTGCTCGTTTTATGGTTCAAATGGTACAAAGTCCGTTGTTTTCAGCGGAAACAGCAGAGCAAGCTTGTATGAGTCCTGAAAGCCTTTCGGGTTCACCAGGTCCGTTTGTCAATTATGACATCAGTGAGGAAGGGCTTGCCATCCGTATTGCAGTGGAGGTACTGTCAAGAGCTCTCTCTATACTCTTTCTTCTATAATTCTGTTGCAACTTTGTGATGCACTAGACTAATCATCAATTTCACCTATTGTCTCATGCACATCGCACCAAATTCTCTAGGAATAAAATATATCAAGAGTTGTGTGTGAGAACTGACATCAAATGCTTGGAATATTGTAGGTAGGTAATAGCCAAGACAAGAAGAGCGCGCCTGTGAAAGCATATGCCTTGGCTTTGTGCAAGGTTGCTGTGCTTCTAAGATTCCGGCAATCAGAACAGAAGGCCATCAAGTGCATGAGAGGACTGCTGAACACATTGGCTGCTTCAGCGGCTTCTGACAAGGACCTTATGAAGGAGCTCGCCCAAATGGCATCAAGGCTCAAGTCACTTGATGAATCACCGGAAGAGGAACTGCCACAAGATCAAGCCAACGCCATATTCGGTATGTCCAACGACTCGCATCATGCACGCATTAACAAATGTTCACGTTCCTGACGATTTGCATCATACCTGTGTGTCTTGTTGTTTCAGAGCAACTAGGATTGGCTGGTGGCGTCAAGCTTGACGCCGTCAATCCAGTGGTGCCACCAACGCCAGCACCTACTCGGTCAGCTCGGGCTCCTCCAGCCAGGAGAAGGGCAAGGCGGGCGGCATCGTCTAGCGATGACAGCGAAGCGGAAGCCGAAGGAGAGAGCTTGGATGCAACATCGGTGAGCCAGGTCCCGCCCACTCCCAGCGTGACCGCGGCACGCGCTCAGAGAGCAAGCAAGACTGCGGCCCTGAGCAAGTTCAAGTCCTCTGTGAAGCCTACTCTTGAGGCTGCTACTGACGGTGAACAAGACGAGATGTCCGGACTGACAACTGATGAGGATCCGTCCGATGATTCCGACGACCCCGACGAGGAGTCGTCTTAAGTTTATTGGGAGCTGAGGTATCTGCTGGCGTTTCTTGACCGGAAGAACCCAGCAGTTGTTATTTGAAGTATGGAGGGTGTGACGCTGCCACCATGTGTTATTTGGTTTGGACTAGTAGATCATGTATTCAGTTGCTCTTCAGCTTACAAAGCTGGGAAGTTTATGCTGCGATCGACGTACGCAGATACGATTCAAGGATCAATGGGATTGTAGAAAGAGCTCTATTTGAAAGAGTATTGATCTTTTGTGTTATTATTTGTCTTTTTTTTTCATAATTGGGTATCTGAATTTGGTAAGGAAAGCCTTGGCGCAGTGGTAAAGGTGCTGCCTTGTGATCATGAGGTAACAGGTTCAAGTCCTCGAAACAGCCTTTTACAAAAATGTAGAAAAAGGCTGTGTACAATAGACCAAAGTGGTTGGACCCTTTCCTGGATCATGCGCAAGCAAGAGCTACATGTACCGGGTATCTGAATTTGGTGTGTATACACTGAAATTTATAAAGTTTGACAAGAAAACCCATCGAAAGGCCATAAACATGTAAAGCTTTTACCATAGTAATTGCTTCCAAACAGCTCCGGGCGTCCTGTCCATATGAACTTCTGCACTCCTCCAAATGCTCAACACTGTAATTTTGCCTTCTATAAAAAAGTGTGTCAAAGTTGGCCTATGCAATTTCTGCTTCGAACTCTCAAAAACCCATTTCCAAAAATTAGAACTCTGGATGGCATCATATGACCATCGTCAATAATCTCTGCATACTCAATGACAAGCGGGGGCCATCCAACATTTCTTAACACCTCACTCATGTATTGTGGTGGTGGAGGCGAGGGGCGGCGCATTGTGTCGGAGAGAGAGACAAAGCAGTGGCGGTACGGGTTCAACGTCGCCGCCGAGCAGTAAGAACATCTCTAGCAGATCCCGCAAACCGGACTGTTCGCTAAAATAATCGCCGGTTTGCGGAATTCATTCCGTATCTCCGGCCCGAATAGATCCCTCAAATCTCCGGAATTTTTTTGCGAGGTCCCGTAACCGCGAGCATGTTTCCGCCGTATGAGCGGAAAATCACTAAATTTGGACGGATCCCTTCTCCCTTGGCGCCGCCTACCCGACCTTCGACCTCGCGGCGTCGGAATTTGGGCAAATGGAGTACCCCCTGCTGGGCGTGCCATACCATGTGTTGCCGCTGCCGGACCGTCCGCCTGGGCCTCCCACGGCTCCAACTCCGCCAGCCTCGACCATCAAGAGAAAGCGGCAAGGGATCCATCTCGTGCAAGGGGTCGTCGTAGCCGGATCGGCACCATCGAGTGTCGACCCCTGCTTCGGTTTCACACGCCGCAACCAAGAGGAAGAAGACCGGCTCGGCCGGCCACGCCGGTGCGCGAGGGAAGCCCCCGAGGAAGAAGGCGGTCGCGTAAGGGGTCAGGCTCCTCCTCCACCTTCGTTCGATCCCGTCATCAACATTGACGAAGCCGCCAGCCACGCCCACAACGTGTTTGATAAAACATCCGAGAGGTAAAAATCTTGCTTTGCTCTGGTCATCTATGTTTCGGCGTTCGGAATACTTGCTTGAGCTTTCACGCATTCATGAAGTTAAACTTTCATGATGAATAATATGCATATAATTGTATTTACAGGGCGACAAGCCCTTCGACACGGAATAAAACATTTTTAACACAGGTTTACGAAACTATTCCGTCGGAGGGAGCTTTTAAACGACCTTTTTGGGCCGGCCGTTTGCGGCATCTGCTAGAAGCTTGCAGTATCTCGACCTGAAGGTTATGCTATGGAAGTGTGGATGGTCGCTTTGTCAGGCTGGGTGTATGTCAACGATGGTCTTTCCTATTTATAAAGGTTTGAGATGATGATGAGTTCACTTCTTCTCTTACACATTGAACTTTTTGTCATCATAGCTGAAATAATTTATTTGGCCAATGAGAGTTAAGCCCAGCATGCCTCCTACTCCTTGCCATCTAGAAAAATGTGAGGATTGTTCACACATATAGAAAAATGTGACAATAGACTTGGACCCACAATCAACTCATCTAGAGGCAACTGTTCACCACCTGATAAATACTTCCTTCGCTCGAAATTACTTGTCATAGAAATAAATGTATCTAGACATATTTTAGTTTTAGATACATTCATTTCTTTTCATTTCGACGACAAGTAATTCCAGACGGAGAACGTACTAAATAAAATAATGCTACCACTCACGCATTGCACAACGTCACGGCTGTAAGCCCCATGCGTGCATGCCTAGGTTGCCCTTGTATCTTCAACATTTTCTTGATATTTCTTGGTTCTTTTCATTCTTTTTCCATTGATCTTTTTCTCAACATATAACTCTGCCAACAGGTCGGCACCTTGCTATCGGAACACCGCTTTTGCCCACAGTTGGTAGCTCGTGCGCTATTCCTCATTGCCGTAATCGCTCACTCGACCTTTGACCGCAAGGACATTTCCTAATTGTATTACTTGTAATACCAGTAATTGTAATGTTAGAATGAGGGAAACGCTATGACATTGAGCAGCTAGAATGGTAAAGCGTCCTGAGAGCATTTGGACATTTTTCTAACCAAGCACGCACAAAATCTGGAATTAAGCTCAAAAAGTCTCGATAGATGTTACCGTTTGTTCTATAATCTTGCATAGAATTATTATGTCAGTAGTCTAGGTTGCAGTAATGACATTGCACATAACTGATTATCAATACAAAACAAACATACTTAATTGAGATGTTATCCTTCTTTTTTTGGCTAGGTAAAGTACGGAGGAGTTATGTTTTTTCATAGTTCCATAGCAAAGCACGGGCACTATGCTAGTCATTGAATGGAGTAGCTTCACTGGACTCACAAACTCCTCTCGATACAAACAGATCGATGGGATTTGCCTTTTCTTTCAGAAGGAAACAAACTTGTATACTTGAACCATTAGTATCATCAAGTTATCGATAAATCATCATAAGAAAAACATACTAAAAGGCAACAGCCACAGAAAACAAATGGTTGCAAGCTGTTAACCACCAATTACAATGTCACTGCTGGACTAGAACTAGGAACTGCGGTCCAAATCTACGGTTTTCAAGCTGATGTAAAAGACATGTAACATATGTGCACACAACTGGGAGAAGACCAACGGCAACTCAGCAGCAAACCACACATAAAACAAGCTCAAATTCAAAGCCTCAGCCAAGTTCCAGGTTCAATCTGATAAGACGCAGCGTCTTAGTCGACATTCATTGCTCCAGAATGATAGGTGTCCAGCTCCTTGTCCAATTGGTCAGCCGATTTCACCATCCCCTTCCGTACGTAGACGCCACGGCCACGGCCACGACCTCGACCAAAGCTGCTACGGCCACGTCCACGTCCACGGACTGATCCTCCTCTTTGAGCAAAACCGTTGTTGTGCTTCCAACTGGAGGTAAAACACAATGTGTTAATCAAGGTTCAAGGTAATAAATAATTATCTTACAGATAATAATGCATGTAATCTTTTCCCAGAACTATGATGCAGAAACTTAGGCTCCCAAGACAAAAAAAAATAGCTCACACGACCAACATTCATAAATTTTTGGCCCTGCTATGCACAAGCAACATTCAAATATGTACTGTAGGAACATCGGATCACAATCAGCTTTTTAGTTCGAACTGCACCATGTATGATTAGTTGCCAGCTCCTACCATGAACTAGGACATGCGTGAAGCTCATCAATACATCTAGAAATATTAAGCACTACAAGGTTCAGAAAGATGTGCAGACACACAAAAGTTGCCGCCATAGCATATGAAGTCAAAACACCAGGGAACAAAATTTCACATGTTGTACGTGCGATTGCCATTTGAGTCAAGGTTGTGTACTGGTCATAAGATGTAGAGTAAGCTGCACTACTCGTATTTTTATCCAGCAAAAGAAATTATAAAAATATTGAATCCTAAGAACCTACCCAGGAAGGAAACTAGACGAGTCAGTCGCACCTCGACCAAATCCATTTGGACGGGACCTGAAAACACCATGTAGTCAGAAACAGAAAAGGCAGAAAGTTCAAGCTACTATAATGTGATTGGTAAATTTAATGAGGATGGATCCTCTAACTGAAAGATACACTTGCAAAGAAGAGCCATACATCACAACTTCTCTCTGTCCTCTTCCTCTTGCGCCTGGAACAACACTAACACGAGGTGCAGGAGCAACAGCCAAACCCAAATTTGCTCCTATCATTTCGATCTTCATCTCTTTCCCATCAAGGCGTACATTATTATATCGTTTCAATGCTTGAACAGCTTCACTTCTCCTAGTGAATATCACCTCAGCTGAACCCTGATCAAGGATATCCATGAAAAATATGGCCATATAATATTCTGACATGCAGTATGACTTTCTTCAAGCAAAGCTGTAAGGTAGGATCACTAGAATATGCTCTATTTTATGGCCTGTAATGATTTAATAGAGGCACCAGCACTTTTACTAACTTTTGGCAGGTAAAGGTAGATAAACATTCAAAAAAGATGAACGAAGTAAACAAATAATGATATACTTAAGATCAGAGTATTCAGTTAAACAGGTTGTCCAATGACTATCGTAAGCAGAAATTAAAAAAAGGGCGTACCCGGTGCTGAAAGCTCCCACATAAGGTGGGGCCTCAGGAAGGGAATGTCTACACAGCCTTACCCTTGCATAATAATTCTGCAGGGAGGCTGGTTCAAACCCCAGGACCTCCAAGCCACAGGCCACAAGTGGAGAGATTATCGAAAGTAAGATACTGTCATACTGTCATGTATGTGTTGGAGCACTGAAGAGCTTGGTGGATACAAGTTCTAAGGTCAAAGGTCTAAACTAGCAATAAATCAAAGCCAAATTCACCTTTGGGCAAGCAACATCAAGTTTGACATGATTAAATATACAACACATATTGCAGGAAAAAAGGATAACCAGTTATCATTTCATAAACTTACAGGAGTTATTGTGTGTCTGTATCATCAGGCTGTGCTGGGCCAAATTCTAGCTTATAGTTAGTACTACCTCTGTAGTAGATCCTAAGTTCATTAGGAACAACCAATGTATTATCCAAACACCAAATATGCACACGATAGTGATCAGGCATATGTTTGGGCAGAAGGCACTTGCTCATAGCATGAGATTTGGAGAAGTGAATGCTTAATTGAAGGAACTTGCAGAAGAAAAACAAGCATAAATAAGAGACTTACAGTTGGGTGTCTATTATTGTCATAATGAACAATGCAGTTCTTCAAATGACCCATTTCAGAGAAAAGTTCCTGAAACAGTTGTCGGCAGATAAGATCAGGTTGGGAAAGTCCAATATGATTGAAGCTGATGGATACCCCAGTATGCATAATATAACAATCCAGCTACCTGTAAATCTTCCTTTGTCACTCCGTAGTGCAAGTTTGAAACATACAGCTTGGTACCAGTTTCTATCCCAGGAAGTCCAGCAGCCACCATGCTATCCTCAAACCGATCATGTGTCCATGCAAAATCCTTTGTTTTGTTGAATGACTGATTATGTTCCACAGCATGCACACCCAGATTGTGATGATAAATTGTTAGCATAATCCCCAAAGCTCAACATTCCGCAGTATTTGATGATTCAACTAGCATCAGCAAAACTAAAAAACCATACACCATCGCATAAAATGGGTGCTAGCTGACAGCCCCTGTATGAACCCAAGACATTATCCAGAGAAATAAGTATCCAACAGGTTAATACATAATCCATCAGCATGCTGACCATGAGAAGAGACAATGTGTTTTCCAATTTGAAGCATTAACCAGAACAAACCAACAAATATCTTGCCATAAAATTCTCAGCAGCTAAGGGGCAGTTCTCAGGGCATTTTCAAATTGAGAAACCTCTCGGATCCTCTTTGAAGCTCCACAAGTATGGAAGATATGGTCTGAACTGAGCCCTGAGGGCTGAGCTGTCCCATTTATTAAGTTCATAGCCACTTCTTGTCAAGTATGTATTGTAATTTGGGTTCTTGAGGGTATACAGAAAAACAGTGATGATTTTGTGCTTGCCTTGGCAATAGCATACGATGACGAGCGGGTATTGACACCAAGTGGCCTTTGTGAAGGCACTCCCCTTCCACGGAAGGTTCCAACGCCACGTCCACGGCCTAAACCACGGCCTAGCCTTTGGCCATCACCTCTGCCTGACCTTTGGCCATCCCCTCTGCCTCGACCAACTCTCTGTCCCCTTCCCCTTCCTCTTCCCCTCCCACTTCTGTTCTTAATCATATCATCAAGTGACATATCCAAAGCTGCCTCCATTACAACGAAAACTTGAGATTCAATAGGGAGAAAGCCCTGCAAAAAGGACAAATAATTTTAATATTATGTATTGCTCAATTGTACTGATGTGGTGTAAGCAAGCAGAGTAACAAAGATGCACACACACACATAGGGAAAAAAACTCAATCTAGGGTCACTGGTTTCTACTAAAGTTCAGAAAAAGAACCATACCCCATAAGCAGCAGAATAATACAACTTTGAAAGTCCAGCTCTTCCAAACTTCCTAATGTGTTACTATTGTGCTCGTCCCACACATACACTTACGAATAATAGGCTTATAAACTTCAGTCCTTTTGAAGTTTTCATAGCCGTTCAGGATTGACACTGACAATCAGGTTATTAGGTACTCCCTCTGTAAAGAAATATAAGAGAGGTTTGATCACTAAAGTAGTGATCTAAATGACCTTATATTTTTTTTACGGAGGGAGTACACCGTACACCAGGCATCAAAATGCAAGTAGCCCTTATCGCAGTCAGCCACTAATTTGAAGAACACACCAGGTTCATGAGGACAGCCTGGCTAGATCCATACATCCACCCTTCTTATCACACTCTTCTAACAGGAGACCAATCTACACCATGGGCACTACCATAGCGCCTAAGCTACGCGGCCTCACCATCGGGGGTTCCAACCAACAGCACCGAGCTGAAAAAAAATCCGGCGCCCGCTGACGACAACAAAACACATGCACCGTGGTTACCAAGAACCCACGGGATCCCATCGCGCTAGGGGTTTGCGCATGCTAGTGACTCAAATCAACGAAGCACTACTATATTCTTACTGATGCCAATGCTGGTGTGGTTGCACAAGGGCAGGGAAGTCACCTCTGGGCCTGGGGGGACCCTCTAGGGTTCTCCGGCGGCGGGCAGATCCCGGATCTGTGGGGCGGGGAATCCTCCTCCTCCCGTCGTTGGCGGGAGGCGCGGAAGGGGGGGGCGAGGGGGGCTCGGATCTCTGGGCCTTGGACGGCGGCGGTGTCGTGGTCGGCCGAGGTCTGCCGACGGAGGGTCGAGGCGAGGGCGGATGCGGAGTTGAGAGGAGAGAGACGACTTGCTTGGGGGTGGAAGAGGAGGACGACTTGGTGCGGGTCCCAGGGGATTGGGTCTGATTTTATTTGGTGCCAGGGAGAGGGAGCTAACTGATGCCAGTCGGTGGGCTCTTTTTTAGGGTTAGTCGGTGGGCTAAACCGCCTCGCTTTTGTGTGCTGGCCGGGCCCGAACGCGGAAATACGAGTTCAGCGCTGATTCCCGCGGCCTGCAAAGTTAGCAAAGCCCGTTAACGATCGCAAGTCCGCTGTTTGACACTGCTCCGAATGTAGGGTCTGTTTAGTTTTCAGCCACACCTTGCCATATCTTGTCACATCTTATTTTAAGCAAGTTTAATCAAGTTAGATGGATGTGATTTTAGCCATATCTAATAAAATACAAATAATTTAATGAAAAATAAACCCCACATATAAATGGTGCGACAAGATTTTCTTAGACAAGTCAAAATGTGGCTAGCAATTTAAGTAATTCAAGTAAGGCAAATGTGGCAAGTATGACAAAAATAATATGACAATAAAAAGAAATAGTTACAATCCAAGCAGTTCCTTGGCTTCACTCTTAAAAGTCAAAGACATGTGCCAAATGGAGGGAGCAACTAGTGGAGGGGCATACCTTTGGAAGCCTTTTAAGGATCATGTTTGACAGCGTCACTTGACGCTCTCTCATCATCCCGCACGTGTTGCATTTTGAACGTTTTCTTATAATTTTGTTTTAAAAAAATCCGCACGCATTTTCGATTTTTTAGATTCTTTTTATTGTTTTTTTGGTTTTTCATCGGTCTTTCCTAACTTTTGGACAACAAAAATTCGAAGAAAAAAATTGAACGAAACAACGCTTTTTTTACTTTCGTCACCGACACAGATTTACTTTCTCAAGAGGCATGGTTATGCCTCTTGAAAACGAAAAAAAAACGT
The DNA here is from genome assembly GCA_022496015.1 of Hordeum marinum. Lineage (NCBI taxonomy): Eukaryota > Viridiplantae > Streptophyta > Magnoliopsida > Poales > Poaceae > Hordeum > Hordeum marinum. Next base: position 146,739,964 of record CM039678.1, read on the forward strand.
CTTTTTTTCTTCGGCAAGAGACAAAGATTTGCTTTCGCAAGTGTGCCTCTCGAAAATGGATTTATTTTTTTCTGCGAGAGGCATGGTCGTGCCTCTTGAAAACGGAAAAAAAGTGTTTTCTTTTTTTCCCTTCCGCAAGACGCAAGGGTTTGCCTCCACGAGAGAAACGATCATGCCTCTCGAAAACAAAAAACACATTTTTTTTCGCGGGAGGCAGAGGTTTGCTTCCGCGGGAGGCACGGATTTGCTTCCGTGAGAGGCACAGTCGTTCGACGTGAGAAATCAAACGGTGAAAACAATTCGAGAATTTGACGCACGGTTTAAGAGATAAAACATTTTGAATAAACAAATCTACAAAAAAAAGACTCATAGGTTACGACAAGTAGCACACATGCAGAGCGCCATTTGTTGCAATTTGGGGAAATGAAAGTGACCTTTGGAAGGGATACCTCTCAATTAGTGATTTCGCAAATGGAGTAGCTTGGTGATGTCCCGTTTTGCAGAAAAACATATTAGAGTTTAAGGTACAACTCCATATTTTTTATGAATCCTTTTAAGGGTGCTTCAAAAACTCTAGTCAAAGAGTCATCGTGGAGTTGGAGGAAAATTACCCATCACATACCTCTAGTAAGTGTATAACCTTTTGTGCCCTCCCCTCATCCCCCGATCAGACAACCAAATAGACATTTTCCATCAAAAAATTTAATTCTTGAAGCAAAAACTAGTTGGAAGTCAAAGAGAATAAAATTATTTTTTGTTGAAGTTGTAACTCCTGAGTGGAGCTCCTCCAAAATGGGTTTGGTAAATTTGAGCTAATTTTGAGCAGGTAGATCGTCTTATCGATCCCAACCAAGATGGCCCCTTCCTAATCATAGATCTTCCTCGTGGTCGTTAGATCTAGCTCAACACACATGCTTAGGAGTAGAAACGCCCTCCAGTTCTCTCACATGTGCACGACATGTATGCCTTTCACTCACATGGAAAACAGTCGTCGATGTGGCTAAAATATCACTTTTGCAAGGAAGTTAGTGAGAGAGATCTCGGACCATTGTCCTCTGATTTTAAATACCGATGATAATATCCCTATTCTTATTAAAAATAGAGAATTCAAGATTGAATTGAGTTGGTTGCAGAATCCTGAATTCTTACCTCTTGTGGCTAAAATCTGGTTGAAACCTGTGTACTTTAAGAACCCTATTGATATTATGAATATCAAATTAAAAGATTCAAGAAATACTTCAAAGGTTGGGGTGCGAATAACTTTGGCAATGCTAGAAAAAGAAAAAATTGGCTAAGAGAGGAGCTGGAACACCTCGAGAGACTGGAAGAGACGAATGCTTTAACCCCTAAGCTATATTGCAAAAAAGTCGAACTTTCAGTTGAGTTAAATAACCTCTTAGTTGAAGAGGAAATGGCCTGGTTGCAAAAATCCCACGATAATTGGTTACTTAAGGGAGATAGCAATACTGAATACTTTCACAGGACTATGAATGGTAGGAGAAGGGGGAACACGATCTTCTCTCTTAGCTGTGGGGACGTGGTAATAGAAGGAAATAAAAATCTGCTTAAACATGCCACTGATTTCTATAAGGAACTCTTTGGCCCTACACCTGGGAACTTGTGCGAAATAGACAATAATATGTGGAAGGCGCATGAAAATTTGGTTGATATTGATAATTTTATACTCATGAGACCTTTCTCGCAAACTGAAATTAAGAATGCCCTTTTTTCTATGAAACATAACAAAGCCCTTGGACTCGGTAATATTCCAATTGAATTCTTTCAATATTGTTGGGATATTGTGAAAAAAGATGTGATGATGCTTTTTGAGTGGTTCTACGAAAATAAACTTGATGTGGAAAGACTTAACTATGGTATTATTACACTACTTCGTAAGGTGGTTGGGGCTGATAGAATTCAACAATTGAGACCTATTTGCTTGCTTCATTGCGTGTATAAGCTGATTACCAAAGTGCTTACCATTAGGTTGGAACCCTTCGTTGATATCCTGTTTAGTAGACATCAAAATGCCTTCATAAAAAAGAGAGATATCATGGATGGTATTATGTCGCTCCATGAAATTTTGCATTACTCCTACGCTCGAAAAAAAACTGGGATTGTGCTTAAGCTCGACTTCGAGAAAGCGTATGACAAAGTAAACTGGGACTTTCTGTTAGAGTGTCATAAAAAGAGGGATTTCGGCCCCAAATACATTGAATGGGTTAAGAAAATCTGGTGGGAGGCAATGTTAGTGTGAAGCTGAATGATGAGGTGGGGGAATATTTTCAAAGTGCCAAAGGGATGAGGCAGGGTGACCCCTTTTCCCCCTTCCTGTTTAATCTGGCCGCTGACTGCTTAACTAAGATGGTACGTAAGGCTCAGGAAAATCACCTTTTCACAGGCTTGGCAGCTGACTTGGTAAAACATGGGGTGGCCGTTTTGCAATATGCGGACGATATAATCTTATGCTTCGAAGATAAGCCGAGAAATGCCCTAAATATCAAACTGTTGATGTATCTATTTGAGATCATGTTTGGGTTGAAAATCATCTTTTTGAAAAGTGAAATCTTTTCGGTTTGTGCTGATGATGAAACAATGAGAAATTATGCTGAGATGTTTAACTGTGAAATAGGGATTTTCCCTATTAAATATTTGGGTATACCTGTCAGCTACGCTGGCCTTAATGGGAGTGATTGGCTTTTTGTTGATGACAAATTACTAACCACGTGAGACCTGGATTAGTGAAACACTGTCTAGTGGGGGCAGGCTCATTAAAGTTAATGCTGTTTTGTCACACATACCTTCTTATTACATGTCCATGTTCCTGTTAAATAAGTATACTCTAGAAAGGTGGGACAAACCTAGGAGAAGCTTCTTTTGGCACCGTAAAGGCAAAAAAAGGGGTTACCATATGGTGAAATGGAGCCGTGTGTGTAGATCTAAAATGAAAGGGGGGCTTGGAGTGAAAGACCCGAGAAAACAGAATATAAGTCTGTTAACGAAATGGTGGTGGAAAATTGAAAAAAAGAGGGGTTGTGGCAAGATATTGTGAAAGCTAAGTACCTCGAAAAGTCCTCGGTGGTTGTGGCTAAAACAAGGACTAGTGATTCCCCATGCTGGAAAGCCTTAATGAAAGTCAAAGAATATTACATGGCCGGTAGAGGAATTCATGTGAAAAAAGGAGATATACCTAGCCTTTGGTTAGATGACCTGGGTGATAGCTTTACCTTAAAAGACAAATATCCTGATCTGTTTGACATTTGTATAAATCAGAACTGTACTGTGGACAAAATGGAAGGTATGAACCACATTGCTTCTTTTAGAAGAAGGTTGTCTAATGAACATGTACAGAAATGGGAGGAAATGAGGAGATATGTGCTTAAGCTTATACAAAAAGAAGAGGGGGATGAGGTCTACTGGAAGCTTGATAGCTCCAAAGAATATACAACGAAATCTATGTATCATTGGTTGGAAAGAAACCTTGTTGGATCTGGTTATAAATGGATATGGGGGGCAAAAATACCTTTAAAACTACAAATCTTTATGTGGCAAGTTAGCCAGGACTCTATCCTTACTAGAGATAACTTGAAAAAAAAGACAATGGCATGAGGATCCCCGGTGTTCATTTTGTGAACAACCGAAATCTGCCCAGCACCTGTTATTCCTATGTCCAGTATCCAGGGTGATCTGGAGAACTGTTGGAGCTATGCTCGGAATGAGTTCTTGTCCAAATTCTCTATGACAATTTTATGCATGGATCCATGCTTTCCTTCCTGGTTTTAGTGAGTTATACACTCTTGGTTTGACAACAATTTGCTAGGCTATTTGGTTGGCTCGGAATCGTGCCACCTTTGAGAAAAAATGGATCAACACTCCGTTTGAAATTGTATTCACAGCATGTGCTTTTCTTAATTACTGGGCATGCCTGTAGAAACCTGCGATGATCGAGGTGACCAAGAAGGGAGAAGAGATCCTCAAGAAGAACGCGTCACAGATGCTGCTGCTATGCGGACCACCAATGCCAGAAGCAAACGACCACGACGAAGAAGGTGAGAAGTGGGAGAGCTGGTAATTTGGCCGATTGCTAGTCCTGGAGAATGTTGGTTGGGAAGCTGGAGATGTTGGTGAGATGCTTTTGGAGGCTAAGAACTGATAGACTTGTGATCCATGGGGATCTTGTTCTATTGTATTTTGGTCTATGTTGTACTGTGAGACTGTTATGCGGTACTGGGTGGTCTTAGGATAGTCTGCAAGTGTGGTTTTGGATGATGTTCTAGGTTTTCGCCCCATAGTCTGTGTTCCCGATGACAGGCGCAGACGATGGGTTTCCTAGCATTGTCCCGAACTCGCTTCTTTCCTTTCCCTAACCCATCTTTCTTCTGGTGCGACAAACGATGTATTTCCGTTATGTCTATAATGGAAAGGGGAGAAGCCCGGTTCAAAAAAATGTGTTTGATTCGCTTCCAATAGCCCTGTCATAAGGCATCTCGATGTTACCGTCCATTGTCATATTATACCTTGTCGTCATTATAGCCCACAACTACTGCGGCTGTAGCACGTGGCTGCCACTATCACTATTGGTACAACACCCACTCACCATTCTAGGGCGTGTTTGGTTGCCTACATCCAAAGTTGTCAGAATCGAGATTCTAAATTGATCGGAGCTTCGTTGCTAGGATCGTGAATCATAGAATCTTAACTATCAGGATCATAGAAACTTAGATTCCATCAGCAAAATCATAGAATCAGAGGGGCTAGTTTGGATCGTAAGGTCATAAGATTCTAAGATTGAGTCGCAATTCTGACAACCTTGCCTACATCTATTTTTGGCCATTTGCATACTTGACTAGGTTGGGCCAGGCTCAGTGTATGCGGGCAAAAAATCAACATCTGCGTGTTGATTAGTTGCATGCATACTCTCTTCCTGCATCGTGGGATTAGCTCTTCGCTCCGCGTTTGGTTGTCTGCATTGGTTGTGGTCACACGATTGCACGTTATCTGGTTGCATATGAGCATACAATTGTGCCTACCTTGTACCCTACTCGGTGAGCTTACCCACTACTCCTACACCTTACACACGATCATACCTCACACACCAGCACCACAACACTGCAATGGCAATGAACTGGACGAAGATGATGATGTTTTTCAGTCGCATCCCTATTGTAGCATATACTTGGAGTAAGCATCTTCTGCCTCCTGTCTAGTCTTAAACCCTCTGTGGCTTTGGGTGATGTGCCTTGAAACTTGTTTGCTGCAACCTTCCCATGGGCTGTAAACCCCTGGAACCCTCCCTTCGAACATGACATACCACTTGCCCTAGCAGTGCGAATGGCCAATAAGTTGAAGCAACAAGCAATGAAGCACTCTAGGAGCAAGAAATAAAGTAAGAAGCACACAAGCAATGGAGCATAAGAGCATTAGTAAGAATGCATGATCATAGCGCATACCAAGTTCAACCCACGACTATATTGGTGTTATCCTACCACCACATCCAAAAGAGGGTGTCATCCTAATCATCGTGAGGAGTTAGTATATACCACCTCACCAAGATATACATACCATAAGATTGTTTTCAAGCCCTAACTACACAAAATTACGTCGTCGTCGTCGAGGATCATGCACGCCGTCGGCACCAGCAGAAACATCACTAGTAGTAGTGCTTGCCCAGCCAGGTCCTCAGCCAAAGCACCCTGTGAGCCTCTTCCATGGCAACAAAGCCAACACCCTGGGCTTTGTTTTCAAGAAGGTTGTTGAGAGCCACCATGAGAGCCTCTTGCATGAAGTCGATCTGGTCCATCACGGCGCCGTAGAGCTCATGGTGGACCTCGATCATCTTGCTCTCCCTGATGGCGATGGCCACCTCCTTCACGGCCTCAGTCATGTTACTGAACATGGTCATCTCCTCCTCCATGAAGCCTGATCGCTTCCTCTTCCTATCAAGTACATGAACGTGCTAGCCTTCCTTCTCGGGAGCATCAAGGTTGATGGGGTCTGACTCCTGGGTGTCTCGATACTCTGGCATCGGGGGCATGGGTGGCATTGGGGGCATCGGCGAGCCTAGGGGATGACCTGACCCCATGGCATGCTTGCTCATTGCGAGCCCGAAGGAGAAGATCTGCCGCATCTGATGGTAGTTCTAGAAAGGTGTGTTGGGGAACTCTATGTCCTTGGGGTGATCCTAGGAAAGAAATAGGGCAGAGTGGCGGTTAGTTAGTATGGCGCAATGGTCCATAGGAGATGATGAGTTAGAATGGCATGGTTTGTGAGCTAACCGCGATGTGACCTTGGTAGTGCTCTGCCTCCAACATGATCATGCAGGTCTCTGATGTCTACTACACAACCTTCTTCTTGTAGACTCGTGTTGGGCCTCCAAGCGCAGAGTTTTGTAGGACAATGGCAATTTTCCCTCAAGTGGATGACCTAAGGTTTATCAATCCGCGGGAGGTGTAGGATGAAGATGGTCTCTTTCAAACAACCCTGCAATCAAATAGCAAAGAGTATCTTGTGTCCCCAACACACCCAATACAATGGTAAATTGTATAGGTGCACTAGTTCGGCGAAGAGATGATGATACAGGTGCAATATGGATGGTAGATATAGTTTTTTGTAATCTGAAAATATAAAAATAGCAAGGTAACAAATAGTAAACGGCGAGCAAAACGTTGTATAAATGCTAGGAAACAAGGCCTAGGGTCCATACTTTCACTAGTGCAATTTCTCTCAACATTATTGGCATAGTTGAATCATATGTAAATACCTCTCGTGTGACAAAGAGTTCACTCCAAAGTCACAAATAGCGGAGAACTAATGAAGAAATTATTGTAGGGTACGAAACCACCTCAAAGTTATCTTTTCTGATCAATCTTATGGGATGTCCCTATAAGTGTCACAAACAGCCCTAGAGTTCATACTAAAATAACATCTTAAGATACACATCAACCAAAACCATAATGTCACCTAGATACTCCATTGTCACCACAAGTACCCTTGGGCTTGATTATACGATATACATCACATAATTTCAGATTCATCATGTTCAATCCAACACAAAGAACTTCAAAGAGTGCCCCAAAGTTTCTACTGGAAAGTCAAGACAAAAAAGTGTGCCAAACCCTATGCATAGATTCCCAAGGTCATGGAACCCGCAAGTTGATCACCAAACATACATCAAGTGGATCAATAGAACATCCCATTGTCACCACGGATATCCCAACGCAAAACATACATCAAGTGTTCTTAAATCCTTGAAGACTCAATCTGATAAGTAAACTTCAAAGGGAAAACTCAATTCATCACAACTAGATAGAGAGGGGAATACTCCATAGGATTCATCTATATCAATAAAGCTCGCGGTACATCAAGATCGTGCCATCTCAAGAACACGAGAGAGAGAGAGAGAGATCAAACACATAGCTATTGGTACATACCCTCAGCCCCGAGGGTGAACTACTCCCTCCTCGTCATGGAGACCACCGGGATGATGAAGATGGCCTCCAGTGATGGTTTCCCCCTCCGGCAGGGTGCCAGAATGGGCTCCCGATTGGTTTTTCGTGGCTCTGGAGGTTTGCGGCGGCGGAACTCCCAATCTAGGTTCTGCGGTTTTTTTTGTATTTATAAGAAAATATGGCGGTGGAAATAAGTCCGGATGGGCCATGAGGGAGTCACAAGCCTGCAGGGCGCGACCAGGGGGTGGCTGCGCCCCTGAGGCTTGTGACTGCCTCGTGGGTCTTCTGGCCCAACTCCAATGCTCCATGGGTCTCTTCTGTCCCAACTCCGATGCTCCGTGGGTCTCTTCTGGTCCAAAAAATCACCATAAATTTTTATTCCGTTTGGACTCCATTTGATATTCTTTCCTGTAAAACTCAAAAACAAGGAAAAAACAGGAACTAGCACTAGGCTCTAGGTTAATAGGTTAGTCCCAAAAATAATATAAAGTTGTAGTAAAATGATTGTAAAACATCCAAGAATGATAAGATAACAGCATGGAACAAGCAAAAATTATAGATACGTTGGAGACGTATCAGTCTCCTCATCCCATGAAGCAACTCTCAAGTCTCTCGGCTTGGAGATGGTGATCCACCTGATTCTCCACTTCCTCAGGTGGTTGTATAACCGGGTCGCAGTGACCCCTTGTCCACAAAAGTCGAAGACTAGTTTCACCACAGAGTTCAAATGCACCTCCTTGAACCCGTTATCAGTCCTCACTCCACTAGATATGATGTCACACATCTTGTTAAGCACAAAAGTAGAGAGGAGCGGCTGCCATTTCATGCTGCATCCCCTGACATCCTTCTTTTTCTTTGTGACCGCCTTTCGACTAGTCACATGAGATACAACGTTGGGCTCAGCCAGCAAAAATGGAGGCACCATAGGTGGCACCTCGAAAACCTCTGAATCAAGAGGAATCTGGCTGATGTTAGCCTAGGAGTCCTAGACGTAGGACGTAGGGAACTGGCGCTCGGACGGCACGATGGCTAGACTAAACTCTTGTGTGGTCATGTCCTACAAACATTAGCGTCATCAACATACAGTACAACATGCACACAAGGATGATCTAGTTCAAGACATCACTAATCATAGAAACATATGGATGATCTTGTTCTACACTTACACACTACCATGCCATACATCTAACGATACTAGCAATCCATCCATGAACAAGCATACTACCACTCCATCCATGAACAAGCATACTACCAATCCATCCATGAACAAGCATACCACCACTTCATCCATGAACAAGCATACTACCAATCCATCCATGAACAAGCACATCACCACTCCATCCATGAACAAGCATACTATCACTCCGTCCATGAACATCTATGCATACTACCAATCCATCCATGAACATCTAAGCATACTACCACTCTATCCATGAATATCTAAGCATACTACCACTCCATCCATGAACACCCAAGAAAATAACCACTAACATGCTTCAAATTCATCCCAACTAGCTACTGCAACATTATAGTGGAACAGATCTAACGATCTAACCCCACCCCGTCGACAGATCTAGTTAGAACTAGTAGAGGGAAGGGGGTCGAACTTACAAACGCCATCGGAGGAGATGTAGTGGAGGTGCGACACGAAGAAGAAGACGAGGAGTGGATCCGCCGCCGCCATAGCCAACCAGTTGCTGGAGTACTTGCGCCGCTTACCTCATCATTGATGTGGATCCGGACCAGAGTGCAAGCTCGAGAGGGGGGATGGTGGCGGAAGTTTTTGTGCACCGGTCACCCTGGCTATATAGGGCGGCCGCGAATCAGCTAGCGGTAACGCGAATTCGTTCCGCCGCTTTTTCGGAGATGCGCCATCACTCCCACCATCTCCCTCCCTGTAGCTGCTGAGCATGGCATTTCCGTCCCTACATTGCCCCGGCCTGGCTCGCTAGAAATTGCTGATTCAGCCGTTCCCAGCGACCTAGCCGAGCACTGCTTTAAGTTTCGTGCGGGCAAACTATTCCATGCGACCCAGGTAACCAAACGGGCCAAATTCTCCCGCGCGGGTGTGGCCAAACCTAATGCAGGTAACCAAACGCGTCCCTAGATTCTGGTCATGGAATGATTGTTGCATCGACGCGTGCCGCTTACTATGTAAGGGCATATTTCTTCATATGTGATTTTGCTAATTGATGACAATCCCTATGGACTAATGGTTGCCTTGATTTATATTCGAAGGATTTGTCCATAGGCACTTCTCGAAGTCCATCTGTTGGTTTCAAGGAGTTTATATGGTGACCAAGGTGGTATTCAAGGTTTTATCCAAGGATTGGTCATGTGAGAGTTCAGCTTATTGCAAGAATGTCTTGAAGAAGAAGATTGTGTGAGCTTTCATGTTTACCTTCAAGACATCATCTTTATGAAGAAAGAAGATAAGATGCAAGGTTGATCAAGACCAAGTAGAAGAGTGAATCAAATTGATCAACATACAAAGCGTACAAGATGTACCGAGAGGGATCAAGGGATGCCATGGTACGGTAAGCATTGTCCATTATGCTTTGTGTACTAACCCATGGTCTACGTGAGAGTTCTATATGGGGTTAGGTATATTTCCATGGGCTTGCGACAAGAGTAAGATCTCATACAACCCATGGAAGATGACATCAAGTGGTGATCGTCATCAAGATTGCGATGTGCAAGTTCAAGTGGAGCATCACGAAGAGATCATGCTTGAAGCTTGCCGTATATTGTGGTGACAATGGATTGTGAAGATGTGCCGAAGAGTGGCTCACCCAAAGTGGAGTATGGGGGAGCAATTAACTAGTCTTCATCAATCATGTGCAATCAAGAAAGGTGGTCCATCTTGAGGAAGTCAAGATCGTCATCATATAGCTCAAGTGGACCATGTGAAAGGAATAGGTTTGGCCTTGATAGGTTTTCTATTTTATCGGTCTCATGGTGGTAGTTGGGATACCGGGTTATAGATCGATTGTCGTACTATCAAGGGGGGCTCTCAAGTGAGTAGCTTGACCATATTGTTTGTTGAGAGCTCAAACCATTTGCATCCTTGCATCATCTTTCTTGGTTCTTGTTTGGTGTTTATTTTTGTGAGTTTTAGAGCTTATGCTCATTTTCATGAAAAGCTTGAGTTCATAAAAAATGGAGTCCATATGCATCTTCTATGATGTTTTCGATGTTGGAGATTTTGCCGGATAATTATTGGGAAGGTCATCTTCCTTATCCTAGTGGCATTTATTCTCCATTACTTGTTCTTAATATAACTAGTCGTTGTTGGATAGCTCTTGTCTTCCTTTATATCGAACAAGCTTGAGTTTTCTCAAATCGGAGCTCAGATGCAAAAGTTATTGTTGTTTTTGTCTTATCAGTTTTACACCGATAGGTTGTACCACTTCGTAGAGAGGTTGTACCGGTGACCGGTACAACCGGTGTTTGGAGCAGTTGTACCGCTCCAAAATTGGTTCGAAGGTTGTACCAGCCATGTACCTCTCTACCACTGGACTAGTTTCTGTTGTGGAGTGGTTCTTGGGTGGTTGTGGGCTGGTTGTTCCGGTTTAACCAGTACTACCGGTGCCCCAGGCAGCTGTATTGCTTATTGCTTTTCCTACATGTAGGTTTGTCTGCTTTGACCGGTTGTACCAGTGCACATAGCAGTTGTACCGCTCCTATGTTATTCTGGACATAACGAGAAGATTCGTGGGGACCTATTTAAGGGGGTCTTCTTCCCCAATGGTCCCTATCCTTTGAGCTCATGTTCTTCCCCCATTGTTGACCTTCTTAGAGATTGCTAACTCTCAATACCTCCAACGATTCTTTCTTATTTTTGAGGGAAAAGAGAGAGGAGATCTAGATCCACATTTCCACCAATCACTTTCTCCTCTGTGTGAATGGAACCCCTTGGATCTAGATCTTGGAGTTCTTTGTGAGCTCCTTGTTTTTTATCTCATATTCCTCCATAGCTTTTGTTGTTTTGGTGGGATTTGGGAGTGAGGGACTTGACCACTTCATGTGTTCTTGCCATTGCATTAGTTGCGTCGGTTTGAGATCTCCATGGTGATACATGGAAGTAAAAAGTTGAGAGGCTTATTACTCTTGGGTGCTTGGTACCCTAGAGCTTGTTACTCTTGGGTGTTTTGGCACCCTAGACGGTTGGTGGTGCTGTTGGGGAACGTTGCATGGGAAACAAAAAAAATTCCTACGCACACGCAAACCTATCCATGGTGATGAGCATCTATGAGAGGGAGAGTGGATCTACGTACCCTTGTAGATCGCTAAGCGGGAAGCGTTAAGAAACGCGGTTGGTGTAGTCGAACATCTTCGCGATCCAAATCGTCGAGCGTCCCGCGATCTCATCACGATCCGTCCCGCGATCCCATCACGATCCGTCCCGTGATCTCATCATGATCCGTCTCACGATCTTGATCACTATCTGTCCCGTGAACTCATCACGATCCGTCCCGCGATCTCATCACGAACTGTCTCGCGATCTCAATCACGGTCCTTCCGATCTAGCGCCGCACCTCCGCGTTCAGCACACGTGCAGCTTGATGACGATCTCCACCGTCTTGATCCAGCAAGAGGAGGTGGAGAGGAGAGAGAGTTCACCGGCAGCGTGACGGCGCTCCGGTGATGGTGGTGGAGTGATTCCGGCAGGGCTTCGCCTAAGCACTGCAGAAAACCGATCTAGAGGAGCACCGGTGGAACAGGTAGCACGTGGTCGTAAATTCTATGCAAAAACCCTCTATTCCAACAGTATATATAGGAGGGAGGGAGAGGAGGGCTCAGCCCTGGCCTCCAAGGCCTGCTGGCTCGGCCGAACCAAGTGGAGGAAGAGTCCTCCTCCACCTAAGAATCCACCTCTCACATGAGAGGTGGAACTTGGGGAGGACTCCACCCCAATTCGGTTTGGGCCTCTCTCCCTGCGCCCAGGCCACCTTGGCCGACCCCACCAGCCCACTAGGGGCTGGTGGGTCGCCACTTTGGCCCATGGGGTGGGTGGGCCCCACTGGTGGACCCCCGGGACCCATTCGTCACTCCCGGTACACTACCGAAAGTGCCCGAAATCTTTACGGAGTCCAAAACCACCTTCCTATATATCAATCTTTACCTCCGGACCATTCCGGAGCTCCTCGTGACGTCCAGGATCTCATCCGGGACTCCGAACAACCTTCGGTCACCACCATACATAACTCTACACTACCGAAACGTCACCGAACCTTAAGTGTGCAGACCCTGCGGGTTCGAGAACTATGTAGACATGACCGAGACACCTCTATGGTCAATAACCAATGGCGGGACCTGGATGTCCACATTGGTTCCTACATATTCTATGAAGATCTTTATCGGTTGAACCTCTATGTCAAGGATTCAGTCAATCCCATATAACGTTCCCTTTGTTCTTCGATATGTTACTTGCCCGAGATTCGATCGCCGGTATCTCCATACCTAGTTCAATCTCGTTACTGGCAAGTCTCTTTACTCGTTCCGTAACACAAGATCTCGCAACTAAAAATTAGTCACATTGCTTGCAAGGCTCATTGTGATGTTGTATTACCGAGTGGGCCCTGAGATACCTCTCCGTCACACAGAGTAACAAATCCCAGTCTCGATCCATGCCTACTCAACACACACCATCGAAGATACCTGTAGAGCACCTTTATAGTCACCCAGTTACGTTGCGACGTTTGATACACACAAGGCACTCCTCCGATATCTGTGAGTTGCATGATCTCATGGTCATAGGAACACATACTTGACATGCGGAAAACAGTAGCAATAAACTGACACGATCATATGCTACGTTTGTAGTTTGGGTCTTGTCCATCACATCATTCTCCTAATGATGTGACCCCGTTATCAAATGACATCTCATGTCCATGGCTAGGAAACCTTAACCATCTTTTGATCAACGAGCTAGTCTATTAGAGGCATACTAGGGACATGGTTTTGTCTATGTATCCACACATGCATCTAAGTCTCCGATCAATACAATTATAGCATGGATAATAAACGATTATCATGAACAAGGAAATATGATAATAACTAATTTATTATTGCCTCTAGGGCATATTTCCAACAGTCTCCCACTTGCACTAGAGTCAATAATCTAGTTCACATCACCATGTGATTCGCATTGTAATGAATCTAACACCCAACGAGTTCTAGGGCTCGATCATGCTTTGCATGTGAGAGAGGTCTTATAGTCAACGGGTCTGTGATATTCAGATCCGTGTGTACTTTGCAAATCTCTAAGTCAAACCGTAAACACTGCTACCACACTCCACTTGGTACTAATTCCAAATGGCTGCTCCACTATACGTATCAAGATTGCTACTACGAGCCATCCGGATTAGTGTTAAAGCTTGCATCGACGTAACTCCTTACGACGAACCCTTTATCACCCCCATAATCGAGAAACAATTCCTTTAGTCTTTTAGTCACTAAGGATAATGTTGACCGCTGTCCAGTGATCCACTCCTGGATCACTCTTGTACTCCTTGACGGACTCATGGCAAGGCACACACAAGTACGGTACACAGCATGGCATACTATATAGAGCCTATGGCTAGAGCATAGGGGACGACGTTCGTCCTTTCTCTTTCTTCTGCCGTGGTCGAGCTTTGAGTCTCACTCAACTTCATACCCTACAAATCAGGTGAGAACTCTTTCTCTGACTGGTCCATTTTGAACTCTTTCAAAATCTTTGTCAAGGTATGTACTCATTGAAAGTCTCATCAAGTCATCTTTGATCTATCTCTATAGACCTTGATGCTCAATAGGTAGTTTTATCCAGGTTTTACTTTGAAAATCACTTTCCAAATAACGGCTTATGCTTTCTAGAAATTCTACATTATTTCCGATCAACAATATGTCATCTACATATACTTATCAGAAATTCTATAGTGCTCCCACTCACTTTGTTGTAAATACAAGTTTCTCGTAAACTTCGTATAAACTCAAAAACTTTGATCAACTCATCAAAGCATATATTCCAACTCCAAGATGCTTGCTTCAGTCCATAGAAGGATCACTGAAGCTTGCTCACCTTTTAGCATCCTTAGGACTGACAAAACCTTCTGGTTGTATCACATACAACCGTTCCTCAAGTAAACCGATAAGGAAACGATGTTTTGACATCCATCTGCCAGATTTCATAATTGAAAAATGCAGCAACTGCTAACATAATTCCAACAGACTTTAGCACCGCTACGAGTGAGAGAGTCTCATCGTAGTCAACTCCTTTGAACTTGTCACAAACATCTTTGCAACAAGTCGAGCTTTACAAATGGTGACATTTACCATCAGTGTCTATCTTCATTTTAAAGATCCATTTGTATTCAACGACCTGCTGTCCAACGAGCAAGTCTACCAAAATCTATAATTGGTTCTCATACATGGATCCTATCTTGGATTTCATGGCCTCCAACCATTTGTCGGAATCTGGGCCCATCATCGCTTCTCCATAGCTCATAGGTTCATCGTTGTCCAACAACATGACCTCCAAGACAGGGTTGTTGTATCGCTCAGGAGCAGTACACATCCTTGTCGACCTACGAAGTTCGATAGTAACTTGATCCTGAAGCTTCATGATCATCATCATTAACTTCCTCTTCAACTAACGTAGGCTTCACAGAAACATCTTTCTGCGCTGCGCTACTCTCTGGTTGAACAACCTCATCAAGTTCTATCTTCCTCCCACTCAATTCTTTCGAGAGAAACTTTTTCTCGAGAAAGGACCCAGTTTTAGCAACAAACACTTTGCACTCGGATCTGAGATAGAAGGTTCACCCAACTGTTCTTAGGTATTCGATGAAGATGCATTTGTCCGCCTTGGGTTCGACCTCATTAGGTGAAAACATTTTCCACACAAGTGTCGCAGCCCCAAACATTAAGAAATGACAGATTAGGTTTCTATCAAACCATAATTCACATGGTGTCATCTCACGGATTTAGATGGTGCCCTATTTAAAGTGAATGTAGTTGTCTCTAATGCATAACCCCGAAATTATAGTAGAAAACGATAAGAGACATCATAGCACGCACTATATCCAATAGAGCATGACTATGACGTTCGGACACACCATCACACTATGGTGTTCCAGGTGGCGTTAGTTGTGAAACAAATTTCACATTGTCTTAAGTTGTATGCCAAACTCGTAACTCAGATATTCACCTCCACGATCATATCGCAGTTATTTTTATCTTCTTGTCACGATGATCTTAAACTTCACTCTGAATTTGCTTGAACCTTTCAAACGATTCAGACTTGTGTTTCATTAAGTAAATATACACTATATTTACTCAAATCATCAGTGAAGGTAAGAAAATAACGATATCCACTGCACGCTACAAGACTCACTGGATTGCATACATCAACATGTATCATTTCCAATGAATCACTTGCCCGCTCCATCCAACGGGGTCCTTTAGTCATCTTGCCAAAGAGGCATGGTTCGCATGTCTCAACCGATTCGAAATCGAATGAGTCTAAAGATCCATCAGCATGGAGTTTCTTCATGCGCTTTATACCAATATGACATTCTGCGGCAGTGCCACAAATATGTGGTACTATCATTATTAACTTTGTATCTTTTGACATCAATGTTATGAACATGTGTATTACTACAATCAAGATTTCAACAAACCATTCTCACTGGGTGCATGACCATTGAAGGTATTATTCATGCAAACAGAATAACCATTATTCTCTAATTCAAATGAATAACCGTATTGCAACAAACATGATCTAATCATGTCCATGCTCAACGCAAAACACCAAATAACATTTATTCAGGTTCGTCACTAATCCTGAAGGTAGAGAGAGCATGCGATGTTGATCACATCAACCTTGGAAACACTTCCAACACATATCGTCACCTCACCCTTAGCTAGTTCTTCGTTTATTCTATAGCTTTTATTTCGAGTTACTAACATTTAGCAACCGAACCGGTATCCAATACCCAGGTGCTACTAGGAGTACTAGCAAGGTACACATCAATAACTCGTATATCAAATATACTTCTGTCGATGTTGCCAGCCTTCTTATCTACCAAGTATCTAGGGTTGTTCCGCTTCAGCGACCGTTCACCTCATAACAGAAGCACTTAGTCTCGGGTTTGAGTTCAACTTTGGGTTGCTTCACTGGAGCAGCAACTGACTTGCTATCCATGAAGTTTCCCTCCTTGCTCTTGCCCTTCTCGAAACTAGTGGTTTGGTTAACCATCAACACTTGACGCTCCTTCTTGATTTCTACCTTCACGGTGTCAAAACATCGCGAATAGCTCAGGAATCATTATTTCTATCCCTGGCAATTTATAGTTCATCAATAAGTTCTAGTAGCTTAGTGACAGTGACTTGGAGAACTATGTCAATCACTATCTTATATGGAAGATCAACTCCCACTTGATTCAAGCGATTGTAGCACCCAAACAATCTGAGTACATGCTCAACGATTGAGCTCTTCTCTTTCATCTTGCAGGCAAAGAATCTTGTTTGAGATCTCATATCTCGCAACACGGGCACGAGCCTGAGATCCTAATTTCAGCTCTTAGAAACATCTCATATGTTCCGTGACGTTCAAAACGTTTTGGAGCCTCAATTCTAAGCCGTAACGCATGACGCACTAAACTATCAAGTAGTCATCAGAACGTGCCTGTCAGATGTTCACAACATCTACAGACGACGCTAGAGGGGTTGGTGCACCGAGCGGTGCATTAAGGACATAAGCCTTCTGTGCAGCAATGAGGACAATCCTCAGATCACGGACCCAGTCCGCAATATTACTACCATCATCTTTCAATTCTATTTCTCTAGGAACATATAAAAATACAAGGGAGCTACAGCGTGAGCTAGTAATCTACAACATAATTTGCAAAGACACTTTGACTATGTTCATGATAATGAGTTCAATTAATCATATTACTTAAGAACTCCCACTCAAATTGACATCCCTCAGATCATTCGAGTGATACATGATCCAAATTCACCAACTCAAGTCCGATCATCACGTGAGTTGAGGTGGCTGCAATGGTGAACATCATCATGTTGATCATATCTACTATATGACTCATGTTCGACCTTCCGGTCTCTTGTGTTCCGAGGCCATGTCTGTACATGCTAGGCTCGTCAAGTTTAACCCGAGTGTTATGCACGTGCAAATCTGGCTTGCACCCGTTGTATGTGAACGTAGAGTCTATCACACCCGATCATCATGTGGTGTCTCAACACGACGAACTTTCGCAACGGTGCACACTCGGGGAGAACACAATTTATCTTGAAATTAAGTGAGGGATCACCTTATAATGCTACCGTCATCCTAAGCAAAACAAGGTGCATAAAAGGATTAACATCACATGCAAATCATAAGTGACATGATATGGCCATGATCTTGTGCTTTTGATCTCCATCATGAAAGCACCGGCATGATCTCCATTGTCACCGGCATGACACCATGATCTCCATCAACGTGTCGCCATCGGGGTTGTCACGCCCTGCATGCTTCCACTACTATTGCTACCATAGCGATAAAGTAAAGCATTACATAGCGCTTAATGATTGACACGCAGGTCATACAATAATTAAAGACAACCCTATGGCTCCTGCCGGTTGCCGTACTCATCGACATGCAAGTCGTGATAATCTATACATCACATGATCATCTCATACATCACATATATCACATCATGTAATTGGCCATATCATATCACAACATACCCTGCAAAAACAAGTTAGACGTCCTCTAATTGCTGTTGCATGTTTTACGTGGCTGCTACGGGCATCTAGTAAAAACAATTCTCACCTACGCAAAAACCACAACGGTGATACACTAGTTGCTTTTCAACCTTCTCAAGGACTGCCTTTGTCGAATCCGATCCAACTAAAGTGAGAGAAACTGTCACCCACAAGCCATCTAGGCAACAAGTTGCGTCGAGGGAACCGGTCTCTCGTAAGCGTACGAGTAATGTTGGTTTGGGCCGCTTCATCTCACAATCTCGCTGAACCAAAATAAGACCAAGGGAGGAAGCAATCTAAGCATCAACGCCCACAAACCTTTTGTGTTCTACTCGAGATCTCATCGAACCATCAACCTAGCTGATGATGCCACTGTTGGGGAACGTCGCATGGGAAACAAAAAATTTCCTACGCACACGCAAACCTATCCATGGTGATGAGCATCTACGAGAGGGAGAGTGGATCTACGTACCCTTGTAGATCGCTAAGCGGGAAACGTTAAGAAACGCGGTTGGTGTAGTCGAACATCTTCGCGATCCAAATCGCCGATCGTCCCGCGATCTCATCACGATCCGTCCCGCGATCCCATCACGATCTGTCCCGCGATCCGTCTCACGATCTTGATCACGATCTGTCCTGCGAACTCATCACGATCCGTCCCGCGATCTCATCACAAACTCTCTCGCGATCTCGATCACGGTCCTTCCGATCTAGCGACGAACGGACGGCACCTCCGCGTTCAGCACACGTGCAGCTTGATGACGATCTCCACCGTCTTGATCCAGCAAGAGGAGGTGGAGAGGAGAGAGAGTTCACCGGCAGCGTGACGCGCTCCGGTGATGGTGGTGGAGTGATTCCGGCAGGGCTTCGCCTAAGCACTGCAGAAAACCGATCTAGAGGAGCACCGGTGGAACGGGTAGCACGTGGCCGTAAATTCTATGCAAAAACCCTCTATTCCACCAGTATATATAGGAGGGAGGGATAGGAGGGCGCAGCCTTGGCCTCCAAGGCCAGCTGGCTCGGCCGAACCAAGTGGAGGAAGAGTCCTCCTCCACCTGAGAGTCCACCTCTCACACGAGAGGTGGAACTTGGGGAGGACTCCACCCCAATTCGGTTTGGGCCTCTCTCCCTGTGCCCAGGCCACCTTGGCCGACCCCACCAGCCCACTAGGGGCTGGTGGGTCGCCACTTTGGCCCATGGGGTGGGTGGGCCCCACTGGTGGACCCCCGGGACCCATTCGTCACTCCCGGTACACTACCGAAAGTGCCCGAAATCTTTCCGGAGTCCAAACACCACCTTCCTATATATAAATCTTTACCTCCGGACCATTTCGGAGCTCCTCGTGACGTCTGGGATATCATCCGAGACTCCGAACAACCTTCGGTCACCACCATACATAACTCTACACTACCGAAACGTCACCGAACCTTAAGTGTGCAGACCCTGCGGGTTCGAGAACTATGTAGACATGACCGAGACACCTCTACAGTCAATAACCAATGGCGGGACCTGGACATCCACATTGGTTCCTACATATTCTATGAAGATCTTTATCGGTCGAACCTCTATGTCAAGGATTCAGTCAATCCCGTATAACGTTCCCTTTGTTCTTCGGTATGTTACTTGCCCGAGATTCGATCGTCGGTATCTCCATACCTAGTTCAATCTCGTTACTGGCAATTCTCTTTACTCGTTCCGTAACACAAGATCCCGCAACTAACAATTAGTCACATTGCTTGCAAGGCTCATTGTGATGTTGTATTACCGAGTGGGCCCTGAGATAGCTCTCCGTCACACGGAGTAACAAATCCCAGTCTCGATCCATGCCAACTCAATAGACACCATCGGAGATACCTATAGAGCACCTTTATAGTCACCCAGTTACGTTGCGACGTTTGATACACACAAGGCACTCCTCCGATATCTGTGAGTTGCATGATCTCATGGTCATAGGAACACATACTTGACATGCGGAAAACAGTAGCAATAAACTGATACGATCATGTGCTACGTTTGTAGTTTAGGTCTTGTCCATCACATCATTCTCCTAATGATGTGACCCCGTTATCAAATGACATCTCATGTCCATGGCTAGGAATCCTTAACCATCTTTTGATCAATGAGCTAGTCTATTAGAGGCATACTAGGGACATGGTTTTGTCTATGTATCCACACATGCATCTAAGTCTCCGATCAATACAATTATAGCATGGATAATAAACGATTATCATGAACAAGGAAATATGATAATAACTAATTTATTATTGCCTCTAGGGCATATTTCCAACAGGTGCTTCAGAGCTCAATAATCGTGGTCCAAAGCTCCGGGCAAGCATTGGGGTCTCCAGTTAGGTTGTGAAGGTTGCCCCGATCATTTGAGGTCACCTTGGAGCCACAATCCGTTGTGGTGAAGCTTCGTGGTTTTTTTGGGAGCCTCCAATTAAGCTGTGAAGATTGCCCCAACCTTGTTTGTACGGGTTTGGTGACCGCCCTCAAGGGTCCCTTAGTGGAATCACGACATCTTGCATTGTGCAAGGGCGTGAGGAGATTACAGTAGCCCTAATTGCTTCTTGGGGAGCATTGTGCCTCCATACCTCTCCAAACGGTGATTAGCATCCGCAAGGGTGTGAACTTTAGGATACATCATCGTCTCTGTGTGCCCCGGTTATCTCTTACCCGAGCCCTTTACTTATGCACTTTACTTTGTGATAGCCATATTGTTTCTTGTTATATATCTTGCTATCACTTAGTTTTTTTATCTTGCTTAGCATAAGTTGTTGGTGCACATAGGTGAACCTAGTTGTTTTAGGTTTTGTGCTTGACTAATTAAACAATAGTTTTTCCGCATTTGTTCAAGCCTAAAACCTAATTATTTTAAAGCGCCTATTCACCCCCCTCCAGGCGACATTCACGTACTTTCACACTATTCCATGTCTTTGTTGGTTTTTCGATCTAAGATAGGTTTGAGTCGTCCACCGTCGTTTGTCATATACGAGTTGCATCTACTTCATCAACATCTTCATCGTCTTCGAGTAGATCAGTTGCCACAGATGTTCTTGGCTTCATGATACGTCTCCAATATATCTATAATTTTTGATTGTTATATGCTATTATATTATCATTCTAGGATACTTTTTGAGTAATTATTTGCCAATTTATATTATTTTTGAGCACTAACCTATCGACCCAGTGCCTAGTGACAGTTGATGGTTTTTTTTGTGTGTTTTGTTTCGCAGAAATTCCATATAAAACGAAGTCCAAACGCGATAAAAATTTAAGGAGATTTGTTGGAATATATGTGAATTTTGAGAGTCGGAATCAACGCAAGGCCATGCTTGAGGGCTCCACAAGCTAATAGGGTGCGCCACCAGGGGTGGCATGCCCTGATGGCTTGTGACCAGCCCTTAGGTCGGTTGAGGCTCTCCTTCTGGCGCAAGAAATATAGTTTCGCGATAAAATCCCCTCAAAATTTCAGCCCAATCAGAGTTACGGATCTCTGGATATTTAATAAACGGTGAGGGGGTCTGATAATAGTCAAGAAAACAGAAGAGAGACAGAGAGATAGATCCAGTCCCATAGGGGCTGATGCCCTCCGGGAGCCATGGAGGCCATGGACAAGAGGGGAAACCCTCCTCCCACCTATGTAGGAGGCCGAGGAAGAAGAAGAAGGAGTGGGGCTCTCTCACCCTCGCTCCCGGTGGCACTGGAGCGCCGCCGAGGCATCCATCGTGTCGGCGATCTACTCCAACAACTTTGCCACCGTCATCATCACCACCATCACCTTCCCTCATCTATCTACAGCGGTCCACTCTCCCACATCCCGCTGTACCCCCTACTTGAACATGGTGATTAATGCTATATATTATTATCCAATGATGTGTGGCTATCCTATGATGTTTGAGTAGTTCCTTTTTGTCCTATGGGTTTATTGATGATCTTGACTGGTTTGAGTTTTGTGGTTTATTTTGGTGCTTTCCATGAGGCGCACACGTGAAAGATTCACACTAGAGGGTGTTGCGATATGTTCATGATTCGCTTATAGTGGGTGGCTAGAGTGACAGATGCTTACACCCGAGTAAGGGGGTTGTTTACGTATGGGAGTAAAGGGGACTTGATGTTTAATGCTATGGTTGGGTTTTACCTTAATGATCTTAGTAGTTGTGGATGCTTGCTAGAGTTCCAATCATAAGTGCATATGATCCAAGTATGGAAAGTATGTTAGCTCATGTCTCTCCCTCATATAAAACTGCAATAATGATTACCAATCTAGTTATCAATTGCCTAGGACAATCTCTCAAATCCTATCACCACTTTTCCACACTCGCTATATTTAATTCATTGTTCTTTATCTAAGAAGCCCCTAACTTTTATTTACTTGTCCTTTATTATCTTGCAAAACTATCTTTACACCTACTAAGTACTTCTACTTTCTTTGTCGCAAAGTAGTTTCATACTTGTACTAGGTAAAGTAAGCGTTAGCGTGCATAGAGTTGTATCCGTGGTCGATAGAACTTGAGAGAATATTACTTTTACCTTTAGCTCCTCGTCGGGTTTGACACTCTTATTTATCGAAAAAGGCTACAAACGACCCCCTACACTTGTGGGTTATCAAGACCTTTTTCTGGCGCCGTTGTCGGGGAGCAATAGCATAGTGGTTGATATTCTCGTGTGTGATTTTTTGCTTTATCACTAAGTATTTTTTTATTTTTTATTATTAGTTGTTTTATGTTCTGTTCTTAGTTGTTTTATATATTTAGTTGTGGATATGGAACAAGAAACACCAAAAAATTAGTTGTACTTGCTACTCATGGAGATGAGGAACCTCCTAAAACCCTCGATGCTCGCTATGTGAAATGCGTTAATAACTCCTTTGATAATGCTGAAAAATCCCCATTGAACTTTATAATGGGAGACATGTTGGATCAACATGAGTACTTTAGGGATCATCATTTGTCTCGAAAAGGGAAACACTTATGAGATCAAATTACAATATGTTTTGGTTTGCTTGTGATGCATGTTTGAAATGTGATTACACTTGTTGCTCTAAGATTGAGGGTCTTCACCTTCCCTTTAAATGTGAATTAATTGATAATAAAAACTTGTCTTCTTATGCTAAGGGTATATATGATTACTATGATGTGGAACGAATAGAAGAATTTGTTGCTTTTAAAGGTGCTTATCAAATTGCTTCTTTGATTGAAAAGTATGGTGATATTATTTACAAATCTAAAAATTTAGCCATACTTAGATATTGCTATGATAATTATGAATAAAATGCTGATATTATTGAATTTATTGAGAGAATGGCCGCTGCCTTGGAAGAGATTGAAATTTTGCAGGAATCTAAAGAAGAAGAAATTCCTGAAACTGTGAGCTCATTAGATAAAAAAGATGAGGAGGAGAGCGAAGAACAAAAGGAGGAAGAACGGATTAGCTACCCATGCCCACCTTCTAATGAGATTAACTCTTAAACTCATACATTGTTTAATTTCCCTTCACACATACGAAGGATGAATGCTATGATGATTGTTATGTTCTCTTGGATTCATTTGAAATACCCCTTTTTGGAACTTGATGCTTGCTATGCTTGTGGCCATGATGCCAATATGAGTGATGCTTATGGATATGAACTTTCTATAGTTACTTATTTTAAGAATGAAATTGTTGCTATTGCACCCACACATGATAGTCCTATCATCTTTTTGAATTCTCCCAACCACATTATACCGGAGAAGTTTGCACTTATTAAGGATTATATTGATGGGTTGCATCTTACTAACACACATGATGATTTTGATGAATATAATATGCATGTTATTGTTGCTAATACTTGCAATTGTTATGTGAGAGTAATCAAATCTTTACCTCTCTATGTTTCCAATACTATAAAATTGCAAGAAACTACTTATGCTATGTATTGGCCTTTACTTTATGTGCATGAATTGTTCTTGTATGACATGCTAATGCATAGGAAGAGAGTTAGACTTTGTTTTTACATGGTATATATTACTTTGTGCTCAATACTAAATTACAAATCATTATTAATTAAAATTGGCTTTGATATACCTTGGGATCCGGGTGGATCAATTACTTGAGCACTATATGCCTAGCTTAATGGCTTTAAATAAAGCGCTGCCACGAAGACAACCCAGAAGTTTTAGAGAGTCATTTATTTATGTTTTGTGCTTTTAAAATAATTAAAAACAAAAAAATAAAGCAGGAAACTTAAAACTTTCAAAAAAAGAGAAGTGAAAGTGAGAAAGACGAGCATCGTTGAAGTGGGGCTAGCCTTGAACTTTGTTCATGCCCATGGAAACTTCCTGAATCTTGATTACAGAAACTTTTCAACAAAAATAATTACCCCTTGTATAAATTCATTATATTATAAAAGTAATGTGCCAAGAATTACCTTTAGGATGTTTAAATTGCTTGTTTGATATGTGTTGTGCAAAAATAAAACTTTGGTTGTAGTGCTTGATTTTTCATATTTTACTGGGATATCAAAAGTTTCTCATTTTTACAGAGTATTGTTATACAAATTCTCTACCGCGTCCTATGTTTTCAGAATTGTTTGAGTTACACAAGTATGGTATCCATCTGCATCTTTACAGACTATCATGTTTTTTCACAGATTGTTGTTATAGTTGCTTTGTGTGCTTATATTTGAATTCTTATTGAGCCCCATTGACTTGGGAGCCATAGAATTGTGATAGAATACAGTGGGTAATGTTAGATTATAATTATGCAATAATGTTATGACAGGACATGACGGGATTTGATGACTATGTACTTATGTTTCTAATAAATGTTTTGTCAAGTTTTGTGTGGATGAATTGTTCAAAGATCGAGGAGGTATTGATATGCGAAGAATAACGAGAGGCAAGAGCTCAAGCTTGGGGATTCCCAAGGCACCCCAAGTAAATATTCAAGGAGACTCAAGTGTCTAAGCTTGGGGATGCCCCGGAAGGCATCCCATCTTTCTTCAGCAACAACTATCGATATGTTTCAGTTTTTTGTTTTGTTCACATGATATGCGTAAATTCTTGGAGAGTCGTGTGCCTTTTATTTTCCTTTTGGAAATGCACCATGCTGGTTTGGGAAATTCCATGGTTGATTATATAATGCTCTTTGCACTTGACTTATATCTTTTGAGTATGGCTTTATAGAATGCATCATGTGCTTCACTTATATCACTTGAAGTTGGATGCCTGTTTCTCTACATATAGAAAACCATTATTTGTAGAATACCATTTTGCTTCACTTATATTTATTACACCATGGCCAAGTCTTTTGTAGAAAGAATTAAACTCTCGTTCTTCACTTATATTTGTTTGAGAGTTAATAAAGAGTGACAATAATTTGCATGGGTTATAAGACTAGTCCAAAAATAATAGGTATTCAAGGAGTGATAATTAAAACCTTCATGTAGCACATTAAAGAGAAATTGTGGGTTAATGATATTTATGTGGTAATGTGAAAGGGTGCGAGTGCATCATTGTTGATTCGTAGAAGTGTCAATATTAAGAGAGGTTAACTTCTTGTTTGTCTAAAAATTAAAATGGCATGGTGATGATGTGTGAGCACTTCTATTCCTCGTTAAAATCCTAGTGTTTCTTTGGGTCGGAGGCGCGCGATGGTTAACTCCTCCCAACCTCCTCGCTCGGGGCATGCGAGTAATACTTTGGTTTGCGATAAAACTAATAAAACTTTGCAATAAGTATATGAGTTCTTTATGACTAATGTGAAACCATGGATATACACACTCTCAACTCCACATATTTGCTAGCCTCTTCGGTACCGTGCATTGCCCATTCTCACCTCGAGGATCGGTGCAACTTTCAAGTTTGACTCCAAATCCCGTGACATGACACGCTCTATTGCACATAAGCCTCATTATATCTTCCTCAAAACAGCCACCATACCTACCTATCATGGCATTTCCATAGCCATTCCGAGATATATTTCCATGCAACTTCCACTGTCAATTCATTTGACTTGTATTTCCATTGTCATATTGCTTTGCATGATCGTAAGAAAGCTAGCATGATATTTACATGGCTTGTTTGTTTTTTGATATCTTTTACTATGCTAGATCATTGCACATCATGGTACACTGCCAGAGGCATCATATAGAGTCATATCAGTTTTTCATATCGAGTTGTAAGTAAATAAAAGTGTGATTATAATCATTATTAGAGCATTGTCCCAATGAGGAAAGGATGATGGAGACTATGATTCCCCAACAAGTCGGGATGGGACTCTGAATGAAAAATAAAATAATAATGGGGGAGGCCAAATGAGCCCACCATACAAAAAATATGAAGGGGGGGGGGCAAAATAGAAAAAAGAGAAAAGCCCACCATGAAAAAAAAGAGAAAAATAGAGAAGGGACTTTACTACTATCCTTTACCACACTTGTGCCTCAAAGTGGCACCATGTTCTTCATATAGAAAGTCTCTTGTTTTGTCACTTCGATATGCTGGTGGGAATTTTTCATTATTGAACTTGGCTTGTATATTCCGATGACGAGCATCCTCAAATGCCCGAGGTCTTCATGAGAAAGCAAGTTGGATGCACACCCACTTAGCTTCAGTCGAGATTTCATATACTTATAGCTCTAGTGCATCCATTGCATGTCAATTCCCGCTCCTCGCATTGATATCTATTGATGGGCAGCTCCATATCCTGTTGATACGCCGAGTTCATGCGAGATTTTTCTCCACTTTTACCCTTTGAAACCTACCACCACATTCTATTCCACCTATATGCCACGTTCATGGTTCACACTCATGTATTGCATGAAGAATAAAAAGTTGATGCATACTGAAAAAGTATGATGCAATTTCCTGAATTGGGTACCATGGTGCTTGACATTTGTACTAATGTGGTGAAGACGGGGCCATGCCTTGCTAATATAATAAGATGAATGGGGGTAAACATTATTTGAGGATCGTATACTTTGAAAGATTGATGATTTTGTTACTTGTGCTTATAAGTATTACAATGACAATGTTTGTTAATTCACCGTTTCTCAATGAGCATACATACAAAAGATTATATATTGGGTAGCATGTCACATCAAAAATTATATTTTTATCATTTACCTACTCGAGGACGAGCAAGAA
Organism: Hordeum marinum; assembly: GCA_022496015.1. Lineage (NCBI taxonomy): Eukaryota > Viridiplantae > Streptophyta > Magnoliopsida > Poales > Poaceae > Hordeum > Hordeum marinum. Next base: position 146,767,286 of record CM039678.1, read on the forward strand.
TTAAGCTTGGGGATGTTGATACGTCTCCAATGTATCTATAATTTTTGATTGTTCCATGCTATTATATTACCATTTTAGGATACTTTCAGACTAATTATTTACAAATTTATACCATTTTGGAGCATTAACCTATTGACCCAGTGCTTAGTGCCAGTTCCTGTTTTTTGTGTTTTTTGTTTTGAAGAAATTCCATATCAAATGAAGTCCAAACTCAATAAAAAATTCTGGATTGTTTGGAATATATGTGAATTTAGAGTCGGAATCAACGCAAGCCGATGCCCGAGGACCCCACAAGCCAACAGGGCGCGCCACCCCCTGATGGCTTGTGGCCAGACTTTAGGTCAGTGAGGCTCTCTTTCTGGCGCAAGAAAGTTATTTTCGCGATAAAAATCACCTCAAAATTTCAGCCTAATCAGAGTTTTAGATCTTCGAATATTTAAAAAACGGTGAAGGGGTCCGAAAATAGTCGCGAAAACGGAAGAGAGACAAAGAGATAGATCCAATCTTGAAGGGGCTGCTGCCCTCCTGGAGCCATGGTGGCCATGGACCAGAGGATAAACCCTCCTCTCGCCTAGCGAGGAGGCCAAGGAAGAAGAATAAGGAGGGGGTCTCTCTCCCCCTCTCTCCCGGTGGCATCGGAGCGTCGTCGGGCCATCCATTGTGACGACGATCTACACCAACAACTTTGCCGCCGTCATCATCGCCACCATCACCTTACATCATCTATCTACAACGTTTCACACTCCCACATCCCGTTGTACCCTCTACTTGAACATGATGCTTAAAGTTATATATTATTATCCAATGATGTGTGGCTATCCTATGATGTTTGAGTAGTTCCTTTTTATCCTATGGGTTGATTGATGATCTTGATTGGTTTGAGTTGCGTGGTTTATTTTGGTTGTCCGAAGGTGCTTTCCATGAGACGCATATGTGAAAGACTCACGCTATAGGGTGTTGCAATATGTTCATGATTCACTTATAGTGGGTGGCTAGAGTGAAAGAAGCTTACACCCGGGTAAGGGGTTGTTTACGTATGGGAGTAAAGGGGACTTGATGTTTAATGCTATGGTTGGGTTTTACCTTAATGATCTTTAGTAGTTGCGAATACTTTCTAGAGTTCCAATCATAAGTGCATATGATCCAAGTACGGAAAGTATGTTAGCTCAATGTCTTTCCCTCATATAAAACTGCAATAATGATTACCGATCTAGTTATCAATTTCCTATGACAATCTCGCAAATCCTATCACCACTTTTCCACACTTGCTATATTTACTTTATTGTTATTTATCTATGAAACCCCTAACTTTTATTTACTTGTCCTTTATTATCTTGCAAAACTATCTTTACACCTACTAAGTACTTCTAATTTCTTCCCCGCAAAGTAGTTTCATACTTGTACTAGGTAAACTAAGCGCTAGCGTGCGTAGAGTTGTATCGGTGGTTGATAGAACTTGAAAGAATATTAATTCTACCTTTAGCTCCTCGTTGGGTTCGACACTCTTACTTATCTAAAAAAGCTACAAACGATCTTCTACACTTGTGGATTATCACTTCACACGTGCCGGTTTGTCATATACGAGTTGCATCTACTTTAGTGACATCTTCATCATCTTCAAGTGGATCGATTGCCACGGAGGCTCTTGGCTTCACATGCGTTGCTGGTATGACGGTTGTCACGCAATCATGTGATGGCCCTCGTGCCCTCATCATGTGGCGTGCGGCTACTTACGCGTGCTACGCGGCGTGGTGCTGCTCGAGCGGCCGCGTTGGTCGTCGATCCACATCACGTGCATGTGTAACATACATGGCATGCATGATGGATTCATGGGTGCTCGTGCACTTTGTGTTAGATATGGGTCCTCGCATATGCGTCTTAGCTAGCCACCATGCACAAGACGTGTCCATGTCCGTCAGCACACTCTTGCTATGCCTAATCCACCACACGTGCATGCCTGTGTTGAATTCTATGAAGATCGTCATTGAGTATGCGCACCACTTCACCGATCGAGCAATTGATTGTAGCATATGTGTTCATTCCATTGGGCCACAATGCCATTGCATATGGTTCTCCCCGTAGCTGTACTGACCCGCGTGTTGCCATTGTGTCGCCCCTTCGGGCCGTAGTGCCGCGGTACACGATCCACCGTCGTCCCGAAGCCGTCCGCTTCAGGCTGTGCCCGTGGCTGCACTGACCTTCGCACTGCCATCGCGTCGCCCATCAGGCTATAGCAAGCGTGGCACGCGGTCCCTATTGTCGCCTCGCGGTTCTCCTCACGGCTACACCGACCCGTGCTCTGCCGCTTCGTCGTCCCTTTGGGTCATCTTGCCATGGCCCGTGGTCCACCACCGCCTCAAGGCCGTCCGCTCCAAGCCGTCTCCATGACTACACCAGCCCTCGCGATTCCGCCGTGTCGCCCCATCGGGCCCTAGCAAGCATGGCATGTGGTCTCTATCGTCGCCCTAAGGTCTTCCCCGTTGTCACCCCGACCCGTGCACCGCCACTACGTCACCCGTTCGGGCCATAGCGATGCGGCACGAGGTCCACTTCGTCGTCCACACGCGTCGACTTCTGTGTGATATGCGTCATGCCGTCTTCCTAGGCGCAGAAACGCCATTGTCCGCGTTGGTCTTTGCCATGCCGTCGGGTTCTTCTTTGCCTACTTCGAGCACCATCGTCGCGCTCCTAACCTAGCCGACGCCACTACCTCCTTAGGCCACTGCCACCACTCTTCTTCCCAATCCATGACGACTACCTCGACACCGACCACCGTGACTCGACATCGACCATGGCGTCCCTGACATGGCTACCTCGACCATGGCTACACCATCCTACACTCTCTTCTACATCGACATCGGCCCAATGGGCTACTACCTGGCTTGAGCAACCTCATCGATTTTCACTCTAGCCATAACTTCCGCGATGCATCGACTGTTAGGACTGTGGGGGGGTGTTCGTTGGCTTACCTTCGGATTATTCTCCAGTCTCACTGTCTGAGTCACTACCGTTGTGACTACGGCAGAATGTTGAGTATCACGATTGCTGTACTCCAGGTTAATAATGTACTCTTATATATATATGTGTGTGTGTGTGTGTGTGTGTGTGTGTGTGTGTTTGTGTGTTTGTGTGTGTGTGTGTGTGCTCACGAGGCTCAAGCAATACAACGGACAATTCCACCAATTTCCTTTCTATCCCTTCTACAGGGTCCATGGATTTGGACGATGTAGAAGACGCATGAAAGAGAATATAGTGTAAATGAGAGAGTCGGTGCACAGGAGAAAAGACGGAAACTGTGGATTGGACAAAAAAGACTTATGATGGACGAGCACCTCATTGGACTTTATCCCAGTCGTTCACATGTATTGGGGATTCGTGTTGTCCTGGTTTTTTCGGTAGTTGTCCCCCACATTGACCACAAACTCTTGTATTCACGATGAAAGAGACTGCTTTTGCTACAGAATCTAGCTAACAAAAAGGACGATTAATGCAGTGTACTCCTGCATGTGTTGCTCACGAGCAATTGATCGTGGGCCACCGCCTGTACACACTAGTACAAAACATGGCTTTGGTTGAGGCTATGATAAGGGCAATAATCCCGGTTCACTTACGAGCCGGGACTAAAGGGGCCATCAGTCCCGGTTCGTGAGGCCAGGGCACCAGCAGGGCCTCGAAGGTCATTGGTCCCGGTTTTTCTGACACTTTTGGTCCCGGTTCCAAACAAGAACCGGGACCAATGGGCCTCACTACTGGACCAGCACCTTTAGTCCCGGTTGGTAGCTGGAACCGAGATGAAAAGTCAGTATTCTGTCCCGGTTCTAGCCACCAACGGGGACTAAAGATATAAGCCTGTATATGTTGGTGAACGCGAAAGAAAACAAAATTTTCCGGTATAGCAAGCACGCCCAGGACAACTATGGAGACTGCATACAAGGTTTGATCTGATCTGTACCGACTCAAAGCGCAGCGGAAGAAGAGTCGCTGGAGATCGTTGGTGCAGATCCCCGCAGCTAGGATTTTACAACCTCCCAACCGCGAGGATGTACTCCCTCGTCGGACAGCCCTTCGGGAGGCGGTCGGACAGTCCCCCGAACGATGTCATGGACAGCCCTTCGGGAGGACCTTTGAAACTCAGATGGTCACCCGGACAGCCCTCCGGGAGGACCTCTCAAACTAAGACCGAAACTACGATCTCTCTACAGAGTTTCACACATACGGTGCCATCTATCCGATAGGGCTTCGCCGTCCAGAACTAGTTCCTGTCGGAACCTAGACAGCCTTTCAGCTCTACGAAAAACTCTTTTCGTGGGAGGGAGAGAGAGAGAGAGCTAGCAAAGCATAGCATGTGTATGAGAGTAAGGGATGAGAGTGGAGAGTGCATCTCCACCTCTATTTATAAGAAAACCCAAGGGGTAGGGTGTCACTTGAAATACCAAAAATGCCCTACACAAGGGCACAAAGGTAAAACAAGTGGGCAGCCCATATCCTTCCATGTCATCCCAAAAGATCTTGGGACGATATTTGTGGAAAGCCAACTTCCAACCATAACCATAAATGCATTTTCACTATTCACGAAACCAAATTTTCGTGATTGATAAATCCGAAAATATCTCTATGGGTCCTAGAATAATTCCAGTACCCACCAAAACAATTCTGGACATCATCCAAAACATTTTCAGATTAATAATTCTCATCTGTGAAAAGCAACCAAAGCGGTTCCGGCAGTCCGAAACATTTCCGGTTTTTCTTCCGAAAAATTCCAGGAAGTTTCCAGAACGATTCTGGCATCCTCCAAGAATTATCAGGCATGTGCCAAAACCAATTTGACTTTATGGTATCCCCTGAAACAACTTTTCAGTTTCATCGGAACTCATCCGGTGACCTCTCTCTTCGGAACTTTTCCGTTGTCTCCGAAAACTTTTTCCGGAAACTTTCTCTCTCACTTTGTGTCAAGTATTCAGCAGATAGATGACCCTTGAGCATGTGACCCTATAGGTTCAGTGAAGTATAGACATGACCCGGAACCCCTTCTGATCAATGATCAACATCGGAGCCATGGACACCCTTATTGACCCCTATACCCACCAGAATGAATATTCGAGTGAACCTCCAGTTGCCGTGTGCTATTCCTCTTGGTTCACGATATGTTACAAACACCCAAGGTGAGATTTTCTGCATCCTCGTGGATCAACAACTTCTCCACTATGCAAGTTACCTCATTACCGGTTTTGTTCTCTTTTCTTGTTTTCGTGTTCCGGCATCCTTGTGATCAAATCACACTGTGTCTGTCTAGACGATGATGGATACCGTAACATCGAGAGGGCCCGAGAATATCTCCCCATCGTCTGAGGAGCAAATCCCAATCTTGAGCTATCTTGTTACTTGCCATACTTTTTCGTGAACCCGTAAGCCGCCGTAATAGCCACCCAGTAACGGATGACGTTTAACAAACCCCAAAGTTCACGAAGCAAGCACAAAGGAACTTGATACTCTCATGGTCTAAGGAATTATGCAAACATTAACTATCTCTGTGTTATTAACCATTAAATTGTGATGAATGTATCTCATAGCATAACATCAATATGGGCCGATTCAACACAAGTGTTCTACCAACATCGTGCCCTCAAAATTGCCGGCATAGCCATGCCCATGATCAGGAAAACAGGATCATCATGCAATACTTGAGCCAGTCTTAGAGGCAAGACTAGGAATACAATTTACCGTTTATTATACCACACGTGCACATGAGTTTCCCTTCAAGCCTCGTGGTTATAGCAAAATCGAGAATCATTGCAGTTATAGCATGGAACATAAACATTCATTACAAACTCAGAGATACAAAATAACCGTTATTACTGCCTCTAGGGCATATCCCCTACAGACTCCCACTTGCACTAGAGTCATAATCCAGTTACATGGCTTCCCTAACACCAATGGCTATCCGGTGTTGCTCATTCTTTGCTCGTGGTAGAGGCTTTGTCATTAGGTCTGACACATTCAGATTCGTGTGAACTTTGCGTACTTTCACTAAACCTTCTTCGACATGATGTCAAATGAGTTTATTTTTGCATTGAATATGCATTATCTTATGGTGCGAACATGGCTCCCTTGCCTAAGCCACGTCGCCACTATTATCACAATAGATCTCCACCGGGTCCAGAGAACTTGGAACCACACCAAGGTCTTCAAGAAATTGTTTGATACCGACAGCTTTCTTGGAGGCTTTTGAAGCAGCAACATATTCCGCTTCCGTTGAAGAATCCGCCACAGTCTTTTGTTTCGAACTTTTCCAATCAACTGCGCTGCTGTTCAATATGAAAACATAGTCAGATTGAGATTTGAAGTCGTTTGGGTCAGTAATGATGCCTGCATCAGTGTAACAACTTACAATGAGCTCTTCATCACCTCCGTACACAAAGGAGTAAATCATTGGTCCTTCTGAGGTACTTAAGAATACCTTTGACTGTGGCTCAGTGTTCCAATCCTGGATCACCTTGGTACCGGCTGCTAACACTTAGCGCATAGGAAACATCCAGTCTTGTACATAGCATGCATACATAATAGAACCAATTGTTGAAGCATATGGAATATCATTCATTTGTACTCGCTCATCGAGGGTCTGAGGACTCTGATTCTTGCAAAGCACTATGCTAGGTGACATGGGGAGTAGGCCTTTCTTGGAGTTCTCCATGTTGAACCTTTTCAACACCTTGTCAATATACGTGCTTTAGCCAAGCGCTATCAGGCGTCTTGATCTATCTCTATATATTCTGATGCCCAATACATATGCCGCTTCACCTAAGTCTTTCATTGAAAAACTCCTTTTCAATGAGTCTTTTATTTTGCTAAGAAATTCCATGTCATTTCCAATCAACAATATGTCATCCACATACAATATTAGAAATGCTTTTGCGCTCCCACTAAACTTCTTGTAAACACAAGATTCTTCATCGTTCCTGATGAAGCCAAACTCTTTGACCACTTCATCAAAACGAATGTTCCAGCTCCTTGATGCTTGCTTCAGACCATAAATGGCTTTCTGAAGCTTACATACCTTCCTAGCATTCTTAGGATTGACAAAACCTTCTGGTTGTATCATGTATACATCCTTTTCAAGGTTTCCATTTAGGAAATCCGTTTTGACATCCATATGCCATATTTCATAATCGAAATAAGCAACAATTGCTAGTAATATTCGAACAGACCTAAGCATAGCTACGGGAGAGAAAGTCTCGTTGTAGGCCACTCCTGGAACTTGCGTGAATCCTTTCGCGACAATGGATTCCATTTCGTACATGGATTCCATTTCGGATTCCTTTTCTAATGATCATGAAGTTCTTCCAAGTTCCAAAGTTTGTTTTCGTACATGGATTCCATTTCGAATTTCATGGCCTTGTGTCATTCCCTTGAGCTAGGCCGCACCATCGCTTCCTTGTAGTGCGCAGGTTCATTGTCTTCAAGAATGAAGATTTCGTTATGAAACCACTCAGGTGGCTGGATAGCCCTACCTGATCTATGCGGTTCGGTTACAACATTGTCTGGAGTTACCACATCATATGCGATGACTTCCGGTTCGGTTGTATGGATAATTTGCGGAATTTCTTCTGGTTCCTTAGCCATATCAACGGTTGCCGAAGATTTACTAATCTCATTAACTTGTACTATCCTCCCAGTCAATTCTTTAGCGAGAAATTCTTTCTCGAGAAAGTGTCCAACCTTTGCGACAAACACTTTGCCCTCGGACTGGTGGTAGAAGGAATATCCAATGGTGTTTTTTGGATAACCTACAAAGTAACATTTGTCTGATCTAGGTTCTAGTTTGGTTGGCTATAAACGTTTTACGTATGCCTCACAACCCCAAACCTTGAGATGCGACACACTAGGTATCTTCCCATACAACATCTCATGTGGTGTCGTCTCAACAGACTTAGACGGTGCTCTGTTTAATGTATAAGCAGCAGTTTCTAGTGCGTGACCCCAAAAATATATCAGTAGATCTATAAGAGACATCATCGACCTTACCATGTCTAACAGGGTTCGGTTACGTTGTTTTGACACTCTGTTTCGCTGTGGAGTTCCGGGAGGCGTAAGTTGTGAAACGATTCCACGGTCACTTAGATGTTGGCCAAACTCGTGACTAAGATATTCGCCTTCGCGATCAGATCACAGAAACTTAATCTTTTTGTTACGATGATTTTCTACCTCATTCTGAAATTCCTTGAACTTTTCAAAGGTTTCCGACTTATGCTTCATCAAGTAGATATATCCATACCTACTTAAATCATCAGTAAAAGTTATGAAGTAGAAATACCCACCCCATGCGATTGTGCTCATTGGACCAGATACATCACTATGTATTATTTCCAATAATTCACTCGCCTGTTCAGGATGACCCGTGAACGGCGTCTTAGCCATTTTTCCCATCAAGCAAGCTTCACATGTGTCAAATGATTCAAAATCAAGGGACGGTAAAACTCAATCTCTATGGAGTCTTTGCATGCGTTTCTTTCCGATGTGGCCAAGGCGACAGTGCCACATGAAAGTGGTGGTGGTATCAGCCTTCCTAAGGCGTTTAGCATTCATGTTAAAGACATCATTTTCACATTTAAGATTTAGTTTGAAAAGGCCCGCAACAATGGGTGCAAATCCATAAAACATATCCTTACAATAAAGTGAACAACCATTGTTCTCAGACTTGTAGGAGTATCCATCGTGTACCAAACATGATCCAGAGATAATGTTTCTACACAATACCGGAACAAAATAACAGTTACTTAGTTCCAAAATAAATCCCGAAGGGAGACGTAGAGGCATAATGCCGACGGCTTGAGCGGCGATCCCATTGCTGTTCTCGACACGCATCACGACTTCATTCTTTGCCAGCTTGCGTACCTTTTGAAGCCCCTGTATCGAGTTGAAAATGTGAGCAACCGATCCGGTATCAAATACCCAATACTTAGAATTTTTGCTACCAAGAAAAACATTAATGGCATTAACTTGTATAACAATTATACCTTTTCTTGTTTTCCCAGACTTCGTACTTCCAGATACTTCTTGCAGTTTCTCTTCTAGTGTCCTGTGCCCTTGAAGTAGAAGCACTCAGTTTCATTCTTGGCTCCGCCCTTAGATTTGCATTGGAAGCCGGTCTTACCGGCGCCCTTGCCCTTCTTTGGCTTGCCTTTCTTATTGAAACTGGCATTTTTATTCACAAGCAACACTTGCTTGCGATTTTTCGGCAGTCCTCCTTCAGCAGTTTTCAGCATGGCAAGCACCTCATTTGCTGTTTTGTCCATCCCATTCATGTTGTAGTTCATGATAAAACCGCTGTAAGACGGGGGGAGCTAACCGAGCAACATGTCCATAACATGCTCTGGTGGAAGTGGAAATTCCAAGGTTTTAAGCCTTTCAGCATAGCCAATCATATTGACTATGAGCTAGCCAACTGAACTGCCCTCAACCATCTTGGTCTCTGCCATCATTTTCATGATATCAAAACATCTAGACCGTGCATTAAACTTGTAAAGAGCATCCATATCCTTGATCATATCAAAGAAGTTATGGAATTCAAAACGTTTTTGAAGCTCTGAACTCATGCAAGATAGCATGAGGCACTGCACTAAGTTGTAGTCAACATCCTTAGTGGCCCAGACATTTTGTATATCTGCCGCGGCTGTTATCGCCGGCTTAGGTGGAAGAGGTCCATCAAGCACGTACATTATTAGCACCCCTGAGGACAATCCTCAGGGTACTGACCCAGTCCTCATAGTTGTTCCCATTCGTAGCTAACTTCTCTTTCTCTAACATCGGGCCTAAGTTAAACACGCTGTTGCGAGCCATTTGATCTACAATGGAAAACACAAGTTCACTTAGACTTTGTTCATAATGGTTTTGGCACTAGTGAATAAACAATTTTATTCTAAAGTGCGCTCCCACTCAAATCAATATCTCTCATAATTGATTGTGAGTGATGCAAGACCCAACTTTCAATTCAATGTCAAGGATGTAACCATCTCAAGTGACGAGAATTTCAATTGGTAGGCCAACTTGCCTCACACTTCTCTAATCGTTCGTACCCATGTAACCATGTGATACCCCGAAGAGATAGGTGCCGTGACGGTGCTACACTTGGGAGAACACTAACTACTTGATATTTTGTGAGAGATCACCCTAATAAAAAGCGACTACCATGCAATCAAGAAGGGTGCATCAAGAGGGATAAACATCTCAGGCAATTCATAATAGCGTGATATGGTATAGCCCCTTCTGACGGAGAAGTCAAGTATTTCTTCATCTTCGGCATTCACTTCGGTGTTCACCTTCGCGAAGATTGCCACCAACTTGTCGATGCACCAAATAATATTGCTATCTCTATAGCTAATAAAATAAGTGCATTACATAAGGTTGACACGCAGGTCATGTTAATTACATCATATAGTCATCTCATACATAATCAAATTGAATACAAGCATTGATATACCACATCACATGCAAACCATCCTGCAAAACCAAGTTAGACGCCTCTAATCGGTTTATACAAAATTTTATTTTACGTGGCTTCTAAGGTTTTGACTCAAACCGCAACTACCAACGTTTATCATCAACAATGATAATTCCAGTTGCTAGATTAACTTTCCAGGGTGTATGAAACACAAGATAATAAAATCTCGAGCCCCATACTAAACTTTGTCATACGCGTGACCCCTGTGCAGATCACGTCTGCATTGCCCTTTCGTCTGTGAAACATCCATCTTTCTTTAACTATGGTGGAACCCAAATAACTGTAAGCACTTCATTGATCTGTCAATCAGCATACTCAGGAGCAGCATGAAAGGATCGCGGATTGCCAGAACTTTGTGAGATTCCACCATAACGTCAAGATTAGGACTACGCAAATTCAAGGGAAGCAACAGGAACATCGGGTAACAGATTTCATCTGCTACCCGCACAAATAATTTTCAGTAATAGATCTCATCTACTACAAAATTATACTATGCAATACCCATACATCTCATGTATTCTAGATCATAACATGCATCTACACATAGCCTGGATCTTGATGCCACTATTGGTGAACACGACAAAAAACAAAATTTTCTGGTATAGCGAGCATGCCCAGGACAACTATGGAGACTGCATACAAGGTTTGATCTGATCCGTACTGACTCGAAGCGCAGAGGAAGAAGAGTCGGTGGAGATCGTTGGTGCATATCCCTGCAGCTAGGATTTTACAACCTCCCAACCGCAAGGATGTACTCCCTCGTCGGACAGCCCTTTGGGAGGCGGCCGGACAGTCCCTCGGACGATGTCACGGACAGCCCTTTGGGAGGACCTTCGAAACTCGGACTGTCACCCGGACAGCCCTTCGGGAGGACCTCTCAAACTAAGACTGAAACTATGATCTCTCTACAGAGTTGCACACATACGGTGTCATCTATCCGGCAGGGCTTCGCCATCCAAAACTAGTTCTTGCCGGAACCCAAAAAACCTTTCGGCTCTATGAATAACTCTTTTCGTGGGAGGGAGAGAGGAGCTAGCAAAGCATATCATGTGTATGAGAGTAAGGGATGAGAGTGGAGAGTGCATCTCCACCTCTATTTATAGCAAAACCCAAGGGGTAGGGCGACACTTGAAATACCCAAAATTCCCTACACAAGGGCACAAAGGTAAAACCAGTGGGCAACCCATATCCTTCCATGACATCCCAAAAGATCTTGGGAAGTTATTTGTGGAAAGCCAACTTCCAACCATAAACATAAATGCATTTTCACTATTCACGAAACCAAAATTTTGTGATTGATAAATCCAAAAATATTTCTATGGGTCCTAGAATAATTCCAGTACCCACCGAAACAATTCTGGACATCATCCCAAACATTTTTAGATTAGTAATTTTCATCTGTGAAAAGCAACCAAAGCGGTTCTGGCAGTCCAGAACATTTCCATTTTTTCTTCCAGAAAGTTTCCAGAATGATTCTGGCATCCTCCAAGAATTATCAGGCATGTGCCAAAACCAATTTGACTTTATGGTATCCCTTGAAACAACTTTTCAGTTTCATCGGAACTAATCCGGTGACCTCTCTCTTCAGAACTTTTCTGCTGTCTCCGAAAACTTTTTCCAGAAACTTTCTCTCCGACTCTGTGTTTAGTATTCAGCAGATAGATGACCCTTAAGCGTGTGACCCTATAGGTTCGGTGAAGTATAGACATGACCCGGAACCCCTTCCGATCAATGATCAACATCGGAGCCGTGGACACCCTTATTGACCCCTATACCCACACGAATGAATATTCGAGTGAACCTCTAGTTGCTATGTGCTATTCCTGTTGCTTCATGATATGTTACAAACACCCGAGGTGAGATTTTCTGCATCCCCATGGATCAACAACTTGTCCACTATGCAAGTTACCTCGTTACCGGTTTTGTTCTCTTTTCTTGTTTTCGTGTTCCGGCATCCCTGTGATCAAATCACACTGTGTCTGGCCAGACGATGATGGATACCGTAGCACCGAGAGGGCCCGAGAATATCTCTCCATCGTCAGAGGAGCAAATCCCAATCTTGAGCTATCTTGTTACTTGCCATACTTCTTCGTGAACCCGTAAGTCGCGGTAATAACCACCCAGTAATGGATGACGTTTAACAAACCTCGAAGTTCATGAAGAAAGCACGAAGGAACTTGATACTCTCATGGTCTAAGGAATTATGCAAACATTAACTATCTCTATGTTATTAACCATTAACTTGTGACAAATGTATCTCATAGCATAACATCAATATATGGGTCGATTCAACACAAGTGTTCTACCAACATCGTGCCCTCAAAATTGCCGGCATAGCCATGCCCATGATCAGGAAAACAGGATCATCATACAATACTTGAGCCAGTCTTAGAGGCAAGACTAGGAATACAATTTACCATTTATAAGACCACACGTGCACATGAGTTTCCCTTCAAGCCTCGTGGTTATAGCAGACTCGAGAATCATTGCAGTTATAGCATGGAACATAAACATTCATTACAAACTCGGAGATACAAAATAACTATTATTACTGCCTCTAGGGCATATCTCCTACAATATATACCCCCGCCCCGCCCCTGTCCACTCACACTTTGTTTTTTTGGACGCCGACCTGTGGGTGTGTGTTGCTCTAGCTCTCACCTCCTATGCATATGAGGTGTTCGATGAAATGCCCGAGCCACACTTAAGCTTTCTCCTCTCCAAGCTCGACCTCCAAGCTCCATTTTCCTCAAGATTTGTCTAGGTTTGGCGGTCCGTCCTGTCCCGTCCCTGTCCTCACCTCCGTCGATCGCCCGTGTCGATCTCGTTGCCGGCACCACCGTGGTGAGCGTCTTGTTCTTATCTTCTTTGTAAAAGGAAAAAAAATCTTACTTGTATGATTTAGATAGATGCTTGTACAATTTTCTTACTTTTATTATTGTTTGCTATTATATAGTGCCATGGTTTTGGTATCCTCCCCCGTCGGCCTGCATCATGTCTATGATTCGGATGTGGTATATTATCATTTATAACTATTTGTTTCATTTAGTGTTTATGAAAATCATGCCGACCAATGTGACATAGATGTTTTTATCTAGGAGTTATGTGAACCGGAAATTCCAACCGACATAGAAATTCTTGACGAGAAGTTAAATTTGGTTGAAAAAGCAAACAATTACTTGAAAGAAAAATTTAAAAGAGTTGAAGAGGAGAAGATGAAATTGGAGTTGCATTTTGCCGATGTCGTCGACGATCACAAGATCAAGATGGATGCAATGCGCTTGAAGATTGGAAAGATTAGAAAATATGCCATTCATACCGAGGCTTGGTATCATTATGCCGTTGGATAAATTGGTACCTTAGTTGCGGTTATGATCGCATTTGTTGTTGCATTTAATTTTTTACATAGTTTCAGTGTATGTTTTAATTAGATGCTCTTGAGAGCTATATGTTGTTCAATGAGAACTATGTATGAACTTTATGTATTTATTTTGGTCACTCCTATACTTTGGTTTTAATGTGATGATGAATTTCTATTAATTTGGTCACTTCTCTATTCATGATGTTTTGTAATGGTTTTTGATACACTTTATTATATAACCCACGCAGACGAACCGGCAATGGATGTACGGTGACCGACACACCTCCGAGTATATTAAGGGCCTGCATAATTTTTTCGAAGCGGCTGAGGCAAACAAGCAGAATGGTTTTATGCATTGTCCATGTACTGTCTGTGAGAATACGGAGGCTTTCTCCAACTCTAAAACCCTTCACTTACACCTGCTTGAGAAGGATTTTATGCCACACTATAATGTTTGGACCAAGCATGGAGAAAGAGGGGTTATGATGGAAGACAACGAAGAAGAAGAGGATGATGACAACTACCTGCCCCCTGAATGCGGTGATGCCGCAATGGGGGGCTGAAGATCAAGAGGAACCAGACGATGTGCCCGATGATGATCTTCGTCGGGTCTTTGTTGATGCACAGAGAGAATGTGAAAGTGAAAGGGATAAGTTGAAGTTCGATCGCATGTTAGAGGATCACAAAAAAGGGTTGTACCCAAATTGTGCAGATGACAATAGAAAGCTCGGTACCACACTGGAATTGCTGCAATGGAAGGCAAACAATGGTGTATCTGACAAGGGATTTGGTTCGCTATTGAAAATAATGAAGAATAAGCTTCGAAAGGATAATGAATTGTCCGGCAGTATGTGCGAAGCAAAGAAGGTTCTACGCCCTCTAGGATTGGAGGTGCAGAAGATACATGCATGCCCTAATGAATGCATCCTCTACCATGATGCGTACGAGGATTTGAATGCATGCCCGGTATGCGATGCATTGTGGTATAAGATCTGAAGAGATGACCCTGGTGATGTTGACGGCCAGCGCACCGGGAAGAGGGTTCCTGTCAAGGTGATGTGGTATGCTCCTATAATACCACGGTTGAAACATCTGTTCAGAAACAAAAAAGCATGTCGAGTTAATGCAATGGCACATAAGAGACCGTAAGAAAGACGGGAAGTTGAGAGCACCTACTGATGGGTCGTAGTGGAGAAATATCGAGAGAAAGTGGAGCGACTTTACAGGTGACCCAAGGAACGTATAGTTTGGTTTAAGTGCAGATGGTGTTAATCCTTTTGGGGAGCAGAGTAGCGAGCATAGCACATGGCTGTGACTCTATGTATGTATAACCTTCCTCCTTGGTTGTGCATGAAGCGGAAGTTCATTATGATGCCAATGCTCATCCAAGGCCCTAAGCAAGCCGGCAATGACACTGATGTGTACCTAAGGCCATTAGTTGATGAACTTTTATACCTATGGAATGGAATATGTGTACGTGTGTGGGATGAGAACGAACAAGAAGAATTTGACCTACATGCGTTGTTGTTTGTAACCATCAACGATTGGCCTGCTCTCAGTAACCTTTCAAGACAGACAAACAAGGGATACCACGCATGCACACACTATTTAGATGACACCGAAAGTATATATTTGGACAAATGCAGGAAGAATGTGTACCTGGGACATCATCGATTTCTTCCGACCAACCATCAATGTAGAAAGAAAGGAAAGCATTTCAAAGGTGAGGCAGATCACCGAAAGAAGCCCGCCCTCCGTACTGGTGATCACATACTTGATATGGTCAATGATTTACATGTAATCTTTGGAAAGGGTCCTGGCGGATTATCTGTTCCAATTGACGATGCGGGACGCACATCCATGTGGAATAAGAAATCTATATTTTGGGACCCACCCTATTGGAAAGACCTAGAGGTCCGCTCTGCAATCGACGTGATGCACGTGATGAAGAATCTTTGCATGAACTTGCTAGGCTTCTTGGGAGTGTATGGGAAGACAAAAGATACACCGGAGGCATGGGAGGAACAACAACATGTGCATGAAAAAGACGACATGCATCCAAAGTAGTATGAAGGTCCTGCCAGCTACGCCCTTACCAAAGAAGAGAAGGAAATCTTGTTTGAATGCCTGCTCAGTATGAAGGTCCCGTATGGATTCTCTTCGAATATAAAGGGAATAATAAATATGGCAGAAAAAAGTTCTAGAGCCTAAAGTCTCATGACTGCCACGTGATTATGACGCAACTGCTTCCGGTTGCATTGAGGGGGCTTCTAGCGAAAAACGTTCGATTAGCCATTGTGAAGCTATGTGCGTTCCTCAATGCAATCCCTTAGAAGGTAATCAATCCTGAAATCCTGCCAAGGTTAAAGAGTGATTTGGTGCAATGTCTTGTCAGTTTCGAGCTGGTGTTCCCACCATCCTTCTTCAATATCATGACGCATGTCCTAGTTCATCTAGTCGACGAGATTGGCATTCTGGGCCCTGTATTTCTACACAATATGTTCCCCTTTGAGAGGTTCATGGGAGTCTTAAAGAAATATGTTCGTAACCATGCTAGGCCAGAAGGAAGCATCTCCATGGGCCATCAAACAAAGTTCATTGGGTTTTGTGTTGACTTCTTTCCCGACCTTAAGCCAATTGGTCTCCCTCAATTGCGGTATGAGGGGAGACTCACTGGAAAAGGCACGCTAGGACCGGACTCAATAATATGTAGGGACGGGCATTCTTGGTCTCAAGCACACTACACAGTTCTACAGAATTCTACCTTGGTGACCCCGTATGTCAATGATCACAACAATATTCTGCGCTCCAAACACCCGGAGCAGTGTGACGACTGGATTACATGTGAACACATCAGGACTTTCGGCAGTTGGTTGCAAACACATCTCATGGGTAACACCATTGTTGCAGATGAGTGGTACTCAACGGCCAGGGGACC
Organism: Hordeum marinum; assembly: GCA_022496015.1. Lineage (NCBI taxonomy): Eukaryota > Viridiplantae > Streptophyta > Magnoliopsida > Poales > Poaceae > Hordeum > Hordeum marinum. The sequence continues at coordinate 146,784,083 of CM039678.1, forward strand.
ATCTTCGACTATATTGACTTACAAAGGGTACGAGATAAATGGGAATACATTTTACACGATCACCCAAGATCAAAAGAGCACCAACCAAAACAGTGGTGTTTGCTTTGATGCAGCAACCAACAGGGGAAATGACACATATTATGGTTACATAGTGGACATATGGGAACTTGACTATGGACATGATTTTAAGGTCCCTTTGTTTCGGTGCAAATGGGTCAATCTTTCAGGAGGCGGGGTACAAGTAGACCTGTAGTATAGAATGACAACAATGGATTTGAACAATCTTGGGTACACACACGAACCATTCATCCTAGCCAATGATGTGGAATAGGTTTTCTATGTGAAGGACATGTCTACCAAACTGAGAAAAAGAAAAGATAAGGAAGCGAATACATCATACGATGAGCCAAAGCGCCACATAGTTCTTTTTGGGAAAAGCGACATCGTGGGAGTAGAGGGCAAGACAGACATGTGTGTAGATTATGAAAAGTTTCATGAAATTCCTCCCTTCAAAGTGAAGGCTAACCCAAGCACCCTATTAAACGATGAAGATTATCCATGGTTACGGCGCAATAAGCAAGGGACACACGCGAAGAAAAAGTGAAGACTTTCACTCCACAAATATTTTGATGATGGATTTGATCTAGAATATCACTTCAGTAGAATGTCAAGAAATGAAATGCCTTTTGTAACACACGTGTATTCATCCGAAACCCTGATACTTCAAAAGAGATTGTCCATTTTGTACACGAAGTGCATCCAGTTTTTGCCGTAACCCTCTCAACTTTTTATCACATGCTATGTGGGTGAAATGGTGCTACCATGCCAAGTTTCAATCATTTTACAGTTCATCTGTCGTGCTTTTCAATTTAGGGTCATTTTAGCTTAAAATAAATGATGAAATGCATGAAAATAGCAAATGAAGCCAGAAAAGGTTTGAAAAGGGATGACGTGGCTTTGAATGGTGCATAATGAATGCAGAAAAATTGTTGAGTTCAAATATGTTTAAAAATTGAAATCCTTTTGTAACAGGCGTGTTTTCGTCCGAAACCCTGATACTTCGAAAGAGATTGTCCATTTTGTACACGAAGTGCATCCAGTTTTTGCGGTAACCCTCTCAACTTTTTAGCACATGCTATGTGGGTGAAATGATGGTACCATACCAAGTTTCAACCATTTCAGAGTTCATTGTCGTGCTTTTCAATTTAGGGTCATTTTAGCTTAAGATAAATGATGAAATGCATGAAAAATAGCAAATGAAGTCAAAAAAGGGTTGAAAAGGGATGATGTGGCTTCGAATGGTGCATATTGAATGCAGAAAAAATCTTGAGTTAAAATATGTTTAAAAATTGAAATCCCTTTGTAACAGACGTGTTTTCATCCGAAACCCTAATACTTCGAAAGAGATTGTCCATTTTGTACACGAAGTGCATCCAGTTTTTGCCGTAACCCTCTCAACTTTTTAGCACATGCTATGTGGGTGAAATGATGGTACCATGCCAAGTTTCAACCATTTCAGAGTTCATTCGTCGTGCTTTTCGATTTAGGGTCATTTTAGCTTAAAATAAATGATGAAATGCATGAAAAATAGCAAATGAAGTAAGAAAAGGGTTGAAAAGGGATTATGTGGCCTCGAATGGTGCATATTGAATGCAGAAAAAATCTTGAGTTAAAATATGTTTAAAAATTGAAATCCCTTTGTAACAGACGTGTTTTCATCCGAAACCCTAATACTTCGAAAGAGATTGTCCATTTTGTACACGAAGTGCATCCAGTTATGCCGTAACCCTCTCAACTTTTTAGCACATGCTATGTGGGTGAAATGATGGTACCATGCCAAGTTTCAACCATTTCATAGTTCATTTGTAGTGCTTTTCAATTTAGGGTCATTTTAGCTTAAAATAAATGTGAAATGCATGAAAAATAGCAAATTAAGTCAGAAAAGGCTTGAAAAGGGATTATGTGGCTTCGAATGGTGCATATTGAATGCAAAAAAAAAATCTTGCGTTCAAACATGTTTAAAAAATTGAAATCCTTTTATAACAGACGTGTTTTCGTCCGATAAAAGTTATATAACTAAACTTGATATTATATAAAATTTATGTAACTAAAATTATCAAAGTTTTCTTGTTAAAATCTTTAATAGAAAAAAGAATATTCATATTTGTTAAGAACTTTTAATATGCAAAAAAATAACGTAAAATTGGCAAAAGTGAAAATAGATGCACTTATAGAGAAAATTCAACCTAAATTCAAAGTGCTAGTTAGGGCGCCTAACTAGCATTTTAAATTTAGGTCAAATTTCCTGTATAAGGGCATCTATTTTCAATTTGAGAGGAGCTCAATGAAGCAGACGCGGCGGGGCTTATAAATAGGTTCGGGCAACCTTCGCTTGGCGAGGTGGGACTAAACTTCCACCACACCACTACGCCACCCTTTAGTCCCGATTGGCGGCACCAACCGGGACTAAAAGCTTAAATAGCAAACAAAAATAACATTAAAAAATGCCGCCTACTAGGCAATCACGGCCTGCATACGACTAGAAACCCATCTAAATATGGGCCAGGACGCCGGCTCGCGGGCCTAGCATGCCCAACATGGCAGAGTTTAGGCATATACATAACCTGCTTTGGAGAGGACCTCGACAAGTCATGCGCAATGGGGCTTATAAACAGGTGCGATCGCCCCTCGACTAGCGAGGTGGGACTAAACTTTCGATACCACCGCGCCATGCCTTTGGTCCTGGTTGGTGGCAGCAATCAGGACTAGAGGCTACCCTTTAGTCCTGGGTGCAACCACCAACCAGGACCAAAGGCCTCTACTTCCCGCCCTTTGGGCTGCCGGAATTGGACTTTTAATCCTGGTTGGTGGCTGCAACCAGGACTAATGCCCCCCTTTAGTTCCGATTGGAGCCACCGACCGGGACTAAAGGTCTCTGTATATAAGCGGGAGTTGGGATAATTTGCATATTTTACCTGCAGTTGCCCCGACGATGCCGAGCACATCGACGCCGCCAGGCTACCCGAGCTCGCCGTCGATGCCCTCGCCGCCCTCTAGCCGATGCCCTGACCCAACGGCATCGCCGTCGCCGCTCTCTCGTCGCGCCGCTCTCGCCCCGCGACCTGCGCCATGACCCTCGCCCTCGTCGTCGCCCTCGACGCCCCGCGACCCGACGCCATAGCCCTCGCCGCTGTCGCCGCCCTCGATGCCCTTCCCGTCTCGCCGCCCTTCACACCCTCGCCCCGTCGCCGCCATCTGCCCCGTAGCTGTCGCTGCCCTGACCCTACGCCATCACCGCTCGTCACCATCGCTGCTCTCGCCGTCGTCGTCGCCGCTATCCCCGTCGTGCCGCTCTCCTCTCGTCAAGCCCCGGTGAAGACGATCATTTTAGTTGTTTTATGTGTTATTTAATTTAGTTTTTTATGTTTTAGTTAATTTAGTTGTTTTAGTTGTTTTGTGTTTTAGTTGTTTTGTGTTTTAGTTGTTTAGATTTTTTGTGTTTTAGTTGTTTCATGTGTTAGTTAATTTAGTTTTTTATGTTTTAGTTAATTTAGTTGTTTTAGTTGTTTTGTGTTTTAGTTGTTTAGTTTTTTATGTTTTATTTGTTTTAGTTAATTAAGTGTTCATATTGTTTTAGTTAGTTAAGTTGTTTTATGTTTTAGTTGTTTTAGTTGTTTTAGTTGTTTTATTGGTGACGCAATATCGAGAAGTCCCCGACGATCGTCGGTAAGGGAGAGTCCTCGACAATCGACGGTGAGGGAGCGAGAGTCCCCGATATATTAGGCAGACATATGATGTTTACATGTTTAAATGTTTACTTGCATAGCGTAGCTATTGAGTCGACGATGCCCGGCTGATACGTCTCCAACGTATCTATATTTTTTGATTGTTCCATGCTATTATATTATCTGTTTTGGATGTTTTATATGCATTACTATACAATTTTATATTATTTTTGGGACTAACTATTAATCTAGAGCCTAGTGCCAGTTTCTGTTTTTTCCTTGTTTTTGAGTTTCGCAGATATGGAATATTAAATGGAGTCTAAACGGAATAAAACCTCTGGAAAGATTTTTTCTGAAAAATATGGAAGCCACGAGACTTGAGAACCAAGGCAGAGGAGCTGCCATGGGGCCACAAGCCTGCTTGCCGCGGCCAGGAGGGCACCCACGCCGGGCAGACTTGTGGGCCCCTGTCACCTCCTCTAACCCTAATCTTCGTCCTATAAATACCAAAATATTCCATCATTATCGAAACAAGCCATGAAAACACTTTTTCGCCGCCACAAGCCTCTGTTCCTGAGAGATCCGATCTTGGAGCCTTTTCCGGTAATCTGCCGGAAGGGGATTCAATCACGGAGGGCATCTACATCAACTCCATTGCCCCTCTGATGATGCGTGAGTATTTCACCACAGACCTATAGGTCCATATCTAGTAGCTAGATGCCGTTTTCTCTCTCTTTGCTAGTAATTCACCACACACCGAAAGATCTCCTACTAGTAAAAAAGTGCATGCTATTGAAGAAATTAATACTTTGAGTGAAAAGATGGATGAATTGATGAAATTGTTTGCTAGTAAGAGTTCTCCTATTGATCCTAATGATATGCCTTTGTCTTATTTGATTGGAAATAATAATGAATCTATGGATGTGAATTTTGTTGGTAGGAACAATTTTGGTAATAACACTTATAGAGGTAATTTCAACGCTAGACCGTTTCCTAGTAATTCCTCTAATAATTATGGTAATTCCAACAGAAATTCTTATGAAAATTATAATAAGATACCCTATGATTTTGAGAGTAATATTAAACAATTCATTAGTACGCAAAAAGGTTTCAATGCTATGATTGAAGAAAAATTGCTCAAGATTGATGATTTGGCTAGGAACGTTGATAAAATTTCTCTTGAGATTGATTCTTTAAAATTAGATCTATTCCACCCAATAATGATATTGATGAGTCTTTAAAATCTATTAGAATTTCTGTTGATGAGTGTAAGGAAAGAACCGCTAGAGTTTGTGCTAAGCGTGAATGGCTTGAAAAAGTATGTTCTCGTGATAATATTGATGAAGATCTTAAAGTGATTGATGTGACTCCTATTGAATCTTTGTTTTCCAATGTTAATCTTGATAATGATGGGACTGGATACGAGTCAACTTTAGTTAAAAGGCGTCCCAACGATTCAAAGTTTTTAGATCTTGATGCTAAGATTGATAAAAGTGGGATTGAAGAGGTCAAAACTTTAAATAGCAATGAACCCACTCCTTTGGATTTAAAAGACTTTAATCATGGTAGATGCTCTTTGATTGATTGTATTTCCTTGGTTCAATCCATGTTAAATTCTCCTCATGCTTATAATCAAAACAAGGCTTTTACTAAACATATTGTTGATGCTATGATGAAGGCTTTTGAAGAAAAACTTGAGTTGGAAGTTTATATACCTAGAAAGCTTTATGATGAGTGGGAACCTACTATTAAGATTAATATTAAAGATTATGAGTGCCATGCTTTGTGTGATTTGGGTGCTAGCATTTCCACTATTCCAAAAACTTTATGTGATGTGTTAGGTTTCCGTGAATTTGATGATTGCTCCTTAAATTTGCATCTTGCGGATTCCACTATAAAGAAACCTATGGGAAGAATTAATGATGTTCTTATTGTTGCAAATAGGTATTATGTGCCCGTAGATTTCATTGTTCTTTATATAGATTGCAATCCTACATGTCCTATTATTCTTGGTAGACCTTTCCTTAGAACGATTGGTGCAATTATTGCTATGAAGGAAGGGAATATGAGATTACAATTCCCATTAAGGAAGGGTATGGAAAACTTTCCTAGAAATAAAATAAAATAACCTTATGAATCTATCATGAGAGCTACTTATGGATTGCATACCAAAGATGACAATACCTAGATCCATTGTGTTTTGCCTAGCTAGGGGCGTTAAACAATAGCGCTTGTTGGGAGGCAACCCAATTTTATTTTGCTTTCATTTTTTGCTTCTGTTTTGGTGTGTTTGGCACATTATTAATTTCGTAGTAATTGTGTTTTTGTGTTTAAATTAGTGTTTGAGCCAAGTAAAACCTTTGGGGTGATCTATGGTAGTTGTTGATTTGATCTTGCTGGAAAACAGAAACTTTTGCACTCAGTTAAGAATTTTTTTGAATTTTTCAGAGAGTCAAATTGATCTGAAAGTTTTACACAGGATTTGTATACAAATTTCCCTGGTTTTACTAATTGTTCATAATTTTTACAGTTCCATAAGTACTCGAAGTTTACAGATTGCTATAGACTGTTCTGTTTTAGACAGATTCTGTTTTCTTTGTGTTGTTTGCTTATTTTGATGTATCTATGGGTCGTATCGGGGGGTATGAGTCATGAAGAAGTTATAATATAGTAGGTAATAAAAAAATATAAATAAAGGATGATTTCACAATAGTACCTAAAGTGGTGATTTATTTTTCTTATACTAACGGATCTCATGAGTTTTCTGTTGAGTTTTGTGTTGTGAAGTTTTCAAGTTTTGGGTGAAGATTTGATGGACTATAGAATAAAGAGTGGAAAGAGCCTAAGCTTAGGGATGCCCATGACAACCCAAGTAATATTCAAGGATAACAAAAAGCCTAAGCTTGGGGATGCCCAGGAAGGCATCCCCTCTTTCATCTTCAATCCATCGGTAAATTTACTTGAGGCTATATTTTTATTCACCACATGATATGTGTTTTGCTTGGAGCGTCTTGTATGATATGAGTATTTTCTTGTTATTTTTCCACAATCATCCTTGCTGCACACATCTTTAGAGATAGACACGCTAAATCATGAATTTTTTAGAATACTCTATATGCTTCACTTATATCTTTTGAGCTAGGCAATGTTGCTCTAGTACTTCACTTATATCTTTATAGAGCATGGTGGGTTATATTTTATAGAAATTATTGAACTCTCATTCCTCACTTATATTATTTTGAGAGTTTCTTAGAACAGCATGGTAATTTGTTTAGGTTATGTATTTAGTCCTAATATAATGGCATCCAAGAGGGATATAATAAAAACTTTCATATTAAGTGCATTAACAACTATGAGAAGTTGGGTTCCTTGCATATAGTTTTGAGATAATAGGGATGGTAATATGAGAGTCATGCTAGTGAGTAGTTGTGAAATGAAGAGATATGTGTGTTAAAGCTTGTGATTCACGTAGCATGCACGTATGGTGAACCGCTATGTAACGAAGTCGGAGCATGACTTGTCTAATGATTGTCGACCTTTGTGTGAGGGTCGGGAGCGCGCGATGGTTAACTCATACCAACCTATCCCCTAGGAGCATGCGTCTAATGCTTTGTTTGATGACTAATAGACTTTTGCAATAAGTATGTGAGTTCTTTATGACTAATGTGAGTCCTGTATTATACGCACTCTCATCCTTCCATCCTTGCTAGCCTCTCTAGTACCACGCAACTTTCGCCGGTACATCAAACCCTCCTTCCTCAAAACAGCCACCATATATTCCTCAAAACAGCCACCATACCTACCTATTATGGCATTTCCATAGCCATTCCGAGATATATTTCCATGCAACTTCCACCATGTAGTTTTTCTATGACTTGCATCATCACTTCATATTGCATATAGAGTTTTATCTTGTCATAGGAATCGAGTTGTAATTTCTTTTTCTTTGAGTTATAAGTAAATAAAAGTGTGATGATTTTTCATCAATAGAGCATTGTCCCATTAGAGGAAAGGATGATGGAGGCTATGACTCCCTCACAAGTTGGGACGAGTATCCGGACTTTACAAAAAAAGGCCAGCGAAGCCCCAAAAAAAAGAGGCCAAAGAAGCCCACCAAAAATAATAATAAAAATGAGAGAAAGATAGAAGGGACAATTGCTACTATCTTTTTCCACACTTGTCCTTCAAAGTAGCACCATGATCTTCATGATAGAGAGTCTCCTATTTTGTCACTTTCATATAACTAGTGGATATTCATTTTGCACGACCACTTAGTTTTCTTTTTGAGCTTTCATACACTTATAGCTCTAAATACATTTGTTGCATGGCAATCCCTACTCACTCACATTGATATCTATTGATGGGCATCTCCATGGCCCGTTGATACACCTAGTTGATGTGAGACTATCTTCTCCTTTTTCCCTTGCACCTCCTCCATATTCTATTCCACCTATAATTCTATATCCATGACTCACGCTCATGTATTGCGTGAGAGTTGAAAAGGTTTGAGAACACCAAAAGTGTGAAACAATTGCTTGACTTGTTCATCGGGGTTGTGCATGATTTAGATACTTTGTGTGGGGAAGATGGAGCATAGCCAGGTCATGTGATTTTGTAGGGATAACTTTCTAAGGCCATGTTATTTCGAAAGGACACACCTACCTTGTTCGTGTGCTCAAAGTATTACTGTTTTTATGTCAATATTAGACTATTGTTTTGAATCTAACGGATCTGAATATTCATTCCACAATAAAGAATATTGATGGATAAATATGTTGGGTAGCATTCCACATCAAAAATTCTGTTTTTATCATTTACCTACTCGAGGACGAGCAAGAATTAAGCTTGGGGATGCTGATATGTCTCCAACGTATCTATAATTTTTTATTGTTTCATGCTATTATATTATCTGTTTTGGATGTTTTATATGCATTAATATGCTATTTTATATTATTTTTGGGACTAACCTATTAATCTAGAGCCTAGTGCCAGTTTATGTTTTTTCCTTGTTTTCGAGTTTCGCAGATAAGGAATATTAAACGGAGTCTAAATGGAATAAAACCTCCGGAAAGATTTTTTATGGAAAATATGGAAGCCACAAGACTTGAGAACCAAGGCAGAGGAGCTGCCACGGGGCCACAAGCCCGCTTGCCGCGGCCAGGGGGGCACCCGTGCCGGGCAGGCTTGTGGGCCCCTGGCACCTCCACTAACCCTAATCTGCGTCCTATAAATATCCAAATATTCCATCATTATCAGAATGATCCACAAAAACACTTTTCTACCTCCAGAAGCCTCTGTTCCCAAGAGATCCAATCTTGGAGCCTTTTCCGATAATCTGTCGGAAGGGGATTCGATCACGGAGGGCATCTACATCAACTCCATTGCCCCTCTGATAATGCGTGAGTAGTTCACCACAGACCAACAGGTCCATAGCTAGTAGCTAGTAGCTAGAGGTCTTTATCGGTCAAACCTCTATGTCAAGGATTCAGTTAATCCCGTATAACGTTCCCTTTGTTCTTCGGTATGTTACTTGCCCGAGATTCGATCGTCGGTATCTCCATACCTAGTTCAACCTCGTTACCGGCAAGTCTCTTTACTCGTTCCATAATACAAGATCCCGCAACTAACAATTAGTCACATTGCTTGCAAGGCTTATTGTGATGCTGCATTACCGAGTGGGCCTCGAGATACCTCTCCGTCACACGGAGTAACAAATCCCAGTCTCGATCCATGCCAACTCAATAGACACCATCGGAGATACCTGTAGAGCACCTTTATAGTCACCCAGTTACGTTGCGACGTTTGATACACACAAGGCACTCCTCCGATATCTGTGAGTTGCATGATCTCATGGTCATAGGAACACATACTTGATATGCGGAAAACAGTAGCAATAAACTGACACGATCATATGCTACGTTTGCAGTTTGGGTCTTGTCCATCACATCATTCTCCTAATGATGTGACCCCGTTATCAAATGACATCTCATGTCCATGGCTAGGAAACCTTAACCATCTTTTGATCAACGAGCTAGTCTATTAGAGGCATACTAGGGACATGGTTTTGTCTATGTATCCACACATGCATCTAAGTCTCCGATCAATACAATTATAGCATGGATAATAAACGATTATCATGAACAAGGAAATATGATAATAACTAATTTATTATTGCCTCTAGGGCATATTCCCAACAGTCTCCCACTTGCACTAGAGTCAATAATCTAGTTCACATCACCATGTGATTCGCATTGTTATGAATCTAACACCCAATGAGTTCTGGGGCTCGATCATGCTTTGCATGTGAGAGAGGTATTATAGTCAACAGGTCTACGATATTCAGATCCGTGTGTACTTTGCAAATCTCTATGTCAAACCGTAAACACTGCTACCACACTCCACTTGGTACTATTCCAAATGGCTGCTCCACTATACGTATCCAGATTGCTACTTAGAGTCATCTGGATTTAGTGTTAAAGCTTGCATCGACGTAACTCCTTACGACGAACCCTTTATCACTTCCATAATCGAGAAACAATTCCTTTAGTCTTTTAGTCACTAAGGATAATGTTGACTGCTGTCCAGTGATCCACTCCTAGATCACCCTTGTACCCCTTGACGGACTCATGGCAAGGCACACACAAGTGCGGTACACAGCATGGCATACTATATAGAGCCTATGGCTAAGGCATAGGGGACGACGTTCGTCCTTTCTCTTTCTTCTGTCGTTGTCGAGCTTTGAGTCTCACTCAACTTCACACCTGACAAATCAGACGAGAACTATTTCTCTGACTGATCCATTTTGAACTCTTTCAAAATCTCGTCAAGGCATGTACTCATTGAAAGTCTCATCAAGCATCTTGATCTATCTCTATAGATTTTGATGCTCAACAATTAGGTAGCTTTATCCAGGTCTTCCTTTAAAAATCACTTTTCAAACAACCGTTTCATGCTTTCCAGAAACTCTACATTATTTTTGATCAACAATATGTCATCCACATATACTTATCAGAAATTCTATAGTGCTCCCACTCACTTTATTGCAAATACAAGTTTCTCGTAAACTTTGTATAAACATCAAAACTTTGATCACCTCATCAAAGCGTATATTCCAACTCCGAGATGCTTGCTTCAGTCCATGGAAGGATCACCGAAGCTTGCACACCTTTTAGCATCCTTAGGCCTGACAAAACCTTCTGGTTGTATCACATACAACCTTTCCTCAAGTAAACCGTTAAGGAAACGATGTTTTGACATCCATCTGCCAGATTTCATAATTGAAAACACAGCAACCGCTAACATAATTCCAACAGACTTTAGCACCACTACGAGTGAGAAAGTCTCATCGTAGTCAACTCCTTGAACTTGTCACAAACATCTTTGCAACAAGTCGAGCTTTACAAATAGTGACAGTCACCATCAGTGTCTGTCTTCATTTTAAAGATCCATTTGTACTCAACGACCTGCTGTCCAACGAGCAAGTCAACCATAGTCTATACTTGGCCTTCATACATGGATCATTTCTCGGATTTCGTGGCCCCTAACCATTTGTCGGAATCCGGGCCCATCATCGCTTCTCCATAGCTCGTAGGTTCATCGTTGTCCAACAACATGACCTCCAAGACAGGGTTGTCATACCACTTAGGAGCAGTACACATCCTTGTCGACCTACGATGTTTGATAGTAACTTGATCCTGAAGCTTCATGATCATCATCATTAACTTCCTCTTCAACTAACGTAGGCTTCACAGAAACATCTTTCTGCGCTGCGCTACTCTCTGGTTGAACAAACGTTTAACAACCTCATCAAGTTCTATCTTCCTCCCACTCAATTCTTTCGAGAGAAACATTTCCTCGAGAAAGGATCCGTTTAAGAAACAAACACTTTGCACTAGGATCTGAGATAGAAGGTTCACCCAACTGATCTTAGGGTATTCTATGAAGATGCATTTGTCCGCCTTGGGTTCGACCTCATTAGGCGAAAACATTTTCCACACAAGTGTCGCAGCCCCAAATATTAAGAAATGACAGCTTAGGTTTCTATCAAACCATAATTCATATGGTGTCATCTCAACGGATTTAGATGGTGCCCTATTTAAAGTGAATGTAGTTGTCTCTAATGCATAACCCCAAAATTATAGTAGTAAAATGACAAGAGACATCATAGCATGCACCATGTCCAATAGAGCATAACTATGATGTTCGGACACACCATCACACTATGGTGTTCCAGGTGGCGTTTAGTTGTGAAACAACTTTCACATTGTCTTAAGTTGTATGCCAAACTCGTGACTCAGATATTCACCTCCACGATCATATCGCAGTCATTTTTATCTTCTTTTCACGATGATCTTTAAACTTCACTCTGAATTTGCTTGAACCTTTCAAATGATTCAGACTTGTGTTTCATTAAGTAAATATACACTATATCTACTCAAATCATAAGTGAAGGTAAGAAAATAACGATATCCACTGCACGCTACAAGACTCACTAGATTGCATACATCAACATGTATCATTCCCAACGAATCACTTGCCCGCTCCATCCAACGGGGTCCTCTAGTCATCTTGCCCAAGAGGCATGGTTCGCATATCTCAACCGATTCGAAATCGATTGAGTCCAATTATCCATCACCATGGAGTTTCTTCATGCGCTTTATACCAATATGACATTTTGCGGTAGTGCCACAAGTATGTGGTACTATCATTATTTAACTTTGTATCTTTTGACATCAATGTTATGAACATGCGTATTACTATGATCAAGATTTCAACAAACCATTCTCACTGGGTGCATGACCATTGAAGGTATTATTCATGTAAACAGAATAACCATTATTCTCTGACTTAAATGAATAACCGTATTGCAACAAACATGATCTAATCATGTTCATGCTCAACGCAAAACACCAAATAACATTTATTCAGGTTCGTCACTAATCCTGAAGGTAGAGAGAGCGTGCGATGTTGATCACATCAACCTTGGAAACATTTCCAACACACATCGTCACCTCACCCTTAGCTAGTTCTCCGTTTATTCCGTAGCTTTTATTTCGAGTTACTAACATTTAGCAACCGAACCGGTATCCAATACCCAGGTGCTAATAGGAGTACTAGCAAGGTACACATCAATAACTCGTATATCAAATATACTTCTGTCGATATTGCCAGCCTTCTTATCTACCAAGTATCTAGGGTTGTTCCGCTTCAGCGACCACTCACCTCATAATAGAAGCACTTAGTCTCGGGTTTGAGTTCAACTTTGGGTTGCTTCACTGGAGCAGCAACTGACTTGCTATCCATGAAATTATCCCTCCTTTGCTCTTGCCCTTTTCGAAACTAGTGGTTTGATTAACCATCAACACTTGACGCTCCTTCCTGATTTCTACCTTCGCGGTGTCAAACATCGCGAACAGCTCAGGAATCAATACTCTATCCCTGGTGTATTATAGTTCATCACTAAGTTCTAGTAGCTTTAGTGACAGTGACTTGGAGAACTATATCAATCACTATCTTATCTGGAAGATCAACTCCCACTTGATTCAAGCGATTGTAGTACCCAGACAATCTGAGTACATGCTCAACGATTGAGCTATTCTCCTTCATCTTACAGGCAAAGAATCTTGTTGGAGATCTCATATCTTGCAACACAGGCACGAGCCTGAGATCACAATCTCTGCTCCTAGAACATCTCATATGTTCCGTGACGTTCAAAACGTTTCGGAGTCTCAATTCTAAGCCGTAATGCATGACGCACTAAACTATCAAGTAGTCATCGAAACGTGCCTGTCAGATGTTCACAACATCTATAGACGATGCTAGAGGGGGTGGCGCACCGAGCGGTGCGTTAAGGACATAAGCCTTCTGTGCAGCAATGAGGACAATCCTCAGATCACGGACCCAGTCCGCAATATTGCTACCAACATCTTTCAACTCTATTTCTCTAGGAACATATAAAAATTTAAGGGAGCTACAGCGCGAGCTAGTAATCTACAACATAATTTGCAAAGACACGACTATGTTCATGATAATGAGTTCAATTAATCATATTACTTAAGAACTCCCACTCAAATTGACATCCCTCCGATCATTCAAGTGATACATGATCCAAATTCACCGACTCAAGTCCGATCATCACGTGAGTTGAGGTGGCTGCAATGGTGAACATCATTATGTTGATCATATCTACTATATGACTCATGTTCGACCTTTCGGTCTCTCGTGTTCCGAGGCCATGTCTGTACATGCTAGGCTCGTCAAGTTTAACCTGAGTGTTCTGCGCGTGCAAATCTGGCTTGCACCCGTTGTATGTGAACGTAGAGTCTATCACACCCGATCATCACGTGGTGTCTCAACACGACGAACTTTCGCAATGGTGCACACTCGGGGAGAACACAGTTCATCTTGAAATTCAAGTGAGGGATCACCTTATAATGCTACCGCCGTACTAAGCAAAACAAGGTGCATAAAAGGATTAACATCTCATGCAATTCATAAGTGACATGATATGGCCATGAACTTGTGTTTAAGATCTCCATCTTCGAAACACCGGCATGATCTCCATCGTCACCGGCACAACACCATGATCTCCATCAATTTGTTGCCATTGGGGTTGTGGCGCCAGCCCTGCTTCTACTTCTATTGCTACCGCTTAGCGATAAAGTAAAGCATTACATAGTGCTTAATGATTGACACGCAGGTCATACAATAATTAAAGACAACCCTATGGCTCCTGCCGGTTGCCGTACTCAACGACATGCAAGTCGTGAAATTCTATACATCACATGATCATCTCATATATCACATATATCTCATCATGTAATTGGCCATATCACATCACAACATACCCTGCAAAAACAAGTTAGACGTCCTCTAATTGTTGTTGCATGTTTTACGTGGCTGCTACGGGTATCTAGCAAGAACGATTCTCACCTACGCATAAACCACAACGGTGATAAATATATTGCTTTTCAACCTTCTCAAGGACCGCCTTTGTCAGATCCGATCCAACTAAAGTGAGACAAACTGTCGCCCGCAAGCCATCTAAGCAACAAGTTGCGTCAAGGGAACCGGTCTCTCGTAAGCGTACGAGTAATGTTGGTCTGAGCCATTTTATCTCACAATCCCGCTGAACCAAAATTCGACCAAGGGAGGAAGCAATCTAAGCATCAATGCCCACAAACCTTTTGTGTTCTACTCGAGATCTCATCGAACCATGAACCTAGCTCATGATGCCACTGTTGGGGAACGTCGCATGGGAAACAAAATTTTCCTATGCACACGCAAACCTATCCATGGTGATGAGCATCTACGAGAGGGAGAGTGGATCTACGTACCCTTGTAGATCGCTAAGCGGGAAGCGTTAAGAAACGCGGTTGGTGTAGTCGAACTTCTTCGCGATCCAAATCGCCGAGCGTCCCGCGATCCAATCACGAACCATCCCGCGAACACATCATGATCCGTCCCGCGAACTCATCATGATCCGTCTCACGATATTGATCACGATCTGTCCCGCAAACTCATCATGATCCGTTCCGTGATCACATCATGAACCGTCTCACGATCTCGATCACGGTCCTTCCGATCTAGCGCCGAACGGACGGCACCTCCGCGTTCAGCACACGTGCAGCTTGATGACGATCTCCACCGTCTCGATCCAGCGAGAGGATGTGGAGAGGAGAGAGAGTTCACCGGCAGCATGACGGCGCTCCGGTGATGGTGGTGGAGCAATTCCGGCAGGGCTTCGCCTAAGCGCTGTAGAAAACCGATCTAGATGAGAAACTATGCACCGGTGGAACGGGTAGCACGTGGCCGGAAATTCTGTCCAAAAACCACCCAATCCACTAGTAATATAGGAGGAGAGGAGAGGAGAGGCAGACAAGGCCTTTGGGTCAGCCGAAATAGGAGGTGGGAAGCAATCCTACTTCACCTCCAATCCTAGTTGGAGTAGGATTGCCTCCTATTGGCTGATTTTCCACTTTTTGCTTTAGGACTTTCTCTCCTGCGCCATGGGCCTTTGTGGCTGTTTTCCCAGCCCACTAAGGGCTGGTTATTATTCTCCCACAACCCATGGACCTCTTGGGGTCGAAATACCCCTCCCGGAGGCCTCCCGGTACACTACTCGCACAACCGATACACTACCGGCACTCCCGGTACACTACCGATGAGCCCGAAACTTTTCCGGAAACCAAACTGGGACTTCCTATATATGAATCTTTACCTCCGGACCATTCCGAAGCTCCTTGTGACGTCCGAGATCTCATCCGGGACTCCGAAAAAACTTCGGTCACCACCATACATAACTCTACACTACCAAAACGTCACCGAACCTTAAGTGTGCAGACCCTACGGGTTCAAGAACTATGTAGACATGACCGAGACACCTCTACGGTCAACAACCAATGGCGGGACCTGGACGTCCACATTGGTTCCTACATATTGTACGAAGATCTTTATCGGTCGAACCTCTATGTCAAGGATTCAGTTAATCCCGTATAACGTTCCCTTTGTTCTTCGGTATGTTACTTGCCCGAGATTCGATCGTCGGTATCTCCATACCTAGTTCAACCTCGTTACCGGCAAGTCTCTTTACTCGTTCCATAATACAAGATCCCACAACTAACAATTAGTCACATTGCTTGCAAGGCTTATTGTGATGTTGCATTACCGAGTGGGCCCCGAGATACCTCTCCGTCACACGGAGTAACAAATCCCAGTCTCGATCCATGCCAACTCAATAGACACCATCGGAGATACCTGTAGAGCACCTTTATAGTCACCCAGTTACGTTGCGACGTTTGATACACACAAGGCACTCCTCCGATATCTATGAGTTGCATGATCTCATGGTCATAGGAACACATACTTGACATGCGGAAAACAGTAGCAATAAACTGACACGATCATATGATACGTTTGCAGTTTGGGTCTTGTCCATCACATCATTCTCCTAATGATGTGACCCCGTTATCAAATGACATCTCATGTCCATGGCTAGGAAACCTTAACCATCTTTTGATCAACGAGCTAGTCTATTAGAGGCATACTAGGGACATGGTTTTGTCTATGTATCCACACATGCATCTAAGTCTCCGATCAATACAATTATAGCATGGATAATAAACGATTATCATGAACAAGGAAATATGATAATAACTAATTTATTATTGCCTCTAGGGCATATTCCCAACAATATCTTCAGATTATCCATGAATATTATTTGAGTCTTTCCTGAATTCTTATATGCATGATTTCATATCTTTGCAAGTCTCTTCGAATTATTGGTTTGATTTGGCCAACTAGATTGGTAATTCTTGCAATAGGAGAAGTGCTTAGCTTTGGGTTCAATCTTGCGGTGTCCTCACCCAGTGACATAGTAGGGGTAGCGAGGCACGTATTGTATTATTGCCATCAAGGGTAAAAAGATGGGGTTTTCATCATATTGCTTGAGTTTATCCCTCTACATCATGTCATCTTACCTAATGCGTTACTCCGTTCTTCATGAACTTAATACTCTAGATGCAGGCAGGAGTCAGTCGATGTGTGGAGTAATAGTAGTAGATGCAGAATCGTTTCGGTCTACTTGTCACGGACGTGATGCCTATATGCATAATCATTGCCTTGGATATATTTATAACCATTCGTTTTTCTATTAATTGCTCAACAGTAATTTGTTCACCCACCGTAATACTTGCCATCATGAGAGAAGCCATCTGGTGAAACCTATGGCCCCCGGGTCTATTTTCCATATTATATTTTCAGATCTAAAACCAAAAACACCAAAAATACTTGATGCATTGTTTTTACTTTTTGTTCTACTTTCCGTTCAAGCATCCTATTATATCTATCTCTACTAGATCTCATCCTTGCAAATAATCGTGAAGGGATTGACAACCCCTTTTATAGTGTTGGGTGTAGGACTTTGATTCCTTGTGCAGGTATATCTATTGGTGGCTCGCTTGTATGTCCTACTGGATTGATACCTTGGTTCTCAAAAACTGAGGGAAATACTTATCTACTTTGTTGCATCAAACCGTTCCTCTTCACAGGAAACCAATGCATGCTCGAGAAGTAGCACCGGCCAGCATGCATCCTCGTCGTCGACTCAGTGGAAACCATCTGCTTGAGACTATTGATTAATGCCTTGTATTGATTTCCATATCTCATGTTTGTATATTGCCATGTCGTAATATTTGTAGAAACTATGGATCATAGAGACATAGAACAAGAATACTTGTTTGGGGATATAATCTGCGCCGGTTATAATTCCTTGGCGTATCTCAATGACACCGATGGTCGGGAAGGAGAGGATGGCTCCGGTGATCCAACAATGGAGGAGTCAAGAGATAATGACGGCTCCGATGACCAAATGGCGGAGGAAGGAGATCATGATCACGACTCCGGTGAACGAATGGCGGAGGAAAGAGATGATGATCATCGCTCCGGTGACCGAACGGAGGAAGGATCCTCAATTGTTGCAAAGTCCAGCAAGGTAAGGAGACGAGGCCCGAAGAGAAGGTTGCGTCAGGATGAAAGGTTCACGATCACAGAAGCCGCGAATGATGGCCAACCGATTGCTCCCAAGCGGACCAAAGACACATTTGTACATTAGTGTGGAGTTGTTGTTAGGGACTGCGTCTCGATCACCACCCAGCAATGGAATAAGAATAATAAGGACCCCAAGTTTCTTATGTCCATGATAGACTGAAAGATGATCTTTGGACCGAGCTGATGAGAAATTTCAGCCTACCACAAGAGGAGGATAAGAATAACCCAGTTATAGAGCGAAAGGTCAAGTTGTGGGCTCTTAAGACGATGGTTGAACTATTCAGGAACTGGAAGAAAGAGTTGAACACAAAGTTTGTCGAGAAAGATAAGACTCCGAAGTTCTCCGGTCGATATGAGAAGATAAGAGATCAATGGCCCGAATTTGTGGCCTACAAGAAATCGGAGAAGAGTAAGGAAATGTCACTGAGAAACAAGAAAAATGCTACAGCGAAGCAGTATTACCATCACACGGGGTCAGGTGGCTACTACAAAGCCTGACCGTTGTGGGACAAAGCTGAGCAAGACCTGCTTGCTAAGAATGTCCACCCAGAGACATTGCACTGTCCAGATCGTTCAATGACTTGGTTCTTCGGGGTTGGGGGAACTTTGGACCTAGAAACAGGGAAGTGTGTCTAGACGAGAGCTCAACTTGCAATACCCATCACAAAGCTTCAGGCAGCAATCAATGCAGTGCAGGAAGGGACGTTCATTCCCGAAACAGAAAAGGACGAGCTGACAGAGGCCCTTGGGAATCCTAAACACCCTGGACGAACAAGAGGTACACCAGGCTCCGTTCCGTGGAAGCATGGGTTTCCCAACAGTGACGGTTATAGAAGCCGAGAGAGAAAGAGGAAATTGGAAGCAAGCGAAATGCAGAAGCTCAGTGCAAGATTAGCAAAACTAGAGGAACTTGAGAGTCAGCGAGCTACCGGCCAACCATCTGAGTGGCACGAAGATCCTTCCTTCGACGCCGCCCCAGAAGCTACCCCACCATCTCAGCGGAGAAGCAGCATGGCTTCCACGGAGCTTGTTCAGCCTGATTGCACGGCTCCTTGCTACCCCGTGGATAGTATCACGGAGGCTCAACATTGCGAGCTAATGACGAGATGCCAGAACCTGACCTTCAAGGCGGCGGTCGGCTCTGTTCTACCTCCTCGAGCTGAGGGAACTTTCCATTGACGTCTAATTCCACATGGCTATGCTATTGTACGTGGATGAAATAATGGATGCATATGAGGGGCTGGAGCTTGATAACCCTATAGGTGAAGAGGATATTGTTCTTCTGGAAAATGCTCAGAGGAGTACCTGTCTATGGAGAAAGGAGTACATCAAGCTTCCAAACTGGAAGCCTCGGCAGATTCAGCCTCCTCCGGAGCGTCAGGGCACTCCTCTTCCTCCTCCTCCTCCTCCTCCTTTGCCTCCTCCGGCGCGTGAGGCCACTCCGCCTCCTCCGATGCGTGAGGCCACTCCGCCTCCTCCGGCTCGTCAGGCCACTCAGCCTCCTGCGGCACGTCAGGCCACTCTGCCTCCTCGTCCTCCTCCTCTGCCAGCGCGCCAGGCCACTCCGCCTCCTCCGACGCGTCAGCCATGACGGAAGAGATACGCTGCCGCCGCTCCGGCGGGTAGCGGTACAATAGGCAGGAAGAAATTCAAATTTGGTCCAAGCCTCAAGCCTCTTCCAAAGTTACCATACGAGAGGACTGAGAAAGAAAACGATGACACCAGTAAAGCCGAAGTGAAGGCCCATTTTGCACGGAAACATCCACCTCCGAAGGAAACAATACATCCGGTGAAAGCAAAGCGCACTCTGGATGCCCTAAAGCAACCATCACCGCCTCCGCTGCCATCAAACTATGACCGTTGTATTATAAAGACATGTAATGAAGCGTAGCGGTCGGAGAGTACTTCTAGTGCTGCAAGAGTCAAAGAACGAAGAAGTGGGAAAACAATTCCCCAACTCGGCGAATAGGAGAAGCAATCGTGCCCCCCGCTCAAGGTGTCTAGCGATATCGCTAATCATCCGGTGCTACTGCCCGGTATCAAACTTGGTGATTACTTGGTGGATGATGTAATTTTTAAACGGCTGAGGTAACAGTAGAAGAATTTAAATACAGGCATGGGAAGCCTCTCCTCAAACCTGATCATCCTCATCTAACAACGATGATGTACAATTTGCATGAGTGGTACATGAAAACTTAAAGGAAGTCTGGGAGGGACACTATGTATGTTAGAGTTAAACCAGAGCACGAATTCATTGGACTCAACGTGATACCTATTGAATTTGTGGAGTTATTTCAGTTATACAATCAACTGGCCCTCGACAAACAACTCATGACTTTCTATTGTTTATAAGTATTACTTCTATAGTTAAGTCTCTAGCTCAGCTCGTGTATTGCATGTATATATAATTATCCTCACTATATTATGCAGAATGAAGATCGTCGAATGCAAAAAAGAAGGAATCTTCGACGTTGGGTTCATTAGCCCAGATGCTGTAAATGAATGGTCGGTATGAAACACTGTCAAAGAGACCGAGAAGAACTTGCTAAAGTCGTTCCTTATACATCAAAACAAAAGGGAAATACTCTTTCCTTATAACTTCAAGTGAGTGTTGTTGTCTTCTGCATATTTGATTTCACTTACTCGAGGTTTAGTAATGTAATTGATGATAGTTATATATGCATGCGCAGTTACCACTTTATTCTGCTATCTATTAAGCTTGACCGGGCATTAGTAACTGTCTTAGACTCGAGACGTAAAGATCCCGAGGCTTATGCGGACATGACTGCAATGCTCAAGAAGTAAGTTCAATCAATATCGGGACCATATCGACAACTTTCGTTAATTTCCTGATATCAAGTAATCATTGTCTTTACCTGGTAGGGTTTGGAAAAAGTTCATCCGAAAGGTTTCCTGTCTAAACAAAGAGTTGCGATTTACACACCCCAAAGTAAGTAGTACTAGCTAGTTCCGTGCATCTCTAATTGATTCAAATTTTCATCAATATATCGTTACCATGCTTGCTTATCAGTTTGATTGAACTCTATTCTCGTAAAATGCTTGTACAGGAATCCGGGACTGTTTTATGTGGTTACTATGTATGCGAGTTCATTCGCTACCCGACCTCTGAGCGGGGCTTCTCTAACAAATAATTTTAAGTATGTAAATAATATTCAAAATTTTATTTTATATATTACCATCAATTGTGTTGAGTTTCATTCATATATGCATGTATTGTCCCCCTTCTTTAAATTAGATCTGGCAGATACAGGATGAGCTCCTACCACATGATTGCATACGAGCAATTCAAGAGGAATTGGCGAGATTCTTTCTTGACCACATCATACCTGAAGACGGAGAATACTATGTGGATTTGTGATTGGATCTTAGGTAGATGATGTTAAGGATTGTAAAAGATATTATATTGTATATATGTAGTAGCGTCAGATAGATATACGAAAACTTGTTGTTCGACCAAGCACGAAAAAGGAGATGTCACTTCTCTATATATATGTTCAGCATGACGATCTTGTGTAATTAATGGTTTCTTTCACTCGCTTATTACCTAACATCGAGTTCTCTCTATATGTATAGTGGCTAGCATCGACCAAGCACGGAAAAAGATAGGTCACTTCTCTCTAGTAGTTACTTAACACAATATGAAACCCCTAAATTAACCCTCCAAAATACCTAAAACCCCTTAAAAAAAACAGCGCATGCGAGCTGCTGACGCGTGACTGTCTTTTGGTCCCGATTTGTGTTACCAATCGGGACTACAGGTCCTCCTGCCCGGACGCCCCGCAACAGCCATGTGAAGCCATTTGGTCCCGGTTCGTAAGAGAACCGGGACTATAAATTTTAAGTATTAGTCTCGGTTGCTTTGTCCCGATTTCAAAACCGAGATTAAAGACCCTCTAGAACCGGAACTAGTTTCCTGTTTTCTACCAGTGAGCTTTCTTGTAGCCACAGACCATGCATGGTGTAATAGGTACTGCTAATTAGTAAGATTAGATCTACAATCCGGTTGCATGATAATTATTAGTACTATATAAGCTGGTTGCATGATAATCAGTACAATACAAAAATGTGTAGATTACCAGTGTACACAGTCTGCTCTAGCCTGCCTTTTAATGGACCGCTCCATCAGACTAAGTGCCTGTCTTTGAGTACTAGTGATGCATGCTGCGACCAAAGACGATCAGACTAGTATAGCCACCGGACGTTTACGTGATTACATTTTAAATTTCCCTTCTACCCGACTTGTCTGGTGAAACACTCACAGATAAAACATGATTCCTAATAATTACAGTATTTATTTATTGTTGTAAATCTACTCCCTCTATCCCAAAATTCTTGTCTTAGGTTTGTCTAGAAATGGATGTATCTAAATAGTAAAACATGACTAGATACATTCATATCTAGGCAAATCTAAGACAAGAATTTTAGGACGGAGGGAGTATTATATACTGTAAGCACAATACTCCCTCCGTTCGTAAATACTCCCTCCGTCCGAAAATACTTTCCTAAAAATGAATAAAATTGATGTATCTATAACTAAAATAAGTCTAGATACATCCATCTTCAAGACAAATATTTCCGGATGGAGGGAGTATAAGTCTTTCTAGAGATTTCATTATTGGACTACATACGGATGTACATAGACATATTTTAAAGTGTAGATTCACTTATTTTGCTTTGTATGTAATCTCCTTGCTGAAATGTCTAAAAAGACTTATATTTAGGAACGGAGGGAGTGCATGTTAAAAGTAATGAAAAAGAAAATACAGATTAAAACTAAATACATTTTCTATGACTTTGTATGTGATCATTAATGTTGTGTTTGGGTTTAACATCAGACAAGAGTTATTGGATAGCTCACTATGTAACGCACGTGGAAATGATATACTCTGTCATAACATGTTGTCCGTGGAAATAAGAAGCAACCGTTCTTCTAAAAAAGAAACTAGAATCGAATAAAAAGACGAACTGTGCATGATTATATTTTATCTTTGATAACATTTCCACTGGAAATGGAATCATGATATTTTTAACCGTAACTTATTTGAACGAGGCAATTGTGTGAATCAATGGCATCATTTTATTCAATTTTCTCCAAAAAATAGAGATGCAATGGTATGAACAAGTATTTTTTTATGTAATATTTGTAGAACTTATTATCCAGGCATATTACCATTGTGATTTGTAGAACTAAGAGAGATATTATTGGGGCTGCCCGTGCATTTGTGGTCCTCGCAACTTTTGTCTACTAGCAACGGAAAATGCAAGGCAATTAGTACTGCAAACCGTTTTTCACAAGTACTTTTTCCGTCTCAAAATAAGTGACTTAAAAGTGACTCAACTTTGCACTAGAGTAACATGTACTTTTAGTCCATTAAGGGCCTCTTTGATTCATATGATTTTTAAAATGTAGGAATATAAAAAACGTAGGAAAAGAATGTCATATCATTTTCTATCCTACGTGATTTGGAAGTGTGTTTGATAGCACTGGAACAACAAAGGAATTCTACAAAAAGGTTTGGGTGGATCAAAATCCCCTCCCCCTCCCCAATTTTTTAGTACAAATGAATCCTATGGACAAATTCAAAAGGATTTCAACCCTACACATTAAAGGACCATCGTAGGAACAAAAATCCTAAGGATCCAAATCCTTCAAAAATCCAATGAAATTCCTTTGAATTAAAGGAGCCCTAACCTTGCACCTGCCATCTACCCCCACACCCATTGACCTTTCTTCACCTAATAAAACGATGTTGTCTCATCACAAGACCATGGACCTCGATGTGTACGAGTAGTACATTTGTGGCAGTTTTGTAGTACGCATACCCAACCTAGTGCCCAACCCTACAAAGCCTACGGAGGACAAACTGCTGACACAAAAGCATCACCAGGGCCATTTGGACGCCCGTGATAACGCCCACCATTGTCGTCGTCCGCTGAAACTTTGCACTAGTGGATTGAGAGGCTTTCTATATGGATAAGAAGGGGAAGGGTGGTGCGTTAGGCATGTAGGATGGGACGGAGACTCTACATGGGCCCCACAAACACACATGGTATGCCTGACTTCTCGATAGAGATCAGTCGACCGACTCAGAACACTTTCTAAAAAAATGGTTTCCCTAGACAAAAACTCATAAAAAGTTAACGAGTCTCATATTTTTTACCTTACTACGAGTAAACCTCTCATTACCCTAAACAACCAATGAACTACATACTATGCTCTAACAGCGGTTTCCCTCTCGTCCAATATGTGATCGTTAGGTTAGAACAACTCATAGAATCGGCATACCCCCTACCTCCATAAAACCATTAATATAATAGATTATGCGTGCTTTGCTCTACCTCTACTTTTCATTGTACTCAAAAAGAGTGGTGAAACCCCATATTTTGCATCGGGTGTGGTTTAACACTTAAATGCACTCCAAACACAACTAACATGGCGTGAGTGAAGTTATGAGCTCATGCTTACCCCCTTTCCAGTGGAACCATACTCTTGCAAGCCTAATTCCCACATCTAGGTGCATCCGGATCCATATGTAATTGTACCTATTCACCCACTCTAGGCATGTGTCGCTCGTTGCAGCTGTATGTGTTGAGAAGCGTGTTCTCAACTATAAGGAATCAATAAAGGGACAACGAGTGTTGAATCGAAATAGGGCACGTGGGATTTTCATACTGGTCAACAACCACTTTGCCCGTGAAGCATTATTCGAGCTCTATTTCTGTTGTCGATTTTGGATGCGACGACAAGTGTTCAATCACAACTACCATGCCGCTCCGGCCTATGACAATTACTTCATATTGGAAAAGGATGTTGTTGGAACCATTGGGTTCTCTTGTTACCAAAACTGCACAACTACAATGAGGATGTTTGCCTATGGCATGACCGCATATTCGTAGGACAAGTATCTCTGGATGTCTGAAAGCACATGCCTCAAAGTAATGGTCAAACTTGCTACTATGGTGGTGAAGGTTTTGGACGAGTGTATTGACAGACCCAACTCCCGTAGGCACAACAAGGCTCATGGAAATTGGATAATAGAGAGGGTTTTAGGTATGCTAGGATCTTTGGATTGGATACATTGAAAACGGAAGAACTCATCGTATGCTCAACAATAGAAATACCAAGGCCATTGAAAAAAATCAGTTATTCTTGAAGCACTTGCATCGCATCCTATGGATTTGACACTATTTCTTTTGCATGCATAGGTCTCACAATGACATCAACGTGTTGCAATGGTATCCATTGTTTGCAAGCTTGTGTCCGAACGGAGCTCCTAAGTGCAACTACACCATCAGTGGCATGGCTAAAACATGGTTACTATCTTCGTGATGGCATCTATCCTCCGTGGGCGACAAATTAGAGTGCTCTAATCTCGTTTTGCAGTTGTTCGCAAACTTTCTAAACCATGGGATTCAGAGACATTTGTGGTAGGTGATGTTGATTTGTGTGATAATGCACACATGATTATGAAGCATGAGGGTGATGGATTTCGCGACGGTCAAGATTTTTAAACTTGGATGATCATATACGAATTCAAGAGCATAATCTGGCGACATTTGAAGATTTTCTCTAATTGCATCATCATATTAGCAATCAAGGAACTCATGGGCAGCTGTGAAAAGATCTGGTTGAGCATCTTCAGAGGTTTAATATGGACAATTCGAACGTGTGTCCGACTAGGTTGAATTCAGACTTGAACTATTTTATTTCAAATGTTTATTTAGATTGTAATATTTTTATTTGAATTATGGCCACACTGGAATATTTATCTTTCAATATGGAAGAATTTTCCTATTTATCTTTGATTATTTCAAGTACTCTCGGTATAGAAGAGATAAGTCCACATTACAAACTCGAACTACCACCTGAGTCTAAAACACAACCCTGAACTAGGAAATTGTCTAATATACAACTGTTAACTTTCAAAACCAAACAGAAAACAAGCATGCGGTGGTTTTTGACTGATTTTCATTGGTTTTGACCAGTCAACCGCCTAGTCAGCACCAAGCCATTTTTGGGTCAAATTTGGCCAAAAAAAGTTTTGAGAAAAGAATTTAAAAAATTCTCAAAAATCCACACAACCATTAGATTCAGTATGGGAAAGTCTCAACAATATTTTCCATGTATTGGAAAACTAGAGCAAAAATTCAAATTTAGAGCCTTTTTGTTTTAAATTTTGGCCAAAAAAAGAGTCCAATTTTTTGAAAACATTCTAAAAAATCCACACAACCCTTAGATTCAATATGTAAAGTTTCAAGAAGTTTTACCCATTGGATAAAAAAACAGAAACAAACTTCAGATTCAGGAGATGGTGACATGGCATACGACTTGGCGTTGACTAGGTTGTTGAGTAGTCAAAACCGGTCAAAACTAGTCAAAAACCAACACATGATTGTTTTTTGTTCGGTCTTGAATGTTGAGGGCTGTATATTAGAGGGTTTCGTAGTTTGGGGTTGTGTTTTAGACTTCGGTGATAGTTTGAGGTTGTAATATGTACTTATCTCGGTATAGCATGAGAAAACCGCGAGCGGGCATTTGGTGCCTATGATTGGAATGCGTCCACTCCTATCACCGTCCACGGACATTTGGTGATGTGTTGTTTGATGATCCACGTTAGAGTTTTCCTTATGTGCGAAAGTAAAAGATAAGCTCCTCTCCCTCACGTAATACCCCTCCCACCCCCGGCGCCTCCGAACTTTAGGGTGGGCCCCCTAACCCACATCAGCATGCCCGCAACTTTCAAAAGGGGATTGTGGGACGTAGGGGCAGGGGCATCAACCCTATTTTTCTTTTGGTTTTCGATTTTCTACCTTTTATATCTTTTGAAACAAAAACCTAAATTTGGTTTCATTTGCATATTCGTGTTTTTTACTAAGGCTTTCAAAAGATCCATTTTAAATATATTTGATGGGTTTTTAAATTTCGCTAAGTTCCAATTGCTAAAACTTGGTACGATCAAACGACAAAATCACAAGTTTATGAAACTAAAACTTTAAATATGGTATACCCTCGTGCACAACACAACAACTTTATACATCATGAGACAATCGGACGGCCGAGCATGGCCGGATAGGTGTATGCTCCCGCACATGTGTGTCCGCGTAATTTCCTGGGCAACTTTCTATAAAAGAGTTCGTGGTTGCGAAAGTCCTCACCTGAGCTTGAGCTCAAATGCATGAACAGTAAAATCAGAAGAACTTCAAAACAACTTGAAAAAATTCTGAATTTTTTCTGACAAACATTAAGAAATGTTCTGAGTTATTTCAATTTTCCATCATCACATTTGTGGAAATTAATGACAAAAAAGATAAATCAGCACTCCAAAATGGTTTCGAAAGTAGCATCTTAGGAACATCATTTCTTTTTCCGTCACGACTTCCGCGAATATGATTCCATGATGAAAATGTGTAAGCGTCCAAAACATTTCGTAATGTTTGACACACACAAAAATCAGAAAAAAAATTATATATTTTTGATTTTACTGTTCATCATGGCTCATTTGAGCCCGAGCTAAGGAACTCCATGTTCCCATGATTGTGGCATTGCTCCTCCAAGAGGTAAGCAAAAGAAAAGGCACAATAGTCTTGTCGTCCTAATACCAAAAAAATAAAGAATAAAAGAGTCTTGTCGTCAAAAATTCTCCGGCGTCAACCCATTCTGCAATACTCATTCTGCTTGGGATATGTGCCTTGGCTTCGAAGGAAACCCAAAAGCTCTCCCTGCCATGTGCCCCCATTTGGTCGATGTTTTTCTTCTCTTTTGCCATGTGTAACCCCCTCGTACCGGTTCTACTACATTTTAAAGCGTTCCTCGCCTCGCCTGCCTCCGAGAGCTCCCGGCGACCAAACGCCATCCAAACGAGAAAACAATTCCATCCACGTCTCAGATACACATCTGGTCTCACCCACAACACCTAGCGCGGGTAACGCATGGAGCAATAAACAAGATCAATGGATTAGGTGCAGGGACCTGCTGAGGAGGGCTGTGTAGCTATCAGCTTGCCAATTTTCCACGCGTAAGTTGCTGACGGTCTCATTCCTTGTCGCTGTCGCGCATGGTTTTTGGGATGCACTCATGCTCATACAGATAAGAAGGATGATGTGACTATGGAGCAATCGAGCTCAAAGTCATTTTCACGCCGGACCCGGGCCTTAACCGCGTCCCTTGTCTCTAGAGCTCGGAGAACTGATACGATATTAATGCTTAGAGCAGTTTGTTTAAATTTGGTAATCTATATTTTCATATAGGCAATGGTTTAATTTTTTTTAAATTTAGACAACCTTTATTTTTCAGTGGATTGTCTAAATTTAGTAGTCTATATTTCCAACGGCTCTATTTCAGTAGGATATATACATAGCAGCAATACACAAAAATTATGTCTAGATATATCGCAGCTCGCTTGCTGCTGCTGCGGCGAGCAAGAGGAAGGCGCTGGTCGATCCATCCCTCACTCGACCCCCCCCCCACCCCGATTCGTCCCTGTCACTCGATCCATCCCTCTGTCGTCGGCCTGAGCGCCCCTCGATCCATCCCTCTGCCGCCGGCCTGAGCCCTCCCTCCCACCTCGTGTCACCGCTCGATCCATCCCTATGTCGCCGGCATGAGCGCCCCCCACCCACCCACCCCGCGCCGCCGTCGGCCAGAACGCCCCTCGATCCATCCCTCTGCCGCTGGCTTGAGCGCCCCCCCACCCACCCCGCGCCGCTGCCGGCCTGAGCGCCCACCCGCCCGCATCGACCCGGGGGCCGGCCGTTCTAGGCAACAACGGAGGCGTCCCTCACCAGCAAGTGGCGCATCGAGGCGGGACGGCGCCGACGCCAGCACGCCCTCCCCTGTCCCGAGCGTGGTGCCTTCTCCTGCCCCATCCCCATCGCCCGCTCGCGCCCTCTCCTCGTCGTGGCTCGGTTGTCCAAATGTGGACAACCGGCAGCGATTTTGATGGTTGTTTAAAATTTAGACTACCACATAGACAAGCCACCGAAAACGTTTTTTGACCTCTGATAGTCTATATTTGATATAGACTACCAATGTAGACTATCACATAGACAAGCCACTAGAAATGCTTGGGCACATGGCCCTTCCGATCTGATTATGAAGTGACACAAAGGTAGGCAGCCGTACTAACTGCAACTCCTTTACATGGACGCCTTTTCCTTATCCCGGGGATCCAACTGGTGATTGCACTAGTATGGCGACTCTACTAAAGTTGCTCTATCTTCGAAACCCATAAAGAAAATATCTTCAAAAATGCAGTTGAAATATCAACTGGCAAGTGAAACTTGACCGGTCTTTCTAAAATATATATACTGTATTTCAGAAAACGAAGGTATGGTAGCACGAGAAGATAGACTATTGTTGAGAAGAGACGCCACGGCCTATACATGCATGCATTGGACATTTGGGCTCTATCGTTGTTTCCATGCGGCGCAGGGCGCACCCGGAGCGAGTGCACTTCCCACCATTATTGGCTCGTTGCCATGCTGGTTCCGCTGCATCCGGCCAACAGTGTTTGACCATGGAGCATGCTGGAGCCAGGTCATCCGCGTAATATTCTCGAGAACAACTGAGCCTAGCTCGTATGGTTGATTTTTTTTGCTGAAACCGGTCCATGGGGTTCAATTTTTAAATTTCGTAGTGATGCTCGTATTTTTTGGATTTATTTTAGTTTTTTTGTCGGATTTTTTTCAATTTGAGGAGATGTTTCCCTTGACTTTGTCATTCTTCAGAAGTCGTGCCAGCTCGGTAACTCAAAGGTGCTCACACGAAAATCTTATTTGATGACGGGATTATTACCTCTAGGTAGCCTCAAAGAAAACTATGCAACCGGCTGAGGCGCGGTCGGTTCGGGCTGTCGCTGGCTAATGCACGGACGGCTGGTCGAGGAGCCGGCTCGACCCTCGATCGGCTGGGCGTGGCCGGCTGCCTCCGGGTCGCCTCCTCCGTTGACCCCGGGGCGGACATACAACGTCCCGTCTCTCTGCGCACGAGTACGGCGATAAGACTAGACCGCCACGACGGGCATCATTGTAGCCACAGTGGCTGCTGACGCATGAGTGCGCATGGCTACAGTCCAGCCGTCCAGGTCGCTGACCTTGGCGAGCGCGACCGGGCGGGGAAACAGTGCCGACATGCCCCCGCCCACCCGATTACCTGCCCCGGCGTGGCTACAGTGCAGCCGGTCATACCGTAGACTTCGGCCGGCTGGCACTAGACGACGCCTCCCGAGCGGCCCGTGCCGCGACAGGTGGGCGAGGGCCAATCGCGGAGCCGGCTGGCGGGCCCCAGCAGGTGGTGGGACCGCACCGCCGGTGGACCCTACAGGCGACGAGACAGCTCGAAGGGCGGGACCCCCTGGTCAGCCGGAGAGGCTGCCAGTCGGGTCCCCCCACCGTTGTACCTTAGAAACATTGTAAGCCGGGGGGTTGGCCTATAAACCTCCCCGAGCCCCCCATGCAATGGGGACAGACAATCGCACACACACACCCCACATGAAACTCTCCTTACATATCATCTTTAGCAACGGAGGAAGACGAGCCGACTGCTCCTTCTTCCTCCTCTAGACACGGTTCTAGGAGCATCCTTGTAAACACATCAATCCATCCAACTAGACCAGGCAGGACTAGGGGTGTTACCTCCCATGAAGGGCCCTGAACCTGGGTACATCGTGTGTCACCACCGCTTGTGCCCAATATCGCACCCGGAGCCCGTCGGCGTCCTCCGGCCCTAACCACCCACGATAAGCCTACCCATGGCATCTGTCATGAGAAAACGACAACAATTGGTGCCCACCATGGGGCCATCCGTGACGCCGGCTGGATTCATGCTCCGGACGGGACCCCTCGCCATTCCCCATCGTCGCCGCACGTCCAGGCGAAACCACGGGCTCGTGGGGCTTGCTCCAGCACGCCCTGCGGGCAACTCCATCGACCTCACGCTCGACATCGACGCGCTCACCGAGCATTTCTGGAGGCTTAGCCTCGCCGAAGCTCCGGCTGCCGACGAGTACCCCAGCAAGGTGCTCGTCTGCATCGGTCCGCCCACGGCTGTGGGTGCACTCGCTGTGACCCCGTCTAGCGGCTCCCACGATCGCGTGGGGGCAATGGCCATAATCTCCTCCACCACCTCCGGACGTGCGCGGACCGAGGCTAACACCGCTGCGGCCCGCGTCGGCACCTCCGACCCACTCGATGCGGCCCTTCGGGGCTTGAGCACCCCTATTGCCCCGACGGCAAACCCCGATGCCGTTGCGGCCGAGCTCGTGGCGGCTCGCCGCGTCCTGTTCGAGGACGCCACCGCCCTCGCGGCCACGCGGCGCCGCATGGAGGCCTCCCAACGGGAAGACGCTTCTGCCTACGGTCTCACCCCGGCTGGCATGGAGCCCAGCCGGTGTGGGGCTATGCATGACCGCGGTTGCGTGGTCGTCGAGATCCGGGGCGGCAAAATGCCTGTCTACGACACCCTCGCAGCCAACCTGCGGGCCCTCAAGGTAGCCTACGAGGATTTGGCTACCTTGGAGGGCGAAGAACATGCCGCCCATGAGCATCACATCAAGGACCTCATTGACGCCGCCGATGCGCAGCAACATCTGCTCGTGGCTGGCGGTGCCGCCTCCGGAGGCCCCCGGCCCGAGCGCGAGGGCACGGGGACTGTTGGCCGTCAGCCGGCTCAACACTCCTGCTCCCCCCGCGTCTCCGGCCGCCGGGTCGAGGCTAGCCATCCCCGGCCCTCTCAGCTGCCGGGAAGCGAGCAGCCGACTGTTAACAACTGGCGCACCAACAACCCACCTCGCAGCGGCCGCCACCATGAGGCGCCGGCAGCCAGCAGCCGGCGCAGCCACGGGCATACTCCACCCCCGTGGCGTGAGCCGGAATGATCGGTTCCACCCGCCATCCGCCCGAGCTCTCGGCTCGGCTCGGTCCGCGCGTCCCCCACAGCAAGAACGATGCTCGCCTCTACAACGACCGGCTCGCACAGTCGGCCCTCCTCGAGGAGGAGGGCTCGATGTTTCGGCCCTCGGATTCGCAATGAGTCGTTCCCAACCAGCTTCATGCTCCCTCGAGACACCCCGAAGTACAACGGGGCCGCCAAGCCCGAGGACTGGCTGATCGACTACACCACCGCGGTCGGCATCGCCGGGGGGAACAAGCGCGTAGCCGTTCGCTATGCCCCCCTCATGCTGATCGACTCGGCCGGCACCTGGCTCAACAGCCTAGCGGCCGGCAGCATCAACACCTGGACTGACTTCGAAGAGGCCTTCGTCCGCAACTTCACCGGCACCTACAAGCGGCCTGGCTGCCCCCGTGAACTCGCCATGTGCGTTCAGGGGCCGGACGAGTCAACCCGCGACTACCTCACTCGGTGGACCGAGCTCTGCAACTCCTGCGAGGGGTTGCACGAGGTACAAGTCATACAATACTTCATCGAAGGCTGTCGAGACAACACCCCCCCTGAAGCACAAACTTCTGTGCTCCGAGCCGGCCACTCTTGCCGAGCCCGTGACCAAGGCGGACAAGTATGCCACGGCTGATTCAGCCATCCGGGTCAAGACGACCCCGCCTGCCAAGGCAACGACAACACCGACAACGTCCCGACCGACTGCAGACAACCGGCAGTCCCAGAACAACAAACGCAAGAACGACCAGCCGGATCCCCGCTATGGGAGCCGGCAGGTCGCCACCATCGAGGAGCAGGAGCCGGCTCCCAGTCTTCCAGCCAGCGCCAACGCACTGGCAAGGGCGCCTGGCAGCCTAAGGTTACCTTCGAGCAGATGCTCGACCTCCCTTGCAAGAACCACTCAGGGGCCAAACCCTCTACGCACACGCTCTAGCAGTGTAGCTTCTCACAACGACTGGATCGGGGGGGACGACCTTCCGACTCCCCTCGCGCCGCCTGCCCGCGCACCGGCCCCGGCCCTAGCTGTCGTCCCGGCGCCGGCGCCGGCTTCGGCCCAGAATGACGGTCGTCTGATCAACCAGTACCCTAACCAGGACGGCTGTTACACCGTCTTCACTAGTGAAGAGACGAGCAAACATGCTCAGCGCCGGCTCCATCGTGAGGTGAACGCCACCATACCGGCAACTCCCCAGTTCATGCACTGGTCGGAGAAGCCGGTCACCTAGAGCCGGGCGGATCATCCCGCCATGATGCCAAGTCCCGGCAGCTACGCCCTGGTCCTCGACCCCACCATCGCCACCGAGAAGAGCACATGTCGCTTTTCACGGGTGCTGGTAGACGGTGGCAGCAGCATCAACATCCTGTACCTTGACACGATGCACAAGTTGGGGCTGAAGACAGAAGGCCTACACGCGAGCCGGACGATCTTTCATGGCATCGTGCCTGGAAAGTCCTACTCCCCTGTCGGCAAGATCACGCTCGACATCCTCTTTGACGGACCCGGCCACTTCCGCCGCGAGCCAGTGCTGTTCGAGGTCGTGGACCTCGTAAGTCCCTACCACACGCTGTTGGGCTGGCCAACCCTTGTCAAGTTCATGGCGGTCCCCCATTACGCCTACCTCAAGCTCAAGATGCCGGCCCCAAGGGAATCATCACCATCACGGGCGACTACAAGATGTCGATCAAGTGCGCTCAAGACGGCAGCCGGCTGGCCGAGGCCCTAGAAATCGCCGAGGAGAAGCGACAGCTCGACCGGCTCGTGGCCCTTGCTGCCAGCCAGCCAGCCGTGCCGGATCCCCCCTCGCAGTCCGTCAGCGAGGCCTCCTTCCAGCCGTCCAAAGACACCAAGCAAATCCCGCTCGACCCGGACAACCCGGCTCAGTGCGTCACCATCGGATCCCGCCTCGACAACAAATAGGAAGGCGAGCTCGTTGACTTCCTCCGTGAGAATCGGGACATCTTTGCATGGTCCCCCAAGGACATGCCGGGTGTTCCGAGGAAGTTCGTCGAGCACAAACTACACGTCCGGCCGGATGTCAAGCCGGTCAAGCAACCCCTACGCCGTTTCTCCAAGGAGAAGCGGCGTACTATAGGAGAAGAGATCGCCCGACTGCTCGCAGCCGGGTTCATCATGGAAGTGTTCCACCCGGACTGGCTGGCCAACCCAGTCCTGGTGCTGAAGAAAAACAAGACTTGGCGCATGTGCATCGACTACACCAGCCTGAACAAGGCATGCCCTAAGGACGCATTCGCCCTGCCGCGGATCGATCAAGTCATCAACTCCACGGCCGGCTGCGACTTGCTGTCCTTCCTAGACGCCTACTCCGGCTACCACCAGATCAAGCTGGATCCGGAAGACCGGCTCAAGACCTCCTTCATCACACCCTTCGGCGCCTACTGCTACATCACCATGTCCTTCGGTCTAAAGAACGCAGGCGCCACCTTCCAGTGGTGCATGCAGAAGTGCCTCCTGCCTCAAATAGGCAGGAACGTCCACGTCTACGTTGATGACATCATCATCAAAACCAAGAAGCACTTCAGCCTCCTCGACGACCTCCGAGAGACCTTCGCGAACCTACGTGAATACAAGATCAAGCTCAACCTGGAGAAGTTTGTCTTCGGCGTCCCAGCCAGCCAACTCCTGATTTTCTTCATGTCAGCCCACGACATCGAAGCTAACCCCGAGAAGATCAGCGCAATCGAGCGCATGCCCAAGCCGACCCGGCTCCGCGACGTCCAGAAGTTCACCGGCTGCCTCGCCTCGCTCAGCTGGTTCATCAGCCGACTGGGGGAGAAGGCCCTGCCCCTCTACGGGCTCCTTCGCAAGATGGCCTTGGTCGAGCCGGGTCATACCAAGAAGCCGGGAGTATTCGATTGTCCTGACGAGGCAGACGAGGCCTTCCGCGGCTTCAAGAAGGCTCTCACCCGCGCGCCCATCCTGGCCGCGCCGGCTGAGAAGGAACCCATGCTCGCCTACATCACGACGACCACTCACGTCATCAGCATCATCCTGGTGGTCGAGCGGCCGGAGGAGGGCAAGTCCCTGCCGGTCCAGCGCCCCGTCTACTACCTCAGCGAGGTCCTCCCTGCGTCCAAACAGAACTACCCCCATTACCAAAAGATGTGCTACGACATATACTTCGCCGCCAAGAAGGTCAAGCCGTACTTCCAGGAGCACACCATCACCGTGGTGAGCACGACCCCGCTCGGCGAGATCATGAGCGGCCAGGACTCCACCGGTCGGATCGCCAAATGGTTCATCGCCCTCGCCGATCACAAGATTCGGTACGAACCTCGCACCGCCATCAAGTCATAGGAGCTGGCCGACTTCCTCGTCGACTGGGCGGAAATCGAGTTCGTGTCGCCTCCCCTGATTCCACACATTGGCGCATGCATTTCGACGGCTCGAAAATGAGGACCGTCTTGGGTGCCGACATAGTCCTCTCCTCTCCAAAAGGCGAGCAGCTCAAGTACGCCCTCCAGATCCACTTCGCCGCCTCCAACAACATGGCCAAGTACGAGGCCATCGTCCATGGCCTCCTGGTCGCCAAGGAGATCAGCATCAGGCGCATCATATGCTTCGGCGACTCCGACCTCGTGGTGCAGCAGGTCTCTGGCAAATGGGATGCCAGGGACGCTAACATGGCCAGCTACCGCTTCCTCGTGCAACAGCTCACCGGCTCCTTCGAGGGCTGTGAGTTTCATCACATCCCATGGGCGGACAACGAGGCGGCTGACGCATTGGCAAAGATCGGCTCCACCCGGCAGGCCATCCTAGCCAGCGTCTCCCTCGAGCGGCTGCTCAAGCCATCAATCAAGCCTTCCCCAGAATCGGAATCCATCTTCATGCCGCAGACCCTGCCGGCCCATCGACGGCTCCGGCTGCCCCTCCAGCATCTTTGCCACCAGCTCCCACAACCTTGGCCGCCTTGCCGGCACCAGTTGAGCCGGCTACGTTCGAGGCCGCCGGCTCTAACAATGCGGTCGTCATGATGATAATCGACGAGCCGGCCCCGGGGGCTGGCAAGCCGGTCCTGGGTGCTGATCATCCAGGTGCGGGGGCTCCCGAGACGCCCCTCGTCTCGGCTCCCTTGTGGGACCAATCTATCTTGGCGTTCCTACTACACGGCGAGCTCCCACGGACGAGGCCATAGCGAGGCAAATCCAGCGCCAGGCCACGACATACAACATCATCAACAACGAGCTCGTCCATCGCAGCACCACCGGCATCTTCCAGCGATGCGTCGAGCCGGACAAGGGTCTGGAGATTCTCCTTGACATCCACCAGGGCGACTGCGGGCATCACGTTGCCTCCAGGACCCTGGTGGCCAAGGCCTTCCGCCACGGCTTCTACTGGCCCACTGCTCTCAAGGCGGCCAAGAAATTGGTCGACGAGTGCGAGGGTTGTTAGCGCTTCAGCATGCAGAGCCACCTACCGGCATCAGCCCTCCAGACCATCCCCCTCTCGTGGACCTTCGTCGTGTGGGGGATGGACATGGTGGGTCCCTTCAAGACCGCACGAGGCGGCATGACACATTTGCTGGTGGCTGTTGACAAATTCACCAGGTGGATCGAGGCACGACCAATCAAGAAGCTGGACGGCCCCACGGTCGTCCGGTTCATTGACGACATCACGATTCGCTATGGCGTCCCCCACAGCATCATCACCGACAACGACACGAACTTTGCCAAGGGCGCGCTCGCGCGTTTCTGCTCCAAGCAAGGAATCCGGCTCGACCTCGCCTCCATCGCTCATCCACAGCCAAACGGCCAGGTCGAGAGGGCAAACGGCCTCATCCTATCTGGCATCAAGCCCTGGCTCGTGACGCTGCTGGTAAGGTCAGCCGGCTGCTGGGTCGACGAGCTGCCGGCTGTCCTTTGGAGTCTCAGGATAACCCCCAACCGATCAACCGGCTACACGCCTTTCTTCCTTGTATACGGGTCTGAGGCGATCATCCCCACTGACATCGAGTTCGACTCGCCTTGGGTCGCCCTATAATCGGAGAAGGACGCAAAGGAGGCAAGAGAAGACGGCATCGACTTACTCGAAGAAGCCTGCGAACTGGCCTTGATCCGGAGAGCAATCTACCAGCAAAAGCTCTCGCACTACCACAACAAGCGGATCAGGCCGCTCTCCTTTCATGAAGGGGACCTGGTGCTTAGGCGGATCCAGTGGACAGCCGAACAACACAAGTTTTCCTCCCCATGGGAGGGGCCATTCATCGTTAGCAAGGCATTGTACAACAATGCGTACTACCTAATAGACGTCCATAAGCCGCAGAAGCGCAAAAGAGACGCCTCCGACGAGGAGACCAAGCACCCGTGGAACGCGACGCTCCTCTGTCCTTTTTACTTCTGAAAAGACCAGTGTATGTATGTGTCCCTTCCCTTTTGGGCTTATGAATGCAATGGGTGCCCTAGGCTGGCTCTTGGGGCATGCCCTTTTCGTTTCCATCGAAGGTCTCTTAACTCACTGGCTCCCCGACTTGGCTCCCGGCCCCGGGGGCTCGCCGGCTGGACCTAGGTTGCCTCTCTCGAAAATTGACCAAGTAGTGTGAGCCGATGAAAGCACATTTGCTCCCTTGGTGGTTTTGGTAATTAATAACAACATATAAGTCATTGAACTAATGTTTCCACCAAGTATAATTCAGGAAATGTTCAATTATAGGATTGGCAAAAGGAGATTGTGGACATACCCCAAGATGCAAGGAAATAGGTTGGCCAAGCTTCAAGTAAGAGGACTCTACATTTTATATTTGTGAGAAATCACTTTGAGTCCATAGGAAAGCCAATACTATTAAAAGGGGGTAAGATTTTGTTGGTGAACAATATGCTCAAACGTGCACAAGTGATAGTCGCCAAAAACATCCACAAACTCTCCCACCAAAGTCTGTTCTATACCTAACACTCAAAATCGGTGCAACCAACTTTCCATACCGGTGCATCAATTCCAGAACCTAGACAGACTCAGCCAAACCCTAGCCACTTCGGTACAACCGATTCCATACCGGTACCACTGAGTTTAGGTTGCCAACTTTCTGTTATGCAAATTCACATTTTTGATCCCACCGAGAATGTTGGATCGGCGTCACCGAGATTGGAAATCTAACCGTTGGTCACCTTATCGGTGCAACCGAGTTTCCTATATCGGTGTCACCGAGATTCAAAAGTTGCCACCTTTTGGTCACTCTGGTACCACCGAGATTAATACATCGGTGTCACCAAGTTGGTCATTTTGTGTGTAATGGTTGGATTTTCGGGGATGCCTATATATACCCCTTCACCACCACCTACTCGAAAGAGAGGCACTCAGAACTATTCCATACCTATCCTATCCGATTTTCTGAGATAGAACCACCTACCCTTGTGTTGAGGTCAAGATTTTCCACTCCAATCATATGAATCTTGATCTCTAGCCTCCCAAGTAGCTTTCCACCAATCCCATCTCTTCCACCATGCCAAATCTGTGAGAGAGTGATTGTGTGGTGAGGAGTCTATCATCTTGAAGCACAAGAGCAAGGAGTTCATCGTCATTACCGAGCCTATTACCTTTTGGAGGGTGGTGCCTCCTAGATTGGTTAGGTGTCGCTTGGGAGCCTCCTACTTCGTGTTGTGGAGTGAACCAAGAAGTTTGTAAGGGCAAGGAGATTGCCTACGTCATGAAGATCTACCCATAGTGAGGCTAGTCCTTCGTGGACGGAAGCCGTTATGGAATTGTCAAGGTTGCTACTTCGTGGACCCTTTTGGGCGGAGCCCTTCGTGGACTCTTGCGACCGTTACCCTCCGTGGGTTGAAGACTCCATAAACGTGGATGTACGATAGCGCCACCTATCGGAACCACGGGAAAAATCATCGTGTCTACAACTGCGTTTGATCTTCCTACCCTATCCCTTCTATACATGCTTGTTGTTACTTTCCACGGCTATATACTCTTAGACTTGCATGTGTAGGGTATACTCGACTTGCCATGAAATGCTAAAAACTGTCAACCCTAAAAATTGGTATAGGCAAAACTTTTATTTGGTCAAGTAGTCTAATCACCCCCTCTAGACATACTTTCGGTCCTACAAGTGGTATCAGAGCTTTGGTCTCCATTGCTTAGGTCTCCAACCTAGGAGAGTATGGCGTCTAGTGTGGGAAGTTATCATCGTAGAGGTCCGTACTTTGATGGCACTAATTTTGCTAGTTGGAATCACAAAATGAAAATGCATATTCTTGGTCATAACCCCGCCATTTGGGCTGTTGCTCATGTTGGCTTGCAAGGTGAGTTCTTTGCGGATGGACGGGAACCGAATCGTGAAGCGACCGCGGATGAGTTGAAGATGTTGCAACTCAATGCTCAAGCATGCGACATTCTCTTCAACTGCTTATGCCCCGAAGAATTCAACAAAATCAGCCGTCTTGAGAATGCAAAAGAGATTTGGGATACTTTGGTTGATATGCACGAAGGAACCGAGTCCGTGAGAGAATCCAAGTTAGATGTTCTTCAAGGTCAGCTTGACAAGTTCAAGATGAAGGATGGTGAAGGAGTCGTAGAGATGTACTCTAGGCTAGCTCTCATCACAAATGAGATTGCCGTCTTAGGAAGCGAAGAAATGACCGACAAATTTATCATCAAGAAGATACTTAGAGCTTTGGATGAGAGATACTACACCGTGTGCACATTGATGCAAATGATGTCGAACTACAAAGATCTCAAGCCCACGGAAGTCATTGGAAGGATTGTTGCTCATGAGATGACACTCGAAGATAAGGAAGAACTTCATCACAAGTCTAGCAGTGCTTACAAAGCCACAAGTGATGCTCACGCAACTTCAAGCAACAACCTTGTCACCAATGAAGAGATAAGCCTCATGGTCAAGAAATTCAACAAGTTCTAC
This sequence comes from Hordeum marinum, assembly GCA_022496015.1. Taxonomy (NCBI): domain Eukaryota; kingdom Viridiplantae; phylum Streptophyta; class Magnoliopsida; order Poales; family Poaceae; genus Hordeum; species Hordeum marinum. The sequence goes on from CM039678.1 coordinate 146,824,150, forward strand.
AAGAATAGAGGCAAAGAAAGAAACTCCAACTCAAGATATGAAGAGAAGCGTTCGTCAAGTCGTGACCGCAATTGCTACAATTGTGGGAAGCCCGGACACTACTCAAATGAGTGCACGGCTCCCTACAAAAGAAGAGAAGAGTCACCTCGAAGACGAAGCTCAAGGAATGAATCACCACAAAGAGAAAGAAGGAGTAGAGATGATCGTCATGAACGAAGACACTCAAGGAGAAGTAGAGATTCGGAGAAGAAGGACAAGTACACCAAGAGCTACACAAGAAGAAAACATCAAGCTCACGTTGGTGAATGGGTTTCCGGCTCCGACTCCGACAACAACTCTGAGAGAAGCTATCACTCCGATTTCGACTATAGTCAAAATGATGGTGTTGCCGGAATTGCTCTAGTGACTACCAACTCCTACGATCTATTTGATTCACCAAACGAAGGGAGTGGAAGTTTCTTCATGGATAAAGTCCCCAAGGTATCACACCCCAAGTATCTTGATTTTGATAGTGATGAAGATGATTTACTTTGTGAAGATGACTTGCTTTGTGATGATAACTTGCTTTGTGATAAAACTAGTGATGTTGATCAAAATGAACTTGATAATTCTCATGCTAGTCAAGATAAGTCATTTGATGATGATAAGATGAAAATAGAACAACTAACTAAAGAACTAAACACTCTTAAGTTAGCTCATGAATCTACTCCCGAAGATCATTGAGAGCTTGTGAGAACTCATGAGAAGCTACGCTTCGAGAAGCTCAATTTGGAGCAAGAGCATGAGTTTCTCAAAGCTATCAATGCCGATCTCCGAAAGAAGACTTCATGTTATCTAGCCAAATGACTACTCTTGTCTACTTTCATACCTAAAGTTAAAAGTAAGCAATCTAGTAACAAAGGTTCTTCATCTAGTAGCAACAATAAAAATGCTAAACCCAATGATGTTGCTTCTAGTAGTTCTATTGATTCCACTAATGATGATTCTCTTAGCCAAGTTACACTTGAGCAAGAAAATGCTTTATTGAAAGGAATTATAGAAAAAGGTATCTACAAGAGTCTTGCCGGATGTAAGCAATTTGAGGAAATTGTACGCAAGCACGGAGGATACCGGAAGAATCATGGTGTTGGCTACTTCAACGCTAATGGAGTTGAGTGGGAAGAAGGTCAATATCCCAAGCCCAAGTTTGTTCCTCAAAAGGAGAAGTATGAAAATACTATTCCCGAGGGGACAAACACTCAAGATGACCTTCCACCACAAGACCACAAGCTCAAGGGCAAGAACAAGCTTCAAGAGGACATTGACTCATATGAAGATGACCCCCTAGCTTTGGTGGAGCGGGTTCCCAAGGCTACTTCAAGCTCAACTACTACAAAGGCTACTTCAACACCAAGGATCCCCATCAACTTGATGTGGGTTCCCAAGAAGAATAACTAGTAAGTTCTTGAGGGGTGACTCCGCCAATGAAATTCACTCACATTCATTATCGGCAAGGACTTTTTGCACTCAACATCAACTCAATGCAATAGTTCAAGGAGTCACACATTCCCTCAAAGGTAAGCAAGGGACAAGGTAATCAACTAATAAATGGACATCATAACATATGCTTTGCACTCCATGTCCATAGATATCCTTGTATTTGTCTCTTGTGTGTTTGGGACTAACCCATGTAGGTTAGAGGAGTAAGGAAACAACAAGGATGCTCCCAACTCTTGGTGATCTTCATCAACATTGAGCATCCACAACTACCTTACCAACATGAAGTCTTCATCGACAAAACCCAAGGTTAGTTTATCCCTCTTATGGGGGGATGTCACATTAAGGGGGAGCTTTACTCTAAGACTTGAGTCAAAGCATCTCTTAGTATGTGACAACATTAAATGCTTTATGTAAAAGTGGTAACCCCACTTGTGCTTAAAAGATGAGTATGACCTATGATCAAGTACTCTTACTTGGCTCCTAAGTCAAATACTCATATATAGATGACTTCGTCATCGCTCAAGTGCTTGTTAGATGGTAGTGTGTTTGTGCATGTTTGTCATGATTTCTTTTGACATCTTATTGTGTGAGCATGTTGGTCTGCATTTATGTTCTCATTCGAGGACATCCAATTGTTGCTATTTGGTTATTGATTTTCTCTTTTGCCAATTGGATGGACAAGAATGCCTGTGACCAATCTCTAGCTATCTATGCTTTCTCACCTCATATTCCATTCATGCTGAATCACAAAATTTGAACAAGTGCTTTTCGATCCCTTTGTGTGTGGAGCACTCGGAGTTCCGTATCGACAAGGACTGACCATTAAAACCTCCCAAGTGCATCTCGGTGGAACCAACCCAAAAATCTCGGTCTCACCGAATGCCTAGGGTTGATCTGGTTTTCAATCTTGGTACTACCGATTCCATATTCTCGGTTACACCGAGTTTCCATATTTTCAGCTGATAGTTGTGGAACTCGGTGACACCGAAAACATAAAATCAGTATCACCGACAGTGAAGGGTATATATGTTGTGGACCCCGACGCTTTGAATTTCCATCTTCAAATGTCGCGCCTTAGAACCCTAAGCTGCCGCCTCGAGACCCCTGGTCGTCGCCCTTGTCTTCATGTGCTCCTCGGACGCTGGGAATCGCCGTCGTCGATGAAATCTTCTCCCTCATCGCCGCCGTAGAGGATTCGCCAAGCTAGGGCATGGATTCGATCTCTAGTGCACTCCCCATCCGATTCTTGCGCACTAGATACTTGTTAATCATCTATGCACCCCTTGCTCATATATCCACCCACTTAAATCTCCAAAATTTCGAGTTAGATTGATTTTCTAGGGTTTTGCCGTCCGCTCGATAAATCTCGGTGGAACCGAAATGAAAATATCGGTCTCACTAATATGCTTTTCAGTGAGGTTGAGAACTGACTCGGTGGAACCGAGTTGCTCTTTTCGGTCCTACCGAAAAGGCTGCCAAGTTCCTGTTAAGGAGTTAGTTTGTCTCGGCCCCACCGAAAATTTCTTTTTGGCTGCACCGGTATCTATTTGACAGATTGCAAAACTTTTGAAAATTCATTGCTCAAATTTCAAAAACCAGCCTCATTTTGTGATGACTCATCTTCTTCTGCTCTCCTATACTCTATTCACAGGGTCAGTATGTCAGGCTCAGAAGACAGTCAGAATTTGCCAGAGCAGGGAGTTGATATGAGTTCTGGAACAAGCCTAGAAGCCAGTTGTTTCTCAGATCCAGGCACCCCCAGCTCTCATGGGTTGCCCAAGGCTGCCACCAGAACCAGGAAGAAGTTGAACTTAGATGAAGAAGATTCAAACTTCGTGTTGGGGAACGTCGCATGGGAAACAAAAAATTTCCTACGCACACGCAGATCTATCCATGGTGATGAGCATCTACGAGAGGGAGAGTGGATCTACATACCCTTGTAGATTGCTAAGCGGGAAGCGTTAAGAAACGCGGTTGGTGTAGTCGAACATCTTCGCGATCCAAATCGCCGAGTGTCCCGCGATCTCATCACGATCCGTCCCGCGATCCAATCACGATCCGTCCCGTGAACTCATCACGATCCGTCCCGCGATCTCATCACGATTCGTCTCACGATCTTGATCACGATCTGTCCCGCGAACTCATCATGATCCGTTCCACGATCTCATCACGAACCGTCTCGCGATCTCGATCACGGTCCTTTCGATCTAGCGCAGAACGGACAGCACCTCCGCGTTCAGCACACGTACATCTTGATGACAATCTCTGCCATCTTGATCCAGCAAGAGAGAGCGAAGAGGTAGAAGAGTTTTCCGGCAGCATGACGGCGCTCTGGCGATGGTGGTGGAGCTGTTCCGACAGGGCTTCGCCTAAGCACTACCGAACTAGTCTAGTTTAGAGGAACTTGATCTAGAGGTAGGGTTTAGACGTGGCTGAAAATCCTTGTCCAAAAAACCCTAAAACCACTCGTATATATAGGAGGAGGGGATAGGAGGCTGCGCCCAAAGGAGGGCTCTCCTTTTGGTTCGGCCGAAATGGTGGAGGGAGAGTCCTCCTCCACCTGAGAGTCCACCTCTCATACGAGAGGTGGAACTTGGGGAGGACTCCACCCCAATTCGGTTTGGGCCTTCTCTTCCTACGCCTAGGCCACCTTGGCCGACCCCGCCAGCCCACTAGGGGCTAGTGGGTCGCCACTTTGGCCCATGGGGTGGGTTGGCCCCACTGGTGGACCCCCGGGACCCATTCGTCACTCCCGGTACGCTACCGAAAGTGCCCAAAATCTTTCTGGAGTCCAAAACAGGACTTCCTATATATGAATCTTTACCTACGGACCATTCCGGAGATCCTCGTGATGTCCGGGATCTCATTCGCGACTCCAAAATACCTTCGGTCACCACCATTCATAACTCTATACTACCGAAACGTCACCAAACCTTAAGTGTGCAGACCTTGCGGGTTTGAGAACTATGTAGACATGACCGAGACACCTCTACGGTCAATAAACAATGGTGGGACTTGGATGTCCACATTGGTTCCTACATATTCTACGAAGATCTTCATCGGTCGAACCTCTATGTCAAGGATTCAGTTAATCCCGTATGATGTTCCCTTTGTTCTTCGGTATGTTACTTGCCCGAGATTCGATCGTCGGTATCTCCATACCTAGTTCAACTTCATTACCGGCAAGTCTCTTTACTCGTTCCGTAATACAAGATCCCGCAACTAACAATTAGTCACATTGCTTGCAAGGCTCATTGTGATGTTGCATTACCGAGTGGGCCCTGAGATACCTCTCCGTCACACGGAGTAACAAATCCCAGTCTGATCCATGCTAACTCAACAGACACCCTCAGAGATACCTGTAGAGCACCTTTATAGTCACCCAGTTATGTTGCGACGTTTGATACACACAAGGCACTCCTCCAATGTCCGTGAGTTGCATGATCTCATGGTCATAGGAACATATACTTGACATGCAGAAAACAGTAGCAATAAACTAACACGATCATATGCTACGTTTGTAGTTTGGGTCTTGTCCATCACATCATTCTCCTAATGATGTGATCCCGTTATCAAATGACATCTCATGTCCATGGCTAGGAAACCTTAACCATCTTTGATCAACGAGCTAGTCCATTAGAGGCATACTAGGGACATGGTTTTGTCTATGTATCCACACATGCATCTAAGTCTCCGATCAATACAATTTATAGCATGGATAATAAACGATTATCATGAACAAGGAAATATGATAATAACTAATTTATTATTGTCTCTAGGGCATATTTCCAACACTTCATTCCATAAGAGATTCTTGCTAAGAAGCAAGAGAAAGCTGCAAGGAAGTCTGCTACTGAAGCCACTTCCTCCAGGAGGGTTGTCAGCAAGATTTATGCACCTACTTCAACATTCAAGGCTCATGAGACTGACAGAGCAACTATGTCAGTTGAAGTCCCCAGGAAAGCTATGCCTAAGAAGGCAGGGGAGAAAAAGTCCAGGAAGAGGATTATTCATGTGACTCGCAGGCCTACCTCCATGTATGAGGATCCTGAGGAAGCAACTGGTGTTGCTGCTGAGGAAGAGGAAGATGAGCCAGCTACAAAGGCTCCTCCCAAGAAGAAGGCCAAGAAGCTCATGGCTGATGTTATGCCAAAGATTGGCACATCCAAGAAGGCTGCTGCTGAGAAGCCTAAGAGGACATCCAGGCAGATTCCAGCTTCTGAGAAGAACAAAGGAACTGCCTCCAGAGCTGAAGTTGATGATGACTTGACAACTTTGATGAAGCTCAAACCACACCTTCCGGTACACAATGACAGCTACCCACTAGCTGAAGATATGAAGAAGAGGAACGATTCTAGATTGAGAGCTTGGAGGGCTATAGATCCATATGCCCAGAGAAAGAAGACAGATGTGGACTACATATTTTATACCAAGGAGCAACAGGATTTCTATGAGACTGTGCTCTTTATCAAGAGTCCAGCTGTGAGTGATATGCGGTATGTTGATTGGAAATTCATCAAGGAGAATGAGGACTACTTTCCAAGTGTCCAGGACAATTTCCATTGCATAGGATTGGATGATTTTGTTGGCAGAGAATTCACAGCTTGGAATGATGAGATGATCATGCAATTCTACTCCACTGCATATTTCTATGGAGATTGTAGAATTGTATGGATGACTGAAGGTGCAAGGTATGAATCAACTATTGAAGAATGGGCTGCTATCTTAGGAGTTCTTGAAGCACAGGATGGTGACTTGGATGTATACTCAAAATCCAAGGTTAGCCACAATGCTATGGCTAATATGTACAAGGAGATCCTTGCTGCCAATGTGAAGTCTCATAGGCTAGGATCAATCTACTTTCTTCAGGCTGGCCTCCGCACGATGAACACCATTCTGAGGCATACTTTGATGCCCAAGTCAGGAGATGACAAGATGATCCGAGGCCACTCCATCAATATGTTGATCCACCTTGACAGACACACCAGGATCAGAGTCATGGATTTGATTGTTGAGACAATCAAGAGGGTTGCTGCTGACCAGAAGCGCTCTTGCTGTTATGCACCCTACATCTAGATGCTTATCAATTCAAAATTGGAGAAGCAAATCTTTGCTCTAGATCATCCACATTTACCACTACAGCCAGATCTCGAGGACAATGTTGTGGTGATGGATGCTGATCATCCCACTTCAGCTGCAGCTCAGGCAGAAGCAGAGGCAGTTAGAGGCACTAGTGCTCAAGTCCCTAGATCCAGGAATGAGCAAATGGATCTGTTGATATCATCAGTTCAGGGCATGTAGAAGGACATTAAGGGGATTCTGGACAACCAGAACAGTCTTGTCAGGATCTTTGAAACCAGGATCAAGACCCGTAGTGATAAGGTGGACATGTTGACTAAGACAGTCATAGAGCTCCAGAAGGAAGTTGACTCAGTGCCACTTCCTCACACCACTTCTTCAGACGATGATGATGATGAGGAGGATGAATCACCTCTAAGGCCGGGCACTCAGTTCACCACTCATGCCAGATCAGTCACAGTGCCTGCACAAGACTTGAGGCCCTCTTCATCAGCTCCTGCTACTATCAGCACAGCTCCTTCTCCATCTGCTCCAGTTCCTCCAGCTGCCACTCCAACTCCATCCATGACATTTGCTGATATATTCGCCAACATTGTTATCTCGACTCCTTCATCAACAACAGGAGGAGATCAGCCCAAGAACGTTTAGATGTATACCTTTGAACTTTTTGCTAACTTGTTGCTAAAGGGGGAGAAGTGTATATAGATCTATAGGCTTCGAGCGAGAGAGTGTTTTGGTGTTTGTTGCTTTTCAAAACATTTGGTTCTTTTGGTTTGATGTGAGATACTTTTGTGTTTATGTGTGATCATACATTGTTATGGGTGATGCTACTATTTCCTATCATCTTAATGCTTATGAGATGATCATTCACCTTTGCTTGACTGTGTTGTGCGTTGTTATTCATTCTAATTATTATCGCACACCACCAAGTTCTATGTGACATGGAAGAAGTGTCCCACATACCTAATCGACTGTGCATTTTCATTCAAACTCAAATTCAAAATAATGCACAAATTTAGGGGGAGCTCTTGCTTATCACATACCTCTCAAAGCGACGATTATATTCATTGATTTTATCATATGTCGAAGCTTTGATCTATATGTTGTCATCAATTACCAAAAAGGGGGAGATTGAAAGCACATTTGCTCCCTTGGTGGTTTTGGTAATTAATAACAACATATAAGTCATTGAATTAATGTTTCCACCAAGTATATTTTAGGAAATGTTCAATTATAGGATTGGCAAAAGGAGATTGTGAACATACCCCAAGATGCAAGGAAATAGGTTGGCCAAGCTTCAAGCAAGGGGACTCTACATTTATATTTGTGAGAAATCACTTTGAGTCCATAGGAAAGCCAATACTATTAAAAGGGGGTAAGGTTTTGTTGGTGAACAATATGCTCAAACGTGCACAAGTGATAGTCGCCAAAAACATCCACAAACTCTCCCACCAAAGTATGTTCTATACCTAACACTCAAAATCGGTGCAACCAACTTTGCCATACCGGTGCCACCGATTCCAGAACCTAGACAGACTCAGCCAAACCCTAGCCACTTTGGTACAACCGATTCCATACCGGTACCACCGAGTTTACGTTGCCAACTTTTTGTTACGCAAATTCACATTTTTGGTCCCACCGAGAATGTCGGATCGGCGTCACCGAGATTGGAAATCTGACCGTTGGTCACCTTATCGGTGCAACCGAGTTTCCTATATCGGTCTCACCAAGATTCAAAAGTTTCCACCTTTTGGTCACTTCGGTACCACCGAGATTAACACATAGGTGTCACCGAGTTGGTCATTTTGTGTGTAACGGTTGGATTTATGTACCCCTTCACCACCACCTACTCAAAAAATAAGCACTTAGAACTATTCCATACCTATCCTATCAGATTTTCTGAGAGAGAACCACCTACCCTTGTGTTGAGGTCAAGGTTTTCCACTCCAATCATATGAATCTTGATCTCTAGCCTCCCAAGTAGCTTTCCACCAATCCCATCTCTTCCACCATGCCAAATCTGTGAGAGAGTGATTGGGTGCTGAGGAGTCTATCATCTTGAAGCACGAGAGCAAGGAGTTCATCATCATTACCGAGCCTATTAAATTTTGGAGGGTGGTGCCTCCTAGATTGGTTAGCTGTAGCTTGGGAGCCTCCTACTTCGTGTTGTGGAGTGAACCAAGAAGTTTGTAAGGGCAAGGAGATCGCCTACTTCATGAAGATCTACCCATGGTGAGGCTAGTCCTTCGTGGACGGAAGCCGTTATGGAATTGTCAAGGTTGCTACTTAGTGGACCCTTTTGGGTGGAGCCCTTCGTGGACTCTCGCGACCGTTACCCTCCGTGGGTTGAAGACTCCATAAACATGGATGTACGATAGCACCACCTATCGGAACCACGGGAAAAATCATCGTGTCTACAACTGCGTTTGATCTTCCTACCCTATCCCTTCTATACATGCTTGTTGTTACTTTCCGCAACTATATACTCTTAGACTTGCATGTGTAGGGTATACTCGACTTGCCATGAAATGCTAAAAACTGTCAACCCTAAAAATTGGTACAGGCAAAACTTTTATTTGGTCAAGTAGTCTAATCACCCCCCTCTAGACATACTTTCGGTCCTACAACCGAGCAAGGCCTCCCACCCCTCCCAGCTACAGATCTGGCTCCCGGCTATCTGGCTAGCGGGGCCTCGGGGCGACAAAGCTTAGTGCACATGAAAGATCGATCACAAAGGAGAGGCTGGCTAGGTCCAGCCGGATCACCGCCTCGCCTCTACCACTGTACTTATCCTAAAAAGCTCTCGCGGTTCCTAAGTTCAGAACCGGCTCCCTCGAGGCAGACGCCCCGACCCAGCTACAGACCGGCTCCCGGCTGTCGGGCTGGCGGGGCCGAAACCAAAGGGGAAAAGGGGCGGAATAGAAGGAACCAAAAGGGCAAAAAAGGGTAAGGACGAGCAAGCACGCGCAATAAGGCAAACACATCAAATATTCACAATACGAATGTTAAGAAAAAAGTGGCCCATGGCCACCACAGTTCATTACATTACACCCCAGTGGGTGGACTTAAAACCTAACATGCAGGAGAAAGAAAAAAGAAGATAAGACGCCCAGGGGCTTAGGCCACCGGCGCGTCGCCAGCCGGCTGGCCTCCGGCCGGCGCATCGCTAGGCTGCTCGACTCCCGTCCCAGAGGTGGTTGCAGCCTTCGGGTCGGCCTCCTTGGCCTTCGAGGCGGCCTTCGCGGTCCCAGCCGCCTCGCCGCTCGAGTCGGTGCTCTCGTCGGCAACCTCCTCGTCCGCCGGAGCTTGGGGGATACCGAAGGAGTCTTTAGGCACCGGCTCGCCGTCCTCGCCAAGGGCCGGTAGGAACTCATCCGCGTCGACGTACGACACGAGCTCGTTCGCCCAGCGGACAAGGGCCGGCTCACGGGCCTCCCGCTTAGTGGCCAGCCGATCCAAATCCACGCCACAATACCACGACGTGACGAACCGGAGCGCCATCTGCGCACCGGCTCGGGCCGCTAACGCCTTCCAGGCCTCGAGCCGGGCCATGGCCTGCTCCATCCACAAGGACACGCGGTTCTGCGGCGTCCCGCTGTTGGAAATATGCCCTAGAGGCAATAATAAAATGGTTATTATTGTATTTCCTTGTTCATGATAATTGTCTATTGTTCATGCTATAATTGTATTAACCGGAAACCGTAATGCATGTGTGAATACATAGACCACAACATGTCCCTAATGAGCCTCTAATTGGCTAGCTCATTGATCAATAGATGGTCACGGTTTCATGACCATGGACATTGGATGTCGTTGATAACGGGATAACATCATTAGGAGAATGATGTGATGGACAAGACCCAATCCTAAGCATAACACAAGATCATGTAGTTCATCTGCTAAAGCTTTTCTAATGTCAAGTATTGTTTCCTTAGACCATGAGATTGTGCAACTCCTGGATACCATAGGAATACTTTAGGTGTGCCAAATGCCACAACGTAACTGGGTGGCTATAAAGGTACACTACGGGTATCACTGAAAGTATCTATTGGGTTGGCACGAATCGAGACTGGGATTTGTCACTCCGTGTGACGGAGAGGTATATCTAGGCCCACTCAGTAAGACATCATCATAATGAGCTCAATGTGACTACGGAGTTAGCCACGGGATGATGTGTTACAGAACGAGTAAAGAGACTTGACGGTAACGATATTGAACAAGGTATAGGGATACCGACGATCGAATCTCGAGAAAGTATCATACCGGTAGACAAAGGGGATTGTATACGAGATTGATTGAATCCCCGACATTGTGGTTCATCTGATGAGATCATCATGGAGCATGTGGGAGCCAACATGGGTATCTAGATCCTGCTATTGGTTATTGACCGGAGAGGTGTCTCGGTCATGTCTACGTGCCTCCCGAACCCGTAGGGTCTACACACTTAAGGTTTGATGACGCTAGGGTTATAGGGAAATAGTGTACGTGGTTACCAAGGTTGTTCGGAGTCCCGGATGAGATCCCGGATATCACGAGGAGTTCCGGAATGGTCCGTAAGTAAAGGTTCATATATAGGAAGTGAGGTTTTGGTCACCGAAAGTGTTTCGGGCATCACCGGTAACGTACCGGGACCACCGGAAGGGTTTTGGGGGTCCATCATGTGGGGCCACCGGCACCAGAGGGCTGCATGGGCCGTAGGTGGGAGGGAACCAGCCCCTAGGTGGGCTAGTGTTCCTCCCACAAGGGCCCAAGGTGTAGCACAAGGTGGGAGAGGGGCAAACCCTAGGGGCAAATGGGCCCTAGGCCCACCTAGGGCGCCGTCCCTCCCTCTCCCTCTTTGGCCGCCGCACCAGGACTCATCTAGGGCTGTCGCCGGCCCTAGGGTGGGAACCCTAGGGGCTGCCCCCTACCTCCTCCTCCTATATATAGTGGGGTTTTTGCGGGCTGCCGACACACAAGTCTCTCTCTCTCTCTCTCTCGGTGCAGCCCTACCCCTCCTCGTCCTCCTCGTCCTCTGTAGTGCTTGGCGAAGCTCTGCCGGAGTACCACGCGGCTCCACCGTCACCATGCTGTCGTGTTGCCGGAGCTCTCCCTCAACCTCTCCTTTCTCCTTGCTGGATCAAGGCGTAGGAGACGTTACCGGGCTGCACGTGTGTTGAACGCGGAGGCACCGTTGTTCGGCACTTAGATTGGATTCCACCGTGATCTGAATCGCTGTGAGTACGACTCCACCAACCGCGTTCTTGTAATGCTTCCGCTTAGTGATCTTCAAAAGTATGAAGATGCTCTACCCGTTTACTCGTTGCTGGTTTCTCCATAGATTGATCTTGGTGACGTAGGATTTTTTTTGATTTACTACTACGTTCCCCAACACCCGCCACGGCCCGGTCACAAGGCGGCGATGACCTCCTTATCGGCCGTCTTCAGCCGCTCCACACTCCGCTCGAGGTGGATCAGCCAGTTTTCAATGGCGAGCCCAAGCTCTGCCATATCCCACGCGGTGTCCCCCTCGATGGAGCGGCCATGCGCCCGGAGGTACTCCCGGTGCTCCTCAACGGCATGCTCAGCGCGGTGCTGAGTTTCCAGGAAGCGCCCTAAGAGAAGAAAGGGAAGAAGGAAATAAGGGCAAATCAAATACAAGAACCAGCAAAGGAAAAAGCAACCGGCTGGAAAAAAGGGAAAACAGACACTTATGCTCAAGGGAGTCGTCCACCTCGATGGCAAAGTGGAGCGACGAGTCTTTCTCCGACGCCAGTGCTGCCTCCGCCTCGGTGAGGGAACCCTTAAGCCCCTCGAGCGTCCTCTCGAGGCAGGTCACTTTGCCTTGGAGGGCGATGGTTCGCTGGGAATCGTCAGCCGCCTCCTTGACGGCTGCCTCCTTGGCCGCCACCTCCCGCGCCACGTCGGCCTTGAGGCGGTCCTGGGCCGCCTCCCCGTCCACCAGCAGCATGGCCAACTTGTCCTTCTCCTGTGTGACCGCCTGGACGCTTTGTGCCAGCCGGTCCCACTCGGAGACAGCCCCGGTCTTCTCCACCCGGAGGGCGGTCAGCTCGTTTGCAAAAACAAAACAGGCAGCCGACCCTTCTACGTCTGCTCCGGCTGCCAGGCTGCCCGCCTGGCTCCCGGGGGCTACATGCCCCTCCCACAAGACTTAGCATACCTTGCACCCGCATCAACTCCTCCAGCCGGTAGAAGCCGTGCTTGCCGCGGTCGTGGATGGCGATCGCCTTCTCGAACAGCTTCTGCCGTTGGGAGTTCTCCTCCTGTCGCACGAAGCCAAAGTCAAAAGACACTCAAGGAGATCCGGCCCGGCTGCCCGTCAGCCAGTCAGCCGGCCCGCATCCCGGGGGCTACACCCAGTCTCCACTAAAATTTCTAACAAAGGCGATCATGCTTACCTCCGCACGCTGCAGGGTGGCGCCAGCCGCCTCTGCGAACCGGGCCAGCTCCTGGCGGCACTGGTCCAAAACACTCCCTAACTCCCTGAACGAGGGGACCAGCCCTCCTGCCGGGGGCGCCGGAAGAGTTGGGACGCGCGCCAGCGCCTCCTAGTCCCGGAGCACCTCCTGCATGGTCCTCAGGGTCCTCCGGGCCCGACCGCAATTGCCGCCCTTCCCCGAGCTTGCCCGGTGCCGGTTGTCGGGGGTGGGTTGATGACGACAAGGGTCCGGGAGTCAACCCCCGCTGGCCCCTCGCCCGGTGCCGTCGCCGCCTCCTCCTCCCGCCACTCCGATGCAACGACCGCGACAGACGTCACCTCCGTCTTCATGGCCGCCACCTCTGGTGTCGCCTTTGATGTTGCCTCCGGCGCCACCTATGGGGCCGTCGGAGCCTCCGGCACGTCGACCTGGGCCAGCTCGGCCGCATGCGGAGTCTAGTCCGGCACCTCCAGCCGGGTTGCCTCGGGAGCCGGCTCTGTGGCCGCCGCCCTCTTTCGGGCGGCCTCCTCCATGGACGGGGGTGTAGGCGACTCCATGGCCACCCCTTGCGGCTCGCTCAATGGGGGCCTCGACAGACGGGTCGATTCCGCCACCGAGTCCAACACCCGCACGGGGTCCGCGGACCTGCTCCGCCTCCCGCCGCTCGAAGTCCCGGAGTGCGAGGCCCCGCCTCGCGTCCCGGACTTTGAGGCTCACAGCTCCGCGAGCCTCCTCTTCTCCTCCCGCTGGGTGGTCGCGTGCTCACGGGCCAGCCGGCTGGCGGCGTCCGTCGGGTCCACCGCCGCCCCCCCTTGTGGAGCTCGATGGGGTCTCTATGGTGCACAAGGATCTCATCCACCGACTCATGACCCAGAAGGAAACACACGCAAGAAAAAGAAAAACTTCCCCGGTGACGACGGACAAGGCCCGCTTGGCTCGCGCCAGCGGCTTCCGCGTGGCCACCTTCACCCGCTTATGGATGGGTGGCAGGGCCACCGGCTTCTCCTGAGTCGGCCTCTTCGCCTGGCTGGCGGCTCCGGCCACCGGGGCTTGAGACGGCCGCTCCTCGCTCCACCCACGTCGGCCCTACTGAGCTGAGGGAGGAGACGTGTTCAGAATCATCACATCATCGTCATCATCATCGTTGTCGTCCGTCCAGTCTCTGATCGTGGGGGCAATAGGGAACTCACCGGCTCCGCTGGGCTCCCTGACTGCGCCGGACCCTCCGGGTCCGCTGGGGTCGCTGGCTTGCGGGTCTGCCGGCTCCTCGACTCCTCCCGAGGAGTCCACCCCCTCTTCCGGCGGGCCTCCCTGCTCATAGTCTTCAAAGTCGGAGTGTTCACGCTCCGCCTCGAAGATTTGGGGGTGCGGGCCGTTCGGCATGTTCTGTCGCACCAACAGCTGCGGTCAGCACGTCAAAGTAAGGTCCGCTGCCCGCTGCCGGCTGGCGAGAATCGAACAAAGAGAAGATGTCTCGTCAAAGACTTATGAGGGGGGACAGTTGATGCGGTCGTACGGCTCCATGCCAAATGTCCACGACGTAGGCTTCAACTTGAACATTGTGAGGGCTTTCACCCACGTTGCCACCTGAGCCGGTGTCAGGTTGACGGTGGTCAGCCGACAGGGGCTCGGCGGATGGACATGTCATAGATCCGGTGTGGCCTCAACTGGAGAGGGAACACCCGGCGCGAGATGAAGGCCGCCACCAGATCGGAGGCGACCGACGCCTCAACACTCTTCAGCTGCATGAGCCGGCCGAGCTCCGCCAGAGCCACGCCACGCGGGGCGGCTCCCAGCCAGTTCATCCCGGAGGACTGTGCGTTGACGAATGAAGTCCAGGTTTGGGTCGGCATTCTTCACGTAGAAGAACGTCCGATGCCACCCCTTGACGGATTCGATAAGAGAGAAGGGCGGGAAGCGCGCGGTGCCGCGATAGCACACCGCCGTGCCCCCGCAGGCACTGCTCTTCAGCGCCTTGAGGTAGAAGAGGGCGTTGAAGAAATAAAGAAAAGGGAGGACCCCCAGGTACCCCTCACACAGCGTCACGAAGCTGGCAAGGTAAAGGATCGTGTTGGGGTCGAGGTGGTGTGGCTGGAGGTCGAAGGTGTCCATGAGCAGTCGGAAGAAGAGGCTCACCGGGAGCCCAAAGCCATGGGAGAAATGCCATAGGAAGACGACATGCTCCCCTGGTTGCGGCGCCGGCACCACCTCGTCGCCCGGCACGTGAGCAACCACGCGCTCCGCCGGCGGCAGCATGCGCGCGCGGCGGAGGTCCGCGATGTCCCCCTCGGTGACAATGGATCCGGCCCAGCTTCCTCCGCGCTCGCCGGCCATCGTGGCGGAACGGCGGCATGCGGGCGCGTTTGCGAGCTCGGGAGCGGTGTTGCGTGAGGGGGAGAAGAAGGCACAGAGGAAAGAAGTGAGGAGGCAACGGGGGTGCGGGTATCTCCACCCCTGCCCTTCCTCCCCTTTTAAAGAGGATGCCACGACCGGGGAACGTGGGGATTAATTGCACCCACTCCCCCGGAAACTCCGCGCACGAACGGGCGATTCGGCCCGTAATGGCCGCTTCGGGGCGCAGAGGATCCTGGCCTGCGTCCCAAGGCCTACTAGGCTACGCTTGAGGCCTAGCGGGCTAGGCCCAGGGTGACGTCATGTCTCCCCGCGTGCGCGAAGCTCGCCACATCATTACCCGCCGCGTGCCACGCGGCAGGCTGGCTCGGGACCCGAGGCGACGCACCGGAACCCGAGGCGTCGGGTTCGACTGCCGACCCGGCTGGCTTTTCGGTTTCGCGCCGGTGGCGGGTACCGCTGGGGGGAAGCCGCCGTCTCCCCTCCGTCTGCCGGACACGGGCCCCCACCGGCTTCGAGGACTACTGACAAGGTTATTACCCCTAGGCAGGCCAAAGCGACGGGTTTCTTCCCACCCTCAAAGAAAAACTATGCAACCGACTGCCCGCGATCGGCTAGGGCATGACCGGTTCGGGCTGTCGCCGGCTGGTGGCACGAACGGCTGGTCGAGGAGCCAACTCGACCCCCGACCGGCTGGGCATGGCCGGCTGCCTCTGGGCCGCCACCTTCGTTGACCCCGGGGCGGACATGCAACGTCGCGTGAGTACGGCGACAAGATATGACCGCCACGACGGGCATCATTGTAGCCACAATGGCTGCTGACGCATGAGTGCGCATGGCTACAGTCCGTCCGTCCATGCCGTTGACCTTGGCGAGCGCGACCGGACGGGGAAATAGTGCTGGCACGTCCCTGCCCACTCGATTACCTGTCTCGGCGTGGCTACAGTGCAGCCGGTTGTATCGGAGACTTCGGCCGGCTAGCACTAGACGACGCCTCCCGAGCGGCCCGTGCCGTGGCAGGTGGGCGAGGGCCAATCGCGGAGCCGGCTGGCGGACCCCAGTAGGCGATGGGACCGCACCGCCGGTGGACCCTACAGGCGACGAGACAGCTCGAAGGGCGGGACCCCCTAGTCAGCCGGAGAGGCTGCCAGCCGGGTCCCCCCACCGTTGTACCTTAGAAATATTGTAAGCCGGGGGGTTGGCCTATAAACCCCCCCGAGCCCCCCATGCAACGGGGACGGATAATCGCACACACACATCCCACACGGAACTCTCCTTACATATCATCTTTAGCAACGGAGGTAGACGAGCCAGCTGCTCCTTCTTCCTCCTCTAGACGCGGCTCTAGGAGCATCCTTGTAAACACATCAATCCATCCAACTAGACCAAGCAGGACTAGGGGTGTTACCTCTCACGGAGGGCCCTGAACCTGGATACATCATGTGTCACCACCGCTTGTGCCCAATCTCGCACCCGAAGCCCGTCGGCGTCCTCCGGCCCTAATCACCCATGATAAGCCTACCCATGGCATCTGTCGTGAGAAAACGACGACATTTGGTTTTAAGGAAACCAAAACATAGGAATTAGGAGCAATATAGGAATTTTCTAGGATGACACTTGCCATCCCGAGGAATTGAATTGCCTCGTTCCTACGTGCAAAATGAGCTTTGAGTGAATGTGTAGTTTACTTAAAAAATACAGAAAATAAATAATATTTCTATGAAATTCATGTACGCATTTTCTATAAACCGGATGCATCTATAAGAAATTTTCCTATGGGATCCTTGTTCCTGTATTTTTTCTAAAAAAATCCTCCAAACTGAATGAGGCCGGACAGGGTGTGCGTGAGTGCACAATCAAGAAGGATTTTTTTAGAACATCCTTCCATGCTTTATTGATCAATAAGAGTGGTTACATGGATAATGTTCGGATCATGAGGTTAATCCAGCCAGATATGACGTTCCTGACCTAGAGAAAGAAACATGCCTAACATGTTTGTGATGATCATAATTTAAGCTCCTACTTTCATGAACAAAGATGCAATTAGCAATATAAAGCTTTTAGATTCTCATTTTCTTAGAGCATCTCCAACAGCCGCACAAAAGTCTCGCACCCAATAAAAGTTTTGGCGCGCGCCACTGTAGCATTTTTATTGCGCTCGGACCAACATTGCCTTTTCAAATGCCCAAAAACGCATGTCCAAATAAATATGCAATGCAGATTGTTCAACGCGCTATCCGGCGTCCCAAATATGCAGCCCGCAAGCCAGCACGCCCAACATTTGCGACGCGCTGACTCTTTTTGTGCGTGCTTTACTTTACAACCTATGTTGGAGCACCTTTTTTTTGGTCTCCGGCGTCCAGAAATGCTGGTTATTAACGCGCGAGGTCTTTTTTAGGCGCCTGTTGGAGATGCTCTTAATGTTCGTACCATACTGGCCACCTACTCCCTTCTTGATGTTCTATACCGCTGCCCGCTAGGCAACTCGAAGCGTTATAGGGATCATGAATATCAAGATCTTTGGATGTTGAAAATGATTCTTGACAGGTAAGCGCCTTGACAGTCGGTGGGTCCGAAATGCCAGAGGGCATTTGGAGTGCGCCAAGCCCGTTTTTGCGGTTGCTTGTTGTTCTGCTAAACTATGAGATCAAGAGGCATTGTGTGAGATGATGACAAATTATATGATCATACACAATATGATTATTGAGGAAGAGAGCGGTGGAGTTCGCATGCTCAGAATTTTCAAAGATGGATGATCTTATCCAACTTTCAAAGCAGAATCCTGCGACATTTGGGGATTTTATCCGAATGCATCATCAATTTCGGCATCGAGGAACTTAATGAAGGTTGGTACGGCCCAATCCCACCTTTTAAATGAGAGTGGTCGAGGGAATGGAATCTAGACTATAGATTACTTGTTTTTTTCTTTTCTTGTTGATAAGTTTTTCAAATGGTGTACCACCCATGCCGAGCAGTTATTTGTTGCTTCTTAAGGACAAATAAAAATTAAAATTCAACCACGAGGTTGGTTGGGAAAAGAAAGAACCTTCAAAACATTCTTTTTGAAGGAAAATAAACTTTTTTGCAGAGAAGGAAAAATGACCTTAGGAACATGAATCCGCCATGGGAGGTGGTCCACGGCTAGAATTAATCTCTACCAACTATCAATTCAGGTAAATTGAGAGGCGGCTACTCATGAGACAAACCCTATCCGTCACCCATTTCCTTTCCCTCTCGCCACCGCCTGGGCGACGAGGAGATTTTGTTAGGTGGCAATCCAATGTGGAGGTTCGAGGGCTGCTGTGAGACAATGAAGGAGACGAGTGTTTGAGTGGTCTGCGTCAGGCGGTGTCTGGCATCTACTTGGTGAAGCTGGCGGTGGCCGGAGGGATCTAACACGACAATCTTCAATGGTGTCCCTGCCTGGCTAGGCCATCGAAGAAGATGGTGTCGGTGCATGGTCCTGGACGGTGGCGAGCTCGACATCATACCCAGACTACTTGTCATGCATCGACTTGGGTGATTCCCCCCTCCCCCAAGGTTTTCTCCAGGTTTTGTCCCAATGTAGGAGTTGTGTTCTCCCCGCTGCTTCCCTCATTTTGGTCGTGTGCTTCTCAAGGGCAGAGGTCATGTGGGGCCGTGTCCCCCCGGGTATTCCGATGGATTCGCTTGGATTCGGCCGGCTTTCATGATCTTTGGACTTTCTGCACATACTTATCATTGTTTCCTTATCTAGGGCATTGATTTTCTTCGCAAATTGCAGCCGCATTAACGACTTCTCTACCGTCGCTTCTACAAGCTCCCGAGTTTATAAAAGTTTGCGCCATCGATGAGGAGGCGCAATCACCGGTGGATGAAGAAGGAAGAAGACTTTGACACTTTGAGGAATTTGATTGCAAGTTTTTTATGAGTGTATTTGTATGGACATGTGATACGTACATATTATATGGCTTTCTTCCCTTTCGCAAAAAACTCTGAGTAAATCGATTATAAAAAATGGCAAAGTTAGAGCATCTATAGCTGGGCACCCTAAACCTCCATCATACGCTTGGGCGGATGGGCTAGCTAGTGTCTAGTAAAAAAAAATCCAACCCAGACGAGTGCCTCAAATGAGCCTCAGATGTTCGGATTGACCGACACCCCTCATATCCAACCCAAATATGGGGTGGATATGGGAAGGCCCGGGCGCGTCCATCATGTTAGACCGATGGTTGGGTGTCACACGAAATCACCCGGACACCCAACAGTCCGACAGGCGTCTCCTCCGGTGGGGGTGTGAACGCCGCGTGATACTGCTCCGGCTCGTCGACTCGGGCCAAAGTCCGGCTATTTAAGCCCTCCTTTCCTCCCTCTCCGTGCCTTCAACCCAAGAACATTTCTCTTCATCTCCACCTTCCTCTTCCCCTCGCCGCCCGACATGGCCCGAAAGAAGAAGACCACCTACTTTATGCTAACGCTAGAGCGCCACTTCCAGATCGAGGAAGAGATCCATGCGAGGCACGCCGGAGTTGGAGGAGGAGGGGGGGAGGAGCCAGAGCCGATGCAGCAACCGGTTTCGATGAGGTGGTGGTGGATCTTAAGGAGGATGAGGTGGAGCAGCCGAAGGACGAGCTGACACCTGTTGCAAGCTTCGACATGGAGGATGACATAATGGAGCTCACAATCGCCCAAGCGATGGAGATGGCGGAGCAACATGCCATCTTGGAGTCCATCCATGATGAAGCCTATGTTGAGGCCAATCGGCAGTTCATCCAACAAAAACGGGCAGCGACCGACGCTTTTTCGCCGAACTCGACGCGGAGGCAGAGGCGAAGGACGAGGCGGAGCAGCATCAGGAGCCGGAGTTGCGGCTTTCGCCCATGCACCCGGAGTCAGGCACGAAGATAGTGGACATCTTCGACGACAATTATGGTAGCATAGGTCATTTAGGCTACATAGTACGTGGATTTCTTTGCTTGCGTGTTTTGCGTGGATTTAAGGTTTCATATATGATGTATCAAAATACAAAGAAGTAAATTTGAGATGTGAGTGATCACTGCCCGCGGATGTGTCGTGCGCGTTCATTGAAGTTTGAGAGCCCCGATTTGCTTTTCACGGTTGTTATGCTCTTAGCCCCGATTTGCTTTTCACGATTGTTATGCTCTTAGAGCATCTCTAGCAGTTCCCGCAACCGACCGAGCCGCAAAACTCGTTTAGGGCTCGCGTAAACTAAATTTATTGGACGACATGCGCGGAGATAGAATAGATCCCACATTTATCAACAGAATTCAACATGATTTTAAAAACTAATAGTATAAATCACCAGAATTCAACACGATTTTAAAAACTAGTATTTTGCGTCATAGTTAACATCACCGGAGTTCCATACATAGTTCATACTAGCTTAATTAGACACAGTTCAATCGGAAATTAAAGTAGTTCATACTACGTGGGGTTCTACTTATAATTCATACTTGTTTTACGTGTCGACACTAGAGCCAGAGTCGTCGTTGTTGCCCTTGGCGCCTGAGCCATCCTCGTGTGGTGGTGGCTCGTTGCCGTGTAGTCTGGTAGATTGGGGTGCTGGAGAGCATCTGTTGGTGTTGGTACTCCTCCCAAAACTCCCGCACGCACGCGATCACTGTTACATGCCGACTGCAGAGGCCTAACACGCGGTTTCGGCTGCCCGGAGTCGCTGGAGGGCCGAGCCGAAGATCTTCCCGAGGCGTCGGAAACTCGCCCACGCCCGCAAGTTGACGCTACGAGACTTTGCATCACGAATGCACTCTGCCTCCCTTTGCGCATCCGACACTAGAGGGCGGAGGGAGGAGCTGCTGGCCTTGGCGTTGTTGCGAGGCTTGCAGCGGACAGACCCGACGGGCCCGACGTATCCCCCGTCGCGCCGACCAAAACCCCCGCTCTCGCCACTCCCTGCATCCGCTGTCGCCATCGCCACCAAGATCCGGTTACCGGAGGCATGGAAAATCACTGTCGGAGAGAAGAAGATTTCTCGTCAGAGGAATGAGGTTTGCGGCGGGGAGGAATGCGAGAAATAAATGATAGGAATCCTAAAATCATTCCGCGCCCGCATATATGTTGGTACGGCTTTGTTAGAAATCAATCGACTTAGATTTCGCGAAGTCTAAGTCAATACTATGATCCGTTGATCTTGCATTGAGATTCATGCAAACATTTTTTATTTTTTTCTTTCTTGCATATTATATTATTTGACTAACCCTTCGCAAAGTCTAAACAACCGAGAACTACACACACCCATGCTGGTAACCCGGTCGGTTTACATGAATTACGGACCAGGCCCCGTTTGCAAGATCTGCGCAAGCCTTTTTTTAGTCCGCTCTGTACAATGCCCCATAAGACGCAGCTCGCCGGAGTTACACAAATCTCTCTTACCCCGTAAACTTCCACGTAATTACGGTACCCGAAACCCAGCCCTTGATGTGAATGGACATGGGTGAGAAAGTGAACCCGAAGTTGCGAAGAACCAACGACAGCTGGTCGTCTCCTCCTGCCGTTTTAGACCAATCCTCGGCGGTCCATGGCCTCTCCCGCGGAGCGCAGCCGCGTTGAAAAGCCGAGCAAAACCCGACTTCCAACGCCAAGCCAAGTGCGCGCACAGCGCAGCGGCATCTCGCATCACTCCTCCCCCACCCCACCACCACCGCCACCGCTCCAGCTCAACCTCGTCGCTTCCGGAACAACCAAGGCAACAAATCCAATAGAAAAACAGCGGCGGCTTGGCTGGCCTCCGCAGACGACCACCACGAAGACCAGCCCGCGCCGCGCCGCGCCGAGCAGCCAAGCCACCCCACCAACCAAACAGAGCCAGCAGCACGAGCGCGCCTTCCTCCGAGGCGAAGCGCCGGCACGCCGCGGGGAGGCGGCCCAGCCATGTCGGTGTCGTGCGGGCTGGAGTGCGTGCTGTGCGTGGGGTGCGTGCGCTGGGCGTGGAAGCGGCTCACCTACATCGGTGCCTACGACAGCGAGACCTGGCCGCCGGCCTCGCCCGAC
This sequence comes from Hordeum marinum, assembly GCA_022496015.1. NCBI lineage: Eukaryota > Viridiplantae > Streptophyta > Magnoliopsida > Poales > Poaceae > Hordeum > Hordeum marinum. The sequence goes on from CM039678.1 coordinate 146,846,487, forward strand.
GACTTCGAGCCCGTCCCGCGCATCTGCCAGATCATCATGGCCATCTCCGAGGAGGACCTCTCCAACCCCAAGCTCATGCCGGCCAGCCGCGGCTACACCCAGATCGACGCCGGTGGCGTCCACAAGCGCACCACCTACGCCGACGTCGGCACCGCCTGCCCGCCCTACCTCGTCTACGTCGACCGCCGCCGCAACGAGGTCGTCCTCGCCGTCCGCGGCCTCAACCTCGTCCGCAACGCCGACTACAAGGTTCCGCGGCCGTGACCCGCTTCCCATCGCATCCCCGATTCCAGCGACCCGCAGGATTTCATCTCCGCTGGAACGGAATGTGAACCCGTTCGATTCCGTCGCTCCTTGCAGGTCTTGATGGACAACAAGCTCGGGATGCAGATGTTCGACGGCGGCTACGTGCACCACGGGCTGCTCAAGGCGGCCCAGTTAATACTGGAGCGGGAGACGGAGACGCTGCGGGAGCTGCTGCGCCAGCAGGGGCCCGACTGCAAGCTCATCTTCGCCGGCCACTCGCTCGGCTCCGGCATCGCCGCGCTCATGACGGTGCTGGTCGTCAACAACCGCAAGGCGTTCGGCAATATTCCCAGGAGCCACATACGGTGCTACGCGCTCGCGCCCGCCCGGTGCATGTCGCTCAACCTCGCCGTCAAGTACGCCGACGTGATCTACTCTATCGTGCTGCAGGTATTACCAGCTGCCCGTGGTCAACCATTACCTACCTGTTCAATCTGCTGCCTTCGAATATTTGACTATTGGAAATTTTTGACCCGGACAACTGGAAATTGGAATTGTTGGGGTGAGAGGAGAGGGAGCGATTTGGTCAAATGTGCTTTGCTTGTGGCGTGATTGGAATGTCTGTGAAAGGTGAACTAGTTTGATTGTGCTGAACGTTAGGAATTAGGCAGCGGTAGTTGTGCTCTGAAGAAAGGTACTCCCGCTGATAGGATAAGATTATACAGCAGAGTATCCTTTCCTACTGCTGTTCTTCAAAAAGCTAGCTGATATGATAAGATTATACAGCAGAGTATCCTTTCCTACTGCTGTTCTTCAAAAAGCTAGCTGACAGTTTACAGTAGAATATCCTTTAACCGCCGTTCTTCAGAAAGGTTGCTCATATGAAGTTTACTGAGATCTGCTTATGACTGATATGGAAATCAACTAAGTTAACTGTTTGCCATGTTATTTGGTGGATTCAACTCGTTCTGCATTTTTTTTTGAGAGATCAATTAAGTCAACATGATCATTTGTATCCCTCCGTCCGGAAATACTTGTCCTAGAAATGAATAAAATGGATGTATCTATAACTAAAATAAGTCTAGATACATCCATTTTTAGGACAAGTATTTTCGGACGGAGGGAGTAGTATTTAGTACAAGGACACAAGGTGTATGTCTGGAAATGGAAATTTGGATCATACGCCTGACCACATAATGTGGTATTTGTGGTGCTTGAACTTGTCCCACTGCTATATGTGAAATTGATTTATTGGATGTGGTACTTTTTTCTTTTGTGAATTTCGTTGATTCCGAACAGGTGAAGAGGCTCATGAACTTAACTGAATTCTAGTTTGTTTGAGTGTTTTTCATTCTGTTCCGGATTGTATCCGGGAGACCTTGTATGACTTTATTGCTTAATCAATAAAATGCTGACTTTAAAAAACTGATCCTATCTAGTTGTTGTAACCTTAGAAGTTACCATCTGTGGTACTAATTACATAGTAATATCATCGGATGTTTATTTTATCACTATACAATGTCTTTTGCCAGGATGATTTTTTGCCAAGAACACCAACACCATTGGAATATATTTTCGGCTCCATATTCTGGTAAGTCCCCTGTTCGCTTTCTCCATGTAGTTCAACTTTCCGCGAGTAAAAAAGTATGCAATAACGGAATTTTTCATTTATGCTTTGGACAGCTTGCCCTGCTTGTTATTCCTGTTTTGCTTGAGAGATACATTTAAACAAGACAAGAAAAAGTTTAAAGATCCAAGAAGATTGTATGCTCCTGGTCGGATGTATCATATCGTCGAGAGGAAATTTTGCAGGTAATCTATACGCTTGGATAGTCGCTGCTAGCTATTTGGTAAGTCATGTTGGCATGCTGTAAATGATGAACCTGTTATTCACTGTTTGTCTAGCACTAGGAAGTTTCAGGCTGTAAACGATGAACCTAACATTCATCTAAGTCATGTTCATCATTAAGCCTTTTTATACTATAGATAGAAAAAAGATTCAGTCATCATGGTTTTTGGAAAAGCAATCAACAAAGCTTCAGCACTTTGTTCTTCCAGAGCAAGGATGTTCTAGCCGTTAATAGTTTCGCCCACTGCTGTTTTACTGCACACTTCATAAATAATGAAATATATATAAAAATCGGTGTATGCTTTTACATTGATTGTTTAGACTAAGCAAAGCGAGATTTCCTCAGATTCATTTTGTGTAGCTTTCCAGGTCAGTGAAATGAATTTAGTAAACTATGAACATAAGAAAATAAAGGTATAATGGTTGGAAAAAGAAGTATAAAATGCTGAAGCATGGTCCATGACAAACATTTCAAAATTCATATGACAAAGGTGACTATCTTTTTCATCACATTAGTTAGAAAAGTCAGTTTTATACTTTAGTATTCATGCCAGGCCTCTTTGAGGACTTTCAAAGGATTCTCATCCTCAAAAACTTCTCCTATGTGTCAGTTTCATTTATAACTTAAAAGATTGTACTCTATAATTTTTTCCTAAGAGTTTCTTTGCACCATATTCGTATGAAAAATTATACCGACCAATACCTCTTGAAAAGATACCATTTGTGTGCAAAGTCATGTGGTATTCAATCCTAATAGAATTCATGTCAATCCTACATTTAAAAAGAAATTGTGTTTGAGGCATCCTGCAAATCAAATAGATGATCCAGTTACAGTCTGTAATTTTTGCATGACAGATAAATTTCTTTGTGAGCGAAAACAAATTTTGTTTCTGTAATCTTTACATATGAAGATTATAAAATAGTGAAAGTTTAAAAGATCTCTAAGAACTTTCCAACTTGGAGAATATAATAGCGTAACTATTACTAATTTGTAGATGCGGAAGATACCCACCTGAGGTGAGAACTGCTATTCCAGTGGAAGGACGGTTTGAGCATATTGTGTTATCGTGCAGTACCACTGCTGATCATGGCATTATTTGGATTGAACGAGAATCAGCCTTGGCTTTAGAGGTACGTGCACTTGTCACAGCTTGTGAACCACGAGCTTCAGAGTGATGGTATAATTATTTGGTTTCTAAATCCAGTCTTGCATGCCAATGTGATATTATGCAATATGTATTATGCTTGGGCCTATTTAGTGATATTATGGATTACATGCATGGGTATGCGTCCTAAAATGTGTTGCCTTCAGTGACCTCGTTGTAACACCTATCAGCCCCCAAAGTTCAAAGCCCCCCCCGCCCCCTCCCCAATCTGACCGCTGCCCTCATATTAGGCTTTCGTCTTACCTTAAGCACAAAAGGGTTGACCTAAGTGCTATGTTTTTGGGCCAACATGCACTTTATGCCAGTATAACTTCATTTAAATTTCCAATGTTTGGACTAAGGGTTGAGCTGTTGCACTTTTTAGGCTTCGTTGTTTGCTAGGAGATCAACTAATAAGTTCTCCATACACAAAAACAATGGCCGGGCAGGCACCAAGTGATTTTCCATGCTTCTCCAAGTGACGGTAAACAAATAAATGATGATTTATGGATTTCTGAGGCCCTCTGCACTTAAGTTTAGAACTGTTAACTTGTAGTGGCGTACATGTTTGAGAGCCTTCCACATTTCGGTTTTGAATGGGTAACTGGAAGTTAACTGTACATGTCCAGAGCCTTCTAAATTTAGGGTGTGTTTTGGTGGGTGCCCAGGCCAACCCCTCCAAAATTTTGGCTAGCAAAGGTTTTGGCTGCCCATGTTTTGGTCAGCTATGTCAGCAGATTGCATTGGAAGTGGCCAAAGGGGCATGGGAGTTGCCAAAAACCATCCAAATAAAGGCCAAATATTTGTACATGACCAGAAAGTTGGTAGGGTATGGATACAAACCAAACTAACCTTATCCTTCTCCTTCCTATTTTTCTCATATTACTTTTTCTTCTGGACACTTGGTTTCAGTGAGAAATAAATTAAATTCGAGTTAGCGTCATGGTGTTCTGTAGGACATAATGTACATCTTCCGTGGAATAGAATGGAACAATCAACCAAACTGTTTAGACATACATGGTAAACAAGCTCTTTATATGCAAGTGTTGATGCATACTGGCGTGCCAAATCACTTAACCGTTATCCCTTGGTATTTGTAGCTTGTTTCCATTGGCTGAAACTAAAGAGACTAAACATAGTAGTAGTAATACGATTCGTTGGAACTTACAATCGTTAGTTGAAACATCGATTTCTTCTGTTCCAGAGTCAATATTTATTTGTTTATTTATGATTATAGCTATGTCTTTGTGCAGCTAATGAAGGAAAATGAGAAGGCAACAACCCCACCTGTTGAACAAAAGATGGAGAGATTGCAAAGTTTCAAGGAAGAACACAAGAATGCGCTACATAGAGCGAAAACCTTAGATGTTCCTCACGCGATAGACATCTCTGAAGAGGAAACCCATGAGGGTGCTTGCCCCGCGCCATCCTCCGACACTCACAGTGAGACGACTTCATCAGAACCGAAATCTGCAGGAAGGACCAGCTGGGATGAGCTGGTTGACAAGCTTTTCACCAGGGATGAAGATGGGAAGCTTATCGTGAACAGGGACATGGTGGCGAGGAACGTTGCTATCGAGTAGCGACGAGTCCCAACTGTTTGACTCCTTTTCTCTCGGTAACTCATTCTTTTCGCTGGCCTTATACAAGAGTGTATAGTGGTAAAACATGTTTTTACCCTTGCGGAATTTTCCTTTTTGGCAACATAGAAAAGCGCTCCCAAATGCTCTAGTGCTTGTGCATATGTAGATTTCATCTGCTTATTCTTGAGTCTGAAATGTCATGTAGTACGTTGGTTAATGCAAGTATTGTATATCGTCTCTGGGTTATAAAGTGCCTTTTTTTTTCAACAACTCAATATAACTTTTTTCTTTTTCATATTATGTTATTTGCACTTTGGATTTTCCTCTCTCGCTCCTGGACTCTTGTTTAGCTTGTTAGAGGGAATGATCCGCCCGGGGATCCGGGTTTTTTCCTTCCTACGATGAAGGTGCCTTAAACCGAATGAATATCTCAAGCACTTGCGTTGCCTTTGGGCCTTGGCGATCCTCACTGGCGGCGTCTGCTAGTGATCACCCGACTGATTTTCTAGAGAAATCAGTCGCCTCCTGAGCCGTCAGATCATTCCAGCGTAGCAATTTGATCTGTCAAAAGAATTGGCGAGCAGCAGCGACAACTCATGCGCCACTGTTCTTGGCTCGCCGCAACAGCCAGCCGTCGTCGCACCCCTGCTCCCGTCAACCTGTGTCCCTTCGTTGTCAACCCCGATTGGCTCCCCGGGAAAAAGCAGAATATTAGATGGAAGAACAGGTGACCCCCTTTGTGCAACCTATTCTCCATGGATGTTGCTTTGCAGCTCGGCCGCCTTCCATCGATGCTGCATAGCAGCATGGTCGCTCCCGTCACCGGTGCCTCCATGGAAGCTCCATTGCAGCTACGCTGCCCCCATCAATGTTGCATCGCCGCTCCAACAACACCACTGCATCCATGGATGCTGCTTTGCAGCTACACCGAGCCCGTCGCCGGTGCCTTTGTGGAAGCTCCATTGCAGCCCATCAATGTTGCGTCGCCGCTCCATCAACCCCACTGCGTCCGTGGATGCTCCTTTGCAACTACCTCGCCCCCATCGATGTTGATTTGTAGCATCACCGTCGCAGCGGAGGAGCACCCGGTGGACCGTCCTAGCGCCGGCGACCTATTTCCAGCACACACCACCCATCGTGTTGCACTGCAGGAACGAGCACAGCGGCGAGACAGGGCCGGCGGCGAGCACATTTGCATCACTGCACGGAGCCCGCAACACCCCTTGCCACCACGCATCATCGGCCATCGCACCACCATCGTTGCCGTCACGGCCGTCGTCACAACAGTGGTGTTGTTGCATACACGGGGTTGCAACACGTGCAAATGGTGCGCACGAACCTTGCGGCCGCGGTGGCCGGAGTCGCCCTTCCCTAACCTTGGAACAACCACACCCTTCTCCTTATGCAGCCATGGTGGTTGTGATCCGAGGATGAGCCGGAGGTCACTTTTCCCGATCCATCCCGAAGGTTTTTTTTCCCTCTCTCGTCCCATCATCGTACCTAGTCCTGCTATCAGCTCAGCCCTATCTATTCATCTCTTTTTTTCACATGGAGATTTTGATGATGTAGCAGCGGTGTGGCTCGCATCGCCCCTTCGATTGCAACAACGAAGGGTTGGACGGAGGATGCATCAGGCTATGGCCGGTGGCTGTCCCTCCTGTTGCCCAGCCGCGAGATGCATCAGCGCATTACAGAGACACGTGGCGCGTAGAGGAGAGGGTTTACATGAGAAAAAAGACCAGTTGGTTGTTTTGAAGAGATTCCTTCATTTATCGATGTGAGATGTTCTCTTCTGGATACCATGGGATGATGTATATAAACTTATATCTTGGATTTTAAAAACATCTACAATCGGACCCCTTAAACGTACCATTGAATTGTCTGGACACTGTCTGGACGGAAAAGAGAAGAAATAAATTCACCCAATGGGACCCTTCACTTTGTCCCCATAGGTGATGGGGAGATCATGCTAGAGTTAAAATTCAAAATCCTGGCACTCGCTTAGCCTCAAGCATTGAACTTTGCGCAGATTTTGTCATGGGTCAGTTTTGTCCATCCTGCGTCAACTTAGGAGCATATAGAGCCTATTATACATCAGTCTTGCTAAATCTCAATTGATTGGGACTTGATTATCTCTCAATCGGTTCTATATTCATAAGATTTTACATGAAGATATGTGCAAAAGAAAAAAAATTCAGATTCTTTTAATCATTCTTACATGTTATGTCATTTGATTAAAACTTGATTAAATCTCAGTCGATTGAGACGTAACCACACCCATTATACATTATGTTGGTTATAGATGAATGGCAATTTCATATAGCTAATTGTTGACTATACTATTAACCATGCTCGTAGTCAGAGTGGCGGACCTAGATATTAAGGTTTATCGGGACGACGAATGACGATGAAGCTTCATTACACAACATCGATGGTCGTTATGCACGGCAAATACCCTGGTCCGTCGTCAGAGAGCCGGGGCAGCCGCCCCAGCTCGCCCCAATGGTGGATCCGCCACTGCTCGTAGTTGTAGCAAGAAGCTACTATTGAGGCACGCTAGTAGTAGCAGTAGACGATGGAGATCAAGAAATCTCTATTCATGATCACCAGAGTAGTATGCAGTTATAGAAGTTACAAATGGTTTGGGGGCAAGATGACCCGGCGTCTGATCAACAGTTCAACTCTGCCTAGTGCATGCCTAGCCTGCTAAACCCTGTGAAGCTGCCTGGTGGCGACCGACGGAGAAGGTTTTCCTGAGCATTGAGCTGGCGCACCCCGCCAGGCTTCTCTCCCGCCTCTGCTTCACCATCTCCGGCGCCTCCACGAGTTGCACCCTGCGCTGCCGCTTCGCGTCCGATGCTTGTTGGTACCTCTCATGGAGTTTGCGCTTTGCGGCGTCCATTGCCTTCGCGTCTGGATCGGACGAGACATTGACATGCCGACGGACGGCGACCTCCTTGGGCTTTGCCTTGCTGATGCCGCCGATGAGACCGGACGCCTTGTTGCTGATCTCCATCGTCTTTCTCTTCTTCTCCGCGTCAAGATCGGCCGAGGCATGCTGCTGATCTCGATCGGTGATCTCGTTGGAGGAAGGCCGCTCCGTCGTTGTTGCGCGGACACGCTGCTGCTCCACGGTCTCCTTGGGCTGAGGCGCGTTGAAGTTTTCCGGCTGGTGCAAGGCCTCTCCGGCGACGTCGTCCACGGCGGCCGCCCTCCACCCGCTCACGATGCCTCTGGCGAGGACGCGGACCCGCTCGGACTCGTGCTTCTGCAGCGCACGGACGGCCTTGGCGAGGTCCGTGGTGGCCAGCACCGTTGGCGTAACCGGAGTCAACCGCAGCGTCTCCAGGGACTCTGCCATCAGGCCGTCGAGGATCCCGCAGAGCTGCTCCGCCTTGTCGTCGTCGGCGGTGTTGCAGAGGCCTTCAAAGATGTCGCCCCTGGCGCGCCGGAGCCAGTCGCGGCACAGGTCAGGGTCGCGCGGGTCGGCCGCCTCGATGGCGGCGTCGACGGAGTCGAAGGCGCCGAAGAAGCGCTTCCAGCGGCGGAGCGAGCTCATCTGCGCGGCCATGGCAGCGGATGGTTTGCTCGATCTTTGGATGGAGAATTGGGGGAGGAAGAATGCGATCGCGTACAACGAGGTCCCCCCATCAAGTTTATATAGATCTTCCGGTGAGGCGGTGAGCAAACCGAGTGGCATTCCATTTCCAGGCCGGAGGCGAGCAGAGCAGCAGTCGGAAGCGCGTTGAGCGTTGCGCGCGCGCCACGAAAATATGTCCGATCGGCAATCGGTTTGCATGTGCCACACCTCCTGCACATAATAACTACATATTCCAATTCTCAACATTCACCAGCAAGCAGCACCCAATGGCCACCATCTCGCGAGCTGCCGCAGCTGAAGCCGCCATTGGCGCCATGATCGACGACCACGCCGCCGGCTCCCGCAAGAGACGGCGCATCGGGAGCACCGAGGACTACGAGCTGACGCGCGTGCTGGGGACGGGCGGCTTCGGCGTCGTCCTCAAGGCGCGTCACCGAGCCACCGGAGAGGACGTCGCCCTCAAGTTCCTGGTCCGCTCACCCGACGACGACGGCGGCGGCGGGAAGAGGAGGCGCCACCGTGGCCACGCGCTCCACCGCGACCTGCTGCGCGAGGCGTGCTACCTCGCGGCGTGCCGCGGCCACCCGTCCGTCGTCGGATTGCACGGCATCGCACGGGACCCCCGCACCGGGCAGTGCAGCCTCGTCCTGGAGCACGTCGGCCCAAGCCTCGGCCACGTCCTCCGCGCTCGTCGCCGGCCGTTCACGGAGGAGGAGACGCGCCGCGTCATGCGGCAGCTCCTGAGCGGCGCCAGGAGGATGCACGAGCGCGGCGTAGTTCACCGGGACATCAAGCCCGGAAACGTCCTCGTCGGCGGCGAGGGCGCGGTGAAGATATGCGACCTCGGGCTGGCCGTGTCCATGGCGAGCACGCCGCCGCCGCGCGACCGGGCCGGCACGCTCTGGTACATGGCTCCCGAGATGCTCCTGGGGAGGCCGGACTACGACGAGCTCGTGGACGCCTGGTCGCTCGGCTGCGTCATGGCGGAGCTGCTCGCCGGCGAGCCGCTGTTCCCGGGAAAGAACGCGGTCGACCAGCTCCTCAGAATCTCCCGCGTGCTCGGCGGCGCTGGGCAGCGCTGCGGCAGCCGGTTGCGCGAGCTGTTCCCCGAGGAGCGCCTGTCACGCGACGGATTCGCCGTCTTAGACGGGCTCGTCAGGTGCGACCCCGGCGAGCGGCTGCCTGCGGCCGTGACGCTCCAGTGCCCGTGGTTCGCTGGCACCGCCGACGACGTGCCGGCTTCTGCTGCCTAGGATGCCTGCTCTACGACCATTCTACATCATCGATTCCGAGTGCATTATTGATTTGTTTTCCATTGTATGGATGACGAATTTACTGTTGTCAGGGAACACCTTGTAAGCATGCTTGAGATGTGTACAAATCTTGCTGCTGTAATGGAATTTTAATTTAGGATGTTGTGCAGGCTATCCCTCTCTGCAACTAAATGAGTGGATAGCAATTTCCCTGTTATCGTGTTATCAATACTGAAGTACGGTTAGTTGAAAAAAAATGCTGAAGTACGGCTAGCAGAACATGACGGTTCAGCATTGTATAACACACACACACAAAGAAAACTGTACATTATTTGTCTACAACAAGAGAGAGAGAAAAAAGAAAATTTAAGAGCATCTATAGCCGGCCCCTCATACCTTCCTCAAACGCCTGGCCAGCTCGACCGGTCACTGACCGGTCACGTAAAAACGATCCAGGAGGACCTCTCAAACCGGTCTCAAATGTCCGACTGACCGACACCCCTCATATTCAGCACAAATATGGGACGGATATGGGCGAGCCCAGGCGTGCCGTGGCACGCCAGCCACGTTGGCGTGATGGCGTGGCCTCACGCGGGCTCGCCGGGAAACCCGACGGTCTGACGGCTGTCTCGACCGTCGGCACGGTGTGAACGCCGCGTGGCGCCGCTCCGGCTCCTCGCCCGAGGTCGGGGCCGACTATCTAAGCCGGCCGACACCCCTAGCCCTAGCACATCCGCCTTCTCCCTCTCTCCGTCGCCACCCGAGCACATCCGCCTCCTCTCACACCCCCTCTCCATCAGGATGGTCCGCCGGCTCATCACCACCTACGCACAGCTCACGCCGGAGCGACGCCTGCAAATCGAGGCGGAGATCCAGGCTCGTTGCGCCGCCCGCATTGCTGCGGGTCTCCCTTCGGACTCGCCAAAGACGAAGGAGGAGGAGGTGGAGCAGCCGGAGGCCATGAAGGAGGACGTCTCGGAAGAGGAGGCTCCTGGCTTGAGCATGGCGAGGCGGAGGCAGAGTTTGCCATCGCCCAATCGGAGAAGATGGCGGAGCACCAGGCCAATATGGATGCATACGGGATGAGGCCGAGGTTGAGGCCGACCGCCGGCTCATCTGGCAAAGGCAGACGGAGGCCGACATGAAGTGGAACGTTGCATGGGAAACAAAAAATTTCCTATGCACACGCAAGATCTATCCATGATGACGAGCATCTACGAGGGGGAGAGGGGATCTACATACCCTTGCAGATCGCTAAGCGGGAAGTGTTAAGAAACGCGGTTGCTGTAGTTGAACGTCTTCGCGATTCAAATCGCCGAGCGTCCCGTGATCCAATCACGATCCGTCCCGATCTAGCGCCGAACGGATGGCACCTCCGCATTCAGCACACGTACAGCTCGATGACGATCTCCGCCTTCTTGATCCATCAAGAGGGAGCGGAGAGGTAGATGAGTTCTTTAGCAGGGCGACAACGATGGCGGTGGAACTATTCCGGCAGGGCTTCGCCTAAGCACCGCCGAACTAGCCTAGAGGAGAAAAACGATCTACATGAAGTAGAGGGAGCACGTGGCAATTAGGGTTATCTATCCCTCACCTCTAAACCTCTAGTATATATAGGAGGGAGGGAAGGGAGGCTTGCGTCCTAGGGCAGCCCCTTGCGTCCGAAGTGAGGAGGAGAGGGAGTTGGACTCCAATCCTACTCCTAGCAGGACTCCTCCCCCACTTGGAAACTCTTCCCCCATTTTGGGCTTTAACCTTTTCCCTCCTCCTCAACCACATGGGCCCTTAGGGGGGCTTCGGCCAGCCCACTAGGGGCTGGTCTGGCTCCTTCCACAGCCCATGAGGGCCTTTGGGTCGAGACACCCCTCCCAATGGTCCCCGGTATCCTCCCGGCACTCTCGGTACATTACCGATGAGCCCAAAACTTTTCCGGTGATCAAACAGGACTTCCTATATATCAATCTTTACCTTCGGACCATTCCGGAGCTCCTCGTGATGTCCGGGATCTCATCCGGGACTCTGAACAACCTTAGATAACCACCATAAATAACTCTATACTATCGAAACGTCACCAACCTTAAGTGTGCAGACCCTGCGGGTTCGAGAACTATGTAGACATAACCGAGACACCTCTATGGTCAATAACCAATAGCAGGACCTGGATGCCCATATTGGTTCCTAATTATTCTACGAAGATCTTTATCAGTTGAACCTCTATGTCAAGGATTCAGTTAATCTCGTATGCTGTTCCCTTTGTTCATCGGTATGTTACTTACCCGAGATTCGATCGTCGGTATCTGTATACCTAGTTCAGTCCCATTACCGGCAAGTCTCTTTACTAGTTCCGTAATAAAAGATCCCGTGGCTAACACTTTAGTCACATTGCTTGCAAGGATTGTTATGATGTTGTATTACTGAGTGAGCCCTAAGATACCTCTCCGTCACACGAAGTAACAAATCCCAGTCTTGATCCATGCCCACTCAACAAACACCCTTGGAGATACCTGTAGAGCATCTTTATAGTCATCCGGTTATGTTTCGACGTTTGATACACACAAGGTATTCCTCAGATGTCAATGAATTGCATGATCTCATGGTCATAGAAACAGATACGACATGCAGAAAATTATAGCAATAAACTAACACGATCAAATGCTATGTTTAAGTTTGGTCTTGTCCATCATATCATTCTCCCACTGATGTCATCCCGTTATCAAAATGACATCTCATGTCAATGGCTAGGAAACCTTGATCATCTTTGATCAACGAGCTAGTCTACTAGATGCATACTAGGGACAAAGTGTTGTCTATGTATCCACACATACAATGTGTTTCCAATCAATACAATTATAGCATGGATAATAAACAATTATCATTAACAAGGAAATATAATAATAACCATTTATTATTGCCTCTAGGCCATATTTTCAACACGACTTCCTCTTTGACGAGCTGAAGGCGAAGATCGAGGCGGAGGAGGCCGCAGTGGAGCAGCCGGAGGGGGCGGATCTGCGGCAGGCGACCATTTATCCGACAGAGGGCAGGGAGATTGTCGACATCTCCGACGGGGGTAGATAGGTTCTACATTATACATAGGTTTTATATCTTGCATGCTTTTATATGGATTTGAGGAATCTAATATGAGATGTCTGGATGTAGAATGCATTATTTAAGACGTGACCGGTCAATGTCCACGGACGCGCCCGGGATTTGAGGGCCGGATTTGTAAGGTCCGATTGTAGATGCTCTAACACACATAACTAAGAAGCTCACGTGGGAAAAACTTGCTACACAGACTACTAAATGTCCTACCCCCTCCCTAAATATACATATTTTTTAAGGATTTCACTACAAGCTACATACAGAATTAAATGAATGAATCCACACTATAAATGATGTTTATATACATTTGTATATACTCCCTCCATTAAAAAATATAAGACCTTTTAGAGATTTCACTATAGACTACATACGGATGTATATAGACATATTTTAGAGTGTAGAATCACTCATTTTGCTCCGTATTTAGTTTATAGTGAAATCTCTAAAATATTTTATATTTTGAAACGGAGAAAGTAGTCCATAGTGAAATCGCTAAAAAATCTTATATTTACGAACAGAGGAGGTATAATAAAAAAAGATTGATCCAGGACTACCCATACATCTCATAACTACCACAGTTTTTCAGAATACAAAAGAGGATTTGTCTATACAACACAATCCTTTTTTTAACTAAACTGGAAGTCAGAATCGTCCGAGAATACATAAAACCGATACTCATTCCATGAGAGTAGCTTAGGAATTATACTTCATTTTTTTGACAAATAAAATTAGTTGTAACTATAAGAGCTGCACATTACACATTACACATTTAATACTTCAATTATGTCCTCTTTTAATGTAAAGCACTATGAACATCATCTGCAATCTGAAGACACATACAACAATATTTCAGAATATGGTGTTACCAAGGAAGCGAATCAAAATTGTGAATGGTTCCAAATAATAGTTACATTCATGTGCTTAATATGAATATGAATTATACTATAGAAGCAAAGAGAGACATCAATGTAGTGTAATCTATCAATGTAAAATGTTCATACGAAAATGGGAGTAGCCACCGACCGAAATAAATAAATAACTGACCCTAATTAACATGGGCAATCATTCTCCACGGCAATCCACAACTACAAAATCAAGAAACTCCATGACATGCATGAATGATTAGCAAAAAGGGGAATGGTACAGAAAGGGATACATGCATAGTGAGAGAGACATGAGATCCTCACAGCAGAACCACCATGTTCAACGACTGCAGCTTCAGTTTGGCGCTCGTCAGCAAATATGGCATGGAACTCTGTTGCTTCACTGTATGGAGCAACAAAAAAGGGATCAAAACTATGTGTCTATGGGCGTTCATGAGAGAGAACATGGGATGTGGTACCTGAGAGCATGCACAACGCGAGAATGAAGGCTTGACCATGGTGACATGCACTTCCCCGTCGACGGTGATTGTGAGCATCTCCCGTGTGGGGATCCCGACTCATAAGTCGTGATAACCGAATACACGTGTACAGTGATCCCACAGATCAATGCTCACCGAACACACAAAAGCTGAATAACAAGAGTCTTAAATCCACATTTAGCGTCTTACACAAATAAAGACCATGAAGGTCTAGTCTTACATAGATAGGGCCACAAGGGCCAAACACTTAATTAGAACAAGCAGCGGAAATCTTGATCGAAAGCGTGAACCCATGCCATCTGCCTTAACCTACAGGCATTCTGACTGGAAAGCGTCCTAGTTCGCATGTTCATCACCAACAAACTCTTCAACATACTTCTGTTCTTCCATGCCTGGCCAATTAAATAACCAGTGACAAGTCAATGAGTACTTTGAATGTACTCGCAAGCAACCCAAGTTGTGGAACAAGGTAACAATGATGCATGATATAACGCTAAGTAGGTAATTTACGGAAAGCTAGTTTTAAATGCAATGACATGATCAAGTAACTAGAAGCATGCATCAACAATAGGCAGATATCCATATGAACAAGTTACAGATATAATCATAAGTAGGGGTTGAACACCTCATGTTCATTCATCATGCCAAGTCATCGGACTTAGATCACTTCCCATACTAAGTCATCGGACTTAGCTCAAGTACCATTTTTGTCTCCAACACACTCACACACCCGTTTATGAAAACACTTGGACGTAGCACAAGAGCGGTCATCCAACTGTCCCTGACCGTGGACATGGCTATTCGAATAGTTTTACACTCTACAGAGGTTGCACACTGTCGTGGGAACGAGCCTGATAGTAGTAGATGGTAGGGGTACGAGTAGAGAGGGCAGAGTCCTAGCTACGGCGAGGGTGTACACGCATGTGTATGAGTTCAGGCCCCTCTCGTGAAGGTAACGGCCCTACGTCTTAGTGCTCGGGAGCTCTTATGTCGAGTGGAATGTAGACATTACAATAGTTTTTAACCCTTGTACAAGAGGGGAGGGGCGACTTATATAGAGTTCGCTGCCCCTCATAATGGTCCCGCATCAAAGGGTCTGGTCGTGGGGTGTAAAGTCTGCCGTTACAGGTAACGTACGCAGTAAAAGCTATTAAAGACCATTAAGCCAGCGTCTGCCCGTTGGGCTCTTGATGATGACTCCTGGTCTTCTGGCGTCGAGTGAAAGCGAGGTCTGTCGAGTGACACGCGACTGCCGAGTGACAGTGGGAGTCTCTGAGTGGATTACCGTCGAGTGGCTTTGAACGTCTCCAGGGATCCACTCGAAAGTTCATGCTTGATCTTCAAGTCCTCCCATGTGGTGTCCTTAGGTAGGGTATGCGGGCCTTGCCTAGGACCCTACTCTAGGTACATATCCTCGTCATTAGCCCCTGAATGGATCGGGGTTTGAGTGGTGGAAGGAGGTATCAATGAAGACCTTGAGTTAGTATATCAAATCCTCCGAATGACATTTGAGATTTCCATGGAACTTGCGTCGATTGAACTCTGAGCCTTAGCATTCATCCAGGATCGACACGCAAAATCTTCCAAATGATATTCGGGTCTTCAACGAAATTTACGTCGATTGAATTCTTCTCCGCTCGCCTGGATCCATTCAGTCTTAAAAGTGTCCGAGTGAATCAAGCGCATCTTGGGGAGGTGATAGGTCGGTCTGACGGGCCCGGATTCTCCGGGATACGAAAATTTGGGAAGCGCCCACGGGTTGGATGCAGGGGGATTTTCTCCCCTCTGTTGTCACCCGCGAGGACCTCGAGGGCCTCGTCTCCGATGGGCTGGTGGCGGACGGCGCCTGGAGGTTGCCAGGGGAGGAGCGCGAGCCGGATCCACGCGACGGAGAGCGGGTTCTTCTCCTCTCCCATGTAGAAAGAGGTTTCTCCATGCCCCCTCACCCATTCTTCCGGTGATTTCTGAATTTCTTTGGTGCACAGCTGCATCACTTTCCGCCGAACACCATGGCGTACTTGTCCGCATTTGTCACCTTGTGCGAATGTTTCCTGGGGTGCCCTCCTCATTGGGGGTTGTTTAAGCATCTCTTCACGGTCAGATCGCAGACTGTGAAGAAAGTCCTTGCTGCTGATGGGAAGACCCACGTGCTCTAGTTGTGTGGAGGCTTAGGGGTCCAGAAAAGGCAACGCAGTTCCTTTCCTGCCTTTTCTCTTCCCGAATCTGTTCGAGGCTGGCAGTCGACCTGGTTCTACTGCAAAGATGTAGCGCCACCCAACATGTCGACTGGTCTTCCTCCGTTTTCACCTGACCGACCCACTTCCCCCAAGTCCTTGAAGGTGACCGACGAGGAGCATGTCCAAGTAGGTATCCTAGTCGAGGCCGTGGTTCAACTGATCTGGGGCGGGGTGACAGGCATGGATCTGCTTGAAACGTTCCTCGGTCGACGTATCCAGCCGCTCCAGGCTAGAGACCACACCATGTGGCACTACTCCGGTCCGAGGGACTCAACTAGGATGCATCCAGAAGAAGTTACACAGGGGATTGTCGAGCAGTGGCTTCAGAGCATCACTAGAAATTGCGACAACCCCTCGGGAGCCAAGAGGATCCAGCCTTACTCGGTTGAAAACCACCGAAGAACCTGGTGAGATGTGTAATGTCGACTGATACGTTTATACTGTCGAGTGATGTACTGACTTGTGGTCTGACTCTCTTGTTTGAATTATGCAGGAATGGACGAACATGCACTCACCCATTCCCAACGGGAACTATGTGCACGATGGCGTGGTGAGTGAGGGCGGCAGTGTGGGCGGCGATGGACTCTCCGACTCCGAGGATGAATATGAAGATTCCGGTGAAGAGGAAGGAGTCGAGTCGCCCCCTCGTCGCGAAGGCCGCACTAAGGCTCTCAATGACCCGGCAGCTGCTGAGAACAAGGCCCCGGGCCCAAGCGAGAAGAATCCAAAATGGAGCCGCCCCTCAACTATCGAGCCGAACGAAAGACTGGCCAAGCAGCCCAAGCAAGCCACCTCCAAGCCTCGCAAAGCATTGCCCCGTATGAGGGTGGCCGTACCCGTCGTCTCCACGTAAGTGTTCATTTCCGAATTGTTCTGTCGACTGAAAGTCCTGAGTTATATCTGAGTGAAAGTTGTGTACTCCATCAGAGGTGCAACATCTGTGACCTCGCCTCGTCAAGATGAGGAGGACGTAATGGATGTTGATAGCACTGACGCCGCCACTTCTCATAGAGGTAAGAAAGTTGTTAGTTTTTCCGAATAGGATTCGACACGTGTAGATGTTGATGTTGTCGATTGTTGTAGAGGTCATTCAAGTGGAGGACGATGAGGGGCTGCTGGACACTTCGCGCGCTCGCACCCGAAGGGCGTCATCGTTGCAGGCATCCTAGCGCTCAACTGCGGAGTCTTCCCAGAGGAGAGGTGACTCGACGTGACCCGGGGTTGAGTCTGCAACGCCCCCGTCGCATGTTCCTCCAACCATCTCGACCATCATGACGTCGGCTCCGATCGGACCTCTTCAGGCTAATCCAGCTGCTCCAGCGACTGCGCCGACCCCACCTGCGACGACCTTTCCTCTGCAACGCATCCCGGAAGACCAAACCGAAGCTGCAAAGGAAGCCATGATTCAGGCGGAGCAGCTCATGCTGAGGACCAAGGAGGTGTACGAGGCCACCAAGCTGGCTTTTGACGTCAGCGCAGCCCTCCACACCAATGTTCGAGTAAGTTCGATTGTAAGTCCATTGTCGATTGAATTATTGTCTTTTCTTGGCTGCCGAACACCCACTGGGTGATTGCCATAGAATGTTTGAACCTCCTCCAGTCGAATAGATCGGATCGTAGTCGAGTAGGATTAGGATTGGTAGTACACGCAGTACTGATGTCATTTGACATGTCGAGTGTGTTTTCTGACGAGTTACTCGACGGATCGATAGTTAACCGTCTCAGTGGGGGCGCTCTTAGCGCACCCACTGGGTGTTGTCCCCGAGACCGCTATCGATTGCTTGCATCGGCAGGGGTCTTAATAGAGACAACTTTTGAATTTGTGTTTTCTGATGAGTTACTCGACGAATCGAGAATTAACCGTCTCAGTGGGGGCGCTCTTAGCGCACCCACTGGGTGTAGTCCCGAGACCGTTGTCGAGTGCTTGCACCGGTAGGGGTCCTTATAGAGATAGCTTTAAATTGATTTACGGCGTGCGGAGCGCCAGGGCCACTTGACATGTCGAGTGGACTTTTTGCTTGAATTCTTCCAAGATTGTCATTCGCCAGTTTTAATAACTCAGTCGACGGTTGAGGAACCACTTGCTGATTGAACTCCTGTCTCTTGTTGGTTCCAGACGGCTTGCAAACTTGGGATGTAGTACAAGGAGATGGAGGAGGAGAGGAACCAGTTGCAGGTGGACCTGGCGGCTGCCAACAACGCCCTGGAGCGAGCACGTGCTGAGCTGAAGTCCCTAGGAGGTATTTACTGTCGACTGTCAGCATTCCCATCTTCACTTTTCATGTTTTGAACCGAGTGCTCTCACTCGAACAGACGTGCGCAATGAAAACCGTCGACTCCAAGCGCGACTCAACAATGTTGTTTCTTTAGATTCCATGAAGAAGGCACTAGAGGAGAAGGACAAAGCACTCGCCGACGCCCAATGGGTGGCCAGGGACAAAACTGAAGCTGCAGATCAGAAGCTGGCGGCTGCCCAGAAGCTGGAAGAGGAGAACACCAAACTCAAGCAGGAGCGCGCGGACCTCGTCAAGAGGGCCAAGCAGCTGAACAAGAGGAGCAATGGCCTGGAGAAGCACTTGGGCGAGTTCTCGAGGAAGATGTATATCTTGCTCGACGGTAAGTGTTGTCTGTTGACTAAACTTTTGTAAAATCTTTGAGGGTTGCAGTTCACCGATTCTCCTCCCATCCCCCATTTTTCAACATAATTCTGCCAAGACTTTGAGAAGGAGATAGAGGAGGTTGAGCCCAATCTGGATCCCACCAAGTCTCCTGTCGCAGAAGCGGTGGCCATGAACATGCTCCGACTCAATTTCCAGCTCCAGGGCGTCCAGGCGTATCTTGTCTTACTGAAGTCTGCAATGGAGAAGATCGACAAAGAGCTATGGCCCGAGGACACCTTCCAGCTTGACCTCAACTCTATGATGGCTCGCCTGGACGAACTTCCAAGTCGAGTGCAGGCCTGGAAGAAATCTGCTGCTCGTTGTGGGGTTGACGTGGCGTTGTCACTCATCAGGGTCCATTGCAGGGACGTGAAGGAGGAGAGGCTAAAGGAGCTTTAGGTGGTCAACACGAAGAAACTCCAGTTCGAGGACTTCATGGAGACCTTCATCAAAGCGGCCACCAGAATCGCCAACGACATCAACCTGGACACCTTCGTCGAGCCCGCCAGTCCGCCACCTGCTTGAAAAACTTGTCTTTGAAAGAAACAGTTAAATTTGCCTCGGTATGCCGAGTGGTTTTGTATCCTTTAAAACTTCGTTCAGGCCTTAGGCCTGAGCACATTTGCTTTCGTACAAAACGTTTATCCGTGGTTTACCCTTTGGATTTTGTTCATATTTGGCTTTCAATCGTCTATTTGACTGAGTTTTACTTAGGCGAAGCATGTTCGCAGCTAAGCCTCCGAGTGTGAGGATTGCTCATCACTCGGAGTATTTTTGAACTTAGGCGAATGTCGATTCGCAGCTAAGTTGTCGAGTGAATGGACTACTATCCACTCGACGAGGTTTTTACTTAGGCGAAACGTGTTTCGCAGCTAAGCCCCTGAGTGTGAGGATTGCTCATCGCTCGGAGTATTTTAAAGCTAGGCGAATGTCGATTCGCATCTAAGCTATCGAGTGGATTACCATCGTCTCGAGGATTTTTTTTAACTTAGGCGAATTGTATTCGCAGCTAAGTCCCCGAGCGCGAGGATCGCTCATCACTCGGAGTATTTTGAACTTAGGTGAATGTCGATTCACGTCTAAGCTGTCGAGTGAATGGATTACTATCCACTCGACGATTTTTTTAACTCAGGCGAATTGTATTTGCAGCTAAGTCCCCGAGCATGAGGATCGCTCATCACTCGGAGTATTTTGAACTTAGGTGAACGTCGATTCGCATCTAAGCTGTCGAGTGAATGGAATACTATCCACTCGACGAGGTTTTTTAACTTAGGCGAATTGTATTCGCAGCTAAGCCCCCGAGCGTGAGGATCGCTCATCACTCGGAGAATTTGGAACTTAGGGGAATGTCGATTCATGTCTAAGCTGTCGAGTGGATGGATTACCATCGTCTCGACGAATTTTTTAACTTAGGCGAATTGTATTCGCAGCTAAGTCCCCGAGCGCGAGTAATGGATTACTATCCACTCGACGAATTTTTTAAGTTAGGCGAATTGCATTCGCAGCTAAGTCCCTGAGCGTGAGGATCGCTCATCACTCGAAGTATTTTGAACTTAGGCGAACGTCGATTCGCATTTAAGCTGTCGAGTGAATGGATTACTATCCACTCGACGAATTTTTTAACTTAGGCGAATTGTATTCACAGCTAAGCCCATGAGCGTGAGGATCGCTCATCACTCGGAGTATTTGAAACTTAGGCGAATGTCGATTCGCGTCTAAGCTGTCGAGTGGATGGATTACCATCATCTCGATGAATTTTTTAACTTAGGTGAATCGTATTCGTAGCTAAGTCCTCGAGCGTGAGGATCGCGCATCACTCGGAGAATTTGGAACTTAAGCGAATGTTGATTCATGTCTAAGCTGTCGAGTGGATAGATTACCATCGTCTCGACGAATTTTTTAACTTAGGCGAATTGTATTCGCAGCTAAGTCCCCAAGCGTGAGGATCGCTCATCACTCGGAGAATTTGGAACTTAGGCGAATGCTGATTCACGTCTAAGCTGTCGAGTGGATGGATTACCATCGTCTCGACAATTTTTTTTAACTTAGGCGAATTGTATTCGCAGCTAAGCCCCCGAGCATGAGGATTGCTCATCACTCGGAGTGTTTTGAACTTAGGCGAATGTCGATTCGCATCTAAGTTATTTTTTTTGAACCCAAGCGAAGACGTATTCGCAAATAGGCCGTCAAGTGAATGGACTGCTATCCACCCGACTGGGTTTTTAACTTAGGCGAAACATGTTTCGCAGCTAAGCCACCGAGTGCGAGGATTGCTCGTCGCTCGGAGTATCCCCAAGTTAATAACTGCACGGTTGGAATCGACGAGGTATTAATTGCAGAGACACAAATTGCATTGATGAAGAACTCTCATTACATCAGAAAACTAATGTCTCAAGTGTAAAAACGTCAAAGCAGGTCTGCATTCCAAGCTCGTGGCTCATCCATCTGCTTCATGGGATTATATAAGTGATAGGCCCCATTGATTAGCACCTTGGTGACTAAAAAAGGGCCTTCCCATGCAGGAGCTAGCTTGTGAGGTCGGTGCTGATTCACTCGGAGCACCAAATCTCCTTCATGGAACGCTTGGCTTCTGACGTTCCTTGCATGGAAGCGCCGCAAGTCTTGATGATAGTTTGTGGTCCCGATTAGAGCCATCTCACGCTCTTCTTCCAGAAGATCCACCCCATCTTGCCTGGCCTGCTCGACTTCAGCTTCAGAATACAGCTCCACTCGAGGAGAGTTGTGGGCCAAGTCACTCGGCAGTATAGCTTCAGCACCATAGACAAGGAAGAAAGAAGTTCGTCCAGTCGACCAATTAGGCGTTGTCCTCAACCCCCACAAAACAGACGGAAGCTCAGTTACCCACGCACCAATGGCATGATCCAAATCGCGCATGAGACGAGGCTTCAGACCTTGCAGAATGAGACCGTTAGCCCGCTCAACTTGCCCATTAGTTTGAGGATGCGCAACGGAAGCATAATCCACTCGGGTGACCTGGGAGTTACAGAATCTTCTGAATTCTTCCGAGTCAAAATTAGTGCCATTGTCCGTGATGATACTATGGGGAATGCCGAACCGGATAATGATCTTTCTCATGAACGTGACCGCCGTGCAGGAATTCAGCTTCTTGATGGGCTTGGCTTCGATCCATTTGGTGAACTTGTCGACTGCTACCAACAGGTGGGTGAATCCTCCTTTCTCGGGTCGGAAAGGACCAACCATGTCGAGCCCCCAAACCGCAAACGGCCAGGCGAGTGGAATTGTTTTCGGAGCAGATGCTGGCTTGTGTGACAGGTTTGCATAGAACTGACAGCCTTCGCAATGATCAACAATGTCCTTAGCCATTTCATTAGCCCGTGGCCAATAAAAACCCGCTCGGTATGCTTTAGCGATGATCGCCCTTGAAGATGCATGGTGTCCGCAAGTTCCCGAGTGGATTTCATCTAGAATCATTGAACCTTCTTCGGGCGAAATGCAGCGCTGGGTGACACCCGACACACTTTCTCTGAAAAGCTGATCTCCCATCATAGTGAAAGCTTTGGACCTGCGCACAATCTGTCGAGCCTCTGCTTCATCTTCAGGAAGCTCCTGTCTGAGGATATAGGCTATGTACGGTACAATCCAGTCGGGAATGATAACTAGCACCTCCATGACCAGGTCAATCACGGCGGGAACATCGACTTTAGTTGAGTCAGAGGAGCTTAAGGTTTGCAGGGGCTCTTCGGTGAAGGGATCCGCTTAGATCGAAGGAGTATGCAAATGCTCCAGGAACACTCCACTAGGGACAGGCCGTCGAGTGGAACCAATCTTGGATAGCTCATCTGCTGCCTGATTTTTCAGTCGAGGAAGATGGTGAAGTTCTAGGCCTTCAAATTTCTTCTCCAGCTTCTGGACTGCATTGCAGTATCCGGTCATAGCAGGGTTTCTAACATCCCACTCTTTCATCAATTGATTCACCACCAAATCTGAGTCGCCATAAACCATAAAGCGCTTGATGCCGAGCGAAATAGCCATGCGCAACCCGTACAAAAGTGCTTCATACTCTGCTTCATTGTTGCAGGAATCAAAGTGAATTTGCAAGACATAGATGAGCTTGTCGCCTCTGGGGGATATCAGAACAACGCCAGCACCGGATCCATTCAGCATCTTGGAGCCGTCGAAGAACATTGTCCAATGTGTCGAGTGAACTTGGATAGGCTGTTGCTGTTCGATCCACTCGGCCATGAAATCTACCAATGCTTGGGACTTGATTGCCTTCTTGGCTTCGAATCTGATGTCGAAGTGCCCCATCTCAATTGCCCATTTAGCCACTCGACCTGATGCGTCGTTATTATTGAAAATCTCTGATAAAGGTGCATCACTGACGACTGAGATCGAGTGGTCTTGGAAATAATGTGCCACCTTCTTTGCTGATAAGTAAATACCATACACCAGCTTCTGATAATGAGGATATCTCTGCTTCGAGGGGGACAAAACTTCCGAGACATAATATACTGGCCGCTAAATCTTATAGGCTTTGCCTTCCTCTTCTCGATCGACAGTCAGCACTGTACTGACGACATGATTTGTGGCTGCGATGTACAAGAGCAAGGGCTCTTTGCTGATAGGAGCGGCAAGCACCGACTGGATGGACAACAGGGCTTTGAGCTCAAAAAACGCTGCTTCGGCTTTAGGAGTCCAGTCGAATGTGTTTAATTTCTTCATCAACTGATACAAGGGCAGAGCCTTCTCACCAAGACGAGAAATGAATTGACTTAATGCCGCCAAGCAACCTGTGAGCTTCTGAACATCGTGCACTCGCACGAGATTCTTCATACGGGTAATGGCGCTGATCTTCTCGGGATTGACATCAATTCCTTGTTCGGAAACGAGAAAACCGAGTAACTTGCCGCTAGGGACACCGAATGTACATTTGGCCAGATTCAGCTTTATGTCGAATCGCCTCAGATTGGCGAATGTCTCAGCCAAGTTAGCTAGCAGGTCGGGACCTTTGCGGGACTTGACCACTATATCGTCCATGTATGCCTCGACATTCCGAGGGATCTGGTCGAGTAAACATTTCTGAATCATGTGCATAAAAGTAGCACCGCCATTCTTGAGACCAAAAGGCATGGTGATGTAGAAAAAACACCCAAACGGGGTGATGAAGGCTGTTTTTATTTCGTCTGGGCCAAATAGACGGATCTGATGGTACCCAAAATAGGCATCCAAAAAGGATAATCGCTCGCACCCCGCTGTCGAGTCGACAATCTGATCTATGCGGGGGAGTGGAAAATGGTCTTTCGGACACACCTTATTAAGATGTGTGAAGTCAACGCACATGCACAATGACTTATCTTTTTTGGGCACCATCACAACATTCGAGAGCCACTCGGAGTGGTAAATCTCCCGAATAAACTTGGCTTGCAAGAGATGGGCCACTTCTTCTCCGATTGCCTTGCGCTTCTCAGCCGCGGATCGACGCAAATGCTCCCTGACGGGCTTGGCCTTCGGATCCACTCGCAGGCGGTGCTCAGCCAGCTCCCTGGGAATTCCCGGCATGTCAGCAGGCTTCCATGCAAAGATATCCCAGTTCTCATGGAGGAACTGGGTGAGCTCGTCTTCCTATTTGCTGTCGAGTGTCGTCGAGATATTCAATGGGGTAGCTGTTGGATCCGTCGGGTGGATGTGCACCTTCTTTACCTCACTTGCCGACTGAAATGCTGACTCGGAAGCCGGCTTTTTTGCACGGAGCAAATTAGCAGGATCAGTGGTTTTCTTGTACTCCTCCAGCTCGACCATGGCCATCTGTTGATCGGCGATCTTGGACCCTTGCTGGAGGCACTCTTCGGCCGCTGTCGATTGCTAGTGACCGTGATCATGCCCTTAGGGCCCGGCATTTTCAACTTGAGATACACGTAACACGGTCAGGCCATGAAACGTGCATAGGCGGGTCAACCCAAAATGGCGTGGTAAGCTCTCTTGAAATCCACGACTTCAAACGTCAATTTTTCTTTTCGGAAATTTTTGCTATCTCCGAACGCCACATCCAATGATATCTGGCCGAGTGACTTGGCCTTGTTTCCTAGGATGACCCCATGGAAATGCATGTTGCTTTCGCTGAGACGGGACATAGGAATGCCCATTCCCTTCAGGGTATCCGCATACAGAATGTTCAGGCCGCTGCCGCCGTCCATGAGGACTTTTCTGAGCCGAGTCCCCTGCACCACCGGATCCACTACCAGAGCCTGTCGACCAGGTGTGGCCACACGTGCAGGATGGTCAGTCTGGTCGAATGTGACAACATACTGAGACCATTTGAGGTAGGTGGGGGTGTCTGGCACAACCATATTGATCTCTCTATTTATGACTTTCAGACGGCTCTTGCTCTCGACGTTAGCAAAACTCACCAGGGTAGCAGTGACATCCGGGAATGTTTCCTTCTCTTCGTCTTCATCTTCTTTCTCAGGAGATTTCCCACTTGATGGTCTCCCTTGAACTGTTGGATGAGGGTCCGACACTGTCGAGTGGTGTGCTTGGGAAAAATCAGGTTGCCTTCTTCATCTTTCTTCGTGTGAATCACACACGGCTGATCCAAGATATCGGTTCCTGGCTAACCCTTCCCCTTCTTGGGGGCATACTGAGCTTTGGCCTTGCCCTTGTTTTTTGATTGAGTCGCCAGTGCCGCGGCCTCCGCCGGAACTGGGTCTTCAGCCTTCCGCTTTTGTTTATTATTGCTACCGCCGCCAAACTCATTGGCAACCGCTTTTCCTTTGCCGCTGCGGAGGCGGTCTTCTTCCTCGCCATTTGCATAGCGAGTGGCAATTTCCATCATCTTGCTGAGTGAAACGTCACCCGTGCGCCCGAACTTCAAATACAACTCTCTGTATCTCACACCGGCCTTGAAGGCACAAACAGCCTGGTGTTCTGACACATTTTCCACCGTATGATGTAGGGTGGACCATCGCTAAATATACTCTTAAGGTTTCACCGGGCTTCTGGAGTCAGTGCTGTAAGTCGACCAGACCGACGGGGCGCTTGCAAGTGCCCTCAAAGGTCCGCACAAACACTCAGGCAAGATCTTCCCAACAATGAATGCTGGAAGGAGCCAAATGATTCAACCAAGCTCGAGCTGGTCCATCCAACATAAGGGGCAGGTGTTTCATTGCGACATTGTCATTCCCGCTGCCAATCTGCACAGCCACTCGGTAATCATCAAGCCAAGTCTCTGGTTTTGTTTCACCAGAAAACTTTCCGATCCCCGCAGCCATTCTGAAGTTGGGGGGAATCTCCACAGAGCGTATAGCTCTGCTAAAACACTCTGGACCAGACACTGCAGCTGAGCTACCACTCGGGACATCTCTGTCGCGCCCTTCTATGAAGGCTCTGCTCTTGTCGATCCGCTTCTAAAGAAGGTACGCGCGGGCATCAAAGTCCGCGTCCCACTCATCACCGAAGGAGTGCCTATCGTCCTGGCGCCGGGGCGCGTACGGACCACTCCGCGGAGGAGTGGGCACTCGATGGTGGTCTTCGCGGTGGTGTTGATATCTGTCTTGCCCTTCACGATAACCGCCGCCTCGATGACACAAGGGCGACCCAGGACTATGTGTCGATTGAACGGTCTCTGCCTTGGGTGAATTGATGTGTATCTTGTGACGAGCCTATGAAACTGCTGAATTCTGGCGTTGTGCTGCATCTAACAATGCTCTGATCTACAACAACCCTCGACCAGCCTCGGACTAGGAAGGCTGAATGGAATCTGCTATCCTAGCAGCAGCAGCAACATTAAGCATGGGAGTTCGGTATACCTCGACGCCATCGTGAGATTCAATCGGGAACTGTTGTCGCTGACGTCGACTGGAGCGTGGCGGGCGCGGATGGGCACGCTCATCTATCTCTACTTGGAGCTCTTCTAGACGAATGCGCGCGGCCTCCAAAGCTCGGGCCTCGGCTGTCGCGCCAACGATGGGGGTATGAAGATCCTTCTCATCGCGACGCAATTGCACGTTAGACGGGCCACCAGCCTTGTGCTCGCCACGACCAAAACCAGGTGGTGATCTCTGATGCGAGCCCGCCATCAAGACCTCGGCTACGGGATCACAACTCTTGCACTCGAAAGGCACGTTGGATGGATCGGAATCCAACCCTAACATGCCATGAAGGGACTCGGCAGGCTGGAGTGCTACAACCTGCGAAGAAGCTTGACGCGCCGTTGCATGTTCAACCCACCGCTGGAGTCATGGGCGACCAGACCGCTTGCGATCGCGAACGGCGAGAGGAGCCGATCCGTAAGGGGTCGACGGCTGACGCAGCAACACACCACACGGACTCACGTGGAAATGCGTGGCCCCGCGAACCGGGAGCGCCTCGACATCGAGAGGCACCTCCTGGAGCCATGCCGAATCGTCGGCGATGAAAGTGAGTGCTCCGAAATGGATCTCGCGGCCCAGAGCAAAGACACTGCCGGAAGACATGTTGAAAGATGAAAAATGCAACCTCACCGGAAGTCGCTTAGATGCCTGCCCCACGGTGGGCGCCAACTGTCGTGGGAACGAGCCTGACAGTAGATGGTAGGGGTACGAGTGGAGAGGGCAGAGTCCTAGCTATGGCGAGGGTGTACACGCATGTGTATGAGTTCAGGCCCCACTCGTGGAGGTAACGGCCCTATGTCTCAGTGCTCGGGAGCTCTTATGTCAAGTGGAATGTAGAGATTACAATAGTTTCTAACCCTTGTGCAAGAGGGGAGGGGCGGCTTATATAGAGTTCGCTGCCCCTCATAATGGTCCCGCATCAAAGGGTCTGGTCATGGGGTGTAAAGTGTGCCATTACAGGTAACGTACGCAGTAAAAGCTATTAAAGGCCATTAAGCCAGCGTCTGCCCATTGGGCTCTTGATGATGGCTCCTGGTCTTCTAGCATCGAGTGAAAGCGAGGTCTGTCGAGTGACACACGACTGTCGAGTGACAGCGGGAGTCTCCGAGTGGATTACTGTCGAGTGGCTTTGAACGTCTCCAGGGATCCACTCGAAAGTTCATGCTTGATCTTCAAGTCCTCCCATGTAGTGTACTTAGGTAGGGTATGCGGGCGTTGCCTAGGACCCTACCCTAGGTACATATCCTCGTCACACACTTTACCCACAAGACTCGGGGAACTTTCGTGTCATCCACAACTTGTGGTATTTAACATACCCGAGGTAAGCACCCGAACAATGCCGTTCCCATGGTGATACTAAACAAAGAGTCCACTCGTTGGTGCCATCCCTCATGATATACATCACTCGTATCATCCATGAGGGCACGCAATGGTGTGCCCGGTGCCTGTAAAGACAGCGCATGGCCTTCCACTTCCGGGACGACCCCGTCTCAAGAGTGACCATTTCACTCTTGCCAATAGTAATGCGGGCTCCTTGCTAGCACCAACCATAGTACTCAACAAAGCCCCATCCCATAAGGGGTATCGTGGTCATACATGTAAGGTTGGAATAATGGCCGCAACTTACACCAATTCGTTTTCGAAAACCACAACACTCACTTGTTCTGGTACACCACTTCTTTCTCAAGTGGTCACCCATCTCATCATCATCTCCCTCGGGCCTTAGTGGCACCCGATGGGGTTTTCTAAAAGTCTTTGAAAGAACCACTTCCTTTCCACCACTATGCATAAATCCCATCCCATTTGCATAGCATCTATTAGCAACCTAACTACTCCCACCCGCATAACCCTCATAAGGTGGTAGGGTCATGCTTGATGCAAGTGTCAACGGTAAAAGTATCGGAGGCAACCCATCGAAGGGGGAACACCTCATCATGATCAATCATTGAAACAACAAGTGCTATATGGCATGCATGAAAAAGTTTCTTAACATGGTTAAAGGGCTGCTTGCCTGGCTCAACAAAGTCTCCGGGGTCTTTGAAGTCTGCGGGTCCAACTTCTTCATCAACTGCGCAATCTATCGTGACGAATAAAAGCGATAAAATAAGCAACACACAAAAACAGAGCACACAAACTACTATAAAAAATGCTAACGTATTCTGATAAATACTAAATATCATACTAAAAATATTCTCCTAGGGTTTTGTTGTGAAAAACAATTTGGAAACTAATTAATAGAGGCAAAAAGATGCCTAAATATAGTTTTTAAAAATAAAATAGCATATAAAATATTTTCAAACATTTTTACATATGGCACTAATAAATTCTGTAGATTATTTCAAGATTTAAGGTGGAAGAATTTCTGGATTTAGATGAATATACAACCCCGTGGGATTTTTGGAAGTTCAAACAGAAAAGAAAAAAGAAAGGGGGGTACTGTGCCTTCCCGGGCCACAGTACTGAAGCCGAGCCGGCCCAGGGGCAGATTCGGCCCAGGCTGAGGCGCCACGCGCGACAGGTTTAATTTCAAACTTGCCCGCGGGCCCTGCTTGCCAGCGAGAGATGAGGGGGCGAGGGGATGGCAGGTGGGGCCCACCTGTCATCCCTCTCCTCGCGACAGGAGTGGAGGGGGCTCACCAGAGGGGGCTCTAGGCCGCGGCGGGTGGAACGGAGGGCACCGGCGCGCTCAGGGGGCCCTCACGCGTCGGTGAGTGGCCGAGGGGATGGCCGGCGAGGAGAGGTGCCCGACGGCGACAAGGGTTTGGTTCGGGAGAGGGCTCCCGACCATGGGGGGGAGCGGGCTGAGCATGGGGAGGAAGCGGAGGGGAGGAGGGAGCGATGAGAGAGGGGCAGGGGTCGGTGAGGCCCTCTTTATAGGCGGGCGCCGGCTCACCATGGACGCGGTGCATCAGTGAGCACGGGCTGCTCGCTACAGGCCACGGGGGAGGAAAGGGGCATGTCCAGGGCACTCATGGGTGAGGTATAGGCCGGGAGAAAGAGAAGAGAGAGACGGGGGCACGCACGCGTGCGAGCCCTCTGGTTGGCCGAGCCACGCGGCGCAGGGCACGCGCGCGGGAGTCGCCAGGGAGAGAGGGAGGAGGTGGTCGACTACGTGGAGTATTGCGGACGCCGAGGGGGATAGGATGGGAGAGCCCGAGGCTGTCAGGAACGCCCGTTGGGCAGCGGCTACAGTGCGGGTGCGCACTGTAGCGCGCTCTAGAGCGAGCTCTGCATGCCAGGGCATCTCTTTGGCACAATGGGCGCGTCCACTTGTGTCGTGAGGATCTAGGGGGGTTTAACAAAGGTGGATAGGGCATTGGATGCTCTGGGTTCCTTAGGAGAGAAGAAAAGTTGAGAGAGAGAGAGAGGGAAAAACTCCTGTCCAAGGGGTAAAATGAGGAATTTACCCCAGTTACCAAGGAGCCTTGGCCAGGGAGAGTTATTGGAGGTGCAAGGTACTTACCAGAGGCTGTGGTAAAAAGTTAGGGGCAAGGGTAAAAGGGTAAGGGGCGGAAATTGTGGTTTTACCATTTCACCAGAAGGTGTTTGATGGGGTTTTGGGCAAGAAAATTTTACCAACTTACTGAGATATTTACCAGGGTCAAATGCTAGGTAGAATTGAGAGGATTCACCAAGTTTAAGCTCAAGGGGGAAAAGTTGACAATGGAAACTTGGTAAATCATAGAAATTTACAAAATCAGGTTTCTGTAGATCTAGTGATGCTAGGCTTTTACCCTTGATGCACCACTTAGTTTAGCATCACTATTTGGTCATTAGAGCATGCCCAAAAAGTTTGGGGTCAAGGGGAGACACTTCACAATGTAAAGTTGCTCAAATTTGAATCTGAACAGGAAGGGTTTTGGGATGGTTTGATGAACCAAATCAATTTGGATTGATATTAAACTTTGCAAGATCATCACTTATGATAGTGTTGAGTTGCTGGAATTTATTGAGAATATTTCTTATAGAAATATTTCAAAAGCTTAGTTTGAACAGAAAGGGTTTTGAGGGGTTTTGCCCATGATTTGAACATGCCCTTGTGTTGAAACTCATACAAATGGAAAATATATGTCCACTCAGTTTCCCTAAATTTTCTCAAATATTTTCAAAGCATTTACATAATTTTTCCCTAGGAAAAACCATTTCTGGACTTAAGGAAAAGCCTTTACATAAAATATGAAAATAATCTTTAAAAAATAATATTTTGTGGTTTTGGAAAGTCTTATATATATTAGGTTTGAAATAAGGTCTTTGGGGAATAAGAATCCACCCAATTTGAGGACTTGTAGTGCAAACCTCATTTCAGGGGGTTTTGAAAATCCAATTTGAATAAATCATTTTTGGTTAAAACAAAATTTGATAAAAACATTTTTGGCCACTATTCACATGGCATGATCATTGGGCAAGAGGTTTGGGTCAAGGAAGATGAATATGAAGTGGAATAGAATCTAGGAGTGCCATACCACAATCATCAGGCAAGCAAACATCATTGCAAACAAGCACAAGCATTTTGAAAAAGTTTTAGTTGGCTCCAAATTTTATAAGCCCAAACATATAAAGGTGATACAAACATAGGGTGTGACGGACCTTCCCCCCTTACAAGAATCTCGTCCCCGAGATTCCTAGGCTAAGCGCTAAAAAGATAAGGGAACTCAGATCTAAGATAGTCTTCATGCTCCCAGGTTGTTTTCGCTTCAGTGTGGTTGCTCCACTGGACCTTGAAGTACTTGATGGTGCGGCTTGGGGTGCAGTGCTCGGCTTCATCCAAAATGCAAACTGTCCTCTCACGATAAGTTAGGTCTGGCTGAAGATCGATGGCTTGATGGTCGATGTCCTTATATAGGTCGGGGCGGTTGGGAACTTGCAGACACTTCCGGAGTTGTGACACATGAAAGACGTTGTGCACATCCGATAGCTCGGAAGGTAACTCTAGCTGATATGCAACTTCTTCTCGCCTATCGGTGATCTTGAAGGGGTTGATGAATCTTGGTGCAAGCTTCCTTTGACATAGAAACGCTTATTCCCTTTGAGAGGCGTGACTCGGAGGTAAACATGGTCCCCAACACGGGAACTCATGTCTCGACGGTGAGAGTCGGCGTAGCTCTTCTGCCTAGTCTTGGCAGTCTTGAGTCGCTCTCGGATGAGTTGAACTTGCTCTTCTACTTCGCGGAGAATGTGTGGTCCAAAAACTAATCCTTCTCTGGTTTCTGACCAGTTGAGGGGAGTACGACACTTGCATCCATACAACACCTCAGATGGTGCCATCTGAAGACTCGCTTGGTAGATGTTGTTGTAGGAGAACTCGGCGAATGGTAGGCAATCTTCCCACTTGGCTCCATACGCTGAAACACAAGCGCGGAGCATGTCTTCGAGTATCTGATTTACTCGTTCTGTTTGCCCACCGATCTGAGGGTGGAATGCGGTGCTGAAGGAGAGCTTGGTTCCCAAGGCTTCTTGGAACCTATTCCAGAACCTTGAGGTGAACTGGGTTCCTCGGTCTGACACAATCTCCTTAGGAACCCCGTGGAGGCTCACAATCCGGTTGATGTAGAGGTTGGCCAACTGGTTCCCATTGTAGGTCGTCTTGACGGGAATGAAGTGGGCTACCTTGGTCAGGTGATCAACAGTGACCCAAATGGAATCGTGTCCTTTGCTCGACCTTGGTAATCCGATGATGAAATCCATCCCAACTTTGTCCCACTTCCATTCAGGCACTTTGAGAGGTTGCAATAGTCCAGCGGGTCGCTGGTGCTCAGCTTTGACTCTCTGGCATATGTCACACTTGGCGATGAAGGTGCCTATCTCCCGTTTCATGCCATGCCACCAGAATCTTGCCTTGAGGTCTTGATACGTCTTGGTTCCTCCAGGATGAATGGAGTATGGAGTGTCATGAGCTTCTTGCAAGATCAGGTTCTTGAGCTCCACCTTGTTGGGTACGCAGATGCGATTCCTGAACCATACTACTCCTTGCTCATCCACTGAGAATCCTAGGGCCTTGCCTGCCTTGATCTTCCTCTTGATGCCTTCAATGCTCTCGTGTCCCTTCTGAGCTTCCTTGATATCATCCATCAAGGTAGGCCTTGCTTCGAGGTTGGTGAGGAATCCTGGTGCGACCGGTTCCAAGCCGAAGCTTTCAAGCTCTTCATACAGGGCGGGTAGCCTTTCCTTAATCATAGCATTCAAGGAACAAGCCTTTCTGCTTAAGGCGTCTGCTACCACATTGGCCTTTCCGGGGTGGTATTGAACACTGAGGTCGTAATCCGTGATCAACTCCAACCATCTTCGCTGCCTCATGTTCAATTCCCTTTGAGTGAAGATATACTTCAAACTCTTGTGGTCTGTGAATATCTCACATCGCTTCCCTAGAAGGTAATGTCTCCATGTCTTCAAGGCGTGAACCACGACTGGCAACTCAAGATCATGAGTTGCATAGTTCTCTTCATGCGGTCGTAGCTGTCTGGATAGATATGCTACAACTCTGCCTTCTTGCATTAGAACACCTCCAAGCTCGGTTCTTGACACATCACAATAAATCACAAACTCCTTGTGAATATTGGGGTGGCCAAAACTGGGGCTGTGGTCAATCTGTTCTTGAGCTCCTGGAAGCTTTCCTCGCACTTAGCAGTCCATTCGAACTTCTTGTCCTTCTTCGAAAGCTGGGACATGGGTCGGGCAATGCTTGAGAATCCTTCCACGAACTTGCGGTAATAACCTATGAGCCCGAGGAAGCTCCTGACTTCCTTCACGGTGGTTGGGGTTTGCCATTCCATCACGGCTTCAATCTTGGCAGGATCCACTGATAATCCTTCTACAGTCAACACATGACCCAAGAATCCAACTTCATGCAGCCAAAATTCACACTTGCTAAACTTGGCATAAAGTTGGTGCTCTCGAAGCTTCTCTAGGACCAATCTCAAGTGTTCCTCATGTTCTTCTTCAGACTTGGAGAAGACAAGTATGTCATCAATGAAGACGACAACGAACTTGTCCAAGTACTCCATGAAGACCTTGTTCATGAGGTACATGAAGTAGGCAGGGGCATTAGTTAACCCAAATGACATGACCGTGTATTCATACAGGCCATACCGGGTTACAAATCATCTTCGGAATGTCTTTGGGTCTGATCTTCAGCTGGTAGTACCCAGACCTAAGGTTGATCTTGGAGAACACCTTGGCTCCATTCAACTGATCAAACAGGTCTTCAATCTTGGGGAGTGGGTACTTGTTTTGTATCGTGACTTCATTGAGAGAACGGTAATCAACACAAAGTTTGATAGTTCCGTCCCTCTTTGACACAAATAGAACAGGCGATCCCCAAGGAGAGGCACTAGGGCGAATAAATCCTTTTCTGAGCTGCTCTGCTAGTTGCTTCTTCAATTCAGCCAACTCTTCGGATCCCATCATGTAGGCCTTCTTATATATGGGCCTTGATCCTAGCATACGCTCAATGATGAACTCAATGTTGCGGTTAGGAGGCATTCCAGGCAGCTCATCAGGAAACACATCCGGGTACTCACATACCACTGGCACTTGATCCAACTCAACTCCCGATAGGCAGTTAGCCTGAGGATTTTGAGTGGAGGTAGGGTTGGGAACATACTTGACTTCCACTCCTTGGCTATTGGTCATGGTGACAATCCTCTTGGCATAGTCTAGCATGCCCTTGTGCTTGGTTAACCAATTCATGCCAAGGATGACATCCAAGCCGGGTGAATCCAGAACTATAAGGTCTGCAAGGAAGTCTACCCTGTTGATGTCAATCTTCACTCCTTTACACCCTATCCAGACTTCATAACCGAACCGGGGGTTTGTATCAACATACGACTACCCAGGGGTGTAGGTTTCATGCCACTCTCTAATGCAAACTTTTGGGTGACAAAAGAATGCGAAGCTCCAGAATCAAACAATACTGTTGCTGGGGTTGAGTTGACGAGGAACGTACCCAGTATGACGTCCGGGTCTTCTTGGGCTTCCTCTGCGGTGATGTGATTCACACGACCCTTGCCATTGTTGGGCTGGTTGTCGGGAGCTGGGTTCCTTGGTGGTGCTCCACAGGCTTGACCTTGGTTTGGCGCATTGGGGCGTGGTGCATCTGGCTTCCTGCTGGGGCAAAGCTTAGAGATGTGTCCGGACTGACCACATCCAAAGCAAGTGACTTGCCCAGGGTTGTTGTTGAAGTTTCTGCCACCATTGTTGTTATTGGGGTTGTTGTTGTAAGCTAGCCTGGGATTGGCATACTACTGAGGCTAGTAGCTCGAACGAGGTGTAGGAGGTCTAGCCTGCCGTGGCTGATAGGTTAGCTTGGCTGGGGCTAGCTTCTAGGGGCGAGGCTTCTGGTTGCTTGGTCTACCCTTGCTGATCATCTTGCGCTTGCGAGTGTCGTCTATGGCATGACGCTTGTCTTCTAGCATGAGGGCCTTGTTCACCAAGTCGAAGAAGGTATGACAGTCGCAAATGATGAGCTGATACTCCATGACCTGTTGAAGTCCTTCCATGAAGCGTTCCTTCTTGGCAGCCTCTGTGCTAACATCTTTAGGTGCGTACCTTGATAGCAGGTTGAACTTCTGCAGGTACTCCTTGACAGAGCCACTTCCTTGCTTCAGCGCTAGGAATTCTCTCTTCTCGATAGCCATGATCCTAGAAGGAATATGGGCAGTGCAGAATCCTTCCTTGAAGTGATTGCAAGTGATCACACGTTCTCCTTGCATGACCTTGAATCGATCCCACCAAGCTCGGGTGGTACCTCCGAGGCAGTGAGAGGCATACATCACCTTCTCACAGTCCTCATTTCAATTGACCAATGAAAGGAGGTCCTCGATGGTGCGGATCCAGTCATCAGCATCCAATGGTTCAGCAGTCTCGGTGAAGGTTGGGGGCGAATTCCTCATGAACTCAGACAACATGGAGCGGCCATTGCCGTTCCTGCCTTGCTGCTTGTTGTTCACAAGGGCCTAAGCCATTTGCTGGATAGTAGCATTGTTGGCTTGGCGCTCCTCCCGGAGAACTTGGAGAAACTGAGCTATGTTCATGTTCTCCGGTGGAGGTGGTGGTGGGGGAATGTCGCCTTGTGGCCGCTCCTGGTGTCCTCCAGCGTGAGCAGCCCCACCAGCTCCCTGTTGCTGGCTTGAGTTGCCGGCTTCACGGTTGGTGAAGGAGCTGTTGCGGGTAGCAGTCACCATCCTGTTTGGAGCAGCCAAGTCAAACAACTGCGATAGACGAGAGGAAAAGCAATAAGGAAAAGCGCGCCTAAGGGGGTTGGTCGAGTGCAAGTGTGATAAAACAGAGGTCAAAAGACCAACATATATATATTAGGACAGACGATGGAGTCGCTTACATGTTGCCTAAGGCAAGGGCGCGACTTGCACCGAAACACAAACAACAAAACAAACAACAAGCACACATGGTTTCATATGAACCATTACACGGTCTCGACTTCGCATGAGGGGTACATGACTGATCCTACCCTAGGGGTTCTCGAACTCAAGTGGTGGAGTGCTTGGTCTTGTAGTCACGCTCCTCTGGGTCTTCCACCTGTTCATCATCTGAACGGGCATCATTCCCGGTCAAAGGGATCGGGGAACGAGGAGGTCCATCCCGACGATGCTTTGTAGGCGGGTCGGTGAAGAGCTCACGGTACTCCTTCGCACTCATGTGATGACGACGTGTGGGTGCATCACTAGATGGGGGTACTCCTCCTCTGTAAGCGACATCTGGTCGTCCCCCGGGGGCTCCATCCTTCTTGATCTTGTCTGGCTTCGTCTTGGCTTGCCGAAGTAGCTCTCGTGTGTGGTGAAGTTCCTCGCGGAGTTTCACAGACTCCTTAACCAAGTGGTGAACCAAACTAGCGGCAAAGAGGCTGAAGTAGGTCTGGAACCTAAGTGGTGTGCCATCCTCCTAGGTCAGAACCAGTGTCCAACTGTTGCCAAGATCATCCTTTCTGAAAGGAAGGTAGTGAGTAGCCGACTCGTCAGCCATCTCTGGAATGATGTCTCGAAGGTGTAGGAGTGCCTTGCGTGCAGCTGTCTCGACTGCAAGTATCATGGTCTCCATCCGTGGTCCTTCAAAGAACCAACTAGTCGGGGAGTCGTTTGCCTTCACGACCACATCTACGTGGTACTCCTTCGTGACGGCATCGACCCAGTGCTCGTGGTAGAGGAAAATGGGTGGTTGGCGAAACTGGCACTTCTCTAGGCGATCCCCAAGGAGTAAGGGAAAGTCAGATGTTAGGAAGGCTTCGGGTACGACGACCATCTACAAAGGTTTGAAAGGAGGTGAGTCAGGAGAGTGTTGTGTGAAGAATAGAAGAGGAAAAGAGTGCAGAATTCCTAAGTATAGATGCTAGGTGTAGTTTTGAAGACGGTTTTATCCTATCTAACGTCCATGCTAACTAAGGGCTTCCTACAGTCAGGATGGCTCTGATACCAGCTCTGTGGGGACCCCGACTCATAAGTCGTGATCACCGAATGCACGTGTACAGTGATCCCAGAGATCAATGCTCACCGAACACACATAAGCTGAATAACAAGAGTCTTAAATCCACATTTAGCGTCTTACACAAATAAAGACCATGAAGGTCTAGTCTTACATAGATAGGGCCACAAGGGCCAAACACTTAATTAGAACAAGCAGCGGAAATCTTGATCGAAAGCGTGAACCCATGCCATCTGCCTTAACCTACAGGCATTTTGACTGGGAAGCGTCCTAGTTCGCATGTTCATCACCAACAAACTCTTCAACATACTTCTGTTCTTCCATGCCTGGCCAATTAAATAACCAGTGACAAGTCAATGAGTACTTTGAATGTACTCGCAAGCAACTCAAGTTGTGGAACAAGGTAACAATGATGCATGATATAGCGCTAAGTAGGTAATTTGCGGAAAGCTAGTTTTAAATACAATGACATGATCAAGTAACTAGAAGCATGCATCAACAATAGGCAGATATCCATATGAACAAGTTACAAATATCATCATAAGTAGGGGTTGAAGACCTCATGTTCATTCATCATGCCAAGTCATCGGACTTAGATCACTTCCCATACTAAGTCATCGGACTTAGCTCAAGTACCATTTTTGTCTCCAACACACTCACACACCCATTTTTGAAAACACTTGGACGTAGCACAAGAGCGGTCATCCAACTGTCCCTAACCATGGACACGGCTATTCGAATAGTTTTACACTCTACAGAGGTTGTACACTTTACCCACAAGACTTGGGGAACTTCACTGTCATCCATGACGCACGGTATTTAACATACCCAAGGTAGGCACCCGAAGAATGCCTTTCCCATGGTGATACTAAACAAAGAGTCCACTCGTTGGTGCCATCCCTCGTGATATACATCACTCGTATCATCCATGAGGGCATGCAATGGTGTGCCCGGTGCCTGTAAAGACAATGCATGGCCTTCCACTTCCGGGACGACCCCGTCTCAAGAGTGACCACTTCACTCTTGCCACTAGTAATGTGGGATCCTTGCTAGCACCAACCATAGTACTCAACAAAGCCCTATTCCATAAGGGGTATCATGGTTGTACATGTAAGGTTGGAATAACGGTCGCAACTTACACCAATCCGTTTTCGAGAACCACAACAGTCACTTGTTCCGGTACACCACTTCTTTCTCAAGTGGTCACCCATCTCATCATCATCTCCCTCGGGCCTTAGTGGCACCCGATGGGTTTTTCGAAAAGTCTTTGAAAGAACCACTTCCTTTCCACCACTATGCATAAATCCCATCCCATTTGCGTAGCATCTATTAGCAGCCTAACTACTCCCACCCGCATAACCCTCATAAGGTGGTAGGGTCATGCTTGATGCAAGTGTCGAATGGTAAAAGTATCGGAGGCAACCCACCGAAGGGGGAACACCTCATCATGATCAATCATCGAAACAACAAGTACTATATGACATGCATGAAAAAGTTTCTTAACATGGTCAAAGGGCTGCTTGCCTGTCTCAACAATGTCTCCGGGGTCTTTGAAGTCTTCGGGTCCAACTTCTTCATCAACCTCGCAATCTATCGTGACGAATATAAGCGATAAAAATAAGCAACACACAAAAATAGAGCACACAAACTACTATAAAAAATGCTAACCTATTCTGATAATACTAAATGTCATACTAAAAATATTCTCCTAGGGTTTTGTTGTGAAAAATAATTTGGAAACTAATTAACAGAGGCTCTGGGTTCCTTAGGAGAGAAGAAAAGTTGAGAGAGAGAGAGAGAGGGAAAAACTCCTGTCCAGGGGGTAAAATGAGGAATTTACCCTAGTTACCTAAGGAGCCTTGGCAAGGGAGAGTTACTGGAGGTGCAAGGTACTTACCAGAGGCTATGGTAAAAAGTTGGGGGCAAGGGTAAAAGGGTAAGGGGTGGAAATTGTGGTTTTACCATTTCACCAGAAGGTGTTTGATGGGGTTTTGGGCAAGAAAATTTTACCAACTTATTGAGATATTTACCAGGGTCAAATGCTAGGTAGAATTGAGAGGATTCACCAAGTTTGAGCTCAAAGGGGAAAAGTAGACAATGGAAACTTGGTAAACCCTAGAAATTAATAGAATCAAGTTTCTATAGATCTAGTGATGCTAGGCTTTTACCCTTTATGCACCACTTAGTGTAGCATCACTATTTGGTCATTAAAGCATGCCTAGAAAGTTTGGATTCAAGGGGAGACACTTCACAATGTAAAGTTGCTCAAATTTGAATCTGAACAGGAAGGGTTTTGGGATGGTTTGATGAACCAAA
Source organism: Hordeum marinum (assembly GCA_022496015.1). Lineage (NCBI taxonomy): Eukaryota > Viridiplantae > Streptophyta > Magnoliopsida > Poales > Poaceae > Hordeum > Hordeum marinum. The sequence goes on from CM039678.1 coordinate 146,886,123, forward strand.
TCAATTTGGATTGATATGAAACTTTGCAAGATCATCACTTATGATAGTGTTGACTTGCTGGAATTTATTGAGAATATTTCTTATAGAAATATTTCAAAAGCTTGGTTTGAACAGAAAGGGTTCTGAGGGTTTTTGCCCATGATTTGAACATGCCCTTGTGTTGAAACTCATATATATGGAAAATATATGTCCACTCAGTTTCCCTAAAATTTCTCAAATATTTTCAAAGCATTTACATAATTTTTCCCTAGGGAAAACCATTTCTGTACTTAAGGAAAAGCCTTTAGATAAAATATGAAAATAATCTTTAAAAAATAATATTTTGTGGTTTTGGAAAGTCTTATATATATTAGGTTTGAAATAGGTCTTTGGGGAAGAAGAATCCACCCAATTTGAGGACTTGTAGTGCAAACCTCATTTCAGGGGGTTTTGAAAACCCAATTTGAATAAATCATTTTTGGTTAAAACAAAATTTGATAAAACAGTTTTGGGCACTATTCACATGGCATGATCATTGGGCAAGAGGTTTGGGTCAAGGAAGATGAATATGAAGTGGAATAGAATCTAGGAGTGCCATACCACAATCATCAGGCAAGCAAACATCATTGCAAACAAGCACAAGCATTTTGAAAAAAATTTAGTTGGCTCCAAATTTTATAAGCCCAAACATATCAAGGTGATACAAACATAGGGTGTGACATCCCTGTGGTGGCAATGACACAGGCTCGGCGGGGGCAAGTGGTGGCGGTGATATCAACCGAGAGGTCACGAAGGACGACAACGATGACATCGTGGACGACCGTCTAGGTAACACACGCTCCACGGTCCTCACCACGACATCCTTGTTCTCTTCGACGTGGCCTGGGAGGCGCTCCCTTGTGTGGTGTAGCATCTGCCCATGCTGCCTTTGTCGAAAACCATGGAGGAGGAGAGAGTATGTGGAGGATATGGAGCCAATCTCGAGGAGGAGGAGACCTCATATCGGTCGGTGGTGCCATGGGGGGTAGTCGTATTTGGTCGGGATCGAGAGAGATAGAGATGCGATGGGATATATAAGTAAGAGAGAGTGAGAGAAACCCTAGCCATCTCATCTAATTAGGGAGGGAGCAACAAATCAAAAGAAGCCCCATGGCACCGGGTTATGTGAACTTCCATGAAAGCCCTCCATGGGATTCAAAATTATATGCAGTGGCAAGATTTTTGACCATGGGCGACCCACGTTGGGCGTCTGTGCACCCAAGCCACGGACGATAGGTGTGGTCCACCAGACACGCGCCCCACCGATTAGAGAGTCACGCTTGCCATCAAAGTATCTCGTGGTGAGACAAAACCTTCACTGCTCATTTCTCCATCGATCCATTTTATCCAACGACTGGGAATGATCAAGAAGCCGATTCGACATCCCAAACACGTCAATAAGACATCTTACGGCTGAGATTCTTTAGGGCTGTTTGGTTCCCGCCCAGAGAGTCATGCCATGAAAAAATATGTGTCGGACAATAGCCCGAGAGTCTTTTGAGTTTTGCCTGGCCACACAGGTTTGAAAATATGTTGTTTGGTTTGCAACATGGCATGTGAAATGCTAACATGCTATATGCATTTCCATTTAAGAAATGGGCTCACCTGGCTACCTTCTTCTGGTTATGAATAAAGCTCAGGCAACGGCGAGCCGCAATAATTCGAAGGCCTGAGTCAGACTATCTATACTACATATACTACGAGACATGCTAATGACAGATGCATGCATCCAGGCGAGACATGCAATTTATTTCTCACGTAACCAATCAAACAGGGCACAAGCATGTTCCAGGGAGGTCGCCATGCCAAGAAAATATTGTCAGGCCTCCAACCAAACAACCCCTTAAGCTCCAAGGATTCTCAGGTTCAAGCCCCTCTCTCACTATAGGATGTACACATATTTCTATTTATACTAAATTATTTTACCTTCTAATAAGTGATCTTTTTTTCTTCATATAACTTGTAGTATTAAACAGCTCAAAATCATCATTTATATTTGGGTACAAATTTGTCATATAATTTCCATACTTATCACTACAAATATATTTAATGTTAAATTGAATCTTTGTTTACTCACAAAAGTTGTTTATATTGTTTTTAGGGGACCTTTTTAAGAAGAAGGAAATAGTTTGTTATTGTGTTTTTCACCATAAACATAAGAAACCCAATATTTTAACGTAATTTCAAAAAGAAATTATGCCAATTAATGTAGTACAAATGTGTTTCTTATATGTATCACATGTCATTCGTAGTGTTTTTAGAGTATATTGATGTAGCAAACTATCGAATCTGTCTATAGTTCAAGACTAATAGACTATACAATTTATATTAACTAAATAGATATTTCTAGATTGTATGAAGCGTTGATTAGTAATATGCCCTCTAGTGCCAGCATTGGAAGTGTTAACACATAATAGTTTGTTCCCAAATTCCTGCTTCCTTCTCAGTACCTTCATGTAAGGAAGGTGGTCTAATTTGTGACGAGATTACGTCTAACTGCCACAACGTGCCAACTTGATCTCAAACTTGTTGAATAATTGAAGAATTTTTCATCAAGTTTAATCCATCAAAGTAGCAGATAAAACATGGTAATCATATTATAAATGATAATCAAATGAAGCAACAATTTCATGAAACCAGTCATGCAATCGGGAACATGAAGGACAAAGATCATATTCATATTTGATTGGTATTTTCTATTGCTAGTATACCAAACACAATCTCTACTACAAGGGCGCACGGCTTCCTAAAAATCCGATCGCCCCTCTCTCGCACATAATCACGAGACGAAACACAAGATGCGTGTATGGTGGGAAGAAACCCCTCATATATGTTGGTCCAACATGCCCTTCATAACCGAGATGAGGCTAAACTATTCACACTCCCCTTGTCATGCATGAATGGGTCATATGTGTCTCTAGGATTTTAGAAAAATATTGAAAATAATAAATGGGCTATAAGACGAATAATTCTAACAAAACTGAGCTCAAAAGGTGATTTTCTCTCTCTCTTTCTCTTTCTATCACACACACATCGTCATGGTATTGTAGGGTGTCTGCTCTCATCGCGTGGGTGACGAGAGATATCTACTTGTTTAGTTTGCCACTTTAGTGCCATGTATAAGCCGGAGCATCTCTAGGAAATCATCGACGTGCTGTAGGGTGTCTCTGGTCATTTCTACAGGAGAGCAGTGGCTTTGCTGATGCGCAACATTCGGGGCAAGTGATAACCCATAAGTTGTTGGGTGATACCTCTCCAACGTATCTATAATTTTTGATTGTGTCATGCATTATATTATCTGTTTTGGATGTTTTATATGCATTAATATGCTATTTTATATTATTTTTGGGACTAACCTATTAATCTAGAGCCTAGTGCCAGTTTTTGTTTTTTCCTTGTTTTTGAGTATTGCAGATATGGAATATTAAACGGAGTCCAAACGGAATACAATCTTTGTGATGATATTTTCTGGAACAAAAGAGATCTACCAGGCTTGGAGCACAAGGCGAGGACCTTGCCAGGGGGCGCGGCCACCCCCCTGGCCGCGCCTGACAGGCTTGTGACTCCCTACAAGGAGTCCTAGCCCTAATCTTCGTCCTATAAATACCTAAATATTCCCCCAAAACAAAAAAGGGCCACACAAATACTTTTTTGCCGCCAGAAGCCTCCGTTCTCGAGAGATCCAATCTTGGAGCCTTTTCCGGTAATTTGCCGGAGGGGGATCCGATCATGGAGGGCATCTACATCAACGCCATTGCCCGTCCGATGATGCGTGAGTAGTACACCATAGACCTACGGGTCCATAGCTAGTAGCTAGATGGCTTCTTTTCTCTCTTTGTGCTTCAATACCATGTTCTTCATGATTGTAACGCCCCGGACACACCCGCCGGTGGTCGTTACTCCTGGCGGGATCTAGACTGGCCTCATAGATCAATACTAGTCTTTTCTGCGCACTTTGTCCTCACTCATGCGCACCCGGGACCAACTTCCCGGTCGGTCACCCATCCTAGAACTACTCCAAGCTAAGCACGCTTAACCTGGGGGTTCTATTTGAATGGGTTCCCGGAAAAGAAGGAATTCCTTATTGATATGAGTAGTCTATCATCCCTAATAAGCCAGGCTATCACATACACCACCACTCAGAGGAACCGACGTCCTCGTCGGGTCACAGGAACGTTCCCTCTTGGCACAAACTTCTGTGCTTCCAGTCCAATACATGTGTCATTCCGTGTGCCACGACAGGTCACAAACTTCATGAACAACATGACTGTAGCGACCCGACCTAAAAGGTCAAGTCTCTGGTGTTTCCGTACCATCCCAAGATCATGCTGGTACACACACGGTACATCAATGTATATATCAAAGGGAAATCACACAGCATTATATTAATCGAAATCTCATATCGAGTCCTTTATTACAATAAAAATTACAATAAAGTGGCTAAAAGCCAACTCATGAGAATATCTAAATCTTGGGGAAGCGTCGAAGGTAGATGAGTCCATCTGACTCCAAGGGCATCTCACTGAGCGTAGAACGTGTCCTCACTCCTGGTCGGAAAAATATTCTGCAACATGATACGTTGCAGCCGTGTAGGTCAGCATATGGAATATGCCGGCAAAGTCACAAGAGAAGGGTAACAAGGTAGTCATCTAGTCTATATGCATATATGGCAGGTGGGGTGGTAAGTTTTGCATAAAGCCAATTTTTTCCTACATCAAGAAAAGGGGCTAAGCAAAATATTACTAAGTTGGTTGATTAATGAGATGGTTCCACCAACCACTTCTCATACCCAAAATTATTAATACCCACATCATCATATTAATTGTGTTGAGAGTTCTAGAAGTTCCAATTCCTTTGGCTCAAGTCGTCCATGACCGTGGACACGGCTAATCGATTAGGTTTGGAATACTCTGCAGAGTTTTGCACACGTTCCCCACAAGATTTGGTCGCCTCCGTTTGGTTTCTCGCACTTCAGGGTGTTTGAGAAACGGATGACCAAAACATGGTCTTCCAAAGGGTTTCCCTGCGACTCTGTCGGTGCCCATCCTTTCCTACCGTTCTTCTACCTCTCGTAGCACCGCCTGTCCAGGGTCACCACGATATCCGACCAAGCCAGAGCCCATAATGACTTGTGGCTGTGCAGGTAAGCCTTGGGTCTTGAAGCACCCATCCATCCCTTTGTGCCTGGGTGGACCTTTCCGCGTGAATACTGGCCATCTCCAGCATCACCTAGGCTAACCACTGGTTTCTCCAGGGCGCCGTTCAACCATCATCCACCCAGAGGTATGTTGAAAACTTGGAGTCTTGAAATCTTGCTCATTATGTAGGTCTTGAAATTATTAACTCTCTCAACTCCCATGAATCACACAACCAACCCCGTCTACTAATAGCATAGCAAAAGTAAAACAACGTTTCCCGGGGCCAAAGTTGTCAAAGAGGGTTGAGAGGGGTACCTACCACATGATACTACTACAATGTAACCAAGTTTCCAACTAACCTATCTTGCATGCAACTGGGGAGATGGTAGAACTAATGCATATAAAACATGGATAAAACATGATCAAAGTGACTTGCCTGATTGATGATCTTCGTACGTGAGTGACTCTAAGTAACAAGCTTCGCACTCTGGATAATCCAACGAAACAAACAATGCACTCAAATAAGCATACAACCAAAATAAGTACTCATAACATTTAGCAAAGAAGTACTAAACAAACAAGGCAAACAATGCACAAAAGTCTCTAGCAAGAAAAACACACAAAGTTTTGTTTTCCAAAAGGTGAGGGATGAAAACACTACTGACATAATAAAACTATTTTGAAATAACAAGACAATTGTTGTCAGCAAAGAAACAATAGAATATTTTATTAATAAACAGAATATAATCAATTTAAGTTTGTTGGGAAAACTTTAGTAGAGTTTATACAAGTTTGTGATAAACACTATATGAATCAACTATAGTTATATTAACAAAAGAATGAAAACTAAACTTATTATTTATTAGCAAAACATGTTCTTGATAGGAAATAATTTCCAAATAAACTTGTTTTAGGAAAACAGAATTAAACTATGTAAAACTTTGTTGAAAACAAAACTATTACTAGTTAGTTGTTTTAATCAAATTATGCCTATTTGAAAAGAAGTTGTGATTCCTATGTTAAATGAAATTAAACTAGGCAAATTTATATTTTTTTATTAACAGTGAGTGAAAACACTAAATGTTTACTAACAGAGCCTAATAAACAAATAAAACTAATTCTAAACCAAACTAATCAAAATTGAGTTTATAAAACTATATTATAATACTAAGCAGATTCTGTTTTTGGTTAAAAACATTAATCTAATATATCCTGAAAATCCTCACTAAACATGAAGGTAGTCCTAACTAATACCAAACAGTAGCAAAAAGATTCATATAAAAATCTATTTTCAAACTCTAGTTATTCAGATTTGAAGATTTTGAGCAAATTTGATTAAATTCAAATTTTCTAGGTCAAATTTGAAATTTAAAAGTACAGGATGAAACTACATGAAAATTGTGAGCTATTGCAAAATGAATCAACTCAAAACTCTAAACAGATTAAAAGATATAGCTAAAGCAAATTTGGAATACATTCTGTTTTCTGAAAAACAAAACTGAAAAGAAAAACTAACTAACGGTCGACTAGGGTGACGTGGCGACCCGTGAGTGGCTGAGGTGGGTGTCCGAGCGGGGTTACGGGCGGTCGGCCGGTCCTACGAGGATACCGGTTCGAGTAATAATAATGTTCTAATCTGGATCGTAAGATCCAGATCGAACGGTTGGGGAAGCTCACGGTGTAAAGGTCGCCGGCGTGGGGATCTCCGGCGAGTCCGGAAGTGGTGAACGTGACGGCGAGGCGCTCCGGTGGTCGGGGAAGACGGGGAAGTGGTCCGGGCGACGGCGACGGTCCTCCGGAGTCGATTGGTGGCGACGGTGGGGCGAACGGGGGTCGGAGACGGTGGCTACGCTCGACGACGAGATCGGGTGGTGGTGGAACTCCGGCGAAGAATTGCGGCAGCTCCTCGACGAGGTAGGAGGGGGACTCGGGGTGAAAGGATGCGGGGGAGTGGTCTGCTACTTATAGGGCGCTCGAGGGGTGCGGGGGAGGAGGGAGGAGAGAGATCCGGCGAGGGGGAAACGGTCGGCGTCGGGATCTCCGGCGCGTGCGGGGAAAGGGATGACCGAGCGAGGGTAACGGTCGGTCGGGGGGTGGGGTCCAGCGTTAGTGAGAGAGAGACGTGTCCGTTGCGCGCGGTCGGCCGACTCGTAGTAAAAGCGCGAAATAACTGCCGTGGGCCGGCCCGTTTAATACCGGAAACGGTTACGGTTACTGTTTTTCTAATTTTCCGGAGACATTCAAATACATTTAAAGCATTCAAATCGACTCTAAATATAGGGGTATTATATATCAAAATTAACAGAATAATAAATGCTATTTAATGAACATTTCTATTCTGTCATTTGAACACTTTGAAAAAATATTATTTTCAGAAATTGTCTAATTGTTTTTAAACCCTTTTTGCAAATATTTTCAAAATAACCCCTGGTTATTATTGTTCAAATATATCACCAATTAGTCCCTGGTGTGGAGTGTCATGTTCCTCCTCTCTTATTTGAACTTTTAACCAAAATTTCAAATAGGTGAAAGCAAATATAGGAAAAGATAGAAAGAACTTTCAGAAAGTCAGAAAAGACATTTCAACTATTACATACAATCAAGCAATGATGATGATAGATGCATAACTATATCATAACATTCCAAAATGAAATTTTGGGATGTTACAAACCTACCCATCTTAAGATGAATCTCGCCCTCGAGATTCGGGTTGGCTAGAAAATAGGTGCGGATGGTCTCTACGAAGATCTTCTTCGCGTTCCCAGGTGGCTTCTTCTTCGGTATGGTGAGTCCACAAAACTTTACAGAACTTGATAATCTTGCTGCGGGTAACTCGGTTGGATGTCTCGATTATCTTGACAGGCTTCTCCTCATAAGTCAGATCACTTTCAAGTTGTATGGCCTCTAGGGGCACGGTGTCTCGCAAAGGGTTGTCTGCCATCTCAGCATGACATTTCTTCAGCTGGGAAACATGGAACACATCATGAACTTCGGATAATCCTTCCGGCAATTCCAGTTTGTATGCAACTTCACCTCTACGTTCAAGAATTTTGTAGGCGCCTATGAATCTGGGTGCTAATTTTCCTTTAACACCAAACCTCTTGATTCCTCGAAGCGGGGATATACGAAGATATGCTCGGTCTCCCACTTCATACATCACTTCTTTACGTTTGCTGACAGCATAACTCTTCTGTCGAGATTGAGCTATCTTGAGTCTGTCACGTATCAACTTGACTTTCTCTTCAGAATCTCGGATAAGGTCGGGACCAAAGAGTTGTCGGTCTCCAACACCATCCCACGTCAGTGGTGTTCTGCACCTCCTTCCGTATAAAGCTTCGAAAGGGGCCATCTTTAGACTGGTCTGATAACTGTTGTTGTATGAGAATTCTGCGTAAGGTAAGTTGTCGTCCCAACTAGATCCATAATCTAGCGCACAAGCTCTCAACATGTCTTCCAGAATCTGGTTGACTCTCTCAGTCTGTCCATCTGTCTGCGGATGAAAAGCTATACTGAACTCTAGCCTTGTACCCAAAGTTTCATGTAATTGATGCCAAAACTTTGAGGTAAATTGTGTTCCTCTATCTGACACGATACTCCTCGGAACTCCATGCAAACATACGATTCTGGTCATATATATCTTGGCTAGCTTAGCACTGGTATAGGTGGTCTTCACTGGAATGAAATGAGCTACCTTGGTCAAGCGATCAACCACTACCCAGATAGAATCATAACCTGAACGGGTCTTGGGTAATCCTGTGATGAAATCCATACCAAGTTTTTCCCATTTCCACTCGGGTATCGGCAAAGGTTGGAGTAACCCTGCTGGTTTCTGATGTTCTGCTTTTACTCTCTGACAAACATCACATATTGCAACATGTTCCGCAACATCTTTCTTCATACCTGTCCACCAATAACTTTCCTTTAAATCCAGATACATCTTGGTGTTGCCTGGGTGTATCGAGTAAGGTGAATCGTGGGCTTCCTGAAGTATCAACTTCCTGAGCTCTGGTTCATTGGGCACATAGATTCGGTTCTCAAACCACAAAGTTCCGTGTTCATCCTCACGAAAACCTTTAGCTTTACCATCTTCCATTCTCTGTTTAATCTCAGCTATCTCCTTGTCCGATTTCTGGGCTTCACGAATTCTTTCGGTCAAGGTGGACTGAATTTCCAGTGTACCAACATATCCCCTTGGAACTATCTCTAGCTTGAGCTCTCTGAGATCATCGACTAACTCTTGAGGTAATCCTCCAGCTGTGAGTGTGTTCACATAAGTTTTCCGACTCAAGGCATCGGCTACAACATTAGCCTTACCTGGATGGTAGTGTAATCTCATGTCATAGTCCTTGATTAACTCTAACCATCTCCTCTGTCTGAGGTTCAACTCTTTCTGCGTGAAGATATACTTCAGGCTCTTATGGTCGGTGTAAACATCACAACTATTTCCGATAAGGAAATGTCTCCAAGTCTTGAGTGCGTGCACTACGGCTGCTAACTCCAAGTCATGAGTGGCATAATTCAACTCATGAGGTCGTAGCTGTCTGGAAGCATAGGCTACAACTTTTCCATCCTGCATAAGTACTCCTCCGAGTCCTTGTCGTGAAGCATCACAATAAACTTGGAAATCCTTCCGAATATCGGGAAAAATCAATACTGGAGCTGTGACCAAACGTTCCTTTAACTCCTGGAAACTGGCTTCACATTCCACAGTCCAAACATACTTGGATTCTTTCTTCAACAACTCTGTCATGGGCTTGGCAATCTTTGAGAAATTCTCAATGAACCTCCGGTAATAACCGGTAAGTCCGAGGAAACTGCGGATCTCCTTAACTGAGGTGGGTGACTTCCACTTGGTGACGGCTTCAACCTTAGCGGGGTCCACTGCTATTCCATCTCCGGAAATAACATGTCCAAGGAATCCGACTTCCGTCAGCCAAAATTCACATTTACTGAACTTGGCATATAACTGATGCTCTCTTAGCTTCTCCAGAACTAAACGCAAATGTTCCTTATGCTCTTCCTCGTTCTTGGAGAATATCAGAATGTCATCGATGAACACCACAACAAACTTGTCTAGGTATTCCATGAATACTTTGTTCATCAAATTCATGAAGTAGGCAGGAGCATTAGTCAATCCAAAAGACATGACTGTATACTCATACAAGCCATACCTCGTGGTGAAAGCTGTTTTGGGTATATCCTGTTTACGAATTTTCAACTGGTGATACCCCGATCGAAGATCGATCTTGGAGAATACTTTGGCTCCTACGAGCTGATCAAACAAATCGTTAATCATCGGCAGAGGGTACTTGTTCTTGATAGTCACCTCGTTCAAGGCACGATAATCGACTACCATTCTCAAGGTTTTATCCTTCTTCTCCACCAAAAGAACTGGGGCTCCCCAAGGTGAAGAACTTGGGCGAATATAACCTTTGTCCAATAACTCCTTAATTTGCTTCTTGATTTCCAACAGATCATTTGCGGGCATCCGATAGGGTCTCTTGGAAATTGGGGCTGTCCCTAGCTGTAGCTCTATTAAGAACTCAATCTCCCTATCTGGTGGCATTCCTAGTAATTCTTCCGGAAATACATCTGGAAATTCTTTTACCACAGGTACTTCCTCCTGAACAACTCCCGTAAGAGTGTTTAACCTAGCACTCATACATGTGCGTCGGGATACATACTTAATCCTCTTGTTCTCCGGGGTGGTGAGTGAAACAGACTTGCTAGGGCAATCAAGATTTCCTTCATACTTGGTCATCCAATCCATGCCTAGGATTACATCCAATCCTTGTGACTCTAAGACGATGAGGTCGGTGGGAAAAACATGGTTTCCTATATTGAGTTTCAAGGCATGGCATCCTATCCCTGCCATCATCATACCTCCTGGGGAACTGACCTTAATGGGCTGACTAAGGGTTTTGGTGGGCAAACCATACTTATCCACAACTACCCTTGATATGAATGAATGAGTTGCACCGGAATCAAAAAGTACTGTAACTGAACGTGAATGCAATAAAAACTTACCAACCACAGTCTCGGGCTGATCATAGACTTCTTCCACGTCGATGTGATTCACTTGAGCACGGGGAAACGGATTGGGTTTCTTAACTGCTGCATTGCCGTTGTTGTTGCCGTTTCCACTGCCTTGCTTGCTCTGGGGACACTCAGTAGCATAGTGCCCTGTCTTCTGGCACTTGAAACAGGTAATGTGACTCAGATCCTTCTGAGCAGGAACTTGACGGTGCTGGTTGTTGTTCCCATTCCCATTGTCAGTCTTGAAGTTACCATGGTTGGGACGGTTGTTCCCATTTCCTCCATGATGGTGGCCTCCATGGTTATGCACAGTATGAGTGTGCTTTCCAAACTTACTGTTTCCTGATCCGGTATTCCCGGAGTACGGGGAGTAACGAGGCTTCTGATGAGCTCCAGAGTTGAACTTCCCTTGAGTGTACTTCCTCTTGCGGTTCTCAATCTGCTGCTGTTTACCTTCCAGAATAAGTGCCTTATCCACCAGCTCTTGGTAGTTGTTGAAATTAGCCACTACCAGCTGTATGCTCAACTCATCATTGAGTCCTTCCAGAAACTTTTCTTGCTTGGCCGCATCATCGGCCACATCTCCTGGGGCATAACGGGCCAACATGCCGAACTCTTCCACATATTGGGCCACAGAGCGATTACCCTGGCGCAAGTTGCGAAACTCGCGCTTCTTTAGACTCATGGCTCCAGCTGAAACATGAGCGGTGCGGAAAGCAAGCTTGAACTGCTCCCAAGTCACATCTGCAATAGGATAAGTGGTGGTGTAATTCTCCCACCATGATGCTGCTGGTCCTTCCAGTTGATGTGCGGCAAATCGCACTTTCTCAGCGTCAGTGCATCCAGCGGTGACAAGTTCTCTCTCCATCTTACGGAGCCAGTCATCTGCCACAATGGGTTCAGTGCTGCTGGAGAAAGTTGGAGGGTTCAACCTCAGAAAACGGGTGAGATTGTCAGTCTGAGGTGGATGGTGGTTGTTGTTGTTGTTCTGGTTGTTGGTCTGATTCTGAATCAATAGTTGCATCAGTGCATTCTGTTGCTGAAGGAGTTGGGTGAGTTCCGGTGGGAAAGTGAAATCGGTCTCACGTCGTGGAGGCATCTTGCTGTTTTCAGAGGGATGAGAATTAGAATAGAACAAGGGTCTAGAAGAAATTCACTACCCATATGCAATGCAACAAACATATCACACCAAACACTCATTCATTTATTCAATCAATGTCAAACAACGGAAATACAATCTCAGACAAACTAAACATCGACCTACGCTTTAACAACTAAAATAAAAGATACATGGAGGGCATAACTAATGTTTTTCCTCAGAAGTGCATAGTCGTAGGTCCTCCGGTGGTGCTTTCCTCATAGTCTTCATCGTCGCTGATGAAGGGTGCCATGTCTCCTTCGGGGTGAAGGTTTTCTCCCATGTCTAGATGCTCCTCCAGAGTGGCGATGCGTGCATTCTGCTCATCAATCCTCTCTAGGAAGTCCTTCACTTCATGCTCGTGTTCATAGTTGGCCTCTCGCAGATCAGCTTCAAGGTCTAGCTCGCGGTTCATCAGATTCTTGATTGTCTTCGTATCAGCACGAACTCGAAGCTCCAGAGTCCTGATGTGAGTCTCCAAGGTCTGGATATAAGAGATAGTGGTGTCTGTAGTGGGATTGGTGATGATGTTGCCATGGGCATCTCTGCGGCAAACCATGCTGAGTCCTGGTGAAATGGTTCCACCTCTGTATTCCTCCTGAATACGTCCAAGAGCACGATGAATGGCCATGTCTCTCCCAAGTATCCAACTGGGTGCCACGAACTTGAGGTCGATGGGTTCCTTCCGGTTTCCAAAAGTCTTCCCTGGAATATGCACCTCGATCCTGTAGCGTCCATCTTGGGGAAATGACATGATAGGAATCCCGGTGATGCTCGGCAAAGCAATCCTTACGTCCTTGACGATCCTCATCAGCTCCTTACCAAAGGGCATCGTTGCGTCAGGCTGGCAAAACTCTGTGATCAACACTGGGATGAAGGTGGCCATCTATAAATTTTGAAATAATCGGAGAGGAGTCAGAAACGAATAGATGAGAGTATAAGATATTTAAAGACAAAGAGAAACAATCCTAAGGCTTTCCAATCCTAGAGGTTACGTCCTATGGTCAGCGTGTGCTCTGATACCATTTCTGTAGCGACCCGACCTAAAAGGTCAAGTCTCCGGTGTTTCCGTACCATCCCAAGATCATGCTGGTACACACACGGTACATCATTGTATATATCAAAGGGAAATCACACAGCATTATATTAATTGAAATCTCATATCGAGTCCTTTATTACAATAAAAATTACAATAAAGTGGATAAAAGCCAACTCATGAGAATATCTAAATCTTGCGGAAGCGTCGAAGGTAGATGAGTCCATCTGACTCCAAGGGCATCTCACTGAGCGTAGAACGTGTCCTCACTCCTGGTCGGAAAAATATTCTGCAACATGATACGTTACAGCCGTGTAGGTCAGCATATGGAATATGCCGGCAAAGTCACAAGAGAAGGGTAACAAGGTAGTCATCTAGTCTATATGCATATACGGCAGGTGGGGTGGTAAGTTTTGCATAAAGCCAATTTTTTCCTACATCAAGAAAAGGGGCTAAGCAAAATATTACTAAGTTGGTTGATTAATGAGATGGTTCCACCAACCACTTCTCATACCCAAAATTATTAATACCCACATCATCATATTAATTGTGTTGAGAGTTCCGGAAGTTCCAATTCCTTTGGCTCAAGTCGTCCATGACCGTGGACACGGCTAATCGATTAGGTTTGGAATACTCTGCAGAGTTTTGCACACGTTCCCCACAAGATTTGGTCGCCTCCGTTTGGTTTCTCGCACTTCAGGGTGTTTGAGAAACGGATGACCAAAACATGGTCTTCCAAAGGGTTTCCTTGTGACTCTGTCGGTGCCCATCCTTTCCTACCGTTCTTCTACCTCTCGTAGCACCGCCTGTCCAGGGTCACCACGATATCCGACCAAGCCAGAGCCCATAATGACTTGTGGCTGTGCAGGTAAGCCTTGGGTCTTGAAGCACCCATCCATCCCTTTGTGCCTGGGTGGACCTTTCCGCGTGAATACTGGCCATCTCCAGCATCACCTAGGCTAACCACTGGTTTCTCCAGGGCGCCGTTCAACCATCATCCACCCAGAGGTATGTTGGAAACTTGGAGTCTTGAAATCTTGCTCATTATGTAGGTCTTGAAATTATTAACTCTCTCAACTCCCATGAATCACACAACCAACCCCGTCTACTAATAGCATAGCAAAAGTAAAACAACGTTTCCCGGGGCCAAAGTTGTCAAAGAGGGTTGAGAGGGGTATCTACCACATGATACTACTACAATGTAACCAAGTTTCCAACTAACCTATCTTGCATGCAACTGGGGAGATGGTAGAACTAATGCATATAAAACATGGATAAAACATGATCAAAGTGACTTGCCTGATTGATGATCTTCGTACGTGAGTGACTCTAAGTAACAAGCTTCGCACTCCGGATAATCTAACGAAACAAACAATGCACTCAAATAAGCATACAACCAAAATAAGTACTCATAACATTCAGCAAAGAAGTACTAAACAAACAAGGCAAACAATGCACAAAAGTCTCTAGCAAGAAAAACACACAAAGTTTTGTTTTCCAAAAGGTGAGGGATGAAAACACTACTGACATAATAAAACTATTTTGAAATAACAAGACAATTGTTGTCAGCAAAGAAACAATAGAATATTTTATTAATAAACAGAATATAATCAATTTAAGTTTGTTGGGAAAACTTTAGTAGAGTTTATACAAGTTTGTGATAAACACTATATGAATCAACTATAGTTATATTAACAAAAGAATGAAAACTAAACTTATTATTTATTAGCAAAACATGTTCTTGATAGGAAATAATTTACAAATAAACTTGTTTTAGGAAAACAGAATTAAACTATGTAAAACTTTGTTGAAAACAAAACTATTACTAGTTAGTTGTTTTAATCAAATTATGCCTATTTGAAAAGAAGTTGTGATTCCTATGTTAAATGAAATTAAACTAGGCAAATTTATATTTTTTTATTAACAGTGAGTGAAAACACTAAATGTTTACTAACAGAGCCTAATAAACAAATAAAACTAATTCTAAACCAAACTAATCAAAATTGAGTTTATAAAACTATATTATAATACTAAGCAGATTCTGTTTTTGGTTAAAAACATTAATCTAATATATCCTGAAAATACTCAAACTAAACATGAAGGTAGTCCTAACTAATACCAAACAGTAGCAAAAAGATTCATATAAAAATCTATTTTCAAACTCTAGTTATTCAGATTTGAAGATTTTGAGCAAATTTGATTAAATTAAAATTTTATAGGTCAAATTTGAAATTTAAAAGTACAGGATGAAACTACATGAAAATTGTGAGCTATTGCAAAAAGAATCAACTCAAAACTCTAAATAGATTAAAAGATATAGCTAAAGCAAATTTGGAATACATTCTGTCTTCTGAAAAACAAAACTGAAAAGAAAAACTAACTAACGGTCGACTAGGGTGACGTGGCGACCCGTGAGTGGCTGAGGTGGGTGTCCGAGCGGGGTTACGGGCGGTCGGCCGATCCTAAGAGGATACCGGTTCGAGTAATAATAATGTTCTAATCTGGATCGTAAGATCCAGATCGAACGGTTGGGGAAGCTCACGGTGTAAAGGTCGCCGGCGTGGGGATCTCCGGCGAGTCCGGAAGTGGTGAACGTGACGGCGAGGCGCTCCGGTGGTCGGGGAAGACGGGGAAGTGGTCCGGGCGACGGCGACGGTCCTCCGGAGTCGATTGGTGGCGACGGTGGGGCGAACGGGGGTCGGAGACGGTGGCTACGCTCGACGGCGAGATCCGGTGGTGGTGGAACTCCGGCGACGAATTGCGGCAGCTCCTCGACGAGGTAGGAGGGGGACTCGGGGTGAAAGGATGCGGGGGAGTGGTCTGCTACTTATGGGGCGCTCGAGGGGTGCGGGGGAGGAGGGAGGAGAGAGATCCGGCGAGGGGGAAACGGTCGGCGTCGGGATCTCCGGCGCGTGCGGGGAAAGGGATGACCGAGCGAGGGTAACGGTCGGTCGGGGGGTGGGGTCCAGCGTCAGTGAGAGAGAGAGACGTGTCCGTTGCGCGCGGTCGGCCGGCTCGTAGTAAAAGCGCGAAATAACTGCCGTGGGCCGGCCCGTTTAATACCGGAAACGGTTACCGTTACTGTTTTTCTAATTTTCCAGAGACATTCAAATACATTTAAAGCATTCAAATCGACTCTAAATATAGGGGTATTATATATCAAAATTAACAGAATAATAAATGCTATTTAATGAACATTTCTATTCTGTCATTTGAACACTTTGAAAAAAATATTATTTTCAGAAATTGTCTAATTGTTTTTAAACCCTTTTTGCAAATATTTTCAAAATAACCCCTGGTTATTATTGTTCAAATATATCACCAATTAGTCCCTGGTGTGGAGTGTCATGTTCCTCCTCTCTTATTTGAACTTTTAACCAAAATTTCAAATAGGTGAAAGCAAATATAGGAAAAGATAGAAAGAACTTTCAGAAAGTCAGAAAAGACATTTCAACTATTACATACAATCAAGCAATGATGATGATAGATGCATAACTATATCATAACATTCCAAAATGAAATTTTGGGATGTTACAAACCTACCCATCTTAAGATGAATCTCGCCCTCGAGATTCGGGTTGGCTAGAAAATAGGTGCGGATGGTCTCTACGAAGATCTTCTTCGCGTTCCCAGGTGGCTTCTTCTTCGGTATGGTGAGTCCACAAAACTTTACAAAACTTGATAATCTTGCTGCGGGTAACTCGGTTGGATGTCTCGATTATCTTGACAGGCTTCTCCTCATAAGTCAGATCACTTTCAAGCTGTATGGCCTCTAGGGGCACGGTGTCTCGCAAAGGGTTGTCTGCCATCTCAGCATGACATTTCTTCAGCTGGGAAACATGGAACACATCATGAACTTCGGATAATCCTTCCGGCAATTCCAGTTTGTATGCAACTTCACCTCTACGTTCAAGAATTTTGTAGGGGCCTATGAATCTGGGTGCTAATTTTCCTTTAACACCAAACCTCTTGATTCCTCGAAGCGGGGATATACGAAGATATGCTCGGTCTCCCACTTCATACATCACTTCTTTATGTTTGCTGTCAGCATAACTCTTCTGTCGAGATTGAGCTATCTTGAGTCTGTCACGTATCAACTTGACTTTCTCTTCAGAATCTCGGATAAGGTCGGGACCAAAGAGTTGTCGGTCTCCAACACCATCCCACGTCAGTGGTGTTCTGCACCTCCTTCCGTATAAAGCTTCGAAAGGGGCCATCTTTAGACTGGTCTGATAACTGTTGTTGTATGAGAATTCTGCGTAAGGTAAGTTGTCGTCCCAACTAGATCCATAATCTAGCGCACAACCTCTCAACATGTCTTCCAGAATCTGGTTGACTCTCTCAGTCTGTCCATCTGTCTGCGGATGAAAAGCTGTACTGAACTCTAGCCTTGTACCCAAAGTTTCATGTAATTGATGCCAAAACTTTGAGGTAAATTGTGTTCCTCTATCTGACACGATACTCCTCGGCGCTCCATGCAAACATACGATTCTGGTCATATATATCTTGGCTAGCTTAGCACTGGTATAGGTGGTCTTCACTGGAATGAAATGAGCTACCTTGGTCAAGCGATCAACCACTACCCAGATAGAATCATAACCTGAACGGGTCCTGGGTAATCCTGTGATGAAATCCATACCAAGTTTTTCCCATTTCCACTCGGGTATCGGCAAAGGTTGGAGTAACCCTACTGGTTTCTGATGTTCTGCTTTTACTCTCTGACAAACATCACATATTGCAACATGTTCCGCAACATCTTTCTTCATACCTGTCCACCAATAACTTTCCTTTAAATCCAGATACATCTTGGTGTTGCCTGGGTGTATCGAGTAAGGTGAATCGTGGGCTTCCTGAAGTATCAACTTCCTGAGCTCTGGTTCATTGAGCACATAGATTCGGTTCTCAAACCACAAAGTTCCGTGTTCATCCTCACGAAAACCTTTAGCTTTACCATCTTCCATTCTCTGTTTAATCTCAGCTATCTCCTTGTCCGATTTCTGGGCTTCACGAATTCTTTCGGTCAAGGTGGACTGAATTTCCAGTGTACCAACATATCCCCTTGGAACTATCTCTAGCTTGAGCTCTCTGAGATCATCGACTAACTCTTGAGGTAATCCTCCAGCTGTGAGTGTGTTCACATAAGTTTTCCGACTGAAGGCATCGGCTACAACATTAGCCTTACCTGGATGGTAGTGTAATCTCATGTCATAGTCCTTGATTAACTCTAACCATCTCCTCTGTCTGAGGTTCAACTCTTTCTGCGTGAAGATATACTTCAGGCTCTTATGGTCGGTGTAAACATCACAACTATTTCCGATAAGGAAATGTCTCCAAGTCTTGAGTACGTGCACTACGGCTGCTAACTCCAAGTCATGAGTGGCATAATTCAACTCATGAGGTCGTAGCTGTCTGGAAGCATAGGCTACAACTTTTCCATCCTGCATAAGTACTCCTCCGAGTCCTTGTCGTGAAGCATCACAATAAACTTGGAAATCCTTCCGAATATCGGGCAAAATCAATACTGGAGCTGTGACCAAACGTTCCTTTAACTCCTGGAAACTGGCTTCACATTCCACAGTCCAAACATACTTGGATTCTTTCTTCAACAACTCTGTCATGGGCTTGGCAATCTTTGAGAAATTCTCAATGAACCTCCGGTAATAACCGGCAAGTCCGAGGAAACTGCGGATCTCCTTAACTGAGGTGGGTGACTTCCACTTGGTGACGGCTTCAACCTTAGCGGGGTCCACTGCTATTCCATCTCCGGAAATAACATGTCCAAGGAATCCGACTTCCGTCAGCCAAAATTCACATTTACTGAACTTGGCATATAACTGATGCTCTCTTAGCTTCTCCAGAACTAAACGCAAATGTTCCTTATGCTCTTCCTCGTTCTTGGAGAATATCAGAATGTCATCGATGAACACCACCACAAACTTGTCTAGGTATTCCATGAATACTTTGTTCATCAAATTCATGAAGTAGGCAGGAGCATTAGTCAATCCAAAAGACATGACCGTATACTCATACAAGCCATACCTCATGGTGAAAGCTGTTTTGGGTATATCCTGTTTACGAATTTTCAACTGGTGATACCCCGATCGAAGATCGATCTTGGAGAATACTTTGGCTCCTACGAGCTGATCAAACAAATCGTTAATCATCGGCAGAGGGTACTTGTTCTTGATAGTCACCTCGTTCAAGGCACGATAATCGACTACCATTCTCAAGGTTTTATCCTTCTTCTCCACCAAAAGAACTGGGGCTCCCCAAGGTGAAGAACTTGGGTGAATATAACCTTTGTCCAATAACTCCTTAATTTGCTTCTTGATTTCCAACAGATCATTTGCGGGCATCCGATAGGGTCTCTTGGAAATTGGGGCTGTCCCTGGCTGTAGCTCTATTAAGAACTCAATCTCCCTATCTGGTGGCATTCCTGGTAATTCTTCCGGAAATACATCTGGAAATTCTTTTACCATAGGTACTTCCTCCTGAACAACTCCCGTGAGAGTGTTTAACCTAGCACTCATACATGTGCGTCGGGATACATACTTAATCCTCTTGTTCTCCGGGGTGGTGAGTGAAACAGACTTGCTAGGGCAATCAAGATTTCCTTCATACTTGGTCATCCAATCCATGCCTAGGATTACATCCAATCCTTGTGACTCTAAGACGATGAGGTCGGTGGGAAAAACATGGTTTCCTATATTGAGTTTCAAGGCATGGCATCCTATCCCTGCCATCATCATACCTCCTGGGGAACTGACCTTAATGGGCTGACTAAGGGTTTTGGTGGGCAAACCATACTTATCCACAACTACCCTTGATATGAATGAATGAGTTGCACCGGAATCAAAAAGTACTATAACTGAACGTGAATGCAATAAAAACTTACCAACCACAGTCTCGGGCTGATCATAGACTTCTTCCACGTCGATGTGATTCACTTGAGCACGGGGAAACGGATTGGGTTTCTTAACTGCTGCATTGCCGTTGTTGTTGCCGTTTCCACTGCCTTGCTTGCTCTGGGGACACTCAGTAGCATAGTGCCCTGTCTTCTGGCACTTGAAACAGGTAATGTGACTCAGATCCTTCTGAGCAGGAACTTGACGGTGCTGGTTGTTGTTCCCATTCCCATTGTCAGTCTTGAAGTTACCATGGTTGGGACGGTTGTTCCCATTTCCTCCATGATGGTGGCCTCCATGGTTATGCACAGTATGAGTGTGCTTTCCAAACTTACTGTTTCCTGATCCGGTATTCCCGGAGTACGGGGAGTAACGAGGCTTCTGATGAGCTCCAGAGTTGAACTTCCCTTGAGTGTACTTCCTCTTGCGGTTCTCAATCTGCTGCTGTTTACCTTCCAGAATAAGTGCCTTATCCACCAGCTCTTGGTAGTTGTTGAAATTAGCCACTACCAGCTGTATGCTCAACTCATCATTGAGTCCTTCCAGAAACTTTTCTTGCTTGGCCGCATCATCGGCCACATCTCCTGGGGCATAACAGGCCAACATGCTGAACTCTTCCACATATTGGGCCACAGAGCGATTACCCTGGCGCAAGTTGCGAAACTCGCACTTCTTTAGACTCATGGCTCCAGCTGAAACATGAGCGGTGCGGAAAGCAAGCTTGAACTGCTCCCAAGTCACATCTGCAATAGGATAAGTGGTGGTGTAATTCTCCCACCATGATGCTGCTGGTCCTTCCAGTTGATGTGCGGCAAATCGCACTTTCTCAGCATCAGTGCATCCAGCGGTGACAAGTTCTCTCTCCATCTTACGGAGCCAGTCATCTGCCACAATGGGTTCAGTGCTGCTGGAGAAAGTTGGAGGGTTCAACCTCAGAAAACGGGTGAGATTGTCAGTCTGAGGTGGATGGTGGTTGTTGTTGTTGTTCTGGTTGTTGGTCTGATTCTGAATCAATAGTTGCATCAGTGCATTCTGTTGCTGAAGGAGTTGGGTGAGTTCCGGTGGGAAAGTGAAATCGGTCTCACGTCGTGGAGGCATCTTGCTGTTTTCAGAGGGATGAGAATTAGAATAGAACAAGGGTCTAGAAGAAATTCACTACCCATATGCAATGCAACAAACATATCACACCAAACACTCATTCATTTATTCAATCAATGTCAAACAACGGAAATACAATCTCAGACAAACTAAACATCGACCTACGCTTTAACAACTAAAATAAAAGATACATGGAGGGCATAACTAATGTTTTTCCTCAGAAGTGCATAGTCGTAGGTCCTCCGGTGGTGCTGTCCTCATAGTCTTCATCGTCGCTGATGAAGGGTGCCATGTCTCCTTCGGGGTGAAGGTTTTCTCCCATGTCTAGATGCTCCTCCAGAGTGGCGATGCGTGCATTCTGCTCATCAATCCTCTCTAGGAAGTCCTTCACTTCATGCTCGTGTTCATAGTTGGCCTCTCGCAGATCAGCTTCAAGGTCTAGCTCGCGGTTCATCAGATTCTTGATTGTCTTCGTATCAGCACGAACTCGAAGCTCCAGAGTCCTGATGTGAGTCTCCAAGGTCTGGATATAAGAGATAGTGGTGTCTGTAGTGGGATTGGTGATGATGTTGCCATGGGCATCTCTGCGGCAAACCATGCTGAGTCCTGGTGAAATGGTTCCACCTCTGTATTCCTCCTGAATACGTCCAAGAGCACGATGAATGGCCATGTCTCTCCCAAGTATCCAACTGGGTGCCACGAACTTGAGGTCGATGGGTTCCTTCCGGTTTCCAAAAGTCTTCCCTGGAATATGCACCTCGATCCTGTAGCGTCCATCTTGGGGAAATGACATGATAGGAATCCCGGTGATGCTCGGCAAAGCAATCCTTACGTCCTTGACGATCCTCATCAGCTCCTTACCAAAGGGCATCGTTGCGTCAGGCTGGCAAAACTCTGTGATCAACACTGGGATGAAGGTGGCCATCTATAAATTTTGAAATAATCGGAGAGGAGTCAGAAACGAATAGATGAGAGTATAAGATATTTAAAGACAAAGAGAAACAATCCTAAGGCTTTCCAATCCTAGAGGTTACGTCCTATGGTTAGCGTGTGCTCTGATACCATTTCTGTAGCGACCCGACCTAAAAGGTCAAGTCTCCGGTGTTTCCGTACGATCCCAAGATCATGCTGGTACACACACGGTACATCAATGTATATATCAAAGGGAAATCACACAACATTATATTAATCGAAATCTCATATCGAGTCCTTTATTACAATAAAAATTACAATAAAGTGGCTAAAAGCCAACTCATGAGAATATCTAAATCTTGCGGAAGCGTCGAAGGTAGATGAGTCCATCTGACTCCAAGGGCATCTCACTGAGCGTAGAACGTGTCCTCACTCCTGGTCGGAAAAATATTCTGCAACATGATACATTACAGCCGTGTAGGTCAGCATATGGAATATGCCGGCAAAGTCACAAGAGAAGGGTAACAAGGTAGTCATCTAGTCTATATGCATATATGGCAGGTGGGGTGGTAAGTTTTGCATAAAGCCAATTTTTTCCTACATCAAGAAAAGGGGCTAAGCAAAATATTACTAAGTTGGTTGATTAATGAGATGGTTCCACCAACCACTTCTCATACCCAAAATTATTAATACCCACATCATCATATTAATTGTGTTGAGAGTTCCGGAAGTTCCAATTCCTTTGGCTCAAGTCGTCCATGACCGTGGACACGGCTAATCGATTAGGTTTGGAATACTCTGCAGAGTTTTGCACACGTTCCCCACAAGATTTGGTCGCCTCCGTTTGGTTTCTCGCACTTCAGGGTGTTTGAGAAACGGATGACCAAAACATGGTCTTCCAAAGGGTTTCCCTGCGACTCTGTCGGTGCCCATCCTTTCCTACCGTTCTTCTACCTCTCGTAGCACCGCCTGTCCAGGGTCACCACGATATCCGACCAAGCCAGAGCCCATAATGACTTGTGGCTGTGCAGGTAAGCCTTGGGTCTTGAAGCACCCATCCATCCCTTTGTGCCTGGGTGGACCTTTCCGCGTGAATACTGGCCATCTCCAGCATCACCTAGGCTAACCACTGGTTTCTCCAGGGCGCCGTTCAACCATCATCCACCCAGAGGTATGTTGAAAACTTGGAGTCTTGAAATCTTGCTCATTATGTAGGTCTTGAAATTATTAACTCTCTCAACTCCCATGAATCACACAACCAACCCCGTCTACTAATAGCATAGCAAAAGTAAAACAACGTTTCCCGGGGCCAAAGTTGTCAAAGAGGGTTGAGAGGGGTACCTACCACATGATACTACTACAATGTAACCAAGTTTCCAACTAACCTATCTTGCATGCAACTGGGGAGATGGTAGAACTAATGCATATAAAACATGGATAAAACATGATCAAAGTGACTTGCCTGATTGATGATCTTCGTACGTGAGTGACTCTAAGTAACAAGCTTCGCACTCTAAATATAGGGGTATTATATAGAGTGGTTATAAAATCGTTACTGTTTTTGAATATCAAAATTAACAGAATATAGAGGGGTAATATAGGGGTATTATATATCAAAATTAACAGAATAATAAATTTTATTTAATGAACATTTCTATTCTGTCATTTGAACACTTTGAAAAAAATATTATTTTCAGAAATTGTCTAATTGTTTTTAAACCCTTTTTGCAAATATTTTCAAAATAACCCCTGGTTATTATTGTTCAAATATATCACCAATTAGTCCCTGGTGTGGAGTGTCATGTTCCTCCTCTCTTATTTGAACTTTTAACCAAAATTTCAAATAGGTGAAAGCAAATATAGGAAAAGATAGAAAGAACTTTCAGAAAGTCAGAAAAGACATTTCAACTATTACATACAATCAAGCAATGATGATGATAGATGCATAACTATATCATAACATTCCAAAATGAAATTTTGGGATGTTACAATGACTGCACACCTGTCGGTAAACATCCGTGTAACCGCGAGGGTCGGCTCTGATACCAACTTGTAACGCCCCGGACACACCCGCCAGTGGTCGTTACTCCTGGCGGGATCTAGACTGGCCTCACAGATCAATACTAGTCTTTTCTGCGTACTTTGTCCTCACTCATGCGCACCCGGGACCAACTTCCCGGTTGGTCACCCATCCTAGAAACTACTCCAAGCCAAGCACGCTTTACCTGGGAGTTCTGTTCGAATGGGCTCCCGGAAAAGAAGGAATTCCTTATTGATATGAGTAGTCTGTAATCCCTAATAAGCCAGGCTATCACAATGATCTTCTTGGAGATCTATCCGATGTAATACTCTTTTGCGGTGTGTTTGTCGAGATTCGATGAATTGTGGGTTTATGTTCAGATTATCCATGAATATTATTTGAGTCTTTTCTGAATTCTTGTATGCATGATTTCATATCTTTGCAAGTCTCTTCGAGTTATTGGTTTGGTTTGGCCAACTATATTGGTAATTCTTGCAATGGGAGAAGTGCTTAGTTTTGGGTTCAATCTTGCGGTGTCCTCACCCAGTGACAAAGTAGGGGTAGCAAGGCACGTATTTTATTGCTTCCATCAAGGGTAACAAGATGGGGTTTTCATCATATTGCTTGAGTTTATCCCTCTACATCATGTCATCTTACCTAATGCATTACTCTATTCTTCATGAACTTAATACTCTAGATGCAGATAGGAGTCGGTCGATGTGTGGAGTAATAGTAGTAGATGCAGAATCGTTTCGGTCTACTTGACACGGACGTGATGCCTATGTGCATAATCATTGCCTTGGATATCTTCATAATTATTCGCTTTTCTATCAATTGCTCGACAGTAATTTGTTCACCCACCGTGACAGTTTCCTTCAAGAGAGAAGCCTCTAGTGAAACCTATGGCCCCCGGGTCTACTTTCCATAATATATTTTCAGATCCATAAACAAAAAATACCTTGATGCAATTTATTTACCTTTTTTACTTTCTGCAATCTTTTACATCTATCTCTATCAGATCTAATCCTTGCAAATAACCGTGAAGGGATTGACAACCCCTTTATAGCGTTGGGTGCAAGAGTTTGATTGTTCGTGTAGGTGCATCCATTGGTGACTTGCTTGTTCCTCCTACTGGATTGATACCGTGGTTCTCATCAACTGATGGAAATACTTATCTACTTCGCTGCATCACCCTTTCCTCTTCAAGGGAAAACCAACACATGCTCAAGAGGTAGCAAGAATGATTTCTGGCGCCATTGCCAGGGAGGATACACATTAGGCCTACAAGTAACCATCACAAACTCATCTCTTGCATTTACATTATTTTCCATGTGCCTCTCGTTTTCCTCTCCCCACTTCTAAAAGGATTTTCAGAAAATACCAACAAGATTTGCCTTTTTATTCGCCCTTTTTCCATTCGCCTTTTTGTTTGCCTTTTGATTGCTTGTGTGCTTGATTGCTTGCTTTGTCACGATGTCTGAAAATACCAAATTGTGTGACTTTTCCAATACTAATAATATTGATTTTATTAGTACTCCGATTGCTCCCGCCACTAGTGCGGAATCTTAGGACATTAATGTTGCCTTGCTTAATCTTGTTATGAAAGAACATTTTTCTGGTCTTCCTAGTGAAGATGCCGCATCCCATCTAAATACCTTCATTGAGTTGTGTGACATGCAAAAGAAGAAAGATGTGGATAATGATATTGTTAAATTGAAGCTATTTCCGTTCTCACTACGAGATCGCGCTAAAACTTGGTTTTCATCTTTGCCTAAAAATAGTATTGATTCATGGAATAAGTGTAAAGATGCTTTTATTTCGAAGTACTTTTCGCCTGCTAAGATCATATCCCTTAGGAACGATATAATGAATTTTAAGCAACTTGATCATGAGCATGTTGCACAATCTTGGGATAGGATGAAATTAATGATTATAAATTGCCTCGCACATGGTTTGAGTTTATGGATGATTATACAATTTTTTATGCGGGATTGAATTTTGCATCTAGGAATCTTTTAAATTCAGCTGCAGGTGGTACTTTTATGGAAATCACATTAGGAGAAGCTACTAAACTCCTAGATAATATTATGGAAAATTACTCTCAATGGCATACCGAAAGATCTCCTACTAGTAAAAAGGTGCATGCTATTGAAGAAATAAATACTTTGAGTGAAAAGATGGATGAGTTGATGAAATTGTTTGCTAGTAACAGTGCTCCTATTGATCCTAATGTTATGCCTTTGTCTTCTTTGATTGGAAATAATAATGAATCTATGGATGTGATTTTTGTTGGTAGGAACAATTTTGGTAATAACATCTATAGAGGTAATTTCAACCCTAGACCGTTTCCTAGTGATTCCTATAATAATTATGGTAATTCCTAAAACAATTCTTATGTAAATTATAGTAAGATTCCCTCTGATTTTTAGAACATTATTAAAGAATTTATTAGTTCTCAAAAGGTTTTCAATGCTACGATTGAAGAACAATTGCTCAAGATTGATGATTTGGCTAGGAATGTTGATAGAATTTCTCTTGAGATTGATTCTTTGAAATTTAGATCTACTACAACCAAGCATGATATTAATGAGTCTTTAAAAGCTATGAGAATTTCTATTGATCAAAGTAAGGAAAGGACCGCTAGAATACGTGCTAAGTGTGAATGGCTTGAAAAGGTGTGTTCTCGTGTTAATAATGATGAAGATCTCAAAGTGATTGATGTGATTCCTATTGAATATTTTTTTCCAATATAAATCTTGATAAAGATGGGACTGGAGATAAGTCAACTTTAGTTAAAAGTCATCCCAATGATTCAGAGTGTATAGATCTTAATGCTAAGATTGATAGAAGTGGGATTGAAGAGGTCAAAACTTTAAATAGTAATGAAACCACTCTTTTGGATCACAAGGACTTTAATTATTATAGCTTCTCCTTGATTTATTGTATTTCCTCGTTGGAATCCAAGTTGAATTCTCCGCATGCTTATAATCAAAATATGGCTTTTACTAAACATATCGTTGATGCTATGATGAAATATTTTGAAGAAAAACTTGAGTTGGAAGTTTCTATCCCTAGAAAACTCCATGATGAGTGGGAACCTACTATTAAGATTAAAATTAAATATTATGAGTTCCATGCTTTGTGTGATTTGGGTGCTAGTGTTTCCACGATTCCGAAAACTTTATGTGATGTGCTAGGTTACCATGATCTTGATGATTGCTCTTTAAATTTGCATCTTGCGGATTCCACTATTAAGAAACCTATGGGAAGGATTAATGATGTTCTTATTGTTGCAAATATGAATTATGTGTTCGTATATTTCATTGTTCTTGATATAGATTGCAATCCTACATGTCCTATTATTCTTTGTAGACCTTTCATTAGAATGATTGGTGCAATTATTGACATGAAACAAGGAAACATTAGATTCCAATTTCCATTGAGGAAAGGCATGGAACAATTTCCTAGAAACAAAATAATATTGACTTATGAATCTATTATGAGAGCTACTTTTTTATTGCATACCAAAGATGACAATACCTAGATCTATTGTGTTTTGCCTATCTAGGGGCGTTAAACAATAGTGCTTGTTGGAGGCAACCCAATTTTATTTTTTGTGTTCTGTTTTTGCTTCTGTTTTTAGTGTTTCACACATTATTACTTCTGTAGTAATTTTGTTTTGGTGTTTAATTAGTGTTTGAGCCAAGTAAGACCTTTGGGATGGTCTATGGTGGTTGTTGATTTGATCTTGTTGAAAAATAGAAACCTTTACGCCCAGTCCAGGAATTTTAAACATTTTTCAGAGCATCGAACGAGTCTGAATTTTTTACAAAAGATCGATATACAAATTTACTAGATTTTACTAATTTTTCATATTTTTTAGTTATATAAGTATATGAAGTTTTCAGATTTCTACAGACTGTTCTGTTTTTGACAGATTCTGTTTTCTTTGAGTTGTTTACAAATTTCGATGTATCTATGGGTTGTATAGGGGGGTAGGAACCATGGAGAAGTTAGAATACATTAGGTATTACAACAATATAAAAAAGTAATGAGTTAACACCAGTACCTAAAGTGGTGATTTATTTTCTTATACTAACGGATCTCACGAGTTTTTTTGTTAAGTTTTGTGTTGTGAAGTTTTCATGTTTTGGGTAAAGATTTGATGGACTATGGAATAAGGAGTGGCAAGATCCTAAGATTGGGGGTGACGAAGGCAACCAACTCATATTAAAGGATTCCAAAGAGCCTAATCTTGGGGATGCCCCGGAAGGCATCCCCTCTTTCGTCTTCAATCCATCGGTAAATTTACTTGAGGCTATATTTTTATTCACCACATGATATGTGTTTTGCTTGGAGCGTCTTGTATGATATGAGTCTTTGCTTTTTAGTTTGCCACAATCATCCTTGCTGCAAACATCTTTTGAGAGAGACATGCATTAGTCGTGAATTTATTAGAATAATCTATGTGCTTCACTTATATCTTTTGAGATGGGCAATTTTGCTCTAGTACTTCACTTATATCTTTTGAGAGCACGGTGGTGTTTGGTTTTATAGAAATGATCGAACTCTCGTACCTCAGTTATATTATTTTGAGAGTCTTCAAACAACATAGTAATTGGTTTACGTTATGAATTTAGTCCTAATATGATAGGAATCCAAGGGGGATATAATAAAAACTTCCATATTAAGTGCATTGAGTATTATGAGAAGTTTGATTCCTTACATAAAGTTTTGAGATTTAAAGATGGTAATGTTAAGAGTCATGTTAGGAAGTAATTGTGAATTGGTAAAAATACTTGTGTAAAGGTTTGTGATTCCCGTAGCGTGCACGTATGGTGAACCATTATGTAAGGAAGTCAGAGCATGATTTGTTTATAGATTGTCGACCTTTGTGTGAGGGTCGGGAGCGCGTGATGGTTTAATCCTACCAACCTCTCCCCTAGGGGCATGCGTCTAATGCTTTGCTTCGATGACTATAGACTTCTGCAATAAGTATGTGAGTTTTTTATGACTAATTTG
Organism: Hordeum marinum; assembly: GCA_022496015.1. NCBI lineage: Eukaryota > Viridiplantae > Streptophyta > Magnoliopsida > Poales > Poaceae > Hordeum > Hordeum marinum. The sequence continues at coordinate 146,915,446 of CM039678.1, forward strand.
AGTCCATGGATTATATACACTCTCACCCTTCCGCCTTTGCTAGCCTCTCTAGTACCGCGCAACTTACGCCGGTGCGATAAGCTCACCTTCCTCAAAACAATCACCATATATCTTTCTTCAAAACAGCCACCATACCTAGATATTATGGCATTTCCATAGTCATTCCGAGATATATTGCCATGCAACTTCCACCGTTTCGTTTATTATGATACGCACCATCATTTTCATATTGCTTTGCGTGATCGTAAGATAGCTAGCTAGCATGATCTTTTCATGGCTTGTCCATTTTTTGATGTCATTTTCTATGCTAGATCATTGCACATCCTGGTACACCGCTGGAGGCATTCATATAGAGTCATAATTTGTTCTAGTTATCGAGTTGTAATTCTTGAGTTGTAAGTAAATAAAAGTGTGATGACCATCATTATTAGAGCATTGTCCCATGTGGGGAAAGGATGATGGAAGCTATGATTCCCTCACAAGTGGGGAATGAGACTCTGGACTTTATGAAAAATAAAATAGGCCAGCGAAGCCCAAAAAAGAGGCCTTAGATGCCCACCAAAAAAATGAGAGAAAAGAGAGAAGGGACAATGCTACTATCTTTTTCCACACTTGTGCTCCAAAGTAGCACCATGATCTTCATGATAGAGAGTCTCCTATTTTATCACTTTCATATACAAGTGAGAATTTTTCATTATATAACTTGGCCAGTATATTCCAATGACGGGCTTCCTCAAATTGCCCTAGGTCTTCATGAGCAAGCATGTTGGATGGACACCCACTTAGTTTCCTTTTGAGCTTTCATACACTTATAGCTCTAGTGCATCCGTTGCATGGTAATCCCTACTCTCTCACATTGATATCTATTAATGGGCATCTCCATAGCCTGTTGATACGCCTAGTTGATGCGAGACTATATTCTCCTTTTCCTTCACAACCTCCACCATATTCTATTCCACCTATAGTGCTATATCCATGGCTCACGCTCATGTATTGCATGAGAGTTAATTTTTTTTGAGAAAATAAAAGTGTGAAACAATTGCTTGAGTTGTCATCAGGGTTGTGCATGATATAAATACTTTGTGTGGGGGAAGATGGAGCATAGCCAGACTATATGATATTGTAGGGAAAACTTTCTTTTGCCATTATATTTTGAAGAGATACAATGACTTTGCTAGTATGCTTGAAATATTATTGTTTTTATGTCAACATCAATATTTTGTTTTGAGTCTTACGAATCTGAATATTCATGCCACAATAAAGAACATTACATGGATAAATATGTTAGGTAGCATTCCACATCAAAAATTATGTTCTTATCATTTACATACTCAAGGACGAGCATGAATTAAGCTTGGGGAAGCTGATATGTCTCCAACGTATCTATAATCTTTGAATATGTCATGCTATTATATTATCTGTTTTGGATGTTTTATATGCATTATATGCTATTTTATATTATTTTGGGACTAACCTATTAATCTAGAGCCTAGTGTCAGTTTCTGTTTTTTCCTTGTTTTTGAGTATTGCGGATATGGAATATTAAACGGAGTCCAAACGGAATAAAATCTGCATGATGATTTTTTCTAGAACTAAAGAGATCTATCAGGCTTGGAGTGCAGGCAAGGACCTTGCTAGGAGGTCACAAGCCAGGGGGCGTGGCCACCCCCTGGCTGCGCCTGGCAGACATGTGACTCCATGGCATGAGTCCTAGCCCTAATCTTCATATGATAAATACCCAAATATCCCCCAATACCAAAAAGAGCCACGCAAATACTTTTCCACCGCCAGAAGTCTTCGTTCCCAAGAGATCCAATCTTGGAGCCTTTTTCGGTAATTTGTCGGAGGGGGATCCGATCACGGAGGGCATCTACATCAACTCCATTGCCCCTCCGATGATGCGTGAGTAGTCCACCACAGACCTACGGGCCCATAGCTAGTAGCAAGATGGCTTCTTTTCTCTCTTTGTGCTTCAATACCATGTTCTTCATGATCTTCATGGAGATCTATCCGATGTAATACTCTTTTGCGGTGTGTTTGTCGAGATCCGATGAATTGTGCGTTTATGTTTAGATTATCCATGAATATTATTTGAGTCTTTTCTAAATTCTTATATGCATGATTTCATATCTTTGCAAGTCTCTTCGAGTTATTGGTTTGGTTTGGCTAACTAGATTGGTAATTCTTGCAATGGGAGAAGTGCTTAGTTTTGGGTTCAATCTTGCGGTGTCCTCACCTAGTGACAAAGTAGGGGTAGCGAGGCACGTATTGTATTGTTGCCATCAAGGGTAACAAGATGGGGTTTTCATCATATTTCTTGAGTTTATCCCCCTACATCATATCATCTTACCTAATGCGTTACTCTGTTCTTCATGAACTTAATACTCTAGATGCAGGCAGGAGTCGGTCGATGTGTAGAGAAATATTAGTAGATGCAGAATCATTTCGGTCTACTTGACACGGACGTGATGCCTATATGTATAATCATTGCCTTGGATATCTTCATAATTATTCACCTTTCTATCAATTCCTCGACTGTTGGGGATATAACCCCATGGTGAGACCCGCCTTGGAGGGCTCCGGGTTAAACCGGACGGCTCATAGCCAGCCCAAGAGTGAGCCGTCAAGACTGGAGGGCCCAACAGGCGTAGCAACTCACAGCATGGGTCGGTAGGGTGGCCCGGATGAGAAGACCCGGGCATTGAAGCCGCCCGGGGACAATTTGGATAGGATAGGCAAGAGAAGATAGAGGTAGACTCGGACATGTAATGAGAGTCGGCCACAACTTGTTTGACCCGTGGTCTTGGCCTCCTATATAAAGGCAAGACCCGGGGCGACTTAGAGATCAGGTGATCGAGAGCTAGGTCAAGCTTTTAGCTCCCTTGTAATCGATACAACAAGCAATACAAATACAAGTCGGACATAGGCTATTACCTCACCTTGAGGGGCCGAACCTGGGTAAACTCGTGTCCTTCGCCCCTGACAACCCCTTTGAGTCCATCATGTTAGCGATGGCCTAAAATCCAAGTCCGTTCACCTGGACATCTGCCGTGATAAATCCACGACATTTGGCGCCCACCGTGGGGCTGACGCTCTCTCCTGGGGCTTGAAGGATACGTGGTCAGAAGGATCAGCAAGAGTCGCCATGGCCGGCTCTACATGGACGATGCCGGCTGGGGGCTTGATGCTGAGTCCGTGGAGTATGGATTCCGGGTTCCATTCGGCAGGATCCACGTCTTGATCAGAAGGGTTGATGGATCTACACCCGGTCGGGCGTTTGCACCGACATCATCGAGCCGGCTCGGCGTTTGCAACCTCCGCGTAACATGCATCCTGCCCATGCTAATCCGGGTCAGAAACATGTCTTCGTAGGCTTCACTCAGGGGACGGATCTAGAAGCTTCCGGATCACAGGAAACTTTCGTCTATTCAGAGGACGAATCTTTAAGTGGAGAAACGGAATCGGTGTACCAGCTCCGCAACGGTGGCCTTGGGGGCTATGGAGACGTCTGCCTTGAGTCCGATCGCTCTGAGTCAGATGATCTTGAGCTTCCGGTTCATGCTGCCGTGTTCATGGCGGGGTCAGCCCTAGGCACGAGTAGTACAACCGCGGGAGCCGCCACCTTGGGTGAGGACCTGCTACCGTCGGCTCAAGTTCTTGTGGAGCTGATGGACGAGCTTGCGGCTTTAATGGCCACTGAGGTCACGCCAGATAACCAAGCCACTCGGAATTCAGAGATTGCAAGGATCATGGACCGGATGACAGAGGAACGGCAAAGGATGGCTGAGCTAAAAATCCAGATGGAGGAAGAGGCAGAACGTATCAAGGCAGATGCTTTTTGTCTAGGGCTGGAGCAAATATCGGCAGCAGCGGTACATCGAAGGAGGCATCAATCTCGTCTACGAGAGCGCTATGAAGCAAGGAACCTCTTCAATACTCCTGGTGCGGGGCAAGCAACATGCGCGCCCGAAAGCCACCCGACGGAGCGACCAGCGACTCATCTAGCCCGGCGTAACCAAGCTTCACCTGGGGGCTTTCCAATGCCGGCGGGTCATTATTCTAACCCGGCCGAGAATATGGTGGCAGCGGTCACCCGGCTTGAGACAATTCCTATCCTGGATGAAGCACCCTTTGCAGAGGAAGTGCGGAATGCCATCGGGTACCTGCAGACGGCCGTGGCCCAGCAGGAGAAATATACTCACATCCAGAGCCGTGTTCATTCAACCCCTCTCCCCAACCGCTGTTTCAGCTGGCGCTACGAGTCACCAGCAGGTTCCAGCATTAACCGGCACATAGAGATTCCGATGGGTCACCGGCCTGGTAGAGACACGTCAGCATTTGTAAACCATGCGGGAGGCCCACAAGAGGCGCCAGCTAGGACGGCTTACTAGGAGCCCATGCCTTCCGTTTCGGTAGGGGCAGGAGTAAACTCCAGGATGGTAGGGCTGCCGCGTTTGTCACCGGCTCTGCGAAGCGAACGGCTGCCGACATACTTCAAAGGGCCCCGCAAGGTCCCAAATTACACCGCTGATTTACCCCCGGAGGCTTGGGTGGAGAGTTATGAACTGGCCATGGAGATGCTGGACGTCAGTAAGGCGGTTTATGCCAAGTATTTCATCATGATGCTTGAAGGCCTGGCTCGCACATGGCTAAAGGGGTTACCACCTAATACCATCAATTCATGGGCAGAGCTCCGGGCCCAGTTCATTAAAAACTTTCAAGGGACGTGCAAGCAGCCTATGACCATTGTGGACCTTGATCACTGTATCCAACAAGAGAACGAGTCGACCCATCATTGGGTACGGCGAGTCTCGACAATCATCCACTCCTCGGAGCAGATTACGGCGGCCCAAGAAGTACTGATCTTGGAGAAGAGCTGCCACTTTGTTCCTCTGAAGCAGAAACTTGGCCGGCTCAAGCGTATGTGTCAGGACATGGGAGAGCTTATGACGGCTCTCATGAAATATGACAACTCTGACAGCACGAAAGATCCGGGTTCTGATGATGAGAAAACTGGTCAAGGTAAGAAGGGCAATCAAGGCAAAGGTGCGGTAAACAATGGTAACCAGAGCAAGCGTAAGAATCCAAATGCTGGGTCAGAGCTGGTGGCTAATACAAACACCCAACAGAATTACCCCAAAGGCAATAGGAGGTTCAGACCGCCCTTTGGCAAGGATATCTCTTCCTCGAACATGGAGGAGTTACTTAAGTGACCTTGTCCAAATCACAGTTTGCCTGATAAGCCGGCAAGCCACACATGGGAGAATTGCAATTTCATGCAGAAGTACAAGCGGTATTTCACACAGCCTAACAATTGAGATGGTGGTCCGCCAGGCGGCTCAGGACATGGCGGCTCAGGAGCTGGTTTTGGTTCCAACGGCTCAGGATCTAGTCATCCGGGTCAGGATAATTAGTGGGGACACCAGCCGCATTCTGGTAACAATAATCAACAACAACAGCATAATCAGTCTGGTTTTCAGGGTAATCAGAAGCAACTCAGCTCCGGGCAGTACCACATTTTCACGACCAGTCTCAACAAACGAGACCAGAAGTTATGAAAGCGGGCAGTTAATGCGGTGGCACCGGCTCTTCCATAGTACTTAAAGTGGTCTGAATATGACATAACCTGGAACCGAGAGGATCACCCGCCGCGTGTCGATGACCCGGGGCGGCTGGCTTTGGTTGTAGCCCCCCAGGTGGGCGGATATATGGTGAACAAGGTGCTTATGGATGGCGACTGCAGCATAAACATCCTTTATTATGACACTTTTCGGCGGATGAAGTTGCTTGACAAGGATTTAAAACCTTCATCCACCGTCTTTCATGGTGTGGTGCCGGGTAAGTCGGCGCATCCAGTGGGCAGGATTTCGTTGGACGTGGCCTTTGGCGATGAGTACAATTACAGGGTGGAATCCTTGTGGTTCAAAGTGGTCAAGATCAAGAGTCCTTATCATGCGTTATTTGGACGGCCGGCTTGTGCTAAGTTCATGGCTAGGCCCTGCTATGTTTACTTGCAGCTCAAGATGCCCGGCTTAAACGGTACCATTACCATTCATGGTAACCGAAATACGACTATTGAGTGTGAAGAAGGAGACGCGGCTTACGCAGAGTCCAGTTGCTCCCAGGAGGAACTTAAGTTTTATAAGGAGAATGTTGATCCGGAGGATATGACCCCACTGAAAAAGCCCACCACAGAGGTTGAGCCGCCCCTCAAGTTTTCAGCGGATGATACCAAGACAGTAGATTTCACTCCAGGCGACTCATCTAAACAGTTCATCATTGGAGCTCACATGGATCCCAAATAGGAAAGCACGCTCATCGAATTCATCCGTGAGAATTGGGACATCTTCACATGGAAACTGTCTGACATGTCGGGTGTACCGAGAGAGTTTGCTGAGCACAACCTTAATGTGAATCCAAAGTTTAAGCTGATTAAACAGTTTTTGTGGCGGTTCAATGAGGAAAGGCGCAAGACTATTGGTGAAGAAGTTGCCCAACTTTTGGCAGCGGGTTTCATCGTTGAAGTTTCTCACCCGGAATGGTTGGCTAACCCAGTGCTGGTGCTAAAAAAGAATGGCACGTGGCGTATGTGTGTGGACTACACAGACCTCAACAAGGCTTGTCCGGCTGATCCATTTGCTCTCCCTCGTATTGATTAGATCATTGATGCTACGGCGGGGTGTGAAAGTTTGTGCTTCCTGGACGCGTACTTAGGTTATCATCAGATCAAGATGGCGGTTAAAGACCAGGAGAAGACGGCTTTTATTACGCCCTTTGGGGCATTTTGTTATGTCTCTATGCCTTTCGGGCTCAAGAGTGCTCAAGCGACTGCCTTCACAGCCAGATTGGCCGTAATGTTCATGCTTATGTAGATGACATCATGGTCAAATCCAGAAAGAAGGAGACTCTCTTGGAGGATTTAAAGGAAACTTTTGATAATCTCTGGGTCTACAAGATGATGCTTAACCTGACCAAGTGTGTCTTTGGTGTTCCAACGGGCAAGCTTTTTGGTTTCCTGGTCTCTGAGCATGGTATCGAGGCTAACCCGGATAAAATCAAGGCTATCACCTCTCTGGGAGAGCCGACTTGCATTAATGATGTTCAGTGCCTGGCAGGGTGGATTGCTGCGTTGAGCCGGTTCATAAGCCATCTTGGAGAGAAGGCTATTCCTTTATATCAAATGATGAAGAAGACAGGCAAATTTGTCTGGAGTAAAGCGGCGGGTGAAGCACTTGAGGCTCTTAAAAAACAGCTCACTAAGCCGCCAGTGCTGGCCGCTCCGGTTGAAAAAGAACCGTTCCTCCTTTATGTGGCGGCTAATAACCGGGCAGTGAGTGTGGCAATTGTGGTCGAACGCAAGGAGGTGGGAAAGGAGTATCCAGTGCAAAGACCACTTTATTATATCAGTGAGGTCCTGACAGAGTCTAAGCAAAGGTATCCACATTGGCAGAAGCTGGTATATGGGGTCTTCATGGCCAACCGCAAGTTAAAACACTATTTCTTAGGGCACCAGATAACTGTGGTCAGTTCTGCTCCGCTAGGGGATATTATCCAGAACAGAGAAGCCACAGGAAGGATTGCTAAGTGGGCATTGGAGCTGGGACCTCTCAATATAAAATATGTGCCTCACACAACTATCAAGTCCCAAGCCCTTGTCGATTTCATAAGTGATTGGACGGAGTGTCAGGCTCCCGAGGAAAAGCCGGATAACACATACTGGACTATACACTTCGATGGATCCAAGCAATTAGAGGGATCAAGGGCAGGAGTTGTTCTGACATCCCCCAAGGGTGATAAGTTTTGTTATGTGCTCCGGCTGACGTTCCCCTGCATTAACAATACAGCTGAATATGAAGCTTTGCTTCATGGTCTTCGGTTAGCCAAGGAGATGAATTTGAGCCGAGTCAGGTGTTTGGGCGACTCAGATCTGATAGCTCAGCAAGTTTCTGGCACTTGGGATTCCAAAGACCCGCGGATGGCAGCTTATCGCCAGGCGGTTGGTATTATTGCGGGTCACTTCAAAGGATATCAGGTAGATCACATTGATCATCGCAGGAATGAGGCGGCTGATGCCTTATCACGGTTAGGCTCTCAACGAAAGCCGGTGCCACCCAATGTCTTTTTGGACATCTTACACCATCCGACTGTGAAGATACCTTCAGAAGAAGAGTTGGCTGTTCCTGACCCAGAGGCAGAATTAGTAGCGGCTCTGCATGCTATCCCAGATTGGACTATTCCTTATTTGGCCTATTTGACCCGGGGCGAGTTATCTGAGGATGAAGACCTAGCCAGAAAGATCACCCGACGTTCTAAGTCCATGACAATAGTTAATGGTGAGTTGCATAAATGCAGCGTGGCATGAGTTTTCCAACGTTGTGTTTCACCAGAGGAGGGCCGATAGATCTTGAATGAAATCCATGCTGGCGATTGTGGACACCATGCCGGCTCGAAGTCTTTGGTAGCCAAGGCTTTCCGGCATGGGTTTTTCTGGTTGACGGCTCACAAAGATGCAGCGGACCTAGTCCGTAAGTGTGACGGCTATCAGAAATTTGGCCAGTGTGCTCATATCCCGGCTCAGGAGTTAAGGATGATACCAATCACTTGGCCGTTTGTGGTCTGGGGGCTTGACATGGTGGGACCTTTCAAGAGATCCAAGGATAAGAAAACACACCTCCTGGTGGCGGTGGACAAGTTTACCAAGTGGGTAGAGGCACAGCCGGTCAGCAAATGTGACGCGGCTACGGCGGTTTCATTTATCAAAAAGTTGATCTACCGTTTTGGTTACCCACACAGCATCATCACTGATAACGGTACAAATCTGTCCAAGGGGGCTATGAAAAAATTCTGTGACAAAGAGCATATCTGGCTTGATGTTTCTGCAGTGGCGCATCCACAATCCAACGGTTAGGTAGAGCGTGCCAATCAGGAAATTCTAAGAGGAATTAAACCACGACTTATGGTTCCTTTGCAGCGAATGCCCAGGTGTTGGGTGGAAGAATTACCCTCTGTCTTATGGAGCATCAGGACCACCCCTAACAGATCCACGGGTTTCACGCCTTTCTTTATGGTGTACGGGGCCGAGGCAGTTCTGCCTAGTGACATCCGGCATGACTCGCCAAGGGTGGCGGCTTACGTTGAGGCAGACAATGAGACGGCACGTCAAGACGCATTAGATGCTTTGGAAGAGGCGCGAGAGCTTGCAGCGGCCCGGTCGGCGATTTATCAACAAGACTTGCGTCGCTATCACAGTCGCAGGGTCAAGACCCGGACGTTCCAGGAGGGTGACTTAGTGCTCCGGCTGATTCAGGACCAGACAAATATGCATAAGCTCTCTCCTCCATGGGAAGGACCTTTTGTAGTCAGCAAAAATCTCAACAATTGGTCATATTACCTCGTCGATATCCGAGATGACTCAGATACGGCAGGTCAGGAGACCCGCCGGCCGTGGAACATCACGCATCTCCGGCCTTATTTCACTTAAGGGTGTAGATACCCTTCATTGTATGCTATCATTGTAGATGTCATAATTATATAAAGAAATATCACTGCAAAAGTGAAAGTCCTGGCTCAGGAAAATGAGTCGCGACATCAGGCGTTATGCCACAAAATCCCGGCTTAGGAAGATGAGTCGCGACATCAGGCGTTATGCCACAAAATCCTGGCTCAGGAAAATGAGTCGCGGCATCAGGCATTATGCCACACACAAAAAATCGGCTCAGAAAAATGAGTCGTGGCAAGAGCGGCTTCTTACCTTCGGGTATAGCTTCTAACGCCTATCCGCCGGTGTCATACACCGTAAAAACTGGCTCGGAAAAATGAGTCGTGGCGAGGGCGGCTTCTTACCTTCGGATACAGCTTCTAATGCCTATCCGCCGGTGTCGTACACTGTAAAAACCAGCTCAAAAAAATGAGTCATGGCGAGGGCGGCTTCTTACCTTCGGGTACAGCTTCTAACGCCTATCCGTCGGCGTCGTATGCCGTAAAACCGGCTCAGGAAAATGAGTCGTGGCGAGGGTGGCTTCTTACCTTTGGGTAAAGCTTCTCACACCTATCCGCCGGTGTCGTACACTGTAAAACCGGCTCAGGAAAATGAGCCGTGGCGAGTGTGGCTTCTTACCTTCGGGTACAGCTTCTAGCGCCTATCCGTCGGCGTCGTATGCCGTACTGCTGAAGGGGGCTTCTTACCGACGGGTATCGCTTCTAACACGCTATCGGCCGGCTTTATGCCAAATTTCCGGCTAACACGTTTAGCCGTGGTTGTGAGGTTTTTTACCGACGGGTAGCTAACACCTCATAACCCGCGAATGGCGGCTTCTTACCTTCGGGTACAGTTTCTAGTGCCTATTAGCTGGCCTTATGTCACAATAATTTGGCTAAGGAAAATTAGCCGCGGCAAGGGTGGCTTCTTACCTTCGGGTACAGCTTCTAACGCCTATCCGCTAGCGTTTACGCTGTATTATTACCTTCGGGTATGACTTATAATTCTTGTTAACTGGCCTTATGCTACAAAGCTCCGGTTGACGTGATTAGGCATGGACAGAAATCATGAAGTCCTTTCGGCCGACTCTCGACGCAAGAAGAAGAGACAACCGACGGAAATTATTAATCGGAATGCATACAAGGAAGATGGCACTTTGAAAGCCGGGTTTTTCTCAAGATCAGCACATCAAATATCACAGGACATATATTACAAACGCTCTATGTAGAGCCCAAAAGTGTGGATCAAGTTTTTCAAGTCCTCTGCTACGAGTTAAAGGAGAGCCGAGTATTACAAGGTGGAGCTAATCAACTGGCCGGCGGCTCATCCTGCTCCGGCTCTTCGGGTGCCTGGATCTGAAGGTTGTCCAAGTTCCAGTTGCAGTCAGCTAGAGCTGCAAAAGTCCCTTCCTCAAAGAAGGGAGACGTGTCAAGATCAGAAGCGAAGAGGTCCTTACCGCGGGTGGCCGTCAAGTCCTTCCATTCATAGAGCGGGCCACGAATTCTCTTCTGGTCAGCACATAAGCCGCTTGGTAAGTGTTTAGGTCTGCTTCTTCTGCTAAGACGGAAGCTAGAAACCTGGAGTCCTTGACGCACCGGATGTAGTCAACTTCTGTGAATTCAGAGCCGTCATCCTTCTTGGAGGGGAAGCCTCCCATCATATCACCCGGAGTAAGCTCCGGCGCGAAGGCCAGGGCCCGGCTTATACCTGCGATTGCTCCCTGGCGGGTGGCTGATTTCCTCAATTCAGCAATCTGCTTTGGCATGGTGGAGAAAAGTTCCAAGACCACTTTGAGAGTTGAAGGGATCTTGTCCTTGTATTGCACAGACTTGATGGTAAACATCGTGCCGCAGTAGAGCTGCTCCGCCAGGGTGTAGATAGCCTTCAGAGGCAGTAAGCTGTCGGATGCTAGTTGACGGCTTCTAGGACCTGTATAAGCCGGAGGTTTTCATGATAAGTCGCCAGTTCAGATGTTATAACAACAATTAAGGAAAAATTTTTCAAGAGCTCACCGAAGAGGGCGTCTGTCATCTTTGTGATATGGCGTTTCAAGGATTGCAACTCGTCAGAGACGATCATCAACCGCTGATCAACGTCGTCCGCCTGTTTGATCAGTGTGGCCTTCTCAGACATGACAGACTCTCTGAAAGCGGCGAATTCCGCCTTGACTTTAACCAGCTCTTCGGTCAAGAGCCGTCATTTCTCATCAGCGGTGCTCCGGGCAGCCAATTGATCAGCCAGGTTGGTCTTTACGCCGGCCAACTATGACTCGGCTTCAGTCAAGGATTCCTGCAAATATTTCAAAGCAGAGAGTAAAACGGACAAGTCTCAAACAGATTGCAAGCAATATGCATGACACTTGGGGGCTAATGTCTATTTTTCAGAAGTTCCCTATGAAGAAGTCCCGACTCAACTTTGAACAAGTTTGAGCTGGCCCTTGGGGGCTACTATTAGCTCTTTTAAATTATCTTCTAAGAAGTCCCGACTCAACTTTGAACAAGTTTGAGCCATCCCTTGGGGGCTACTATTAGCTCTTTTAAGTTACCTTCTAAGAAGTCCCGACTCAACTTTGAACAAGTTTGAGCCGGACGTTGGGGGCTACTATCGTCTCTTCTCATTATCTTATACAAGAATAATTCTATCTACAAGATAACTATGCAAAGTCCTGGCTCAATATGTCGAGAGATTAAGCCAACACTTGGGGGCTATGCAGGGATATAAGGAGAAAAAGAATACCTCATACTTCCTCTTCATGAGATTAACCAGTTGCAGCTCCAGGTCCCGGCTGGTGGATAGGCGGGTCATGTAGCCAGCATGAAGCTCCTCAGCTGTCATCTTCTCCAAGACAGAAGGCTCAAAATCAATATTCCTAGAAGCTTCAACTATTTCACCCTGCTTGGTCAGCACATGATCCGGGGGAGAATGCAAACCAACATCAGTGATTTCAACTTCTGGGATAGTCGTGTCCTTAGCCACATGGGCAGGGCTCGACGACTTAGCAGGACTCTTTGGTGGATTATCTGGGACAATGTCGTCAGCGGTCGGCTCCGCAGAAGCGGCTGGGATATCTTCAGCTGGCCGCCAATCATCCGGTTTAGAATGCTCTGACTCTTGAGCAGTAGGGCCAGGGGAAGACTTGTTGGTTTTCCGACGCTTGGCTTGAGCATTGTAAAATGTGAGGTTCAGAATCCAAAGGATACTACTGCCGCATAAAGAGCCGGATGTCATAGTGGGAAATACTTACACCGGGTTGATCTTGGGAGGCGGCAGAGCGGTCACCGGAAGAGGGTGATTTTTGAGAGACAAGTCAAGAAATATGAGATAGTGTCGAGGTCGCAAAGTGAAATTAATTAAACAAAGATACATACCTCTGCGGGGCGTTTCTTCAGAGCTGGCAAGTTTGGCAAGCCGGACATCAGTTCAGTAGAACCAGCGCTCCAGGTCTGGTGACGCTCAGCCTATTGTTGTTTCTTCAAAAGAAAATCGGGAGCCAGATAAGCAAGAGGGTGGGAAAGAGGGACTTTTCCAATAACCCGCCGCGGCTTCCGGGGGACAAAATATTCTGAGCCGGAAGAAATATAGATTACCTTAGGGGCATTGGCGCGGCTTGTTTCAACATCATCCTGTGAGTAAAACAATTATAAGTAAAATAAGGTAATAAAATGGCAGAAAGCAGCTAAGGTTTACCTCCGAGTCGGACGATTGCGGCGGGTCAAACCATCCTTCTTGTGGGGCGGTCTTCTTGGACTTCTTAGCCAGAACTTTCTTCTTGGGCTTCTTCAAAGGAGGAACATACTCCTTCTTCTAGAAATCAGAGTTGCCCTAGAAAGGTAAACCGGTTAAACGGTAATGAGTTAGAAAAGTATAAATGACAAGGAGAAAAAGGGTGAAGAGTCGCCTTACATCTAGAGCCAGATTTTTGGAGTTAAAAGGCGCTAGGCCAATGGCGCTGCATGATCCGGATGCTTCATGGACAAGGCTCCAGATGACAATGGTGATGTCGTCCTCCGTCAATGTTGATCGGCTGAAGCATAATGAACTATCATACTTGCCTTCGTATTCACACATAAGCCGGCTTCTATGACTCAAGGGCATAATCCGCCAAGAAATCCAGCAGCGGATCAAATCTAGCCCGATTAAACCATTGGCCACGAGGGCCTTGATCTTGGCATGAGCCGGCTCGTACCTGGCACGTTCTGAAGCTGATACCCGGCCACGAAGCTCTGAAGTTGTCTTGAGCCGGGAGGGACGATAACCCGGCAGTGGACGCTCATTTTCAGGAGAGGTATCCTTGAAGTAGAACCAAGTCTTGTTCCAGTCCTTTGGATGGCTCGGCATCTGTGTGGCCGGAAAAATAATATCCCTACGCCGTTGGATAGAGATCCCGGCAAGCTCTAGACTCGGACCGGCTTTCATCTTAGTTTGCCGGTTGGCGTAGAAAAACTGTCAAAATAACCCCATAGATGGCTTGGCTTGTAGATAGACTTCACAAAGCACTTGAAAATTGTATATATTTGAGACGGAGTTGGGGGCCAAGTCTTGGGGGTGAAGATTGTAAAAGTGAAGGACGTTACAAAAGAACTTCGAGCTGGGAGACACGAATCCTCACTCGATATGATCAGAGAAGACCACTACTTCAACTTCTTGAGGAGTGGGCCGCATTTCATCACCCGGGACCCACCAATTAAGGACCTCCTTGGAAGGAAGGGTACCCGCATGAACAAAATCCAGTAAAAATTCCTCCGTGATGCAAGACCCGACCTAGTTGCATGAGTTGGAGGCGCGAGACATGCTGGCGGCTTACAGACTATGCGAATTAAAAGTACAACGAGTCAAGAGCAAAGCAAATATTTACGACGGCTTACAATATTAAGAGTTCTACAAATGATATGCCATGGTCCGGCTGATGAGAGCTGGAGAGGCCTGGCGAGTCAACAAAGAAAAGAGGAGGAGCGAAAATAGGCTAAGTCCTAGGAAACAGATTTCGTAAAGTTCAGCTAAAAAGACGGATCTACAAAAGCGGGGAAAAATCCTCTATTTTCAGACCTAAGGACGAACAGGCAAAGCGGACGAAAGCCAAAATGGCAAGCGGCGCAGGGATCAATCTATGTGCTCTTGTTTACCGCCTATTACACAAGCGGCACCGTGAAGACGAGCGATGGTCCGGAGTTCATACACTAAAGCGCGGCCGACGGCAATGGAGTTCGAGCTCTAAAACGACGGCGGCGGCGAAGTTTTATAGAAACCCTGCCGGAGACGGATATGGATCTACGAGAAGAAGATTTACCGGTGACGGCATGACGAGTGCAAGATGAACTCTAATCCGCAACAGGTTGATGCAGCGGCCGGTCGACGGCAAGACAGGGACGATGCCGGAGCAGGAGCGGACGCGTCAGAGAGAAGGAAGATGAAAGCGCGAGCGGGGGAAAGGAAATACCGCCCGCAGCGGTCCTATTTAAAAGGAAAATGGGACAGGCGCGAAAATCCAGGCGTCACCAATTGTCCAACCGAGGTGGACGCCTCGATTTTCGGGCTAACCATTTAATAGAAGGATTTGGCGGTGCGTCAGCAAATCTTTTTTGCGGAGTCCGCATGACGTCACGGCGGGTCACATCCGAGCGACTCACCGAGGGACAGAAGAGAAGGATGAAATGAGCAAGCTCAAATTAACCTGGGGCCTAATGTTGGGGATATAACCCCATGGTGAGAACCGCCCTGGAGGGCTCCGGGTTAAACCGGATGGCTCATAGCCAGCCCAAGAGTGAGCCGTCAAGACTGGAGGGCCCAACAGGCGTAGCAACTCACAGGATGGGCTGGCAGGGTGGCTCGGATGAGAAGACCCGGGCGTGTAAGCCACCCGGGGACAATTTGTACAGGATAGGCAAGAGAAGATAGAGGCAGACTCGGACATGTAATGAGAGTCGGCCACAACTTGTATGACCCATGGTCTTGACCTCCTATATAAAGGCAAGACCCGGGGCAACTTAGAGATCAGGTGATTGAGAGCTAGGTCAAGCTTTTAGCTCCCTTGTAATTGATACAACAAGCAATACAAACACAAGCAGGACGTAGGCTATTACCTCACCTTGAGGGGCCGAACTTGGGTAAACTCGTGTCCTTTGCCCCTAACAACCCGTTTGAGTCCATCATGTTAGCGATGGCCTCGAATCCAAGTCCGTTCACCCGGACATCTGCCATGATAAATCCACGACATCGACAATAATTTGTTCACCCACCATGATACTTTCCTTCAAGAGAGAAGCCGCTAGTGAAACCTATGGCCCCTGGGTCTACTTTCCTTAATATATTTTCAGATCTATAAACCAAAAATACCAAAAATACCTTGCTGTAATTTATTTACCTTTTTTACTTTTGATTGTTTGTGTTGGTGCATCCATTGGTGACTTTCTTGTTCCTCATACTAGATTGATACCTTGGTTCTCATCAACTGAGGGAAATACTTATCTACTTTGCTGTATCACCCTTTCCTCTTCAAGGGAAAACCAATGCACACTCAAGAGGTAGCATTGGGGAACGTTGCATGGGAAACAAAAAATTTCCTACGCACACGCAAGATCTATCCATGGTGATGAGCATCTATGAGAGCGAGAGTGGATCTACATACCCTTGTAGATCGCTAAGCGGGAAGCATTAAGAAACGCGGTTGATGTAGTCGAATGTCTTTGCGATGCAAATCACTAGCTGTCCCACAATCTGATCATGATCTGTCCCGCGATCCAATCATGAACCATCCCGTGATTGAATCATGGCCCTTCCGATCTAGCACCAAGCGGATGGCACCTCCGCGTTCAGCACACGTACAACTCGATGAAGATCTCCACCTCCTTGATCCAACAAGCAAGGGTGGAGAGGTAGATTAGTTCTCCAGTAGCACAATAGTGTGGTGGAGCTGATCCAGCAAAGCTTCTCTAAGGTATACCGAACAGATCTAGAGGAGAAGCAATCTAGAGGGAGAGAGGGCAGCATGTGGCTTTTTAGGTGGAAGCTGCCCTCAAAACCCTCCAATATAAATAGGAGGAGAGGGGGTAGGTGGGAGGTGCCCTAGGGAAAACCCTAGGGGCTTGGCGCACAAGAGAGGGGAGGATTCCATCTCCCACAAGGGAGGTGGAATCCTTGTAGGACTCCTTCCCTCTCGGCCTCCTCTCCACCTCTTGCGCAAGGCCTCCTAGGGGCTAGCTGCCCAGTCCATCAGGGGCTGGTGCGCCACCTGTTGGAAATATGCCCTAGAGGCAATAATAAATTAGTTATTATCATATTTCCTTGTTCATGATAATCGTTTATTACCTATCCTAGAATTGTATTGATCGGAAACTCAGGTACATGTGTGGATACATAGACAACACCATGTCCCTAGTATGCCTCTAATAGACTAGCTCATTGATCAAAGATGGTTAAGGTTTCCTAGCCATGGACATGAGATGTTATTCGATAATGGGATCACATCATCAGGAGAATGATGTGATGGACAAGACCCAAACTATAAACATAGCATATGAGGGTGTCTGTTGGGTTGGGATGGGTCAAGACTCGGATTTGTTACTCAGTGTGACGAAGAGGTATCTCAGGGCCCACTCGGTAATACAACATCACAACAAGCCTTGCAAGCAATGTGACTAAGTGTTAGCCACAGGATCTTGTATTATGGAATGAGTAAAGAGACTTGCCAGTAACGGGATTGAAGTAGGTATACAGATACCGATGATCGAATCTCGGGCAAGTAACATACCGAAGAACAAAGGGAACATCATACATGATTAACTGAATCCTTGACATAGAGGTTCGACCGATAAAGATCTTCATAGAATATGTAGGAATGAATATGGGCATCCAGGTCCAGCTATTGGTTATTGACCATAGAGGTGTCTCGTTCCTATCTACATAGTTCTCGAACCCGCAGGGTCTGCACACTTAAGGTTCGGTGACGTTTCAATAGTATTGAGTTATTTATGTTGGTGACCAAAGGTTGTTCGGAGTCCCGGATGAGAACCCGGACAAAACGAGGAGCTTCGGAATGGTTCGGAGGTAAAGACTGATATATAGGAAAGTGGTATTTGGGTTCCAGAAAAGTTTAGGTGGTCCACCGGGAGGGGCCCACCCACCCGGGGGGGGCACATGGGCCTAAGTGGTTGCGAGAGTGATGAAAGGGTTTAGGTGGTCCACCGGGAGGGGCCCACCCACCCCGGGGGGGGGGCACATGGGCCTAAGTGGTTGCGCATCAATCCATAGTGGGGTGGACAACCGACCACATACAGCCCTTGCGCCCAAGGGTAGGTGGGGAGGTGCCTTGGAGGGGAGGGAGACGTCTCTAGGGCACCCACCTCCCTTGTGGGAGGTGGACCTGCCTATTTTTGCCGGCCGGCCCTCCTTGGAGGAGGGGCCAAGGATGTGCCCTACCTACCCCTACCTCCTATAAATAGAGAGGGACAGGGAGGGCAGCATGACCCTAAGGCATAGGTGCAGCCCTCCCTCTCTCCCTAGATCTGTTTCTCCTCCAAAACGCGTTTGCGGTAGCGCTTGGCAGAGCCCTGCTGAGATCACACCACCACCACGCCGTTGTGTTGCCAAAAACTCATATACCTCTCCACCCTTGCTTTCTAGATCAAGGAGGTGGAGATCGTCATCGAGATGTAGGTGTGCTGAACGCGGAGGTGCCGTCCGTTTGACACTAGATCGGAAGGACCACGATGGGATCACGGGACGGCTCATGATGAGATCGCGGGACGGATCGTGATTGGATCGTGAAGACGTTCAACTACATCAACCTCCGCTTAGCGATCTACAAGGGTATGTAGATTCACATTCCCTCTAGTATATGCTCATCACCATGGATAGATCTTGCGTGCGCGTAGGAAATTTTTGTTTCCCATGCAACGTTCCCCAACAGTGGCATCATGAGCTAGGTCTATGTGTAGATGAGATCTCGAGTAGAACACAAAGGAGTTTGTGGGTGTTGATGCTTATATTGCTTCCTCCCTTGGTCATGTTTTGGTTCAGCGGTATTGTGGGATGAAGCGGCCCAGACCAACCTTACTCGTACGCTTATGAGAGACCGGTTCCATTGACTGACGTGTAACTTCGTTGCACAAAGATGGCTTGCGGGTGGCAGTTTCTCTCACTTTAGTTGGATCGGATTCGACAAAGGCGGTCCTTGAGAAGGTTGAAAAGCAACTAGTGTATCACCGTTGTGGTTTTTGCGTAGATGAGAATTGTTCTTGCTAGATACCCGTAGCAGCCACGTAAAACTTGCAACAACAATTGGAGGACGTCTAACTTGTTTTTACATGGTATGTTGTGATGTGATATGGCCAATTACATGATGTGATATATGTGATGTATGATATGATCATGTGTTGTATAGAATATCATGACTTGCATGTCGATGAGTACAGCTACCGGCAGGAGCCATAGGGTTGTATTTAATTATTGTATGACCTGCGTGTCAATCATTAAGCGCTATGTAATGCTTTACATTATCGCTAAGTGGTAGCAATAGTAGTAGAAGCATGGTGTGCGCGACAACCCCGATGGCGACACATTGATGGAGATCAGGATGATGGAGATCATGGTGTCATGCCGGTGACGATGGAGATCATGCCGATGCTTTAAGGATGGAGATCAAAAGCACAAGTTCATGGCCATATCATGTCACTTATGATTTGCATGTGATGTTAATACTTTTATGCACCTTGTTTTGCTTAGGACGACGGTAGCATTATAAGGTTATCCCTCACTTAAATTTCAAGATAAATTGTGCTCTCCCGGAGTGTGCACCGTTGCGAAAGTTCATCGTGTCGAGACACCACGTGATGATCCGGTGTAATAGACTCTAAGTTCACATACAACGGGTGCAAGCCAGTGTTGCACATGCGGAGCACTCGGGTTAAACTTGACGAGCCTAGCATGTACAGACATGGCCTCAGAACACGAGAGACCGAAAGGTCAAACATGAGTCATATAGTAGATATGATCAACATGATGATGTTCACCATTGAAACCACCTCAACTCACGTGATGATCGGACTTGAGTTGGTGAATTTGGATCATGTATCACTCGAATGACCGGAGGGATGTCAATTTGAGTGGGAGTTCTTAAGTAATATGATTAATTGAACTCATTATCATGAACATAGTCAGTAGTGTCTTTGCAAATTATGTTGTAGATTAGTAGCTCATGCTCTAGCTCCCTTGAGTTTTTATATGTCCCTAGAGAAATACAGTTGAAAGATGATGGTATCAATATTGCGGATTGGGTCCGTGATCTGAGGATTGTCCTCATTGCTGCACAGAAGGCTTATGTCCTTAATGGACCGCTCGATGCGCCACCCCCTCTAGCATCGTCTGTAGATGTTGTGAACATCTGACAGGCACGTTTCGATGACTACTTGATAGTTCAGTGCATCATGCATTACGACTTAGAACTGAGGCTCCAAAACATTTTGAACATCACATAACATATGAGATGTTCTAAGAGCTGAAATTGGGATCTTGGGCTCATGCCCGTGTTGTGAGATATGAGATCTCCAACAAGATTCTTTGCCTGCAAGATGAAGGAGAATAGCTCAATCATTGAGCATGTGCTCGGATTGTATGGGTACTATAATCGCTTGAATCAAGTGGGAGTTGATCTTCCAAATGAGATAGTGATTTATATAGTTCTCCAAGTCACTGTCACTAAGCTACTAGAGCTTCGTGATGAACTATAAAATGCCAGGGATGGAAATAATGATCCCTGAGCTATTGGCGATGTTTGACACCGAGAAGGTAGATATCAAAAGGAGCATCAAGTGTTGATGGTTAGTGAAACCAATAGTTTCGAGAAGGGCAAGGGCTAGGAGGGAAACTTCATGGATGGCAAGTCAGTTGCTGCTCCAGTAAAGAAACCCAAAGTTGAACCCAAACCCGAGACGAAGTGCTTCTATTATGAGGGGAACGATCGCTGAAGCGGAATAACCTGAGATACTTGGTAGATAAGAAGGCTGGCAACATCAAAAGAAGTATATTTGATATATGTGTGCCTTGCTAGTACACATAGTAGCACCTAGGTATTGGATACCGGTTCGATTGCTAAATATTAGTAAATCGAAATAAAAGCTATGAAATAAATGGAGACTAGCTAAGGGTGAGGTGACGATGTGTGTTGGAAATGTCTCCAAGGTTGATGTAATCAACATCGCACGCTCTCTCTACCTTCGGGATTAGTGACGAACCTAAATAAATGTTATTTGGTGTTTGCGTTAAGCATGAACATGATTAGATCGTGTTTATTGCAACACGATTATTCATTTAAGTTAGAGAATAATGGTTATTCTGTTTACATGAATAATACCTTCAATGGTCATGCACCCAATGAGAATGGTTTGTTGAATCTTGATTGTAGTAATACACATGTTCATAACATTGATACCAAAAGATACAAAGTTAATAATGATAGTTCCACATACTTGTGGCACTGCTGCTGAATTTCATATTGGTGTAAAGCACATGAAGAAACTCCATGCTGATGGATCTTTGGACTCATTCGATTTTGAATCGGTTGAGACATGCAGACCATGCCTCTTGGGCAACATGACTAAAACCCCGGTTTCCAGCTTGATGGAACGGGCATGTGACTTATTGGAAATGATACATGTTGATGTATACGGTCCAATGAGTGTTGTAGCGTGCGGTGGATATCATTATTTTCTTACCTTCACTGATGATTTGAGTAGATATAGTGTATATTTACTTAATGAAACACAAGTCTGAATCGTTTGAAAAGTTCATGCAAAATCAGAGTGATGTTTGAGATCATCATGACGAGAAGATAAAATGTCTACAATATGATCGTGGAGGTGAATATCCGAGTTACGAGTTTGGTGTACAACTTAAGACAAAGTGGAAGTTGTTTCACAACTCATGCCACCTGGAACACCATAGTGTGATGGTGTGTCCGAACATCGTAGTCATGCTCTATTGGATATGGTGCGAATTATGATGTCTCTTATCATTTTTCCACTATCGTTTTGGGTTATGCATTAGAGACAACTACATTCACTTTAAATAGGGCACCACGTAAATCCGTTGAGATGACACCATATGGTTTGGCAGAAACCTAAGCTATCATTTCTTAATGTTTGGGGTTGTGACGCTTATGTGAAAAGGGTTTTCACCTAAAGAGCTCGAACCCAAAGCGGACAAATGCATCTTCATAGAATACCCTAAGAGCAGTTAGGTATACCTTCTATCTCAGATCCGAGTGCAAAGTGTTTGTTGCTAAAAATGGGTCCTTTCTCGAGAAAGAGTTTCTCTCAAAATAATTGAGTGGGAGGAAGATAGAACTTGATGAGGTTGTTGAACCTTTGTCTCAACCAGAGAGTAGCACAGCGCTGAAAGTTGTTTCTGTGGAGCCTACATTAGTTGAAGAGGAAGTGAATGATGACGATCATGAAGCTTCGAATCAAGTTACTATCGAACTTCGTAGGTCGAGAAGGACACGTACTGCTCCTGAGTGGTACGTCAACCCTGTCTTAGAGGTCATGTTGTTGGACAACGATGAACCTACAAGATATGGAGAAGCGATGATGGGCCCGGATTCCGACAAATGGTTAGAGGCCATGAAATCCGAGGAAGGATCCATGTATGAAAACCAAGTGTAGAGTTTGGTAGACTTGCTCGTTGGATGGCAGGTCGTTGAGTACAAATGGACCTTTAAGATGAAGACAAACACTGATGGTAAATGTCACCATTTATAAAGCTCGACTTGTCGCAAAGAAGTTTTCGACAAGTTCAAGGAGTTGACTACGATGAGACTTTCTCACTTGTAGCGATGCTAAAGTCTGTTGGAAATTATGTTAGTTGTTGCTGCGGTTTTTCACTTATGAAATCTGGCAGATGGATGTCATAACATAGTTTCCTTAACGATTTTCGTGATGAAAGGTTGTATGTGATACACCTAGAAGGTTGTGTCACTCCTAAGGATGCTAAAAAGTATGCAAGCTCCAGCAATCCATCTAAAGGGCCGGAGCAAGCATCTCGGAGTTGGAACATACGCTTTCATGAGGTGATCAAAGTTTTTGAGTCTATATGAAGTTTATGAGAAACTTGTATTTACAATAAAGTGAGTGGGAGCACTATAGAATTTCTGATAAGTATTGATCAGAAATGATGTATAATTTCTGGAGAGCATAAAGGCTTGCTTGAAAAGAGTTTTTCAAAGGAAGACCTGGATAAAGCTACTTAATTGTTGGGCATTGAGATCTATAGAGATAGATCAAGACGCATGACGAGACTTTCAATGAGTGCATACCTTGACAAGATTTTGAAAGAGTTCAAAATGGATCAGTAAAAGAAAGAGTTCTTGCATGATTTGTAAGGTGTGGAGTTGAGTGAGACTCAAAGCACGACCACGCCAGAATAAAGAGAAAGGACGAAGGTCGTCCCCTATGCCTTATCCATAGGCTCTATATTATGCTATGCTGTGTACCGCACCTGGTATGTGCCTTGCCATGAGTTTGTCAAGGGATACAAGAGTGATCCAGGAGTGGATCACTGGACAATATTCAAAATTATCCTTAGTAACTGGAGGACTAAGGAGATTTTTCTCGATTATGGAGGTGATAAGAGTTCGTCGTAAAGAGTTACGTCGATGAAAGCTTTAACACCAATCCAGATGAATCTTAGTAGAAATCCGGATACATATAGAGGAGTAGCCATTTGGAATAGCTCCAAGTGGAGCATGGTAGTAGTGTTTATAGTATGACATAAAGATTTGCAAAGCACACACGGATCTGACTGTCACGGACCTGTTGACTAAAAGACCTCTCTCGCATGCAAAGCATGATCGAGCCCTAGAACTCATTGGGGGGTTAGATTCATAACAATGTGAATCACATTGTGATGTGAACTAGATTATTGACTCTAGTGCAAGTGGGAGACTATTGGAAATATGCCCTAGAGGCAATAATAAATTAGTTATTATCATATTTCCTTGTTCATGATAATCATTTATTATCCGTGCTAGAATTGTATTGATCGGAAACCGAGGTACATGTGTGGATACATAGACAACACCGTGTCCCTAGTATGCCCCTAATAGACTAGCTCGTTGATCAAACATGGTTAAGGTTTACTAGCCATGGACATTAGATGTTATTTGATAATGGGATCACATCATTAGGAGAATGATGTGCATTAGGAGAATGATGTGATGGACAAGACCCAAACTATAGCATGATCGTGTCAGTTTATTGCTACAGTTTTCTGCATGTCAAGTATATGTTCCTATGACCATGAGACCATGCAACTCACTGACACTGGAGGAGTGCCTTGTGTGTATCAAACGTTGCAACGTGACTGGGTGACTATAAAGGTGCTCTACAGGTATCTTCGAGGGTGTCTATTGGGTTGGCATGGGTCAAGACTGGGACTTGTTACTCCGTGTGATGGAGAGGTAGGAGAGGGCCCACTCAGTAATACAACATCACAACAAGCCTTGCAAGCAATCTAACTAAGTGTTAGACACGAGATCTTGTATTACAGAACGATTAAATAGACTTGCCGGTAACGGGATTGAACTAGGTATACAGATACCGATGATCGAATCTCGGGCAAGTAACATACCAAAGAACAAAGGGAACATCATACATGATTAACTGAATCCTTGACATAGAAGTTCGACCGATAAAGATCTTCGTAGAATATGTAGGAATCAATATGGGCATCTAGGTCCCACTATTGGTTATTGACCGTAGAGGTGTCTTGGTCATGTCTACGTAGTTCTCGAACCCATAGGGTCTGCACACTTAAGGGTCAGTGACATTTCGATACTATTGAGTTATGTATGTTGGTGACCGAAGGTTGTTTGGAGTCCCGAATGAGATCCCGAACGAAACGAGATGCTCTGGAATGGTCCGGAGGTAAATATTGATATATAGTAAAGTGGTATTTGGGTTCCGGAAAAGTTTCGGGCACTACCGGTAGTGTATCGGGAGTGACAAAAGGGTCCAGGGGGTCTACTGGGAGGGGCCCACCCACCCCGGGGGGCACATGGGCCTAAGTGGTTGTGCACCAGCCCATAGTGGGCTGGACAACTGACCACATAGGGCCCTTGCACCCAAGGGTAGGTGGGAAGGTGCCTTGGAGGGGATGGAGACCTCCCTAGGGCGCCCACCTCCCTTGTGGGAGGTGGACTCCTCCCTATCTTGGCCAAAAAGCCCTCCTTGGAGGGGGGGCCAAGGCTGCGCCCTACATACCCCTTCCTCCTATAAATAGAGAGGGAGAGAGAGGGCAGCACGACTCTAAGGCATAGGTGCAGCCCTCCCTCTCTCCCTAGATCTGTTACTCATCCAAAACGCGTCTGCGGTAGCGCTTGGCGCAGTCCTGCTCAGATCGCTCCACCACCACCGCCACCACGCCATTGTGCCGTCGGACAACTCATCTACCTCTCCACCCTTGCTTTCTGGATCAAGGAGGTGGAGATCATCATCGAGCTGTACATGTGCTGAACTCGGAGGTGCCGTCCGTATGGCACTAGATCGGAAGGACCACGATGGGATGGCGGGATGGCTCATGATGAGATCGCAGGACGAATCGTGATTGGATCGTGAAGACGTTCGACAACATCAACCACGTTTATTAATGCTTTCGCTTAGCGATCTACAAGGGTATGTAGATTCACTCTCCCTCTCGTAGATGCTCATCACCATGGATAGATGTTGTGTGTGCGTAGGAATTTTTTGTTTCCCATGAAACATTCCCCAACACCACCTCCTAAGCCCATGTGTCCCCTGGGTGGGTGGGCCCCACTTCGTGGGCCCCTGGAACTCATTCGTCACTCCCGATACACTACCGGCAGTGCCCGAAACTTTTCCGGAATCCAACTACCACTTTCCTAGATATCAATCTTTACCTCTGGACCATTCTAGAGCTCTTCGTGATGTCCAGGATCTCATCCAGGACTCCAAACAACCTTTTGTCACCAACATACATAACTCAATACTACCGAAACATCACTGAACCTTAAGTGTGCAGACCCTGCGGGTTTGAGAACTATGTAGACATGACCGAGACACCTCTATGGTCAATAACCAATAGCGGGACCTGGATACCCATATTGGTTCCTACATATCCTACGAAGATCTTTATCAGTTGAACCTCTATGTCAAGGATTCAGTTAATCCCGTACGTTGTTCCCTTTGTTCTTCGGTATGTTACTTTCCCGAGATTCCATCGTCGGTATCTGTATACCTAGTTCAATCTCGTTACGAGCAAGTCTCTTTACTCGTTCCGTAATACAAGATCCCGTGGCTAACTCTTTAGTCACTTTGCTTGCATGGCTCATTGTGATGTTGTATTACCGAGTGGGCCCTCAGACACCGCTCCGTCACACGTAGTAACAAATCCCAGTCTTGATCCATGCCCACTCAACAGAGACCCTTGGAGATACCTGTAGAGCACCTTTATAGTCACCCAGTTACATTGTGATGTTTGATACACACAAGGTACTTCTTCAGTGTTAGTGAGTTGCATGATCTCATGGTCACAGGAACATATACTTGACATGCAGAAAACTATAGCAATAAAATGACACGTTCATATGCTATGTTTATAGTTGGGATCTTGTCCATCACATCATTCTCCTAATGATGTGATCCCGTTATCAAATGACATATCATGTCTATGTCTAGGAAACCTTGACCATCTTTGATCAACGAGCTAGTCTATTAGAGGCATACTAGGGACATGTTGTCGTCTATGCATCCACACATGTATCTGAGTTTCCGATGAATAAAATTCTAGAATGGATAATAAATAATTATCATGAGCAAGGAAATATGATAATAACTAATTTATTATTGCCTCTAGGGCATATTTGCAACATAAGTATAGGGGATCGCAACAGTCTTCGCGGGTAGTATTTCACCCTGATTTATTGACTCGACACAAGGGGAGCCAAAGAATATTTATGGGCTTAGCAGTTGAGTTGTCAATTCAACCACACCTGAGATAACTCTCTGCATCAAAGTTTGAGTAGCACATCAAGTAATAGTACTAACAATAATATTAATAGTGACACCCGTAATTTTGTAGCAGTTGTGACATTAGCTGCAACAATAGTAACCTTGCAAGATCCAATATATGTAAAGCGTAAGCACGTGGATCAGTGATGGGTAATGATTTACATGACATCAATCATGTAATAGTTACACACTAGGGCAACATAGAACTGGCTCCAATTCATCAATGTAATGTAGGCATGTATTCCGTACATAGTCATAT
Organism: Hordeum marinum; assembly: GCA_022496015.1. Classification (NCBI taxonomy): domain Eukaryota; kingdom Viridiplantae; phylum Streptophyta; class Magnoliopsida; order Poales; family Poaceae; genus Hordeum; species Hordeum marinum. The sequence goes on from CM039678.1 coordinate 146,942,201, forward strand.
GTGCTTGCGATAAGAACTTGTATGACATCTTTTGTCCTATCCTCCCATAGTAGCACAATCTTATTGGAAACTAAGGTATATTAAGGACTCCTTTTAATAGAGAATCTGAACAAAGCATTAACACATGGTGAATACATGAACTCCGCAAACTACAACAATCACGAGAAAGAATCCGAATTATTGTCACCTTGGGGTATGCAAATAATGACACGTAATATGTGCATACAACTTGTAAGGTCGGATCCAAATCACTCTTATATTTGGCAAAACATAATAGGTCCAGATCTGAAATCATGGCACTCGGGCCCTAGTGACAAGCATTAAGCATAGCAAACCTATATCAACATCAATCTAAGAACATAGTGGATACTACTATAAATTAATAACGAGGAGCATGTAGAGCCCAATCGTTCGTTGTCTGATCTGCTGTCTTATCTAGCGTTCACTGTTTTGTTCTAGTTTTATGATCTGCTGTCACTCGAATGTAGGAAAAAAATACTAAAATGCACTGCCCTAGCTGTTGCCCGGTCCGTTTACCCAGATAAAAGTGAGGGATCACTAGAAGTGTGTGTCTAGGGGGTGGGGGGTGGGGTGAATAGACTACTAACACAAATTAAAACCTACCCTATTTCCAAAGTTAATGGTTGGAAAATTTTAGCAATTATAGCAAGTCTAGCACACCCTACACATGCAAGTCAACAAGTATGGCAACGGAAAGTAATGACATTGCACATGGAAGTAAGGAGTTGAGATAGGGAGATCAAACACATGAGGGACACGAATATTTTTCCTGTGGTTCCGATAGATGGTGCTATCGTACATCCACATTTATGGAGACATCAACGCATAGAGGGTAACGGTCGCGAGAGTTCATGGAGGGCTCTACCCACGGAGGGTTTCACAAAGAAGCAACCTTGTCTATACCATGATGGCTTACATCCACGGAGGACTAGCCTTACTCGGGGTAGATCTTCATGAGGTAGGCGGTCTCCTTGCCCTTACAAACTTCTTGGTTCAACTCCACAACACGAAGTAGGAGGCTCCCATGTGACACCTAATCAATCTAGGATGCACCGCTCTCCAAAAGGTAATAGGCTCGATAATTATGATGTACTCCTTGATCTTGTGCTTCAAGATGATAGACTCCTCAACGCTCAGTGACTCTCTCACAGGTTTGGCTTTGGTGGAAGAGATTGATTGGGTGGAAAGCAACTTGGGGAGGCTAGAGATCAAGATTCATATGGTTGGAGTGGAATGGCTTGATCTCAACACATGAGTAGGTGGCTCTCTCTCAGAAAATCAGATGGGATAAGTGGGGAACTATTTTGAGTGCTTCTCTTTTGAGTGAGTGGTGGTGGAGGGGTATATATAGGCATCTCCAAAAACCAATTGTTACACCTTAAGTTACCAACTCGGTGACAACGAAGTATAAAACTCGATGGTACCGAGTTGCTCCAAGTTAGCAACTTTTGAATCTCGGTGAGACCGATATATAAGTCTTGACAGTACCGAAAAGGTGACCAACGGTTAGATTGCAAAACTCGATGACGCCGATCCAAAATCTTAGAAATTCCTATTTTATGGAAATAGGTAACATAGTGTTGGCAACCTAAAATCGGTGGCACCGATGCAGAATCGGTTGTACCAAAGACTTAGGGTTTGGCTGGGATCTATCAGAGGTGAAAATCGGTAGGGCCGAGTGGGAAGAAATTGTGGCACCGATTTTTCATCAAAGGCTTTAACAAACTTTTTGAGGAAGAGCTTGTAGGTGTTTTTGGTGACTATCACTTGTTCACGTGAACCGTTTTGTTCACCAACAATACCTCAGCCCTTTTAATAGTATTGGCTTTCCTATAGACTCAAAGTGATTTCTCACAAAGTAAAATCTAGAGTCTTCTTGCTTGAAGATTTGCCAATTCTATTCCTTCTCCTTCTTCTTCTTCTTCTTCTTCTTCTTGGGGATGCTCCTCAAAATCCTTAGCCAACACTCTATGTGGACTTTATCTGAAATACACTAGATAAAAGTGTTAGTCCAAGAGACAATGTATGTTGTCATGAATTATCAAAACCACCACAGGAGCATATTGTGCTTTCAATATCCCCCTTTTTTGTAATTGATGACAACATACAATCAAAGCTTCAATTTAAGATATGTAGAAATATGTGAAGACTTTGAAGGATACATGACTAATACAAGCTCACCCTAGATGTGGGCAATCCATTTTATGGATAGTTGCTTGGGACGCATGAACACACACATAGTAGGAAGGACATGGGAAGTCATGTATATCTTGGCTATATGCATCAAGTATATATGAATGAAATGATTCCATATTCAAGATTCACTCTGGCAAACAGTATGTGCAAGAATCAAGAGATCATCTTGAATAGGAATATGATGCATATACTTACCTTGAGGTCCTTGAGCATTTAACAATAGGAACATACTTGAGAAAAAATGTTAGGAAACACAAGTGTATTCTCATAGTGCAAATGCAAATGAATCCAAGAGTACCAAGATATGGAAGACATATATGAGAAATAGTTTCTTTAAGAATTATATGTCTCCAAACAAGTTCAAAGCTTTCTCCCCTAGATATGGATTTGTAAGTTTTCCTCTCCCCCTGAATCATAACATGTAGATATTGAGAGTAGGTAGGGCTAAGCAAAGTCTAAAACGTATGAGAACCAAATTTAATAAGATTCATTCTTCTATCTTCTCCTCGAGAAGTGTTTATATGTTAAGGGGTCCTTGATATTTCTCCCCTTTATGTTGTTAAGTTTACACTTCTTCTTTTCATGATTATCTCTCCCCCTCAGGCATTAATGCTTATATATTTTTTCCTTTTAGTATTACATTTTAGTATCACATCTCCTCCTTTGGTATTATCTCCCCCTTTAGTATAAGCTTTGAATCTTTGGTATTTCTCCCCTTAGGTATTAATTTCCAAAAAGGGTCTCACAAGGGTCAGATAAAAGGAATCACTGATGGGAAGGGATCCTAGAGATTAAGGGTCATTGAGAGCATTTGAGAATAGGTTTCCTTGAAGATAGATTTTCTCCCCCTTAAGATATGAAAACTTTTAAGATTTATCCTCCTTTGATGTAGGGATCCTTGAATATTTTATATTATACCTCTTGATGTTTCTCCCCTACATCATTGGGATCATTGATCTGACCATAAGACCAAAACAGACAAAATGCATAGGGTTGGTGGCTCCGAGGCAAAAGATGTCAGCAACACTGATATGTGATTTTGCAGTGTGACTGCAATATCAGTGAGACTGACTTTTTGGGATCGGAGACTCCGAGATGGAAAACAGAAACTTGTGAAGGTGATTTTTGGCAGTTTTGTCAAATGCAGTTTTTTAGAAGGTCTTAGAAAGAGTCACAAATATTTGCAATGAATTTTCAGAAAGATTTGCAATGCATTTTCATAATGATTTGCAATGAATTTACAAAAAGAGTTGCAATGAAATTTTCATCTAGGTTAGAGTTGAATGGAAATGCCAATGAGCAACAAAACAAAAAATCTTCATTCAATTCTTATAACTGGATGATGGGCGGTGACTAGGTCACCTATATTAGAGTATATTGACTTAAGGAGTCAAGCAAGAATACTTGATCATAGGTCATACTCATCGTTGATCTCTAAATGGGGTTACCATTTTTTGTTTAAGCATTTTAATGTCTTCATATCGCTTGAGTTGCTTTATCTCATGACTTGGAGTAAAGCTATATCAAGGATATGAGTACATACCTTTGAGTGATGTTGATGATGTAGATTGTAGGTGAACTTTATGAGGATGCTCGAGGTTGATGAAGTTCATCTTGAGTTGGGAGCAATCCTTCTTGTTTTGGTTCATTTATCACCTACATAGGTTAGTCGTGCAAGGAAGAACATGATATATTCAAATGACATGATATCAATTGTGAGTTGATCCCAATTGAGAAATTCAAATACATGTCAAGGATATGTTTGGTTGTCTTCTTCCTTCCATCACCAAAGAGGGGTGTGGATACTTGGTCATGACAAGATTGCTTAAGATATGAGTTGATGGCAATCTTGTGGATTGTTGTTCTTCCAAGTACCTACAAAAGGGTTAGCAGCAATACAAGCGAGCATAGAATTCCAAGATACATGGTATACCTGGTAATGATAGCATGGAATGGTTAAGTAAGCTCATCCCCTTGCATGCTTTCGAGTGAGCTTATCTCAAGTTTGAAGCATCAATGATGTTCAACTCACTCCTCAAGTGACAAAACACTTTTTCATCAAGTGGCTTAGTAAAGATACTGGCCAATCGCTTGTTGGTACGAACTTGCTTAAGATTAATATCTCCTTTGGCAACATGATCACGAATGAAATGATGTCTAACTTGAATATGCTTAGTTCGAGAATGTTGCATGGGATTATGACCAATCTTAATAGCACTTTCATTGTCACAAAGTAATGAAACATTTTTCACATGGATTCCATAATTTTAAGCGTTTGTGTTATCCATAGAAATTGCGCACAACACGATCCCGCGACAATATACTCAGGTTCGGTTGTAGGTAGAGATACTAAGTTTTATTTCTTGGAGGACCAAGACACAAGAGATCTACCAAGCAATTGACATGTAACCGAGGTGGATTTTCTATCAACCTTCTCACCGGCATAGTCTGAATCGGAGTAGCCAACAAGATTAAAAGAAGATCCTGTCGGATTTCGGGCTCCGCGATACCCCAAGAAGTTTGAACATAGGGGCGTGTGCGAACATCCCTTGCAGCCTCTCCCTACCTAGTGTCGGTGTCAAAACCGGCGGATCTCGGGTAGGGGTCCCGAACTGTGAGACTGGAGTCGATGGTAACAGGAGACTAAGGGGACACGAGTTTACCCAGGTTTGGGCCCTCCTATGGAGGTAATTCCTTATGTCCTGCTTGGTTGTATTGATGATGTAAGGGGTTGTTGATTTACCTCGAGATCATATGTCTAACCCTAGATGAGTTGTTGTATCTATACCCTAAAACCCTCCAGCTTATATAGATGCTGAGGATGCCTAGGGTTTACACGTGGTCGGTAACATGCCGAAGAGATAAACTTGCCTAACTATTACATCAGACATGGAGCGCAAGCTGTGTTTCCCGAAGCTTCCAACTTGGAGATTGGGCCTTCAAATCCTTCGGTGTCCGATAAGTAGACCTCATAGTCCGGCCCATAACAATAGGTCGGCTATCGAAGGACCCCCTAATCCAGGACTTCGTTAGTAGCCCCTGAACTTGCCTCCAACGCCAAGGGTCTTCAGCTCCGACTGCTTCATGAACAGAGTCTTCGGCTTGCGAGGTGAGTTCCTTCCATAGTTCGACCTCTGATGACAAGTAGTCTCTCGCATAGTGGCAAGTCTGAATAGTGTAAATTGATTGACTTTGAAGCCAAAACATCGGGGGATAAACAACGGCCCTCTGACGACCTTTCTAACGAAAGGATACGGTCCACCACGACCGCCAGTCCAGTTGCATAGACTCGATTCGCGGTTCGAGGCCGTTTTAATCATCACGATCTATCAATATACCGATCATGTCCCGTTTTATACGGTATATACTTAATCACGTGCACGCAACGGTTCGCGCATCTTGGGAAGTGGAGGGATTCATGGCGCATCAATGGGAATCCACATCAACAGGCCTCATAAAAAGAGAAGGAAAACCCCAAAGACTTTTTTATGCTCTCCATTCGACTTCTCCGCCTCCCATTCCCTTGTGCCTCCAGAGCACAAATCTAGGTATCTCCATCCCCACCTTTGAGATCGGCAATGGCGGGTTCCAATGGCCAGTGGGAAGCTTCCACGGTCACCAACAAGGACATACTCGACCTCAAGAAGGCCAGTTACCTTCCCGCCAACATCCCTCACCATGCAACAGAGGAGGGCCAAGTGATCCCCACCCCCAGGCCAGGCGAGAGGGTGGTGTTCATCCCCCACTTCGTCAGGGGGTTGAGCTTCCCACTCCACCCCTTCGTCAGGGGGTTAATGTTCTTCTATGGCCTCGACTTCCATGACTCCCCCGAACTCCATCATGCACATCTCGGCATTCATCCTCGTCTACGAGGCCTTCCTGCATGTTAAGCCGCACTTTGGGCTCTGGCTACAGGTCTTCAATATCAGGCCCAAGTGTGTCAGCGGCAAGCCCGTGGACTACGGCGGGGCAGTCATCAGCAAGCTCGCCCGCGTAGGGTGGACGTCGGGCACCTTCATCTATACCATCAAAGGATGGCAAAAGATGTGGTTCTATGTCACCGAACCACGAGAAGAGGGCCAAATCCACACCGCCACATTCAGATCCGGTCCCTATCGTGGGAACAAGTCTGACAGTAGAATATAGGGGTACAAAAGGAGAGGGCAGAGTCCTAGATATGGCGAGGATACACACAGATGTATGAGTTTAGGCCCCTCTCGTGGAGGTAATAGCCCTAAGTCTTAGTGCTCGGGAGCTCCTGTCGTGTGGAAAGTATAAGTTATAGTAGGTGCGACCCCTTGTGCCAGAGGGGAGGGGTGGCTTATATAGAGTATGCTACCCCTCATAAGTGCCAGGCATCCGAGGGTCCGATTGTGGGTATAAAGACGAGTGTTACTGGTAACGTACATCATAATTACTACTAATGACTACTGGCCTAATGCCTGTCTATTGGCCTCCCTAGGGCGGCTTCTGGTCTTCTAGCATCGACTAGAAGCAAGGTCTTCTGAGTGACAGGTGACTGTCGAGTAGAGGGAGAAGATGCCGAGTGGATTGAATGTTGAGTGAGTTGAGCACCATGCAGAATCCAGTCAGAACCTCTCTAGTAATCTTCAAGTCCTCCAATATAATGTCCTTAGGTAGGGTATGTAGGTTAGACCTAGGACCCTTCCCTAGGTACATATCCTCGTCATTAACCCCCGAATGGGTCGGGGTTCGAGTGAGAAAGCGGATCGATGCCAGTTTTGATAAGGCACCAAACTTCTGAATGTACTTCGGGGCTTCAATGAAATTTGCATCGATTGGAATCTTTGTCGCTCACCCGGATCGATTTTGCCTTGAAAATGTCCGAATGAATTCTAAGCATCAAATATTTTCTGAGTGACTTGAAGGGATCCTTAGACGTGATGGGTCTCTCTGTCAGACCTGGATTTCACGTGATTCAAAAATTTGGGAAGCGCGTGCGTCTGCGATGCTGACGCCATGATTGGAGCAAGTGGGAGCACGACGCCTCGATTCATGCACCACCCATTTCGCCACATACCGCGTAACGTCTGCGGTCGAGATACGTGGGGATTGAGTGGGCCCACCAGTCAGCGAGACACTCGACAGAGTATAAAATGCCACCGCACTGCAGTCCGCACAGTCTTCTTCCCCCAAATCTCCTTTGTTCCTCCGCCTCCCCCGCTCCCAGCGCACTGCTCTGCTCCGCCTCGATGACTGTTTCCGCCGCGATGACGAAGGGGAAGACCGAGAAGCTGGAGCGTGCTAAGAAGGGGGTCATGAAGGGCAAAGCCAAGAAGCCATCGAGCGCGTGGTTCACTGTGCCAACGGGGTGGATCCAGGGGAATTTTCTCCCGTCGACGGTTACCGCTGCAGATGTCGAGAATCTGTAGCGACCCAACTCAAAACGAGTCAAGCCTCTATGTGTTCTGTGCCATCCCTGGATCAGTATGCTGGCACACACAGTACATCAATGTATATTTCAAAGTGCAATCACATGTAAATAGCGTAAAACTGATATATACCTTAAAATAGCAGGGGATACAGTCAACGGGAGTGGAGTCCCAATAACACCAACGACAAGTTGAGTGCGGACCGTAACCCTGAATCGTACTCTTACCCGTCGTAGAAGAGTATCTGCAACATAAGACGTTGCAGCCGTGTAGGTCAGCATTTTGAATATGCCGGCAAGATCACCATAGCAGAACAAAAGATAGAAACTATACTATATGCAATAAGGCTTTATGGCTCTGTGGCTAAGTTTTTGCATAAAAGCTGATTTTATTTTCCTACAACAAAGGAATATCAGGAATTTCACTATGGAGTTACCTATCATGACATGGTTCCGCCAACCAATGTCTCAATGCCCACAAGTATCTTAAGTTGCCCACAATTAGTTATCACTCCAGTGTTGAGAGTTCAGAGATAGATCCAAGTCAAGAAAGTTTTCATAAAAACAACTAAGGTAGTTTTCCTCTACAACAACTAGTAACAAAACAAAAACAAAGTAAAATATAACAAAAGGATTTTAGTAAATATTTTACTAGCAAAAAGAATTACTTTTTGAAGAACAACTAAAACTATGAAAGCAACATCCTAAACAACAAGAGTGTTTGCCTAATGAACTTAACTACAAGCACAACCATAAACTAAGAGAAAACAAATTATGAAACAACTAAGTTAACATAAAGTAATTAATGAAAATCTTTATTACAAAACAGAATTAGATCATCTAAAACTTTGTGAAAACAATCTCTACTAAAACTAAGTTGTTTTATAACACATTACCTAATGAAAATAATATATTTTTCCTAGCATAAGAGAGCAAAACTAAATCATTTTTTTATTAACAAAACTTTTCTTAACAGAAAAGATTACTAAAAACTTTATTTGAAAACAAAATCTAATTATATAAAACTTTAGTTAAAAGAATTTGCTTGTAATCAACTATACCTATTTGAAAAAAAAGTATAGGTCCCTACCACGAAAATTTATAAACTAAACAAATTAACTTTTGTTAACAGCAAGTAAATTACTAAAGTTTGGAACAATAAAACTAAATGAAAATCTGAAACATAATATAAATCATATTCAGATTTTCTAAATAAAACAAGGTAATTCAAACTAATTAAACTAATAGGAACAAATCAGATTCTGTTTTTTTAGTTAAAACCCTAATCCATTTTATTCTAAAAATTCTGAAACTTTACCTACTGATACCTAATATCACTAGTGTCAAGTATCAAAAAGAATCAATCAAAAATACATTTTAAAACTCAAGATATTCAGAAAACAAAATTTAAATCAAATCTGTGTAAGTTCAAATTTAAATGTTCAAACATGGTCAAACTTGGTATCTACAGAAACTAGATAAAAATTGTGACCTAATGCAAAAAGAATCAAGTTAAAATACTTAAAAACCTAAAAGATATGATAAAAACAAATTCGGGATTAACTCTGTTTTTAAAACAAAACAGAAATTGGAAAAAAAATCCTAACTAACGGTCAGGGGGTGACGTGGCGCTCTGCTATTGGCTACGGGGCGGGGGGGGGGGTGTGCGAGCGGCGCTACGGGCGGTCGACCGAGCCTAAGGGGAAAACGCGTTGCGAAATAAAATTTTAATCGTGGCCGTTCATCTGGATCCGACGGTTGAGGGGGTGGTGGAGAGGCTCACCGTGCTTATGTCGCCGGCGATGGAGACTCCGGCGAGGCAGGGACGGCAAGGTCATTGGGGAGATGGCTTCCGAGGGTCTCCGGCGATGTCTCCGGCACTGGTCGACGCAGGGGAGCTCGGCGAAGGCGATGGTGGCGTCGGAGGGGCCTCGGGGTGACGGAGGTGAGCGGAACATGCTCGGGGTGGCTCGGTGGCGGTTCGGACTCCGGCGAGGGCGCGGGCTCTGGTGTTCTAGGGGGTCCGGGGCTCGGGCATATGGTCGGGGCGGTGCGGGCGAGTGCGGCGAGCTCGGTGGTGGACTCAGGGGGGTGCGGGGAAGGCTCGGTGGTGCGGGGGTGCGATAATGGCGCGGCGGCCCTGGTGAAGTCCGGCGAGAAATCCCGGCGAGAAGAGGGGGTCCGGCAATGGGGCGAAGGGTGGAATGGCCAGAGGGGTCCTTGGGCTTATATAGGAGGGGTCGGGCGGTCCGGAAGGAAGGAGGGTAGAGAAATCCGGCGAGGGGAGCGTCGCGAGGTCGTCGGGGAGAAGGGGGAGGAAGGTGACCGAGCGGGAGAGGAAATCAGGCAACGGGTCCCACACGTCAGCGAGAGGGAGGGAGAGGCGACAGTGCCGGTTGGCCGCAATTTAGGAAACTCGGGAGGAGGTTTTGGTAAGTGGGCCGACCGGACATTTAAAACGTTTAAAAACTTTCCTTTTTATTTTTATTAGAGAATCAAAATCTTTAAAGGGCCATAAATACTTTGCCAACAAAACAAAATTTTTATACCAAAGTTATCAGCAGAATAAATGTCATTTAATGGACATTTTTATTCTGTCAAATTAAATACTTTAAAAAATATTTTTTTCAGAAAATTGCCTAATTGGCTTTATTTATTTTTGCAAATTTATTTTTCATACAACCCCTTGGGTTTTATGATTCAAAACTTCACAAATAACCCCCTGGTTTTGGAGTGTCATATTTACTCCCCTCAAATTTTTGACAAGGGTTTGAATACTTTGAAAACTTGAATAGGAACCAAATATGAAATGGGTTCCAAAATAATTCAGAGGCACTTTCAAATTCTTTTAAACTCCCAACTCATATTTCATATATTTGAAGAAATCATATTATCCTCTCTCATGAAAATCATTGAGTTGCATAAAGTTTTCTGAATTTGAAATATTTTCAAATGGGAATTCAAACCATTTTCAAATCCCTTTTTTATTTCTTTAAATGGAAGAAGTCATGTCATCTTCACTCTGGGGTTTTGTGATGAAATGAATTTGAATTCCTGGTGATCAAAATGCAGAGTGAAAGTTTTGGGAAAGTCATTTCATTCCCTCTCATCAAACTTGCAAATGTTTCAAAAAGTTTCAAATTTCACTCACTTTCAATCACTCAACAAACAAACAATCATTCTAATAATTATTATAACATTCCAAAGTTTGGGATGTTACAAACCTACCACACTTAAAATGAATCTCGTCGTCGAGATTCGAAAGGGCTAGAAAGAAAAGGTTAGGGTTTTGGGGGTCTTCTAACAAATCCAATGACCAACAAGGTGTGGGGTCTTCCAACAAGACTCCATTGACCTGGAAGTGTGGGTCTACCTCACTTAAAATGGGAGTTACTGGTCCTTCAAAATCTTGAGAGTCCTCTGGGTGCATCTGTCTGTTCACATACTTCACGATGGCTCCTGGGTGACGATCTTCCGTTATATCAAACCTTGTGTTCTCACAACAAAAATGTACTTCCTTTGATACTGGGTCTTCTTAACTGACAAGTGTCGTGATCATTCTAAATAACTTATCGATGATCTCATGGTGGTCTATCATTAGTGGTTATCCTGCAGTGAAATGGGTCTTGGCTTCATTCCTCACCGTAAAATTCCTACGTGTGACAGAAACTGCCATGTACAAGGGTTCTCATCATACCTTTCTAAGGCTTAAACAAAAGCTTCAAAGAACGTCGTCTCTTTACTATGGGTAAGTCACTCAGATTTACCATTCCGAATAGCAAGAGAATGATTAGAGTAAGTCGTCATGGTGGCCAAACCATGTCGCACTGAAATCATTACCTTGTATAAGGTTTAGTGAATCTCGTGTTCTAACACTTGGGCTTCCTCACAAGCATTGCAGAAATTTCTCTTGGCAACGAACAAAGTTCGGATAAATCCATTGATTTCTGCATGCTGAACAAAACATCTATCATTTCTTCACATCTCTCAGGTTTTCGTAAACTCCTAAGAAAACGTTTGCTGATCAGTCGTAGCTTCTTCCAGGTTTCTTCCTTCACAAAGGTGGAGCTTGATCCTTATCAATCCTGAGGTCAGTGACATTGTGGGTTCACTTGAATACTTGAATAGCTTTTAACTCACTCTTGGGGTTACTATCATTCCATATACCAGCATTACCTTAAATTCAATACATCATGCCCTTGAGGTAACAAATCACAGACTTATTCTTGTCTTGATTCCACTCCATGGAATGCATTTTCCTTTCCATTGGTCTGTTTAACCTTGGGTGCGGTTTTCACCATAATCATTCTTCCAGCTTTGAAGGCACTTTGTCTCAAAGGTTATCATCCACATAGTTTGAGGTGGTTCCACATTCTCTTCACCTGTATTCACTTATCCAAACTCCTAAATCCGGGAAAAGGTACCTGTGGTTACTACCACACTTAAAATGAAATGCACTCATGTCTTGCGTAGACCATATTTTCTCATATCCTTGAAAATGGTCTGAGATTTTGGGTCATAGAGTAACAACTCATGTAATACAACATAAGGTAAATCATGACACCATAAAATTCCATTGACTCATGAATTTATTACAAACTCTGAGACTTCCATTACATAACTTCAAAATGGTAAGAGTGCTACCTATTACATTTATTACATCCAGAATCCAAAACTCAGACTACTCATGTTTGACCTTCTTCTCTGGGCATTTATAGGCATAGTGGCCATATCCTTACACTTGAAACATCGAATATGACTCAGGTCCTTCTGTTCAGGGGCTTGTCTCTTCCTGAGGTTCTTTGTTCTGATCAACACTTCAATTTCCTGTGGATCAAACTCCACTTCTTCTACCAAGAAGTTTCCCAGATACTCTTTTCTTTTCTTCGTACAGTCCTGTGAGAAATGTCCGGCTTCTCCACATGAATAGCAGGCATTTGAGTAAAACCTGGTTAATCCTTCTCCATTAGGGTCTTCATCATCTTCCTTCTTCACAAGTTCTCCAAATTTTTCTCTGAAGGCTTTCTTCATGGCTTTCTTCTGCTGTTTGATGACTTCTTGTACCTTGCGGTACACTTGGCATTGAGCAGGGTAATGTGTAGTTCCTTCACACAAGAAACATGTCACTTGCCCAGTTGGGCAGTCCTCAGCAGGGTGATTCTCTTCATAGTAAGGGCATCCATCCTTGTGTTCTGCCTGGGTGTGTCCTATCTCTCCACATATCTTGCATGCACAAATCTTCTTCACATCTTTGCCATGGGGCTTCTAGGTGTTGGTAACAACATGAGATCCTTGCAGAGTTATCTTGAATTCTTCCCAAGTGTTTGATGCTTCCCTATCATGGATATCTTCATGCATCTTCCACCAATTTGCAGCACCTTCTACAAAGTACCGAAGAGCATATTGGACCATCTCGTTCCTTGTAACAAGGTTACTCCTTAGGTTATCCTCCATGTTCTGAATCTATTCTTCTACCTCTAACCGAGTCATTGATCCAGAATACACAAGTCCATCGTCATTTGTCATCTATTGGGTTCAAGGTTTTGGGAATGAGATGGGTAAGAGAGAGAAAGGAGGGGATACACACAAGACAAACAATGGTTTTGAAAATAGATTTTAGTTGTGGCTGTCGAAAATTACACACAAATGGCAGCTCACAAATCATCGTATCTAACGTAAGTATACAACAGGGGTTTGGTCTTCTAGGGCATAATATCTTGGAAATTCCTCATGGTCTTCGATTTCTTCAGATCTGTATAATCTTCAATCCTTTTTGTAGCTCTTCCATAATGGAATACATCTTTGTCTGAGTTGGTCACCAGTTGTCTGATATCTTGTCCTTCTTGAAGGGCTTCAGTTGATCCTTCGTGTGGTCAAGGGAAAAAGGGTATTTTCTAACTCTTTGATAAAACTCAGAAGGGATGAGAAGTAGAAGGTCTTTTGAAAACAAAGTTTTTCGAGAAATCATTTCCTAAGGGCTTTCCAGTTTCTAGGGTCACGTCCTACAGTCAACATGTGCTCTGATACCATTTTCTGTAGCGACCCGACTCAAAACGAGTCAAGCCTCAGTGTGTTCTGTGCCATCCCTGGATCAGTATGCTGGCACACACAGTACATCAATGTATATATCAAAGTGCAATCACATGTAAATAGCGTAAAACTGTGGAAATCATAGTTGCATAAACATCATTGTATGAAGTACTTTTATTACATCAAAACAACTCTGTTTTCAGGTATAGAAACGATGGAGAAGATCTGCATTCTAGGCTCGCGGCTTGTCGATCTTCTTCTTGAGGTTGTAGAGGTGATAAGCTCCGTTGTTCAACACCTTAGTGATGATCAAAGGTCCTTCCCATGCCGAAGCATGTTTGTGAGGGCACTGTTGATCCACTCGGAGCACCAAATCACCGTCATGAAATGACCGACTCTTAACATGCTTCGCGGGGAAACGTCGCATATCTTGCTGGTATGTAGTCGTCCAAATCAAATCCATCTCCCATTCCTCTTCTAGGAGATCTACCCCATCTTGTCTTGCTTGCTCAGCTTCAGATTCGGAATAAAGATCCACACGAGGGGAATTATGGAACAGGTCACTCGGTAGGACAACTTCGACTCCATAGACCAGGAAAAAAAGAGTTCTTCAAGTCGACCGATTAGTAGTTGTTCTCAAGCCCCGTAAAACATATGTTAACTCAGACACCCAAGCACCGGCTGCATGTTCGAAATCTCGCATGAGATGAGGCTTTAGACCTTGTAGATGAGGCCATTGGCTTGCTCAACTTGGCCATTGGTTTGGGGATGTGCAATTGATGCATTATCCACCCAAGTGCCTTGGGAGAAGCAGAAGTGTCTGAAATCTTTTGAGTCAAAGTTTGAGCCATTATCTGTGATAATACTGTGAGGAACTCCATACAGGTAGATTATCTCTCTCATGAACTTGATCGCAGTGCGGGAGTTCAGTTTCTTTATAGGCCTTGCCTCAATCCACTTTGTAAACTTGTCGACTGCAACTAGCAAATGAGTAAATCCACTCTGTCATGTCCGAAAGGGACTGACCATATCTAAACCCCAGACAACAAATAGTCAGGCTAGAGGAATAGTCTTCATGGCAGATGCAGGTTTGTGAGACAAGTTTGCGTAGAATTGGCACCCTTCACAGTGATCAACAATGTCCTTGACCATCTCATTGGCACGCGGCCAGAAGAAACCAACTCGGTACGCTTTAGCGACAATCGTCCGAGAGGACGCATGATGGCCACAAGTTCCCGAGTGGATTTCTTCCAGGATCATTAAACCTTCTTCAAGGGAAATACATCGCTGGGTCACCCCAGTTACACTTTCTCTGTACAGTTGATCATCCATCACAGTAAAAGCTTTGGATCTGCACACAATCTGCTGGGCTTCAACTTCATCCTTAGGGAGTTCTTGCCTCAAAATATATGCAATATAGGGCACTGTCCAGTCGGGAATGATGACCAGAATCTCCATAACCAGATCAATAACCGCAGGGACATCAACCTCAGTCAAATCAGAGGCGCTCATAGCTTGTGGGGGCTCTTCGGTGAAAGGATCTTCCTGCATCGAAGGAGTATGAAGATGCTCTAAAAATACATTGCTGGGGACAGGCCTCCGAGTGGATCCAATCTTTGCCAGCTCATCAGCTGCTTGATTCTTCACTCGGGGAACATGACGAAGTTCCAAGCCTTCAAATCTCTTGTCAAGTTTTCTAACAACATGACAATATCCAGTCATAGCGGGGTTCCGAATATCCCACTCTTTCATCACTTGATTGACCACCAAATCCGAGTCGTCGTAGGCCATCAAGCGCTTGACACCGAGTGAAATGGCCATGCACAACCCATACAAGAGTGCTTCGTATTCTGCTTCGTTGTTGGAGAAATCAAAATGAATCTGCACAACATAGCTAAGCTTGTCGCCTTTCGGGGATACCAAAACCACGCCAGCACCGGACCCATTCAGCATTTTCGATCCATCAAAGAACATGGTCCAGTGCGCCGAGTGAATCTGGATTGGATACTATTGTTCAACCCACTCGGCCAAAAATCAGCCAATGCTTGAGACTTGATCGCCTTCTTGGCTTCAAATTTGATGTCAAAGTACAATAGCTCAATGGCCCATTTAGCTATTCGACCAGTCGCATCTCGATTGTTGAGGATCTCAAACAATGGAGCATCACTGACGACTGAAATTGAGTGGTCCTGAAAATACTTTGCCACCTTCTTCGTTGACAGATAGATACCATAGACAAGCTTCTGGTAATGCGGGTACCATTGCTTCAAAGGAGTCAACACTTTAGAAATGTAGTAGACTGGACTCTGAACCTTGTAGGCCTTGCCTTCCTGTTCCCACTCGACAGTCAAAACTGTACTGATGACCTGATTAGTGGCCATGATGTATAGGAGAAAGGATCTTTGCTGTGAGGAGCAGCAATCAACGGCTGGGTGGAAAGTAGGGCTTTGAGCTGAACAAACACTGCTTCAGCCTCTGGAGTCCTTTCAAACGTGTCAAACTTCCTCATCAATCGGTATAAAGGCAATGCCTTCTCACCGATACGGGAAGTGAATCGACTCAATGCTGCCAAGCAACCTGTGAGCTTATGAACATCGTGCACTCGCACGGGACTTTTCATTCGGCTAATGGCGCTGATTTTCTTAGGGTTGACGTTGATTCCCTGTTTGGAAATGAGAAAACTGAGTAACTTGCCATCAGAACCTTTGCAGGACTTGAGGACAATATCGTCCATGTAAGCTTCAAAATTAGGAGGGATTTGGTCAAGTAAACACTTCTAAATCATGCGCATGAAAGTAGCACCAGCATTCTTCAAACCAAAAGGCATGGTGATATAGCAGGCACACCTGAATGGGGTGATGAAGGCTGTTCTTATTTCATCCATGCCAAACAGACGGATCTGATGGTAACCGGAGTATGCATCTAGAAACGATAAACGCTCACACCCCATAGTCAAGTAGACAATCTTATCGATGCGAGGAGCGGGAAATGATCTTTTGGGCAGACCCGATTGATATGCTTGAAGTCAATACACATGCGGAGAGACTTGTCCTTCTTGGGGACCATGACGACATTCGAGAGCCACTCGGAGTGGTAAATGTCCCGAATGAACTTAGCTGCGAAGAGACGAGCCACCTCTTTGCCAATTGCCTTTCACTTTTCCACTGCCAACCGACGCAAATGTTCCTTCATCGGCTTGGCTTTCGGATCCACTCTTAGTCGGTGCTCAGCCAACTCTCTGGGAACCCCCGACATGTCAGCTGGCTTCCATGTGAATATGTCCCAGTTCTCACGAAGGAACTAGATGGGATCGACTTCTTATTTACTGTCGAGTGTCGAAGATATGTTGGTCGGGGCAGCGGTAGGATCTGTCAGGTGAATGTGCACCTTTTTCACATCCCCTGCCGACTGAAAAGCTGACTCTAAAGCAGGCTTCTTAGCATGCAGCAACTCAGCAGGGTCAGTGCTCTTCTTGTACTCTTCTAGCTCGACCATTGCCATATGATGATCGGCAATTTTGGAGCCTTGCTAGAGGCAATCCTCAGCCCTCTGTCGATTGCCAATGACTGTGATCACACCCTTGGGACCAGGCATCTTCAATTTGAGATACACGTAACATGGGCGGGCCATGAAACGGGTATAAGCTGGTCGACCAAGGACGGCGTGGTATACGCTCTGAAAGTTCATAACTTCAAACGTCAATTTCTCTCTATGGAAATTTTTATCTGTCCCGAACACCACATCCAGTGCAATCTGGCCGAGTGACCTGGCTTTCTTCCCTAGGATGACTCCATGGAATTGCATGTTGCTCTCACTGAGTCGGGACAATGGAATGCCGATCCCCTTAAGGGTATCTACATACAGAATGTTCAGCCTGCTTCCTCCGTCCATGAGGACCTTGCGAAGTCGAGTGCCTCCGAAAACATGATCAACCACCAAAGCCTACCGACCGGGAGTGGCAACATGAGCAGGATGATCTAACTGGTCGAATGTGATGGTAGTCTGAGACCACTTGAGGTATGTGGGGGTTGTAGGCATGACCATGTTGACTTCTCTGTTTATAACCTTCAATCGACTCTTGCTTTCAACATCAGCAAAAATCATCAAAGTGGCGTTGACATCGGGAAAAGTTTCTTCGTCTTCATCATGATCTTTTTCAGGGGATTTCTCACTCGACGGGCCTTCCTTGAACTGCTGGATCGGCAAATGGCACTATCGAGTGGTATGCTTGGGCAATATTAAATTGCCTTTGTCATCTTTCCTCGTGTGGACTGCACACGGTAAATCCATAACATCAGTTCCTGGCTGATTTTTTCCTTTCTTGGGGTTGAACTATACCTTGGACTTCCCCTTGTTTTCCCCTTGCGCCGCTAGAGAAGCTGCCTCTGCCTGAATAGGGCCATTAGCCTTCCACTTTTGCTTTCGACTGGAATTTCCGCCGGCATCGTTGTCGACTGCTTTTCCTTTGCCGCGGTGGAGGCGGTCTTCCTCTTGACCATTGGCATACCGAGTGGCGATTTCCATCATCTTACTTTGCGAGATGTCACCTGTTCATCCAAACTTCAGGTAAAGCTCTCTGTATTTCACTCCGGCCTTGAAAGCACAAATAGCCTGATGCTTGGAAACATTCTCCATTGTATGATGTAAAGTGGACCAGTGCTGAATGTAATCCCTCAATGATTCATTGGGCTTCTGAACACGATGTTGCAAACCAATCAAACCTGCAGGACGCTTGCAAGTGCCCTTGAACGTTCTGATAAACACTCGGGCAAGATCCTCCCAACAGTGGATGCTAGAAGGAGCCAAACGATTCAGCCGTGCACGGGCCGAACCATCCAACATCAAGGACAAATGCTTCAAAGCACTATTGTCGTTGCCGCCACCAATCTAAACAGCCACTCGGTAATCATCCAACCATGTCCCCGGCTTTGACTCGCCAGAAAACTTGCCTATCCCGGCCGCCAACCTGAAGTTGGGGGGAATCTCTATGGAACGAATAGCTTTGCTAAAGCACTCGGGACCACAAATAATAGGATTGCTGCCACTAGGGTAATCACTGTCAAAACCATCTATATGGGGTCTGCCTCTGTTGATCCGCTTGTGAGTGAGGGCGTATCTTGCATCAAACCTTGAATTCCGCTCCTCATCGAACGAGCGCCTATCATTCTGGTGCGGGGGCACGTACGGACCACTCCATGGAGGACTGGGCACTCAACAGTGGTGAACACGGTGAAACTGATCTCATCCCTGATCCCTGTACTGATCCTCTCAGAAACCTCCGCCCCTACGACGCAGAGGCGAACCATGACTATGTGCCGACTGAACAATCTCTGCGCTTGGTGAATTACTGTGTATTCTATTGCGCGACAGTGAAACAACTGAATTTTGTCATTGCGTTGCGTCAAGCAACGCTCTGATCTGCAGCAAACCTATGCCAGCCTCTGAACATGATGGCTGAATCGAATCCGCTATCCTAGCTACTGTTGCAACATTCAAAACTGGATTACGGTATACCTCAACGTTTTTGTGTGAACCACTCGGGAACAGCTGTCGTTGACGTCGACTGGGAGGTGGTGGACGTTGGAGAGCGCGCTCGTCGAGTTCCCTCTGGATCTCTTCGAGCCGAATGCGTGTGGCCTCCAAGGCCTGAGCCTTAGCAGTCGCACCGATGATGGGCGTATGGAGGACCTCTTCATCTCAACGCGGATGCTCATTGAACACCTCACCAGCTTCTCGCCTATTGCGGCTGAAACCAGGCGGCAGGCTCTGATGTGAACCAGCCATAAGGACCTCCGTGGATCGCAGCTCTCGCACTCAGAGGGAATTTCAGAATGATTGGAGTCCGACTGGAACACACCATGAATTGACTCGGCGGGCTCGATCGCTGCAATCTGCGGAGATGAAACGTAGTGCGCTAGCGCATGCCTCACCCAGCGCTGGGGCTGTAGGACCAAAACTATGTCTAGAGGGGGGGGGGTGATTAGAAAACTTGACGAAATAAAGTTTTTGCCTTTTCCGAAATATTAGTGTTTGCAGTTTTAGCATTCATGGCAAGTCAAGTACACCTTACACATGCATGTCTAAGAGTATAGCAGCAGAAAATAACAACACGCATGAGTAGAAGGGATAGGGTAGGAAGATCAAACACAATTGTAGACACGATGATTTTTCCCATGGTTCTGATAGGTGGTGCTATCGTACATCCACCTTTATGGAGTCTTCAACCCACGGAGGGTAACGGTCGCAAGATTCCATGGAGGGCTCCACCCATAAGGGTCCACGAAGTAGCAACCTTGACTATTCCATAACGGCTTCTGTCCATGAAGGACTAGCCTCACTATGGGTAGATCTTCTCTAAGTAGGCGATCTCCCCGTTCAAACTTCTTGGTTCAACTCCACAACACGACGTAGGAGGATCCCAAGCAAAACCTAACCAATCTAGGAGGCACCATCCTCGTAAAGGTAATAGGCTTGATAGTGATGATGAACTCCTTCCTCTTGTGCATCAAGATGATAGACTCCTCAACACACAATCACTCTCTCACAGATTCAACTTGGTAGAAGAGATTGATTGGGTGGAAAGCAACTTGGGGAGGCTAGAAATCAAGATCCATATGGTTGGAGTGGAAGATCTTGACCTCAACACAAGGTTAGGTGGTTCTCTCTTAAAAAAACTAGATGGGGAAAGTATGGAATAGTTCTGAGTGCTTCTCTCTCGAGTAGGTGGTGGTAAAGGGGTATATATAGGCATCCGAAAAAATCCAACCGTTACACACAAAATGACCAACTCGGTGACACCGATGTGTTAATCTCGGTGGTACCGAAGTGACCAAAAGGTGGCAACTTTTGAATCTCGGTGAGACCAATATAGGAAACTCGGTTGCACCGATAAGGTGACCAACGGTTAGATTTTCATTCTTGGTGAAGCCGATCCAACAATCTCGGTGGTACCAATATTGTGAATTTGCGTAACAGAAACTTGGAAACCTAAACTCGGTGGCACTGGTATGGAATCGGTTGCACCGAAGTGGCTAGGGTTTGGCTGAGTCTGTTTGAGGTTGAGAATTGATGGCACCGGGATGGAAATGTTGGTTGCACTGATTTTGAATATTTGGCTTTGGACAGACTTTGGGGGGAGAGTTTGTGGGTGTTTTTGGTGACTATCACTCGTGCACGTATGAGCATTTTGTTCACCAACAAAACCTTAACCCCGTTTAATAGTATTGGCTTTCCTATGGACTCAAAGTGATTTCTCACAAATATAAAATGTAGAATCCTTTGCTTGAAGCTTTGCCAACCTATTTCCTTGCATCTTGGGGTATTCCACAATCTCCACAATCCTTTTGCCAATCCTATCATTGAACATTTCCTAAAATATACTTGGTGGAAACATTAGTTCAATGACTTATATGTTGTTATAAATTACCAAAACCACCAAGGGAGCAAATGTGCTTTCAGGGGCCGTGAGCGACCGGATCGCTTACAACAATGAACAGCGGGGAGAGCCGAAGAGTACGGAGTCGACGACTACCGCAGGAACTCGCATGAAAGTGCACAGTCTCGTGGATCAGGAGTGCCCCAACGTCGAGAGGCACCTCCTGGAGCCATGATGACTCGCCGACGATGAAGGTGAGCACTTCAAAATGGATCTCGTGTCCCAAAGACAAACCACCGTCGGAAGACATGTTGCTGGGAAAAAAATGCAACCTCGCCGAAAGTCGCTTAGACGCCTCCGCCACAGTGGGCGCCAACTGTCATGGGAACAAGTCTGTCAGTAGAAGATAGTGGTATGAAAGGAGAGGACATAGTCCTAGCTACGGCGAGGATGTACACACAGTTGTATGAGTTCAGGCCCCTCTCGTTGAGGTAATAGCCCTACGTCTTAGGGCTCGAGAGCTCTTGTCGTGTGGAAAGTATAAGTTATAGTAGGTGCGAACCCTTGTGCCAGAGGGGAGGGTGTCTTATAGAGAGTACACTAACCCCCATAAGTGCCAGGCATCCAAGGGTCCGATCGTGGGTATAAAGACGAGAGTTACTGGTAACGTACATCATAATTTCTACTAATGACGACTAGCCTAACGCCTGCCTGTTGGCTTCCTTGGGGCGGCTTCTGGTCTTCTGGCATCGACTAGAAGCGAGGTCTTCCGAGTGACAGGGGACTATCGAGTGGAGGGAGAAGATGCCGAGTGGATTGAATGTCGAGTGACTTGAGCACCATGGAGAATCTAGTCGGAACCTCTCTAGTAATATTTAAGTCCTCCAATATAATGTCCTTAGGTAGGGTATGCAGGTCAGGCCTAGGACCCTACCCTAGGTACATATCCTCGTCAGTCCCCCCACCAGACTGGCTTCGTGGCCCGAAAAGGGCCTGTTCTGAGGATTGGATAAAAAGGTGACGAATCTGCAGAAGCGCCTCCGCTCCCTGGTCAAGGGGGGCATCAAGCTAGCCAATGTGGTGCAGGTGATGCTTCTAAGACGCATCCTCGCCTGCCAACATTGGGACACTCCCCTATGGGCTCGAGAACTCGAAGCCGAGCCCACAGTCTAGAATCTCTTCCGCACTACGCAGGAGAAGTTGTGGAAGGCGCTCTTCAAATCGATGAAGAGCTGGCCATCCGAGGAGGACAAGGGTCTGCATGCCGCTAAGCCCGATTTTGAGGTACGATATTCCCCAGCTTGGCTTTATTACATAGAGAATCCCTATATGCTCTTATCAAATCTATTTTGGCAGAGATGGCAGAAGAAAGCCACCAACATCAACAACCCGACTCCTCAGCCCGAAGACGAGAGGACCAAGCTGTTAGCTAAGATGCTCGTGGAGAAGCCTTATGAGGCTCTCACAAAGAAAGAGAAGAACAAGAAACCAGGCTAGGATGGCCTTCGCATCAGGGACCAGCCTGATGCTGCATCCGAAGACACCCCCGCATCCTCAAATTAGGAGGAGGCCGAAGAGGAGGAGGAGGTCGAGAGCGAAGGGGAGGCAACTCCCCTCATACCTAGAAGAGAGCGTCGTCTTCGGACGCCCCGGGGCAGTTAGCTTCTCCTTCCCTGAAGAGGGCGCGGCAGACGCGGGTGGTTCTATCCTATGACATCTCAGACGCGAGCTCCGCATCCGAAGACCCCGAGGAGGTTCCACGAAGGACCATAAGGGTCAAGCCCCCCATCCAGGTTAGGATCCGAAGACCCTCCTACCTATCACAAGTAGATTTAGAGTTTGCTAACACGCAGGTTATTGTTCCTATAGCCCCCCCGCGCGTTATCCCCACCGAGGTGGTATCTGGCAGAGAGCGGGGATGCCTCGCGCCCCACCACTCCAGGCGGCACGAAGGACGCCGTGGAGGTGTCTTCCCAGCCTACTTCAATGGAGGTGGACACAGGGGGAGAGGGTGATAGCACCGTGGCCGAAGCTGCTTCGGCCACCGAAGACCAGGGGACAATGCCCCGCCCAGACACCAAGGAGGCCGGATGAGCGGGCGATCAGTCCCCTCCGAGAACATCTCCAGAGCGCACTATGCCTCCGGAGGCACCGGTCTAGTCCCCGGTAGGTGATCGGGAAATCCGATCATCCCCGACACCACCGACCAACAGGTGGTTTGCCATGAAGGAGGCTCTATCGAGTGCCTCCATCTCCGAGGATCACGGCACCCTTATGGGTGCGGTACTTCAAAGCGTCCAGACTGTTGACAACAGACTGAAGGAGGCCTTCAAAGGTCTCCTTGCAGGTTTTCAAGTAAGTCACCCAATGTTTATGCAAGGATTTTATTTATTCGTATTGCATACATGGAAGCCCCCGAGCCCTAGGTGAGGTGAGCAAGCTCACCTAGGGGTCACATCTGAAGCCGATAATGCACTATAAGCACTTTAAGTGTTCAGCATGCTAGGATAAATATGATCGAATTGTCTATAATTTGGGAAGTGAGCGCCAATGTAATGTATTGACTGTGTGTGTAATGTAGGCTTCGTCATCAGCGGCGGCCAAAAATGGTGCCAAGCTGGACGATCTACATCGGAAGCTCAAGCGCTCCGAGGATGAGGTGGAAAATCTCAACAAGAGGTTCGACGAGGCACAGTGTAAGTACGAAGTAAATCCGAATACTTTCCCCCAAATATTGTCAATGCAGATTCCTTTTATATAACGTTTTATCATTTTGCAGCTTCGTCAAAAGAGATGGAAAAGCTCAAGGCTGAGCTTCAACATGCCAAGGACGAAACAGCCATTGGGAAGGCGGCCGCCAAAGAAGTGGCCACCACACTCTCCGCCCTACGAGCCACCAGCGATAAGCATCAGGCTCGTGTGGCAGAGATACAGGATGAGCTCAAGGACGCTAGCAAAAAGTGCGAGGCCTTAGAGCAAAAGAATAAGGCGAGCTCGGCCGAAGTGTCCACCATGAAATCTGATCTCTAGAAGGAGCGGATGGACAGACGGTTCTACGAGGAGCAAGTGCGCCAAGCCAAGGAAATATCAGATGGTAAGTCGTACTCCCTAAAGTGCGTATTTGGGGATAGAAGATTCGAATTGCTAACCCAGGTGTGGTGATCCTCAGGCGCATCCCCCAATCTCCAGAAGAGCGTGGTGGACGCCAATCAGCTGTTTGCCTCACGGGGAGAGGAAGAAGAAGCTCGGATGTTCTGGGCACAGTTCGGAGCCCCCGAGCGTTCTCCTCTTTTGATGGAGCAGCTGAAACAGCGGATTGAGTTGCACCAGATGGCGGAGCCAGCCATGAAGGACCTCTGCATCCACTTATGTCCTGGCGAACCGCTACTAGGGAGCTACTTCGGCTTGGTGCAGAGACTGATCGCTGCCACGCTTCGCCTCGACACCGTCAAGCGCTCCTCCTGCATTGAAGGAGTCGGGATGGCCCTTGCTAAGGCCAAAGTGCACTAGCCGGGGCTCAATCCGACGAAGGTCACCACCAACCCGCCGCCACCCAGGAAGGAGCACCGACGCCCCGAGCTATACTTCGATGGAGTGATGGAGAGTGCTCAGGTGATGGCGTCGCAGTGTTCGGGTGAAAAATTATTTGAATGAGCTTGTAACGTGTCCAAAGACTCATGATAATTTTTTAATGATATTAGTATCTGCTCTTACATGGTTTTGCATTCCTTTATAACTCCTATGTGGTTGTTTAATACTGAAAGATGCGAGTCATCGGCTTCAGCCCCCACGTAGATACTACATGGGGTGTTTATGCCAATGCACTATGTCCCTTAGCCGTATCATCGGAACCCGAAGGCGGTGTAGTGCAATACACTAGGCAATCAGACTTTAGTGCTTTATTCTTTCACTTAACCGAAGGGGC
This sequence comes from Hordeum marinum, assembly GCA_022496015.1. Classification (NCBI taxonomy): domain Eukaryota; kingdom Viridiplantae; phylum Streptophyta; class Magnoliopsida; order Poales; family Poaceae; genus Hordeum; species Hordeum marinum. The sequence goes on from CM039678.1 coordinate 146,967,140, forward strand.
ACGAAAAGGACTACGCGAAGCGTATGATTAGCCACCGGAGTGTGGTGATGTTCGGACGAACAGTGGCCGAAGCCAACATCATAGTGTTTGCAAAAAAGGTAAAGTTCCTCGCATAAGACGGAATAACCGCTTACGAGGATTGAAGTATAATACTTCTAGCTTGGGGTTCACAGATCGAATTGCGCATACTATGACAGTCCGTTTTTGGCTTTCTCCCCTGAGGTGCTTGATCGGACTATCCGGAAGCACAATCGTAGGGGTGCTCCCTTTGCCCTTTTAGCCGAATGAGCGGAACATAAAGGGTCAATCACAGGAGCCGGGCAACCCAACTTAATGACCAAAGACATAGTTCGGAACCGATGCATATAAAGCGAACGCCAAGACGCCGAACACATGATAGTTAAGGCGATTTGTGTTTGAAATCGAGCCCCCAGTCTATTAGCCGGTTACCTCGAGTCATACCGAACAAGTTCATGAGAAGAGGGAGAAAATAAAAGTATGCGCCAAAAACATGACAAATGAGGCGTACTTGCGCCATGCAATTTTTCATTTCTTCAACAACTCTTATAACTCGGATAGCCGAAGAAACTATTTGTAGGTATGCGAAAGAAAATAGGAAATAAAGTCCTACATGAGTTTTTGTACCAGGGGTCTTCAATTGGTGACTTGATGTCCTCGATATACCCCCTTGCTAGTTGACTCCTGCTCTTGGATGCACCTTGATGGGGTGTTTAGTGTTCGACGAGCGGATTTTGCAAACAAAATCTTGAGAGGCCACCGAACTATAGGTGAGATTTACGCCATAGGCAGGCTATCTTAAGAGTGCCTACATCTTGTCCAAAGACGTATTGGTGGAAGTAGGTCGGGCCAGCCGAACACCCACCCTTATTTCCCCACCACTTCCCACGGAATTTTAAGTGCGAAGTTGTGCCTCCTCGGCACATACTTTCCTGGTCCAGAAATTGTGTGGTGGGGGCGAGTCCCTATAGAGGGGAAGAGGAGGGGTCCGAGTTTTTGGTGTGAAGCCGAACTCGTTTCCCAGTCTTATGTGCCTTTATGGTAGATGTCAGAACTTGCCGATCTCTTTGTAGCTGAATTCGACTGCTAGGGCCAGTGCATGTTCCTCAGTTCTAAGGGAGCACTCGGTGTTGTCGTTGATAGTAATGACTCCCTTGGGGTCCGTCATCTTGAGCTTGAGGTATGCGTAGTGTGGGACCGCGTTGAAACGAGCGAACGCTGTCCATCCAAGCAGCACATGATTGTCGCCGTAGAAGGGCATGATGTCGAAGATCAAGTCTTCACTACGAAAGTTATCGGGTGAGCCAAACACGACCTCTAGAGTTACCAAGCCCGTGCATCGGGCCTTAACGCCCGAGATCACTCCTTTGAAGGTAGTGCTGCTGGGTTTTATCCTTGACGGATCAATGCCCATATTTTTCACCGTATCTAAGTAAATCAGGTTAAGGCTATTTCCTCCATCCATTAGGACCTTTGTGAGGTGATACCCATCTATAATGGGGTCTAGGACGAGGGCCGCAGAACCCCCATGACGGATACTGGTTGGATGATCACGCCAATCAAAAGTGATCATGTATGCCGACCATGGGTTGTACTTTGGGGCTACGAGTTCCATCGTGTAGACTTCCCAGAGGGCACGCTTCATCTCCTTATTTGGTATGTGGGTGGCATATATCATGTTTACCGTTTTTACTCCGGGTGGGAACTTCTTCTGCCCGTCGCCAATTAGACCCCGAGGCTCATCTTCATCCTCGCTGCGCGAGCTTTTGCCCTGGTCTTCAGGTTGTATCTTGCTGACCTGTTTAAACACCCAGCAGTTGCGGTGTGTGTGGTTGGCGGGCTTTTTTGAAGTCCCATGGATTTGGCAAGGCCTTTCCATGATCTTCTCGAGCTGAGTGGGTCCGTCACGATTGCCTTTAGGGGGCTTCTTACGCTGCCTAGGTCGGGAATTGCGGAATCCGGCATTAACAGCCGTGTCATCGGCATCACTATTATTGTGCCGACGCTTATTCTTATTGTGCTTTGGCTTTGAGTTGCCATCCTGGGTTTCAGGTGCCACGGGATCTTCAGAATTGTGGTTGCGTCTTGGTAGCCAGTTATCTTCGCCTGCACAGAAGCGGGTCATGAGGGAGGTAAGGGCGAACATAGTTCGAGGCTTGTCCTGGCCTAGCTGGCGGGCCAGCCATTCATCTCGAATATTGTGTCGGAAGGAGGCTATGGCCTCAGCATCCGGATAGTCGACGATTTGGTTCTTCTTAGTCGAGAGCCGATTCCAGAACTGCCGGGCAGACTCACCGAGCTTCTGGACGATGTTCCTGAGGTCAGAGGAGTCCGTCGGGCCGACATAGGTCCCCTGGAAGTTAGAGCGAAACGCATCTTCTAGCTCTTCCCAGCATCCAATGGAGTTTTTGGGGAGGCTGTTTAACCAGTGCCGAGCTAGCCCCTTAAGCTTAAGAGGGAGGTATTTGATGGCATGGAGATCGTCTCCTCATGCCATGTGGATATGCAGGAGGATGTCCTCGATCCATACAGTTGGGTCAGTGGTCTCATCGTACTATTCTATATTCACGGGTTTGAACCCTTCAGGGAACTGATGCCGCATTACCTCATCTGTGAAGCACAGTGTGTGAGCGGCACCTATGACCCGAGCTATGTCTCGCCTATATTCGGCATCTGTATGGGGCCGGTTGCGTTCCCGGACTTTGTTGTTTTCGTCGAACCATGGTCTGTATTCGCTGTGTCTATCGGGTGCGGACTCTCTGGATCCATAGATGGATCTAGTGCGGCCTGCTCTGTGATCCAGGTCATCTCGCAGGTCGAGCATGTCATTGGGATCTAATGGCTCCTTGCCCCATCTTCGGGGCATTGCCGGTACGTAACCAGCATCATCGGGCGTCCTGTCTCGACCACGAGGGGGGTGGTCCGGCTTGTCGTACGAAGTACGATTTGGAGATGGAGTATCAGTAAGTTCGTCGTTGAATTGCGGCAGCAACCTTCTCCGAGGGTAGATTTTGGGGTGGTTTGATAGACCAGTGATGTATACTTCCTCGGCTGAGAGGACTTTCGTCCATCAATCATTGCGGTCAACCTGTTCGGCTTTGAGTTGTCGTTCTTTGGCCTTTAGGCTGCGAGCCGTTGCTATGAGCTGTTGCGTGATTTCTTCCTGGTCCTCGAGGTTATCAGGGTTGTACAAGTCATCGGCTTCCGGTATATGTTCCTCCTCAATGAGGGGAAAGTAATCGTCGCCCTCGGGGTCATTGACGGTATCGGGGTTATTTTGGTCCTTAGGCTCTTTCGGACACCGAGACTGGTGCTCGGGATATCAGGATTGTTATGATCGGTGGGGGCATTACCATCCCCATTGCTAATAATAGCTTTTCTTCCTTTTTTTTGCTTTTGGACCGCTTATGCAATTTCCGGCGCCTTGATGGCGCATCAACCGATTTCATGCCTGCGCTATGAAGCGTATTGTCGCCGTTGGTGGCAGGAGTGTCCACCATGTAGACGTCGTATGTAGAAGTGGTGGCCCAACTCCCGGTGTTAATGGGGATGGGGGCACGGTCCTTTTCATCCATGTATTCTGCCTCCTCTGATGCATAGTCTTGCACGTCGGTTAAGTCTTTGACGGTGTCTATCAAGTGGGTGGTTGGTGGGTCAAAAAATTCGTCCCTGCCCGAACAGTAACCGGGCCGGGCGTAGATCGGGGCTGGATCGTCAGTGATCCTTATCGATGAGAATTTCTCCAAGGCCTCGTCGACCGCTGAGGGCCCGATCAGATCCAGCTGTTTGGAACTCGTGGAGTTAATGTTGGGGAACGTTGCATGGGAAACAAATTTTTTCATACACACACGCAAGATCTATCCATGGTGATGAGCATCTACGAGAGGGAGAGTGGATCTACATACCCTCGTAGATCGCTAAGCGGGAAGCGTTAAGAAACGCGGTTGGTGTGGTCGAACGTCTTTGCGATCCAAATCACCGAGCATCCCGCGATCTCATCATGATCCATCCCGTGATCCAATCAAGATCCGTCCCGCGAACTCATCACGATCCGTCTCGCGATCTCATCATGATCCGTCTCGTGATCTTGATCACGGTCCTTCCGATCTAGCGCCGAAAGGACGACACCTCCGCGTTCAGCACACGTACAGCTCGATGACGATCTCCGCCTTCTTGATCTAGCAAGAGGGAGCGGAGAGGTAGATGAGTTCTCCGGCAGCGCTACGGCGTTGCGGCGATGGTGCTGGAGCTATTCCAGCAGGGCTTCGCCTAAGCACAGATGAAAACCGATCTAGAGGAGAAACTGTGATCTAGAGGAGAGGTAGCACGTGGCTATTAGGGTTAGCTTTTTCCTCTAAATCCTCTAGTATATATTGGAGGGAGGGAGGGGAGGAGGCAGCCTCAAACCATCAAGGTTTGGTCAAAATTGGAGGTGGAGGAGTCCTACTCCAATCCTATTAGGAGTAGGATTCCTCCTTTCCACTTGGGACTCTTTCCACCTCTTCACCTTTGAATTTTTTTCCTTCTCAAACCACTCCAGCTGCATGGGCCCTTAGAGGAGGCTTCGGCCAGCCCACCAGGGGCTGGTTTACCTCCTCCCACATCCCATTTAGCCTCTTGGTCGAAATAACTCTCCCAATGGTCCCCTGGTACACTACCAGCACTCCCGGTACACTACCGATGAGCCCGAAACTTTTCGGGCGACCAAAATAGGACTTTCTATATATCAATCTTTACCTCCGGACCATTCTGGAGCTCCCCGTGAAGTCCGGATCTCATTCGGGACTCCGAACAACCTTCGGTCACCACCATACATCACTCTATACTATCGAAACGTCATCGAACCTTAAGTGTGTAGACCCTGCGGGTCCGAGAACTATGTAGACATGACCGAGACACCTCTACGGTCAATAACCAATAGCGGGACCTGGATGCCCATATTGGTTCCTACAAATTCTACGAAGATCTTTATCGGTCAAACCTCTGTGTCAAGGATTCAATTAATCCCGTATGATGTTCCCTTTGTTCTTTGGTATGTTACTTGCCCGAGATTCGATCGTCGGTATCTCCATACCTAGTTCAACCTCGTTACCGACAAGTCTCTTTAATCATTCCGAAATACAAGATCCCATGACTAACACTTAGTCACATTGCTTGAAAGGCTTATTGTGATGTTGTATTACCGAGTGGGCCCTAAGATACCTCTCCATCACACGGAGTAACAAATCCCAGTCTTGATCCATGCCAACCTAATAGACACCCTCCGAGATACCTGTAGAGCACCTTTATAGTCACCCAGTTACGTTGCGACATTTGATACACACAAGGTACTCCTCCGGTGTCAGTGAGTTGCATGATCTCATGGTCATAGGAACAAATACTTGACATGCAGAAAACAGTAGCACGATCATATGCTACGTTTGTAGTATGGTTCTTGTCCATCACATCATTCTCCTAATGACGTGATCCCGTTATCAAATGACATCTCATGTCCATGACTAGGAAACCATAGCCATCTTTGATCAACAAGCTAGTCTATTAGAGGATACTAGTGACATGGTGTTGTCTATGTATCCACACATGTATCTGAGTTTCTGATCAACACAATTATAGCACGAATAATAAACGATTATCTTGAACAAGGAAATATGATAATAACCAATTTATTATTGCCTCAAGGGCATATTTCCAACAGTCTCCCATTTGAACTAGAGTCAATAATCTAGTTCACATCACCATGTGATTCGCATTGTTATGAATCCAATACCCAATGAGTTCTGGGGCTAGATCATGCTATGCATGTGAGAGTGGTCTTATAGTCAACGGGTTTGCGACATTTTGATCCGTGTGTACTTTGAAAATCTCTATGTCAAACTATAAACACTGCTACCACACTCCACTTGGAGCTATTCCAAATGGCTGCTCTACTATATGTATCCGGATTGCTATTAAGAGTCATCCGGATTGGTGTCAAAGCTTGCATCGACGTAACTCTTTATGACGAACTCTTTCTTACCTCCATAATCGAGAAACATTTCCTTAGTCTTTTAGTTACTAAGGATGATATTGACCGATGTCGAGTGATCCACTCCTGGATCACTCTTGTACCCCTTGACGGACTCATGGAAAGGCACACATAGGTGCGGTACACAGCATGGCATACTATACAGAGCCTATGGCTAAGGCATAGGGGACGACATTCGTCCTTTCTCTTTCTTCTGCCGTGGTCGAGCTTTGAGTCTCACTCAACTTCACACCTTACAAAGCAGGCAAGAACACTTCTCTCTGACTAATCCATTTTGAACTCTTTCAAAATCTTGTCAAGGTATGTACTCATTCAAAGTCTCATCAAGCATCTTGATCTATCTCTATAGATCATGATGCTCAACAATTAGTGTCATGCCCAAGATACGCGCCTATCCATTTAAAGACATGAGGGCCTCGCAAGGGATAGAGGCGCATCTTGCCGTTAGCAAGCATAGTAACATTGCATCATACATTACAAAAGAGATGAGTATACAAGTTGGCTTACACCCGCCGCATGCTAAATTGCAATTCCACTCAAAGTTCAATCAACAAGATGAAAACAGGGTCCCGCTACGGAAAAAATCAAACGATAGCCCCAAAGATCACGACCAGGTCCTCTACTCATCCGGATATGTCACGTACATCCTGCCTCTTTCCTCATCATACTCCCACTGGAGCTGGGTAGGATCATCCTGCACGTACTCATATGAACTTGTACCTGGAGTGTTGTAGTAAACTGTGAGTCACAGAGGACTCGGCTATCATGTGCCCGGGTACCGAGACTATTCAAGCTTAAAGGTTGGGATGGGGTAAGTGTTTAGTTTGCAGCAGCACTAAGCATATATGGTGGCTAGCTTACGCAACAAGTAATGAATATGAGTGGCCTACGAAGAACGATCGAATCTAGCATAATCTCTATGAGATCCTGAACACCTACTTACGTCAATCATAACCCCACCATGTTCTCTCTCGGATCATGTTCACGAGTAGAGACAATCACGGTTACTCACACAGTGGTGTATTTTAATTAGAGTTTACTTCAAGTTTACTATAACCGGGTGTTAAACAAATATCCAAGTTGCCACATAACCGCGGGCATGACTTTCCAAAAGATTTAAACCTGTAGGGGTGCTCCAACTAATCCATTACAAAATTAACCACACTCCATGGGAATGCCTCGACCGTGGATCTCGCGATCATCATAGGTAATTCCAAAGGAATTCCAACACCTCGAGTGAACCCGAAGAAAGTTAGACTCCACACGCAAGACATTCGATAAAGGTAAAACAAATCCAGCAAGACCGCTCGACGTGTCGACGAACCCGATAAGAGCTGCGTATCTCATTCTCAGGACACGACCAGGTGAGCGCAGCGTACAGTGGCCTGATAGAAATCTCCCGTGTTGCCCCGGGTTGGCCCCGCACACGACTCTAGTTTGGACCAACACTCATGAGGAGCACTGGCCCGGGGGTTGATTAAATTATCCACGGGTTTGCAAGACCCTATGCAATTTTATTAAGTTGTTAAGAAAATGTAGTACCAATGTTGGGTCTTGCCAGACAAGTTTTAATCTCAACCGAATAAACAAGGGGGGTCCCCATAACAACCCCGAGCATGTTAGGAGTGCAAAGTATGGAAAACATAACACCGGTAACCAGGAACTAATGGCGGTAACGGTGGAACAAATCACTTAGCAAAAGGCCAAGCCTTCCACCAATACCAATATATATATGTGCATTAAATTAAATAACATAATATTGTGATATCCAAATCCATGTTATCACATGGAACAACCTGCACCTGCAACTAAGAACGCTATAAGAGGGGCTGAGCAGCGGTAACTTAGCCAATCAAAGGTTTGCTAGGATGTGGAGGTTAGAGGCTGTCATGGCAACATGGGGGCTGATATCAAGTGGTAAATAGCGCAAATTTAATGATAAGAGCGAGAAACTATCAAGCAAAAATAGTATCGGGATCCGGGTACGATCATCTTGCCTGTTGGTTCTTCAGTGAAAGAAGTAGCGGGGTCCTCGTAGTGGTACTCTCCTGGGTCCTCGTACTCAGTATCAACACTCGCATCTACCCAAGAGAAACAACAACAATAAACATCCAAGCAAGGTGCAATGCACATCAAAATGATGCATGATCATTTATGAAGAATTCTAACATGGCAACCCCAAACTAGTCATGTTTCACGTGCAAAGTTGTTTATTAATGAATCTGGACAGAACCTCATGTTAAGTTATTTAGACATCCATTAACATGGCAAATATGAATGCATAATGCAAAATCAATAGAAATGCATATAAAGAATGCAAGAAACGGAGTGACGGTTCTCACGATACGCTCACGACAAGGTACGGAGGCAAAATCACAAGACCACCAAGCCATGGGCTAATTCTTGGCATTCCAAGGCAGCCACTGGACAGGTGATGAAAAATCAATCACAATAGACTCAAGAATCAATCAATTGCATGGAGCATAGCTCCCACAAGTCACAAAACAATAAAACAACAAATCTGCCGCTAAACAGCAATATAGCTACTTTTACAGATCACAACTTGAGCTATAGGAAGCCTACAACCATAAACAAGATATGGACAGAATCTACTCAACATACACATCAATTCATCAAATTACACCACCAGCAAAGGATCCACACATCAATAATAAAGAAGCAATCAAGTTGGCATGATGAAACAGTTTTCTGGGACTTTGTGAAAATTCCAGTTTTCTGGAATCTGAGTTTGTAAAGTAGCAAGTTAACAACACTGGTTAAATATGCTAGAGAGATGCTATTGACATGAAAATTATCATGATAGTATATGAATATAGCTACTACAAATAACTAACATTGAGCATGCTCAAATTTCAAACATATCACTAGATACAACCCATTCTACATGGCAAAACAATAACAACAGATACCCAGACTTAGCCACATTTCCGGTTGGCAGAAAACAACATCATCATAGCAACTTAACAGGAAGGTGTCCATTGACCTGGTGACTTAGCATCAATAACAAAAATACTGGGACATTCCCAGCAACTTTAACTACCACTTCAATGAACTTAAAACCAAACATAGATTAAATCATATAAAATGGACAAAAGGGCATCACAGCATAAAAATGCAATTTTGTGAAGTTGCCCCAAAGTCAAATCTGACTTCAGAGATGCATTCCCGGGTTGATTCTACCCCAAAATCATTAGTCATACCCATATACTTGCTTGGAGCAAGAGGGAGAAAAGCTAGGTCGAAATTTGACCCATTAAGTCATGGATGACTTAAGTCACTTATGCACATGAATGAGAATGGCCCAAAATGGCATGTACTCTCTTGATACTAGTTGGAAATGGTTAAATAGAAACTAAGGAACATGATATCATGGCATAGGATCAATAGCAAGGATGAAACTAACTAGAAGAGAAACTATGCTCAATATGCACATAAGAGAACCCTACACATGGAGCTACCCTTTCAAATGTGTGTGTATGTATAACATACACACACCTCTCATTGCATCTACCCAAGACACACACAAGCACACCACACCCAACCATGTGTGTATATAGGCACACATGCACTTTTCATACATGTATGCCCACATACACATACACACCTACACCACACAAACCTACACATGCTCTACTCACTCACACACACCCACAACACCACACATACAACTACATCTACACATACACAAGTATGTATGCAAAAGCACACCCACCCACTCTCATACATACATAACTACACACACACAAGTGTGTGTATGTATAACATACACACACAACACAAGCAACCTGACTACCACATCCAACACACATACACATATCTATATATACTCATGCATATCACACCACACCACTACACATGCACATAAGTACACAAGTGTCTGCATGCACATACACATACACATCACCAAGCTCACATACATATATGGGTGTATGCAAGAAGCACACAGACATATCCTACACTACACATGGCAAAGGAAAACAACACACACACATGCTGGAAATGCGCACACACACACATATACATAGCAAGAGAGAAAGAAAAACAAAGAAGAAAATAAAACACAAAAAAAGAAAAAGGGGAGGGTTCGGGGGTCAAACCACTGACCTCCTGGTCACAGCGCGAACCGGCTACCACTGCGCTATCGAGTCGACTCTTAACAGAAGGGGGGATCGATCTGTTTTAAACACGCACTCACTGCTAAATCTGACGAAACTGAGTCCCGAAAATGAGCAACGGCGATAGGCGACGACGACGGCCAAATTCTAGCGACACACGCGGATCCAGCGACCCTAACTACTCACACACACGCGGGGACAGCCAGGGAACCCATTCCCCTGCTCACCTTGCGGTGAGGAGGAAGGAGGTGATCGGCAGGTGCTTCTCTTGCTACCGGCGGCGATCTACGCGGCAGCGATAGAACTAGCGAGCTGTGCACAGAGGAAGTGGCTATAGGGACTGGCGGCTCACCTTTGGGAAGGCGATGACGGTCCGGACTCGTTGTAGTCGACGACGGGGAAGAAGACGACAGGAGACGAAGTAGAGGAAGAAGACGACAGCGACAGGCTTCCGGCGACGACAAGGAAGAAGAAGAAGGTGCGGCCTTGGCGTCCCTCGAGGATACAGAGGATGTCGTGGGGGAAGAAACGACGACGGCACGACCCAGACGACCTCCTGCTCGAATGGCTCGCCGGAGAAGCTCCCGCGGCGGCGAGCGACTACTCTGAACCTCACCTTACACGCACTCTAGACCCTCTGAAACTCAGCTTGCCGGGGACAGGAAAGGAGGAAGAGAAGGGGGCGGCGGCACGAGGAGGGAGAGAAACCCTAGGGGGAACGGCACGCACATCGAGGGAACTATAAAGGCGACGGGGCAGACGGCGACGGCGACTGAAAAGGCGAGGCGGAGCTGTGCCTCTCTCACACTGAACTAATGGAGAGAGGACGGGAGCAGGTAGCCGTCCCTGCTCACGTGGGCTGGGCCGCGGCCTACTATCTCTCTCTCTCTCACTCACATAAGGAATAATAGGAAGGGTTTTTCCCTTTTTATAAAACCAGCCACAAAACAAATAAAAGCCCTGAGAAAAGAAAAGGTTTTAGTGAAAAGTAAAATATGTTTGTGGATGAAATAAAGAGCCCTATTTAATAAAAATATTAAGTTGACTTATAGAGCAAGTAATTTATTTAATATAAAAAATGGCAGCTCCTGTTAATTTAAATCACAAGTACAACAAACCCCTAACATCAATCTATCATGCTCACAATTCATAAAACACATGGGGCCACCTCTTGAACATTTTTAAACAATTGTAAAACAACTTAAATCTGATGATAATAATAATAGGAAGAAAGGGGTTATTGGAAGGGGGTGTTGCAAAGGAAAAGAGAGGGAAATAAGAGGAGATGCACACATGGATGCAACCACACACAACACCTCACACATACATAGCAAACATACACCACCATCACCTCACAACAAGGCACATGAAACACACATGGCAAGAAAAATGAAAGTAATGCATGATGACATGATGCATGAATCCAAACCACACATGATGCCAAGTTGGAAAACATCTCATAGCTCATGACACAAGGTTCATAGAAGGGTTACATGCCAAATAAGGTAGGGACAACACTTGGGCTGTCACAATTAGGTAGCTTTATCCAGGTCTTCCTTTGAAAAACTCCTTTTAAACAACCCTTTATGCTTTCTAGAAATTCTACATCATTTCCGATCAACAATATGTCAACCACATATGCTTATTAGAAACTCTATAGTGCTCCCACTCACTTTATTGTAAATACAAGTTTCTCATAAAGTTTGTATAGACTCAAAAACTTTGATCACCTCATCAAAGTGTATATTCCAACTCCGAGATGCTTGCTTTAGTCCATAGAAGGATCACTGAAGTTTGCTCACCTTTTAGCATCCTTAGGACTAACAAAACCTTCTGGTTGTATCACATATAACTTTTCCTCAAGTAAACTGTTAAGGAAACGATGTTTTGTCATCCATCTGCTAGATTTCATAATTGAAAAATGCAGCAACTGCTAACATAATTCGAACATACTTTAGCATCGCTAGGAGTGAGAAAGTCTCATCGCAGTCAACTCTTTGAACTTTTCGGAAACTTCTTTGTGACAAGTTGAGCTTTATAAATGGTGACATTTACCATCAGCGTTTGTCTTCATCTCAAAGGTCCATTTGTACTCGACGACCTGCCGTCCAACGAGCAAGTCTACCAAAGTCTATACTTGGTTTCCATACATGGATCCTTTCTCGGATTTCATGGCCTCTAACCATTTTTCGGAATCTGGGCCCATCATTGCTTCTCCATATCTCATAGGTTCATCATTGTCCAACAACATGACCTCCAAGACAGGGTTGTCATACCACTCAGGAGCAGTACGCATCCTTGTCGACCTACGAGGTTTGATAGTAACTTGATCTGAAGCTTCATGATCATCATCATTTACTTCCTCTTCAACTGACGTAGGTTCCATAGAAACATCTTTCCGTGGTGCGCTACTCTCTGGTTGAAACAAAGGTTCAACAACCTCATCAAGTTCTATCTTCCTCCCACTCAATTCTTTCGAGAGAAACTTTTTCTTGGGAAAGGACCCGTTTTAGCAACAAACACTTTATGCTTGGATCTGAGATAGCAGTTTCACCCAACTATTCTTAGGGTAATCTATGAAGATGCATTTGTCCGCTTTGGGTTCGAGCTCATTAGGTGAAAACATTTTTCCACACAAGCGTCACAACCCCAAACATTAAGAAATGATATCTTAGGTCTCTATTAAACCATAATTCACATGGTGTCATCTCAACGGATTTAGATGGTGCCCTATTTAAAGTGAATGTAGTTGTCTCTAATGCATAACCCCAAAACTATAGGAGCAAAACATAAGAGACATCATAGCCCGCACCATATCCAATGGAGCACAACTATGACGTTCGGACACACCATCACACTATGGTGTTCCAGGTGGCATCAGTTGTGAAACGACTTTCACATTGTCTAAAGTTATATGCCAAAGTCGTAACTCAGATATTCACCTCCACGATCATATCGCGGACATTTTTATCTTCTTGTCACGATGATCTTAAACTTCACTCTGAATTTGCTTGAACTTTTCAAACGATTTAGACTTGTGTTTCATTAAGTAAACATACACTATATGTACTCAAATCATTAGTGAAGGTAAGAAAATAACGATATCCACCGCACGCTACAAGACTCATTGGATTGCATACATCAACATGTATTATTTCCAATAAATCACTTGCCCGCTCCATCAATCCGGAAAACGGGGACCTTAGTCATCTTGCCCAAGAGGCCTGGTTCGCATGTCTCAACCGATTCAAAAGCAAATGAGTCCAAAGATCCATCAACATGGAGTTTCTTCATGCGCTTTATACCAATATGACATTTAGCGGTAGTGCCACAAGTATGTGGTAGTATCATTATTAACTTTGTATCTTTTGGCATCAATGTTATGAACATGTGTATTACTATGATCAAGATTCAACAAACTATTCTCACTGGGTGCATGACCATTGAAGGTATTATTCATGTAAACAGAATGACAATTATTCTCTAACTTAAATGAATAACCGTGTTGCAATAAACACAATCTAATCATGTTAATGCTCAATGCAAAACACCAAATAACATTTATTTAGGTTCGTCACTAATCCTGAAGGTAGAGAGAGCGTGTGATGTCGATCACATCAACCTTGGAAACATTTCCAACACACATCGTCACCTCACCCTTAGCTAGTATCCGTTTATTCCGTAGCTTTTGCTTCGAGTGACTAACATTTAGCAACCGAACCGGTATCCAATACCCATGTGCTATTAGGAGTACTAGCAAGGTACACATCAATAACACGTATATCAAATACACTTGTGTCAACGTTGCCAGCTTTCTTATCTACCAGGTATCTAGGGTTGTTCCGCTTCGCTGACCTCTCACCTCATAATAGAAGCACTTAGTGTCAGGTTCGGGTTCAACTTTGGGTTGCTTCACTGGAGCAGCAACTGACTTGCCATACATGAAGTTTCCCTCCTTGCCCTTGCCCTTCTCGAAACTTGTGGTTTTATTAACCATCAACACTTGATGCTCCTTCTTGATTTCTACTTTCGCGGTGTCAAACATCGCGAACAGCTCAGGGATCATTATTTCTATCCCTGGCATTTTCTAGTTCATCACCAAGTTCTAGTAGCTTAGTGACAATGACTTGGAGAACTATATCAATCACTATATTATCTGGAAGATCAACTCCCACTCGATTCAAGCAATTGTAGCACCCAGACAATCTGAGCACATGCTTAACGATTGAGCTATTCTCCTTCATCTTGCAGGCAAAGAATCTTGTTGGAGATCTCATATCTCTCAACATGGGCATGAACTTGAGATCCCAATTTCAGCTCTTAGAACATCTCATATGTTCCGTGACATTCAAAACGTTTTGGAGCCTCAATTCTAAGCCGTAATGCATGATGCACTAAACTATCAAGTAGTCATCGGAACGTGTCTGTCATATGTTCACAACATCTACAGACGATGCTAGAGGGGGTGGCGCACCGAGCGGTGCATTAAGGACATAAGCCTTCTATGCAGCAATGAGGACAATCCTCAGATCAAGGACCCAGTCTGCAATATTGCTACCATCATCTTTCAACTCTATTTCTCTAGGAACATATAGAAATTCAAGGGAGCTACAACGTGAGCTAGTAATCTACAACATAATTTTGCAAAGACACTACTAACTATGTTCATGATAATGAGTTCAATTAATAATATTACTTAAGAACTCCTACTCAAATTGACATCCCTCCGGTCATTCGAGTGATACATGATCCAAATTCACCAACTCAAGTCCGATCATCACGTGAGTTGAGGTGGTTTCAATGGTGAACATCATCATGTTGATTATATCTACTATATGACTCATGTTCGACCTTTCGATCTCTTGTGTTCCAAGGCCATGTTTGTAAATGCTAGGCTTGTCAAGTTTAACCCAAGTGTTCTGCATGTGCAACACTGGCTTGCACCCGTTGTATTTGAACGTAGAGTCTATCACACCCGATCATCACATGGTGTTTCGACAGGATGAACTTTTGCAATGGTGCACACTTGGGGAGAACACAATTTATCTTGAAATTAAGTGAGGGATCACCTTATAATGCTACCGTCGTCCTAAGCAAAACAAGGTGCATAAAAGGATTAACATCACATGCAAATCATAAGTGACATGATATGGCCATGAACTTGTGCTTTTGATCTGCATCTTGAAAGCACCGGCATGATCTCCATCGTCATCGACATGACACCATGATCTCCATCATCTTGATCTCCATCAACGTGTCACCATCGGGGTTGTCGTGCCCACCATGCTTCTACTACTATTGCTACCGTTTAGCTATAAAGTAAAGCATTACATAGTGCTTAATGATTGACATGCAGGTCATATAATAATTAAAGACAACCCTATGGCTCATGTCGGTTGCCGTACTTATCAACATGCAAGTCAAGATATTCTATACAACACATGATCGTCTCATACATCACATATATCTCATCATGTAATTGGCCATATCACATCACAACATACCCTGCAAAAACAAGTTAGACGTCCTCTAATTGCTGTTGCATGTTTTACTTGGATGCTTCGGGTATCTAGCAAGAACAATTCTCACCTACGCATAAACCACAACGGTGATTCATAAGTTGCTTTTCAACCTTCTCAAGGACCGCCTTAGTCGAATCTGATCCAACTAAAGTAGGAGAAACAAACACCTGCCAGCCATCTTTGTGCAATGAAGTTACACGTTTGTCGATGGAACCGATCTCTCGTAAGCATATGAGTAAGGTTGGTCCGGGAAGCTTCATCCCACAATACCGCTGAACCAAAACACGACCAAGGGAGGAAGCAATCTAAGCATCAACACCCACAAACTCTTTGTGTTCTACTTGAGATCTCATCTACACATAGACCTAGATCCTGATGCCACTGTTGGGGAACGTTGAATGGGAAACAAAAAATTTCCTACGCACACGCAAGATCTATCCATGGTAATGAGCATCTATGAGAGGGAGAGTGGATCTACATACCCTTGTAGATCACTAAGCGGGAAGCATTAAGAAACGCGGTTGGTGTAGTCGAACGTCTTCGCGATCCAAATCGTTGAGGATCCCGCGATCTCATCACGATCCGTCCCGCGATCCAATCATGATCCGTCCCGTGAACTCATCACGATCCGTCCTGTGATCTCATCATGATCCACCTCGCGATCTTGATCACGGTCCTTCCGATCTAGCGCCGAATGGACGGCACCTCCGCGTTCAACACACGTACAACTCGATGACGATCTCCGCCTTCTTGAACCACCAAGAGGGAGAGGAGAGTTAGATGAGTTCTCTGGCAGTGCGACGGTGTTGTGGTGATGGTGGTGGAGATTACAGTAGGGCTTCGCCTAAGCACCGCTGAAAACCGATCTAGAGGAGAAACTGTGATCTAGAGGAGAGGTAGCACGTGCCTAGTAGGGTTAGCTTTTTCCTCTATATCCTCTAGTATATATAGGGGGAGGTAGGGGAGGAGGCAGCCTCAAACCCTCAAGGTTTGGTAGAAATTGGAGGTGGAGGAGTCCTACTCCAATCCTATTAGGAGTAGGATTCCTCCTTTCCACTTGGAAACTCTTTCCACCTCTCCACCTTTGGATTTTTTCCTTCTCAAACCACTCCAGCCGCATGGGCCCTTAGAGGAGGCTTCGGCCAGCCCACCAGGGACTAGTTTACCTCCTCTCACAGCCCATCTAGCCTCTTGGGTCGAAATACCTCTCTCGATGGTCCCCCGGTACACTACCGGCACTCCCGGTACACTACTGATGAGCCCGAAACTTTTCCGGTGACCAAAACAGGACTTCCTATAAATAACCTACTGATGAGCCCGAATATTTACCTACGGACCATTCCAGAGCTCCTCGTGACCTCTGGGATCTCATCCGGGACTCCAAATAACCTTCGGTCACCACCATACATAACTCTATACTACCGAAATGTCATCGAACCTTAAGTGTGCAGACCCTGCGGGTTCGAGAACTATATAGACATGACCGAGACACCTCTACGGTCAATAACCAATAGCGGGACCTGGATGCCCATATTGGTTCCTACATATTCTATGAAGATATTTAGTGGTCGAACCTCTATGTCAAGGATTCAGTTAATCCCGTATGATGTTCCCTTTGTTCTTCTGTATGTTACTTGCCCGAGATTCGATCGTCGGTATCTCCATACCTAGTTCAACCTCGTTACAGACAAGTCTCTTCACTCGTTTCGCAATACCAGATCCCGTGACTAACACTTAGTCACATTGCTTGCAAGGCTTATTTTGATGTTGTATTACCGAGTGGGCCCTGAGATACCTCTCCGTCACATGGAGTAACAAATCCCAGTCTTGATCCATGCCAACCCAACAAACACCCTTGGAGATACCTGTAGAGCACCTTTATAGTCACCCAGTTATGTTGCGACGTTTGATACACACAAGGCACTCCTCCAATGTCCATGAGTTGCATGATCTCATGGTCATAGGAACATATACTTGACATGCAGAAAACAGTAGCAATAAACTGACACGATCATATGCTACGTTTGTAGTTTTGGTCTTGTCCATCACACCATTCTCCTAATGATGTGATCCCGTTCATCAAATGACATCTCATTTCCATGGCTAGGAAACCATAGCCATCTTTGATTAACGAGCTAGTCTATTAGAGGCATACTAGGGACATGGTGTTGTCTAT
This sequence comes from Hordeum marinum, assembly GCA_022496015.1. Lineage (NCBI taxonomy): Eukaryota > Viridiplantae > Streptophyta > Magnoliopsida > Poales > Poaceae > Hordeum > Hordeum marinum. The sequence goes on from CM039678.1 coordinate 146,985,017, forward strand.
GTATCCGCACATGTATCTGAGTTTCCGATCAACACAATTATAGCATGGATAATAAACGATTATCATGAACAAGGAAATATGATAATAACCAATTTATTATTGCCTCTAGGGCATATTTCCAACAGTTAACCCCCATGAAGTCCACCCATGGGGAGTGTTTGGAAGCAACACATGTCTGGTCATATGGCTTTATGCCCAGACCGTGATGAGAGATCGGACTACCAGCATGGGTGATCCCATTGGCATGTCCGAAGAAGGGGCTCGAGGTTAAGGCCTTAGAGTCCCCCGGGGCTACAGGCGAAGCCGTGATCCCGATTAGTGACAAGTCGCCCCAAGAGTTGATGGAGAACTCTAAGTTTCCGAATCTGACCTTTTGATCATGGGCGAAGCTCTCAACGCGGCCTAGATGGCCGGCGGAATCCGCATGCAGCACAGTGCTGCCGAAGGCGAAGATCTGCCCGGGGACGAAAACGTCCATGTTGCGAACCTCTTCGTTGATGAAGAGATGAGGCGTTGATTCCATCTCGCTCACAGAGTAACTCTCAATGAAAGCACCAATGTCGGTGTCAAAACTGGCGGATCTCGGGTAGGGGGTCCCGAACTGTGAGACTGGAGTCGACGGTAACAGGAGACTAAGGGGACACGAGTTTACCCAGGTTCGGGCCCTCCTATGGAGGTAATGCCCTACGTCCTGCTTGGTTGTATTGATTATGTAAGGGGTTACAGAGTTGATCTACCTCAAGATCGCATGTCTAACCCTAGATGAGTTGTTGTATCTATAGCCTAAAACCCTCTGACTTATATAGATGTCGAGGATGCCTAGGGTTTACACGTGGTCGGTTACATGCCGAAGAGATAAACTTGCCTAACTATTACATTAGACATGGAGTGCAAGCCATGTTTCTCGAAGCTTCCATCTTGGATATTGGGTTTCAAATCCTTCGGTGCTCGATAAGTATCCCTCATAGTTCGGCTCATCACAATAGGTCGGCTATCCGAGGATCCCCTGATCTAGGACTCCTTCACCTAGCTCGCAACTTGATGATTTCTACGATGAACTCACATGATGACGAGGAAGTAGATGCACACGATGATTTACCCAGGATCGGGCTGCTGCGAAGCATAATACGCTACTCCTGCTTTGGTGGATTGCCTCACGAGGAGGTTTGTGGATGAACTAGTATAGTGGTGCTTTGCCTCACGAGGGCGCTCGGGTGGTGTTTTCTCTCTTTCGTAGCCTCTTTGTTGTGCTGTCCCTCTCTATGGTGCCGCCTCTCCCCTATTTATAGTGCCCTGTGTCCTCTTTTCTTATTGCTTTGGTAGGAAGGGATCCCACAATGGCCAAATTCGAAGGGGGATAGGAGTACATCTTTATCCCGATGAAAGGTGGTCTTCGCTTGCAAGGTGGCTATTGATGATGTAGTGGTGGGCTCCGCGATGACATCCTTCCTGCTGGGCTTGTGATCGTGGTCTCGTTGCACCGGAAGGGAAACCTTTGGGGGACGCTTTGGGAACCCGCGTACGTCCATGCCCCTTTGCACCAAAGGGGAAATTGTCCGCCTGGCAAGCTGGCACCTGCATGTCCTGCCTTGCGTCTTCCTTGGCCTCCCGTGGCCGGGCGCTGCATAGAGATGTCCGGCGCTCCAGAAGGGGCCTGAGGAGTCCCGTCCTTGCTGGTCTTGATGGCGCTTCCCTCACGAGTTCAGGTCCTTACGAGGGCCTTGTCTTGAGTGTGGTCTCGCTAGCCCGTGCTTGGATGACGAGTTGGGCCACGCCCTCGGCCATAGGCAGGTCTGGGTACCCTCATTCCCATAATGCCGATACTAGCCCCCAGGCCCAAGGCACGCATGAGCTGGCTTCCAGACGAAGCCGTTGAGGACAGCCCGAAGCATTGCGGGCCCAACACGCCTGCGAGCCAGGCTCGACATGCGTTGCGCGCCCAGGCGCCGGTGTCTCCGTTCCCCAAGGGAGTCAGGAACCGCCCCAAGTCAAACTGATGCGATGGCCGTGCGCAACACCGGCCATCATTACCCTTCCTTGAATGTTGTCGCTCCCTTGGGACTCCACCCCTCGGGCCACACGAATGTGACCCGACAGTGGCACGTGAGGCAACGTAAAGCAGGGTGGCACGCCGATCGAGCCGGCCTTTCAATTCCCGAGGGGCAAACGTCGCGTGCTCTCCCACGACACCTCGTGGCCATAGCCACGCCTATAAATCCTCCCTCCCCTGGGGTGCCTTACCATCTCGAAGTGCCCGTTTTCTCCCGTACCTCCAGAGAAAACCCTCTTCCTTTTCTGAGCTTCTCCCTCTCTCCATGGCGTCTGTGGGAAGCGCCGCCGACACAAGGAAGCGCGGGGGGCTATCAGCTCCTTCACCCTCTTCTAGAGGCAATGGTGGGGGGCCCTCGGGGTCAGCGCAAGTTCACCGGCGCTAGGCCATGGTTGATGAGTGAGTGCTCCACCGCCTTCCTTTTCCTAGTTGTCATGTCCAGTGCTCCAGACATGATCCTCTCCTTCTTCCAGAGCACCTTCGGCCCAGAAACGCAGGCTCGGCGAACTCTAGGAGGAGGTGGCCGCACTGCGGGCCCAACTGACGACCGCTGAGGCCGCCTTCCAAGCCGCCCTCAAGGGAAAAAGCGGAGGCCAGGGCAGAGCTGGCGGCTCTCCAGGCCCAGGTTCAGGAGGCAGCCGACGCTGTGTAGGCTACTCACGACGATGCGGCGCATGCCAAGACGCTGGAGTCCCAGCAGGCCAAGCAGTATCTTGACATCGCCCACCGCACGGCCGGCGCGATGAGCCTATTCGTCAGGGAAGCCCCCATGTTTCCCTGCACGCAAGGCGACGGGGCTACCTCGACTTCTACTGTCGGGCGGTGGAGACGTTGGAGACCGGCGTCTCTTGCATGAACACGGACAACGAGGCCGACGCACGTGACCTCCTAGAGCTTGCCTTGACGTGCGTCTTCTCCAACTTGCGTCGCCTCGCCCCGGAGCTCGACCTCCAGCGTGTTCGGGAATGGGTGCCTGAGGGGCTCCAGAGGCTCCTCCAGAATGAGGAGCGCTTGCACATGGAGCCCTTGGTGGAGCGGTTCATCCAGGGGCCCGCCCCCGACGGGAAGGGCGGCTCCGGTGCCGCGGCGGCCGGCGACTCAGATGGAAACAACGACTCCTCCTCCTAGGCCTCCCCTGTCTTCTTTTCCTCGTACCTATAATGCTTTAAGAAAAACTCGGCCCCTGTGGGCGTCAGTCTTTTGCATATTAACTTTGTCTCCGTCCTTCCTTTTCTTAAATCGTCGGTCGCTTGCTTGCCTTGACGTGACTCAGTTTCTTTGCTCGGGGCCTGGCGCCGTTGCAGATGAGGCCCAATGATGGCTTCCGCCAGGGCCCTCGCGAGGCGCTCTCTCCCGAGGGGCAGCTCACGACCACCACTCCCCAGGTTCATGGCCTTCCTGCTTGTCGTGGTAGGGGCCCTCCCCTCGCACCGTTTCTCCTGGCGCCTCAGGCCTCAGGGGCTCTATAGCCGCGCGTAGTAGCCCGCAGTACCTACATCCTCACATTAGTGCACACAACCGTTATCCCGTCCTCGAGCCGTCATTAGATCAAGAGGCTCTTGCTTCGTTCGGTAGTGTACTTATATTGTAGGGCGGTGACGGTCTTGCGCATCATGAGGTGTGGCCGGTTGTCCAGGTAATCCGTTATTCGGCCTGGGCGTTTCTTCCTTGTTTGTGGAACAGTTTGGGGGGGGGGGCTTTTGGTACTCTGTGTCTGCAGGGCTCAACCTCGAGCAGACCTCGCTCACCGTTGGGGCGTCCGGATCACCAGGACGAGACCAATGGGGGCGAGGCCTCGGTCGCCGCTGGAGCGTCCGGATCGCCAGGACGCGGCCATGGGGCGTGAAGCCACGAGATTGATGAGGTTCCCTGGGTGTGGTACCCATGAAACCCCCCTTGACACTCAAGCAGTGCTCTACGTCAATAGGCCACAGTCCCACACATTTCCTTGACCACCGTAAGTGATGTCTGGATCACCAGGATGCGACCATGGGGTTAGGCCTCGACACCCTGAATGCCGACCGGATCACTAGGATGACATCAAGGGGTGAGTGGCTATATGACCGGTAAGGCTCCTGAGGTGTGCTGCTTAGGAGCCCCCTTTGACGCGCAAGCGGCCCCCATATCGTCCTTCCGACTGCTTCCTCACGAGGCTCTAAAGCCTCCTAAGGCTCCATGCTGTAGTGCTGCACTATGGTCGGAGCCCCCCCGAGTGGGGGTTGACTACCAAGAGATGTAAGTCCTTGAGGCGACAGGGCCTTGCTATCCCACTCTGAGGCGCCTCGGGGAGGGCCGGAGCATTTGGGTCCTTGCAAAACACCAATTCAAAGAAAGAGACTACAAGGCCGAAAACAACGAAAGAACAAAGAGAGAAAAGTCCGCACCCCTTTTTGTTTTGAAAATAGAGTTCCGAAATTCTCAAACTTCATTCCAAAAGGTGGCAATTCGAACACCAAAAAGAGGCAAGCAACTGCCGTGTCCGACACCTAGGCTAGTCTTCGTCTTCGTCTTCCCCCAGCATGGAGCGTAGGGCATCCACGTTGCATGGGCCTGCGTAGGGCATCCACGTCTTGTTCGGATGCCTGCGCCGCCTGCTCCCTATGCAGGATGGCGCACTCCCGCCTGGTCAATCCGGGTTGTTGATGGTCCACACGGTCATGAGGGCACGTGTCGGTGCATGCATAGGGTGCCCCATTGTTCCTTCCGTAGGCTCCATCGTCGGGGCCGAGCTGCACCCCAAAACCATTGACTGGAATTCTGAGGAGAAGGAGCACGACATGCGGCGAGCCCTGCTCAGGTTCGTTCGGGGCCCGAGGGGGTACGCCGTTGGCGGATTGGGCGACATGCATGGTGAATGAGCCCCAACGCCTGATGCCTGCGGCCTCGTAGAGGGGCGACGGGCCATGGACCTCTTCATGACGGCGACCAGCTCAGCGATGTCGTCGGCCCATGCGTCAAAGCCCCCATGTGTCCGGCGGTGGCAAAGTATCTCGGTTGCCATCAGCAGCGCATCGTGCGCGTCGAGGTCATCCACGTAGGTGCAATATGATGCCCGTGCCGAGGGCACCACCCGTCTGTCGTGTGCTTGGACGGCGCGAGAGGCGACGACAGTGGAGACGACGCTGGCGGCTTGATACTAACCGCCCAACATGATGCTGCTGGGGTGTGGGCCTCGGTCAGCAGCGGTGGGGTTTGTGAAGACGGGTTTGCCATGGCTGGTGGAAGCTTCTTGGGTGCTGGCCATCAGAGCAGTGAAGTGTGGGAAGAGCGAGGCTTGAGGAAGACTTCGACACGCCCCCTACCTGGCGTCCCAAATGTCGGATTTCGGCCTCCGTAATACCCCAAGAAGTTCGAACACAGGGGTGTGTGCAAAGATCCCCTGCAGCCTCGCCCTACCTAGCTCGCTACTTGATGATTTCTATGATGAACTCGCCAATGATGAGGAAACGGATGCACACGATGATTTACCCAGGTTCGGGCTGCTGTGAAGCGTAATACCCTAATAATGCTTTGGTGGATTGCCTCACGAGGAGGTTTGTGGATGAACTAGTACAGTGGCGCTTTGCCTCGCGAGGACGCTTGGGTGGTGTTTTCTCTGTTTCATAGCCTCTTTGTTGTGTTGTCCCTCTCTATGGTGCAGCCTGTCCCCTATTTATAGTTCCCCGTGTCCTCTTCCCTTATCGCTTTGGCGGGAAGGGATCCCAGAACAGCCAAATTCCAAGGGGGACAGGAGTACATCTTTATCCTAACGAAAGTTGGTGTTCGCCTGCAAAGTGGTTGTTGATGATGTAGTGGTGGGCTCGGCGATGACATCCTTCCTGCTAGGCTCGTGGTCATGGTCTCGTTGCACCGGAATGGAAACCTTTGGGGGAGACTTTGGGAACCCGTGTACGTCACGCCCCCCCTTTGCACCAAAGGGGAAAATGTCCGCTTGGCATGCTGGCGCCTGTCTGTCCTGCCTTGCGTCATCCTTGGCCTTCCGAGGGCGGGCGCTACATAGAGATCTCTGCCGCTCCAGAAGGGGCCTGAGGAGGCCCGTCCTTGCTGGTCTTGATGGCGCTTCCCTCGCGAGTTCAGGTCCTCACGAGGGCTTTGTCTTGAGTGTGGTCTCGCCAGGGCGTTCTTGGCTAATGAGGTGGGCCAGGCCTTGGGCCACAGGCAGGCTGGTCTGGGTAGCCCCGTTCCCAGAACGCCAACAGATCCCTTGGGATACCAAATGCCAAAGTTTTGTGCATGTATCAAATATCTCACAATACATTTCATGGCCAAAAATTGACACTCTTTAGGTGCAGCTTGATATCGGGCACACATGCACACACTTAGCATAATATCGGGGCACGAGGCACGTAGATATATCAATGAACCAATCATTGACTGATAAACTTTTTGATCAACCGGTTCGTCCTCCTTAGTTAGATCAACATGTCCACTAGTAGGCATGGGAGTTTTCATACCTTTGCACTCTTGCATGTTGAACTTCTTGATCAAGTCCCTGGTGTACTTGGTTTGGGAGATAAATGTACCTTCTCTCGTTTGCTGGAATTGTAGACCAAGGAAGAATTTCACATCACACATCATAGACATCTCATATTTCTCTCACATCAACCTTCCAAATCTCTCACTAAACTGTGGGTTAGTAGATCCAAAGATGCTACCATCCACACAAATTTGGCACACAAATAATTCACCATTCACTCTCTTTGTGACTAAGGTTGCGTCGATTTTACCAATTTCAAAACCTTTTTCAATAAGAAACTTCGTTAGGCATTTATACCAAGCACGAGGGCTTAAGTCCATATAAAGCTTTGCGAAGTTTGTAGACGTGGTCAGGTTTCTTAGGAGTCATGTCATGGTGATATCCTCCTCTATTTCTCCATTTAAAAAGGCACTTTTGATATCCATTTTGGTAAAGAGTGATGTCATGGTGATTGGCATAAGCAAGAAGAATTCGAATAGCTTCAAGTCTAGCAACGGGGGAATATGTCTCACCTTAGTCCATACCTTCAACTTGTGTATATCCTTGGGCTACGAGGCACGCCTTGTTGCGTACAACTTGACCGTCTTCATCTTGCTTTTTCCTAAACACCCATTTTGTACCGATGATGTTGTGCTCGTCCTTGGGCTTCTCTATGAGTTTCCACACTTTGTTCCTCTCGAAGTTGGCAAGCTCTTCATGCATACCTTTCACCCAATCCGGGTCTTCAAGAGCTTGTTCAACCTTCAAGGGTTCAATGCTAGAGATGAAAGAATAATTCTCAGAAAAATTAGCTAAGAGAGTTTTAGAGTGAGTGATTCTCCCGGTTTGTATGTCACCGAAGATTTGGTTTAGAGGATGGTTCTTGGTCACTCTTGCTCGAACTCGGGGGTAGCTTTGGCTTGTTAGATGGTGGCGCTTCTTCATCATTATCTTCTTCATCTTCGTTGTTGTCGAAGGTGTTATCTCCTTGAGGTGGTGGTGAAGGAGGTTGTGGTGGATCTTCATGATGTACTTCCTCCTCCTCTTCATCTTGTCATGTACCACTTGTGTATGCTTCCATGTCATTTTGTCGGTAGCCTTGATGCAAAGTAGGAGCTTCCACTTGGGTTGATGAAGTAATTTCCTTCACCTCCTTTAGACGAATCTTGTCGATGGATAAGTCCTGGATAGATTCCGAAGGATCCTTATCTCCTACATCATTTGGAAATTGTTCGACTTGCAAACCATTAGATTCATCAAACTTCACATCTACCGTCTCTTCAACTTTTTGAGTGAAGTTGTTGTAGACACGGTAAGTGTGAGAGTTTGATCCATAACCAAGTAGGAAACCTTCATGAGATTTAGGAACAAATTTAGTGCGACGATGCTTATCAAGAATGTAGCACTTAGAGCTAAATACTTGAAAGTATCCAACTTGGGGTTTTTTAATGGAGAGTAGCTCGTATGCCATTTTACCAAGAGGCTTGTGCAAGTAGAGTCGGTTTGTGGCATGACATGCTGTTTCCACGGCTTCTGCCCAAAAGTGTCTTGGCGTCTTGTATTCGTCAAGCATCGTTCTTGCCATCTCAATGAGAGTTTGGTTCTTTCTCCCAACAACTCCATTTTGTTGAGGCGTGTACGTACCTGAGAACTCATATGAAATACCTTCTTCGTCAAGAAAGGTATCCACATGGGTGTTCTTGAACTCCGACTCGTTATCGCTCTGAACCTTCTTGATCTCACTTCAAATTGATTTTGCACTTTGCGAGCAAAGTTCTTGAAGATTTTTTGTACCTGCAACTTATCATAAAGAAAGAATACCCACGTAATGTGGAAAAATCATCAACTATAACTAGACCATAAGAGTTTCCACCGAGGCTCTTGTAAGCATTGGGACCAAAAAGATCCATATGAAGTAACTCGAGTGGTCCCCTAGTAGTCATGATGTTCTTGACTGGATGACTTCCACCTACTTGCTTTCTAGCTTGACAAGCGCTACAAAGCCTATCTTTGTCAAAGATAACATCTTTAACACCAATAATGTGATCGCCCTTGATAAGCTTATCTAAATTGCGCATGCCTACATGTCCTAGCCTTCTATGCCATAGCCAACCTTTACATGATTTTGATAAGACAAGTGCGAGGTTGGTCGTTTTTAATGAAATCGACTATGTATAAATCACCTCAACGAATACCGGTAAAGGAAGTGTTATGATTGTCATGACTAAACACTTGGCAATATACTTTAGTAAATAGCACATTGAAACCGAAGTCTGCTAGTCTAGATACGGAAAGAAGATTGTAGCCAAGGGATTCAACAATCAAGCCATTTTGAATGGGAAACGCTCCCCTACAGACATCTGGTGGCTAGTATTTGTCAGACCGGTCTTTGGCCGTCGATTAGTCTCTAATCTCACGGTTGAGAAACAAATCAAATTACTACACCCGGTAATCACTCCTTGTCCCAAATAATTGCCCCGAACCAAGTTGACCCCATTCCCCATCTATTGTGCCCTGTTCCTACTCAGAGCCGTGCTCGCCGTTCCCCTCGCCGCCCCATCTCTCTCCCCCAGCCAGTATCCTGCCATGTGTCTCTATAGCCTCTGTTCCATCTGGCCAGTACGCCGTACCCCTTGGCGGCCGAGCGGTGATGGCCGCACAACCAGCCATCCGGCAACCTCAGAAACTTAAGGTCGTGCTCATCTCCACTAGGCCCTTTGCTCGACATGCAACGGTGGACTACGGTCAACCTCATCGGAATGCTATCTCTTTTTGGGTATGAAGGCATCATCATTGTACTACTATAGGACTTTCCCACCCATCTCCATCTGGCCTAGGGTTAGAGTCATCTCTCTTGATAGTTGATACACGGTTCAATGACTGCATTGCTTGTTAATTTTGGCATAATTGTGTTATGAAATTTGTGTGATCTCTCTCTATGTCAATATTTTGGTTTTTATCCATGTCTGTGGGCATGAAATCGTCTCGTACATTTTTATTGAATCGCTAAATCATCGAAATTTTTCGGTAAGATTTGTATGTACATGGTACAAATTTGCTTACCCTGTTGGCGACAATACTAGTTTTATTTTATTTTCAGATTTCCTTCCTTCCAATTATACTGAATAACACTACTTACGTACCCAATGCCATGTTTTTGTGCTTCTACAATGCAATACTACCGCTTCATCGGGCTGGATAAGTGCTCCCATGAATCAACAACAAATCCTTTAAATTCGCATGTGAACAACACAAAAGATGCACCCTCACATTTGCTGTTGCCGCAAGCTTAGCTTGTTTCATTGTCAATGATTTATTCTATGCTTCCAACCGAGATGAGTAATGTTGAGTTGGCATATTTTCATGCTTCCTACATTTTATTTCAACATCATGATTCGTACAATTTATGATACTGTGTTTAGCAAATAAGCTTCTTACTTATAATGCCTTGCTTGCAAGCAATTTTAGCACACATCTTCATGTCTTAGTTTATCTCGTTAATTCACATATCTTCAGATTTCCTATCATACTATATTTTTTATGTTTTCAGTGAATCCGCAATGATCAAGCAGGAGATATGCTCAAGGGTACGCACCCCACCTATGATCCCTCCATCCTCCGCGCCACCCGTGGACCATGCTCGCAGGCCACCTACACCGTCCCCATTGTTCAATGCACATGCCGTGATCTGCTTGCAAACACATGCATCCCCAAGTTGATCGCAATCTTAGTTTGTTTCCGTTTCTAATGTTCTATGCTTCCACTTAAGATGAGTCATACTAGGATAGCGTATTTTCATGCTTCCTGTAAGTGTTCTTGCCATCGTTATCACCACTGAACATGGCATGCTTCCATATTATATTACATATATTTCTTTGTTGTAGTTAATTGGCTTCTAGTTTTTTATTTTTCAATTTTTCTAATTTATCTGCATCGTTACAATGCAAGCATTATATTCTTCACCTCTAATGTACATTGCAAGTAGTATTAAATGTTGCTTCCTACCTTGGACACTTATGCATCATGCCTAAGTAATATATGCTTCAAGCAGTTGTGTCTGGCATTGAGGCAGATAAGTGTTGGTGAGACAAGTTTATATGGAGGCGTCTAGTGCAAGGACTAACAGGCATGAAGACACTTGGATCCATCTCACAATCAAGATGACCACACCCTAGATGAAGGAAGGTAGATATCTAGTCTTTAGGAAACATACAATATGAGTTAGGAAGCACTGTACTATTGGCGACTTGAAGGAATTATATTGTATGAATGGGCGAAGAATGGAAAAATATATATGAACTTAGGACGCATCCTACTATTGACGACTTCAAGCACATATACTGTATGAAAGCATGAAGGCCGGAAACAAATTTATGTTACATTAGAAGCAAATGATTTTTGTGATGGAAAGTATTCACTCGATGGATGGATGAAAAAAATCATGGGTTGAAAACCTAATAAAAGATATAACAAACCCACATTTTCCCATGTGGACAAAAAAATTCTTGGATGCAAGATTTTGTTACATTGAAGTAAAGTTCTTGGACAATCGTTTTTGCTCAAACCAAACTTTGATTTCAAAAGCAGCAAACTGTGCGTTGATGGAAGCAACTTATTATTGTTTTGGAAACAGAAACAAAGTTGAGTGAATTTTACTAGAATGATTTTTTCCAAAAATAAACATGAACAAAATTTGGCTAGCTACTATCGAAATTTAATTAAGGGATCAAAGGAGAAGCAGCATGGTCACCTCGGTTTTGAGAAGCAACTATCCCTAAAGTGAATTGCTAGACGCATGTTTTGGAGTGGTTACGGGAAACACCCAATAAAAGGGAAGTGTTACGTACAGAACCTACCAAATATGAAGCGCCCCTCTTGAACATGATCCAACGTCCATTAGCCACTAATCCTATGGCCATGCACTAGTCTGATGGGATGCTAGGGATCAGTAGTTTGATCCCTAGTGGTTCCCATTTTGAATAGAGCTATCATGAGATATGTCCACCTTACCAAGACCAAGTACCTTATCCTTAGAGTTATCTCCAAAGGTCACATACCTCCGAGGTCCTTGATTAGGCATGATCTCTTGGAACATGTCTTTATCTCTAGTCCTATGATCGGTGCATCCACTGTCGAGAATCCACTCTTTTCCATCGGACATGTAATCCTTGAAGTCTACCATGAGACTTAGGCACTTCATCGTCTTGGCACATTCGATTTCAAGCATCTCATCATCATCATAGTAGCCATGTTCTTTATTGTCATCATTAGGTGGAATCTCCTCGTCATAGAAACCAAGGGATTCGTTAGAATTTCGACCAAGACAATGTTCAATCTTATGTATGTGAATGGTATCTACAACAATGTTGCTATTGGTAGTGACATCTCCTTTAGCATGCATAAGATCACAAAGCTCAAATAAGCATTTATCAAAGTTTGGAACACTCGGCCCCATTCCATGAAAATCAATAGTCTTATGAAGAATTTCATCAAGATTACTCAATGAATAATTTGGATATTGTTTCTCCAAATCATTCCACGAAGTATAAGCACATTCAAAATTCTTAATTTGATTAAACACAAATCTTGGCAAACCTCTAATGATAAGATTGATAGTTCTAAGGTTACAAAGCATGTCAATTTCCTCTTCGTGTGTGGGATGTAAGGGATCAATGGGGAACACGTAAGGATTTTCAATATACTTGCTAAAATGGAATTTGTGAAATAGATCAATCATAGCATCTTTCATTGACTATAGTACTCCCCATCAAGAATAGGCACTCTACAACTCAAACTCTCCAAACTAGACACATCCATCTTCCTCCAAAGGTGATTAAACCAAGATTATGGAGACCTTGCTCTGATACCAATTTAGGGATCACTAGAAGTGTGTGTCTAGAGGGGGGGGGGTTGAATAGACTACTAGCACAAATTAAAACCTACCCTATTCCAAAGTTAATTATTGGCAGATTTAGAAAGTCTAGCACACCCTACACATGCAAGTCAACAAGTATGGCAGCGGAAAGCAAAGATAGTGGACATGGAAGTATGGAGTTGAGATAGGGAGATCAAACACATGAGGGACATGAAGATTTTTCCTGTGGTTCCGATAGGTGGTACCATCGTACGTCCACGTTCATGGAGACTTCAACCCACGGAGGGTAACGGTCGCGAGAGTCCATGAAGGACTCTAACCACGTAGGGTTCCATGAAGAAGCAACCTTGTCTATACCATGATGGCCAACGTCCACGGAGGACTACCCTTACTCGGGATAGATCTTCACGAAGTAGGTTGCCCATACAAACTTCTTGGTTCAACTCATTAACACTAAGTAGGAGGCTCCCAAGCGACACCTAACCAATCTAGGAGGCACCACACTCTAAAAGGTAATAGGCTCGATAATGATGATGAACTCCTTGCTCTTGTGCTTCAAGATGATAGACTCCTCAACACTCAATCACTCTCTAACAGATTTGGCTTTGGTGGAAGAGATTGATTGAGTGGAAAGCAACTTGGGGAGGCTAGAGATCATGATTCATATGGTTGGAGTGGAGTGGCTTGATCTCAACACATGAGTAGGTGGATCTCTCTCAGAAAATCAGATGGGATAAGTGGGGAACTGTTCTGAGTGCTTCTCTTTCGAGTGAGTGGTGGTGGAGGGGTATATATAGGCATCTCCAAAAATCCAACCGTTACATCTTAAGTTACCAATTTGGTGACACCAAAGTATAAAACTCGATGGTACCGAGTTACTCCAAAGGTGGCAACTTTTGAATCTCGATGAGACCGATATATAAGTCTCGGCAGCACTGAAAAGGTGACCAACGGTCAGGGGCAGAGCTAGGCTAATGCAAGGGTATGCAATGCATACCCAACAATTTGTGCAAAACAAATTCAGTATATAAGTTGTTATATGCCTTTATATAACGTATGGCAGTCTAGTTGTAGTTACAGACAAGAGAAACGTAGAAAAGAACGTTAAGCGCCACTTGGGCCTATATCGAGCTGCTACTCATTGCTAGTTAGTGCGACTGGGCCTCATCCTCGAGCCGTAATTAACATGTCGATTTGACGAAGCCGAGGGGATAACTCGACTAGTCCAGCCACCATGACTCGAGCCTTCAATTCACGATTCCCCTGATTCAAGCGTTGTTGCACCGCATCAAGGCACATCGCTGCACTGCATATTTCTCATCTCCGCGAAGCCGCCGATCGTTCTCATACGCACCAGTTCGTGGCTATGCCTACAGCGTCACGATGCACACCGAGGCACACACATCTGCTATCTGGCAGAAAATTCGGAACGGCGGCGACGTCCTCAATTATCTCATCGTCTGAATGTTTCTTGGCGGTCCATTTGTCTTTAATCTTTATTTCTCTCATTGTTAGTTAAGAAAAGAGGATTGTCTTCATTCCCTAATTTTGTTTGATTAATCTATTGCTGCATCCAGTCAACTTTGGGTGATGTTTACATTGGGCACAATAAAACTTGTGAAGAAGTGCAAAAGAAGGAAGTTAAATTTCATGCATATAAATTTCTGAATTATGAACAATCATTTCTCATTTCTAAAAGGATGACTATAGAGTTAATTGATTATGCTCCTTGTTGTTGCCGTGTAACTAAATTATTGGAGACATTGTTGCTACAAAGAATAATTTACAGTTTCATTGTTATTATTATGAACCTTTTTATGTCTTATATTGTTGTGAAGAAAAAAAATCTTGACATGCATACCCATGTCAGAAATCTTGGCTCCGCCACTGCCAACGGTCAGACTGCAAAACTCGGTGACGCCGATCCAAAATCGCAGAAATTCCTATTTTAAGAAAAGAGGCAATGGAATGTTGGCAACCTAAGCTCGATGGCACCGATGTACAATCGGTTGTATCGAAGACTTAGGGTTTGGCTGGGATGTTTGTGAGGTGAAAATTGGTAGGGCGAGTGGGAAGAATTGGTGGCACCGATTTTGCATGAAAGGCTTTCATAGACATTTTGTGGAAGAGCTTGTGGGTGTTTTTGATGACTATCATTTGTGCACGTGGAACATTTTGGTCACCAATAATACCTCACCCCTTTTTAATAGTATTGACTTTCGTATAGATTCAAAGTGATTTCTCACAAAGTAAAATGTAGAGTCTTTTGCTTGAAGCTTTGCCAATCCTCTTCAAGCTCCTTCTTCTTGTGGATGCTCCTCATAATCCTTAGCCAACACTCTTTGTGGACTTTATCTAAAATACACTAGATAAAAGTGTTAATCCAAGAGGCAATGTATATTTTCATGAATTATCAAAACCACAGAGCATATTGTGCTTTCAAAAAGCTACAGACTAGAGGAAATCACCCTACACGGGGTAAAGAAGTACTGGGATGAAGTTATCCTTTATCAGACATAATCATATGGGTTGTCTCACCTTGTTCCTTCTTTTGTTTTTCTTCAACACACAGTTTACACTGCAATGCCCTTGTTGAAGAGGAGAAGAGCAGCTGGGACAACTACCTGATGAATTTGGAAATTTATATGGCATGAATAGATCTTGTGCTCCAATCGCCGGTGTGTAGTTCCTTGAACTACTGGTGGTTCACAGGAAGAGGCCCCGGTCGGCAATCGCCGCCCTGTCCTTGAGAGTACTACGTTTGAGTAGTGAATCCGCCGATTGGGTCAAGTACAACGTGTGGCCCCATCAAAAACTGCCAAGCTTCACGACACTAGTGGACGTGTCGACCCACATGGCCACATTACTCGTACATCATCATATATACTTCATCTGGTCTTCTAGTCTGCATATAAGTTTTGTCCAAAGTCAAAGCACCTCTACTTTGACTAAACTTATATAAAAAGTATCAACATTCACAATGTCAAATCAATATTGTTAGATTTATTATGAAATGTAGTTTCATAGCATATATATTTGAGATTTTAGATCTTGATACTTCTTAATATAAATTTGGTCAAACTTTGCAAAGTTTGACTTGACACAAATCCAATACACAAAGTTAAAAAGACCGGAGGGAGTAATAGGGTGCATATGCACAGCTGGCTCGCCCGTCCCTCGCGTGGCCAATCACTTTTTTGTGAGCCGAGTACAAGAACTCTGTTGGGCTAGGCCAACCCGAAGATCTTGTCTTCACCCTTGTAAACATTCTTAGTTTGTGACGCAATAATGAAGCTTTGTGAGATCATATTAAAAAATAACTCTATTGCACACCATTTTATTTATTCTTGCAACGTGCATTCATCGCAACCTCATCCCTTTCATGCCACGGTCAATTATGACAAGTTGAGCCGACATTTACCTATTTACGATGCATGGTCCATTTGATTATTTTTGCTGGCGTAAATAATATGCAATAGTGGTGAAAGAGTCGATGATGCCAGTAATCACGGACGCCCCTATGTCTTTCTTTAAGCAACCACAGGGCAAATGTCGTGTTGGTGGGAGCCTAGATGGCCGACCGAACCGCGCGGGAGGCCATGACCTTTCTTTTCTTCTTTTTCCTCTTTCTTGCTTTATTTTGTACTTTCATTTATACTTTAAAATATTCTACGTATATACAAAAACACTCTTATAAACACATTTGAAAAATGTTGAAAAGTATTTTAAAAATATTGAATCAGTATAAAAAATGTTAAGTGTTTGAAAAATATTGAACATGTATTTTTTTAATAAGTATTAAAAACATTGAAAAACTATTTGGCAAAATATTGAATAAGTATTTAATATTATTAAACGAGTATTCAAAAAATGTTGAACACGTATTTAAAAATATTGAATACTAAAATGTTAAACAATTATTTGAAAAAATACTGAATAAATACTCGAACAATGTTGAATGTGTATATAAAAAATGTTGATCACTTACTAAAAAAATAATTTTAGCACCTACGAAAAATGTAAAGTGAAAACAAAAGTAAACATAAGAAAAAAACGAAATAAAACCAAAAACAGAGAAGAAACAAAACACAAAACCCCAAAGGTGAAGAAATAAAATGCAAGAAAGAATGAAAAAATTGAGAAAAAAAGAAACAAAAGAAAAAACAGAGGAAGGGGCTCGAAAAAGCATCAAGCAGGGCGCCCACAAATACTTTAACCTGAAATCAACATTAGCGTAATGGCTAGGAGCGTTGTGCAACAAGAACGAGACCCAAGATCCTTTTCTGGTTTCTCCCATTTCTTTTCTCCTTTTTAAGACTGGATGCGTGTGTAACGGACTAGCCTGACACTGTGGCCCTCGACGCAATCAAATCCTATCGCATCGCTAAAGACGAAAAATAGCGGCTGCAACTCCTACAAAAAGAATGCGAGTCAACGATATCATTTGAAGAAAACTATCACGAACAACTCCTAGGAAGCTCTAACTATGTAATATGATTTTACACGATTGAGATCCCCTTACACCACTTTTACTTTTGGTGGTACTAACTTCCTTGTTCACTTCTAACATTTTAGCTAGTGAAATATGAGTCTGCATATTTTCACCATCTTGTGCTCCATCAATGGTAGCGATCACACTACATAGAGATGAAGTGTTAGTGAAAACCATCTATATGTCAAGGAAGCAAGCGAACAACACAGACACACCTTAGGTAGTTAGATATATCGAATCTTTATCAGGAATGTCTCACAAACTTTGTGCTTCATTGTAAAGATCATGCTTATGTTCATCCAAATGGTTGTCACCACCAGCCTGGTCTGCCAGATAAGAATGCCCGATACCATTAAAAATATATTAATTTATGGGTGTGGATAGAAATTGGGATATAATATAATAACTATGAGAAAGAAAATCTCTAGAATTAAAATGCCATGAATAGGGATGCTAATAATTATTGTGAATTGTTAGTATCAAGACTTGTACAACAAAGGTACATAGCACATTCATAAAATACATCAGGCATGAGAGGAAAGATAGGAGCATCATAGCATGAGAGGAAAGACAAGTAACAATCGACCCTTCCAGTTCCTTTTTCTGCATTTTTGGTACCAAATGCACATGCAAGCGGTGAGGCAGATCGAATGTACCAAGAGCTAGGTAGGCAGCTTTTTCTGGTAATCGGTGCATGCATGCATACATAACTGAGAATATTGTTGATTAATGACATTATTTTGACCATGACGTTCCTAAAAAATAATTATGAAACCTACAAAAATTATTTTTCACAATGACCATGACAACCATGATAGTATTTTGATAATGACCATGGATAAAATAAGTATGTGACTTTATGAACTCAGAGAGTGATCCTAAAGTGAATATATTATAGCATGTACTCCATGCAACCGTCAAGTGACATGTACCTTCAGAAAAATGGCTAAGAGCTTCATGGGTAGCCAATATGTTTAGTGAAGTGGATCAATTCAGCTGATACACCTCATGGAATTAGAGATGAGGCTTACCAAGTGTTAGAAAAAACATGAGTTCACAGTGCTTCAAACACCAAACATATAAGACTGGTTGCAACCAGACAAACCTCCTCTCATATGCAAAGGGTCTAGGGATGAGGCGTACCCAAGGATGCGTGACAAAAAGACCCCAATTCAAATGACATTAAAAATAGAAATAACCTCATATGAAGAAAGAACACCCTTGACTGAATATCAACGTCAAAGAAAAATAGGACATACAATTGGATGGACACTTAGATTACAATTCTGGCAAAACAAACATGTCAATTTTTAGCTGGGAACAATGAGAAACCAACATATGAACTTATCTGGTATAACTCCTGATATCAAGATTAAGAACTCTGATCTTCTTTTCAAGATCATCAAAATACAAGTCCTCATAGAATCCTATAAATGGATGAGCCCAAAGAAGCTACTTACCTGTAACTTTAAAAAGATCAAGCGATGACGAAGACACCACAGACTGCTCAACCTCTTCATAATTATCTTCGAAGCCACACACCGAGGCGGGACGGCGATGACATGGACTGCTGGACCTCCTTGTCACTCCCTCCGGCGCCGCGCACCGAGGGGAGAGGACGATGACTGCTCCCGCACGAACTGACTTGGGGTAGAAGCGATCTTGACCGGCTCCTACACAAACTAACTCGGGGGAGAAACGGGTCTCTGATGTCTACTACGCAACTTTCTTCTTGTAGACTCGTGTTAGTCCTCCAAGCGTAGAGTTTTGTAGGACAGTAGCAAAATTTCACTCAAGTGGATAACCCAAGGTTTATCAATTCGTGGGAGGAGTAGGATGAAGATGGTCTATCTCAAACAACCCTACAACCAAATAACAAAGAGTCTCTTGTGTCCCCAACACACCCAATACAATGGTAAAACGTATAGGTGCACTAGTTTGGTGAAGAGATGGTGATACAAGTATAATATGGATGGTAGATATAGGTTTTTGTACTCTGAAAATATAAAAACAACAAGTTAACAAATAGTAAACAGCGAGCAAAATGTTGTATAAATGCTTGGAAACAAGGCCTAGGGTACTTTCACTAGTGCAGGTTCTCTCAACAATACTAACATAGTTGAATCATATGTAAATCCCTCACATGCGAAAAAGAGTTCACACCGAAGTCACAAATAGTGGAGAACAAACGAAGAAATTATTGTAGGGTATAAAACCACCTCAAAGTTATCTTTTCTGATCAATTTATGAGCTATCTCTATAAGTGTCACGAACAACCCTAGAGTTCGTACTAAAATAACACCTTAAGATACACATCAACCAAAACCCTAATGTCACCTAGATACTGCAATGTCACCACAAGTACCCATGGGCTTGATTATATGATATGCATCACACAATTTCAGATCCATCATGTTCAATCCAATACAAAGAACTTTAAAGAGTGCCCCAAAGTTTCTACCGGAGAGTCAAGACGAAAACATGTGCCAACCCCTATGCGTAGATTCCCAAGGTCACGGAACCCGCAAGTTGATCACCAGAACATACATCAAGTGGATCAATAGAACATCCCATTGTCACCACGGATATCCCATCGCAAGACATACATCAAGTGTTCTCAAATACTTAAAGACTCAATCCGATAAGAAAATTTCAAAGGGAAAAACTCAATTCATCACAAGAAGATAGAGAGGGGAAAACTCCATATGATTCATCTATATCAATAAAGCTCGCAGTACATCAAGATCGTGACATCTCAAGAACACAAGAGAGAGAGATCAAACACATAGCTACTGGTACATACCCTCAGCCCCGAGGGTGGACTACTCCCTCCTCGTCATGGAGGTCGCCGGGATGATGAAGATGGCCTCCGATGATGGTTTCCCCCTCCGACAAGGTGCCGGAATGGCCCCCGATTGGTTTTTCATGGCTAAAGAGACTTGCGGCGGCGGAACTCCTGATCTAGGTTTCTTTCTGGGGGTTACTGGATTTATAGGAGTACTTGGAGTTGGAATCACGTCAAGGGGAATCCCGAGGGGCCCACAAGCTAGGGGCATGCCCTAGAGGGGGCACCTGGTGGCTTGTGGCTGCCTCGGGATTCCTCTTCGGTATCTTTTTGCTCCAGTATTTTTTATATTTTCCAAAGATATTCTCCGTAAATTTTCAGCCCATTCCGAGAACTTTTATTTCTGCACAAAAACGACACCATGGTAGTTGTGCTGAAAACAACGTCAGTCCGGGTTAGTTCTAATAAAATCATACCAATCATATAGAATTATTGTAAACATGCCATGAATACTTCATAAATTATAGATACGTTGGAGACGTATCAGCATCCCCAAGCTTAATTCCTTCTCGTCCTCGAGTAGGTAAATGATAAAAGAAATAATTTATGAAGTGTGAATGCTACCTAACATATTTTGGGCCAATTCTTTTACTAGCTTTTAGAATAAGCTCAAATAAGCTGCCCCCTACCCAGCTTATTCTAGAAGCCCAAGCAATTTTTTTTACAAGCCTACTAATTAAGACCTCGCTAGTAGGATTCTAAAATAATAATTTTAGTTCCTCTTCTAGAATAAGCTGGGTAGGGGCGACTTATTCTAGAATCCCAAAAAAGCTACCAAAAGAACTGGCCCTTATCCATGTAGTATTCTTTATTGTGGCATGAGTGTTCACATCCATCAGACTCAAAACAAAAGCTTAATGTTGACACAAAAATAGTAATACTTCAAGCATATTAACAAAGCAATTGTGTCTCTTCGAAATAACATGGCAAAAGAAAGTTATCCCTAAAAAATCATATAGTCTGGCTATGCTCCATCTTCCCCACACAGAGTATTTATATGATGCACAACCCTGATGACAAGTCAAGCAATTGTTTCAAACCTTTTATGTTCTCAAACCTTTTCAACTCTCACACAATAAATGAGCATGAGCCATGGATATAGCACTATAGGTGGAATAGAATATGGTGGAGGTTATGAAGAAAAAGGAGAAGACAGTCTCACATCAACTAGGCGTATCAACGGGCTATGGAGATGACCATTAATATATATCAATGTGAGTGAGTAGGGATTTCCACGCCATGGATGCACTAGAGCTATAAGTGTATGAAAGCTCAAAAAGAAACTAAGTGGGTGTGCATCCAACCTACTTGCTCATGAAGACATAGGGCATTTTTAGGAAGCCCATCATTGGAATATGCAAGCCATGTTATATAATGAAAATTCCCACTACTATATGAAATTGAAAAAATAAGAGACTCTCTATCATGAAGATCATGGTGCTACTTTGAAGCACAAGTGTGGAAAAAAGATAGTAGCATTGTCCCTTCTCTCTTTTCTCTCATTTCTTATTTTTATTTTTATTTATTTTTGGTGGTCATCTTTGGCCTATATTTTTTATTTGGGCTTCATTGGCCTCTTTTATTCTTCATAAAGTCCGGAGTCTCATCCCAACTTGTGAGAGAGTCATAGCTTCCACCATCCTTTCCTCACATGGGACAATGCTCTAATAATGATGATCATCACACTTTTATTTACTTACAACTCAAGAACTACAACTTGATACCTAGAACAAAATATGATTCTATATGAATGCCTCCGGCGGTGTACCAGGATGTGCAATGATCTAGCGTAGCAAATGACATCAAAAAATGGACAAGACATGAACCCATAATGCTAGCTATCTTACGATCATACAAAGCAATATGAAAATGGTGGTGCGTGTCATAATAAGCGGAACGGTGGAAGTTGGATGGAAATATATCTCGGAATGGCTATGGAAATGCCATGATAGGTAGGTATGGTGGCTGTTTTGAGGAAGGGTATATGGTGAGTTTAATGCACCGACGAAAGTTGCGCGATACTAGAGAGGCTAGCAAAGGTGGAAGGGTGAGAGTTCTTATAATCCATGGACTCACATTAGTCATAAAGAACTCACATACTTATTGAAAAAGTCTATTAGTTATCGAAACAAAGTATTAGGCGCATGCTCCTAGGGGAGAGTTTGGTAGGAGTTAACCATCACACGCTCCCGACCCTCACACAAAGGATGACAATCAATAAACAAATCATGCTCCGACTTCGTTACATAACGGTTCACCATACGTGCATGCTATGGGTATCACAAACCTTTAACCCAAGCATTTTTTACCAATTCACAATTATTCACTAGCATGACTCTAATATCACCATCTTTATATCTCAAAACTTTATTGAAGGAATCAAATTCTCATAGTATTCAATGCACTTTATATGAAAGTTTTTATTGTACCCCCCTTGGATGCCCATTATATTAGGACTATTCATAACCTAAGCAAATTACCATTCTGTTTAGAGACTCTCAAAATAATATAAGTGAATCATGAGAGTTCATAAATTTATATAAAATGAAACCACCGCCGTGCCCTACAAAGATATAAGTGAAGTACTAGAGCAAATGGGCAAACTACTCCAAAAAGATATAAGTGAAGATTAATGAGTAGGTAAACAATCAAATAGCCATGTGAGGACTCTCTATCAATTAATATTTTCAGACCTGATTATTTTATTCAAACATCAAACTAAACAAAAATAGAACTCCAAGAATAGCACGTATCATGTGGACGAATAAAACTTTAGGCTCAACACAGGCTAACCTATAATTGTTGATGAAGAGAGGTGAGATGTGTAGTATCCCCAAGATGAGATGCTTGATACTTATTGAAATATTAATTAGGGATGCCTTGGTCATCCCCAATCTTGAGCTCTTGTATCTCGTTCAATACTCTCATATCCTAGTTTTACCTATTCTCAAAAACTTCATCCACACAAAACTTGAAAAGAACTCGTGAGATAGGTTAGTACACATAAGAACAAATCAACACTTCATGTACTGCCAAGACAAGTTGCACAATAATTTTTGAACATCATTTACTGTTTACTGTCATTTCCACAATTTATATCTACCAATATAGGCTATGGAAACTATAGAATAAGTAGATAACAAAACTATGACAGCAATCTGTCTAAACAGAACCATATGTAGCAATTTATTAAACCAGTGTACTTATGTAACTCAAATAATTATGAAAATTTAGTAAATTCTAAGTAATTTATATGAAAATACCATGTAAAAATTTCAGAAATTTTCCACGTTCTAGTAAAATATGAAAATTCAAGCACTACAGCAGAAGTTTCTGTTTTTACACAGCACACATCAAACATGAAATGCAAGCATCCTAAAGGAAAATCTTGGAACTTTTTATTGAAGAACAAGATTATAAATAAAACCTAAGAGATAAAAAAATGATGCTCCAAGCAAAAATCATATTATGTGACGAATAAAAATATAGCTCCAAGTAAGATATATCGATAGTGTTGAAGACCAAAGAGGGGATGCCTTCCGGGGCATCCCCAAACTTAGACGCTTGATTATACCTTGGATATTACCCTGGGGGTTCCTTCGGCATACCCAATCTTAGGTACTTTATTCTCCTTATTCAGCTCATATCGGTATCGCACCCAAAACTTGAAAACTTCAATCAAACAAAACTTAATGGAACTTCGTGAGATGGGTTAGTGTAGTAAAGATAAATCATTCACTTAGGTACTGTCAAGACAAGATTCATAATTGTTCCCACATGATACCTACTATATTTTAATATTCCCATAATTTATGTCACTAAATATAAGCTATGGGAACACCAAAACAAGCAAACTATGCATGCAAACAAGAATCTGCCAAAAACAGAGTAGTCTGTGAAGATCTGTAGTATAACTATACTTCCCTGTCTATAAAAATTCTGAAAAACAAGAAAACCTGAAGAATTGTATATAAAGACTATGTAAAAATTTCAGATAATTATACCGCTCCAGTAAAAAAAATGATAATTCCTATACTGGAGTCAAAAGTTTCTGTTTTGGTTCAGCATCAATTATACTCATCTTGTGAGTTATCCCAAAGTCTTTACTTGGCACTTTTTTGAAATAAAATACATAAAACATGATTACTACTGTAGCTTAATCATGTGAACACACAAAAACAGAAAGGAAAAGTGTTGGGTTGTCTCCTAACAAGCGCTTTTTGTTAATGCCTTTTAGCTAGGCATGATGATTTCAATGATGCTCACATAGGAATAGTATTTGAAATATCCAAAAGAGCATCATGAATCTCATGACAAGCACATCTAAGTCTAACCCACTTCCTATGCATAGGGATTTTGTGCGCAAACAATTCATGGGAACAATAATCAACCTGCATAGGAAGACAAAACAAACACAACTTCAAGATTTTCAACATATAGGGAGGAAACTTGATACTATTGCAATTCCTACAAGCATATGTTCCTCCCTCATAATAATTTTCAGTAGCATCATGAAGTAATTCCAAAATATAACTATCACATAATAATTTTCTTCATGATCCACAAGCATAGAAATTTTGTCACTCTCCACATGAACAATTTTCTTTTCATTCATAATAGTGGGAGCAAACTCAACAAAATAACTATCATGATATACTTGATTGACATAACCACATTGAATATTAAAGTCATGATGACAAGTTTCATGGTTACTATCACTCTTTATAGCATACATGTTATCATCATAATCATCATAGATAGTAGGCATGTAATTATCATAACAAATTTTCTCATCAAAACTTGGGGGACTAAAAATATCATCTTCATGAAACATAGCATCCCCAAGGTTGTGGCTTTTCATATCATTAGCATCATGGATATTCAAAGAATTAATACTAGCAATATTGCAATCATGCTCATCATTCAAGGAGTTCTCATTAAGTATTTTCAGAAATTCTTCCTCAACCAATTGAGCACAATTTTCCAAAGCATCATTTTCACGAAAGGCATTATAAAGATGAAGTATATGAGGCAACCTCAATTCCATTTTTTTGTAGTTTTATTTCATAAAACCAAACTAGTGAATCAACAACAAACTAAAAGATTCAATTGCAAGATCTAAAGATATACCTTCAGGCACTCACCCCCTGGCAACGGCGCTAGAAAAGAGATTGATGTCTACTACGCAACCTTCTTCTTGTAGACTCGTGTTACGCCTCCAAGCGTAGAGTTTTGTAGGACAATAGCAAATTTCCCTCAAGTGGATGACCTAAGGTTTATCAATCCGTGGGAGGCGTAGGATTAAGATGGTCTCTCTCAAACAACCCTGCAACCAAATAACAAAGAGTCTCTTGTCTCCCCAACACACCCAATACAATGGTAAATTGTATAGGTGCACTAGTTCGGCGAAGAGATGGTGATACAAGTACAATATGGATGGTAGATATAGGTTTTTGTAATCTAAAAATATAAAAGCATCAAGGTAAAAAATAGTAAACAGTGAGCAAAATGTTGTATAAATGCTTGGAAACAAGGCCTAGGGTTCATACTTTCACTAGTGCAAGTTCTCTCAATAACACTAACATAGTTGAATCATATGTAAATCCCTCATGTTCGACAAAGAGTTCACTCCAAAGACACAAATAGGGGAGAACAAACGAAGAAATTATTGTAGGGTACGAAACCACATCAAAATTATCTTTTTCGATCAATCTTATGAGCTATGCCTATAAGTGTCACGAACAACCCTGGAGTTCGTACTAAAATAACACCTTAAGATACACATCAACCAAAACTCTAATATCACAGAGATACTCCAATGTCACCACGAGTACCCATGGCCTTGATTATATGATATGCATCACACAATTTCAGATTCATCATGTTCAATCCAACACAAAGAAATTCAAAGAGTGCTCCAAAATTTCTACCGGAGAGTCAAGACGAAAACATGTGCCAACCCCTATGCATAGATTCCCAAGGTCACGAAACCCGCAAGTTGATAACCAAAACATAAATCAAGTGGATCAATAGAACATCCCATTGCATCACAAATATCCCATCGCAATACATACATCAAGTGTTCTCAAATCCTTAAAGACTCAATCCGATAAGAAAACTTCAAAGGGGAAACTCAATTCATCGCAAGAAGATAGAGAGCGGAAAACTACATATGATTCATCTATATCACTAAACCTCGCGGTGCATAAAGATCGTGACATCTCAATAACACGAGCGAGAGAGGTCAAACACATAGCTACTGGTACATACCCTCAGCCCCGAGGGTGAACTACTCCCTCCTCGTCATGGAGGCTGTCGGGATGATGAAGATGGCCTCCGGTGATGGTTTCCCCCTCTGACAGGGTGCCGGAATGGGCTCCCGAGTGGTTTTTCGTGGCTACGGAGGCTTGCGACGGCGGAACTCCCAATTTAGGTTTCTTTCTGGGGGATACTGGATTTATAGGAGTACTGGACATTGGAATCACGTCAAGGGGACTCTCGAGGGGCCCACAAGCCAGGGGCGCGCCCTGGTGGCTTGTGGCTACCTCGGGACTCCTCTCTAATATCTTTTTGCTCGAATATTTTTTATATTTTCTAAAAATATTCTCAGTAAATTTTCAGCCTATTCCAAGAACTTTTATTTCTATACAAAAATGACACCATGGTAGTTGTGCTGAAAACATTATCAGTCCGGATTAGTTCTAATAAAATCATACCAAAATCATATAGAATTATTGTAAACATGGCATGAATATTTCATAAATTATAGATACATTGGAGACGTATCAGTCTCGCGAGCGGCCCTTGCTCCGGTGGCAAGCACGGCAAAGCCGGAGGATCTGGGATGGGAGGTGGCCGGTGGCAAGCGCAGGAAAGCCGAAGGATCTGGGATTTGAAGCGGCAGCGGAAGAGCAGATATTGGATCATTTGCCCCACATTACTTGGGCATTTGATAATTTGCCATGCTTTACTTCAGTTTTGATAATTTGCCCCATATTATGCTGACTTCTTGATGATATTCCATCCTGATAACTATGACCCAGTTTATCACTGAAAATGGCCCTTTTACCCTTCTTCTCTAATCAGCAGTCTGTTCCTAGCCTGATCGTCTTTTCTTCCTCCCTTTTGACTGTCCCATGAGGCCATGATCCATTCCAAGCGTCACCAGCCACAAGTGACAAGACCACAAGAAAACACCAAGTCCAGGACTCCATGGGAATAACCCTTCGTAAGCACACTCAAGCCTGTAACTGTAACCTTGTTGCTCATGTAGCACATGTCACCCTCGGAGTTCCAAAATCCAAACTCACCACAAAATTCCACGATATGAACAAAAATTAATGAAACTTATGAGTAATATTGAATCTTTGAATACAACTATACATACGCACATCCATTTCAATAATTATTTGATAGAGCAAATGACATATTAAAATTAATTTGGGGATAAGAATTAGAAGTCATAGCCCATAGGAGCTTCTGTGTGCAGACGGCGGCTGTCGAGGTTGCGCCGACAAGTCCAAGATTTTCTCTCCTCAGCTCCCCTCGTGGCCTCGTCGCTCACGCAACTATGTTGTGACCCCCTTCTAGTTTCTCCTTCGCGATAAATCATCCTCATCGCTCACGTTCCTCGTGGAGCTCCACCCACCGTTTCTGCATCACTCATCTTCCCAGCCTCAAAACAGCCAAACGTGTAAAATGAGTCTTCCCAGTCCTATGTAAGTATTCGCGTAGTCTGTAGACTCACGTGGCTGGGAGGTTGCTGAAGAGTGGCCGCCGGTGCTCGCTTCTAGGGAGGCATGAAGTGGATGAGAATGATTTGATGGGGTCAGCCACTTAGCCAAGTGTGTAGAAGGGGGGCAAATGGGTCATTTCTAGTGGTAAAAATGGGTTCTAGTTGTCAGTATGGCATATCATCAAGAAAACGAAATAATAAAGGGCAAATTATCAAAACCAAAGTAAACTAGGGCAAATTATCAAATGACCAAGTAATATGGGGCAAATGATCCAATCTCCCAACGGAAGAGACGTAGTGTGAGGGAGAGGGACGCAATTTTCCTTTTCTCTGGCTATTTTCATTGAGGGAAGGTTTCACAGAGGGAGGTGTTACCCGAGGAAGTGTTTCTCTCCCTCTTTCTTTCTTAGCGACGAAGCGAGGTGGTGGTGGGAAGGAAGGCGGACCAACCAGAGTAGCGCCCTTACCCAATCGAGAGCCATTGTAGAAATCTGATGTGGCATAGTCGAGGTGATGGATGTAATTAAAAATATATTGAAAGTAGTCAAAATTTTCGAAAATTACTTTATGGCAAGAAAATAATACATCTCTATCACATTACAAAATTTTAGCTCCAAATTGGTTTTACAACTTCACACAAAAACAAAAGTGTTGTTTCTTTTCTTGCAAAAAAGATAGGACTATTAGAAAAGTTTATCGAAAGTACAAAACATCTCAAACATAATAAAAACAAAAGTAATATGTGAACAGTACAAAATTCACATCTAGCCCCAACAATATCTTGGTGCCACAACTCACGGACCAATTGGTATTATTATATTTTGTTTCTTGAGATTTCATTTGTTGATTATGAGTCTAAAAGCTTGTAACACGTTATAGTACATGTAAAATGAATTTGTCAACTTGTAATAAATAAATAAAAACCATTTTAGTGTTAAACATGAGGAGCCATGCATGCACTAGCGCATCATAGTCAACGTGGGAAGGAAGAAAAAAGAGTGACAAATAATAGCCATTCTTGTGCCAATGTTTGTGCAAGAAGTGTCACCGGAATCGCGATAATTTTCCTACCGTCACCCACGAATACTACCATGAAGGATAGCCTTCCGCCTGTTCAATGCTAGATGAAGGCATGACTGGGCCAGTCCCAGGGCTGGCTTCACCATAGTGTAACTAGCTACAACACACTGAATAGTGTTACCGTAACCTACATGCGGTCGTCCTGCCCCTAGCCATGCCCCGGTGTACCTAGGGTTTGCCCCTCACCCCAGGAAATGATCAAACTCTTGTGCAACCGACATGGTAACTTAATACAAACTTTGATACTCTAAGGGAATGCCTTCTAGGAAAATTGATTTGTACATCGAGGTTTGTCATTCCAACAAATAAAGTCAGACATAAGGTTTTCACCTTCAGCATGAGGATGAAACATGCTCATCATCACTGCCTATTATAACTAGAGAAGAAAAATTCACGGATTTTCAACCTAAAGAAAATCCTCACAAAATAATCTTTTTTGCATCCAAAGTCGAGAGTTTTATTCAACAAATAAGCTCCTAGTATCGTCAACCAATAGCTAGACTCGTGAGCAGGAAAGAAAGTCTAGAGCTAGGCGAACTTTGAATGAATACCAATGAGCAAGCATGCTTTGCACAAAGATGGGCCAGTATATTAGCCGATATGTTTACATGTTGAATATCAAATGGATAAAAAGATGAAGCTAGATCCCCTCAGTAGTGGTGCCACAACAGTACGACTATTATTGAGAAATTTCGAGAGGTTCACCACCTCCAGGCAGTCCATCTTCATTATCACATGTGAGAAGCCATGTAATTTAGCAAACGGAAGCGCCAAGGTCTCATGTGTGAATGAATCTGTAACCCCAAGATGGGGTTTGCACCAAGCACCCAATAAATGAGCGCTAGAACTAGCAACTCCTCCCACGCACCACATTTATCTGAGTCCATACTCAACGTTGCATCGATGTTGATCTTCACCCAACCTCTATCTGGGGGCCTCCATCTGTGACCTGGTAGCATATATGTGTGGGAGTGTGGTATGTACAGCAAGACCATATATTCTCTGATGCATCATGTGGTTGTCAGAAGATCAAGATTCTCACCATCGTGGGTTAACCTGTTTTTTAAGTGCCAGATCTGACACATAGCATAGATCATTTGAGCATGCTGGATTTCTGTAAATTGACTGTCGTAGAGAATATCTCTGATCATGTATCTACATGCAGGTGTGTTCGGCGAACACCAAGCCAAGTGTGTGCTTCTTCCCAGAAGATTTTGGTATGCGAGAAATGGACTAACGCACGCATTACATCTTCATCCATTGCAAAGCAAACATTACATATGCTAATTTCCTTAATATGTCGTCGTGGCAATGTACATTCATCTGGTAGGATGTGACAAACCACCCTACACTAGAAAATACGTACCTTAATGACTCCCATGTCCATTCATCTGTTTGTACTATTAACCATCCTTTCATCTCGAGCATCATGCCCCCTTCGATTCACGATAACACGGTATGCAGATTTGACAGATTAGATGTCATCAACTCCATGAGTCCATACAAGAAGATCATCACCACCACGATTGCGTAGTGGGATATTCGATATACCTTTGGCATTGGGGAGGATGAACACATCTTGGACCAGATCTCGTCGCTATGTCCAGTTTTCAATACCAATATAAGTTCACTAACATGCTCAAGTATTGTACCTCCTGGATTAACCATAGGAGACAGGGTAGAGGACCCAGGGATCCACCTATTATTTAAAATTGATAAGGTAGTTCCATCACCAACCCGATTTGTCAAAAAAATCACCAACCCGCTTAATCAAACATGATTAAAGAGAATCTAGGCCTTGCATGATAGCGCGCCAACTAGAAATGATGACCGAGGTTCTATAGCATCCATGAATCCATCATCAGGACAATATCGATCGACCTTTCAGGAATATGTCGCAAAGGGAGTTTGGATTAGTGATGAAAATCCACCTATGTTTTCCTAGAGAATATAAACATGCGCTACTTTCTCACTTGAACCCCCTCGTATGGCGACACGTCTCGCATGTGTGTTCGTCCTGGACTTGGCGACGCCGGAATTTCTCAAATTCCGGCTAGGTTGGCTGCTCCGACAAAGCACGAGGCTGCTCCTGCTCGACGCTGGTGGTCGTGCGGTCGATTCGAGGGATTGGGATCATGAGGAGCCGTACAACGCAGCCAAGGCGTGTACCACAGGTGTGTTGGTGCATTTCCCATGTCATTTGGCACTGGTCGATGCCGTGGGTAGTGCGAATGTGGTGCGATGCGGTATGTGCCCTAAGGTAGTTAATGTTGATGTGAATGGGAAGCTTGTCCCCACTACCCGCACATCTCTGAAAGCAGAATATGCTCCCCTTGGTGGTTTTGATAATTCATGACAACATACATTGTCTCTTGGACTAATACTTTCAACTAGTGTATTTCAGATAAATTCCATAGAGAAGGTTGGCTAAGGAGTGTGGAGAGTATCCCCAATAAGAAGAAGGAGAAGGAATAGCATTGGCAAAAGCTTCAAGCAAGATGACTCTACATTTTACTTTGTGAGAAATAATTTTGAGTCTGTAGGAAAAGCCAATACTATTAAAATGGGGGTAAGGTACTGTTGGTGAACAAGATGCTCAAACGTGCAAAAGTGATAGTCACCAAAAACACCCACAAACTCTCCCACATATTTTGACTAAGCCATTCATGCAAATCGGTGCAACCAAAAAATTGCACTCAGTCCCACTGATTCCCAGCCTCAGACAGAACCTTGCCAAACCCAAGCACATCATTGCAACCGATCCCACTTCGGTTCCACCGAGTTTAGCTTGCCAACTTTCTGTTACCTCAATTGACAAAATCGGAAGCTCCGAGTTTTTGGATCGACGTCATTGAGATTTGGATTCTGACCATTGGACACCTGATCGGTACCGCCAAGATTTCTATATCGGTTTCACCGAGATTCAAAAGTTGCTACCTTTGGAGAAACTCGGTACCATCGAGATTCACACATCGGTGTCATCGAGTTGGTCACTTTAGTTGTAACGGTTGGATTTTTCGAGATGCATATATATAACCCTCCACCACCACTCACTCGTAAGGGAAGCACTCATAACAGATCCCCACTTATGCCATTCGATTATCTGAGAGAGAGCCACCTACTCATGTGTTGAGATCATGCCATTCCATTCCTTCCATATGAATCTTGATCTCTAGCCTCCCCAAGTTGCTTTCCACCCAATCAATCTCTTCCACCAAAGCCAAATATGTGAGCAAGTGATTGAGTGTTGAGTAGTTTATCATCTTGAAGCACAAGAGCAAGGAGTTCATCGACAACATCGAGCCTATTACCTTTTAGAGAGTGGTGCCTCCTAGATTGGTTAGGTGTCGCTTGGGAGCCTCCTACTTCGTGTTGTGGAGTGAACCAAGAAGTTTGTAAGGTCAAGGAGATCGCCTACTTCGTGAAGATCTACCCCGAGTTAGGCTAGTCCTCCGTGGATGTAGGCCATCATGGTATAGTCAAGGTTTCTTTTTCATAGAACCCTCCGTGGGTAGAGTCCTGAGTGGACTCTCTCGACCGTTACCCTCCGTGGGTTGAAGTCTCCACAAACGTGGACATATGGTAGCACCACCTATTGGAACCACAGGAAAAAACCTTCGTGTCCTTCATGAGTTTGATCTCCCTATCTCAACTCCTTACTTCCATTTGCAATGTCTTTACTTTCCACTACTATACTTGATGATTTGCATGTGTAGGGTGTGCCAGACTTGCTAAAAAAGCTAAAATCTACCAACACTTAACTTTGGATAGTATGTAGATTTTAATTTGTGCTAGTAGTCTATTAACCCCCTCTAGACATACTCTTCTAGTGACCCCACAATTGGTATCAGAGCAAGGTCTCCATAACCTGGGTTTAATCTCCTTTGGAGGAAGATGGATATGCGTAGTTTGGAGAGTTTGAGTTGTAGAGTGCCCATTCTTGATGGAGAGTACTATAGTCAATGGAAATATGATATGATTGAGCTATTTGACAAATTCCATTAGAGAAAGCATATTGAAAATCCCTATGTGTTCCCCATTGATGAAATACATCCCACATACTAAGAGGAAATTGACTTGATTGGTAACCTTTGAACTATTAATCTTATCGTTAAAGGTTTACCAAGATCTGTGCTTACTCAATTGAAGAATTTTGCATGTGCTTATACTTTGTGGAATGATTTGGAGAAACGATATGCACATTTTTTATTAAGTAATCTTGACGAAATTCTTCATAAAACTGTTGCCTTTCATGGAATGAAGCCCAGTGATCCAAACTTTGATAAATGCTTATTTGAGCTTCATGACCTTATGCGTGCTAAAGGAGATGTCACTACCATTAGCAACATTGTTATAGAAGCCATTCACATACACAATCTTGGAAATTGTCTTAGTCAAAATTCTAACGAGTCTCTTAGTTTTCATGACGAGGAGATTCTACCTAATTATGACAATGAAGAACATGGCTACTATGATGAGGATGAGCTGTTTGGCACCGAATGTGCCAAGACAATGAAGTGCCTAAGTCTCATGGCAAACTTCAAACATTAAATGTCCGGTGGAAAAGAGTGGATTCTCGACAGTGGATGCACCGATCATATGACTGATGATAAAGACATGTTCCAAGAGATCACACTAATCAAGGACCTCGGAGGTACCTGACCTTTGGAGACAACTCTAAGGGTAAGCTACTAGGCCTTGGGAAGATGGCCATATCCCATGATAGCTCTTTCAAAATGTCATGCTTGTTGAATCCCTTGGCTACAATCTTCTTTCCGTATCTAGACTAGGGAACTTTGGTTTCAATGTGCTATTTACTAAAGTTGATTGCCAAGTGTTTTGTCATGATGATGATAAAACTATCTTTACCGGTATTCATAGAGTTGATCTATACATTGTCGATTTCACTAAAAATTCCCAACCTCTTACTTGAATCATTGCCAAATCATCTAAATGTTGGCTATGTCATAGAAGGCTAGGACATGTAGGCATGCGCAATCTTGATAAGCTTATCAAGAGCGATCACATTCTTGGTGTTAAAGATGTTAACTTTGACAAAGATAGGCTTTGTAGCCCTTGTCAAGAAGGAAAGAAAGTAGGTGGAAGTCATCCGGTCAAGAATATCATGACCACTAGGAGACCACTCGAGTTACTTCATATGGACTTTTGGGCAAAAGCCGTGGAAACAACATGTCATGCCACAAACCGACTCTACCTACACAAGCTTATCGGTAAAACGACATACGAGATGCTCACCGGTAAAAAACCCCAAGTTGGATACTTTCTGGTATTTAGCTCTAAGTGCTACATTCTTGATAAGCATTGTCGTACTAAATTTGTTCCTAAATCTCATGAAGGTTTCCTACTTGGTAATGGATCAAACTCTCACACTTACCGTGTCTACAACAACTTCACTCAAAAAGTTGAAGAGATGGTAGATGTGAAGTTTGATGAATCTAATGGTTCATAAGTCAAACAATTGCCAAATTATGTACGAGATAAGGATCCTTCGGAATCTATCCAAGACTTATCCATCGACAAGATTCGTCTAAAGCAGGTGAAGGAAATTACTTCATCAACCCAAGTGGAAGCTCCTATTTCGCATCAAGGCTACCGACAAAACGACATGGAAGCATACACAAGTGGTACATGACAAGATGAAGAGGAGGAGGAAGTACATCATGAAGATCCACCACAACCTCCTTCACCACCACCTCAAGGAGACAACACCTTCGACAACAACGAAGATGAAGGAGACGATGAAGAGGAAGCTCCACCATCCAACAAGCCAAAGCTACCCCGAGTTTGAGCACAAGTGACCAAGAACCATCCCCTAAGCCAAATCTTTGGTGATATACAAACAAGGAGGATCACTCGCTCTAAAACTCACTTAAATAACTTTTGTGAGCATTATTCTTTCATCTCTAGCATTGAACCCTTGAAGATTGAACAAGCTCTTGAAGATGCGGATTGGGTGAATGCTATGCCTGAATAGCTTCACAACTTCGAGAGCAACGGAGTGTGGACACTTGTGGAGAATCCCAAGGACGAGCAAAACATCATCGATACAAAATGGGTGTTTCGGAGCAAGCAAGATGAATACGGTCAAGTTATACGCAACAAGGCACGTCTCGTAGCCCAAAGATATACCCAAGTCGAAGATATGGACCACGGTGAGACCTATACCCCCGTTGCTAGACTATAAGCCATTTGAATTCGTCTTGCTTATGTCAATCACCATGACATCACTCTCTACCATCAAAAGTGCATTTTTAAATGGAGAAATAGAGGAGGAATTCTTTGTTAAATAACCTCCTTGATTTTTAAATCCTAAGAAACCTAACCACATTTACAAACTTCAAAAAGGTTTATATGGTCTTAAGCAATCTCCTCGTGCTTGGTATAAATGCCTAACGAAGTTTCTTATTGAAAATGGTTTTGAAATTGGTAAAATTGACGCAACCTTATTCACAAAGAGAGTTAATGGTAAATTATTTGTGTGCCAAATTTATGTGGATGATATCATATTTGGATCAACTAACCCACAATTTAGTGAGAAATTTGGAAGGTTGATGTGAGATAAGTTATAGATGTCTATGATGTGTGAACTAAAATTCTTCCTTGGTCTACAAATCAAGCAAACGAGAGAAGGTACATTCATCTCTCAAACCAAGTACACCAAGGACTTGATCAAGAAGTTTAACATGCAAGAGCGCAAAGGTATGAAAACTCCCATACCCACTAGGGGACACGTTAACCTCACTAACGAGGACGAACTGGTTGATCAAAAGGTTTATCGATCAATGATTGGTTCATTGCTATATCTATGTGCCTCCCGTCCTGATATTATGCTTAGTGTGTGCATGTGTGCCCGATATCAAGGTACACCTAAAGAATGTCATCTTAAGGCTATGAAACACATTGTGAGATACTTGATACACACACCAAACTTTGGCATTTGGTATCCCAAGGGATCTTCTTTTAATCTTGTTGGCTACTCTGACTCGGACTATGCCGGTGACAAGGTTGATAGAAAATCCACCTCGGGTACATGTCAATTTCTTGGTAGATCTCTTGTGTCTTCGACCTCCAAGAAACAAAACTCGGTAATTGTGTTGCGCACAATTGCTATGGATGAAACAAATGCTTAAGGATTATGTAATTCATGTGAAAAATGTTCCGTTACTTTGTGACAATGAGAGTGCTGTTAAGATTGGTCACAACCCCGTGCAACATTCTCGATCCAAAGATATTCAAGTTCGACATCATTTCATTCGTGATCATGTTACCAAAGGATACATGAATCTTAAGCATGTTCGTACCAACAAGCAATTGTTCGACATCTTTACTAAGCCACTTGATGAAAAAGTGTTTTGTCACTTGAGGAGTGAGTTTAACATCATTGATGCTTCAAACTTGAGCTAAGCTCACTCGGATGCATGCAAGGGGATACACTTTCTAAACCATTCCATGCTATTATTGTCATGAATATCATGTATCTTGGAATTCTATGCTCCCTTGTCTTGCATCTAACCCTTTTGTAGGTACTTGGAAGAACAACGCTCCACAAGACATCCATCAACTCATATCTTAAGCAATCTTGTCATGACCAAGTATCCACACCTCTCCTTGGTGATGAATGGAAGAAGGCAACAAAACATATCCTTGACATATATTTGATGTGATCACAATTGCTATTTCTAAATTGATATCAAGTCATTTGGATATATCATGTTCTTCGTTGCGTGAATAACCTATGTAGGTGAAAAGTAAACGAAAACAAAAAGGATGCTCCCAACTCCAGATGAACTTCATCAACCTCGAGCATCCTCATCAAGTTCACCTACAAGCTACATCATCAACATCACTCAAAGGTATGTACTCATATCCTTGATATAGATTTACTCCAAGTCATGGGATAAAGCAACTCAAGTGATATGATGACCCTAAAATGCTTAAATGAAAAATAGTAACCCCATTTCAAGCTTAACGATGAGTATGACCTATGATCAAGTATTCTGGCTTGATTTCTTAAGTCAATATACTCTAATATAGGTGACCTAGTCATCGTCCATCATCTAGTCATAAGAATTGAATGAAGAACCCTTCTTGTGTTGCTCCTCGATATTTCTATTCAAATCTAACCTAGATGAAAATTCATTACAAATCTTTCTAAAAATTCATTGCAAATCTGTCTGAAAATTCATTGCAAATATTTGAGACAAATTTTAAGACATTCATAAAAAATTGCATTTGAAAAAGTGCGAAGTTTCTGTTTTCCAACTCGGAGCCTCCGATCAAATTTTCTCGATCTTACCGATATTGTAGTCCGACTGCAGAAACACATATCGGTCCTACCGAATACTTTGCCTCGGACCCACCAACCTTCATGCACTTTATCTGCTCTGTTTTATGATAAACTCAACGATTACAATTAAGTAGGGGGAGCAACTTCAAGAGATATAATCTCAAAATTATCAAGGATCCCTACATCAAAGGCGGAGAAATTCTTAAAGGTTTTTCAGATCTTAAGGGGGAGAAAAACTGTTTTCAAGGAATCTTTGTCTCAATACTCTCAATGACCCTATATGTCTAGGATCCCTTCCCATTCAATGATCCTTTTATCTGTGCTTTGTGTGATGCCAAAGGGGGAGAAATATCAAAGCTTCAAAGCTTATATTCATACCAAAGGGGGAGATTCTCATACCAAACGGGGAGATATATATCTGAAGGGAAGAATATCTAAGCATTGATGCTTCAGGGGAGAGATGATCATGAAATGAAGAAGTGCAATCTGATCATATAAAGGGGGGGGGGTAATATCAAGGATCCCTTATCACACAAATAATTCTTAAGGAGAAGAGAGAAGAATGAATTTGAAATTTAATTCTCATATGTTTTAGACTTTTTCTCAGACCTACCTACTCTCATTATCTACATATTATGATCCAGGAAGAGAGGAAAACTTTCACAATTGGTGTCACAAATGGTGTCTAGGGGAGAAAACTCTAAACTTATTTGGAGACATATCAGTCTCAAGAAATAGTTTCTTATATGTCCTCCATATCTTGGTACTCTTGGTTCCATCTGCGTTTGCACTATCAAACACACTTGTGTTTCCTAACATTGTTTTCTCAAGTGTGTTACTACTATTAAATTCTCAAGGACCTCAAGGTAAGTATATGCCATATTCTTGTTCAAGATGACCTCTTGCTTCTTGCACATACTATTTGCAAGAGTGAGTCTTGAACATGAATACATTTCATTCTAGTATATTTGATGCATATTGCCAAGATATACATGACCTCTCATGTCCTTCCTACCATGTGTGTTTTCATGCATTCAAAAGCATCCATCCTTAAAATGGATTGCACACATCTAGGGGGATCTTGTATTAGTCATGTATCCTTCAAAGTCTTCATATATATCTATATGTTGCATATCTTAAACTGAAGCTTTGATTGTATGTTGTCATCAATTACCAAAAAGGGGAGATTGAAAGCACAATATGCTCCCTTGGTGGTTTTGATAATTCATGACAACATACATTGTCTCTTGGACTAATACTTTCAACTAGTGTATTTCAGATGAAGTCCATAGAGAAGGTTGGCTAAGGAGTATGGAGAGTATCCCCAAGAAGAAGAAGAAGGAGAAGGAATAGCATTGGCAAAAGCTTCAACCAAGATGACTCTACATTTTACTTTGTGAGAAATATTTTTGAGTCTAGAGGAAAAGCCAATACAATTAAAATGGGGTAAGGTACTGTTGGTGAACAAGATGCTCAAACGTGCACAAGTGATAGTCAACGAAAACACCCACAAACTCTCCCACATATTCTGTCTAAGCCATTCATGCAAATTAGTGCAACCAACAAATTCCACTCGGTCCCACCGATTCCCAGCCTCAGACAAAACCCTGCCAAATCCTAGCACATCGGTGCAACCGATCCCACTTTGGTGCCACCGAGTTCAGCTTGCCAACTTTCTGTTACCTTGATTCACAAAATCGAAAGCTTCGAGTTTTTGGATTGGCATCACCGAGATTTGGATTCTGACTATTGGACACCTCATCGGTATCGCCAAGATTTCTATATCGGTCTCACCGAGATTCAAAAGTTGCTACCTTTCGATCAACTTGGTACCACCGATATTCACACATCAGTGTCACCGAGTTGGTCACTTTAGGTGTAACGGTTGGATTTTTGGAGATTCCTATATATACCCCTCCACCACCACTCGGTCGTAAGGGTAGCACTTAGAACAAATCCCCACTTATCCCATCAGATTTTTTGAGAGAGAGCCACCCACTCATGTGTTGAGATCATGCCATTCCATTCCTACCATATGAATCTTGATCTCTAGCCTCCCCAAGTTGCTTTTCACCCAATCAATCTATTCCACCAAAGCCAAATCTATGATAGAGTGATTGAGTGTTGAGGAGTGTATCATCTTGAAGCACAAGAGCAAGGAGTTCATCGATATTATCGAGCCTATTACCTTTTCGGGAGTGGTGCCTCCTAGATTGGTTAGGTGTTGCTTGGGAGCCTCCTACTTCGTGTTGTGGAGTGAACCAATAAGTTTGTAAGGGCAAGGAAATCGCCTACTTCGTGAAGATCTACCCCGAGTTAGGCTAGTCCTTTATGGACGTAGGACATCATGGTATAGTCAAGGTTGCTTCTTCATGGAACCCTCTATGGGTAGAGCCATTCGTGGACTCTCATGATTTTTACCCTACATGGGTTGAAGACTCCATAAACGTGGACGTACGAGAGCACCACCTATCGGAACCACGAGAAAAAAATCTTCGTGTCCTTCATGCGTTTGATCTCCCTATCTCAACTCCTTACTTCTATGTGCAATGTCTTTACTCTCCGCTGCTATACTTGATGACTTGCATGTGTAGGGTGTGCTAGGCTTGCTAAAAAAGATAAAATCTTCCAACACTTACCTTTGGATATTGTGTAGATTTTAATTTGTGCTAGTAGTCTATTCACCCCCCCTCTAGACATATTCTTCTAGTGATCCCACAACCTGCTCTCCCACACTCTATTTGCCTACCACCCATCATGTTAGTCCAAATACGTGCGGGAGAGATCCACCGCAATGATTCTTCAATGTCGCATAGGCAAGATCAGATGGTGGCACTCACCAATGGCGACGAGGTGCGTCCGGGGCGGATGAGGGAGATAGACCGTTGGTTCCCAATGGCACAGTGCCTCAACAACATGACATTCTGAGAAAAGGAGAGGATAACAGAAGAACAATTTCTCCCCTACTTCCTAGGATTTGAACCGCAGCCTGCGATGGGAGTCCTCCTCTGGGCCATGTTGTAGGTGGAATCCATAGATCCGGACCAGCGTCGAGAGTGAATGGTCTACAAGTCATTGCGCTTTCGGGTGGATCCTCTACAATAGGAGTATGTCCCGGTGGCGGTGGTGATGGGTCTGTCAATGCCAGTCTTGATGGAGAGGCCGATCAAAATCATCGACGGCTAGGCAGATGTGGAGCCGGGGCAGAAGAGGAAGAAGAAGGAGATGGTGACAGGGCTGCCACGACGCTCGGCTTGCTTCCCCTGTCGTTCTCCACGACTCAAGGCTCTTTGCCGCCTCTAGTAGGGGCCCCTGCATGAAAGGATCGATATGGTAGACTATAGGGGGGGTGAATAGGTGACTAACAAATTTTAACTTCTTTCAACAAATTAGGCTGAATAATAAAATAGGTTGTCTAGATATGCAACTATGGGTACAACCTATATGATGAGAACAATAACAACAATAATAGCAAGCACAAGATACAAACAAAACAAATCTTGCACAAAGTAAAGGTAAGAAGTAACCACAAGTGGAGTCGATTGAGACGAGGGTGTGTTACCAAAGTTCCCTCCCTTTGAGGGGAGGTATGTCTTTGTTGGAGCGGTGTGGAGGCACAATGCTCCCCAAGAAGCCACTAGGGCCACCGTATTCTCCCCACGCCCTTGTACTATGCAAGATGTCATGATTCCACTAGTGGTGACCTTGAAGGCAGCGACTGAACCTTTACAAACAAGGTTGGGGTAATCTCCACAACTTAATTGGAGACTCCCAACACCACCAAAAAGCTTCACCACTATGTAATGTGGCATCGAGGCGGCCTCTTTCATCTAGGGTGCCCAAACACCCAAGAGTAGCAAGACCCGCAAGGGATTATTAGGGGAAAATCAAATATCTCTTGGTGGAAGTGTATACGGGGCCCTCTCCTCCAAACCCTGGAAGATCAACAAGTCTTGATGGCTAGGGAGAGAGATTGGGAAAAAAAGATTTGGGAGTTGGGACGACAATGAAGCTTGGGGGTAAGACATCATTTATATAGGGGAGGGGGAATCCAACCGTTTATGCCTTGTGCCTATAGCTAAGCGGTAGTACCGCTCCTCCCAGTGGTACTACCAATTAGGGCAATAGGGACACGGGAGGCAGCCATAGTAGAGGAGGCCAGGGCGGCAGTACCGCCTAAGCAGTACTACCGCTCTAGTGCCGCTCTACTACAACTTAGGGAATTATGGAAACAGAAAGTTGCACACAAGGATTCCCCTCAGCGGTACTGGCAACGATAGTAGAAGTGGAAGTACCGCTTAAGCAGTACTACCGTACTACAACCATGTCACTACCGAATAAGTAATTTTTGCACAAAAAGTTGCACAACTACGAACCCCTAAGCAGCAGTACACTGGTAGTGCCCAGCGGTACTACCACAAGAGTGGTATTATCATGGGCACCAGCTGTACTACCGCTTGTGTGAAACAAAACTTCCCATAGAAAAATAGAGGACCAACACCATGTTGCGGAAAGGGAAAGTGGGTGTATATGAGTTTGTGTATGTGTTGATTCCACCCATACCTTTCCAATACAAATCCCCTCTTAATATGATAGTTTTCCTACGACTCAAATCCATCGATAACTAAATCATCAAGAACAACCATCTTCACTCCTCACCACCGAGGGGTACAAACTGTCTCGTGCCAAGACATGATAACCAAAATTCTCAAGCACATGGTTAGTTCGCAAATTGCATTGTCATCAATCACAAAAACCACTAAGGGAGAAATATTCCCTAACATCACGGCTAGCAACCGCTTCTAGTTGCTGGCTAGGGAGAACTTCAATGCAGAGGAAATGGGTTCATTGACTTCAACCCGAGGTACATTTGATGATTTGACCAATTTGAGTTCTCTGCCTTGTTCATCATACATGCGACATGATTCGTTGGGTGATAGGAGATTTCAAACATAGAAATTAAGAAACGTCGACACATTGATCGTGCTCATCATAGAAAAAAGCAGATGATGGGTTCTTATGTGTATAGCATGCTTTTAGATTATGTGAATGGGGGACTAATACTAAATCTAAGTGGGATAAAGGAAGAGAACAAGATGATTTGGCCCTAAAAACATGAAATGTGTTATGCCCAAACTTAATGATTTGTGTATTATTCCTAGTTGGCTTGATGGTGTTGAGGGCGATGACCACTATGTTATTGTCAAAGTGGTAGACACTGAAATTGGGTTTAGTAACATTAGTAGAAAATAATAATAATAAAATTCTTGCCAATAATATCTTGGAGTTATCCTGGGGAGAAATGTTAGAGGAAGATATTTTAGAGGGAACGGGGAAAGTTGGAGATGACAAAGGTTTTGAATGGCTTGGGCCAAAATGTCATGAGGATAGTGTGGGCCCTGGGCCGCATGTCGTGGGTAGAAGAAGCTGACAAAACCCACCATTTTTGTGTCCCAAAGTGAAGGGATGTGTGTGTGGGTATATAAGACACCCCACACATACCTGCCCTAAGTTTGCTTGATTCCTTCCAGCACACCAGTCCTAAGAGAGATAGCGTGGTGGTAGGGGTTGAATAA
Source organism: Hordeum marinum (assembly GCA_022496015.1). Taxonomy (NCBI): domain Eukaryota; kingdom Viridiplantae; phylum Streptophyta; class Magnoliopsida; order Poales; family Poaceae; genus Hordeum; species Hordeum marinum. The sequence goes on from CM039678.1 coordinate 147,027,434, forward strand.
GAAGAAGCAGCAAAAGACATTGGAGGGAGGCAACAAGGGGATATGGATGGAAGAAATGCAAACTGGTAGCCACGCCCTAGCAGAGGGGGCTTTGGTGGTAGGAATAACTTATCGTCTGACAGATCTGGACTCCCTGCTCAAAGAAAGTTTGGAAGACAAGTTGAAAGGGACCTTAATCATTTTGAGCGTAGAAATAGAGACGATCGCTTCAAAGGTGGGTCTGGAAATAGTAGTAGTAGGGAAGGGGTGGTGGATCTGGGCAAAACAGGTTCGGGGACCAAAGATTTCAAGGGAATGGAGCTGGGAGTGGGAATAACAAGGAACCAGGGAGTAGAGGGGATTACAATCAACGTAGAGATGGCAAGAATGTTGGTGGATCTCCGAGGCATGACAGTGAGGGGTCAGGGAGGCAACAACATATGGGTGACCAAAGTTGTACTAATTAGATACACATAGATTCATACTCCTCCTGATAAGAACTTCCCACCAATGATGCCAATTAACTTGGCATGGGGCAACTTGGCTTTTTGCCACCTGAGCAGCTTACCCACCAATATCAATATATGTTGCCCAATATACTGAAAGCACAACTTCTCCCTGGGTAGTTTTGGTAATTAATAACAACATATATTTCACTGGACAAATAATCATTTTCTGTTTTTCCTTATTCCAATATATTTTAAATGCCTATGAATTTTGAAGTGTCATATTCCTTCTCACATTTTGACTAGGTTTTAGAGATTTGAAATTTGGAAATTCAAATAGCTTCAAAGTGGAAGTGGTTTCAGAATAACTTCAAAATGAATTTCAAAATGTTTCTTAGAAACTTCCAGCTCTCTTTTTATAAAATTTGAAGAAGGTTCTCTCATGAAACTCATTGAGTTGCATAAAGTTTTTCAAATAGTGTCAAATGGAATTCAAATCTTTTCAAAATTAATTTTTTGATGGAAGAAGTCATGTCATCTTGACTCTAAGTTTTTTGTGTTTGAATTGAATCGAATTCATTGAAATCCAAATGCAAAAATAAAAGTTTGGGAAAGGTCCTTTTATTACCTCTCATTCAGTTTTCAAAAGCTTCAAATTTCACCAAATTTCACACAATCAATAACACATCAATCAAACAAACATTCATAATTATATATTTAATATAACATTCCAAATTTTAGAATTTTTGGGTGTTACAAAACTAATCTTGTCTTGAATTGGGAGAAGTGCGACTTTATGGTAAACGAAGGGATAGTGCTTGGCATAAGATCTCTGAAAGAGGTATTGAGGTAGATAAAGCTAAAGTTGATGCAATTGAGAAAATGCCATGTACCAAAGATATCAATGGTATTCGGCGTTTCCTTGGTCATGTTGGTTTCTATAGAAGGTTTATAAAGATTTCTAGGCCTCTTACCAATCTTTTGCAAAAAGATATTCCATTTGTTTTTTATGATGATTGTGTAGAAGCCTTTGAAATACTTAAGCAAGCCTTAATTTTTGCACCTATTGTTCAAGCACCCGATTGGAACTTACCCTTTGAAATAATGTGTGACACTAGTTATTATACCATTGGTGTCATTGATAATAAATTGAATGTTATTCACTATGCTAGTAAAACTCTAGACCCCGATCAAAAGAATTATGCTACCATTTAAAAAGAATTTCTAGCAGTTTTGTTTGCATGTGACAAATTCAAATCCTATATAGTTGATCTAAGGTAATACTTCACATAGATCATGCTGCTATTAAATATCTCATGGAAAATAAAGATGCTAAACCTAGACTGATTATGTGGGTTCTCTTACTTCGAGAATTTGATTTGCATATTGTTGATAGGAAGGGAGGTGAAAACCTCGTAGCAGATAATTTGTCTAGGATGGAAAATGTTCTTGATGACCCATTGCTTATTGATGATAGTTTTCCTGATGAGCAATTAGCTGTTATACATCCTTCTACTTGTCCCAATAGTTCATGGTATGCAGATTATTATATTGTCGCTAAATATACGCCACCTAACTTCACATACCAACAAAAGAAAAAGTTCTTCTTTGACTCGAGACATTACTTTTGAAATGACCCACATTTATATAAACAAGGAGTATATGGTATTATTAAACATTGTGTACCTGAGCATGGACATGAACAAATCCTACGGAAGTGTCATTCCAAAGCATATGGAGGACACAATGCAGGAGACAGAACCGCACATAAGGTATTACAGTCTAGTTTTTATTGGCCTACTCCCTTCAAGGATGCATGTAAGTTTGTCCTTTCTTGTGATGAATATCAAAGAATCGGTAATATTGGTAGACGTTAGGAAATGCCAATGAATTATTCACTTGTTATTTAGCCATTTGATGTTTGGTCTTTGATTATATGGGACTTTTTCCTTCCTCTAATGGGTATACTCATATTTTAGTTGATGTTCACTATGTCACTAAGTGGGTACAAGATATTCCAACTAGTAGTGTTGATCCCAACACATCTATTAAAATGCTTAAATATTTTATCTTTCTGAGGTTTGTAGTCCCTAGATATGTAATGACTGATGGTGGTTCACATTTTATTCATGGTGCATTTCGCAAACTCTTAGCTAGATGTCAATCATAAAATTTCATCACCATATCATCCTCAATCTAGTGGTTAAGTTGAATTAAGCAATAGATAAATAAAGTTAATCTTGAAAAATACCATTAATAGATCTAGAAAGAATTGGTCTAAGAAACTAGATGGTGCATTGTGGGCAAATACAACTGCTTATAAAAATCATATGGGTATGTCCCCTTATAAAATGGTTTATGGAAATGGTTGTGATTTAGCTCTAGAATTAGAACACAAGGAGTATTTTGCAAGTAAGGATTTAATTATGATTTCAAACTTGCCTGTGAAAAGAGATTATTTGACATGAGTTCTCTAGATGAATGGACAACACAAGCTTATGAAAATGCCAAGTTTTTTTAAAGAAAAGGTTAAAAGATGGTACCGCAAGCGAATGCAAAAACTAGAATTTAACATTAGTGCTCATGTTCTATTATACAATTCTCGTTTCAGATCTTTGCAGGAAAACTCCTCTCCAAATGGTAAGTACCCTATATTATCAAGGAGGTTTATCGCTCTGGAGCCATCAAGATCAAAAACGCGGAAGGAACGAATCCTAAGGTGGTCAATGAGCAAAGAATTAAAAATTATATTTTAGGTACCCCAATTAACAAGGAAACTAATATTATCCAAACAATGACACTTGAGGAGCACATAAAATAGACCCTCCACAATGCTCCAAAATCCTAAAAAAGGGCAGGTATGTGGTATGGTAGGCAATCTGACTCCAAAAGTTGCATAAAAGAATTTTTTGTTCGTTTCAGAGTAAATAAAAAATTACAATAATAATAATTGGCCAGGAAAGTGCACGAGGAGGCCACGAGCCAGGGGGCGCACCCTACCCCATGGGAGCGCCACCCTAGCTTGTGGGCCCCTCATTGACTTTCTCGACCCCGTTTTCCTTTCATAGACTTGTCCTCCAATGGGAAATTCATTTTATATAGTCCTTGATATTTGATAACTCTGTTACAAATTTTCCCTCTGATCTTGTTTCAGGCTATTTTCCTGGTAGATATAGATCATTATGTGTTTGTCAAGATTAACCAAGGACAAGTTCTTCGCGAAGTTCCTAAACCCCTACCTGCCATAGGTGATGAAGCACCCTCAAACCATTGATATTCATGAGGTGGTGCTCCACATCCGGGATCTTCAAGGCCCGAAGAAGGAGGGGAGCAAGAAGGCTAGGCTTCAGGCAGTGGAACAAGAGATCTTCAAGTGCCAAGGGATGGTTGAGCATGGTATGAGTGGTCATCACTCCATGATCACAAAATTCAGCTAGGAGCACAAGCTAGACAATAGGAATATTGTAAAAGCCCTCTTCAAGCTTCAAGAGCGGATCAAGCATGTCCAAGCTCAAAACTATGAGTATGAATCTTGGTTTAAAAGGATGAGCATAGCTGCAGATTTCAGGATTCCGAAGACACGTTCTTCTTTCTTTGATGTGGAGCCCATGCCTTGGAAGATGGAGGAGAATCCTACCACTTCATCATCATCATCATCACCAACGAAATAAACTTGAGTACACGGATATGGGAACCACCCTTGGCTTGTTCCAAGCTTGGGGAGGTGCCCCTGTATCATATCACCATCAGTTTTACCATCACTATCTATTTTTGTTCAATCCTTAGGTTTCCTGTTATTTAGATGAATAAAGTTTTAGTATGATTTGAGTTTGTTTGCTTTAGTTTCTTGCATCAATCCTAGCACTGAAAAGAATAAAAAATCATATGCTAATCCCATGGGGAGTGATGAGTTCACATAAAAAGAGTATAATTGATAAAATTTGTTGGATGTTAACAAACATAGCATTGGTCATTGGCACAATTCATGAAAAATTAATAATGAAAGACAAATATCACATATAAATATACGATATTCAATATTTTTTATGATTCTGAACCCACATTAAATATTCTATGCATGATCAACTAGCTGACGTTGGACAAGGAAGACAACGTAATGAGTTCTGTTAGCTTATATCCACATATAAGTTGTATTGCCATGGATCCTCTAAGACGCGGTTCTTGCTAATAATCTTTTGCTAGCCAAAATTTTGCACCAAGTAGAGATAATACTTGTGCATCCAAAATGTTGCGGGACGTTGCATTGGAAACAAAATATTTCCTATGCTTCACCAAGATCAATCTAGGAAATGAACATCTATGAGAGGAGAGATTGGATCTACATACACTTGTAGATCGCTAAGTGGGAAGCGTTAAGAAACACGGTTGATGTAGTCGAATGTCTTTGCCATCCAAATCGCAATTCGTCCCGCGATCAAATCACGATCTAGTGCCGAAGGGACGACACCTCCGTGTTAAGCACAAGTACAGCTCGATGATGTTCTCTGCCTTCTTGATTCAGCAAGCAAGGGCAAAGAGGTAGATGAGTTATCCGGCATCACGATGGCGTAGTGCTGCTGGTGGCGGAGGTGATCCAGCGGGGCTTCGCCATGCACTACCAAACCAATCTAGAGAAGAAAACGATCTATGAGGGAGGGAGAGGCTGTGCCATGGCTTAGGGTGTTGTAGCCCTCCCTCCCCTCACATATATGTAGGGGAAGAGGAGGAGGCTGGCCGCACTAGGGTTTCCCTAGGGTTGGGCGTGGCGGCTAGGGGGCTGGCTTGGCCCGCAAGGCAAGTGGTGCGACCGCCACCCCAGGGCCAACCATTGCCCACGGCCGCATGGGCCCTTGGGAGGCATTGCGCCCAGCACCCTAGGGGCCGGTGCGCCTCCCACTCAGCCCATGGAGCCCTCTGGGGTAGGTGGCCCTCCCCGATGGACCCTCGGAACTCCTTCCAGCACTCCTGACGGAATCTGACAAACCCCGAAACCATTTTGGTGCCCGAATACCAAGTTCCTATATATGAATATCTACCTCCGGACCATTTCGTAACTCCTCGTGACATCCGGGATCTCATCCAGGACTACGAAAAACGTTCAGTCACCAACATATATAACTCAACAATACGTAATCATCACCGAACGTTAAGTGTGCAGAACCTGCGGGTTCGAGAACTATGCAGACATGACCGAGACATTCTCCTGCCAATAACCAATAGCGGGACCTGGATGACCATATTGGCTCCTACATATTCCACGAAGATCTTTATCGGTTGAACCACGATGTCAAGGATTCAGGTAATCCCGTATGTAGTTCCCCTTGTCCATCGATATATTACTTGCCCAAGACTCAATCATCAGTATCTCCATACCTAGTTCAATGTCGTTACCGGCAAGTCTTTTTACCCGTTATATAATACAAGATCATGTGGCTAACTATTTAGTCACTTTGCTTGCAAGCTCATTATGATGTTGTATTACCGAGTGGTCCCTGAGATACCTCTCCGTCACACGGAGTGACAAATCCTAGTCTTGATCCATGCCAACTTAATAGACACCCTCCAATATACCTTTAGAGCACCTTTGTAGTCACCCAGTTACGTTGTGACGTTTGATACATACAAGGTACTCCTCCGGTGTCAGTGAGTTGCATGATCTCATGGTCATAGGAACATATATTTGACATGCCGAAAACTATAGCAATAAACTGACACGATCATATGCTATGTTCATAGTTCGGGTCTTGTCCATCACATCATTCTCCTAATGATGTGATCCCGTTATCAAATGACATCTCATGTCTATGGCCAGGAAACCTCGACCATCTTTCATCAACGACCTAGTCTATTAGAGGCATACTAGGGACACAATGTTGTCTATGTACCCACACATGTATTTGAGTTTCCAATCAATACAATTATAGCATGGATAATAAAATATTACCATGAACAACAAAATATAATAACTATTTTATTATTGCCTCTAGGGCATATTTCCAACACAAAGAACCTTAAACCCAGTTTCTTGCCATAAGAGTCCACCACATCTATATATGGATTGAATAAGATCCTTCAAGTAAGTTGTCATCAGTGAAAAAGCAATAAAATGCTCCTAAATATGTATGATATTTTATTGGAAGGGAAAATAAGGTTTGTGCAAATTTGTGATGGCAAAGAAATAAAAGCGACGGACTGCATAATAAAGAGTTCTATCATAAAGGGCAATATAAAGTGACATTCCTTTCCATTTAAGAGTTTGCACGTACAAGTAATAAGCGCATTACAACTTCTACTTGCCTCTGTGAAGGGCCTATCTTTTACTTTTGTGTATTTAATTTTATGCAAGAGTCAATAATGTTAATCACTATTCCATTGTTGTTATCCTCTACTTGGCAAGCATCATGCGGTGGGGAAAGATCCAAGTATATATATCCAGTTGGATATAGGTGATCATTAGTTATTATTATTGACATTATCCCTGAAATAAGTTGTTGGGTTGTGACAAACTATAATCCCCTATATTCCTATGTGTTTAATTGAATTTTTTGCTTCAGAAATATGTCGTGAGTGTCAGCAATCATAGAAGACTAAATGATAGTTGGGTATGTGAACTTGCTAAACAAAGCTTTGAGATAGACTCTTTCTGAAAGTATGATGGATTGCAATGGTCTTAATGAGTAAAATCATAGTTTATAGTTTTCAATAAAGTTTATGATTCATACTTTAGTGTGGAGATAGATTGTCACTTGTTCATGACAAGTTTTATGATATTATGTTGCTGCTATTATAATGATCATGATGCTTTCATGTCCGTATTTTATTTTATCAACACCTCTCTCTAAGCATGTGGTCATTATTTTCTAGTTCAGTTCTAAGCTTGCGGGAGTTGATAGGTCCATTTTCCATCATGTGTTTACATTGATATTTATTATGTTTTAAATCATTATTACACTTTACGATGCAATCCTAATGTCTTTTCTCTCTAATAAATTTGCAAGTTTCATACAAAGAGGGGGATTGTCGGCAACTGTAATTCTGGTCCGAAAAGGACCACCGAAGATTTGGATATTCATTGGAACTCCATATGAGCTGAAAAATTACCGAGAATTATTTTGGAATATATAAAAAAAATATTGGCAAAAGAATCAACCAGAGGGATCCACTAGTTGGCCACGAGCCCCGGGGGTGGGCCATCTGGCAGGCCTTCAACCCGCATCTTCTCCTATATGCTGTCATTTTCCCTAGAAAAAAATAAGAAGAAGACATTCGAGACAAAGCGCCACCATCTCGAGGCGGAACCTAGGCATGAGCACATTTTCTTCGATGGAGCAAATCCGTTGGTGGAAACTTCCCTCTAGGAGGGCCAAATCGAAGCCATCGTCATCACCAACACTTCCTCCATTGTGGGATGACCAATCTTCATCAACATGTTCACCACCACTATCTCATCCCAAACCCTAGTTCATCATTGGTATTCATTCTTTGTCTCCAAACCTCAGATTGGTACACGTGGGTTGCTATTAGTGTTGATTACATCTTCTAGTTGATGCTAGTTGGTTTAATTGGTGGAAGATTATATATTTAGATCCTTAAGCATATTCATTACATCTCTAATCTCGAACATGATGATGCTTTATGAGTATTTACTTCCGTTCTTGAGGACATGGGAGAAGTCTTGTCGTACATTTTATGTGATGTTAGTATTCGTTCGATATTTTAGTGATATGTATGTTGCTCTTCCTTTAGTGGTGTCATGTGAACATTGACTACATGACACTTCACCATATTTGGGCCTGAAGGAAAGCATTGTCGAATCATAAGTAGATGGTGGGTTGCGAGAGTGATAACAGCTTAAACCCTAGTTTTGAGTTCTTCTATAAGGGGCTGATTTGGATCCACATGTTTAATGTTATGGTAGGATTAATCTTAATTCCTCTTTCGTAGTTGTGGATGCTTGCGAGAGGGGGTAATCATAAGTGATTTTTTTTCAAGTAAGAACATCACCCTAGCACCAGTTCGCCCACATATCAAATTATCAAAGTAGCAAACACAAATCAACTAAACATGATGAACCATGACTAGACGAAATTACCATGAGTCCTCAAGACCACTTTGCTTCGTATAAGAGTATGTTCCATCTTTTCGTTTGCTATAAAAAGGATTGGGCCACCTTTCTACACCTTTGTTACTATTGTTACTTGTTACTTCTTATGAATTACCTTGCTATAAAATATCTGTCACCACTACTTTCAATGCTTGCAGAAACTTCCGCACCGAAACCACCTGTCATTTTCTTCTGATCCTCGCTGGGTTCGACACTCTTACTTATCGACATGACTACGATTTATCTCCTATACTTGTGGGTCATCATCCATCATTGTGGTAAACTCTGGGCAGTTGAATGAGACCACACGGGTGCAGGGGTTTAGTAGGATGTTTGAATGGGGTGGAGTTGGAGAGCTAAGTTTCAGAGGCCCAAGTCCTTCTTGATGAGATCCCCCAGTAAAGCAAAGCTAGTGGAACTAAGAACCTTTGAGAAATTTACTCTCCTTGGAACTGGTGCTATAGTTGAGGTAGACTTCTAGAGTCTTGATGACAAAGCCAAGGTAAAGCTACACACAATCTGGATACACATGACTCGGTGCCCGCTTCCATGGGACACTCATTTCAACCTTGTTTAAACCAAGACATTTCATTAAAAAGATATATTAGCTCCGATATTACCACTAATGACTAATGAATGAAAAGGATTCCACAAATATTGTCTTTAAGAAATTTCCACGGGGAATGGTCTAAAAAGGGAACAAATCATGTGGGAGAAAGGAAAGGAAGGAAAATGGAGGAGGAATAAGTTACCAGGAGGCGCCAAGAGGCGACCACAGCCAAAGGCAACGTTTTCATCCACGAATCCTAACCGCCGCCGTTTTCATCTCCATAGTCATATCCACCACCATAGTGCTCTCTCATCTAGTTCATACTTGTAATCATGCGTCACACAAGGCATTAATTGTAAGACATATTGCAATCAATCAATCCCAATATGTGTTATTCAATGTTTTGTTCTTGTGATCTGATTTCCATGTGTGAGTAGTTCGATAAGGTATGGGGTGAGGCATCAGCGTTGCAACCCGACGTATTTGTTGAAGGTACCAATGGATAACTTGGACACAACATCTCATATGTAAGAAATAAAATTGTTTCCTGAAGTGTCTCTTGTCTTGTCTGCGATCTTTGTCCCTGTAGGTACCCAGGATCATGGAGATCGAGCACCGATGAGGCTAGGAGCATGGGGACCGTGAGGTGTTATACCGAACACCATTGACAAAAAGGTTTAGTAGGGTAAGATGGATCATATCCTTGGGGATTCATGAGGTGTAGTCATTAAACACCCAATGATTTTGTCTGATATTATTATCTTAATTATCAAGGCAACCCCGCAAGATGAATATGTCATTCCGTAGGACAATTGATTCTTCATGCAGGACTCATGCCAGTAAAGATGTTATTTGGACACATCCCCCACTCCGATATGAAGCAACAAGCACCTCTTGATGGGTACCTTGTTGAGCACAAACTAATATCATTTTTGATCCCAATGCAAATACATGGTTGTAAGCATTAAGATCTCATCCCCGTGCCTTCATTTCATTCTAAGTGTTTGAATTACTATTTGATATATGATCCAGTTAACAACAAGATCCCACACATTGACAAGAGCTTGCTAGAGACCATTGCTTCGAGGGAATATTCCTCATGGGTTTGATACCCAGGCTCAGCTCTGGGGAAATATGTGTGGGATACCCTTTCTTGTTCCAACACCGGATCAATAAAAAGGATATATCTGGGCCTTGTGGTAGAAGGGGATGTGGAAAATATACTAACAAGGAAGACATAAGAGTGAAAGTTGGGGTGAGGAACTTACATAAAATCCCTGTCGAAACAAACAAAACTACAAAAGTGCTGCTGATGTATGATATATGGTTTAAGGTAGAATATGTGTCTAAGCAAGGATGGTACAAGATGGAGGAGGGTAATAAGACAAAAAACTTTGATTCCATCAATCTAGAAGATATTGTCTACACAAAAAGAAATGATCATAACAAAAGGAGCAAAACACAAACAAAGATTGGACCCATGTTGCTTTGGGTGGGATGTCTTTACTGCCATATGAGAATGTGGTTGGAAAAAATAGAAATGGGTGTGCTCCTAGAGGGAGAATGTAGTATGAGTAAAAATACAAATAAGAAGATTGGGCATGAAGAAGTGTTGGGGAACATTGCATGGGAAACAAAAAAAATTCCAAGGAACACCCAAGATCTATCGATGGAGATCAACAACTGTGACAGGGGGGTGCATCTACATACCCTTGTAGATCGCTAAGCGGGAAGATTTAAGAAACGCGGTTGATGTAGTCGAACATCTTCGCGATCTAATAACGACCTGTCCCGCGATCCAATCACGATCTAGCACCAAACGGACGACAACTCCGTGTACAACACACGTGCATCTCGATGACGTCTTCGCCTTCTTGATCCAGCAAGCGAGGGAGGATAGGTATATGAGTTCTCTAGCAGCACAATGGCATGGTGGGGCTAGTGGTGGAGCTATTCCGGCAGGGTTTTGCCAAGCACTACCGAAACAAATCTAGAGAAGAAACCAATCTAGAGGGAGAGTGGTAGGGCTACACCATGGCTTAGGGGTGCGGCGGCCCTCCCTGTTCTCAACTATATATAGGTGGAAGGGAGGAGGTCCGGCTCCTAGGGTTGCCCCTAGGGGTGGGGCGGCGGCCAAGGGGTGCCTTGGCCCCCAAGTTTGGATGGTCGGCGCCCTTAGGGCTTGCCCTCACCAACCCCTTGGCTGCATGGGCCTAGGTGAGAGGTGCGGCCAGCGCACCAAGGGCTGGTGTGCCCCTCTCACAGCCCATGGGGCCCTCCATGACAGGTGGACCCACCCGATGGACCACCGGAACACTTCCAGCATCCCTATCACAAAATCAGTATGTCCCGGAACCTTTCCAGAACCCAAATACCAACTCCTTATATATCAATATTTATCTTCGGACTATTCTGACGCTCCTCGTCACGTCCGGAATCTCATTCGGGACTCTGAACAACCTTTGGTCACCAACATATATAACTCAAGAATACTGAATCGTCACCAAACGTTAAGTGTGCAGACCCTGCGGGTTCAAGAACTATGCAAACATGACCGAGACACCTCTACGGTTAATAACCAATAGCGGGACCTAGATTTCCATACTATTTACTACATATTCTACGAAGATCTTTATTGGTCGAACCACGATGACAAGGATTCAATTAATCCCGTATGCAGTTCCCTTTGTCTACCGATTTGTTACTTGACCAAGATTCAATCTTCGGTATCTCCATACCTAGTTCAATCTCATTACCGACAAGTCTATTTAATCGTTCTGCAATACAAGATCCCATGACTAACTCCTTAGTCACATTTCTTTCAAGCTTCATGTGATGTTATATTACCGATTTGGCCCAGAGATACCTCTCTATCATATGGTGTGACAAATCCCACTCTCAATCCACGCAAGCCTAGAAGACACCCTCAGAGATACCTGTAGAGCACCTTTATAGTCACCCAGTTACGTTGTGCCTTTTGATACACACAAGTCATTCCTACCATGTCGGGGAGTTGCGTGATCTCATGGTCGTAGGAACAGATACTTGACAGGGACAAAGTAGTAGCAATAAACTAGCACGTTCATATGATATACTTACGGCTGGGTCTTGTCCATTACATCATTATCCTAATGATGTGATCTCATTATCAAATGACAACTCATGTCTATGGCCAGGAAACCATGACCATCTTTAATCAACGAGCTAGTCAACTAGAGGCTCACTAGGGATGTAGAGTTTGCCTATATATCCAGACATGTATCTCAGTTTATGGTCAATACAGTTCTAGCATGGATAATAAACTATTATCATAATCAAGTAAATATAATAATAACCACGTTATTATTGCCTCTAGGGCATATTTCCAACAAGAAGAAATGAAACTATTGCTTGGGTTGGAAAAAGCTGAAGAAATGGTTGTCGGAGAGGCTGCACAATTGATGGTGGAAGAGAAAAAGAGGAAGGAAATGGAAATTATGAACATTGATTTGGAAAGATAGATAAGAAGGCAACATGAGCTTCTTCAATAGGACTTGAAAAATATAACTGAGATTGGTGGCTCACATACTAATAATCAATTAATTGAAGATAAGAAGGATGAAGAAGAAGAAGACCGAGAAGAAGAAGAGGAAAATGGCAATAAGGAAGACATGTTAGAAAAAAATCATGTTGATTTGGAATTTCTGGAGGAAGTAGATATGTTCATGGAGCAGGTGGACTACACCGCCAGTCATGAGCATGATTATTTTGGGCAATGATCAAAAGAGCTGAAAGAGGGGAGCTTGATCAAAAAAGTTTGGAGTTGCTGAGAAGATGTGAAAGGCACAAAGAAAAAATAAGACTGGAATATAGAGGAGCTAGCCAAGAAGAGAGCTGCTCAGAAACATGAGTATGGTGATATGTATCCAACGTATCTACTTTTGCAAACACTTTTGTTGTGGTTTTGACCTCCAATTTGCATGACTTGAATGAAACTAACCTGGACTAACGATGTTTTCAGCAAAACAACCTTGGTGTTATTTTTGTGCAGAAATAAAAGTACTAGGAATTGGACGAAACTGTTTGTGAATTATATTTGGGATTTATAACGAATTATGGAGCAAATAACTACCGGAGGGAGGTTGCCAGGGGGCCACAAGCCAACAGTTCGATCCCCCCTAGGTCACGCCCTGATGGCTTGTGGGGCGCTCGTGGCTCCTCCGACCCTAGTTCCAGTCCTATAAATTTACATCTTCATAAAAAAACAGAGAGAAGTTTTCATCGCGTTTCATGAGACGGAGCCGCAACCACCTGCCGCTCTTCCTCCGAAGGGCTGATTTGGAGTCCATTTTGGGCTCTAGAGAAGGGAAATCGACGCTGCCGTCATCACCAACCCTTCTTCATCAACACCACCATAGTGCTCACCACTAGGAGTGAGTAATTCCTTTGTAGGCTTGCTAGACAGTGGTGGGATTGGATGAGATTGATCATGTAATCGAGTGATGTTTTATAGGTCTTGATCCCTAGTATCCACTATGTTCTGAGATTGATGTTGCTATGACTTTGCTATGCTTAATGCTTGTCACTAGGGCCCGAGTGCCATAATTTCAGAGCTAAAGATATTATGTTTCACAAATATAAGATTGATTCGGATCCTATCTTGCAACTTGTATGCACCTACTACGTGTCATCATCCGCATACCCCAAGGTGACAATAATTGGGATTCTTTCCAGTGATTGTTGTAGTTTGAGGAGTTCATGTATTCACCATGTATTAATGGTTTGTTCCGGTTCTCTATTAGAAGGAGGCCTAAATATCCCTTAGTTTCCAATAGGACCCCATGAGGGAGTCTAGGATTAAGGGGTCCTCGAGCCGTCAGCTCATCTCTCATGGATCGGCTTGGTGGGCCGCTATATGGAGGGCCGGACTATGTGGTGACACCGTGTTCAAAGAGGAAAGCTCTGAAGACCTGACATGTCTTTCAAATCTTGGAGAGAAAGTCAATGCATCTATCCCCGGTTGAAGGCTGACCATGCATCAATATAAACCAAAGGGCTCTATTCGTGTAGGGAGGTGAACTCGGAAGTGGTAAAGACCCTACGTCTCGAGCCTAGAGGCTGGTTTGCTTTGCTTATGGTCGAATAGAGGATTACAGGAGTTTGAACCTGGTTATGGCGCTCGGGGTGGCTTATATAGAGCGTGCCACCACCGGCTAAGGTGCCACAATAAATGAAAATTAAGGCGACGTTACAGAAACTGCTGCTTTAACGAGAGCGTTACTGATAATGCATGTTTACTATCGAAATAGACGTCTCTGCGGGTCCCTTCAATGCTATGCCTCCGAGGTTGTTGAGCTTTTGTTGATGAATGTATGACATAGCCATCCGAGTGACTATGCGGGAAGATCTGAGTTCTTATGGAGACTTCTCCGAGTGCGCTTTTAATTCTTAAGCTTCAGTGCCAGTGAGGGTCTATAGATGGGCCCAGAAGTTAGTCTTGTGACACTACCCATAGTAGATGACCTCATCGGTAGCCTCTGAATCCGTGAGGTTTGAAAGGCCGAGTGTTCGACACTCGGGAGTGCCGACGACACTCAAAGGTGTCTCAGTAAATAACTTGTGCCATTTCCCACTCGGGTCCATGCCTCGACGGATTCAGGATTAACATTCATTGACCGAATGTCTGAGTTTGCAGATTAGTTGTTTCCCTAAAGGATTGTTCTGAATTCTCTGTCCTCATGCCCGAGTGCTTCATTACAACAGAGCAGTCGTCCGGTTTGCAAACGAACCGTCAGGCGATTCGATGTATCGAGATCCCTTTTTTTATAAAGCATGACAGGGCTTCTGCACGTTCGAACCTGCGGAGGGCGCGCATAGATGTGTGACATAACGGTTTATTCATGGAATTCGGGGGTAGTGGGCACGACGCCCCGATAACTGTGCCATAATTTCTGTCACGTGTCCACGATAGCCTGAATGGGGGATTCACAGATCTCGCTCTGTCCAGGGATTAAAGCCAGAGATTACGCCAAATTCTTGCTATAAAAGGCAGAGACACTATGTGGGGGGTGGGGGAATAGATCTCACTTCCTCTTCCTCCCATCGACTTATCCAACGCCAACCACCTCACTCCATGAAGCACTCCATTGTGAGCCGAACCCAACTTCGCCGGAGATGAACCGTGCGGTGACCGCCAAAGCTGAGCGGGTGAAGAGGGGCTCATGTGGCTCCTCCTCCAGTGGTGTCGCGTCCCTGTAGGGGAACGTTGCATGGGAAACAAAAAATTTCCTACGCACACGCAAGATCTATCCATGGTGATGAGCATCTATGAGAGGGAGAGTGGATCTACATACCCTTGTAGATCGCTAAGCGGGAAACGTTAAGAAACGCGGTTGGTGCAGTCGAACGTCTTCGCGGTCCAAATCGTCGAGCGTCCCGCGATCTCATCACGATCCGTCCCGCGATCCAATCATGATCCGTCCTGCGAACTCATCACGATCCGTCCCGCGATCTCGTCACAATCCGTCCCGCGAACTCATCACGATCTGTCCCGCATACTCATCATGATTCGTCCCGCGAACTCATCACGATCCGTCTCGCGATCTTGATCACGGTCCTTACGATCTAGCGGGACCTAGATGCCCATATTGGTTCCTACATATTCTACAAAGATCTTTATCGTTCGAACCTCTATGTCAAGGATTCAGTTAATCCCGTATGATGTTCCCCTTGTTCTTTGGTATGTTACTTGCCCGAGATTCGATCGTCGGTATCTCCATACCTAGTTCAACCTCATTACCGGCAAATCCCTTTACTCGTTCCGTAATACAAGATCCCGTGACTAACACTTAGTCACATTGCTTGCAAGGCTTATTGTGATGTTGTATTACCGAGTGGGCCCTGAGATACCTCTCCGTCACACGGAGTAACAAATCCCAGTCTTGATCCATGCCAACTCAACAGACACCCTCAAAGATACCTGTAGAGCACCTTTATAGTCACCCAGTTACGTTGCGACGTTTGATACACACAAGGCACTCCTCCGATGTCCATGATTTGCATGATCTCATGGTCATAGGAACATATACTTGCCATGCAGAAAACAGTAGCAATAAACTGACACGATCATATGCTACGTTTGTAGTTTGGGTCTTGTCCATCACACCATTCTCCTAATGATGTGATTCCGTTCATCAAATGACATCTCATGTCCATGGCTAGGAAACCTTAACCATCTTTGATCAATGAGCTAGTCTATTAGAGGCATACTAGGGACATGGTTTTGTCTATGTATCCACACATGCATCTAAGTCTCTGATCAATACAATTATAGCATGGATAGTAAACGATTATTATGAACAAGGAAATATGATAATAACTAATTTATTATTGCCTCTAGGGCATATCTCCAACAGTCTCCCACTTGCACTAGAGTCAATAATCTAGTTCACATCACTATGTGATTCGCGTTGTTATGAATCTAACACCCAATGAGTTCTCGGGCTCGATCATACTTTGCATGTGACAGAGGTCTTATAGTCAACGGGTCTGCGATATTCAGATCCGTGTGTACTTTGCAAATCTCTATGTCAAACTGTAAACACTGCTACCACACTGCACTTGGTACTATTCTAAATGGATGCTCCACTATACGTATCCGGATTGGTGTTAAAGCTTGCATCGACGTAACTCTTTACGACGAACCCTTTATCACCTCCATAATCGAGAAAAGTCTCCTTAGTCTTTTAGTTACTAAGGATAATCTTGACCGCTGTCCAGTGATCCACTTCTGGTCACTCTTGTACCCCTTGACAGACTCATGGCAAGGCACACACAGGTGCGGTACATAGCATGGCATACTATACAGAGCCTATGGCTAAGGCACAGGGGACGACATTCGTCCTTTCTCTTTCTACTGCCATGGTCGAGCTTTGAGTGTCACTCAACTTCACATTACAAAGCAGGCGAGAACACTTCTCTCTGACTAATCCATTTTGAACTCTTTGAACATCTTGTCAAGGTATGTACTCATTGAAAGTCTTATCAAACATCTTGATCTATCTTTATAGATCTTGATGCTCAACAATTAGGTAGCTTTATTCAGGTCTTCCTTTGAAAATCACTTTTCAAACAACCGTTTATCCTTTCTAGAAATTCCACATTATTTCTGAATAGCAATATGTCATCCACATATACTTATATGAAACTCAATAGTGCTCCCACTCACTTTATTGCAAATACAAGTTTCTCATAAACTTTGTATAGACTCAAAAAACTTTGATCACCTCATCAAAGTGTACATTCCAACTCCGGGATGCTTGCTTCAGTCTATAAAAAGATCATTGAAGCTTGCATACCTTTTAGCATCCTTAGGACTGACAAAACCTTCTGGTTGTATCACATACAACCTTTCCTCAAGTAAACCGTTAAGGAAACGATGTTTTGACATCCATCTGCCAGATTTCATAATTGAAAAATGTAGCAACTGCTAACATAATTCCAACAAACTTTAGCATCGCTACGAGTGATAAAGTCTCATCGCAGTCAACTCCTTGGACTTGTCATAAACTTCTTTGCAACAAGTCGAGCTTTACAAATGGTGACATTTACCATCAGCGTATGTCTTCATTTCAAAAGTCCATTTGTACTTAATGACCTGCCGTCCAACGAGCAAGTCCACCAAGGTCTATACTTGGTTTTCATACATGGTTCCTTTCTCGGATTTCATGGCCTCTAACCATTTGTTGGTTTCCGGGCCCATCCTCGCTTCTCCATAGTTTGTAGGTTCATCATTGTCCAACAACTTGACCTCTAATACAGGGTTGCCGCACCACTAAGGAGCAGTACACGTCCTTGTTAACCTACGAGGTTTGATAGTAACTTGACCCGAAGCTTCATGATCATCATCATTAACTTCCTCTTCAACTAACGTAGGCTTCACAGAAACATCTTCCTGCACTGCGCTACTCTCTCGTTGAAACAAAGGTTCAATAACCTCATCAAGTTCTATCTTCCTCCCACTCAATTCCTTCAAGAGAAACCTTTTCTTGAGAAAGGACCCAGTTTTAGCAACAAACGTTTTATGCTTGGATCTGAGATAGAAGGTTCACCCAACTGTTCTTAGTGTATTCTATGAAGATGCATTTGTCCGCTTTGGGTTCGAGCTCATTAAGTGAAAACATTTTCCACACAAGCATCGCAGCCCCAAACATTAAGAAATGACAGCCTAGGTTTCTATCAAACCATAATTCACACGGTGTCATCTCAACGGATTTAGATGGTGCCCTATTTAAAGTGAATGTAGTTGTCTCTAATGCATAACCCCAAAATTATAGTAACAAAACGATAAAAGACATCATAGCATGCACCATATCCAATAGAGCACGACTATGACGTTCGGACACACCATCACACTATGGTGTTCCAGGTGGCGTGAGTTGTGAAACAATTTTCACATTGTCTAAAGATGTATGCCAAACTCGCAACTCAGATATTCATCTCGACGATCATATCGTAGACATTTTTTTATCTTCTTGTCACGATGATCTTAAACTTCACTCTGAATTTGCTTGAACCTTTCAAACGATTCAGACTTGTGTTTCATTAAGCAAATATACACTATATCTACTCAAATCATCAGTGAAGGTAAGAAAATAATGATATCCACCGCATGGTATAAGACTCATTGGATCAACATGTATCCTATCCAATAAGTCACATGCCCACTCCATCAAACTAGAAAACGGGGTCCTTGACCAAGAGGCATGGTTCGCATGTCTCAACCGATTCAAAATCGAATGAGTCCAAAGATCCATCAGCATGGAGTTTCTTCATGCGTTTTATACCAATATGACATTTAGCGGTAGTGCCACAAGTATGTGGTACTATTATTATTAACTTTGTATCTTTTGGCATCAATGTTATGAACATGTGTATTACTACGATCAAGATTCAACAAACCATTCTCATTGGGTGCTTGACAATTGAAGGTACTATTCATGTAAACAGAATAACCATTATTCTCTAACTTAAATGAATAACCGTGTTGCAATAAACACGATCCAATCACGTTCATGCTCAACGCAAAACACCAAATAACATTTATTTAGGTTTGTCACTAATATCGAAGGTAGATAGAACGTGCGATGTTGATCACATCAACCTTGGAAACATGTCCAACACACATCGTCACCTCACCCTTAGCTAGTTCTCCGTTTATTCCATAGCTTTTATTTTGAGTTACTAACATTTAGCAACCGAACCGGTATCCAATACCCAGGTGCTACTAGGAGTAATACCAAGGTACACATCAATAACACATATATCAAATATACTTCTGTCGACGTTGCCAGCCTTCTAATCTACCAAGTATCTAGGGTTGTTCCGCTTCAGCGACCGCTCTCCTCATAATCGAAGCACTTAGTCTCAGGTTTGGGTTCAACTTTGGGTTGCTTCACCAGAGCAGCAACTGACTTAGTATCCATGAAGTTTCCCTCCTTGCCCTTGCCCTTCTCTAAACTAGTGGTTTTACTAACCATCAACACTTGATGCTCCTTCTTAATTTCTACCTTCGCGGTGTCAAACATCACGAACAGCTCAGGGATCATTATTTCTATCCCAGGCATTTATAGTTCATCACCAAGTTCTAGTAGCTTAGTGACAGTGACTTGGAGAACAATATCAATCTTTATCTTATCTGGAAGATCAACTCCCACTCGATTCAAGCGATCGTAGCACCCAGACAATCTGAGCACATGCTCAACGATTGAGCTATTCTCTTTCATCTTGCAGGTAAAGAATCTTGATGGAGATCTTATATCTCGCAACACGGGCACGAGCTTGAGATCCTAATTTCAGCTCTTAGAACATCTCATATGTTCTATGATGTTCAAAACGTTTCGGAGCCTCAATTGTAAGCAGTAATGCAAGACGCACTAAACTATCAAGTAGTCATCAGAACGTGCTTGTCAGATGTTCACAACATCTACAGACGACGCTAGAGGGGTTGGCGCACCGAGCAGTGCATTAAGGACATAAGCCTTCTGTGCAGCAATGAGGACAATCCTCAGATCACGGACCCATTCCGCAATATTGCTACCATCATCTTTCAACTCTATTTCTCTAGGAACATATAAAAATTCAAGGGAGCTACAGCGTGAGCTAGTAATCTACAACATAATTTTGCAAAGTCACTATTGACTATGTTCATGATAATGAGTTCAATTAATCATATTACTTAAGAACTCCCACTCAAATTGACATCCCTCCGGTCATTCGAGTGAAACATGATCCAAATTCACCAACTCAAGCCCGATCATCACGTGAGTTGAGGTGGTTTCAATGGTGAACATCATCATGTTGATCATATCTACTATATGACTCATGTTCGACCTTTCGGTCTCTTGTGTTCCGAGGCCATGTCTGTACATGCTAGGCTCGTCAAGTTTAACCCGAGTGTTCTGCATGTGCAACACTGGCTTGCACCCGTTGTATGTGATCATAGAGTCTATCACACCCGATCATCACGTGGTGTCTCAACACGACGAACTTTCGCAATGGTGCACACTTGGGGAGAACACAATTTATCTTGAAATTAAGTGAGGGATCACCTTACAATGTTACCATCGCCCTAAGCAAAACAAGGTGCATAAAAGTATTAACATCACATGCAAATCATAAATGACATGATATGGCCATGAACTTGTGCTTTTGATCTCCATCTAGAAAGCCCGACATGATCTCCATCGTCACCGGCATGACACCATGATCTTCATCATCTTGATCTCCATCAACGTGTCGCCATCGGGGTTGTCGCGCCCAACATGCTTCTACTACTATTGCTACCGTTTAGCAATAAAGTAAAGCATTACATAGCACTTAATGATTGACACGCAGGTCATACAATAATTAAAGACAACCCTATGGCTCCTGCCGGTTGCCGTACTCATCGACATGCAAGTCGTGATAATCTATACATCACATGATCATCTCATACATCACATATACCAGATCTAGTAATTGGCCATATCACGTCACAACATACCCTGCAAAAACAAGTTAGACGTCCTCTAATTGTTGTTGCATGTTTTACGTGGCTGCTACGGGTATCTAGAAATAACAATTCTCATCTACGCAAAAACCACAACGGTGATACACTAGTTGCTTTTCAACCTTCTCAAGGACCGCCTTTGTCAAATCTGATCCAACTAAAGTGAGAGAAACTAGCACCCGCAAGCCATTTATGCAATAAGTTGTGGCCGAGGGAACTAGTCTCTCGTTAGCGTACGAGTAATGTTGGTCCGGGCTGCTTCATCTCACAATACTCCCGAACCAAAATCCGACCAAGGGAGGAAGCAATCTAAGCATCAACGCCCACAAACCTTTTGTGTTCTACTCGAGATCTCATCTACACATAGACCTAGCTCATGATGCCACTGTTGGGGAACGTTGCATGGGAAACAAAAAATTTCCTACGCACACGCAAGATATATCCATGGTGATGAGCATCTATGAGAGGGAGAGTGCATCTACGTACCCTTGTAGATCGCTAAGCGGGAAGCGTTAAGAAACGCGGTTGGTGTAGTCGAACGTCTTCGCGATCCAAATCGCCGAGCGTCCCACGATCTCATCACGATCCGTCCCGCGATCCAATCATGATCCGCCCCGCGAACTCATCACGATCCGTCCCACGATCTCGTCACGATCCCTCCCGCGAACTCATCATGATCTGTCCCGCAAACTCATCACGATTCGTCCCGCGAACTCATCACGATCCGTCTCGCGATCTTGATCACGGTCCTTCCGATCTAGCGCCGAACGGACGGCACCTCCGCGTTCAGCACACGTATAGCTCAATGACGATATCCGCCTTCTTAATCCAACAAGAGGGAGCGGAGAGGTAGAAGAGTTCTCCGGCGGCATGATTCCAGCAGGGCTTCGCTTAAGCACTGCAGAAATCCGATCTAGAGTAGAAACTATGCACTAGAGGAACGGGCAGCACGTGGCTGAAAATTCTGTGCCAAAACCCTAAAATCCTCTAGTATATATAGGAGGAGAGGAGGAGGAGGCTTGGCTGCCAAAGAGCTAGCCCTTGGGTCGGCCGAACCTAGTGGGATTGGAGGATTCGTCCTCCAATCCTAGTAGGACCAGGACTCCTCCTATTTTTTGCCTTTTTTTGTCTTTTTCCACCTTTTTCTCTTTGGGCTTTTCTTCCCACCCGCATGGGCGTTGTGTGGGACTTCCACCAGCCCACAAAGGGCTGGTATTTACTCTCCGACAGCCCATGTAGCCTCTTGGGTCGAAATACCCCTCCCGATGGTCTCCCGGTACACTACCGACACTCCCGGTACACTACCGATAAGCCCGAAACTTTTCCGGCGACCAAAATAAGACTTCCTATATATCAATCTTTACCTACGGACCATTCTGGAGCTCCTCGTGACGTCTGGAATCTCCTCCGGGTCTCCAAACAACCTTCGGTCACCACCATGTATAACTCTATACTACCGAAACATCACTGAACCTTAAGTGTGCAGACCCTGCGGGTTCGAGAACTATGTAGACAAGACCGAGACACCTCTATGCTCAATAACCAATAGCGGGACCTGGATGCCCATATTGGTTCCTACATATTCTACAAAGATCTTTATCGGTCGAACCTCTATGTCAAGGATTCAGTTAATCCCGTATGATGTTCCCCTTGTTCTTTCTTATGTTACTTGCTCGAGATTCGATCGTCGGTATCTCCATACCTAGTTCAACCTCGTTACCGGAAAATGTCTTTACTCGTTCCATAATACAAGATCCCGTGACTAACACTTAGTCACATTGCTTGCAAGGCTTATTGTGATGTTGTATTACCGAGTGGGCCCTGAGATACCTCTCCGTCACACGGAGTAACAAATCCCAGTCTTGATCCATGCCAACTCAACATACACCCTCGAAGATACCTGTAGAGCACCTTTATAGTCACCCAGTTACGTTGCGACGTTTGATACACACAAGGCACTCCTCCGATGTCCATGATTTGCATGATCTCATGGTCGTAGGAACATATACTTGACATGCAGAAAACAGTAGCAATAAACTGACACGATCATATGCTACGTTTGTAGTTTGGGTCTTGTCCATCACACCTTTCTCCTAATGATGTGATCCCGTTCATCAAATGACATATCATGTCCATGGCTAGGAAACCTTAACCATCTTTGATCAACGAGCTAGTCTATTAGAGGCATACTAGGGACATGGTTTTGTCTATGTATCCACACATGCATCTAAGTCTCTGATCAATACAATTATAGCATGGATAGTAAACGATTATCATGAACAAGGAAATATGATAATAACTAATTTATTATTGCCTCTAGGGCATATTTCCAATAGGCGGGGTGTATCCAAGGCGAGTGGATGGCGTCGAGCGTCACCAAGGCTCGGTTGCGCGAGATGGAGGACTAGGGGCACCTAGCCTAAGGGAGTTGGAGGCTGCCGGAGGCGGGTGAGGAGGAACCTTCGCCGCAGGGGAACGAGCGTGTGCGCTTGGTGACCCACCTCGAATGAGGTTTTTCCCTTCCGCCGCTTCCTTGATTTCTTCGGTGCTCAACTGCACCACATTCTGCCCAATGCCATGGTGTATTTAGCTACTTTCGTGTCTTTGTGCAAAAACTTCTTGGGCTGCCACCCTCATTAGGGCCTATCTAAGCACTTGTGAACCTGCCGAGTGATGACGATGAAGAAACCCACTTGGTCAAAGGATAAGACCAACATGACCTAGCTCTGCGGGGGGTTGGGCATCCATTTGAGAGGCAAGGGTTGTTTTCTAGTGATCACTTTTCCCAACTCAGTGAATGGCTGGCAGGAAAATTGGTTTTATTGCCAAGATGTTCTAGTCGGGGACAACCAACCGGGACTCTCCTTGTACATGTCGGAACACATTCGGTCGCTTCCCAAGCTGACTGTAACCAAGGAAGAAAAAGTGGACGTAGACATCCTGGTTATCGCCCTGGTGGCCCTGGTGCAGAATGGTGTCAATGGTTTGGACCTGCTCAAAGTCTTCTTTCAGAGGAGAGTTCAACCACTGCAGGCAAGGGTCCACCCTATGTGGGAGTACACCGAAGCAGATGATGTCACTCGGACACACCCCGAAGAACTTGATGCAGGGTCAGTCGGGTCCAAGATCAAGGCGATCACTGCAGCATGCGATAACCCCAGGGAGCGTAGGCTGGTGCCTCCATTCTCGTTAGAAAATAAGCCGAATGAGGTAACTTCCGGAGACTCGAAATCGAAATGATATTTCTATGTTTGTTTTTGTATCATCGTGACTTGTTCGTTGTCCACTCTGTGGGCTTTCATGGGCCTGATTGGTGAGATTCCGATTGTGAACCGGTATCCGATTGACGTGGCAACCGATACAGGTGCCGCAGAAGATTCCACCAGAGTGGGGTAAGAAGAAGAATATTGCACTGACAAAGATGAAGACGACGAGGAGGACTCAAGCGAGAGCTGCGAGGTGGACTCCTCGCGTTCGGAGGGCCGTGTGCCTGAGTCCCGCTCCAAGTCACGCCATGACCCAGGGGTTGCTGGCGGTGGTCCGAAGCCGAGTGTTGTCAAGCCGACTACCAATGCTCCCTCGACCCGTAGTACGAAACATGGCCGTGTAGAGCTGGTCTTGTCGCCCGAGAAGACCGCGAAGAAAGCCAAGGTTATCGCAACCAAGCCTCAGAAGGCATTTCTCATTCCGAAGATCAAGATGACCATCTCGGTTGCTTCAGCATAAGATTTTTCATCCGGATGTTGTTGTTTGAGCCCATCCGGGTGAGCTTGAAGAATCCGAATGTTTCCTTTTATAGCACCGATAGTTCAACTACTTCGCCGAAGCCTCCAAACCTGGAGAAGGAGCGAGCCGAAGTAGATGCGGCGTCCTCGAAGTCTAAAACTTTGATACTTTCCTTATACATGCGGTGATTTTGCTTCTTCCTCATTTCCTAATAAATTTTGGATGCTTGTAGCTCCGACTGACGTCACTGACATTGATGTGGTCGACAAAGTTGATTCGGCCAATCCTTATGCAAACATGGAGGGCATCATGCCGGAGCCATGTCTTGCCGGTGCCTTGGCGACAACATAGGGGACCAGCTCGAGCGCAGGAGTCGCACTCGAAACAGGCACATCGTATTTTATGCTGGTTCCCCGTGAGACCAGCATCTCCTTGCCACACCATGTCTCAAAGCACCAGACGGGAGCGAGAAAGGAAGCATTGATCCAGCTGGAGCTAATGTGTGATAAGCTGAAGACGGTGAATGATGTGAGCACGGCAGTGCAGAAGAACATCCAAGTAAGCACTCTCGTAAGTACCTTTCTCATTCGGTGTGTTTGTTGGTATATCAGTAGTTTTAACCCCGAGTGGGTTTGCATCTGGGCACACCCACTGGGCGTTGACTTTATAGTGGGGGCGCGTTGAGCGCAACCACTGGGTGTAGTCCCCGAGACTATCATTGATTGAAGCAGTCGGTGTTAGTCTAATAGCGTAGAATATCTTGATCTTAAATTTTCCAGTGGGGCACACTGAGCGCACCCACTGGGTGTACCCCGAGGCTGCCGTTGTTTGAAGCAGTCGGCAGGAGTCTTAGAATTTTGAAGTCCGATCGGATGATCTGAATATCATATCCGACCAAATGATCATATGTCTTGTGTGACTGAAATTTTCTCTCCCCATTTATTGCTTGTAGTTTGTTTGTCAGCTCGGAAGCCACTACAATGCCCTGAAGGAGAAAGTGTTGACATTGCGGCTTGACTTAGATGCTGAGAAAGCCAAGAACGCCCGATTGGAGCAAGAGAAGAATGCACTAGAAGGTATAGTTCTTCCTGCCCGACTGACGTTTTCATCATTCTTTCTCCCTGTCCGACTGAATCCACTTCATCAGATCTTCGTGGAGAAAATCGTAACCTTTTCGAGAGACTAAAGAAATATGTTTCTTTAGTAACCATCAAGTCGGCCCTCGAGAGGGAAACAGAGTTGGCAACGGCTCAGAAGGAGGCCAGTCGGGAGGCCAAGGAGGCTGAGGAGAAGCCGAAGATAGTCGGGAAGCTGGAAGAAGAGAAGAAGACCCTTGAATCCGCCATGAAGAAGACTAAGGAGGAACTCGTCAAGCAGAAGACCAAATTAGAACACATTACTCCCAAGAAGGCTGAGCTAGAGCAGTTTGTCGATGAGTTCGGCGACACTGTGAGCGTAAAACTTAAAGGTATGCTTCCCTGAATGATCCGTGTGTATTTTTGTATGACTAAATGAAGTTTTCTTGACTTTGGTTCTTCTTTCCATTCAGCTGAACTCAGAATTCTGCTTTGACATTACCGAGGAGACTGAGAAGACCGAGAAGGAGTTTGTTCCGTCCCGAGAGCTACTCAAGGATAGTGTGCCATGGCCTTTCTCCGACTGGGGAACGCGTCAACGAAGCAGTTTCATATATAAGGAGGCTCCGCCTTGGATCGTGGACATAAAAAATGAGTTCTTCTCTAACGAAGAACCCGCCAAAGACCTAGAGTTGACTTTGACCCGAGTGAGAGACGTCCCCAATTGAGTGAAGATGTGAAAGAAATCAGCAGGCCGAGCCGGAGCTGATATTGCTCTCTCACTAGTATGGGTCCACTGGAAGGGAGTGGACGAGAAGAAACTAAAGTAGTTGGAGGTCACCAATCGGAAGCATGCCAGGATTGAAGACTTCATGGAGATGTTCATGCAAGCTGCCACCTGAATCACAAAAAGCCTTGACCTGGACACGTTCCTTGAAGTAGTGCCTAGCCCCGAGTGATCGTTGGGCTAACAAAAGCTTCTTTGAATATTTGCCTCGGAATGCCGAGTAGTATCTGTAAGACATTTAAATGAGCCTGAGGCTCCTATCATCCGTACTTTTTCTTCAAGCAATGCAGTTCTTATCTGCTTTATCTTAACTTGATATTTTGAGTGCACCGTACTTGAATGTGAATTTTAACTTAGGTGACGCGGGGTCACAACTAAATCCTAGAGTGTTGACAAGACCTTCACTCGGAGAAATTTGTCCATAGATGAACAATTATGGTCTTGTTCATCTTGACAGTCGACTGTGGAGAATGTCCCACCCAAGAATTTTTCTAACTTAGGCGATGCGGAATCACGACTAAGTTCCCGAGTGTTGGTAAGACGTAAACTCGGAGTAGTTTGTTAACTTAGGCGACGCGGAGTCATGGCTAAGCCCCCAAGGGCGGGCGATGCCCTTACTCGGAGTAGTTTGTCATCTAGATGAACAATGATGGTCCTGTTCATATTGACAATCGAGTGTGGAGAATGTCCCACTCAAGGATTTTTATACCTTAGGCGATGCAGAATCGCGAATAAGCCCTAGAGTGTTGGTAAGACCTACACTCGGAGTAATTTGTTAACTTAGGTGACGCGGAGTCACAGCTAAGCCCCCGAGTGCAGGCGATGCCCTCACTCAGAGTAGTTTGTCATCTAGATGAACAATGATGGTCCTGTTCATCTTGAAAATCGAGTGTGGAGAATGTCCCACTTGAGGAGTTTTCTAGCTTAGGTGATGCGGAATCGCGGGTAAGCCCCCAGGTGTTGGTAATACCTACACTCAGAGTAGCTTGTTAACTTAGGCGACGCGGAGTCACAGCTCAGCCCCCGAGCATGCGAGAGGCCCTCACTCGGAGTAGTTTGTCATCTAGATGTACAATGATGGTCCTATTCATCTTGACAACCGAGTGTGGAGAATGTCCCACTCAAGGATTTTTCTAACTTAGGCGATGCGGAATCGCGGCTAAGCCCCTGGGTGTGGGTAAGACCTACTCTCGGAGTAGTTTGTTAACTTAGGTGACACGGAGTCACAGCTAAGCCCCCTAGCACGGACGAGGCCCTCACTCGGAGTAGTTTGTCATCTAGATGAACAATGATGGTCCTATTCATTTTGACAATCGAGTACGGAGAATGTCCCACTCGAGGAGTTTCCTAACTAAGGCGATGCGGAATCGCAGCTAAGCCCCCTAGTATTGGTAAGACTTACACTTGGAGTAGTTTGTTAACTTAGGCAACATGGAGTCGCAGCTAAGCCCCTGAGTGTGGTCGAGCCCTCACTCGGAGTAGTTTGTCATCTAGATGAACAATGATGGTCCTGTTCATCTTGACAATCGAGTGTGGAGAATGTCCTACTCGAGGATTTTTCTAACTTAGGCGATGCGGAATCGCGACTAAGCCCCCGAGTGTTGGTAAGACCTACACTCGGAGTAGTTTGTTAACTTAGGTGACTCGGAGTCGCAGCTAAGCCCCCGAGCGCGGGCGAGGACCTCAGTCGAAGTAGTTTTTCATATAGATGAAGAATGATGGTCCTGTTCATCTTTACAATCGAGTATGGAGAATGTCCCACTCGAGGAGTTATTATAACTTAGGCCATGCAGAATTACGGCTAAGCCCCCATGTGTTGGTTAGACCTACACTCAGAGTAGTTTGTTAACTTAGTCAACACGGAGTCGCAGCTAAGCCCCCGAGCGCGGGTGAGGCCCTCACTCGGAGTAGTTTGTACTTAGGCAAAAGCAGGTTTACAACTCAGTGTTTTGCGTTTTACACCCACTGGGGTGGTAATCAAATTTCAACAAGGTACAATGAAATGAATCTTTATTCATTCATATCACTTGGATTTATTACGAAAGTCTCAATTTACATTCGTCGCGTTCTACGTGTAGAACTTGCGGAAAAGATCCGCGTTCCAAGTCCGATTTTCTTCTACATCATCCTTGGTGTTGTACAATCGGTATGCTCCATTATGCAGGACTTTGGAGATGACATACGGTCCCAGCCATGGAGGCGCCAACATGTGTGGTCTCTGTTGATCCAGAAATCCTTGCTGAAAGGCACGACCTCTAACATGTCTTTCAAGGTAACGTCTCAGATCCTATTGTTAAAGCCTTAAATTTGATAAGGGCTAACTTTGTTTCTTCCTCCAGGAGGTCGAGGACGTCTTGTCGTGCTGCTTCAGCTTCAGCTGTGTCGTATTGTTCCACTCGAGGGGAGTTATACTGGAGATCACACTAGAGCACAGCTTCTGACCCATAGACCATGAATAAAGGGGTGCATTGCGTAGAGCAGTTGGGGGTCGTCCGAATGCCCCACAAGACTGAAGGCAGTTCTTCGACCCAGGCTCTAGCAGCATGCTTCAGATCTCTCATCAGTCGGGGTTTCAATTCTTGGAGGATCATCCCATTTGCTTGTTCTACTTGTCCATTTGACCGCGGGTGAGCCACGGAGGCGTAATTGCCCCGAGTGCTTTGAGAGAATCAAAACTTGTGGAATTCGTCCGAGTCGAAGTTCTTCCGGTTATCAGTAATGATGTCGTCCAGCACACCGAACCTGTAGATAATCTGCCGAATGAAGCTGATGGCAGTGCCTGCATCAAGACTCTGGATAGGTTTAGCCTCGACCCACTCCGTGAATTTGTCAACAACCATGAGGAGGTAGGTGAACCCACTCAATCCCATCCGCAAGGACCCAACCATGTCAAGGCCCCACAAGGCGAATGGCAAGTGAGCGGAATCGTCTTTAGCGTAGGGGCGGGTTTGTGAGACTTCTTATTATAGAACTGACATCCAACACACCTATCAACCAGCTCTTTGGCGGATTGGTTGGCTCGGGGCCAGTCAAACCTCGCTCGGTAAGCCTTAGCAACCAGAGTCCGATAGGACGCATGGTGGCCGCAAGTTTCCGAGGGAATATCATGCAAGATCTGAAGACCATCTTCCGGAGATATGCATTTCTGAGTGACCCCTGTGGTACTTTTATTATACAACTGGTCTCCCAAGACTTCAAATGATTTAGATCGGCGGATGATCTGGCAGGCTTCTTGTTCGTCTTTAGGGAGTTCTTGCTGGAGAAAGTATGCTAAATATGGCTGAGTCCACGTGGGAGTGATCGCCAGTATTTCATGGACTAGATCGAACACTACCAGAACGTCAACCTCAGTCGGTTCTGAAGGACCGACTGCTTGCGGCGGCTCCTCTACGAAAGGATCTCCTGCAATTGTAGGAGCGCACAGATGTTCAAGGAATATATCCTTGGGAACTGCCTGCCGAGTGGATCCAGTCTTCGCTAAGTCATCAGCTGCTTGATTCTTCGTGCGAGGGATGTGATGTAGTTCCAAACCTTCAAAATTCTTCTCTGGCTTTCTGACTGCTTTGTAGTAGCCAGTCATGGTTGGACTTCGAATGTCCCATTCCTTCATCACTTGATTGACAATGAGGTCTGAATCTTCGTAGACCATTAGACGATGAACGTCGAGTGAAATGGCCATTCGTAGTCTGTATATGAGTGCTTCGTACTCGGCCTCATTGTTTGATGACTCGAAATGTATTTGGACGATATAGTTCAGCCGATCTCCTTTGGGTAGACTAGGACTACGCCGGCCCGAGAACCATTGAGCATCTTGGATCCATCAAAGAACATGGTCCAATGTTTGGAAACACTCGGGGTCGGCTGCTTTTGCTCAATCCATTCTGCAATAAAGTCGACCAATGCCTGGAACTTGATTACCTTCTTGGCTTCAAACTTGATCTCCAATGGGAGGAGCTCTATTGCCCATTTCGCCACTCGGCCAGCCGCATCTCGATTGTGTAAGATCTTCGATAGGGGAGCGTTGCTAACTACTGTAATCAAGTGATCCTAGAAATAATGAACCACCTTATTTGTAGTCAAGTAAATATCATAGACCAACTTCTAGTAATGTGGGTATCTCTTCTTAGAAGGAGTCAAAACTTTTGAGATGTAATAGATGGGTCGTTGGACTTTGAATGTTTTTCCTGGCTCCTTGCGCTCGACTACCAAGACGGTGCTCACCACTTGATTAGTAGCTGCAATATACAGGAGCAGTGGTACCTGACTACCCGGAGCAGCTAACACCGGCTGTGTGGAAAGCAATGCCTTGAGTTCTTCAAACGTGGCTTGTGCTTTGGAAGTCGACTCAAAACTCTCAGATTTTTTCATCAATCGGTAAAATGAGAGAGCTTTTTCACCGAGTCAAAATGAATCCGCTCACAGCCGCAAGACAACCTGTCAACCTCTCCACATCATGTAGGCGATTTGGCTGCTTCATTCGGACGATGGCTCCAATCTTGTCCGGGTTAGCATCGACCCCTCGTTCGAAAACGAGAAATCGAGTAGCATTCCTACAGGAACTCCGAATGTGCACTTGGCTGGATTCAACTTTATTCCAAAGCGCCGTAAATTGGCAAAGCTTTAGCCAGGTCACCCAGGAGGTCAGAACCTTTCCTGGATTTGACCACAATATTGTCCATGTAGGCCTTCACATTCCGATTGATCTATTTTTGCACGCACTTTTGAATCATTCGCTGGAAACTGGCACCAGCATTTTTCGGACCAAAAGGCATCGTGACATAGCAAAAACACCCGAATGGGGTGATGAAGGTTGTCTTTATTTCATCAGGACCGTACATGCAGATCTGGTGGTACCCAGAGTATGCATCCTGGAACGACATGCATTCGCATTCGGTAGTAGAGTCCACTATTTGGTCTATTCGAGGTAAAGGGAAATGATCCTTTGGACACGCCCAATTGAGGTGCTTGAAGTCAATGAACATTCAGAGTGATTTATCCTTCTTGGGCACCAAGAAAACATTTGCAAGCCACTCGGAGTGGTATATCTCATGAATGAACTCGGTGGCTAGGAGCCAAGCTATTTCTTCACCAATCGCGTTGCGCTTCTCTACGGAGGATCGTCGCAAGTACTCTTTGACTGGTTTAACCTTGGGATCAGTTTGCAATCGGTGCTGGGCCAGCTCCTTGGGAACACCAGGCATGTTAGTCGGCTTCCATGCGAAGATGTCCCAGTTCTCATGGAGGAACTGTATGAGCTCGACTTCCTATTTCTCACCGGGTGAGGTGGAAATGTGTGTTGGTGCAACATTGGGATTAGTCGGATGAACATGGACTTGCTTGGTCTCGTCGGCCGTTTGGAAAGCCGACTCGGAAGCAGGTTGTTTCGACCTAAGAAAATCAGCTGTGTCCACCTCCTTCTTGTATCCTCTGAGTTCTGTTGCCATCACTTGTTCGTTGGCAATCTTGGAACCCTGGTGGAGGCATTCCGCTGCTACTACTCAGTCGCCGGTCACAGTGATCATGCCATTCGGCCTTGGCATCTTCAACTTGAGATAAACATAACATGGCCTGGCCATGAAACGCGCATAAGAAGGTCTGCCCAGTATCGCATGATAAGCACTGCGAAAATCCACAACCTCAAAGGTCAACCATTCATTTTGGAAGTTTTTTCTTGTTTTTCCCAAATACCACATCCAGAGAGATCTGGCCGAGTGATTCCGCCTTCTTCCCAGGGATTATCCCATGGAAATGCATGTTGCTCCTGCTGAGTTGGGACATCGAGATGCCCATGGCCTTGAGCGTATCGACATAAATGATGTTGATTACGCTGCCTCCACCCATAAGGACCTTGCGCAGCCAGACATCATTCACGACTGGATCGATGACAACGCCTGCCTCCTAGGGGTGGCTATGTGGGAAGGATGATCGGATTGGTCAAATGTGATCGGAGTTTTCTTCCACTTGAGGTGCTCTGTGGCAGTCGGAACTGCCATGTTAACTTCACGATTGACTACCTACAACCGTCTTTTGCTCTTAACATACGCAAAAATCATGTTCAAGACTTTGTCGACAGGTGGGAAACCTGGGGTTTGTTCCTCCTCATCGTCATCATCATCCTTGTCTTCTGGAGACTCCTTGCCCATGGCCTGCTTGAGCAGGTGACATTCCCGAGTGGTGTGCTTTGGGAACATAACATTGCTATCGTCATCTGTCTTGGTGTGAACTTGGCAAGGCTGATCGAGAATGTCGGGCTTGGAGTCAGAACCCTTCCTGGGAATCCAGTCTTTTTTTCGTCTTCTGTTTTCCTTGGCCCTGTCCGGAGATGGCTGCAACCTCTTCCTTCGCAGGAGCATCAGCCTTTCGCTTTTGCTGTTGCTGCTTTTTTCCTGCATTGCCTCCCGACTGAGGGGCATCACCGGTACGTACTTTGCCGCTACGGAGGCGGTCTTCTTCCTCACCATTGGCATATTTGTTCGCTATCTCCATAGGCCGACTGAGAGACAGGTCTCTAGCTTGGCCAAACTTGAGAATCAGTTCTATATACCGAGTGCTACCTTAAAAGCACACATGACTTGATGCCGAGTTATGTTTTCCACTGTGTTGTGCAACGTGGTCCACTACTGAATGTAATCTCGAAGATTTTCATTTCTCTTTTGGACACAATTTTGTAGCTCTGTCAAGGCACCCGGGCGCTTCTAAGTACCCTTGAAGTTCTTGATGAACACTCGGGGCCAAGTCTTCCTAGCAATAGATGCAGCTCGGTGGCAATTGGTTCAGCCACACACGTGTGGACCCTTCCAGCATGAGTGGAAGGTGCTTCATAGCAACAAAATCGTTGCCTCCGCCGATCTAAATGGACACTCAGTAGTCCTCGAGCCAAGTTTCTGGCTTGGACTCACCATTGAACTTGTCGATTCCCGTCGCTAGATGGTAGTTGCGTGGTATCTCAGCCTCCCGAATGTACCTGCTAAAACAGCCGAGTCCAGAGGCCCCCCAACCACTCGCTCGATCTTGCTGGTCTCTGTTGCGGTCCACCACATGCTAGGTGATAATGGATCCGACGTTGAACTGAGGATGTATGTGGCCGTTGTCTCCATAACGTCTCTACCGGATGAGGCTCCGCTCTTGGTCTCTGGCGTGAAGGTGACCGTCGTCGTAATGACGAGCACCTTACGATCCGCTACTCGAATGCGGCATCCGACTAGCGTCGCGATTATCATGCCAACGTCCTGTGTACGAACCTCTCAAATGAGGAGGACTCCGTTGGTCTTTCCTTGGTCCGAGTGGGCTATGGGCCGACTGGAACGTTTCTGCCCGAGCAGACTTACTATGAAAGCGCTGATGAGACTGTGAAACTTCAGAGCTTTTCTCCAAATCTGTGTTCAGAAGCGCCTAGATCTGCCGAATGCCCTCACCCACAACCGAATTAGATGGCTAGAGCGAGTCGGCAAGCCGAGTGGCCGCAGCCAAGTGCAGCAAAGGTGTGTGCATCACCGGGATGGTGTATGACCGCTCCTTGGTGAACAGCTGATGTTGGCTTGACTGGAGCCAGGGATCTCCCTTGTGGCGCGCTCGTCGAGCGATCTTTGAAACCGCTCCAACCGCTCGCGCTCCGCGAGAGTGGCCTGGCGTGTCGCCTCTAGAACCATCTCCTCTGGAGAAGTCCCCGCAATGGGGGTGAGGAGTACTTCGTCATTTCTACGCTGAATCTCCTCCCTCTGGTCCCGAGTGAGAGGTCGGGGAACATAACCATTAGAGGTAGCCTTGCCACGGTTGACGTCTCACCCGCGAGTGTTTCCCGCGGAATACCCAGGTGGAGGCTCGTCCCAAGATGGGCCAGCCATCAGGACTTTGGCGACATCTCCATTGCCTTCGCTGTCGGCTACGTCAGAGGAATCACCGTCTAACGACGGAAAAATACAGTGCACGGACTCATCAGAGCCGCACACCAGAATCTTCTCCGTTGTGATCTGAGACGTCATAGAGAGTTTGATCTAACATTGCTGCCGTGAGCGCCCAGAGCGCCGACGACAGGCCGCAACGCGAGTCGGTGAAGTAGGTCGGTATGGAGTCGACGGCTGTCGGAGTAGGACTCCGTACGACGTCGCAGTGAAATGCACTGCCCCCCTAGCGGGCAGTGCATCGACATCCAATGACGCTTCCTATAGCCATGACAAATCATCGACGATGAAGCTGAGGGATCCGAAGAAGATCTCGCCACTGGGTGTCATCATGATGATCGAAAAAATGGAAGTTCCACTTGTGCCGGATTTCGCTAGAAGCGCAGTCCCAAGGTGGGCGCCAACTGTTCAGGCAATAAGCCTGACACTACTACTAGGGGTACGAATGGAGGGGCGAAGTCTAGCTACGGCTCAGGTGTTTCACTCGTATGTGTACTAGTTTAGGCCCCACTCAGAAGTGGTAAAGACCCTACGTCTCGAGCCCAGAGGGTGGTTTGCTTTGCTTATGGTGGAATAGCAGATTACAGGAGTCCGAACCTGGTTATGGCGCTCGGTGGTGGCTTATATAGAGTGTGCCACCACCGGCTGAGCGCCATAATAAATGGCAATTAAGGCGACGTTACAGAAACTGCCGCTTTAACTAGAGAGTGACTGAGAACACATGTTTACTATAGAAACGGATATCTCTTTGGGTCCCTTCAACGCTACGCCTCCGAGGCTGTTGAGCTTCTGCTACCGAATGTACGACATAGCCATCCGAGTGACTATGAGGTAACGTCCGAGTGCTTATGGAGACTTATTCGAGTGCGCTTTTACTTCTTAAGCTTCAGTGCCAGTGAGGGTCTATAGGTGGGCCTAGAAGTCAGTCTTGTAACCCTACCCGTAGTAGATGACCTAATCACCAAGCATACATAACGCATGGTTACTTAAGAGGTCAGCTTCGAAAGCCCTCGGAAGATTGATCCGGTCAGCCTCTCGCTATTAAACGAGATGCTTGACTAGATTCAGTTGATGGAAATCATCGATGATCTAGCCTTGACGTATGTTTAGATCGGTATGAGGGCAAGTCATGAGGAATTTCACAACCCACCCACCACCCACTTGGTAGCCACTGTCGAAGACTTGACCGATATGCTGGACTAAGCCTCAGAGGAGGCAGAGGACATGCATGAAGAGGTCAGGGCCCCGACCCCTGTCAATACTAGACGATGGACAACCACCCCCTCTTACTACGTCTATATGGTGGACACCCCTGCCGACAAGGACGACCACACCCCCATGGAGAACAGCGATAAATCTTGGGAACCATCAAAACGTCAGAAATAGCGCAAGCACTCCAAGGCGAACAAGGGAAGAGGAGTCATAGTGGGCGCCGGGGAAAAGGATACCCCTGAAGACCCCAATGACCTTAAAGCCCTCGAGCAACAACAAGAGGACCCCGAGAGGCTCGATGATCTGCGAGACCCCGAGGACCTCAATGATTCTGAGGAAAACAACTACCTCCCCCTAGTCGATGAGGATAACAGCCTCAAAGACGAAGACTTCACCATCCCCGAAGACCCTCAAGATCAGGAACGTTTTAGGCGGCAGCTTATAGCCACCGCCCAAAGCCTGGAAGCAAAGCAGCGGCAGCTCAGAGCCGAACAAGATACCCTCGACGATAGATGGATAGAGGTCCTAGTAGCCTAAGAAGGGTATGACACCGAGCGCGTGGATCTGCGCTAGCGTCTGTTGCCACAATTCGATGACAAGGCCTTCAAGCCCGTGTCCTTCATACATGCTCAGTACGACCAGCCAGACAATCCCTTCGTGGTCGGGACAAAGCGATTGAAGAAACCAAATACATCCCTATGCCATCGCGCACGGGTAGAAAGGCGCCAGTGCAATTTAAGGATCGACATGACTTATGTGAAGACCTAGACTATCTAGAAGGTCAAACTAGATCCATCTACTAATCTAGAGGCCAGTCCCCCGCTAGACGAGATGAGCACCAACCCTGTCTTAACCGAAGGAATATAAATCGGGAGCGATACCGGACACAAACAATAGCCAATCGTCGATGTAACATAGCCCGGGTCAGGGGAGCTGCTTACCCACTGTGCTTCACAGATGAGGTTATGCAACATCAATTCCCGAAGGCATTTAAACCCGTAAATTAGAACAATATGACGGGACAACAGACCCTGCTGTGTGGATTGAAGACTTCCTTCTCCACATCCATATGGTTGGAGGAGATGATCTCCATGCCATCAAGTACATACTGCTAAAGCTCAAAGGACTAGCCCATCACTGCCTAAATAGTCTTCCTGAAAACTTCATTGGTTCCTCAATCTAACTTCCAGGGCACTTATGTACGACCACCGGACTCCTTCGACCTGAGCAACATCATACAAAAGGTCGGCAAGTCAGCCTGGTAATTTTGGAATCAGTTCCTGACTAAGAAGAACTAGATCGTCGACTGTTCGAACGCCGAGGCGATAGCCTCCTTCAAGCATAATATCCAGGATGAATGGCTAGCTCGTCAGCTCGTCCAAGACATACCGAGAACAATGTCCGCCCTTACTTCACTCATGACCTGCTTTTGCGTGGATGAGGACAATTGGCTAGCTCGTCATGGCCACAATCACGAAGACCCAGGCACTTCTGAAGTTCGGTATGGAATAAGGAACCACGACATAGGAAGAACAAACGCCATCACAACAACGGTGACGCCGAGGACACTACCGTAAATGCCGGTTTCCACAGCTCAAAATCTGGGCAGCGGAAGAAACCCTCTAAAGGAAATGTAGATGGACATAGCCAATTGGACAAAATCATGGAAATGCCCTGCTAGATCCATGACACCCAAGACAATCCCGTTGCCCACACCAACCGTAACTGCTGGGTGTTCAAGCAGGTCGGCAAACTTGTAGCCAAGGAGCAAGGCAAGGGCCCATGAAGTGAGGCCGACGAAGAGCCTCGCGGTCCGAATAATGGAGGACGAAAGCAATTCCTCCCTGATGTCAAAACTGTGAACATGATATATGTCACACATATACCAAATAAGGAGAGGAAGTGCACCCTTCGTGAGGTCTACGCCGTAGAGCCTGTAGCCCCAAAATTCAATCCATTGTCGGCTTGCCCGATCACCTTCGATTGTAGGGATCATCCCCTAGTACCCCTCTTGGAGGTCCGGCAGCCCTCATCCTAGACCTAATTATCGATGGGTATCATCTCACTAGAATCCTCATGGACGGAGGAAGTAGCCTTAACCTGATTTACTCAGTCATGGTGAAAACTATGGGAATAGATCCGTGAAGGATCAAACCAGTAACACTACCTTTAAAAGAGTCATTCCAGGAATTGAGGCCCATTTCTTAGGCACCATAATGCTAGAAGTAGTGTTCAGTTTGCCCAACAACTTCCACAACGAGGATTTAATCTTCGACATTGCTGCGAATATGATGCAATACTCGGCCGTACGACGTTCAAGCGCTTCAACTATGTTCCCCATTATGCATATCTGAAGCTCAAGATGCCCGGACCCAAGGGGGTCATTACTGTCAACAGCAACACCAAGCGTTCCCTCCAAAGTGAGGAATACACATCGGTCTAGGCAGTAGAATGCTAATATGACAACAAGACGCCAAGTCCCCAAGCAGCCGTCAAGGCGCGGCAGGCGAGCAACCAAGCCTGGTATCAACTTGGTCTCCCAGAGCCATCTCCCTCTCGACAAAAATAGGAATACGCTCCCCACAACACGGCCCGACTGCCCGTATGGAACATTCCTAGAAGACATAATTTTGCACTCAAAATACCATGGGCGTATGTGGGGACCCACCACCAAATACCAGTTGTTTAGCTCGACCGAACTACGGTCAAAATGCGTCTTCAAACAAAAAGTAGGTACCATCAAGGATCCCTGTTCAAGAATTCGTCCGATTAAGCAGTTAACTTGCCAATTAAGCCATACTCGTAGGGCCATCAGGTAGCGGATAAACTAGAAAATTGCCCGTTTAGTTGATCCAATGGCCGATTAACTTGCCGATTAGCCTATTAATCCCCTACTCGCCAGCCAACCGAGGAGCTACTAGTTAACGATTTCCTCAACAATGTCAAGGATACCCCAAGTGTAAAGCTTACCCACTCTACAATGGCTTCTCAAGACCCCTCTCCAAGGTCCATTGGCTGACAACAATCGCATTTAAAGGATTCCACCCCACCCCTCTCGAAGATCAAAGCAGTACACGCGCAGCAGGGCACAGGGAGGACGTCAAGCCACTTGTCAAAGACCCCGGGTAAAATCCTACTCTATAAAATTTGTTTTCCAAAAGAAAAACACTTATAACAACTACCTCGGCACTATGAGTTATTAAAAGTCAGGATAAATAAATATTATCCTTTGCTATCATTTTTTCAGTACTTTATGTTACATAAATTGTTTTCCATTCACTCGCACCGAAAGGCAAAACTGTTCGTTACATGTTAGGTGTGAGCGGCTAATAGACTGGGGGCTTGGACATAAATCCCGCACCAACATCACCCCGTTAATATTTTGATTTCGTGTTCGGCGTCTCTGGTATTGCTTTATATGAATTGGTTCCAAATTATGTCTTGGGTCAATAGTTGGGTTGCCCTGCTCCTTTGTTTGCCCTCTTACGTTCCGCTAGTTCGGTTAAAAGGGTAAAGGGAGAACCACTGCGATTGGATTTCCAGCTCACCTGGATAAATCCTCAATGCAGAAAACCGAAAACTGAGTGTCATAACAAGCGAGAAGCGGTCTACGATCCGAGCCTAAGTTTCAAACTAAAAATTGATGGAGGTTATTCTGTGTCATATGAGGGGTTCGTACCTTCACAAACCATGTGGTAATAGTTCGTCCAACTATCACAAAGCAATGGGGGCTCGTCACCAGCCCCCACAGTCAAGCTCGTAAGGCCAAGTGAAAGCACCAAAGCCATATAGTCTGATTGCCACATTTCACTCACACACTACCACCTCTGGGCACCAATATATCGGCTAAGGGTCACTATGCGGGGGGTCAAAACACCTCTTGTAATATTTACATGGGTGCTAAAGCCGACGACCAACAACTTTTAGTTTAAATGGCCACGCAGGAGTCAAAATAATCGGGACAAGCACTATAAAGCAAAATTGTTATAGGGTACATGATAGCACTGCGTCTCTATCGACCGAGCATCCTCTAACGCAGCGCGAAAGTAAAGCTCGGGGCGCCTATGCTCCTTCCCAGGAGGTGGGGGCGCGGTAGCCATTTCCAATGGCTTCACCCTTGCCTAGTGCATCCTGGTCCTCGCAAAGGCCATCTGAGCTCCCTCGATGCACAAAGAGCACATCAAGACCTCAATCCGAGGCGCGACGTCGCAAACTTTCTACACCAAGCAAAAATAGTTGCTTGGTAGTGGCTCTGCAGGCCACAGCCGTATGTAGAGGTCCTTCAAGGCCGGCTCTGCCATTTTGTGTAACACCATTAGCTGCTTCATTTGATAGCTAAGCAGGGGCCGGGGCTCGAGGGTTTAAAAATGCCCCAGAATAGTTTATGTTAAACATCCCCATCTTGAGTCACAAAGTGCTTGGCCGCATACATTGCACTCGTCGCAGGTCCGTAAAGGCGCCTGAGGAATGCCACAGCCGTGTGAGAAAGGCAAACTTATTACCACCAAAGACACACTATAGTAAGTACAACTTACCATCCGCGATCACCCTTACTTGGCGAAGTTGTTCCTCGAAAAAATGCATGTCTACATGCTATGATTTGAGCTCAGAGGAAATCTTGGATAGCTCGGTTGCTTGGTCCTTGGCTTTTCGATCAAGGGCCTCGCACTTGGTGCTTGTATCCTGGAGCTCCTGCTACACCTTGGCCACTCCAGCTTCTTGCTTGTCGATCTTAACCTTCAACGAGCTCAGTTTGGAGGATGCCTTCTCGGCCACCATCTTATGATCGGCGTCCTCCTGCTTGCCCTTCCTCAGCTCGGCCTTGAGGTTTTCAACCTCTGCATTCATGGTTGTAGTTATAATAGGAAGCAAGATCTTAGTAACAAAAGCCGTCAAATCCCAATTAATGAGGAAAACAGGGGACTCGGCAACACAATTCCAACTTACTTTGCATCTTGTCGAACCATTTGTTCAGACGATTAACCTCTTCATGAGAGCTCTTGAGATTTCGGTTTAGCTCGGCCAACTCTATGGCATTGGTGGTCACAACTGAAGACGAGGCTTACAAAACAATTCATGTATAAGAAAACTTCTTAGTTTTTGGTCTTTGACCATCCGCGAAAAAATTATCCAAAATTGTTAGAATTTCGTGAGCAATGAACTACCTTTGCATTTATTCGTGATTCTAGGTTCTTTGACCCTCGGGTAAGTTCTTCAAACTCACCCGTGGCCCGGGGGCTACTATACCTACAAGGAATACATAACCTTACAAATAAACTTGTTCTTGTGAAAAGAATATTATGTGTCTTACCTTGAAGCCCGCCAATAGACCATTGAAGGTGTCCATCAGTCTGCTATCAACAGACTGAATGCCTTCTAAAACCGCACCCATAAGGGTGCGGTGATCTTCAGCGATAGAGGAGCTAGACTAAGCCTCCTCCATCATGGCTGGCCACCCAGCTGCAGTCCGCTCTGACGTGGGCGGCACCGTTGGTGGTACTTCGGCTTTCCCGTCTTGGGGAGGCAAGGTTGATGACATCGGAGGCTTGGAGGTCTCGATAGTCGTCTTCGGGGGGTGCTCGGGTGAATCACGGCTCCCCCTCTTTGCTCGCCAGGAGGGGTTTGACCTCCTGGGTTTCGGTGGCCAAGGTATGAACCTCGGCCATGACCTCCTGGTCCTTAGTGGCCGAGGTATGAACCTCGGCCATGACCTCCTCACCCCCAACATTCAGCCCGGGAGGGGTCTGGTGGGATAACACCTCCGTAGCCTCTTCTGTGGCCTGGGGGAGTGGTGTGGGACGCAGTCTGGCTCTCTGCTAGCTTGGCGGGCGGTGAATCCCCGTCTAAGACCTGTTCGGTCGGGAGATCAATAGCTGGGCTGCAATGCATAAGGCGTTCATCCGGTTAGTAAAAAAAATCCGTATAAATATACCAGAAAGTGTTTCAATCTAGTACCTCCGGGTTAGGGGATTGACCCTGGCATTCCTTCGGGGAACC
Organism: Hordeum marinum; assembly: GCA_022496015.1. NCBI lineage: Eukaryota > Viridiplantae > Streptophyta > Magnoliopsida > Poales > Poaceae > Hordeum > Hordeum marinum. Next base: position 147,069,240 of record CM039678.1, read on the forward strand.
CTTTCGAAAGCCCCGGAATCCTCATCGGAATCGGGACTATTGTTGGGAAGGACAACTTTGGTCCTGCAAGGCCTCTTCGGGAGGGAGGAGGTAGATCCTCCTCAGCATCTTCTGACGCCGCCCTCTTTCTTGTTTGAGGGGAGTCAATCCCCCCATCTTCTATGTGATCTTCCTCATGAGCGGAAGAGGCTTGGGTCTCTCCAGACTTGGTGTCAGGAGGACCCCTTAGACAGAGGCCTTCACGGGCCTCTTTCTTATTCTTCTTGTCTTTCTTCTCCGAACCCGCATACGGCCCCACGACCAACATCGCCGTAACAGGGCCGGCCTGTGGTCCTCGGGCAGAGGGGATGGGCCGTTAATTTTCACGGCCTTGTCCAGCCAGCCCTGTAAGACAATGGAGAAGAGGTTAAGATCTTTACTGAGGAGCAAGAGCTCGAAATGAAGTAAAATCTTTGACATACCTTCGGGGGAGGGGTTTCAGCATGTAGGCCGATGTCTTCTTCCTTCTTCGGCCACTCCTTCTCGGTCTTGAGCAACACCTTCCACAACTTCGCATGTGTTGTGCGATAAAACCGGCACACGATGGTAGGGTCATCAATCTTGTAGGACCACATTGGAGTGTTTTGGTGCTGGCATGGCAGGAGGCGTCGGCGGAGCATAACCTGGACCATGTTGGTCATCTTGATTTTAGCCTCTACCATCTGTGTGATGCGCTTCTACAACAACTTCACCTCTGTGACCGATCCCGAGTCGAGGCCTTTCTTGACCCACGAGGTTAGCCTCATGGGGGGGGGAATCTGAATTCGGAGGGCGCCGACCAGCCCACGCCTCATGGTTTGGTGATATAGAACCATTCGTTCTACCAGATCTTGACAGTGTCGATGACAGTGTCCTCCGACCACTCGACCCACGGAAGCTTGCTGATCACAACCCACCCCCCAGGAAGGGCTCACGGACAATGATGAAGGCCGAGATATGCATAAAAGAGTTTGGGGGAGATCATGGAAATCTAACCCGTAGAAGAACATTAAGACCCTAACAAAGGGGTGGTAAGGAAAGCCTAGTCCCCGAATGAAGTGTGGGAGGAATACCACTCTCTTGCCCAGCTTAGGCATAGGCACCACCTGAACAACCTCTACAAAGCGGTGGGCGATGTTGGGCGAGTGGTATCCGGAGAGCTTCAGCTCCCGGATGTCGGCGTCAGTAATGCACAAGGTCACCCACTTGGCTCGGGAACCCGAGCCGGCCATGGCTGAGCTTGGGTAGGGCGAATTGAAGAGGACATGGAAAGAAATGGATCTAAGCGCTTGGAGCTTGAGAGGATTTAGAAGAAGAGATTGAGTCTCGGATGCAAGTGGGGGATTTGGGTATTTTTCTCTCCCTTTTATGGGACGCCATGAAACCAAAGGCCCCTTAACCACGCCGCAGGCCCTGCCACCTCTCAAAACGATCGGGCTGTTATACACACGCGGGATAACCCAGATCATTATTTGTATCCCGTGAAAAATGGAGCACAATCTTCATATTGATAAGATGTGTCGATTGAAAGGTGGCCTCGAACCACGAATGAAGTTTTCGTAATGGGTTGAGTTGTCATGGCCTCTTGTGGCCCTTTGTTAGAAAAGTTGTCAAGCAAGGTACTGTTCACATTCAGGCAGTTGGCCTTCAAGGCTAAGTGATGTGTATTGTATCGAACACAAGGCATCATCAACAACCAAGTCGAAACCAGCCAAACATAAGGGGAAAAGCGGAACTCACCACACAAGCCTTAGACGCGTGGAGCTGCCGAAGACTATATACCTCGATGTTGGAGGCTAGTTCTAGGGCTACTAAGGGAGTCCGGGATTAAGTGGTCCTCAGGCCGTAGGCTCATCTCTCATGGGCCAGCATGGTGGGCCGCTCTATGGAGGACCGAACTATGTGGCGTGTCTTTCAAGTCTTGGAGAGAAGGTAGGCGCATCTATCCCAAGTTGAAGGTTGGTCATGTGTAACCCTATGTACCCCTGGTGTCTATATAAACTAGAGGATTCCATTTGTGTAGGGAGGTGAATTCATCTAGGGTTTTAGCTTATACGATCTCAAGGTAGATCAACCCTGTAACTCTCATCCACATTAATACAATGAAGCAGGACGTTGGGTTTTACCTCCTCAAGAGGGCCCGAACCTGGGTAAACTTCGTCTCCTTCGTCCCCTGTTACCCACCGATCCAAGGATCATAGTTCGAGACCCCCTACCCTAGATCCGCCAGTTTTGACACCGACACCCCATGGCCACGGGAAGGCTGGATAAAAGATGTCATGAAAGTTCTTATCGCAAGCACGTATGACTATATACGTAATACATGCCTACATTAATGAATTGGAGCTAGTTTTGTGTTGCCCTAGTGTGTAACTTTTACATGATCAATGATTCAACGTCATCTAAATAATTACCCATCACCGATCCACGTGCCTATGCTTTACATATATTGAACTATGCTACTGTTACTACTGTCACTAAAATTGCTATTGTCACTATTATTTCTTGTCCTACTTTTTTCCGTGCTATTAAACCTTTGTTGTAGAGCGATATCCCAGGTGCGATTGAATTGACAATTCAACTGTGAAGGCCAATATATATTATTTTGCTCCCCTCGTGTCAAACAAAAAAATTAGGGTGAAATACTACCCTTGAAGACAATCACGATCCCCTATACTTGTGGGTTATCAACACCGTTTTCTGGTGCCGTTTCCAGTGAGCATAGCTTTATTTATTGTGTTAGCTTGAGGATATCAAATTGTTACAATGAAAAATCTGAAAGTCAATCGAGCTAAGATGGTCCCCTTTCACGCGGGGGGACATAAGGAATTGCCATCTAGCTCTGCTTTTGATTCACCTACTGTTTTGAATCAGCTTGTTACACCACCACCTATTGATCGTCATGATATGTCGCATGAACATGATGATGCTACTTCTGAAATTAATGGTGATACTATGACTGCACATGCTGATACTAAAACTATGCCACTGAATGAATTACTTGGTGCTCATCTTGCTAGAGCGAGCAAACTTGAAAATGCTGAAATTCATGAAGACTTTGAATCACCTGTTACACCTCGCTCACCTAATAGGTATGAATTACCTTATGTACCTAAAGGTTATGTTATGGATGGTGGGGTAGCGAGGGATTTAATTACTTATGAAAATAGAAATGACTTGAAGAAACTACTGTGCAAACTAAAAGAAAAATCTATGATATGAGAAAATGAAACATGATCCTAAATTTGCTACTTCTCCTATATTTGTCTGATCCATTCCATGGCTATTAAAATGAAACGGATGTGGAACATCTAATGAAACTGAATGATATCATTGCCTTGATTACCAATGATGAAAAGATACGATACTACTATACCCTTAAGCCTTTTCCTTTCTCGATAAAAGGCAAGGGAAAGAAATGGATCCTTTCACTTGCTCCTGGTTGTATGTGTAGTCCCCAGGATATGCTTTACTACTTTTCTAAAAAATATCTTCCTGCTCATAAGAAACAAGTTGCATTACCGGAAATATTTAACTTTGCGCAAATTGAAGAAGAGAATCTCCCTCAAGCTAGAGGGACTCTTATCCGGCTACTTAGAGCCTTGCATGATTGCTCTGTTAAGAAGAATGGAATTCTCAATATCTTTTATAATGGACTAACGGATTCTTCTAGGGATTTCCTGGATAGTTGTGCTGGTTGTGTTTTTAGGGAAAGAAATGTTGGGTAAGGTGAAGAATTATTGAATAACATATTACGAAATGTTGATGATTGGACACTTCCTGAACCACCCCCGGAACCTATTCAAAATAAGAGAGGTATTCTATTCCTAAGTCTTGAAGATATGCAAAAAGCAAAATCAACTATGAAAGAGAAAGGTATTAAAAGCAAGGATGTCAAGAAATTACCGCCTATTGAAGAAGTTCATGGACTTAATACCCTGACACAAGTAGTAGAGGTAAACTTTCTCCGCTCCTTTAATGAAAATGATATAACTTATACTAAGCCTCCTGATTAACACATAGATGAATTTGATAATTACATAGTTAATCAAGATCACTTCAATAACTATGTTAAGAATCAATTGAGCGAAAGGGTTAAGTGACTTTATGTTTAGAATTTCTAATGATGTGAAAGGGTTAGGGAAACATGCTTCTATGGTTCAGACCCAGTTAGATCAAGTTGGTAAGTCACAAAATGATTTGCTTGCTGAAATAAATAATAATATGAATGATCATGCTGTTAGAGTAGTGACCAGAGGAGGTAGAATGACTCAAGAACTTCTTTATCCTGAATGTCACCCCAAAAGAATTGAACAAGATTCACAGAGAATTAATAAAGTTGCACCTAGTTCAGCTAAGAAGAAAAAGAAAGGGAAAGTTGATAGGAACTTGCGTGTTTCTAGTGAACCTTTTTAAGAAAAACATGTTGAGAATCACAATGACGTGTCTATTGATGATGCTGAGACACAATCCAGTAGTGAACATGCACCTAGTGATAATGGTAATGATGATGTTCATGTAGATTCCCAAACTAATGATAATAACGAACCTGATAATGATGTGGAGATAGAACCTGCAGAGGGTCTTGATAACCCACCTCCTAAAAATAAACGATTTGATAAGAGAGACTTTGTTGCTAGAAAACATGGAAGGGAAAGAGAGCCATGGGTTCAAAAACCCATGCCATTCCCTCGTAAGCCCTCTAAAAGTAGGGAGGATGAAGATTTTGAGCGCTTTGCTAAAATGATTAGACCCATCTTTTTGCGCACTCGGTTGATTATTGAAAAAGCCTCCGTGTGATAAGTATATGAAAGATATTATTACCAACAAAAGAAAAGTACCTAAAACCAATGTTCAAGAAATTGGTAACTGGTAGCTGCTCAGTCGGCTTGGGAGTAGAGATTGATCGGTGAATCGGCCAACTAACTGGATTAATCGGTCGACCATTAATCAGTAGATTAAATAGAAACTTTCCAAGTTATATCTAGATTTTTTATGTACTGTACCATACTTCCATGCACCTAGCTATGTAATATACCAAAATATTCTATTGTAGGCATATAAAAAATGGACAAGTGGTAAAGTAAATAATTGTTATACATCCAAATCTACAAAATCTCAAAACTATCAATTAAAAATTTAAACTTCTCCATATACTCGCTAATAAAAATCACACACTATACTATAAATAACAACCAAAACCAACAGTTCCATCCACTAATCTACAAAATTGTAGTTTATAATCTACTAATATATGAATGTTGGATTCTCCATTAAGATACGGGGTTAAGATGGTAGTACCTTGCCTGCTGGTGACGCCATGGATGAAGATATTGGGGAGCATCCCATGGGAGAGGATGGGGAGTAGCCAAAGGGGTCGAGTCCAGGCAGCTAACCAGAGTGGCGGAGCAACTGGATCTTGGAGGTGCAGTGTGGTGGCTGGCACCGGTGAGGACTTGGCTAGCCACCAGCTAGGTTATGACGAGATGAAAGGAGCATGAGGGAGAGGGAGGAGGTCCAAACCCTAGGCTTGGTATTTAGTATAAAGAGGGGGTGGGAGGGGTTATGTGCCAAAATTTTGGGATTTGTTTGCCCATGAGTTAATGGGCCAATAGCGATTAATCAGTCTAACAATTGATTAATCAATTGATCACTGATTAATCGGTCTAACTGGTGAATTAATCGGCCTGGCAACTTAACGCGATGAATAGGTGCTATTCGATTTGGTCACCCTACGAGTAGCGATTAACTGGCAAGTTAACTGGTTAATCGGGTGAATTCTTGAACAGTGTCTGAAACTGAAATTGCTACCATGCTTGCTAACCATTCTTTTGATGGTGGAATACCTAAGAAGTTGGAAGATCTAGGTATACCCACAATACCTTGCTCTATTAAAATAAATTATGTTAAAACTACTTTATGTGATTTAGGGGCTGGTGTTAGTGTTATGTATTTCGCCTTTATAAAGGAGTTGATTTGAGTAAGCTCACACCGATTGAGATATCTTTGCAAATGGATGATGAATCCAATGATTTACCTATTGGAATTGCAAGGACGTTCCTGTTGTGGTTGCAAATTTTACTATTTTGATAGACTTTCTTGTTCTTGATATGCTCGAGGACGACAATATTTCAATCATCCTTTGTAGACCCTTTCTAAATACTACATGGGCTGTTATTCATTGTATTAAAAGCAAGGTTACTTTTCATGTCAATGGCAAGGAACATACTATGCACTTTCCGAAGAAGCAAACTCTGGTTAATAACATTAATGTCATTGATCCTATTCCCGCGGTTATCACTAGAGATTTAATAACCCCTTGACCTATTCCCAAGAAGAAATATTATAATCTCGTTGTTGGGGAAATGCAAATCCACATTGAGGTAACCTAGTTGTATGCAAAAATTCCTTGGTTTCATGTTGGTCGGAAACATTTATTAATAAGACTTGATCAACCTTATTAATGAATCCTTTTCGAAAGACATGTGATTGATGAATTGAGTATTCATAACTCTCTGTATCACAAGTTTTTTTATTTGTTTTTCCTAGTTATTATGACATAAAATGCCATGGATTTTCCCATTTTCTGTTTTTCCCGTGCATGAAAAATGATCCAAAAATAAAAAGTCCCAGATTGCGAAAAAAATTAACATGCATTTTCCGGTAATATATTAGAAATTTTGGCATAAAAATTATAATAGGGGATGCACCTATGGGCCACAAGCCAACAGGGCGCCCCCTGGGTGGCGCCCTGATGGCTTGTGGGGCCCATAGCCCCCTGCCTTATCTCTTCAGCTCACCTCGTCTCCTACCTCCAGCAAAACATTTCTATCTATCTATCTATCTATCTATTTCTTTCTCTCTCTCTCTCTCTTGTGTTCTTCCACCTGAAATTGAAATTTTTGATCTCTTTGCTCGGAACTCCGTTTCCAAAACTATTTTGAGGAAATTGTTCCTTGGTATGTGACTTAGTTTTCGCTCTAGCGGTTTATATTATGCATTATTTGCTACACTTTGTGCTATATAAAATGAGCTTGCATGTTGAATACTTTGAGTTCCAAGTAGTATGAATTCTTGATATGGCCACTAGGCATCCATATGAGTAGTTGCTATCAATCTTACAAAGTTTTTGTGACATAAATTTGCGGTTCAAAAATTTCAGAAAATTGTGTTTAGGAAGATGAGTTTGTTTAGGACGAACCCCTCAAGGTGGTGTACTTTGGGCGAGTTGTCGAGCGGAGGTTCGGTACAACAAGCCTACATTGAGCCCAGGGACAATCAGATAGTCATGGCCGATGCAAAATCGTGTCGGTGGCCAAGCAATGTTCATGATAGGTGCAAGTATCAAGGAGGAATTTGCTCATTTCATTTATAATATCGGCCTCACCGACTTCCTTTCATATAAGTGTGTCCAACATTATAGCCTTACCCGTACATCCACGCATGGATTTCGTTATCAGTTGCATGCTTCTAGAGTGTTATTTAAACTTTGTGTTGAATCCTTTAGTATGACTCTAAAAGAATTCTCTCTTGCATGAAAACTTCCACTTTGGGGATCACTCTACAAACCATGCACAACTGATTATAATATGTTTCTCGAGAGTCTTTGCGTAGGAGAGGATACGGGAGTAACCCTGGCCAGAATTAAAACTATTCATTTTTCCTCTATTCGTTACTCTGCATTGTTCAATGGAAAATGTGTAGTTGGAAAACAAGATTGCAATGCATTATGTGCCCCTGACTTGTGTCTTATTCACTCTGATGTGACTGGCGAAAGATTTAACCTTGGAGAAATTGTTGCCCGAAGGTTGCACTCCAACTCTAGTAATGGTGATTTGTATGGAGGCATTTATGCCCCCCATGTAGCTGCACAATTGGAAGTGCCAAATCAACCTAATGATCCCGTTTTGCCCAATAGATATTTACATTATGAAGCTATGCATTCTCATGAATTTCATGTGCACCGTGCTAGAAGTTATGAGTACAACTTAATATTTGATAAATATACACATGTGCCTGTCACTTTGCCTGCACCTACCCTCTTCGACTTTCAGGTTCAGCAGAGATATTATGTTCTTGATAACGAGGTGCAATAGTATAAAGCTACAGAGGAGGCTGCTCGTTTGGCGGAGGCGGTGGCCAAGAATGCGTCCACGAGATATCACTTCAACTTATACCTAGATCAGCAACGGTGATTACCAAGTTAGGCAAACGCCTAAGCTTGGGGGAGTATGTATCTCACCGACATTACACTGATGTTCACTTTCATAGTATATACATGCTAGCTTTATTTTCCCACATTCCTCTTGTGTGTTTGAAATCTTTGAAAATCCAAAGATATTTCTTGCTTCTTTTCGGGGTTTTCCTTTCATTATTTAATTAGTTGTAATACTAAACATAAAACCCAAAAAGGTTTCCTTTGCATATTGGGAGCTTTCCTGTGTAAATAGTTTTTCTTGTTCTCGTTTTCCCTTAGTTTATTCCCCTGCTAGAGAAAAACAAAAACTCCAAAAATATTTCAGTGTGTTTCTCTGAATTTCTTTTCTTTTTATTGAGTCTTTGAAAGGATAAGATCATGATGAAAATGTTGAGTGCCTCTTATATGCTTTATTGTTGATCTAACACAGAGCCAATATTACCTTGTCTTCTCCTTTGTCTAAAACTTCCCTGCAGATTCCAGCTTAGTCCACGACATTCTTGCACTACTATTATTATCATATCATTTGGTCATGCAAGTGAAAGGCAATAATGATGATATTTGATGAAGTGATCATGGAAAAGCAAGCTGGTATGAACTCTTCTTGTTTTCCTTATTTGTAAATATGTTTATCTCATTCGATCCTTATTCAGTATACCAAGAGTAAACATGTTTGTGATGACAATTAGAGATTATAGATTCTCATGCCATGCCTAAATAGCTAGTAGTGGATAATGATCTATCTTATGTGTCAACATGCGTTAAAATGGTGATGACGTGGTATGGTAGTAAGGTATTCCCCTGTGAGTAGTTCGAGCGGCTTGACTTGTCCCATGTGCAAGCATGTAGTTGATTCAAAACCAATGCAACCTTCATGATGTTTAAACTTGGAGTGTCTATATCCTACTCATGCTATGTCCAAATTTATTTATTCACAATGCATATCCATGACCATTTTGCTTTCTAGCAGGTCGCTTCTCAACGTATCGCTAGCCTTCGCGTGTACTAAGCGGGAATGTTGCTTGTGCATCCAAAACCCTTATACCAAATTATTCCACATGAGTTCACCATACCTAGGTATGATGCGGTATTACCCTACAGTTCCAAGTAAATTTACATGTGCCACCTCTAAATATTCAAATAAACATCCGATTTGTGCCCTCGTCTCACTCATGGAGTGATGAGGCAGTCGGTATCTTCCATACTAAGTGAGTTATTCTCAAGACGATCGTTTATTCGCCATCATTGCACAAGAGAGGCTGGTAAAAAGGATGCTTAGTCCTGCCTAACCAAAATAAATTAAACAAAACTCCTTGGGACAGTTGTATGTTGGCATGCATCCATGGATTCGGTCAACCATGATTGTGCATGGATGGTGGATAGGAGTAAACTAGACTATTCTTTTTGGGAAGCGCCAATAACGAGTTTAGCATGGAAGATATAGAAAAACTTTTTCGTAACGTTGATAAGAAAAGTGCACCACACAAAAATTATATCTACACTCTTCTTTTAAGTTTGGGATTTTTATTTCTATGCCCCTGGTTCGTTAGTCATACTTATTCATCCCCATGCTCTTAACTTTTGCTCACTTTTCCGAATTCCCTTGCTCGAAACCCTCAGAACTTGTCACAGCGGACATTGTCATCGGGTCAATGGCTTGACCGTTAACTTTGACGAGTGGGGCCACGCTGGACTGTGTCGCCCGTTGGACCTGAGAGTGGATTGGACCTCACAAGTGGGGCAGCGTTTCTCGGTGTCGTTGTTCGACCGTTGGGCCGTAGTTTCGTTGGACTGTTGGGCCTTTGCATGAAACGCATGCGTGTGCCACCACGATAGAAGCCTGTTATGCATGCAAGACGTATCTAGCTAGCATCCTATGCATGCACCCAGCAAGCCTACCTGCATGCGTCGATGCGCGCTGGCACGATGCGTCGACCGAGCTTGCATCCGCCGACTGAGTCTGCATGTGCCGATGCGCGCCACCACGCTGCACTGACCGAGCCGCTTTCCTGCACGCGAGCTGCCACAGACATAGCAACGGTCGTTGTCGCTGGGTCTCTCTTATCGCATGCGTTTCACACCAATTTAGCGTGGCAATTAAAACCCAAATACAGATCACTCTCCGATCAAGGCGAGGATGTAGTACTACGGCCCCACCTTCTAGGTGCCACTCACCGCGCCGGAGAGGCGGTACTCCGCCGACGTCGTCGTGGAGACGATGCTCAGCATGTGGGCGATCTCATGCCGGAGGGGTGCCACGGAGTTTGCCCAGTGGTTCCTCTGTGCGGGCTCACCGGTGATTTTCTGACTAGAGGAAGTGCGCCCAAATGCTAGCTCTCCACCGTCAGGCCTCATTGCCCACTTCACCAACAGAATCGATGCATACTACCTCCTTGGCAAGATGTTTTGGTGTGGGTACAAATTCATCGCATTCACCACCTACAACGCCTTCACGGACTTCGATAGCATCTTCCCCACCCACAACGGTATGCACAGCCTCCCCTACTACCTCAGCGAAGACGGCATGAAGGAGGAGCACTGAAGAGAAGGCGCAATGAATATGATGGTCAAGGCTCGACCGGTCTCGTGAACCTTGTCTTGCCTGTTAGGGATTTTTACATATTTTTATGTTATGTCGTTCGTTATACCGTGAACTCTTTTATGTACAACATGTTATATATTTTTATGTTATCTCGTTGGCTACCCTCGAAGCTGAACTATGTGTGTGTATGGAGGGTTTGTCGTTATCTCTTCCAGTTATGATCCAGATGGACTCCCTTGTTGCAGTGAAGTTGATCCAGGCAAAAGAGTTGTATAGATCTATCTACGCATTGCTTATTAAGGAGATTAGATACTTTATGTCTCTAAGTGAATCTTGTATTACTCATATCAATCGTAGCCAAAATAAAGTTAGTGATAGTTTAGCTAAGTTTACTCGTTTAGAAGGCAGAACTATGACTCGGATAGGGTCGGGGCCTTTGGTAGCGACAGAGCTAGTTGTCATTGATTGTTTGATCCTTTTGTGATGAGTAATACATTATTTCAGATGCAAAAAAATGTTTTAGGGCACCCTATGTTTTATGTAAGAACTATGCTATGCTTCCTACTTTCTATGTTATGGATGTATGCTTGCTACGTGAGATATCGGTAGATTGATATGGTAATGTAGCCGATCCCTAGACATGCTCTCTAGATGGATATGGTGGCTAATGGTGCCACCGAACTTTATTTTAGACGTGGTTTCTAATGGATATCATGATCTACATAATTATATATGATATGCTCTTAATAATAAATTATCCATGTTCGACAAAAAAATCATGTATGAAACAAAACAAAAAACAAAAAATCATGTATAAAATATTTTTCTTGCAACAACACATGTTTATAATGCCTGCATGTCAAAAAATCAAAGTGTTGTGTTGTGGGCTATATACAGAAGGGAATTGCCATGATGTGTACAAATAAATTTGACATGGGCAAGTTCAATAAACAATTTGTCGTGGTATCTACACCAAAAATGACATGGAAAAAAGTTATTCTTAAGTTCGCCATGGCAATTATCTGTACAAAAATGCCATGGGACAAAAGTTGTACTGCTAACAATAAATCTATTTACCATCATGCACTATTTTTGTTCAGCATGGCAATAAATGGATTCACCATGGCAATAACCAAGCAAAAAAACAGAGCCAACGCGTGCACTATTTTCTAGGCCTCTTTTATCTTTGTAGGCCTTCGACACTCAATGCAATGCGACGACCCAACCAGAGCTTAGTTTCAATTTGGGCCCTAGAACTACGTTTTTCTTCTACGGTCGGTGTTGCCTGATGAAACTAAAGAAACTGAAAGTGTTCAAAACTGACGAAACTGACATGATCCACAAACTAAGCAACACAGAGCATAGAGCACATGATCCACAAATTTAAGCAAATCCTAGAAAACATGATCCACAAATTTATCCAAATCCTAGAGCACATGACACCACACTAATAACATCTCTAACGAGTGATGACCAGCAATTAAGCAAATCCGAGAGCAACTGTACAAAAATAAATCCTAACTATCAAATTCGCCTGCTTGTTCAATTGAATCATCTGCTTCAACTTATTGTTCATCTTCTTTAATTCCCCCTTCAGATCTGCATCCCCAAGTGTCAGAGCAGCACTTTCAGAGACCAAATTCATTCGTGCTGACGGCAAATTGAGATGCCGGGTTGGAGCCCCATTGCATTAAACCCGCTTAACGTAGTCATCCAACCATTCCAAATGTGTGCATTTCTTCACAATCTGAAACGAAAACATGAACCCTAAATCCCAGATCCAAGGAAAATGAATTAAAAGAAAATAGAAAAAGAAACTAGAGAAAAATCATGAGATCTAACCTGCCCCTCTGTCTTGCTCTCGTATTTCACGAACTCACGCCCATAGTTGGCATTCTTGACCACGTGCGAAGTCAACCGTACGAGTGGCGCATTGGGAAGTCAGGACATCGCTCCATGGGAAGTGGACCATAGTGGGTCCACGAGGGGCGCGAGGCTGAAGTGGAGCTCGACATATCACCCAAAGTCGCCAGAGAAGAAGATGCAGAGGAGTGGCTCCTCTCGTATCTCGAGAAGAAGAAGTAGAGGATTGTCTCCTCTCGTCGCCGCAGAATAAGCAAAAGAAGAAAGGGGAGGCAAGGGTGGGCGAGCACAACCAACAACTCTCACGGATCGCCCCACGATCCAATGATGCAGAGTCGTCCATGTTATCCAAGGGCGCGAAGGGCTATCGCTTGGCGCTAGGGTATGATCGGATGGCTGACCCTTTGCCACAGGATTTAGAGGGGTTTTGAGCTGGTCAACGAGGTTTCCAAGGCTTTGACTGAGCATAACTAATTCAAAAAATTCGAAAAAATGAAACCTTCACCGTTCGTTGTTTTATAAGACACACTAACAATGAAAAATACTAAACTTGGTATATCAACATTTACAAACAAAACCTAGCTAACATGATCGAGGTCAAATGTGCACCATTCATTTTTTTGAAATAAAAAATATATAAAACCTATGCACAATGTTGTCTTTTGTGACATGTCACCAACCAAAAATCATAAACTTTTCTACAGACAGTTTCATGAAAAAACCTTCACACATATGAGCTATCACGTACAACATTTCATAGAGTCCAAGGAGAGGAGGTAGGGTTCCCTTTGGTTTTTGAAAAATAAAAAAAACCACCAAAGCTTGATTTCAATGTGAACAAGAAGGATCTAAACTTAGTTTTCCATTTTCATCTTTTAAATGTGTTTTTAATGGTTTACTTTTAAAGTATATTTTATCAAAAAATGTAAAAATATGAAGATTGATTCAATAAATTGTGATACTTCAAATCTACACTATATAGATTGAATATGTGTTAATAAAAAAATATTTGGCAAATTTAGAGTAGGTCCAAAAAACTTGATTACAAATGGGGCTGTTTACGCTAGGTTGGGAGCTCATTTGGAGCACATTTCTCACGACTACAAGTTTTACCACGCAAAAGAGATCGGATTGATCACCTAGCATTTATAATAGTTTAGAAAACTTTGCAACTCACACCATAGGGCAATGGACTTCAAGTGTTGGTTCAAATTCAAAGTTTGCCTATAATTCAAATTTTGCCTTAGTTTTGTATTCAAACTCAAATTTCAGATCAAATGACAAAAATAATTATTACACCTTACAAGTTTCAACAGTAGTTCAAATTGATGACAGAATCCTTATTAAAAATCCTTAAAGTTCAAAGATGATGACTTGCATTCAAGTTGAAATTCAAATCATTGCCTTGCTCCTTGTGTTCCGGGATGGGTTAACGGTCTTTCTCCTGGTTTCCCTAGCTGGGATATTTTGTGCTTTTGAAAGCTCTATCTTGTTGCTTCTGATCTTCACTTCTGGTGGTGGTGGTTTTGTTGAGCTTTGACTCATCGAGAAATTGATGACCATTTGACGGTCATCTGTGGGTTCACTAATCCTTAAAGGAACTTCAAAAAAAATAACTTCCTCCTCTCTTATAGCTTCAAAACCTTCATAAGCCATGGTTTCAAATTCTGCATCAGATGGTGGTTCAACTGAAGTTTCTTCCTCTCTAGGTCTTTTCTGTCGTGTGCCTTTAATTATCCTAGAGCTAGGTCAAACAGAAATAAGCTTAGCCATCGATAAAAAAGAGAACAAATGCAAAAAGGGAAAGGTTGCACACATACCAAGCTGCTACTTCAGTTGCTTCATTCTCCTCTAAATTTGCTACATTCTCCTCTGCTACTGCATTCTCCTCTAAACTTGCCGCATTCTCCTCTTCATTTGCTACTGACCATTGTTCCTCTTCTCCAAATGATGCATCAACTGGATTGGTACAAATCCTAGCAATATGCCCTAGGATATATGTTAGTGCATCTAGTACCCCTTAGTGATTTTGGTGTATTGCAGACTTATAGGTTAAGGCACTAATGTGTTTGTGAGTGTAGACACGCTCTATTAGTCGATGAGGAGTTTGATATATTCGGAGATTATCGACCCCTAAAAATGAATGTCTTCAAGTGACGACTTTGCTGAAGACTTTCTGAAGACTTTGGTGAAGACTTTGTGAAGACTTTGCAAATGAAGAAGTTGGTGTGACCTTGAAGATATGAATGAGGAATATGAAGCGTGAAGACTTTTGTTCTCATAGTTTCATTTCCTTTATTTGAGTCATAGGAAACATCGTACTGTTAAAGGGGGTCGAGCTAATACTAAGGAAAATTTCCAACAGATGCTCAACTCCAAAATCCTCAACCCATACAATTCTTCGAGTGAAGCCTTTGGAAATCTCTTACAATCCAGACAAGTTTTTCAGTGACAGAGACAAAGTTCTTCTGGTCTCTGAGGAAATTGATCTGACTGAGGAGTTAGGATTTTTCCAGTGCGAATTGCCTACAAGTGAGGATCATGATAAGCTAAGGACTTTCATATTTCGAAATTCCGACCGCTGCTATGCTTAGCGCCAGCTGTCCCCAATCGTTCTTATCCACATAACGGTCATATCATTGGGGGCATTTATGACATATCATGTCAGGTTGCACCCTGGCTATAAATAGCCACCCCCCACAACCACTAGCCGGTTGACTGCTCTGAGAGAGAACTGACACTTGTCATTTGAGAGCAACCCATCCTCTGAGGACTTTGAGAGAAAATCATCAGTGAGGAAAAACCCACAACCAAACCACAAAACCCATAGTGATTGAGCATCACTGAAGAAATTCCTGTGTGGAACCGACGCTTGTTACCTTTGAGGACTGTGTATCCTCCAGACGGTTAGGCGTCATGGTCTAGTGCTCCTACAGTCAATTGGGGACCACGAAGTGACCTTGGTCTACAGAATCCAGCAGTAAATTATGGATCACCGGGTGACCAGTTTGTGAGGGTTTTTGGAAGTCTATCCTGAAGACTTCCCATGAGTGTTGGGCAAGGACTGTGTGACCTTAGCTCAAGGAGAATACGGTAAGGACTGTGTGTCCTCTGGTTTAAATACCAGGCCGCTCCAAACCAGACGTACAACTGTCACAACAGTTGGAACTGGGTCATTAAACCATTGTCTTCATCAAGCTATCTGGTTCTATTTCCTCAACCTCTCTATTCCTCATATATCAGTTGATGAAATTGATTGTTATAGTTTGAAGAATTTGACCGAAGACTTTCACAAATTCCTCACCTCAACTTCTTCAAGTTACCATGTTCATCACTACTTATCTTGTATCACGCCACTCTCTATTTGTGCATGTTTCATTTCATCATGAAGACTATGCTATCACTATGTTCCTCATGCACTTGAGTATTTGTTCCGCTGCTAGTGTTCATCACATTTCAAATTCCTCAAAGTTGAAATTCCTCAAATGATGAATTTGTAAAAATCGCCTATTCACCCACCCCCTCTAGCCGATATAACGCACTTTCAATTGGTATCAGAGCAGGTACTCCCTCGCTCTGTGTGATTTTGGTTTAACCACCTGGAGTTTTAGTTATGTCGACTGCAGGTACTCCTTTGATGGGACGGACTACCCCTACTGGAAGAACAAGATGTGTATGCACCTTTAAGCTATTGACAACGATTTCTGGTCCATTGTGGAAAATGGTGCGCCCTCTGTCGCTCCCACTGTCATAGCTGCTGATGTGAAGAGATTCAAGCAACTCGATTCTCAAGCAAAGAATATCATCTGTGGCCATCTGAGCAAAGGATAGTATGGCAGACTGAGTGCTTTGGAATCTGCTAAGCTTATCTGGGATAGGCTGTCCAAAGTCAACGCAGGTGTTTCCACTCAACGTGACTCTCGTGTTGATGTTCTTCGCAATCTCTTCAACCACTTCAAGAGGCTTGACAATGAAAATGTTCAGCAAACATTTGATCGCCTCACTGATATATCAAATGAACTTCAAGCACTGGGTCCCACTGATATCACTGACCATGAAGTGGTGAAGAAACTGTTACGATCTCTCGATTCCTCATTTGATACTCTAGTTTTGACGATTCAAGAACGTGGAGACTACAAAGCTCTTGATCCTACTGATATTCTCGAGAGACTCAATACTCATGAATTCCAACAAGCTGAGAAAAGAGACCTCTACGGGCCAAGCTGTGGAAGATCTCGTGCTCTGAAGGCAAAAGCAATTTCCTCGTCTGAAGAAGAAGGTTCTGACAGCAGCCTTGGTGATCCTGAAGAACTAAGTCAGGAACTAGCTATGCTTGTGAGGAAATTCCAGAAGTTCTCAAGGCAAGGTGGATTTGCAAAATCATCAAAAAGTGGCTTGAGAAAATCAGATTCCTCAGAAGATTACAAAAAGAGAACATGTCATCGTTGCAAGAAGCCTGGTCACTTCATCTCTGATTGTCCTCTCTGGGAAAAAGACTCAAAGAAGAAGAAGAGGTACAAAGATGATAGTTCTGATGACTCAAAGAAAAACAAGAAATCTTCAAAATCCTCATCTGCAAAGTCCTCTTCTTCAAAGCCTCAAAGCACAAGAAAAATGGTTCCAAAAAGGCTCGAGCATTCATCGGCAAGGAAATGGATTCTGAGGAAGAATCTAAAGAATATGAAGAAGAGGAAGAATCTGAGGAGGAATCAGAATCTGGTGTCGCTAGCCTTGCTCTCGCTACTGCGTTCGTCAGCAAGTCCATCTTCAATGAATATGACCACTCCAACGACTCTAACGTCAGCAATGATGATTATGCTCCCACTTATTGCTTTATGGCAAAAGGCTCAAAGGTACACAAACATCATTCCTCATCTGAATCAAGTGAAGGTGAATCTAATGAATATGTGAAACCTAGCTATGCTAAAATTGTTAAAATTGCCACTAAGCAACAAAGTGCACTTGAAAAGCTTCAGAAAATGCTAGACAAAAGCGATGATCTATTAAACCATGAAGTGGATCGGACTCAAACTCTGTCTGTTGATCTTAAAAGTCTTCAAACAAAGTATGATAACGATTTCTTATGAGAAGCTTTCATACGAATTTCTTCAAAGCAAGCAAGATCTTGAAAAGCTGAGGGTGTCAAATGAGGATCTCCAAAGGGAAAACGATTCCTTGTTGGCTCAACAGATTAGTACTGCTCAGGAAGAATTTGTTCCACCTTGTTTGAAATGCATTGAACATGAAACTGCAAATTCTTCACCTGAATGTTCAAATGCTTCTATTGCTGCAATTTCTTCAACTATTTCCGTGGTCTTAAATTCCTCATCTAAGGATACCACTAGTATCACTGATGACAATGCAGGGTTGAAGGAATTGTATGTGATAGGCATATACAAAAGTCTCAAAGGGCATCAAACTCTTTGTGATGTTCTCAAGAAGCAGATTCTGAACAGGAACCTTAGGAAAGAGGGTATTGCCTTTGTGAGGAAACTCAATGCTGAAGGATCCTACCGGACACCTGAGCAGTACCCCAAAACCTCATGGGTTGCTGCAAAAGGATCTCCTGTGGATCCATCCACTTTATCTGGCTTTACTTGTGAAACATCATATTCCTCTGTTGAGTCACTTGACTCCAATTACAGATTCTTCAAAAATAAGTCAAGTGAAATATTTGCTAGATATGTTGGAGCTGACTGCAGGAACGGTTCTCCTATGAAGAAAATCTGGGTTCCCAAGAGCTACCTACAAAATCTTCAAGTGAATGTCCTCACGACACCTCTCATGAAGAATCGGAACCCTAGATCAAATTCCTCATATGGACCAAAGTCCTCACTTGGACCAAATTCCTCAAACAGTTAAAATCATCATTCTTGTGCTAATGCCTCTGTCTCGCAGGAAAACCTAAGAGTTATGAATATGTGCATTATTCTTCTAACCATTATGTTCATAAGTCCTTGAAGAATTTCTCTGCCTATTCATTTGAATACTCTAACCCTCGCCCTGTGAAACGAAGCGCACTTGCTTCAATGCCTCTCTTCTCACATGGTGCTCGCAGAATGATGAATTCCTCCACCCCTCCAGATGTGGGTGGTGAAGAAAACAAACTGACATCTTATGCAGGGTCAGATCTCCAGATGAATTTGAACATCTGATGAATTTGCTGGAGACCTGAGGAAACACTTGAAAGGACGCAAGCTAACCATAATGAAATGAATTTTTCATTTCTCACGTCCTCTCTCTCTACTTGCTTACTATCTTGTATCATGAAATTCTGTCTGATGAAATTGATATCATATTCTTCACTCTGAAGTATATGAGTTCATAAGTGTACTAATTCATCTGCAGGATGATACTCTAAAAGCAACTGAGTGGGTTCTCGATAGTGGATGCACAAACCACATGACGGGTGACAAGAATCTACTGATGAATTTGCCACTCACTCCATCTCCTCTGAAGCATATCACCTACGCAGACAAAGGAAAAAGCAAGGTATTGGGACTTGGTAAGGTTGCTATCTCAAAGGACCGGACAATGGACAAGGTGATGCTTGTTGAATCCCTCGGGTTCAACCTCATGTCTGTCTCAATGCTTTGTGATCTTGATATGGTTGTCATATTTGGAAAATATCGTTGTGTTGTCATCATGGAATCTGACAATTCCAAAGTCTTTGAAGTCTTTCGGAGAGGAGACTTGTATATTGTTGATTTCTCTACAGGTCCTCAACCTGCCACTTGCTTACTTGCAAAGTCTTCAGAAGGCTGGCTATGGCATCGACGACTTGGACATGCTGGTATGAGGAATCTGCACACACTCATGAAGAAAAAGCACGTCATTGGCATCGAGGCTGTCAAATTCCTCAAGGATCACCTTTGTGGTGCATGTGAATCTGGGAAGATGACCAGATCCAAGCATCCCTCGAGGACAATCATGACCACTACGCGACCTTTTGAATTGCTTCATATGGATCTCTTTGGTCCCACTCATTACTTCGTACTAACAAATTCTTCAAGTTTGTATGGATTTGTCATTGTTGATGATTACTCTCGTTACACATGGGTGCATATCATTCTGTACAAAAATGAAGTGCAGGATGTCTTCAGATGGTTTGCTTCAAGGGCCTCCACCAACTTTGGCGTCAAGATCAAGCATATCAGGAGTGATAATGGGACTGAATTCAAGAACACTAACCTTGATGAATATCTTGATGAACTTGGTATTACTCATGAGTTATCTGCTCCTTACACTCCTCAGCAGAATGGCATCATGGAGCGCAAGAACAGGACTCTTGTTGAGATGGCTCGAACCATGCTTGACGAATACAAAACCCCTCGTCGCTTCTGGCCTGAAGCAATTGATACTGCATGCCACATCATCAATAGGGTATATCTTCACAAATTACTCAAGAAGACTTCATATGAGCTCATGACGGGCAAGAAACCCAATGTAAGTTATCTCAAAGTCTTCGGTGCAAAATGCTGGATCAGAGATCCTCACCATAGTTCTAAGTTTGCACCGAAAGCACATGAAGGTTTTATGCTTGGTTATGGAAAGGACTCTCACACCTACAAAGTCTTCAACACCTACCATCACAAGGTGGTTGAAACTGTAGATGTGCGGTTCGATGAAACTAATGGCTCGCAACGAGAGCACCTGCCTTTTGTGTTAGATGAACAATCTCCTGAGGAATCCATCAAGCTGAAGGCAACTGAAGATTTCATACCCACTGAGGAAATCATTTCAACAAATGAAGACTCTCATGCCGATATACCTACAAAAAATGGTGCTGATGAAACTCCTCAGCCTCGTCAACCTGCTCATCCAAGAGTAGCAAATGAAGTGCAGATTGACAAAATCATCGATGACATCAATGCACCAGGTCCTCTCACACGTTCAAAA
Organism: Hordeum marinum; assembly: GCA_022496015.1. Taxonomy (NCBI): domain Eukaryota; kingdom Viridiplantae; phylum Streptophyta; class Magnoliopsida; order Poales; family Poaceae; genus Hordeum; species Hordeum marinum. The sequence continues at coordinate 147,089,759 of CM039678.1, forward strand.
GCTTCACATCTAACTAACTTTTCTGGGCACTTTGCGTTTGTCTCTATCTTAGAGCCCACCGAAGTTGATGAAGCATTCAAGGAGCCCGAATGGATTCAAGCTATGCAAGAGGAATTGCACCAATTCAAGCTCAACAACATGTGGGAACTTGTCAAGTAGACAGATCCTCGCAAGCATAACATCATAGGTACCAAGTGGATCTACCGCAACAAGCAAGATGAAAATGGTCTTGTGGTGAGGAATAAGGCTCGACATGTAGCTCAAGGCTATACACAGGCTGAGGGAATTGACTTTGATGAAACTTTTGCACATGTTGCTAGACTTGAAGCTATTCGCATATTACTGGCTTACGCTAACCATCATCATATCATCTTATATCAAATGGATGTGAAAAGTGCATTCCTCAATGGTAAGCTTGAGGAAGAAGTATATGTTGCTCAACCCCCAGGTTTTGAAGATCCTAAGCATCCTGACAAAGTCTTCAGACTAAACAAGGCCTTCTATGGCCTCAAGCAGGCTCCTCGGGCGTGGTACGACACTCTGAAGGAATTCCTCATGAAGAAAGGCTTCAAACCCGGTTCACCCGACCCTACTCGTTTCACGAAATCCTATGACAATGAACTGTTCATATGCTAAATATATGTTGATGATATTATCTTTGGATGTACTGACAAACGTTACAGTGATGAATTTGCCTATATGATGAGTGAAGAATATCAAATGTCTATGATGGGAGAGTTGAAATTCTTCTTATGTCTTCAAATTCGTTAGTAAGACAATGGCATCTTCATCTCACAAGAGAAATACCTCAAAGATGTTCTAAGGAAATTCGACATGCAAGATTGCAAAGGCGTCAAAACTCCAATGCCTTCAAAAGGCCATCTCTTCACTGATGAAAATGGTAAAGATTTCGATCAGAAGGTATACCGCTCCATGATTGGATCCTTATTGTACCTATGTGCATCTAGGCCTGATATAATGCTAAATGTCTGCATGTGTGCTCGATTCCAAGCAACTCCGAAGGAATTAGACCATAAGGCTGTGAAACACATTCTTCGATACTTAGCTCACACACCAACACTTGGATTGTGGTATCCCAAGGGCTCAAATCTTCATCTCGTCGGATACTCTGATGCCGACTATGCTGGAGATCGCGTGGATCGCAAGTCAACCTCAGGCACATGCCATTTCCTCGGACGATCCTTAGTCTGTTGGTCCTCGAAGAAGCAGAACTGCGTTTCACTCTCTACTGCAGAAGCTGAGTACATTGCGGCTGGCTCGTGTTGTGCTCAATTACTATGGATGAAGCAAACCCTCAAGGACTACGACATCAAGCTGAAGAATGTGCCTCTTTTCTGCGACAACGAGGGTGCCATCAAGATTGCGTACAACCCTGTTCAGCACTCCAAGACCAAGCACATCCAGATTCGTCATCACTTTCTTTGAGATCATGTACTCAAGGGCGAACTCTCCATCAATCACATTCCTACTGAAGAACAACTGGCCGATATCTTCACAAAGCCCTTGGATGAAAAGAGATTTTGTAAGTTGCGGTGTGAGCTAAATATCTTAGAATCTTCGAATGTTCTTTGATGAACACACATCCTATCACGTATGCAAAATTGATGACTTAGATGTGCAACACACAAAGTAACGTTTTTCTTCAATCAATGAAGAATAACTCTCTAGGTGTGAAGAAATTAACGAAGAATTTGATTCTCAGAACTCTACGACAATTGTAAGCGGTGTCTGAAATAATCACTCTTATACGGTGGGTTACGCCACCAACCAAAAGTTAAACTTCTTCAAAATTGAGTACTGTTGCAAATTCTTCAAATTATCAAATTCCTCAAATTTGCAAATTTCTCAATGTTTTAAAATTCATCAATTTTCAAATTCTTCAAAACTTTTGAGACTCGTATTCTTCATTGACTATATATATATATATATACTTTTGAATTTTGCAATGTCCTCAACAGCATTCACTTATTGCTAATTCTTCAAGTTGATTTTCATCTAAGCGAATGTGATCGGACCCTTTCCCCGTCTATGCTAAACTCAACCCAGTGTGTTCACAAATTCCTCATATGCGTTCTACTTTGAAACTTGTTCAAAGTCTTCACTGTGTCCTTGACAGATGAAGAATTTGCAAACTAAAACTTTGAAATCTTCAACTACCAAAATTTTTGGCGGTTCCCGCTCAAACTGTTCCAATTCCCGCGCCTGGATAACCCACGATCCTCCAGAATCCTCACTACCCAGATCATGGGTGACACCTGTCGCGTGGAGAGCAAGGGTCAGGGGCAATCTTGTCCAAAATCTTCGGGAGGATCCATTTTTACTTCCCCTATAAATGCCCCCTTTCCATCTACTGTGCTCGGTTACTCCGCATCTCATCTCTCTCTCCCGAGCGCCAACCAAGCGCAACCGCTAAATTCATCGTCGCCGGTGAGGAAGAGCTTCGCTGCCTCAACCTCGTCGTCGTCGTACTCGCATCGGCCATGGAAATCTTCATCCCTCCACCGCTGTAGATGCCTCCTTCTGCCAAGCTAGGGCGTGGAAGATCTGAATGGACGATCCTCCTCATTTCATCTCTGTGTTCGTCGTGTTCTTCACTAGGGTAATTAAAATTTATTTTTACTGCCCCTGTTTCTGTTGGGGAACGTTGCATGGGAAACAAAAATTTTCCTACACACACGCAAATCTATCCATTGTGATGATCATCTACAAGAGGGAGAGTGGATCTACATACCCTTGTAGATCGCTAAGCGGGAAGCGTTAAGAAAAGCGGTTCGTGTAGTTTGATGACGATATCCACCGTCTTGATCCAGCAAGAGGGAGTGGAGAGGAAGAAGAGTTCTCCAGTAGCCTGACGGTGCTCCGGCGATGCTGGTGGAGCAATTCCGGCAGGGCTTTGCCTAAGCACTGCAGAAATCCAATCTAGAGGACAAACTATGCACTAGAGATTAGGGTTGCACGTGGCTGGAAAAAACTATGCAAAACCCTAGAAATCCACTAGTATATATAGGAGGGGAGAGGAGGCTGCGCCCAAGGGGAGGGCCTCCCTTGGCTTCGGCCAAACTGGTGGAGGGGGAGTCCTCCTCCAATTGGGAGTCCACCTCTCACACGAGAGGTGGAACATGGGGAGGACTCCACCCCAATTTGGTTTGGGCCTCTCTCCCCTGCGCCTAGGCCACCTTGTCCGACCCCATCACCCCACTAGGGGCTGGTGGGTCGCCACTTTGGCCCATGGGGTGGGTTGGCCCCACTGGTGGACCCCCGGGACCCATTCGTCACTCTCGGTACACTACCGAAAGTACCCGAAATCTTTCCGGAGTCTAAACACCACCTTCCTATATATCAATCTTCGTTTCCAGACCATTCCGGAACTCCTCATGATGTCTGGGATCTCATCTGGGAATCCGAACAACCTTCGGTCACCATCATACATAACTCTATACTACCGAAACGTCACCAAACCTGAAGTGTGCAGACCCTGCGGGTTCGAGAACTATGTAGACATGACCGAGACACCTCTACGGTCAATAACCAATGGCGGGACCTGGATGTCCACATTGGTTTATACATATTCTACGAAGAGCTTTATTGGTCGAACCTCTATGTCAAGGATTCAGTTAATCCCGTATGATGTTCCCTTTGTTCTTCGGTATGTTACTTGCCCGAGATTCGATCGTCGGTATCTCCATACCTAGTTCAACCTCATTACCGGCAAGTCTCTTTACTCATCCCGTAATACAAGATACCGTGACTAACACTTAGTCACATTGCTTGCAAGTCTTATTGTGATGTTGTATTACCGAGTGGGCCCTGAGATACCTCTCGTCACACGGAGTAACAAATCCCAGTCTTGATCGATGCCAACTCAACAGGCACCCTCGGAGATACCTATAGAGCACATTTATAGTCACCCAGTTACGTTGCGACGTTTGATACACACAAGGTACTCCTCCGACATCAGGGAGTTGCATGATCTCATGGTCATAGGAACACATACTTTGACATGCAGAAAACTGTAGCAATAAACTGACACGATCATATGCTACGTTTGTAGTTTGGGTCTAGTCCATCACATCATTCTCCTAATGATGTGATCCCGTTATTCAAATGACATCACATGTCAATGGCTAGTAAACCGTGACCATCTATGATAAACGAGCTAGTTCACTAGAGGCATACTAGGGACAAAATGTTGTCTATTTACCCACACATGTAATGTGTTTCCATTCAATACAATTATAGCATGGATAATAAACGATTATCACAAACAAGGAAATATGATAATAACTAATTTATTATTGCCTCTAGGGTATATTTCCAACAGTCTCCCACTTGCACTAGAGTCAATAATCTAGTTCACATCACCATGTGATTCGCATTGTTATGAATCTAACACCCAATGAGTTCTGGGGCTTGATCATGCTTTGCATGTGAGAGAGGTCTTATAGTCAATGGGTGTGTGACCTTCAGATCCGTGTGTACTTTGCAAATCTCTATGCCAAACTGTAAACACTGCTACCACACTTGGTACTATTCCAAATGGCTGCTCCTACTATACGTATCCAGATTGCTACTACGAGTTATCCGGATTGGTGTTAAAGCTTGCATTGACGTAACTCTTTACGACGAACTCTTTATCACCTCCATAATCGAGAAACATCTCCTTAGTTTTAGTTACTAAGGATAATCTTGACCGCTGTCCAGTGATCCACTCCTGGATTACTCTTGTACCCCTTAACGGACTGAAGGCACACACAGGTGCGGTACACAGCATGGCATACTATACAGAGCCTATGGCTAAGGCATAGGGGACGACATTCGTCCTTTCTATTTCTTCTGCCGTGGTCGAGCTTTGAGTCTCACTCAACTTCATACCTTTCAAAGCAGGCGAGAACACTTCTCTCTGACTAATCTATTTTGAACTCTTTCAAAATCTTGTCAAGGTATGTACTCATTAAAAGTCTTATCAAACATCTTGATCTATCTTTATAGATCTTGATGCTCAACAATTAGGTAGCTTTATCCAGGTCTTCCTTTGAAAAACTCTTTTCAAAAAACCGTTTATGCTCTCCAGAAATTCTACATCATTTCCGAATAGCAATATGTCATCCACATATACTTATCAAAAACTCTATAGTGCTCCCACTCACTTTATTGGAAATACAAGTTTCTCGTAAACTTTGTATAGACTCAAAAACTTTGATCACCTCATCAAAGTGTATATTCCAACTCCGAGATGCTTTGTTTAGTTCATAGAAGAATCACTGAAGCTCGCACACCTTTTAGCATCCTTAGGACTTACAAAACCTTCTGGTTGTATCTCATACAACCTTTCCTTAAGGAAGGAAACGATGTTTTGGCATCCATCTGCCAGATTTCATAATTGAAAAATGCAGCAACTGCTAACTTAATTCCAACAGACTTTAGCATCGCTACGAGTGAGAAAGTCTCATCACAGTCAACTCCTTGAACTTGTCGTAAACTACTTTGCAACAAGTCGAGCTTTACAAATGGTAACATTTACCATCAGCGTTTGTCTTCATTTTAAAGATCCATTTGTACTTAACGACCTGCCGTCCAACAAGCAAGTCCACCAAAGTCTATATTTGGTTTTCATACATGGATCCTTTCTCGGATTTCATGGCCTCTAAACATTTGTTGGTTTCCGGGCCCATCATCGCTTCTCCATAGTTCGTAGGTTCATCGTTGTCCAACAACATGACCTCCAAGACAGGGTTGTCGTACCGCTCAGTAGCAGTACACGTCCTTGTCGACCTACGAAGTTTGATAGTACCTTGATCCGAAGCTTCATGATCATCATCATTAACTTCCTCTTCAACTGACGTAGGCTTCATAGAAACAACTTTCTGCGCTACGCTACTCTTTGGTTGAAGTAAAGGTTCAATAACCTCACCAAGCTCTATTTTCCTCGTAGGTCGATAGTAACTTGATCCGAAGCTTCATGATCATCATCATTAATTTCCTATTCAACTAACTTAGGCTTCACAGAAACATCTTTCTGCGCTGCGCTACTTTCTGGTTGAAGCAGAGGTTCAATAACCTCCTCAAGTTGTATCCTCCTCCCACTCAATTCTTTCAAGAGAAACCCTTTCTCGAGAAAGGACCCAGTTTTTAGCAACAAACATTTTATGCTTGGATCTGAGATAGAAGGTTCTCCCAACTGTTCTTTAGGTTATTCTATGAAGATGCATTTGTCCGCATTGGGTTCGAGCTCATTAGGTGAAAACATTTTCCACACAAGCGTCGCAGCCCCAAACATTAAGAAATGACAGCTTAGGTTTCTATCAAACCATAGTTCACACGGTGTCATCTCAACGGATTTAGATGGTGCCCTATTCAAAGTGAATGTAGTTGTCTCTAATGCATAACCCCAAAATTATAGTAACAAAATGATAATAGACATCATAGCACGCACCATATCCAATAGAGCACGACTATGACGTTCGGACACACCATCACACTATGGTGTTCCAGGTGGCGTGAGTTGTGAAACAACTTTCACATTGTCTAAAGTTGTATGCCATATTCGTAACTCAGATAGTCACCTCCACGATCATATCGCAAACATTTTTATCTTCTTGTCACGATGATCTTAAACTTCACTCTGAATTTGCTTGAACCTTTCAAACGATTCATACTTGTGCTTCATTAAGTAAATATACACTATATCTACTCAAATCATCAGTGAAGGTAAGAAAATAATGATATCCACTGCACGCTACAAGACTCATTGGATTGCATACATCAACATGTATCATTTCCAATAAATCACTTGCCCGCTCCATCAAACCAGAAAACGGGGTCCTTTAGTCATCTTGCCCAAGACGCATGGTTCGCATGTCTCAACCGATTCGAAATCGAATGAGTCCAAAGATCCATCAGCATGGAGTTTCTTCATGCGATTTATACCAATATGACATTTAGCGGCAGTGCCACAAGTATGTGGTACTATTATTATTAACTTTGTATCCTTTTGACATCAACGTTATGAACTTGTGTATTACTACGATCAAGTTTTAACAAACCATTCTTACTGGGTGCATGACCGTTGAAGGTATTATTCATGTAAATAGAATAACCATTATTCTCTAATTTAAATGAATAACCGTGTTGCAATGAACATGATCTAATCACGTTCATGCTCAACGCAAAAACACCAAATAACATTTAGGTTCGTCACTAATCTCGAAGGTAGAGAGAGCATGCGATGTTGATCACATCAACCTTGGAAACATTTGCAACACACATCGTCACCTCACACTTAGCTAGTTCTTCGTTTATTCTATAGCTTTTATTTCGAGTTACTAACATTTAGCAATCGAACCGGTATGCAATACCCATGTGCTACTAGGAGTACAAGCAAGGTACACATCAATAACACGTACATCAAATATACTTCTATCGACGTTGCCAGCCTTCTTATCTACCAAGTATCTAGGGTTGCTCCGCTTCAGTGACCTCTCTCCTCATCATTGAAGCACTTAGTCTCGGGTTTGGGTTCAACTTTGGGTTGCTTCACTGGAGCAGCAACTGACTTGCCATCCATGAAGTTTCCCTCCTTGCCCTTGCCCTTCTCGAAACTAGTGGTTATACTAACCATCAACACTTGATGACCCTTCTTGATTTATACCTTCGCGGTGTCAAACATCGCGAACAGCTCAGGGATCATTAATTCTATCCCTGGCATTTTATAGTTCATCACCAAGTTATAGTAGCTTTAGTGAAAGTGACTTGAGAACTATATATATCACTATCTTATCTGGAAGATGAACTCCCACTCGATTCAAGCGATTGTGGCATCCAGACAATCTGAGCACATGCTCAACGATTGAGCTATTCTCGTTCATCTTGCAGGCAAAGAATCTTGTTGGAGATCTCATATCTCGCAACATGGGCACGAGCCTGAGATCCTAATTTCAGCTCTTAGAACATCTCATATGTTCCGTGACGTTCAAAACGTTTCGAAGCCTCAATTCTAAGCCGTAATGCATGACGCACCAAACTATCAAGTAGTCATCAACACGTACCTGTCAGATGTTCACAACATCTACCGACGACGCTAAAGGGGTTGGCGCACTGAGCGGTGCATTAAGGACATAAGCCTTCTGTGCAGCAATGAGGACAATCCTCAGATCACGGATCCAATCCGCAATATTGCTAGCAACATCTTTCAACTCCATTTCTCTAGGAACATATAAAAATTCAAGGGAGCTACAGCGTGAGCAAGTAATCTACAACATAATTTGCAAAGACACTACTAACTATGTTCATGATAATGAGTTCAATTAATCATCTTACTTAAGAACTCCCACTCAAATTGACATCCCTCCGGTCATCCGAGTGATTCATGATCCAAATTCACCAACTCAAGTCCGATCATCACGTGAGTTGAGGTGATTAGAATGGTGAACATCATCATGTTGATCATATCTACTATATGACTCATGTTCGACCTTTTGGTCTCTTGTGTTCCAAGGCCATGTCTGTACATGCTAGGATCGTCAAGTTTAACCCGAGTGTTCTGTGCGCGCAACACTGGCTTGCACCCGCTGTATGTGAACGTAGAGTCTATCACACCCGATCATCACGTGGTGTCTCAACACGACGAACTTTCGCAACAGTGCACACTCGGGGAGAACACAATTTATCTTGAAATTTAAGTGAGGGATCACCTTATAATGCTACCGCCGTACTAAGCAAAACAAGGTGCATAAAAGGATTAACATCACATGCAGTTCATAAGTGACATGATATGGCCATGAACTTGTGCTTTAGATCTCCATCTTGAAAGCACCGGCATGATCTCCATCGTCACCGGCACGACACCATGATCTCCATCATCTTGATCTCCATCAATGTGTCACCATCGGGGTTGTCACGCCCTGCATGCTTCTACTACTATTGCTACCGTTTAGCGATAAAGTAAAGCATTACATAGCGCTTAATGATTGACACGAAGGTCATACAATAATTAAAGACAACCCTGGGGCTCCTGCCGATTGCCGAACTCATCGACATGCAAGTCGTGAAATTCTATACATCACATGATCATCTCATACATCACATATATCACATCATGTAATTGGCCATATCACATCACAACATACCATGCAAAAACAAGTTAGACGTCCTCTAATTGTTGTTGCATGTTTTACGTGGATGCTACGGGTTTCTAGCAAGAACGATTCTCACCTACGCATAAACCACAACGGTGATACATAATTTTCTTTTCAACCTTCTCAAGGACCGCCTTTGTCAAATCCGATCCAACTAAAGTGACAGAAACTGCCACCCTCAAGCCATCTAGGCAACAAGTTGCGTCGAGGGAACCGGTCTCTCGTAAGCGTACGAGTAATGTTGGTCCGGGCCGCTTCATCTCACAATACCTCTGAACCAAAATCCGACCAAGGGAGGAAGCAATCTAAGCATCAACGCCCACAAACCTTTTGTGTTCTACTCAAGATCTCATCTACACATAGACCTAGCTCATGATGCCACTGTTGGGGAATGTTGCATGGGAAACAAAAATTTTCCTACGCACACGCAGATCTATCCATGGTGATGAGAATCTACGAGAGGGATAGTGGACCTACATACCCTTGTAGATCGCTAAGCGAGAAGCGTTAAGAAAGCGGTTGGTGTACTCGAACATCTTCACGATCCAAATCGCCGAGCGTCCCGCGATCTCATCACGATCCGTCCCGTGAACACATCACGATCCGTCCCGCGAACTTATCACGATCTATTTCGCGATCTTGATCACGATACGTCCCGCGAACATCTCACGATTTGTCCCGTGATCTCATCACGAATCGTCTCGCGATCTTGATCACGGTCCTTCCGATCTAGCGCCGAACGGACGGCACCTCCGCGTTCAGCACACGTACAGCTTGATGACGATATCCACCGTCTTGATCCAGCAAGAGGGAGTGGAGAGGAAGAAGAGTTCTCCGGCAGCCTGACGGTGCTCCGGCGATGGTGGTGGAGCAATTCCGGCAGGGCTTCGCCTAAGCACTGCAGAAATCCAATCTAGAGGACAAACTATGCACTAGAGATTAGGGTTGCACGTGGCTGGAAAAAACTGTGCAAAACCCTAGAAATCCACTAGTATATATAGGAGGAGGGGAGAGGAGGCTGTCTCCAAGGGGAGGGCCTACCTTGGCTTCGGCCGAACTGGTGGAGGGGGAGTCCTCCTCCAATTGGGAGTCCACCTCTCACATGAGAGGTGGCACTTGGGGAGGACTCCACCCCAATTCGGTTTGGGCCTCTCTCCCCTGCGCCTAGGCCACCTTGGACGACTGCACCACCCCACCAGGGGCTGGTGGGTCGCCACTTTGGCCCATGGGGTGGGTTGGCCCCACTGGTGGACCCCCGGGACCCATTCGTCACTCCCGGTACACTACCGAAAGTACCCGAAATCTTTCCGGAGTCCAAACACTACCTTCCTATATGTCAATCTTCGTTTCCGGACCATTCTGGAACTCCTCGTGACGTCCGGGATCTCATCCTTGACTCCAAACAACCTTCGGTCACCACCATACATAACACTATACTACCGAAACGTCACCAAACCTTAAGTGTGCAGACCCTGCAGGTTCGACAACTATGTAGACATGACCGAGCCACCTCTACGGTCAATAACCAATGGCGGGACCTGGCTGTCCACATTGGTTTATACATATTCTACGAAGAGCTTTATCGGTCGAACCTCTATGTCAAGGATTCAGTTAATCCCGTATGATGTTCCCTTTGTTCTTCAGTATGTTACTTGCCCGAGATTCGATCGTCGGTATCTCCATACCTAGTTCAACCTTGTTACCGGCAAGTCTGTTTACTCGTTCTGTAATACAAGATCTCGTGACTAACACTTAGTCACATTGCTTGCAAGTCTTATTGTGATGTTGTATTACCGAGTGGGCCCGGAGATACCTCTCGTCACACGGAGTAACAAATCCCAGTCCTGATCGATGCCAACTCAACAGACACCCTCGGAGATACCTGTAGAGCACCTTTATAGTCACCCAGTTACGTTGCGACATTTGATACACACAAGGTACTCCTCCGATGTCAGTGAGTTGCATGATCTCATGGTCATAGGAACACATACTTTGACATGCAGAAAACAGTAGCAATAAACTGACACGATCATATGCTACGTTTGTAGTTTGGGTCTAGTCCATCACATCATTCTCCTAATGATGTGATCGCGTTATTCAAATGACATCACATGTCAATGGCTAGTAAACCGTGACCATCTTTGATAAACGAGCTAGTTCACTAGAGGCATACTAGGGACAGAGTGTTGTCTATTTACCCACACATGTAATGTGTTTCCATTCAATACAATTATAGCATGGATAATAAACGATTATCACGAACAAGGAAATATGATAATAACTAATTTATTATTGCCTGTAGGGTATATTTCCAACAGTTTGATCCTCAACTACAACTACTATTCCTCAAATATGTGTTTAAACATTATAAATCAAATACACAAGCACCTTCATCTCGTCATACTTGATACTTGATGATTTTCCCTAAGTAATGACTTTCTTCAAGATGCCACAATTATGCAAACTCTCAAATTTGCACAACTCTGGAACTTGAGGCTAAGAACACTTAGTAAAAATCCTCAAGACATCCATGGTCAAATTCCTCACACCTATCTCTCTTAAAATTTCTGAGAACGCATATGACCTCTTCAAATTCTTCGCACCTATACTCCATTCAGAGGTACAACATGTCTGCTGATGAATCACTAGGTTCTCATCAACTTAACTCAATTGCAGCACTACTTTAAGAAAAACTGTGTACCTCTTCAGAATCTTCAAGAGTTCATATTCCTCAAGTGAAGAAAATGTCTGATGGAAAGAAACCTCAGAAAGGAGGGAAAAAGCTAGATGTGCACACTGCATTTGAGATCCCTGAGGATCTGTATGATGAGTATTGCACACCAGACGAAGAAACTCATGGAAAGGAGACGACCAAGCAGAGGAAGATCCGTCTGCAAAAGATTGAGAGGAGATGGGCCAAATAATGGAGAGAATATCGTTATGTAACTCCAAAATACACGATGAAATTCGTTGTGAAACCACCTTGCAGCAGGCCTCCTCTTGCTCCTAACCAAATTGCAGATCCTTCTAGCCTCAAAACTGGTGAGGACTTTCCTTCCATGTGGGAAAAGCAACAAGCCAAATTGGCGAGGAAAGCCAAAGTGGCTGTGAAGAAATTCTACGAGGATTCTGCTGCTGCTGCCTCTGTCGGAGGTTCTGCTAGTGCTCCGAACAAGATGGTAAAGAAATCTGCTCTGAAAATTGACTCTTCAAAATCTTCAGTGTGAATTCCTCAAGGTCAAAGGCCTCAGCTAGAAAACCTTCAGCTCCTGGAACCGTTGCTGCTCAGTCATCTGCAACAGTCAAAAAGTCCTCAACTCCAGTGCATTTGGCAACATGCAAAAGGAACAAGGGTTTCGCGTTAGTGTCGAAGCTCACTGCAAGCCCCTCCACTACTGCAAAGTCTTAAACCAGTCCCTCTGCACTTAAACTGAAGAAGACAGCTGGACATAGTCAAAAACCAAGCTCTCACACCAGCAAGGCTCTGGTTACAATCCCCTCAGATTCTTCAGATGATGATGTTGAGGATGCTGATGATGAGGAATTGGTAGAAATCATCAGACAGAGTCAGCACAGGGTTGCTAAAGCAAAGGGAAGCTCTGTTTCTCTCATGTTGGATCCCAAGTTGATCATCAACTTCATTGATATATGGCATGAGGACCCAAGTACTCCACTTTCCTCACTAAATCTGCCTCCTGAAGTGGATCATGTCCTCACCCACTTCATCTCTGAAGAACAATGGAAAAGAGAGCAAGCTCAGAGGGCTAAGAGAAAGAAGACTCGCAAAGAAAAGTTTCTGCGCGAAAATGTGATAAACTTGACCCCAAATCAACTGGTCATAGTTTAATCCGAGATTCGCACCCTCTCCTTGGATCAACAAAGATATGATGCTGAATGGAAGGGCACCAAGGTTAGACTCGTCAAGGCTGCTAATGCAGCTGTAAAGGACCAGAACATCAGGGTTGCAACTCGATCGCAAACACAAAAGACTCAGTCTGAAGAAAATTCTCAGACTGAATATGAAATTCCTCAGGATGCTGATGAAAATGCTCAGCCTAAAGAAACTGCTGAAGAAAGAGCTTTTGCATCAAAAGCAACTGCCAGTGCCGCTGAGGAAACTCAGACCACTGATGAATCTGATGGGCCAGCTGAAGAATCCACTGTGCCTCAAGAAACTGAACCACCCAGGGTGGCTGCATCAGTCGTTCCTGAAGAAATTGCTCTTGCTGAGGAAAATCCCCTCAAAAGAAAAGCATCAACTTCTGGATCCCATGTGTTGAAGAAGTTGAAAACTTTGACAAGTTCCTCAGCTACACCTCTTGATGCAACTCCAATTTCCTCAGCACCAGCCTATGCTATTGTGCCAATTGGAGAAGCATATGACATTCCTCACGAAGAAGAGAATCATTCGGCTGCTTCCTCAGAGCCTCTTGATGAGGAAATTGTCATTGATGACACTACATCAACTGCCAAGGTATCATCACCCCAGCTTCTGCTAACTGCTGGCGTTGAAGAAATTGATGAAGAAGTTGACATTGGTGAGACTACTCCTGTCATCAATGATGAATATTGGGAATCTGCACACCCCAACTCACCTATGGAAACTCCTCTGATGCTGATTCCTCAGTCACCTACACAATTGAGGAAATACCTGAAGATTCCGAACACCTGTATCTTCCAGACCCTGAAGAAATTCCAGCTGCAACACCTAAGGAAATTGATGTTCCGACCACTACTGAGGAACCTGTTCTGCAAATCACTTAGTCTGCTATTCCTCCCATGCCAACTGAGATCAAAGGGTGCACTCGACCAAATCTTTAACCTAAGCAAAGAATGCCATTCAAAGGTTCGGCCCGCCCCAAATTCCTTAGGAAAAATTTCTTCAATGAACACATGTTCTTCACAGGACCAAATCCATATGATTCTGCTCAGACTGGTCGCACAAGGTTCTCGACTCCTACTCAAATGAACTACTATGCCACTGTTCTATGTGACAAGAAGAAAATCTTCGAGCACCACAACATTCCTCATGTGGACATGGAGTCAATTCCATCATTCACGCCGGTGCTCCAAGTTCTTCATGATGCAGGGCTTCTTCCCTTCTGTGTAGATGTCTGTGCCTGGAACAAGGAGTTGATTCTTCAATTCTATGCCACTCTATACATTAGTGGAAATTCCTCAGACATCAACTCCTGGGTCCTGGACTGGATGACCGGAACAACTCATTTCACTGCATTGCTTCAGTCTGTCCCAATTCCAATTCCTTCAGATGAAGCCCGCTGCCTGTTCAATGATCCACCACTGTCAAATCATATGATGAATGTTATGATGAAGAAATTAGCACCTGGAAAGCCTCAAAGGACAACCTTTCTTGTGAAGGATTTGCTGGATGTACCAAGAACATTCTATCGCATCCTCACTCACACCCTATGTCCTCAGAAGGGCCACAACTCTGAAGAAGAAGAAGTGGAAGGACTCATGAAGAATATGCTTTTCAACATCATTCATGGGATTCCCATCAATTTTCACGATTTCTTCATGAGGACTCTGGCCGATGCTTCCATGTCACCATTTGAGTTGAAGCCCTTTGCTCCCTGGATTATGCATTTCCTCAGAACAAAGTCTTCAATTCACTTTAAGGCTGACTTCCAGAATCATTTCAGTTTTCTGCCCCCGATTGAAGTCCTCAAAAGCATAATTGATGAAGGAAAAGGCAAGGATGCCATTGATCAACAAAACTGACAAAACTGACATGATCCACAAATTAAGCAACATAGAGTATAGAGCACATGATCCACAAATTTAAGCAAATCCTAGAAAACATGATCCACAAATTTATCCAAATCCTAGAGCACATGACACCACACTAATAACATCTCTAACGAGTGATGACCAGCAATTAAGCAAATCCTAGAGCAACTGTACAAAAATAAATCCTAAACTATCAAATTTGCCTGCTTGTTCAATTGAATCATCTGCTTCAACTTATTGTTCATCTTCTTTAATTCCCCCTTCAGATCTGCATCCCCAAGTGTCAGAGAAGCTCTTTCAGAGACCAAATTCATTGGTGCCGACGACAGATTGAGATGCCGGGTTGGAGCCTCATTGCATTAAACCCGCTTAACGTAGTCATCCAGCCATTCCAAATGTGTGCATTTCTTCACAATCTGAAACGAAAACATGAACCCTAAATCCCAGATCCAAGGAAAAGGAATTAAAAGAAAATAGAAAAAGAAACTAGAGAAAAATCATGAGATCTAACATGCCCCTCTGTCTTGCTCTCGTATTTCACAAACTCGCGCCCATAGTTGGCATTCTTGACCACGTGCGAAGTCAGCCGTACGAGTGGCGCACTGCATGGGAAGTCAGGACATCGCTCCATGGGAAGTGGACCATAGTGGGTCCACGAGGGGCGGGAGGCTGAAGTGGAGCTCGACATATCGCCCAAAGTCGCCAGAGAAGAAGATGCAGAGGAGTGGCTCCTCTCGTATCTGGAGAAGAAGTAGAGGAGTGTCTCTTCTCGTCGCCGTAGAATAAGCAGAGGAAGAAAGGGGAGGCAAGGGTGGGCGAGCACAACCAACAACTCTCACGGATCGCCCCACGATCTAATGATGCAGAGCCGTCCATGTGATCCAAGGGCGCGAAGGGCTGTCGCTTGGCACTAGGGTATGATCGAATGGCTGACCCTTCGCCGCAGGATTTAGAGGGGTTTTGAGCTGGTCAACGAGGTTTCCAAGGCTTTGACTGAGCATAACTAATTCAAAAAATCGAAAAAATGAAACCTTCGCCGTTCGTTGTTTTATAAGACACACTAACAAGGAAAAATACTAAACTTCGTATATCAACATTTACAAACAAAACCTAGCTGACATGATCGAGGTCAAATGAGCACCATTAATTTTTTTAAAATAAAAAATATATAAAACCTATGCAGAATGTTGTCTTGTGTGACATGTCACCAACCAAAAAAGATAAACTTTGTCTACAGACATTTTCATGAAAAAACCTTCACACATATGAGCTATCACATACAACATTTCATAGAGTCCAAGGAGAGGAGGTAGGGTTCCCTTTGGTTTTTGAAAAATAAAAAAACCACCAAAGCTTGATTTCAGTGTGAACAAGAAGGATCTTAACTTAGTTTTCCATTTTCATCTTTTAAATGTGTTTTTAATGGTTTACTTTTAAAGTATATTTTCTCAAAAAATGTAAAAATATGAAGATTGATTCAATAAATAGTGATACTTCGAATCTACACTATATAGATTGAATAGGTGTTAATAAAAAAAATATTTAGCTCATGTAGAGTAGGTCCAAAAAAACTTGATTACAAATGGGGCTGTTTACCCTAGGTTGGGAGCTCATTTGGAGCACATTTCTCACGACTACAAGTTTTACCACGCAAAAGAGATCGCATTGATCACCTAGCGTTTATAATAGTTCAGCAAACTTTGCAACTCACACCATAGGACAATGGACTTCAAGTGTTGGTTCAAATTCAAAGTTTGCCTAGAATTCAAATTTTGCCTTAGTTTTGTATTCTACCTCAAATTTCACATCAAATGACAAAAATAATTATTACACCTTACAAGTTTCAACAGTAGTTCAAATTGATGACAGAATCCTTATTACAAATCCTTAAAGTTCAAAGTTGATGACTTGCATTCAAGTTGAAATACAAATCATTGCCTTGCTCCTTGTGTTCTGGGATGGGTTAACGGTCTTGCTCCTGGTTTCCCTTAATGGGATATTTTGTGCTTTTGAAAGCTCTGGCTTGTTGCTTCTGATCTTCACTTCTGATGGTGGTGGTTTTGTTGAGCTTTGACTCACCGAGCAACTGATGACCATTTTACGGTCATCTGTGGGTTCACTAATCCTTAAAGGAACTTCAGAAAAAATAACTTCCTCCTCTCTTATAGCTTCAAAACCTTCATAAGCCATGGTTTCAAATTCTGCATCAGATGGTGGTTCAACTGAAGTTTCCTCCTCTCTAGGTCTTTTCTGTCGTGTGCCTCTAATTATCCTAGAGCTAGGTCAAACAGAAATAAGCTTAGCCATCGATAAAAAAGAGAACAAATGCAAAAAGGGAAAGGTTGCACATATACCAAGCTGCTACTTCAGTTGCTTCATTCTCCTCTAAATTTGCTGCATTCTCCTCTGCTACTGCATTCTCCTCTAAACTTGCTGCATTCTCCTCTACTACTGCATCTCCCTCTTCATTTGCTGCTGACCATTGTTCCTCTTCTCCAAATGATGCATCAACTAGATTGGTACAAATCCTAGCAATATGC
Organism: Hordeum marinum; assembly: GCA_022496015.1. Taxonomy (NCBI): domain Eukaryota; kingdom Viridiplantae; phylum Streptophyta; class Magnoliopsida; order Poales; family Poaceae; genus Hordeum; species Hordeum marinum. The sequence goes on from CM039678.1 coordinate 147,107,205, forward strand.
CCTAGGATACCTGTTAGTGCATCTAGTGCCCCTTAGTGATTTTGGTGTATTGAAGACTTATAGGTTAAGGCACTCATGTGTTTGTGAGTGTAGACAGGCTCTATTAGTCGATGAGGAGTTTGATATATTCGGAGATTATCGACCCCTAAAAATGAATGTCTTCAAGTGAAGACTTTGGTGAAGACTTTCTGAAGACTTTGGTGAAGACTTTGTGAAGACTTTGCAAATGAAGAAGTTGGTGTGACCTTGAAGATATGAATGAGGAATATGAAGCGTGAAGACTTTTGTTCTCATAGTTTCATTTCCTTTATTTGAGTCATAGGAAACACCGTACTGTTAAAGGGGGTCGAGGTAATGCTAAGGAAAATTTCCAACTGATGCTCAACTCCAAAATCCTCAAACCATACCATCCTTCGAGTGAAGCCTTTGGAAATCTCTTACAGTTCAGACAAGTTTTTCAGTGATAGAGACGAAGTTCTTCTGGTCTCTGAGGAAATTGATCTGACTGAGGAGTTAGGATTTTGCCAGTGCGAATTGCCACAAGTGAGGATCATGATAAGCTGAGGACTTTCATAGTTCGAAATTCTGACCGCTGCTGTGCTTAGCGCCAGCTGTCCCCAATCGTTCTTATCCACATAACGGTCATATCATTGGGGGCATTTATGACTTATCATGTCAGGTTGCACCCTGGCTATAAATAGCCAACCCCCACAACCACTAGCCGGTTGGCTGCTCTGAGAGAGAACTGACACTTGTCATTTGAGAGCAACCCATCCTTTGAGGACTTTGAGAGAAAATCATCAGTGAGGAAAAACCCACAACCAAACCCCAAAACCCATAGTGATTGAGCATCACTGAAGAAGTTCCTGTGTGGAACCGACGCTTGTTACCTTTGAGGACTGTGTATCCTCCAGACGGTTAGGCGTCATGGTCTAGTGCTCCTGAAGTCAATTGGGTACCACGAAGTGACCTTGGTCTAGAGCATCCAACAGTAAATTGTGGATCGCCGGGTGACCAGTTTGTGAGGGTTTTTGGAAGTCTACCCTGAAGACTTCCCACAAGTGTGGGGCGAGGACTGTGTGACCTTAGCTCAAGGAGAATACGGTAAGGACTGTGTGTCCTAGGACTGTGTGTCCTCTGGTTTAAATACCAAGCCGCTCCAAACCAGACGTACAACTATCACAGCAGTTGGAACTGGGTCATCAAACCATTGTCTTCAGCAAGCTATCTGGATCTATTTCCTCAACCCCTCTATTCCTCATATATCATTTGATGAAATTGATTGTTATAGTTTGAAGAATTTGACTGAAGACTTTCACAAATTCCTCACCTCAAATTCTTCAAGTTACCTTATTCATCACTACTTATCCTGTATCACGCTACTCTCTATTTGTGCATGTTTCATTTCATCATGAAGACTATGTTGTCACTATGTTCCTCATGCACTTGAGTATTTGTTCCGCTGCTAGTTATTCATCACATTTCAAATTCCTCAAAGTTGAAATTCCTCAAATGATGAATTTGTAAAAATCGCCTATTCACTGCCTTCTAGCCGATATAACGCACTTTCAATACCACATTTTTTGCACTTACGTTGTTTTCTTACACGACCTTCTTCACTAGCTCTTATCTTGTTTTTCCTTGGTCTTCGTGGTGATCTAGTCAGTACAGGAGAATGGAGTTTGAAACCTGGGTCTCCTATGTTCTATTGGTATTTTCCCAAGAGTGCAGGCACATTTTCAGCACAAGCAGAGAAATATTAAGAGCAATACTGATCAACTTCACCATCTTCACCTCTGATAATAGTCATGAGATGTAGGGCACATATGCATGGCTTCCCGCAGATCTGTCATTGCCTACAACCTCATTCCTTAGTTGCAAGGTCCACTGGATATCTCCATTTCCTACTTTTATTGTCAATGGATGTCACCTCAGCCTCGTCTGTCAACGTTCGAATGCATTTCATCCTTAGTCCTCTTGCCTTGGCATGCAATGCCTTAATCAGAGATGGGAGCATAACATGGCCAACATCTTGTGTTTTTCCAATTCTTTTACGAAGATCCATCTTTATCATGATCATTTGCCTGATCTTATCAAATGCTTGCCACAACAAAAGCCCTTTCACTGACTTGAACTTTGCATTGAAACACTCAGCGAGGTTATTGGTCACATAGTCTACTTTGCAGATTTCATTGAATTTGCTTCTTGAGCACACCTTTCCATGATGTTCATCCATGTACTCCTTCACCAAAGGATTGTGAGCATACAACACTCTCAAATGGTGCTCATGTTTCCTCAAGTTCCATGTGTATGATGCTGGCCATAGGATCTCACCATAGAATTTGCCTTTGAATTTCTTTTTAAAATTCTGCGCTAGGTCTTGCATACATTCCCTATGTTCCACTCCAGGGAATACAATTTCTACTGCACTCTCTAAATCCTTGCAAGCATCTGTGTGTATAACTAAACCTGAGGATGTACCTAACACCTATAATGTTGCACATATGCTGTAGAAAACTAGATCCAACTCTCCTCAGACTCTACCTCCAACACACCAAATGCAACTGGGAATAGCCAGTTGTGTCCATTAACTACAGAAGCTACTGCTAGCTGGCCTCTCCATCTTCCATTCAAAGCAGTTGCATCGATAACCAAATCAGGCCTACAACCATTCAGAAACCCCTGCTAGTAAGCTTTGAAACAAATAAAAGCCCTCCTAAAGCACTCCTTCTCCACTGTCTTCCCTTTTAATTTGTACTGGACTGTATGCTTTTCAATCTCTACAACACTCCCTAGACTAGCCGTCTCCACTTCAGCTTTGAAGGTGTAAAGCAACTGAAAACTCTCATTCCATGGACCATTAATCCTATCAAGAGCCCTTTCCTTAGCATATAAAATCTTCATGTAAGGTATATTAATCTTGTACTTCTCAAATAGCTTCCCATGGAGTGTTGTTGGACCAATTGTTGGTGTTTCCCTCACCTAATCCAAGATTGCATCTACCACCCACCTAGTCTTTTGCAAGCTTTGAGTTGTCCTTTCCCCCTTCTCATCCATGTGGATAAGTGTGCCTATGTGATTTTTTTATCCGAAAAAAATGAAAAATGATGTCAAATACAATTAAGAAAAAGTACACATCATCTAAATATAGAATGGATAAATAATCTGAAATAAAGATTTAGTTGTAATACCTGAATCAATTTGCTCTTTAGCATAGTGGATGCATGCAACCTCCACCTACACCTATCATAAGGGCAATGAATTGTGAATCTTCTTGGCTCGCTCTTATCAACCTCATACGAGTTTTCTGTGAGAATGCAATATGTAGTCACTGCATTACGATAGTCGACCATCGATTCAAATATGGTTACTGGAGCAAGCTAAGGATTCTCCCTATTCCACTTAATTGTTGTCATGTCCTCACCATCATATTCTTGTAAAAATAAGGAGTCAATGTTCTCCTCCCTCTCTTCATTTTCAGTGTCATCGAATCTAGCACGGCTGCTAGGCTCCTCTGGATATTCATCCTCCATTGCCTATTGACTGACTCTATCTACCAGTTCAGGGAATAGAGTCTCATCCTCATCATGATGTCAAGGCACTTCCTTGTTAGGCTATGCATCTACTTCTACATCACGTGTAGAAGGGGGAGGAGAAGTGGTAGAATTAGCGGAAGCCGACATGTTGTATCTTTGAGAATGTCTAGGTTTACTTGGTCTCGACCTACAAGGAGTGTGAGGACGCTCGCTATTAGGAGAGACAGATGATGTCTGAAAACCCTTCCCCTTCGGGATATGTTGTTTGTGTGCCTGAAGCACACTGATATGAATTTTACCGAAATGGCTGTCAGCATTGAAACTAAATATCAATCCTAGATGCTCATCACAAGTTAATGGGACAAATCTCTGCTCAGTATTGTTGACACATATCAGTTCAACAACATCGACAAGGCTCCACGGATACTTAGAACAGAGTGCCTCGCAAAAATCTATGAACGAAATGCTGGTTTCTACCACTTTTGGGTAGAAAAATCCAGAAATCAGGTACAGTTTAGTTCCACGCAACTCGCTAGTTTCCATTCTAATCGCGAGCCAAAAAGCAAGTGCAGGATCAACCCTATTCGATTGAAATAAAGGGCGTAGTTAGGCCGAAAATATTCAGAAAAATTGCATTGATTCACACCAATGGTGGTCAAATACATCCTTATTTACAGATCTCCTAATCAATTTGAGAGGAAAATCATGCTTACCCAGGTGGAATCCATGAATTATTTGCCTCTGATTTGACCCAATCATCTCCACGATCGATGGGCCGGACGGGGTGCTCCCCCGATATCGCTTCCTAATCCTAGATGGGGAGAGAGGGTAGAGGCGGCGGAGGCAGCACGATTGCGGTGGAGGGGGCGGTGCGGAAGTGACTCGATCTGATTTAGGTTATAGTGAGTGTCAGTTTTGCGGCCCCACTCATTAGCACATAACGGTAAAAATGTGGACTCGGCCCTATGCGGCCCCACTTGTCAGAGTTAAGGGTCAGATGCATTGACCCGACGACAACGTCCGCTGTGACCAGTTCTGAGGGTTTCGGGCAAGGGAGTGGGGAAAGTGAGGAAAAGTTATGAGCGTGGGGATGAATGAGTACAACTAATGAACCAGGGGCACAGAAATAAAAATTCCTTTAAGTTTTGAGCTCTGGCACCTGTGCAAATCAATGCTTCCCTATGTGAAGGGCCTATCGATTTACTTTTATGGTGAGTCATCATCTGTTATTAAAAGCACCAGACCGGAGAGCACTATTTTCATTTTTATGCATTCAGTCTAGTTAATGCTGGATATGAGCATGAGTGGATCTTTTAAACCCTGAATTATAATGTTTAATCGCTGCTTGACTCTCGGAGGTGCTCTGCATTTATGTTTTGCGGTCTCCGAAAGAGCTAGCGAAATACCATGTCACCATATTATATTATGATTGTTTTGAAAAATTGTTGGCATGTGAGATATTTTATTATTGCTTTCTAGTTGGTTATGTATTGCCATGAGTTAACATAATGTTTAGTTGTTGTCATGGATGTGCTTATTTGTGATTTATGCTGAATAATTGAGCACTAGCTAAGCATCTGTATAATGACGAGAACAAAAGAGTTTGTAAAAGTTTTATTTATCACTTTCAGTTTATCAACTAAATTATATGAGGACAAGAAAGGAGTTAATCTTTGGGGAGTTGATACGTCTCCAACGTATCTACTTTTCAAAACACTCTTGCTCTGATTTTGACCTCTTGAATGAAACTAACCCGGAGTGACGTTGTTTTCAGCAGTACCTTGGTGTTATTTTTGTGGAGAAATAAAAGTGCTCGGAATTGGATGAAACTTTTTGTTAATTATTCTTGGGATTTATAACAAATTATGGAGCAAAGAACTGCCGGAGGGAGGCTGCCAGGGGGCCACAAGCCAATAGGACGCCACCCTAGGCTGCATCCTGATGGCATGTGGGGACCTCGTGGATCCTTTGACCCTAATTCCAGTCCCATAAATTCACATCTTTGGAGAAAAACAACATAGGGAAGTTTTCATCGTGTTTCGCGAGATGGAGCTGTCGCGACCTCATGTTCTTTCATCGGAGGACTGTTCTGGAGTCCGTTTTGGGCTTTAGAGAGGGGAAATCGTCGTCGTTGTCATCACCAACCCTTTGTCATCAACACCACCATGATGCTCACCATCGGGAATGAGTAATTACTTTTTAGGCTTGCTGGACGGTGGTGGGATTGGATGAGATTGATCATGTAATCGAGTTAAGTTTGCTAAGGCTTGATCTCTGGTGTCCACTATGTTCTCAGATTGATGTTGCTATGACTTTCATATGCTTAATGCTTGTCACTAAGGCCCGAGTGCCATGATTTCAGATCTGAACATATTAAGTTTTCACGAAAATAAGATTGATTTGGATCCTATCTTGCAAGTTGTATGCACCTATTACGTGTCATGATCCGCATACCCCAAGGTGACAATAATTGGGATTCTTTCTGGTGATTTTCGTAGTTTGAGGAGTTCATGTATTCACCATGTGTTAATGCTTTGTTCCGGTTCTGTATTAAAAGGAGGCCTTAATATCCCATAGTTTCCAATAGGACGCCGCTTCCACGGGAGGGTAGGACAAAAGATGTCATGCAAGTTTTTATCGCAAGCACGTATGACTATATACGGAATACATGCCTACATTATATTGATGAATTGGAGCTAATACTGTGTTGCCCTAGTGTGTAATTGTTACATGATCAATGTCATCTAAATCATTATACATCACCGATCCACGTGCCTACGCTTTACATATACTAAACCTTGCTACTGTTACTACTGTCACTAAAATTCCCAGTCGTACTATTTGCCGAGCTACTAAACCTTTGTTGCAGAGAGATATCCCGGGTGCGGTTGAATTAACAACTCAACTGTGAAGGCCAATAAATATTATTTGTCTCCCCTTGAGTTGAACCAATAAATTAGGATGAAATACTACATGTGAAGACTGTCGCGATCCCTTATACTTCTGGGTTATCATATGGTAAGGGAGAAAATCTAGCCCTTTTAAATTCTTCAAACAATCTTCTCAGTAATATTGCTAGAAAAGTGGGTGTGAACTTGGGTGGTAATATTGATATGATTGACTACAATGTTAATGTTATCAAGCTTTGAAGAAAGCTAGAGTAGACTTGTGAGTTGCTACTAATAATTACATGAGTAATAAAAATCTAGAGACCAAGGGGTGGCCCTTGTGATAGACAAAGGGGGACATGGCTTGAAGGAACTGCTATGTGGGGAGGATTTTAGTGATGTGGATGAAATGATAAATTGATGGGAACAATTTAGAGAAATGTTCACACATCAAAAAATATGGACATAAGCATAGATCCCCTGAGAGGAAATCCACTGTTTCTATTAGGAATTTAAAATAATATAAGAAAAAAGCAAAGAGGAAGAAAATAAGAGGGGGTTTCTAGAATATGAGAGGATTTGGTGGAGATGCTAAGGAATTTTTTCTTAGAAAAATGATGATGGATTGGAAGGTAGATTTCCTAGGATTACACGAAACTATGAGACAAGAATTTGCTAGGACTAAATTGCAAGGGATATGTGTTGGAAGAGACTTTCATTGGCATCACAACCTTGCCAAAAGTAAATATGGAGGGGTGTTGGTCGGTATAAACTACACTACTATAGATGTTATAACCCAAGAATCTCGAGACTGTTATGTCAAGATGATAGTTCAAGATACAAAAGATAAATTCAGTTTGGGATTTGGTGGTGGTATATGGAGATGCATTGTCTGCTAGAAACGATAATTTCTAGATGAGCTATCCGAATTCTTTCAAAAGAGTGTTACCCCATCCTGATAGGGGAGATTTTAACATTAATAGAAATACTTCTAAGAAAAACAAATGGAGAACTTTGGGGCATTGGAGTTTTTTTCAATGCAGTCTTGGAACAATTTGGGGTGAGAGAGCTGGAGATGCATGGCAGAAAATTAAATGGGGAAATTATCTGCCTCAACCTACTTTCGAGAAACTTAATATAATTTTATGTAGTGTGGACTCGCAAGAGAATTACCCTATGTCTGAGGTATCTGCCTTGCTTAGGAACAAATCTGATCATGTTTGATCGCTAATAGATACTGGAGATATTGTTAGAACCGATCCTATATTTAGGTTTCAAAACTCATGGTTCTAGAGAGAGAGTCTTGACAAAATTGTGGTTAATGTGCTGAATGATAATAGTATTATAGGACATAGCATTGATAGGTGGTAGGGAACACTTAGGATCTTGAAACCTAAATTAAAAGAGTGAGTAGCAATATGAATGCGTGGTACAAAGAATTAAAGAAGGACATATTGGAAAATTTTGATATAATTTATAAGTATTGTGAAATATTTGGACTATCTTCTAGAGATAGATAAGAGCAAATAGATCTTAGAGCTCAATTGAATAGATTGTTGAGTCAAAAAGAAGCCAAGTGGAGGCAAAGGGAAAAAATAGATGAGATCTTTGCAGGAGATGGTAACACTAAATATTTCCACACTAAAGCCAATGGCAGACACAGAAAAATAATATTAGTTGTCTGGAACAGGATGAGGGGGAAATTGAGGGAGATAAAACCCTGATGGACTATATTACCAATTTCTATAAGCAATTGTTTGGGCATCCTGAATCCTCTACCATATATATGGATATTGAAAATCCAAACATGATACCTAGAGGGACAGAGAAAGAATTAATAAAAAAGTATACCATGGACAAAATAACAATTGTTGTTCTTAAAATGGAACACAACAAATCTCCTGGCCTGATGGGTTTACTGCTGAATTCTATCGACATTATTGGGACTTGATTAAAGATGATTTAAAAGATATGTTTGATAATTTTCATGAAGAGGAGCTGGCTATTAAGAGATTGAATTATGGGACTATTACTTTAGTTCCTAAATACAAATATGCGAATCAGATACAAAAATATAGACCAATGTGCTTGCTTAATGTTAGCTTTAAGATCTTTACCAAAGTTTTAATGAATAGATTGAATATGGTTGCTGGGGAAATTATTTCTCCAGTATAGACTACCTTTGTCAAAGGCAGATATATTATGGAAGGAGTGATGATTTTACATGAAGCCTTAAACAGTGTGCATAGAAAAAAATGCATTGTTGTTTAAGTTGAATTCTGAAAAAATATTATGATAAGGTTAAATGGCCATTTGTCTTACAAATGCTTAAAATGAAAGGTTCCCCTCATTAATGGCTTGGTTGGGTCATGGAACCAATCAGAGGAGTGAGTATTTGCATCAGAGTGAATGATAGCTTAGGACATTACTTTCATACACATAAAGGGCTTAGATAGGGGGATTCCATTTTTCCCCTAATCTTAATATTGCTGTTGTGCATTAGCTATTCTAATGAATAATTCTAGAGAGAGTGGAGTGATTGAAGGGGTTTTAACTAATAACCTAGAAGGTGGAATCAACATGTTACAATATTCTAATGAAACAATTTTCCAGATACAAGATGATTTTGAAAGTGTGCATAATCTTAAATATGTGCTATGTCTTTTTGAATTGTTCCTATTTGGTGAGGCTGCTAACAAAAGGGAGGAGTATGCTAGAATATTTACAAGTCCTATTGGGACACTTCCTCTAAAAATACCTAGGATTACCTATGCACTAAAAAATAATTAGAAATAAACGCTAGAAACTTCCTCGGTATAGGATAGAAAAAATGTAGTAACCTACAAGGTTGGTTCCTAGCAATAGCCGGGAGATTGACTCTAATTCAATCCCCACTCATTGGGATTCCTTATTTCATGATGGCCTTTAATGGATTACCTTTAAGGGCTATTAAAAAGATAGTTTTGTTTAGAGCCAAACTACTTTGGCAAGAAGACATTAACCAGAAAAAATACCACCTAGTGAAATGGGCTAATGTTTGGATGCCAAAAGATATGGGGGACTTGGGTATACAGAATTTCCAATTAATGAATAAAGCAATGTTTTGTAAGTGGTGATGGAAATTATATAATACAGATGACATGTGGCAAATATTCCTTAGAAACAAATATTAGGGAAAATAAGTGTTTGACCAATGTAAAACCCAAGTGATACTTGTGATCTGCGTTGGGTTTTTCCCTGAAGAGGAGGGGATGATATAGCACAATATAGATAAGTATTTCTCTCAGTGAGAACCAAGGTTATCGAACGAATAGGAGGACCACACAACTCCCGTCTTCAGCGCCTACACAAAAAGAGCAAAGACTTGCACCCAACGCGGGCAAGAGGGTTGTCAATCCCCTTGAACTCATTACTTGCAAGCAAATGAGTAGTGTAGATGATAGTTGATAATTAAAAATTGCAAAAAGAAAGAAAACAAATAAATGGCAGCAAGAAAATAAGAGTGTGTAAATATCTAAGTGAATAGAACCAGTGGCATGGTGTTTGCTAGAGGCTTCTCTCTTAAATAAAGCATACGGTGGGTACAGAAATTACTGTTGGGCAATTCATAGAAAAGTGCATACTTATGCAATATTTATTCACGGTAATGATCATGTGTATATAGGCATCACGTCCATAAAAAGTAGACCGACTCCTACCTGCCTCTACTACTATTACTCCACTTCGAGAGCGCTTCTATGCTTCCCTCTCTAGGTATTAAGTTCATGGGAATAGAGTAATGCTTGGAGAACAATGGCATGATGTAGACAAAGTAAACTAAATTAATATGAATGAAACTCGTCGTTTTATCCTCAGTGGCAGAAATACAAATATGTGTCTCGTCCCCTACTTTGTCACTTGGATATAGAGCACAACAAGATTGAATCCACTACAACACACCCCTCTCAATGAAGATAAACCAATCTAGGTGGCCAAACTAAACCGTTAGATCAGATAGATTTATGAACGTATGATGATCATGAAAATAAGAATCAAATAAGTATTCAGAGGAGAATCAAATCTTTTATCACAAATATTCTGAACATAAACCCACAATTCATCGAATCCCAACAAACACACTGCAAAAGAAGATTACATTGAATAGATCGTTGTGAAGATCGCAGTGAACTTTGTATTGAAGATCAAAGAGAGAGAAGAAGCCATCTAGGTACTAGCTATGGAGCCATAGGTCTGTGGTGCACTACTCGCACATCACCATGGGATCAGCAAGGGTGATGAAGAGGCCCTCCATGGTCGATCCCGCCTCCGACAGGGCATCGGAAAAGGGCACCAGATGAGATACCGGCGGAACAGAGACTTGCGGCACTGGAAAAAGTGTTTCGGGAGATCACCTAGGGTTTTTGGAATATATGTGAATTTATAGGACAAGGTACAGGGTTAGGTGACAAGGGGGCTGCCACAAGCTAACAAGGCATGCCCCCCCCCCTTGGCGCGCCCTGCTGGCTTGTGGGGCCCTTCTGCGGCCTCTGATTTTCTCCTGAAGCTTCCAGGTTTTTTGGTCCAGAAAAATCATCATAGAATTTAGGGGCAATAGGACTTCGTTTGGTACGCTAAACTTGAAAAGTCAAAAAAATGCAGAAAGAATGGCACTTGGCACTTAGTTAATAGGTTAGTGCTCAAAAATAATACGAATGGGAAAATAAATGCCCAAAAAGTATACTAGAATGATAATATTATAGCATGGAACAATTAAGAAATATAGATACATTGGAGACGTATCAGCATCCCCAAGCTGAATTCCTGCTCGTCCTCGAGGAGGCAAATGATCAAAACAGATTTTTTGATGTGACATGCTACCCGACATGTAATCTCTTGCATGTATGCTCATTGAGAAATGATGAATTAACAAACATCAACATATTAATATCTATAAGCATAAGTAACACAATCATCAATGTTTCAAAATATACGATCCTCAAAGAATATTTACCCCCATTCATTTTATCATATTAGTAAGGCATGGCTCCGTCGTCACCACATTAATAGAAATGTCAACCACCATTGTGTCCAAGTCGGGCAATTGGATCGTACTTTGTAAGGCGTCGTCTTTTTATTCATCACTCAATACATGAGCGTAAACCATGGACATAACATATTGGTGGAATAGAATATGGTGGTAGATATCAAAGGGGTAAAAGTGGAGAAGAAAGTCTCACATCAACTAGGTGTATCAACGGGCTATGGATATGCCCATCAATAGATATTAATGCGAGGAGTATGGATTGCCATGCAACGGATGCACTAGAGCTATAAGTGTATGAAATCTCAAATGGAGCTAAGTGACCGTGCATCCAACTTGCTTGCTCATGAAGACCTCGGGCATTTGAGTTAGCCCATCATCGGAATATAGAAGCCAGGTTCTCTAATGAAAAATTCCACTAGCATATGGAAGTGATAAAACATGAGACTCTCTATATGAAGAACATAGTGCTACTTTGAAGCACAAGTGTGGAAAAAGAGGTAGTAGCACTGTCCCTTCTCTCTTTTCTCTCATTTTTTTATTTATGTTTCTTTTTCTCCCTATTTTCCTCACTGAGACATTGCCCTAACAATAATGATCATCACACTTTTCTTTACTTACAACTCAATATGAAAAACTATAAAACCATATGACTCAATATGAAAGCCTCTCGCAGTGTACCAGGATGTGCAATGATCTAGTGTAGCATGTAAACAATGTTGAACAGGGGATTTCCACAAATACTATGTCAGGTACATGATCATGCAAAGTAACATAACGACGAGTGAACTAGTCATATGATGTGACAGTGGAAGTTGTATGGGAATACATCTTGGAATGGCTATGGAAATGCCATGATAGGTAGGTATGGTGGCTGTTTTGAGGAAGATATAAGGAGACTTATTTGCAACAGAGCATATCATGTCGTGAGGTTTGGATGCACTGGCAAAGTTTGCATCGATCCTTGTGAGAATGGGAAAGGCACGGTACTGGAGAGGCTAACAAAATATGAGGAGGTGATAGTGCGTATGTCCATGGATTCAAAATAGTTTTATTAGCTTTGTTGAAGCAAAGTACTACTCGCATGCCCCTAGGGAGGAGGTGGGAGGAGTTAACCATCGTGCGCCTCCGACTCAAATAACACTAGGATTTCAACAAGGAATAATAATGCTCATACTTCCCCTCCATGTCATAACCAATATTTACACAAACGGGAAATTAACAACTTTTAATACTGACACTCCTACGGACCAACAACCATGCACTCATACCCTTTCATATTACCACATCAATATCACTCACTCACATTTTCTCTTTTATGTGCTACATGAAGGTTTTGATTATGCACTCCACGAATACCTATTATTTTTGGACTTTTCATATAACCCATGCAAATTACGACCACTATTTATTAACTCTCAAACAAATATAAGTGAACAACGAGAGTGCAATTATTCTTATAAAATACGTACGAAGATGTGCTCAAAGATATATAAGTCAAGTACTAGAGCAACTGCCAAGCTCAAAAGATATAAGTGAAGCAGATAGAGTATTCTAAAAAATCATGGTGAAGGTGTGTCTTGGTTTTTCCTTGAAGAGGAAAGGGTGATGCTGCAAAGTAGATAAGTATTTCCCTCAGTTGTTGAGAACCAAAGTATCAATGCAGTAGGAGATACAAGCAAGTACCTAATGACCCACAAGTATAGGGCATCTATCGTAGTCCTTTCGACAAGTAAGAGTCTCGAACCAAACGAGGAGCAGAAGGAAATGACAAGCGGTTTTCAATAAGGTATTCTCTGCAAGCACTAAAATTATCGGTAATAGATAGTTTTGTGATAAGATAATTCGCAATGGTAGCAAATAACAATTGTAACAAAGGTGCAGCAAGGTGGCCCAAAACTTTTTATAGCAAAGGACAAGCCTGGACAAACTCTTATATAAAGCAAGGCGCTCCTGAGGACACATGGGAATTTCTGTCAAGCTAGTTTTCATCATGCTCCTATGATTCGCGTTCGTTGTTTTGATAATTTGATATGTGGGTGGACCGCTGCTTGGGTTCTGTCCTTACTTGGACAAGCCTCCCACTTATGATTAACCCCTCTCGCAAGTATCCGCAACTACGAAAGGAGAATGAAGATATATCTAACCATAGCATGAAACATGTGGATCCAAATCAGCCCATTACGAAGCAACGCATAAACTAGGGTTTAAGATTCTATCACTCTAGCAACCCATTATCTACTTATTACTTCCCAATGCCTTCCTCTAGGACCAAACAATGGATAAGTGTCATGTATTTTATTTTCACATAACACCACTATAGGAGAGACAACATACATCTTATCAAAATATCGAACTAATACCAAATTCACATGATTACTTATAACAAAACTTATCCCATGTCCTCAGGAACAAACGTAACTACTTAAAAAGCATATTCATGTTGATAATCAGAGGAGTATTAATGATGATCAAGGATCTGAACTAATGATCTTCCACCAAGTAAACCAACTAGCATCAACTACAAGGAGTAATTAACACTACTAGCAACCCACAGGTACCAATCTGAGGTTTTGAGACAAAGATCAAATACAAGATATGAAATAGGGTTTGGAGAGGAGATGGTGCTGATGAAGATGTTGATGGAGATTGACCCCCTCTCGATGAGAGGATCGTTTGTGATGATGATGGCTTGGATTTCCCCCTCCGGGAGGGAAGTTTCCCCGGCAGAACAGCTCCGCTGGAGCCCTAGATTGGTTATGCCCAAGCTCCGCCTGGAAACGGCCGTGCTTCGCCCCGAAAGCTCTGTTATGATTTTTTCCAGGTCAAAATCCTCAATATAGCAGAAGATGGGCATCGGAAGGCTGCCAAGTGGGCCACAAGCCACAGGGGCGCGCCTAGGGGGTAGGGCACGCCCCTGGCTTGTGACTGCCTGGTGGACACCCTGATGTATTTGTTTCGTACAATAATTTTTATATATCCAAAATAATTCTCCGAAGATTTTCAGGACTTTTGGAGTTGTGCGGAATACGTATCTCAGATTTGCTCCTTTTCTAGTCCAGAATTCCAGCTGCCGGCATTCTCCCTCTTCATGTAAACCTTGTAAAATAAGAGAGAAAAGGCATAAATATTGTACCAAAATGTGTAGTAACATCTCATAATGCAATAAATATCAATATAAAAGCATGATGCAAAATGGACGTATCAACTCCCCCAAGCTTAGACCTTGCTTGTCCTCAAGCGAAAGTCAAAATCGATAAATGTGCCCACATGTTTAGAGATAGAGGTGTCGATAACATAAAATACGGACATGAAGTCATCATGATCATATTCAGAATAGCAACATATATTGACATATAATTTCTTACGCTAAAGTAACAATTCATTCACAATGGTAAAGTATGAATCAAGAAATCTATTGAGAACCAACAAACTACGATCTCAGTCATCGAAGCAATTCCAATTTATCATAACGTAGGAAAGAGTCAATATAAGAGCTTCCAAAGCAAATCCACATACTCAATCATCTTTTAGTATTTCACAATTTCTAACACTCACGAGGTACCTATGAGCTCAAATCTTCAATCGGACACACAGAAAGATAGGGGCTTATAGTGTTGCCTCCCAACTATTCACCTCAAGGGTAATGTCAACAGTAATAACTCATGCTCGTCCATTGCCGAGTGGATATATGTGTCTAGATCATTCTCCAACACATGACGCTTGCCAGAAGATAAAGGCTAAATATAGAAAGTGATGGAGATCACCATGACTCTTGCAAAAAGGTAAGTAAAAAAGTAACAGATAGGCCCTTCGTAGAGAGAAGCATAGGTGGTCATGCGCTTTTATAGTTGGATGCACAATCCCTTAATGAAAAATAACGTCACTTAATATTGCCCCTTGTGATAGACAACTTTATTATGCAGTCCGTCACTTTTATTTGTTACCCATCACAAGTTCGTATAAAGTTTATTTTCCTCACACTAATAGATCACACATATTTAGAGAGCAATTTTATTGCTTGCACCAATGACAACTTAGTTGAAGGATCTTACCCAATCCATAGGTAGGTATGGTGGACTCTCATGGCAAAACTGGATTAAGGGCATTTGGATGCACAAGTAGTATCTCTACCTGGTGCGGAAGTTTTGGCTGATCTGAGGTGGAAGCGAGCGACACATGTTGAGGGATCTATAACAATATAAATTCTATTCAGAAATAAGCAAACATAAACCATTATGTTGTCTTCCTTGTCCAACATTAACTTCTTACATATAATATTTTAATGAGTGCGCACAATCATCAAAGATGCCTAAGATAATATATTTATATGTTAAACTCTCTTTCTTTATTACTTGCTTTTAATTGCCACAATGACCAACAGCTATGTTTGTCAACCCACAACAGGTTTCAATCGACATACTTCTTATATGTGAAGTCATCACTCCCCATAAGATCATCATATATACTCTTTGCTTTTATTTTATACTTATTTCTATTTCATCTTTCTCAAGATCAAGATCATACCAAACAAGCAAAGCCCTCAAATCAAAAGTACTTTTTATTATATAACGCTCGTACTTGCTTACATAGGAGGAATCATAAAGCAAAAAATCAAAACTAGATCACACGAAAACTTTATTCTACTAGATCAAGATATAACCAGAAGGACTAAACAAAGAAAAACAATAAAAGTAAAAATAAAAGGTGTGATCGTGATACGATACCAGGGCTCCTCCCCCAAGCTTGGCGCAAGCCAAGGGGAGTGCCCATACCCATGTGTTTAGTTGTCTTGCTTCGGAGGTGGTGATGTGGGAGTTGTTGATGAGGTTGGAAGCTTGTCCTCCGTATTCCAAGGCATAGGCTAACCATTGTAAAAGGATGAACGAGTCTCCAGGATCCTCAAATCTGCAGCCAAACTCATTTTCTTAAATTTGTATTCATACTCATAGTTTTGGTTTTGTAGGTCATAGATCTGGCCTTGGAGATGCTCGATTTTCTCGTAAAGCTTAAAGATGTGCTCCCCGACTTCCTTGGTATCTAGCTTGTGCTTGTTGGTAAACTCCGCGATCATCATGTGATTGGCATTGATTCCTTGTTCCACCATCCCTTGGCACTTGAAGACCAGTTGCTCCATTGTTTTGAGCCTTGTCTCCATGCTTCCGGTCTTGTTTGGCCCCTCAACATCACAGATGTGCAGCACCCCCTCACGCATCTCAATGGTTTGAGGGTGTTGCAGCACCTCCGCAAGGTAGGGGTTGCTGACCTTCTCGAAGAACTTGTCCTTCCAAGCACTTGGGGACGTCATGTTGATCTAGAACTGTTGTAGAAACAGCTTAAAACAAAAACAAGAGATATTGTCATGATACGAGACTCAAAACCTTTGGGAGATTATATAATGAATTTTTACTAACCCGAAGGAGAATACCACAAGAAAACGGAGTCCAGATGGTACACGAGGTGACCACAAGCCATAGGGGCACGCCCAGGGCGTAGGGCGCGCCCCCTGGCTTGTCGCGTACACTATTCAGACTACTTTAAATATTCCAATTTTTTAAATATTCCAAAATAGATAAAAAATTGCCATTGCAATTTTTTTGCAGTCTATTTACTTAGTGTACCACATACCTATTCCTTTTCGTGGTCTGAAACGTTCTCGTAAGTCTCCCTAATGTACTCCTCCGGAGTTATGGTATTGATGATATTGGTTTCAAAAAATTTGGGAGTACCTGAGATATAATGTTTGATTCTTTGACCATTCACCACCTTCGGGTTTGTGCCTTCGGCGTTGTTAATCTTGATGGCACCAGAACGGTATACGTCCTCGATAACGTAAGGACCTCCCCATTCGAAGAGAAGTTTTCCTGCAAAAAATCTTAATCGAGAATTGTATAGCAAGACATGATCACCTACATTAAATTCACGCTTTTTTATCCTTCTATCATGCCATCTCTTAACCTTTTCTTTAAACAACTTGGCATTCTCATAGGCTTGGGTTCTCCATTCATCAAGTGAGCTAATGTCAAATAACCTCTTCTCACCAGCAAGCTTGAAATCATAATTGAGCTCTTTGATTGCCCAATAAGCTTTATGTTCTAGCTCTAGAGGTAAGTGACTTGCTTTACCATAAACCATCTTATACGAGACATACCCATAGGGTTTTTGTAAGCAGTTCTATATGCCCATAATGCATCATCAAGTTTCTTAGACCAATTCTTCCTAAATCTATTAACAGTCTTCTACAAAATCAATTTAATTTCTCTATTCCTCAATTCTACTTGACCAAAAGACTGAGGATGATAAGGAGATGCAATTCTATGATTAACATCATATTTAGCGAGCAATTTTCGGAAAGCACCATGAATAAAGTGTGAACCACCATTAGTCATCAAATATCTAGGGACTCCAAATCTAGGGAAAATAACTTCTTTAAGCATTTTAATAGAAGTGTTATGATCAGCGTTACTAGTTGGAATAGCTTTACCCACTTACTAACATAATCAACAACAACAACAAGAATATGAGTATACCCGTTAGATTGTGGAAAAGGCCCCATATAATCAAAACCCCAAACATCAAATGGTTGAATAACAAGAGAGTAATTCATAGGCATTTCCTGACGTCTACTAATATTACCAATTCTTTGACATTCATCACAAGACAAGACAAAGTTACGAGCATCCTTGAAGGGAGTAGGCCAATAAAACCCAGATTGTAGTACCTTATGTTCAATTCTATCTCCAGCGTGGTGTCCTCCGTAGGATTCGAAGTGACACTTGCGTAAGATCTGTTCCTGTTCATGGTCAGGTACACAACGTCTAATAATACCATCTACGCCTTCTTTATAAAGGTGTGGATCATCCCAAAAGTAATGCCTTAAATCATAGAAGAACTTTTTATTTTGTTGGTATGTGAAAGTAGGCGGTATAAATTTAGAAACAATGTAATTGGCATAATCATCATACCATGGAGCATTGTGTGAAGCATTTACGACAGCTAATTGTTCATCAGGAAAGCTATCATCAATAGGTAGTGGGTCACTAAGAACATTTTCTAACCTAGACAAGTTAGTTGCCACAGGGTTATCAGGACCCTTTCTATCAATAATATGCAAATCAAATTCTTGTAGCAGAAGGACCCACCTAATAAGTCTAGGTTTAGCATCTTTCTTTTCCATAATGTACTTAATAGAAGCATGATCGGTGTGAACAGTTACTTTGGAATCAACAATATAAGGTCTAAACTTATCACAAACAAACACGACTGCTAAAAATTCCTTTTCAGTAGTAGCATAATTTGTTTGAGCACTGTCTAGAGTTTTACTAGCATAATGGATAACATTTAATTTCTTATCGACTCTTTGTCCTAAACAGCACTGAAAGCACAACATGCTCCCTTGGTGGTTTTGATAATTCATGACAACATACATTGTCTCCTGGACTGATATTTTTACCTAGTGTATTTCAGATACAGTCTACAGAGAGGATTGGCAAAAGGAGAGTGTGGACATACCCCAAGATGTAAGGAAATAGGTTGGCCAAGATTCAAGCAAGAGGACTCTACATTTTATATTTGTGAGAAATCACTTTGAGTCCATAGGAAAGCCAATACTATTAAAAGGGGGTAAGGTCTTGTTGGTGAACAATATGCTCAAACGTGCACTGGTGATAGTCGCCAAAAACATCCACAAACTCTCCCACCAAAGTCTTTTCTATACCTAACACTCAAAATCGGTGCAACCAACTATCCCATACCGGGGCCACCGATTCCAGAACCTAGACAGACTTGGCCAAACCCTAGCCACTTCGGTGCAACCGATTCCATACCGGTGCCCCCGAGTTTAGGTTGCCAACTTTATGTTACGCAAATTCACATTTTCGGTCCCACCGAGAATGTTGGATCGGTGTCATCGAGATTGGAAATCTGACCTTTGGTACCCTTATCGATGCAACCGAGTTTCCTATATCGGTCTCACCGAGATTCAAAAGTTGCCACATTTTGGTCCCTTCGGTACTACCGAGATTAACACATCGGTATCACCGAGTTGGTCATTTTGTGTGTAACGGTTGGATTTTTGGGGATGCCTATATATACCCCTTCACCACCACCTACTCGAAAGAGAAACACTCAGAACTATTCCATACCTATCCTATCAGATTTTCTGAGAGAGAACCACCTACCCTTGTGTTGAGGTCAAGATCTTCCACTCCAGTCATATGGATCTTGATCTCTAGACTCCCCAAGTAGCTTTCCACCAATCCCATCTCTTCCACTGACGGGGTTATCAGCCCCAGGTAGGCCAAAGCAATGGGGTCCTCCCCCTTTCGCTCCAAAGAAAAACTACGCGGCTGGCTGGAGGACGTCCAACAACTTGGGGCCCGCCAGCCGGACGTCCGGGCTGGTTGGCGGTGCCGGCTGACGCCCCGGATGTTTGGTCGAGGAGCCGGCTAGACCTTCGGCCGGCTAGGCATTGTCGGCTGCCTCCGGGCCAGATCTACCATTGACCTTGGGAAGGACATGCGATGTCCCGTCCCTCTGCGCGCGGGTATGACGTTGCAACACGACCGGCACGACGGGTGGCCTTGTGGCTACAGTGGCCGCTGACGCACTGCAGCGCGTGGCTATAGTCCAACCGTCCTAGCCGCTAACCTCGGCGAGTGCGATCGGGCGTGGGAACAGTGCCGGCATGCCCTCGCCACTCGATTACCTCCCTCGGCGTGGCTACAGTGTAGCCGGCCGTACCAACGACTTCGGTCGGTTAGCGCTAGGCAACGCCAACCCGTCGGCCCGTGCCATGGCAGGTGGGCGAGGGCCAATCACCGGGCTGGCTGGCGGGCCCCATCAGGAGATGGGACCGCTCAACCGGTGGCCCCTACAAGTGACAAGACGGCACGAGAGGCGGGACCCTCTGGCCAGCCGGAGAGACTGTCAATCGGATCCCCCCACCTTTGTACTTGGAACATATTGTAAGAGCCAGGGGTTGGCCTATAAACCCACCCGAACCCCCCATGCAACGGGGGACGGACGCACACACGAACGATCATCTCCACAGACGCACCACTCTTTCTAGCAGTGGAGGAAGAGGAGTCAGATGCCCCTTCATCCTCCTCTAGACACAACTCCAGGAGCACTATTGTACCAATACCCATCCATCCAACTAAACCAAGCAGGACTAGGGGTATTACCTCCCCCGGAGCGCCCTGAACCTGGGTACATCATGTGTCATCACTACTTGTGCTCAATCTCGCACCCGGAGCCCGTCGACGTCCATCGGCCCCAACCACCTATGATAAGAATGACAGTTAGCGCCCACCGTGGGGCCGTACGGCATGCCCTGTGGGCAACTCCGTCGGCCTCACGGTCGACATCGACGCGCTCACCGAGCGCTTCGGCAGGCTCAGCCTCACCGAGGCTCCGGCCGCCGACGAGTACCCCACGGGGGTGCTCGTCTGTGTTGGTCCACCCACGGCAGTGGGCGCACTCGCTGCGACTCAGTCCAACGGCTCCCACGATTGCGTGGGAGTAATGGCTATCACCTCCTCCAGCGCTTCTCGACAGGAGCGGGTCGTGGTTACCGCTGTTGCTGCTCGTGTCAGCACGTCTGACCCGCTCGACGCGGCCCTCTAGGGCTTGAGCACTCCGATCGCCGCAACGGCGAACCCCGACACCGCCACGGCCGATCTTGAGGCGACTTGTCTTGTCCTGTTCGAGGACGCCAACGCCCTCGTGGCCACGAGGCACCGCATGGAGGCGGCATAGCGGGAGTACGCTTTCGCCTATGGACTCACCCCGGCTGGCACTGAGCCCAGCTGGCGTGGGGCTATGCGCGACCACGGTCACGTGGTTGCCGAAATCTTCGATGGCAAGATGCCCGTCTACGACACCCCCATGGCCAACCTACGGCCCCTCAAGGTGGCCTATGACGAACTGGCCACCTTGGAGGGCGAAGAGCATGCTGCGCACAAGCGTCACATCAAGGAGGTCATCGATGCTGCTGATGCGCAATAGCATCTGCTCGCGACGGGCGGCGCCGCCACTGAAGGCCCCCGGCCCGAGCGCGAGGGCATGGGAACGGCCGGCCGCCACGCGGCCCAATACTCCTGCTCCCCTCGCACCTCCGGCCGCCCGGTCGGAGCAAACAACTCCCGGCCCTCTCAGACGTCAGGGAGCGAGCAGCTGGCTGTCAACAACCGGCGCACCAACGAGCCGCCATGAAGTGGTCGCCACCATGAAGCGTCGGCATCCGGCAGCCGGCGCAGCCATGGGCACACGCCGCCCCCGCGGCACGAGTTGGAGTAGTCGGTGCCACCCACCGTCCGTCCCGAGCTCTCGGCTCATCTCGGACCACACGTCCCCCGCAGCGAGAACGACGCCCGCAACCGCCTCGACAAACTCACGCAATCCGACCTCCTCGAGGAGGAGGGATCGATTGGTCTGGCCTCCTTCGGCCCCCGTATCCGCACCGAGCCGTTCCCAACCGGCTTCACGCTCCCTAGGGACACCCCGAAATACAACGGGGCCGCCAAGCCCGAAGACTGGCTGATCGACTACACCATCGCGGTGGGCATCGCTAGGGGGAACAAGTGCGTAGCCATTCGCTATGCCCCCCTCATGCTGATCGGTTTGGCCCGCACCTGGCTCAACAGCCTGGCGGCCGGCACCATCAACACCTGGACGGACTTCGAGGAGGCCTTCGGCCGCAACTTCACGGGCACCTACAAGCGGCCTGGCCGTCCCCATGAACTCGCCATGTGCATTCAGGGGCCGGACGAGTCCCTCCACGACTACCTCACCCGATTGACCGAGCACTACAACTCCTGCGAGGTGGTGCACGAGGTACAAGCCATGTAATACTTCATCGAGGGCTACCGGGATGACACCCCTCTCAAACATAAGCTCTTGTGCTCCGAGACGGCCACGCTTGCCGAGCTCATGACCAAGGCGGACAAATACGCCACGGCCGATTCGGCCATCCGGGTCAAGACGACCCCGCCTTCCAAGGCAACAATGACGCCGGCCAGGACCCGAGCGGCAGCCGACAACTGGCAGCCGCAGAACAACAAACGCAAGAGTGACCAGTCAGATCCCCACTACGGGAGCCGGCAGGTCAATACCATTAGGAGCCGGCTGCCCAACCTTCCGGCCAGCACTAGCGCACCGACAAGGCTACCTGGCAGCCGAAGGTCACCTTCGAGCAAATGCTCGACCTCCCCTACAAGAACCATTCAGGGGCCAAACCCTCTATGCACACGCTCCGGCAGTGAAGCTTCTCACATAGATTGGCCCGGGAGGACGGCCTTCCGGCTCCTACCGCGCCATCATCCCGCGCGCCGGCCCCGGCCCAAGCTGCCGCCCGGTGCCGGCTCCGGCTCCATCCCAGAACAACGGTCATCTAATCGACCAGTTCCCCAACCAGGACGGTTGCTACGTCGTATTCACTAGTGAAGAGATGGGTAAACACGCTCAGCGCCAGCTCCGTCGTGAGGTGAATGCCACCATGCCGGCAACTCACCAGTTCATGCACTGGTCGGAGAAGCCGGTCACTTGGAGCCAGGCCGATCACCCTGCCGTGATGCTGAATCCTGGAAGCTATGCCTTGGTCCTCGACCCCACCATCGCCACCAAGGAGCGAACTTGTCGCTTCTCGCGGGTGCTGATAGATGGCAGCAGCTGCATCAACATTCTCTACAACGACACGATGCACAAGTTGTGGCTAAAGATAGAAGACCTGCAGGCGAGCCGGACGGTCTTTCACGACATCATGCCTGGGAAGTCCTGCTCCCCTGTCGGCAAGATCACGCTCGACGTCCTCTTCGCTGGACCCGACCACTTCCGCCGCGAGCTAGTGATGTTCAAGGTCGTGGACCTTGCAAGCCCCTACCACGCGTTGTTGGGTTGGCCGACTCTTGTCAGCTTCATGGCGGTCCCCCATTATGCCTACCTCAAGCTCAAGATGCCGGGCCATAAGGAATCGTCACCATCAAGGGCGACCACAAGATGTCACTCGAGTGCGCTCGAGACAACAGCCGGCTGGCCGAGGCCTTGGAGATCGCCGAGGAGAAGCGGCAGCTCGACCTGCTCGTGGCCCTTGCTGCCAGCCAGCCGGCCGTGCCGGCTCCTCCCTCGCAATCCGTCAGCGAGGCCTCCTTCCAGCCATCCAAAGACACCAAGCAAATCCCGCTCGACCCGGCCAACCCGACTCAGTGCGTCATCATTGGCTCCCGCCTCAACAACAAATAGGAAGGCGAGCTCGTCGACTTCCCCCGTGAGAATTGGGACATCTTTGCATGGTCCCCCAAGGACATGTCTGTTGTTCCGAGGAAGTTCGCCGAGCACAAACTCCACATCCGGCCAGACGTCAAGCCAGTCAAGCAACCCCTATGTCGTTTCTCCGAGGAGAAGCGGCATACTATAGGCGAAGAAATCGCCCGGCTGCTCGCAGCCGGGTTCATCATGGAAGTGCTCCAGTCCTGGTGTTGAAGAAGAACAAGACCTAGCGCATGTGCATTGACTATCCTAGCCTGAACAAGGCATGTCCCAAAGACCCGTTTGCCCTGCCGCGGATCGATCAAGTCATCGATTCCACGGCCGGCTGCGACTTGCTGTCTTTCCTGAACGCCTACTCCAGCTACCACCATATAAGGCTGGACCCAAAAGACCGGTTCAAGACTTCCTTCATCACGCCCTTCGGGGCCTACTGCTACATCACCATGTCCTTCGGCCTGAAGAACGCAGGCGCCACCTTCCAACGGTGCATGCAGAAGTGCCTCCTACCTCAGATAGGCAGGAACGTCCACGTTTATGTCGACGATATTGTCGTCAAGACCAAGAAGCATTTCAGCCTCCTCGACGACCTCCGGGAGACCTTCGCGGACTTGCACGAGTACAAGATCAAGCTCAACCCAGAGAAGTGCGTTTTCAGCGTCCCCGCCGGCCAACTCTTGGGTTTCTTGGTGTCTGCCCGCGACATCGAAGCTAACCCTGAGAAGCTCAGCGCGATCAAGCACATGCCGAAGCTGACCCGGCTCCGCGATGTCTAGAAGTTCACCAGCGGCCTCGCCTTGCTCAGCCGGTTCATCATGCGGCTGGGGAGAAGGACCTGCCCCTCTACGGGCTCCTTCGCAAGACGACTCTGATCGAGCCGAGTCAAACCAAGAGGTCGGGCGTCTTCGACTGACCTGACGAGGCGGACGAGGCCTTCTGCGGTCTCAAGAAGGCTCTCACCCGCGCACCCATCCTAGGCGCGCTGGCTGAGAAGGAACCACTGCTCGCCTACATCACAGCGACCACGCGCGTCATCAGTGTCGTCGTGGTGGTCGAGCGGCCAGAGGAGGGCAAGTCCCTGCCGGCCAAGCGACCCGTCTTCTACCTCAGCGAGGTCCTCTCCGCGTCCAAGTAGAACTACCGCCACTACCAAAAGATGTGTTATGGCATATACTTCCCCCCAAGAAGGTCAAGCAATACTTCGAAGAGCATACCATTACCGTGGTGAGCACGGCCCCGCTCTGCAAGATCATGAGAGGCTGGAACTCCACCGGCCGGATCGCCAAATGGGTCCTCGCCCTCGCCAATCATGAGATCTGGTACGAGCCAAGAACCGCCATCGAGTCGCAGGCGTTGGCGGACTTCCTCGTCGACTAGGCGGAGACGGAGTTTGTTTTGCCTCCCCCAGACTCCAAGCATTGGCACATGCACTTCGACGGCTCAAAGATGAGGACCGGCTTGGGTGCCATCATAGTCCTCTCCTCCCCGAAAGGTGATCAGCTCAAATACGCCCTCCAAATCCACTTTGCCGCCTCCAACAACGTGGCCGAGTACGAGGCCATCGTCCATGGCCTACGGCTCGCCAGGGAGATCGGCATCAGGTGCATCCTTTGTTTTGGCGACTCCGACCTCGTGGTGAGCAAGTCTCCGGCGAATGGGACGCTAGGGATGCCAACATGTCCAGCTACCACTTCCTCGTACTATAGCTCACCCACTCCTTCGAGGCTTGTGAGTTTCATCACGTCCCACGGGCGGACAACGAGGCGGCAGATGCGCTGGCAAAGATCGGCTCCACCCGGCAGGCCATCCCAGCCGGCGTCTCCCTCGAACGGCTGCTCAAGCCGTCGATCAGGCCTTCCCTAGAATCAGAGTCAATCTTTGTGCCGGCGGGCACCGCCGGCTCATCAACGGTCTCGGCCGCCTCTCTAGCACCTTCGCCACCGGCTCCCGAACCGTCGGCCGCCCAGCCGACTCCGATCGAGCCGGCGGCATTTGGGGCGAACGGCCCTGGCAGCATGGCCGTCATGATGATCATTGACCAGCCGGCCACGGGGGCTGATTAACCAGTCCCGGGGACTGGCGAGCTGGTCCGAGGGGCTGATCAGCCGGATCCGGGGGCTCCCGGGCCGGCGTACGTTTCGGTCCCCTCGTGGGCCTAACCCTTCCTGGCATTTCTCCAGCGGGGCGAGCTGCCTCCGAACAAGGATTTGGCAAGGAATATCCAGTGTCGGGCCATGGCCTACGGCATCATCAACAACGAGTCGTCCACCGCAGCACCACCGGCGTCTTCCAGCGATGTGTCAAGCCGGAAAAGGGTCTGGAGATCCTCCTTGACATTCACCAGGGCAAGTGCGGGTTAACATGCCGCCTCCCGGACCCTGGTGGCCAAGGCTTTCCGCCACGGCTTCTTTTGGCCGACGGCTCTCGAGGCGGCCAAGAAGTTGGTCAACGAGTGCGATGGCTACCAACGCTTCAGCACGCAAAGCCACCTGCCGGCAACGGCCCTCCAAACCATCCCCCTCTCATGGCCTTTCACCGTTTGAGGGCTGGACATGGTGAACCCATTCAAGACCACTCGAGGTGGCATGACACACTTGCTGGTGGCTGTCGACAAATTCACCAAATGGATCGAGGCGCGACCAATCAAGAAGCTAGATGGCCCCACAGCCATCCGGTTCATCGATGACATCACGGTGCGCTACGACATTCCCCACAGCATCATCACCGACGACGGCACGGACTTTGCCAAGAGTGCGCTTGCATGCTTCTACTCCAAGCAGGGAATCCGGCTCGACCTGGCCTCCATCGCTCATCCGCAGTCAAACGGCCAGGTCGAGAGGGCGAACGGCCTCATCCTGTCTGGTATCAAGCCCTGGCTCGTAAAGCCGCTGGTAAGGTCGGTCGGCTGCTGGATCGACGAGCTGCCGGACGTCCTTTGGGGTCTCAGCACCACCCCGAACCGTTCAACCAGCTACACTCCCTTCTTCCTTGTGTATGGGTCCGAGGCGATCATCCCCACCGACATCGAGTTTGATTCGCCTCGGGTCACCCTATACACGGAGAAGGATGCAAAGGAGGCAAGAGAAGACGGCATCGACCTACTCGAGGAAGCTCGTGAACTGGCCTTGAGCCGGACGGCGATCTACCAACAGAAGCTCCGACATTACCACAACAAGCGGATCCAGCCACTCTCGTTCCGCGAGGGGGACCTGGTCCTCAGGCAGATCCAACGAATAGCCAAATAACACAAGCTGTCCACCCCATGGGAGGGCCCACTCATCATCAGCAAGGCACTGCACAACAACACATACTATCTAATAGATGCTCAGAACCCACAAAAGCGCAAAAGAGATGCCTCCGGAGAGGAGACGGAGTGCCCATGGAACGCGGCCCTTCTCTGCCCGTTTTACTGCTGAAGGAAGCAGTGTATGTATGTATCCCCACCCTTTTGGGCTTACGAATGCAATGGGCACCCCAAGCCGGCTCTTGGGGCGTGCCCCGTTTCATTTCCCGTGCTCACCGGCTCCTCGCCCCGGCTCCCGGGTCCGGGGGCTAGCCGGCTGGACCTAGAATGCCTCTCCAAAAACTAGCTAAGAAATTTGAGCCGGCCAAACCTCCCCACCCTAGCCAGCTACAGAAGCAGCTCCTGGCTGTCCGGCTGATGGAGTCTCGGGGCGGCAAGGTTGGGCTCACTCGAAAGGTCTAAACAAAGGGAGACCCCTTCTAGGCCCAGCCGGACCAGCGTTGCATCTCTACCACTCTACTTATCCCGAAAAGCCCTCGCGATTCCTAAGTTTCGAACGGGCTCCCTTGAGGCGGACGCCCCGACCCAGCTATAGACCGGTCCCCGGCTTTCGGGCTGGCGGGGCCGAAACCAAAGGGGAAAAGAAGTAGAAACAAAAAGAGTCAAGCAAGCAAAAAAGGATAAGGATGAGGCGGCATGAGTAACAAGGCAAACATGGCAAACTATTCATGGCATAAATGTTAAGGAAAAAGCGGCGCACGACTAGCATTTACTTCATTACATAAACACCCCCAGTGTGTGGATTATAGCTTAACATGCAGGGAGAAAACGAGAAACATAAAAATCGCCCGGGGGCTAAAGCTGCCGTCGCGTCGCAAGCCGACATGCCCGTAGCCGGCGCGTCATGGGGCGGCTCGGTTCTCGCTGCGGAGGTGGTCGCGGCCTTCGAGTCAGCCTCCTTGGCCTTCGAGGCGGGATCCTCAGTCTCGACCGTCTCGCTGCACGAGTCGGTGCTCTCGTCGACAACTTCATCACCCGTCGGGCCTTGGGGGATGCCGAAGGAGTCCTCGGGCAGCGGCTCGCCATCCTCGCCAAGGGCCGAGAGGAACTCGTCGGCGTCGACATACGACGCGAGCTTGTTGGCCCACTGTACAAGGGCCGGCTCGCGGGCCTCCCGCTTTGCGGTCGGCACGTCCCGCATGTTCGCCAGCCAGCCCAGATCCACACCGCGGTACCACAACGTCACGATACGGAGCACCATATGCGCTCCGGCTCGGGCGGCTGACGCCTTCCAGGCTTCGAGGCGGGGGACGACATGCTCTAGTCACTGAGCCATGCGATGCTTCGGAGCTCCCCCGCAGCCCGGCCACAGCGTGGCGATGACCTCTTTTCCAACGGTCTGGAGCCACTCCACGCTCCGCTCGATATGGGCCATCCGCATCTCGACGGCGAGTCCGATCTCGTCCACGTCCCACACGGCATCCTCCTCGATGGAGCGACCGCACTCCTGGAGGTACTCCCGATGCTCCTCAATGGCACGCGCAGCGCGGCGATGAGTCTTTGGGAAGTGCCCTGGAAGAAAGAAGAAGAGAAGGAAAGAAAGGCAAGTTGAAACAGAAGGAACAGTAAAGGGAAAAGCAACCGACTGGGGATAGAAAAAACCGGCACTTACCTTCGATCGCGTCGTCCAGTCCAAGGGCGAAGTTGAGCTCCGCCTAGCGCTCTGACTCCCGAGCCGCCTCCGACGTGACGAGAGAACCCCTAACCTCCTCGAGCGTCCTCTCGAACCGGGTCACCTCGCCTTGGATGGCGACAGTCCTCGCCGCCTCCTTGACGGTCGTCTCCCAGGCCGCCGCCTCCTTCCCTGCCTCGGCCTTGAGCCGATCTCGGCCCGCTTCCGTGTCGACCAGTAGTGCGGCCAGCCGGTCCGTCTCCTGTGCGGCCATGTGGGCGTCTTGAGCCAGCCGGTCCCGCTCGGACGCAAGCCCGGTCTTCTCCTCCCGAACGGTGGCCAGCTCACCTGCAAGACATGACAGGTGTTAGCTGACTCCTGGGGACTACGTGCCCCTCCTGCGAAGTGCAACTGACCTTGCACGCGAGCCAGCTCATCCTCCAGGCAGTAGAAGCCATATTTGCCACGGTCGTGGATGGCGACCGCCTCCGTGAATAGCTTCTGCCGCAGGGAGGTCCCTTCCTGCCACAAAAAGGCAAAGGTCAAGAAACGCCCAAAAGAGATCCGGCCCGGCTGGCCGTCGGCCGATCAGCCGGCCCGCATCTCGGGGGCTACACCCAGTGGGTCCGCTCGCGCGCCCCCATAGAAAAATCTAAGACAAAACAGCCAGCTTACCTCCGCACGCTGTAGGGTGGGGTCCGCCGCCTCCACGTACCGGGCCAGCTCCTGCCGGCACCAGTCCAGGACACTCCTCAGGTCCACGAAGGAAGGGACTGGGCCGCCTGCCTGGGGGGCCGGCAGGGCCGGCGCGCTCGCCAGCGCCTCCCAGTCCCGGCCCACCTCCTGCATCGATCACAGGGTCCTTCGGGCCCATCCACCGCTGCCGCCCGGTCTCGTCGTGGCTCCAGCCGCCGGGGGCGGGTTGACGACGGCAAGGGGCCGGGAGTCGCTCCACGCCGACCTCCGGCCCAGCACCGTCGTCGCCTCCTCTTCCCGCCGCTCAGGCGCATCGGTCGCGACGGAGGGCGCCTCCACCTCCATGACCGCCACCTCTGGGGCCACCTCCGACGCCGCCTCCGGGGCCACCGGGACCTCCGGCACCTTGGCCCGGGCCGGCTCGGCCGTAGGCTGGGTCACCTCTGGCACCATAGGCCGGGCCAACTTGGGAGCCGGCACGGTCGCTGCCACCCTCGCTTGGCCGTCTCCTGTGCGGGCGGAGGCATTGGTGGGTCCGTAGCCGCCCTTCGCGGCTTGCTTGACGGCGGCCTCGACATGCGGGTGGACTCAGCTATCGAGCCTGACGCCCGCAGAGGATCCATCGCCCCCCTCTACCTCCGACAGCTCAAGGTCCCGGAGTGCGAGGCCCTTCCTCGCGTCCCGGACATGGAGGCTCGCAGCTCCGCGAGCCTCCTCTTCTCCTCCCGCGGGTGGTCACGTGCTCGCGGGCCAGCCGGCTGGCGGCATCCGTCGGCTCCCCTCTAGCTCCTCCTCGTGGAGCTCGATGGGGTCACTACAGCACCCAAGAACCGATCATCAACCGGATCGCGAGGCGGAAGAAAAACTTACGCGAAATAAAGAACTTACGCAATAACGAAGGGCAAGACCCGCTTGGCGCGGGGCGGCAGCTTCCACGTGGCCACCTTCACCCGCTTCGGGCCGGGCAACGGGGCCGCCGGCCCCTCCTACGCCGGCCTCTCCCCCGGCCAGCCGCTCCGGCCGTTGGGGATTGAGTCGGTCTCTCCTCGCTCCTCCGGTCCTGGCGCGCTGCGGGAGGAGGCCCGTTCTGAATTTTTAAGTCGTCATCATCCGTCCAGTCCTTGATGGAGGGGACAAGAGGGAACTCACCCGCTCTACTGGTTTCCCCGGCTGGGCCGGACTCTCCGGCTCCACCGGGAGCGCCGCCTCGCAGGTCCGCCGGCTCGTCGACTCCCCCGAGGAGCCCACCCCCTCCTCCGGGGGGCCTCCCGTCTGGTAGTCTTCGGAGTCGGAGTTTTCATGCTCCGCCTCGAAGATCTGAGGGTGCGGTTCGTCCGGCGTGTTCTGTCGCACCAGCAGCTGTGGTTAGCATATCAAAGTAAGTTCTCCAGCCGGCTGCTGGCTCGGGAATATCAAACGGAAAGAAACCGCCTCGACGAAAAACTTACCAGGGCAGGCCGGTTGATGCGGTCGTACGGCTCCATGTCCAGGGACCATGAGGCGGGCTTCATCTTGAACGTCATGAGGGCGTTCACCCTCTTCGCCACCTATGCCGGTGTCAGCTCGACGGTGGATAGCCGGCAGGGGTCGCGCCGGCCGGACATGTCGCAGATCCAGTGCGACCTTAGCTGGAGCAGCGACACCCAGCGCGAGATAAAGGCTGCCACCAGGTCGGCAGCGACCAGCCCCTTGGAGCTCTTCATCTGCGTCAGCCGGCCAAGCTCCTCCAGGGCCACGCCGCGCAGGGCAGCCCCCAGCCAGTTTTGCTGGGTGGACTGCCGGTCCTCAAAAGGCGGCATTCAGATGTAGTCCGTCCTCGGGTCGACGTTCTTCACATAGAAGAACGTTCGGCGCCAAGAGAGAGGGGAAAAGTGAGCGACGCCACGGCAGCACGCCACCGTGCCCCCGCATGCGTCACTCTTCAAAGGCTTGAGGTAGAAAACGGCATTGAAGAGTTTGATGAAAGGAAGGATACCGAGGTACCGCTCGCACAACGTCACGAAGGCGGAGAGGTAAAGAATCGAGTTTGGGCCGAGGTTGTGTGGTTGAAGGTCGAAGGTGTCAAGGACGAGGCGAAAAAAGACACTAACTAGAAGCCCGAAGGCCCGGGAGAAGTGCCAGAGGAACACGACGTGTTCCCCTGGCCATGGCGCTGGTGCTATCTCATCGCCCGGCACACGAGCGGCCACCCGCTCCTCCAGCGGCAACATGCGTGCACGGCGGAGTTCGGCGATGTCCGCCTTGACCACGAAGGAGCCTGCCCAGCTTCCGCCGCGTCCACCAGCCGTCATGGCGGTAGTACGGCGTGTGGGCGCGGGTGCGTGCTCAGGTGCGGCGGCGCGTGAGGAAGGCAAGGACACGACGAAGACGGGCAGCAACGGGGCAAGGGAGGCGCGGTTACCTCCGCCTCCTGCTTTTCCTCTCCTTTTATAGGGGAGGCCACGACTGGGGGACGTGAGATTGATTGTGCCCACTTCCCTCGGAAACTCCGCACGCGCGTGGGTGGCCCCGGGCCATAACCGACGCTTTGAGGCACAGAGGATCCTAACCTACGCCCGAGGCCTAGTAGGCTATGCTTGGGTCCTCACGGGCTAGGCCCAGGCGACGTTCCGTCTCTCGGCGTGCGCGGTACCCACCGCCTCATTACTCGCTGCGTGGCGTTCCGCGTGCCGGCATGGGTCCCGAGGCGGCGCGCCGGTACCCGAGGCGTCGGGTCTAACGACCAACCCGACTTCCCCTTCGCCTGCAAGCCGGAGGCGGGTATCACTAAGGGGGAGCCACCACCTCCCCACCGTTTGCTAGACGCGGCTCCCCGCCGGCTTCGGGGACTACTGACGAGGTTATTACCCACAGGTAGGCCAAAGCAATGGGGTCCTCCACCTTTCGCCCCGAAGAAAAACTACGCGACCGGCTGGCCGTGGCCGGCTGGAGGACGTTCGGCACAAGCCGGTGCCG
The DNA here is from genome assembly GCA_022496015.1 of Hordeum marinum. Lineage (NCBI taxonomy): Eukaryota > Viridiplantae > Streptophyta > Magnoliopsida > Poales > Poaceae > Hordeum > Hordeum marinum. The sequence goes on from CM039678.1 coordinate 147,139,480, forward strand.
GCTGAGGCACTAGACGTTTGGTCGAGGAGCTGGCTAGACCTTCGGCCCGCTGGGCGTGGCCGGCTGCCTCCAGGCCGGCTCTTCCATTGACCTTGGGATCGACATGTGATGTCCCGTCCCTCTGTGCGCGGGTACGACGATGTGACGCGACCGGCACGACGGGCGGCCCTATGGCTACAGTGGCCGCTGACGCACTACAGAGCGTGGCTACAGTCCAACCGTCCCAGCCGCTGACCTCGGCGAGCGTGAGCGGTCGTGGGAACAGTGCTGGCACGCCCTTGCCACTCGATTACATGCCTCAGCATGGCTACAGTGCAGCCAGCCGTACCAACGACTTCGACCGGCTGGCGCTAGGCGACGCCAACCCGGCGGCCCGTGCCACTGCAGGTGGGCGAAGGCCAATCACCGGGCTGGCTGGCGGGCCCCAGCAGGAGATGGGACTGCTCAGCCGATGGCCCTACAAGCGACGAGACGGCTCGAGAGGCGGGATCCTCTGGCCAGCCGGAGAGACTGCCAGCCGGGTCCCCCCACCTTTCTACTTAGAACATATTGTAAGAGACGGGGGTTGGCCTGTACCCCCCCTGAACCCCCCATGCAACGGGGGACGGATGCACACACGAACGATCATCTACACACACACCACTCCTTCTAGCAGTGGAGGAAGAGGAGCCGGCTACCCCTTCTTCCTCCTCTAGACATAGCTGCAGGAGCACTATTGTACCAATACCCATCCATCCAACTAAACCAAGTAGGACTAGGGGTATTACCTCCCCCGGAGGGCCCTGAACCTGGGTACATCGTGTGTCATCACCTCTTGTGCCCAATCTCGCACCCGGAGCCCGTCAGCGTCCTTCGGCCCCAACCACCTATGATAAGCCAGCCTATGGCATCTGTCGTGAGAAAACGACGACATCCACCATGCCAAATCTGTGAGAGAGTGATTGGGTGCTGAGGAGTCTATCATCTTGAAGCACAAGAGCAAGGAGTTCATCGTCATTACCGAGCCTATTACGTTTTGGACGGTGGTGCCTCCTAGATTGCTTAGGTGTCGCTTGGGAGCCTCCTACTTAGTGTTGTGGAGTGAACCAAGAAGTTTGTAAGGGCAAGGAGATCGCCTACTTCGTGAAGATCTACCCATAGTGAGGCTAGTCCTTCGTGGACGGAAGCCGTTATGGAATAGTCAAGGTTGCTACTTCGCGGACCCTTTTGGGTGGAGCCCTTTGTGGACTCTCACGACTGTTACCCTGCGTGTGTTGAAGACTCCATAAACATGGATGTACGATAGCGCCACCTATCGGAACCACAGGAAAAATCCATGTGTCTCCAACTGCGTTTGATCTTGCAATCTCAACACCTTACTTCATACGCAATGTCTTTACTTTCCACTCCCATATTTGTTGAGATGTATGTGTAGGGCTGTTAGACTTCCTAGCTTTGCTAAAACGGTTAAAATCTGCCAAACAATCAACTTGGGAAAGGTTAGTTTTTAAATTTCTACTAGTAGTCTATTCACCCCCCTCTAGACACTCTTCTAGTGATCCCACAATTGGTATCAGAGCATCGGTCTCCTTTGCTTCGGTTTAATCACCGAGGAGGAAGATGGATGTGTCTAGTATAGGGAGTTTGAGTTGTAGAGTTCCCATTCTTGATAGAGAGTACCATAGTCAATGGAAGTCTTTGATGCTTGAGCTGTTTAATGAATTTCAATTGAACAAATATGTTATGCGCCCCTATGAGCCTCCTATTGATGAATTGCATCCCACATACGAAGAGGAAATTAACATGCTTGGTAACCTAAGAACTGTCAATCTTATTGTTAGAGGTTTACCAAGATTCGTGCTTTCTCATATGAAGAACTTTGCATGTGCTTATACCTTATGGACTGATTTGGATAAACGATATCCAAATCTTTCCTTAGGGAATCTAGATGAAATTCTTCATAAAGCCATTGCTTTTCACAAAATAAAGCCTAGTGATCCAAACTTTGATAAATGCCTATTTGAACTCTTGATCTTATGCGTGCTAAAGGAGATGTCACCATTATCAACAACATTATCTTTTAATCCATTCGCACTCATAAACTTGAACATTGTCATGATCACTATTCTAACGAATCTCTTGTTATTTATGATGAGGATTTCCCACTTGATGATGACAATGTGGAACATGGCTATTATGAAGAAGATGAGTTGTTTGACATCAAGTATGAAAGGATCATGAAGAATCCGAGTCTTATGGCAAACTTTAAGGATGACATGTCAGGAGGAAAAGAGTGGATTCTCGACAGTGGATGTACGGATCATATGACTGGTGATAAAGACATGATCCAAGAGATCGCGCCTAATCAAGGTCCTCGACGGTACGTGACCTTTGGAGACAACTCTAAGGGTAAGGTACTTGGCCTTGGTAAGGTGACCATATCCCATGATATCTCTATTCAAAATGTTATGCTTGTTGAATCCCTTGGTTACAATCTTCTTTTCGTATCTAGACTTGCTAATTTCGGTTTCAATGTTCTATTCACGAAAGTAGATTGCCAACTGTTTCGTCAAGATAATTATAAAATGGTCTTTACTGGTATCCGTAGAGGTGATCCATACATTGTCGATCTCACTAAAAGATCCAAACCTCACACTTGTTTAATTGCTAAATCTTCTAAAGGTTGGCTTTGGCATAGAAGATTAGGACATGTTGGCATGCGTAATTTAGACAAACTTATCAAAGGTGATCATATACTTGGTGTTAAAGATGTTATCTTTGACAAAGATAGACTTTGTAGGGCTTGTCAAGCTGGAAAGCAAGTAGGGGGAAGTCATCCTATTAAGAATATCATGACTACTAGTAGACCACTCGAGTTACTTCACATGGATCTTTTCGGTCCCAATGCTTACAATAGTCTCGGTGGAAATTGCTATGGTCTAGTCATATTTGATGATTTTTCCAAATTTACATGGGTATTCTTTCTTGATGATAAGTCACAGGTTCAAAACATCTTCAAGAACTTCGCTCGCAAAGCGCAAAATCAGTTTGAAGTGAAGATCAAGAAGTTCTGGAGCGATAACGGATCGGAGTTCAAGAACACCCATGTGGATACCTTTCTTGACGAAGAAGGTGTCTCACATGAGTTCTCGGCTACGTACACGCCTCAACAAAATGGAGTTGTTGAGAGGAAGAACCGGACACTCATTGAGATAGCAAGAACAATGCTTGACAAGTACAAGACGTCAAAGCACTTTTGGGCAGAAGCCGTGGAAACAACATGGCATGCCACAAACCGACTTTACTTGCACAAGCTTCTCGATAAAACGGCATACGAGCTACTCACCGGTAACAAACCCCAAGTTGGATACTTTCGGGTATTCGGCTCCAAGTGCTACATTCTTGATAAGCATCGTCATACTAAATTTGCTCCTAAATCTCATGAAGGATTCCTACTTGGTTATGGAGCGAACTCTCACACTTACCGTGTCTACAACAACTTCACTCGAAAGGTTGAAGAAACGGTAGATGTGAAGTTTGATGAATCTAAAGGTTCGCAATTCGAACAATTGCCAAATGATGTAGGTGATAAGAACCCTTTGGAAGCTATCCTAGATTTACCCATTGGCAAGATTTGTCCCTTGGAGGTGAAGGAAAGTACTTCATCAACTCAAGTGGAAGCCCCTACCTCACAACAAGGTGAACCACAACATGACATCGAGGCATCCACAAGCAGTACATGGCAAAATGATGAAGAGGAGGAAGTGCATCATGAACATCCACCACAACCTCCTTCACCACCATCTCAAGGGAACGATACCTTCAACAATAACAAAGATGAGGGAGATGATGATGAAGAAGAAGCTCCACCAACCAACAATCGGAAGCTGGCCCGAGTTCGAGCACAAGTGACCAAGAATCATCCCCTAAACCAAATGTTTGGTGATATACAAACAGGGAGGATCACTCGCTCTAAAACTCGTCTAGCAAACTTCTATGAGCATTATTCTTTTATTTCTAGCATTGAGCCCTTGAAGGTAGAACAAGCTCTTGAAGACACGAATTGGGTGAACGCTATGCATGAAATGCTTCACAACTTCGAAAGGAACGAAGTGTGGACACTCATGGAGAACCCCGAGGATGAACACAACATCATCGGAACCAAATGGGTATTTAGGAACAAGCAAGATGAAGACGGTCAAGTCGTGTGCAACAAGGATCGCCTCGTAGCTCAAGGATATACGCAAGTCAAAGGTATGGACTACGGTGAGACCTATGCCCCCATCGCTAAACTTGAAGCTATTCGCATTCTTCTTGCTTATGCCAATCACCATCATATAACGCTTTATCAAATGGATATTAAAAGTGCATTTTTAAATGGTGAGATTGAATAAGAGGTTTATGTTAAGCAACCACCTGGCTTTGTGAATCCTAGGAAACCTAATCATGTTTACAAGCTTCATAAAGCTCTTTATGGTCTTAAGAAAGCTCCTCGTGCTTGGTATAAATGTTTAACGAAGTTTCTTATCGAAAAAGGTTTTGAAATTGGTAAAATTGACGTAACCTTATTCACTAAGAGAGTTAATGGTGAATTGTTTGTGTGCCAAATATATGTGGATGATATTAGATTTGGTTCCACTAACCCTCAATTTAGTGAAAGGTTTGGAAGGTTGATGTCGAGAAGTATGAGATGTCCATGAGGTGTGAACTAAAATTCCTTCTTGGGTTGCAAATCAAGCAATCAAAAGAAGGAACTTTCATCTCTCAAACTAAGTACCAAGGACTTGATCAAAAAGTTCAACATGCAGGAGTGCAAAGGTATGAAAACCCCTATGCCTACTAGCGGACATGTTGATCTTACCAGAGACGATGAACTGGTTGATCAGAAAGTTTATCGATCTATGATTGGTTCATTGTTGTGTCTATGTGCATCTCGTCCCGATATTATGCTTAGTGTTTGCATGTGTGCTAGATATCAAGTTGCACCGAAAGAATGTCATCTTTTAGCTGTAAAACGCATTGTGAGATGCTTGATACGAACGTCAAACTTTGGCATTTGGTATCCCAAGGGATCTTCTTTTGACCTTGTTGGTTATTCTGATTCGGACTATGCCGATGACAAGGTTGATAGAAAATCCACCTCGGGTACTTGTCAATTTTTGGGCAGATCTCTTGTATCTTGGTCCTCTAAGAAACAAAACTCGGTATCACTATCGACTGCCGAAGCTGAGTATATTGCTGCTGGATCTTGTTGTGCGCAATTACTATGGATGACACAAGCACTTAAGGATTATGGAATTCATGTTAAAAATGTTCCATTAGTTTGTGACAATGAAAGTTCTATTAAAATTAGTCATAATCCTATGCAACATTCTCTAACTAAGCGTACCCAAGTTTGACATCATTTCATTCGTGACCATGTTGCCAAAGGAGATCTTAATCTTAAGCATGTTCACACTAGCAAGCAATTGTTCGATATCTTTACTAAGCCACTTGATGATCAGACATTTTGTCACTTGAGGAGTGAGTTGAACATCATTGATGCTTCAAACTTGAGCTAGACTCACTCGATTGCATGCAAGGGCATGAGCTTTATTGATATTTCCATATATCTTAACATTTCATGTTATGCCATGGAATTCTATGCTCCCCTGTATTGCATATAATCTCTTGTAGGTACTTGGAAAAACTTCATTCCACAAGATTGCCATCAACTCCAATCATAAGCAATCTTGTCATTACCAAGTATCCACAACCCCTCTTGATGATGGAAGGAAGAAGGCCACTCAACCATATCCTTGACATATACTTGATCAAAATTGCACACTCTCAATTGGTATCATGTCAATAGGATATATCTATTGTTCTTCCTTGCATGACTAATCTTTGTAGGTAACTAGTGTACTAGAACAAGAAGGATTGCTCAAAAGTCAAGATGATCTTCATCAACCTCGAGCATCCTCAGCAACTTCATCTACAAGCTACGTCATCAACATCACTCAATGGTATGTACTCATGTCCTTGAAAATGATTTACTCCAAGAAATGAGCTAAAGCAACTCAAGTGACATGAAAACATTAAAACGCTTAATTGAAAAATGGTAACCCCATTCTGAGCTTAACGTAGAGTATGACCTATGATCAAGTATTCTTGCTTGGCTCCTAAGTCGATATACTCTAATATATATGACCTAGTCACCGCCCATCATCTAGTTAAGAATCTGGTGTGGTTTGCTCTCTATTGCATGATTTCTCATAACTTCTCCAATCTTCTCTAGTTGATGTCCCATGTAAAAACGTCATAGTTCATTGCAAATCTTTCTCTTGACTCCGTGAAAACAGAAACTTGGTTTCTCTTTTGGAGCCGCCGACTTAGATATCTCGGTTCTACCGAAATTGACGACAAGCTGCACTACAAAATCTCGGTACCACCGATATATCTATCTTGGAGTCACTGATTTTCATTCTGTTTCATTTGAATTCATCTTTGCAATTCTGTGTTTTCTTAGTGATCTTTCTTGTAATACTTCTGTTACTTCAATGATCCCTTCAAAAAAAAACTTTGTATTACTTAGGGGGAGAAGAACTAAAGATAATCTTGAGGACATAATTTTTTGGTTTTCAAGGATCCCTATCTTCAATGAAGAAAGGAGGAGAAGAACACATCCCTACTACATCTCAAAGGGAGATAAATCATTTTCCATAACTATCTCAGTTTTCACTTCTATGAATCCTACATTTCGATGACCCTTGTTCTCAAGGATCCCTTCTCAATCAATGATCCCTGTATCTATCTCTATTTTTGACCTTTTCGGAAATTAATGCCGAAGGGGGAGAAGACCAAAGCTTCATGCTAAAGGGGAGATACATGCTTATGCAAAGGGGGAGATATGATCAAGGGGGAGAGCCAATATCACTACTCATACCTTTATAAACAGGGGAGAACACCAAAGTAGGGGGAGAAGAAATTTTTGACCTTTCTCACCTTATCCAATCCAAATATCTACATGCTAAGATTCTGGGGGAGTGGAAAAATCTATTTTCATATCTACGGTGAGAAAATTCTAAATGATCTTGGAGACATATCAATTCTAAGGAATACTATCTTCTATATGTCCTCCCTATCTTGGCAATTTTGAGTTCTATTGCCTTGCTGTTTGGTAGAATACTCTTGTGTTTCCTAACATTGTTTTCTCAAGTGTGTTTCTATTACCAGGATGCTCAAGAACTCAAGGTAAGTATATGCATCATATCATTGATCAAGATGATCTCTTGCTTCTTGCACATATTGTTTGCAAGAGTGATGTCTTGAACAAAGATACATCTCATTCATAAATATTTGATGCATATAGCCAAGATACACATGACCTGTTATATCCCTTCTACCTTATGTGTGTTCATGCATTCAAAAGCAACCATCCTTTAAAGGACTGCACACATTTAGGGGGAGGAAGTCTATGTCATGTGTCTCTCAAAGTCTTTAGTATAACCATGCATATCTTTATTTGAAGCTTTGATTGTATGTTGTCATCAATTACCAAAAAGGGGGAGATTGAAAGCACAACATGCTCCCTTGGTGGTTTTGATAATTCATGACAACATACATTGTCTCTTGGACTGATATTTTTACCTAGTGTATTTCAGATACAATCTACAGAGAGGATTGGCAAAAGGAGAGTGTGGACATACCCCAAGATGCAAGGAAATAGGTTGGCCAATCATCAAGCAAGAGGACTCTACATTTTATATTTGTGAGAAATCACTTTGAGTCCATAGGAAAGCCAATACTATTAAAAGGGGGTAAGGTCTTGTTGTTGAACAATATGCTCAAACATGCACAAGTGATAGTCGCCAAAAACATCCACAAACTCTCCCACCAAAGTTTGTTCTATACCTATCACTCAAAATCGGTGCAATCAACTTTCCCATACCGGTGCCTCCGATTCCAGAACTTAGACAGACTTAGCCAAACCCTAGCCACTTCGGTGCAACCGATTCCATATCGGTGCCACCGAGTTTAGGTTGCCAACTTTCTGTTACGCAAATTCACATTTTTGGTCCCACCGAGAATGTTGGATCGGCGTCACCGAGATTTGAAATCTGACCGTTGGTCACCTTATCGGTGCAACCGAGTTTCCTATATTGGTCTCACCGAGATTTAAAAGTTGCCACCTTTTGGTCACTTCGGTACCACCGAGATTAACACATCGGTGTCACCGAATTGGCCATTTTGTGTGTAATGGTTGGATTTTGGGGGATGCCTGTATATACCCGTTCACCTCCACAAACTCGAAATAGAAACACTCAGAACTATTCCATACCTATCCTATTAGATTTTCTGAGAGAGAACCACCTACCCTTGTGTTGAGGTCAATATCTTCCACTCCAATCATATGGATCTTGATCTCTACCCTCCCCAAGTAGCTTTCCACCAATCCCATCTCTTCCACCATGCCAAATCTGCGAGAGAGTGAATGGGTGCTGAGGAGTCTATCATCTTGAAGCACAAGAGCAAGGAGTTCATCGTCATTACTGAGCCTATTAGCTTTTGGAGGGTGGTACCTCCTAGATTGGTTAGGTGTCGCTTGGGAGCCTCCTACTTCATGTTGTGTAGTGAATCAAGAAGTTTGTAAGGGCAAGGAGATCTCCTACTTCGTGAAGATCTACCCATAGTGAGGCTAGTCCTTCATGGATGGAAGCCGTTATGGAATAGTCAAGGTTGCTACTTCGTGGACCCTTTTGGGTGGAGCCCTCCGTGGAGTCTCACGACCGTTACCCTCCGTGGGTTGAAGACTCCATAAACGTGGATGTACGATAGCGCCACCTATCGGAACCATGGGAAAAATCCATGTGTCTCCAGCTGCGTTTGATCTACCAATCTAACCACCTTACTTCATGTGCAATGTCTTTACTTTCCGCTGCCATATTTGTTGACATGTATGTGTAGGGATGTTAGACTTGCTAGCTTTGCTAAAACTGTTAAAATCTGCCAAACAATTAACTTGGGAAAGGTTAGTTTTTAAATTTCTGCCAGTAGTCTATTCACCCCCCCCCCTCTAGACACTCTTCTAGTGATCCCACACACCAACATCATAATCACTAGCATCACACATAATTTCAAAGGGTAGGTTCCAGTCGGGTGGTTGAACAACAGGTGCGGTAATCAAGGCACTTAAGAATTTCAAATGCTTCTACACAATCATCATCAAAAACAAATGGAACATATTTTTGCAAAATATTTGTGAGAGGCCTAGAAATCTTAGAGAAATCTTTTATAAACCTCCTATAGAAACCAACATGACCAAGGAAACTTCTTATACCTTTGATATCCATAGGGCACGGTATTTTTTCAATAGCATCAACTATAGCTTTATCAACTTCAATACCTCTTTCGGAGATCTTGTACCCCAAGACAATACCTTCATTAACCATAAAGTGGCACTTTTCTCAATTCAAGACAAGATTAATTTCTTCACATCTCTGCAAAACTCAGTCAAGGTTTCTCAAACAATCATCAAATGAACTTCCGTATACGCAAAAAAAACCATGAAAACCTCAAGAATCTTTTCACAAAAGCTAGAGAACATAGCCATCATACATCTTTGAAAGGTAGCAGGTGCATTGCATAAACCAAAAGGCATACGTCTGTAAGCAAAGGTATCGAAAGGGCAAGTAAAAGTGGTTTTTTCTTGATCCTCTCTTCATACGGGTATTTGAGAGAACCCAGAGTAACCATCTAGAAAGCAAAAATGAGTATGTTTGGATAGTATTTCTAGCATTTGACAAATAAAAGGTAAAGGTTAATGATCTTTCTTAGTAGCTTTATTTATTTCCTAAAATCAATTACCATTCTATAACCTGTAACAATTCTTTGTGGGATCAATTCATTTTTATCATTAGGAACAACGGTAATACCTCCCTTCTTAGGGACACAATGAACGGGACTAACCCATCTACTATCAGCAACATGATAAATTATACCTGCCTCCAGAAGCTTTAGTATTTCTTTTCTTACCACTTCTTTCATCTTAGGGTTCAATCTTCGTTGGTGATCAATAACTGGTTTCGCATCAGGCTCCATATTAATTATATGCTGGCATAGGGTGGGACTAATGCCCTTAGGATCATCAAGAGTATAACCAATAGCAGCATGGTGCTTCCTCAGAGTTTTCAATTATCTGTTTTCTTCATGCTCTGAAAGGTTAGCACTAATAATAACAGGATATATCTCCTTTTCATCAAGATAAGCATATTCCAACGTATCGGGTAATTGTTTCAGCTCAAACACGGGATCACCCTTGGGTGGAGGAGGATCCCCAAGCTTTTCCATAGGTAAGTTGTGTTTCAAAATAGGCTGCTGATCAAAGATTTTTTTATCTATTTCATTCCTCTCATTCATATGCATATCATTTTCATGGTCTAGAAAATATTGTTCTAAAGGATTAGTAGGAGGCACAACAATAGAAGCAAGACCAATAATTCATATTTACTAGGCAATTCTTTGTCATGGGGTTTTCTACGAAATTTAGAGAAATTCAACTCATGAGACACATCCCCAAAACTCACAGTAACTGTTTCTTTCTCACAATCAATCCTAGCATTAACAGTATTTAAGAAGGGTCTGCCAAATATAATGGGACAAAAATCATCTTGTGGGGAACATAGAACAAGAAAATCAGTAGGATATTTTATTTTCCCATACAACACTTCAACATCTCTAGCAATCCCCATCGGTGCAATAGTGTCTCTATTGGCAAGCTTAATAGTAACATCAATTTCTTCTAGTTCAACTGCTGTAATATCATGCATGATTTCTTTGTATAAGTAAAAGGGAATTTCACTTACGCTAGCACCCATATCACACAAGCCATGATAATAATGATCTCCTATTTTAACAGAAACAATAGGCACGCCAACAACTGGTCTATGTTTACTCTTAGTATCAGTAGCAATTCTAGCCGCTTCATTACAGAAATGAATAAGATGCCCATCAATATTATCAACGAAGAGATCTTTAACCATCACAATACTAGGCTCAACTTCAATTTGTTCAGGGGGTGTAGGTGTTCTAATACAACTCTTACGAACGACAGTTAAAGCTTTAGCATGTTCCTTTATGCTAATAGGGAAGGGTGGTTTCTCAATGTAAGCAGTAGGAATAACATGATCAACATTATAAGTAATAGTTTCCTCTTCAATTTTAATAGGTTCAACTACTTTCACTTCAATGGGAGGATGATATTTAAACCACTTATCCTTAGGGAGATCAACCTGAGTAGCAAAAGATTCATAGAAAGAAGCTACTATCTCAGAGTCAAGTCCATATTTAGTGCTAAATTCACGAAAAGCATCGGTGTCTATAAATGATTTAACACAATCAAAATTAAGGATTATACCTAAATCCTTACCTTCAACGAGTTCCCAATCTTCGGAGTTGCGTTTAATTCTTTCCAATAAGTACCATTTGAATTCAATATCTTTCTTCATAAAAGAACCGGAGCAAGAAGTATCGAGCATGGATCGATCATTATGAGAAAGCCGAGAATAAAAATTATGAATAATAATTTCTCTTGAGAGCTCATGGTTGGGGCATGAATATAACATTGACTTAAGCCTCCCCAAGCTTGAGCGATTTTTTCTCCTTCACGAGGCCAAAAATTGCAAATATAATTCCGATCACGATGAACCAGATGCATGGGATAAAATTTCTGATGAAATTCCAATGTCAATCGGTTGTAGTTCCATGATCCAATATCATCACATAGAATGTACCATGCCAATGCCTTCTCCTTCAAAGATAAAGGAAAGACCTTCTTATTGACAACATCCTCGGGCAAACCTGCAAGCTTAAATAATCCACAAACTTCATCCACATAGATTAGATGCAAATCAGGATGTAGTGTTCCATCTCTTGCATAAGGATTAGCTAGCAGTTTCTCTATCATATCCGAAGGAATTTCGTAATAAATATTTTCAGTAGGTGCAGAATGTTCAGGAGTGACTCTTCGTGCTTCCGTTCGAGGTGAAGATACCCTGAACAAGCCCCTCAAAGGATTACTTTCCGTAGTAACAAGTGACAGTAAATTTTAGCACACTATATAAATTTTTCCTTACCAAGTTCCACTCACCAAAGGCGCTTCACTTCCCGGCAACGGCGCCAAAAAAGAGTCTTGATGACCTGCAAGTATAGGGGATCTATCATAGTCCTTTCATAACTAAGAGTGTCGAACCCAACGAGGAGCAGAAGGTAATCACAAGGGGTTTTCAGTAAGGTATTCTCTGCAAGCACTAAAATTGTAGGTAACAGAAAGTTTTGTGATAAGATAATTCGTAACGGGTAGCAAGTAAAAATTGTAACAAAGGTGCAACAAGGTGGCCCAATCCTTTTTATAGCAAACGACAAGCTTTGACAAACTCTTATATAAAGCAAGGCGCTCCCGCGGAAACATGTGGATCCAAATCAGCCCATTACGAAGCAACGCATAAACTAGGGTTTAAGATTCTGTCACTCTAGCAACCCATTATCTACTTATTACTTCCCTATGCCTTCCTCTAGGCCCAAACAATGGTGAAGTGTCATGTATTTATGTTCACATAACACCACTAGAGGAGAGACAACATACATCTTATCAAAATATCGAACGAATACCAAATTCACATGATTACTTATAACAAGACTTATCCCATGTCCTTAGGAACAAATGTAACTAGTCAAAAAGCATATTCATGTTGATAATCAGAGGAGTATTAATGATGATCAAGGATCCGAACTGATGATCTTCCACCAAGTAAACCAACTAGCATCAACTACAAGGAGTAATTAACACTACTAGCAACCCACAGGTACCAGTATGAGGTTTTGAGACAAAGATCAAATACAAGATATGAAATAGGGTTTGGAGAGGAGATGGTGCTGATGAAGATGTTAATGGATATTGACCCCCTCTCGATGAGAGGATTGTTGGTGATGACGATGGCTTCGATTTCCCCCTCCAGGAGGGAAGTTTGCCCGGCAGAATAGCTCCGCCAGAGCCCTAGATTGGTTCTGCCCAAGTTCCGCCTGGAGATGGCGGTGCTTCACCCCGAAAGCTCTGTTATTATTTTTTCCAGGTCAAAATCCTCAATATAGCATAAGATAGGCATCGAAGGGCTGCCAGGTGGGGCACAAGCCACAGGGGCATGCTGATGTATTTATTTCGCCCAATAAATTTTATATATTCCAAAATAATTCTCTGTAGATTTTCAAGACTTTTGGAGTTGTGCAGAATAGGTATCTCAAATTTGCTCCTTTTCCAGTCCAGAATTCCAACTGCCGGCATTCTCCCTCTTCATGTAAACCTTGTAAAATAAGAGAGAAAAGGCATAAATATTGTACCAAAATGTGTAGTAACAACCCATAATGCAATAAATATCAATATAAAAGCATGATGCAAAATGGACGTATCAATCCCCAATCTTCGCACCTACACAACCAATCAAACACTTGCACCCAACGCTATAAAGGGGTTATCAATCCCTTCACTGTTATTTGCAAGGATCAGATCTGATGGAGATAGATATAGAATATTACTAAAACATAAACTAAAACAAGAGTAAAAAGATTGCAGCAAAGTATTTTTGGTATTTTTGGTTTATAGATCTGAAAATATAAAATGGAAAATAGACCCGGGGGCCATAGGTTTCACTAGAGGCTTCTCTCATGAAGGAAAATAATACGGTGGGTGAACACATTAATGTTGAGCAATTGATAGAAAAGTGAATAATTATGAAGATATCCAAGGCAATGATTATGCATATAGGCATCACGTCCGTGTCAAGTAGACCGAAATGATTCTGTATCTACTACTATTACTCCACAGATCGACCGACTCCTTCTTGCATCTAGAGTATTAAGTTCATGAAGAACAGAGTAATGCATTAGGTAAGATGACATGATGTAGAGGGATAAACTCAAGCAATATGATGAAAACCCCATCTTTTTATCCTTGATGCCAACAATACAAATACGTGCCTCGCTACCCCTACTATGTCTCTCGGTGAGGACACCACATGATTGAACCCAAAACTAAGCATTTCTCCCATTGCAAGAATTACCAATCTAGTTGGCCAAACCAAACTAGCATGGCAATATATCTCGGACTGGCTATGGAAATTCCATAATAGGTAGGTATGGTGGCTGTTTTGAGGAAAGGTATATGGTGGCTGTTTTGAGGAAGGTATAGGTAGGTATGGTAGCTGTTTTGATGGACTCAACATTAGTCATAAAGAACTCACATACTTATTGCAAAAGTCTGTTATTTATCAAAGCAAAGTGCTAGACACATCCTCCTAGGGGGGAGGTTGGTAGGAGTTAACCATCGCGTGCACCCGACCCTCACCCAAAGGATGACAATCATTAAACAAATCATGCTCCGACTTTGTTACATAATGTTTCACCATAAAGGCATCCTACAGGAATCACGAACTTTAACACAAGTATTTCTACCAATTCACAATTACTCACTAGCATGACTCTAATATCACCATTTTTATATCTCAAAACTATATGCAAGGAATCGAACTTCTGATAGTATTCAATGAACTTTATATGAAAGTTTTTATTATATCCTCTTGGATCCCCATTATATTAGGAATAAATTCATAACCTAAACCAATTACCATGCTATTTAAAGACTCTCAAAATAATATAAGTGAGGTATGAGAGTTAAATTATTTCTATAAAATAAAACACCACCGTGCTCTAAAAAGATATAAGTGAAGCACTAGAGTAACATTGCCTAGCTCAAAATTGAAGCACAAAGAGTATTCTAATAAATTCATGATTAACGCGTGTCTCCCTAACAAGATGTGTGAAGCAAGATTGATTGTGGTAAACTAAATATCAAAGACTCATATCATGCAAGACGCTTCAAGCAAAACATATATCATGTGGTGAATAAAAATATAGCCTCTAGTAAATTTACCAATGGATTGAAGACGAAAGAGGGGATGCCTTTCGGGGCATCCCAAAGCTTAGGATAGTTGGTATCCTTCAATATGTCTTTGGGTGTCCTGCACATCCCCAAGCATAGGCTCTTTCCACTCCTTTGTCCATAGTCCATCAAATCTTTACCCTAAACTTGAAAACTTGACAACGCAAAACTCAACAAAAAACTCGTGAGATCCGTTAGTATAAGAAAAATAAATCACCACTTTAGGTATTATTGTGAACTCATTTTGTATTTATATTGGTGTAATATCTACTGTATTCTAACTTTTCCACGGTGCATACCCCCTAATACAACCCATAGATACATCAAAATAAGCAAACAACACAAAGAAAGCAGAATCTATCAAAAACCGAACAGTCTGTAGCAATCTGTAAACTTTGAATACTTCTGCAACTCCAAAAATATGAAAAAATAGTAAAACCTGGGAAATTTGTATATCAATAGTGTGTAAAAATATCAGACTCACTAGATGCTCTAATAAATTTATAAAATTCATGTACAGGGCGCAGAAGTTTCAGTTTTTCAGCAAGATCAAATCAACAGTCACCATAGACCATACCAAAGTTCTAACTTGGCTAAAAATCTAATTAAAACAACAAAACTCAATTAAGAAATATTTAATAATGTGTAAAACACTCAAAAACATAAGCAAAAAACTAACATAAAAGTAGAATTGGGTTGCCTCCCAACAAGCGCTATTGTTTAACGCCCCTAGCTAGGCAAAACACAATAGATCTAGGTATTGTCATCTTTGGTATGCAATACAAAAGTAGCTCTCATAATAGATTCATAAGGCAATTTTATTTTCTTTCTAGGAAAGTTTTCCATGCTTTTCCTTAACGGAAATTGGAATTTAATGTTTCCTTCTTTCAAATCAATAATTGCACCAATCGTTCTAAGGAAAGGTCTACCAAGAATAATAGGACATGTTGAAGTGCAATATATATCAAGAACAATGAAATATATGGGAACATAATTCCTATTGGCAAAAATAATAACATCATTAATCCTTCCCATAGGTTCTTAATAGTGGAATCCGCGGGATGCAAATTTAAAGAGCAATCATCAAGATCATGGAAACCTAGCACATCACATAAAGTTTTCGGAATCGTGGAAACGCTAGCACCCAAATCACACAAGGCTTGACACTCATAATATTTAATTTTCATCTTAATAGTAGGTTCCCACTCATCATAAAGCTTTCTAGGTATATAAACTTCCAACCCAAATTTTTCTTCAAAAGATTTCATCATAGCATCAACGATATGTTTAGTAAAAGCCTCACTTTGATTATAAGAATGCGGAGAATTTAACATGCATTGCAACAAGGAAATACAATCAATCAAAGAACAGCTCATAATTCAAGTCATTGAAATCCAAAAGAGTGGGTTCGTTGCTATTGAAAGTTTCGACCTCTTCAATCCCAATTTTATAAATATTAGCATTAAGATCTATAAACTCCAAATCATTGGGATCCCTTTTAACTAAAGTTGACTCATCTCTAGTACCATCTTGATCAAGATTCATATTAGAAAACAAAGATTCAATAGGAGTCACATCAATTACTTTAAGATCTTCATCATTATTATCACGAGAACACACCTTTTCAAGCTATTCGTGCTTAGCACGCATTCTAGTGGTTCTTTCCTTACACTCATCAATAGAAATTCTCATAGATTTTAAGGACTCATTAATATCATGCTTAGGTGTAGTAGATCTAATTAACAAAGAATCAATCTCATGAAATTCAATCAACGTTCCTAGCCAAATCATCAATCTTGAGCAATTTTTCTTCAATCATAGCATTGAAAACTTTTTGCGAAACAATAAATTCTTTAATATTATTCTCAAGATCGGAGAGCATCTTATTATAATTTCCATAAGAATTTATGTAGGAATTACCATAGTTATTAGAGGAATTACTAGGAAACGGCCTAGGGTTGAAATTACCTCTATACGCGTTATTACCAAAATTGTTCCTACCAACAAAAATCACATCCATAGATTCATTATTATTTCCAATCAAAGAAGATAAAGGCATAGCATTAGGATCAATAGGACCACTCTTACTAGCAAAAAATTTCATCAATTCATCCATCTTTTCACTCAAAGTATTTATTTCTTCAATAGCATGCACTTTTTACTAGTAGGAGATTTTTGGGTATGCCATTGGGAGTAATTTGCCATAATATTATCTAGGAGTTTAGTAGCTTATCCTAATGTGATTTCCATAAAAGTACCACTTGTGGTGGAATCTAAAAGATTCCTAGATGCAAAATTCAATCCCGCTTAAAAAATTGTATAATAATCCATAAACTCAAACATGTGCGGGGCAATTTCTAATCATTAATTTCATCCTCTCCCAAGATTGTGCAACATGCTCATGATCAAGTTGCTTAAAATTCATTATATCGTTCCTAACGGAGATGATCTTAGCGGGCAGAAAGTACTTGGAAATAAAAGCATATTTACTCTTATTCCATGAATCAATACTATTTTTAGGCAAAGATGAAAAACCAAGTTTTAGCGTGATCTCGTAGTAAGAACGGAAATAGCTTCAATTTAAAAGTATCATTATCCACATCTTTCTTCATTTGCATATCACACAACTCAACAAAAGTATTTAGATGGGATGCAGCATCTTCACTAGGAACGCTAGAAAATTGTTCTTTTATAACAAGATTAAGCAAAGAGGCATTAATTTCATAAGATTCCGCGCTAGTGGCAGGATCAAGCGGAGTACTAATAAAATCATTATTATTAGTATTGGAAAAGTCACAAAATTTGGTATTTTCTTGTGTCATCGTGACAAAGCAAGCAATCAAGCACACAAGTAAAAAACCAAACGAAAAGACAAATGTAAGAAGGGTGAATAAAAAGACAAATCTTTTTGGTATTTTCTAAAAATCGTTTTAGAAGTGGGGGAGAGGAAAGCGAGAGGCAATTGGCAAGTAATGTAAAAGCAATAGATGAGTTTGTGATGGGTACTTGGTAGGCTTGATGTAGATCTTCCCGACAACGGCGCCAGAAATCCTTCTTGCTACTTCTTGAGCTTACGTTGGCTTTCCCTTGAAGAGGAAAGGGTGATGCAGCAAAGTAGATAACTATTTACCTCAGTTGTTGAGAACCAAGGTATCAATCTACTAGGATATACAAGCAAGTCCCCAATCTTCACACCTACACAACCAATCAAACACTTGCACTCAACGCTATAAAGGGCTTGTCAATCCCTTCACGGTTATTTGCAAGGATGAGATCTGATAGAGATAGATATAGAAGATTACTATAACAAAAAGTAAAACAAAAGTAAAAAAAGATTGCAGCAAAGTGTTTTTGGTATTTTTGGTTTATAGATCTAAAATTATAATATGGAAAATAGACCCGGGGGGCATAGGTTTCCCTAGAGGCTTCTCTCATGAAGGAAAATAATACGGTGGGTGAACAAATTACTGTCGAGCAATTGATAGAAAAGTGAATAATTATGAAGATATCCAAGGCAATGATTATGCATATAGGCATCACGTCAGTGTCAAGTATACTGAAACGCTTATGCATCTACTACTATTACTCCACACATCGACCGACTCCTTCATGCATCTAGAGTATTAAGTTCATGAAGAACAGAGTAACCCATTAGGTAAGATGACATGATGTAGAGGGATAAACTCAAGAAATATGATGAAAAACCCATCCTTTTATCCTTGATGGCAACAATACAAGTATGTGCCTCGCTACCCCTACTATGTCAGTGGTGAGGACACCGCAAGATTGAACCCAAAACTAAGCACTTCTCCCATTGCAAGAATTACCAATCTAGTTGGCCAAACCAAACCAATAACTCCAAGAGACTTGCAAAGATATGAAATAATGCATATAAGAATGCAGAAAAGACTGAAATAATATTCATGGATAATCTGAACATAAACCCACAATTCATCGGATCTCGACAAACACACCGCAAAAGAGTATTAAATAAGATATATCTCCATGAAGATCATGAGGAACATGGTATTGAAGCACAAAGAGAGAGAAGAAGCCATATAGCTACTAGCTATGGACCCAAAGGTCTGTGGTGAACTAATCACGCATTATCGGACGGGAAATGAAGTTGATGTAGATGCCCTCCGTGCTCGAATCCCCCTCCAGCAGATTACCGAAAAAGGCTCCAAGATTGGATCTCTCGGGAACGGAGGCTTCCGGAGATGGAAAATTATTTTCGTGGCTCCCTTTGGTATTGGGGGAATATTTGGGAATTTATAGGCCAGAGAATAGGGTTAGGAGACCTGCTGGGGGGGGGGGCACAAGCCTGCCAGGCGCGACCAGGGGTGGTGGCCGCGCCACCCTGGCTTGTGCCCTCCTTGCAGGTCTCTTGCCTTCCCCTCCAAGTTAGGTAGATGTCTTATGGTCCAAGAAAAACCATCGCAAAATTTTTATTCCGTTTGGACACCGTTTAATATTCCTTATCCGCAATACTCAAAACAAGGAAAAAATAGAAACTGGCACTAGGCTCTAGATTAATAGGTTAGTCCCAAAAATAATATAAAATAGCATATTAATGCATATAAAACATCCAAAACAGATAATATAATAACCTGGAATAATTAAAAATTATAGATACGTTGGAGACGTATCATGTCTCTCTCAAATAGGTGTGTCTAGCAAATAATGATTGTGGCAAACAAAAACAAACAAAAGCAAACAACGCTCCAAGCAAAACTCATATCATCTGATGAATAAATATATCACTCCAAGTGACATACCGATGGATTGAGACAAAAGAGGGGATGCCTTTTGGAACATCCCCAAGCTTAGACGCTTGAGTCTTTGCAGTAATTTAACTTAGGGTGCCTCGGGCATCCCCAATCTTAGGCTCTTTCTACTCCCTATGCCTTCATCCATCATGATAACACCCAAAACTTGAAAACTTTAGCACAAAAAAATCAAAAAAACTTCATGAGATCTGTTAGTATAATAAACATATTAACTACGATACAATCAATAGCATCATCAAAACAAGCAAGCAATACAAGCAAAAAGCATAATCTGTGTAAAACAGAACAGTTTGTAATGATATGTAAAGAAACTATACTTACATAACTCCAAATATTCTGAAAAATTAAGTAAACCTGAGGAATTAGTATACAACTACTGTGTAAAAAAATTAGACCAAAATATGTTCCAGTAAAATCTGAGAAATTCTGCAGTGGACGCTAAAGTTTTTGTTTCTCCACTGTATCAATTATACTCATCTTGCAAGTCATCCCAAAGGCATTACTTGGCACAAACAGCGGTTTAAACATAAAAACACAATCATTATAGAGTAAATAATAATGTTATCACACACAAACATAAATTAAAAATAAAAATTTAAAGATTATGATTTTTTTGCCTCCCTACTAGCGCTATTGTTTTATGCCCCTAGCTAGGCATAATGCATAGTATCAAGTGTTGTCATATTTAGTGCTCAGTCCATCAGTAGCCCTCATGGTAGATTCATAAGGTGCTTTAAGTATCTTCCTAGGGAAGTGTTACATCCCTTTCTTTAATGGGAATTGGAATCTTATGTTTCCCTCTTTCATATCAATAACGGCACCTATAGTTCATAAGAAAGGACTTCCAAGTATAATTGGACAAGACGGATTGCACTCAATATCAAGCATAATCAAATCTACAGGAACATAATTTCTATTTGCAATAATAATAACACCATTTATTATATCTAAAGGTTTCTTAATGGTAGAATCCGCAAGATGCAAGTTAAGGGAACAATCTTGAATATCGGTGAGACCTAGCAAATCACAAAGAGTTTTAGGTATTGTTGAAACACAGGCGCCAAGGTCACAGAAAGCATAGGTATAGAAACTTCTAGTTCAAGTTTTAGGTATAGAACTTCTAGTTCAAGTTTCTCATCACAAGCTTTTATCATCGCTTCTACTATATGTTTAGCAAAAGCCTTATTTTGTTCATGAGCATTGGGTGAGGTAATAATGGATTGCAACAAGGAAATGCATTCTATTAGATAGAAAATTTCATAATTAAAGTCCTTGTAATCCAAGATAGTGGGCACATTACTAGTTAAAGTTTTGACCTCTCAAACCCACCTTTTTCAATGTTTTTATTAGAATCATCACCCTCCGATTAAATGGGACGCCTTCTAGCTAAAGTTGACACATATCCAGTCCCATTATCATCTAATTTAAGATTAGTAAACAAATAATCAATAGGAGAAGTACCAATCATTTTAAGATCTTCGTCATGATTACGATAAAATCGGGTGGACGAGCCTTTTCTAAGAATTCTCGTTTGGCGCTCAACCTCGCGATCCTCTCCTTACTCTCATTATTAATAGATATTTGTATAGATTTAATAGTTTCATTAATATCATGCTCGGGTGTCAAAGTTTTGTTTTTTAGAGTTTCCACATCAAGAGCAATTATTTCCATGTTCCTAGCCATATCATTAATTTCATGAAGCTTTTCTTCTACCATAGTTTTACTAATATTTTGAGAACTATTTTTTTAATGGTGTTCTCTAGATCATAGGATATACTATTATTATTTTTACTAGAATTTCCGTTAGAATTTTCATAATAATTAGAGGAATTACCGGGATATGGTCTAGCATTGAAATTTCCTCTGTATGCATTGTTCTTAAAATTATTTCGCGAAACAAAATTCACATCAATACCATCATAGTTTTGTTCAATCAAGGTAAGCAAAGGCACCTCATTGGGCTCACCATGAGCATTTTTACTACCAACAATTTTCATAAGAGCATCCACTTTTTCATGCAAAGTAGTGATTTCTTGAACAGAATTTACCTTCTTACTGGTTGGAGCTCTCTCGGTATCCCATTGAGAATAATTTGTCATGATGTTGTCTAGAAGTTTTCTGGCCTCTCCTAATGTCTAGCAAAATCTTGAATATTTCTAGACACAAAGTATAGTCCAACATAGAAATTTTGTATGATCATCCACAAGTTCAAGACATGAGTTGGGAAATTTTTTATCATCAATTTCATCCTCTCCCAAGCTTGTGAAACATGTTCATGTTGTTTCAAATTGATAATTTGATTCCTAAGAGAGATGATCCTAGCAGAAGGAAAATACTTGGTAATGAAAGAATCTTTAAATTTTTCCCATCTTCCAATATTATTACCGGGTAAAGATGAAAACCAAGCATTAGCTTTATCTCTTAGTGAACAAGTAAATAACTTTAATTTGACCACATCAATATCCATATCCTTTTTCTTTTGCATATCACATAATTCAACAAAGATATTGAGATGCATAGTCGGGTCCTCATTAGGACTTCCGAGAATTTTTATTCCATCACAAGATTTAGCAATGTGGCATTAATATCATAAAACTCCGCACTAGTGGTGGGTAGTACAGGAGTACTACAAAAATCATTATTATTAGTATTTGATAACTCACGCAACTTGGTATTATCTTGAGACAAGGTGGCGAAGCAAGCAAAGTAACAAGAGAAGCAAGTAAACTAGCAAGTAAAACAAGCAAACAAGTAAGCTAACGAAGATAAATATTTTTTGTATTATTGATTTTTATAGCAAGGAAAATATAATAGCAAATAAAAAGTGGAACAAGTGAATGATGATTTGTTAGAATGTACTTGATAGTAAGTTGGTGATACTCGTCGAGAACGGCACTAGAAATTCAACCTAATACTTGTGATCTACGTTGGGTTTTTTCCCAAAGAGGAAGGGATGATGAAGCACAATATAGATATGTATTTCCCTCGGTGAGAAACAAGGTTATCGAACCAATAGGAGGACCACACAACTCCCATATTCAGCGCCTACACACAAAAGAGCAAATACTTGCACCCAACGTGGGCAAGAGGGTTGTCAATCCCCCTGAACTTGTTGCTTGCAAGCAAATAAGGAGTGTAGATAATACTTGATAATTATAAATTTAAAAAGAAAAAGGAAGCAAATAAATGGCAGCAAGAAAATAAGAGTATTTGTAAATATATAAGTGAATACACCCGGGGGCCATAGTGTTCGCTAGAGGCTTCTCTCCTAAATAAAGCATAAGGTGGGTAAACAAATTACTGTTGGGCAATTGATAGAATAGTGCATAGTTATGCAATATTTCTTCATGACATTCATCATTTGTATATAGGCATCGTGTACATAAACAAGTAGAATGATGCATGCCTGCATCTACTAGATGAGATCGCGGCGGAACATAGACTTGGGGCGGCGAAAAAAGTGTTTAGGGAGATCCCCTAGGGTTATTTAGAATATATGTGAATTTATAGGCCAGGGTACAGGGTAAGGAGATGAGGGGGGCTCTACAAGCTAACAGGGCGCGACCACCCCCCTAGGTGCGCCATGTTGGCTTGTGGGGCACTCATGCAGCCTCCGGTCTTTTCCCAAAGCTTCCAAGTATTCTTTTGGTCCATAAAAAACATCAAAAAGTTTCGGGGCATTTGGACTTCGTTTGGTACTATAAACCTAAAAAGCCAAAACCATGTAGAAAACAACAACTTACACTTGGCACTGGGTTAATGGTTAGTGCTTAAAATTAACATGAACCAACAAATAAATTCCTAGAAAGTATCCTAGAATGATAATATTATAGCATGGGACTATCAAAAATTATAGATACGCTGGAGACGTATCAACAAGCAAGGGGACTCACAGTTTTGGTGTGATTTGCTGAAACATAAGGACTTCTTTTTTTCCTTATGCGGATTCATAGTGTGGTATGGTAAGAATACAAGATTTTTGAAGATTGGTGGATAGAGACAACGTCACTACAAAAAAAGCTTCCGACTTTAAAGTGTTTGTTTGGGTAAAAATAAATCTCTACTCCTAATTGCCTAGTTGGTAGGTCGTCTTCTTGCTTCGTAGCCCCCCCCAACAGATTTTTTCAACGTGAATCCCACCTCAATTTGGATTTTATTACCCATTTTTCAAACCATACCAATCGATCGTAGATAAGGAAACCCGTAATCTAAATGTATCATAACTTTCCATGTGGCTATTTAGCCATGTATTTATAGGAAAGAATCAATCAGGGTCTATCTCTAATCAGTCTTTATAGACTAAATCTATATTAACTAACATTATCATATGCCGATCAATTGCATTAATTAATTTTTCTATACTTCACCCAATTTGTATTAATTAACCTTGTCGGGGGAAACGACACCTATGGGATCAGGAGGATCCCTATACGGTTTGGCACGGGAAAAGGCTCGCACAGAGAGCAGATCTAATGAGCAGCATGTGGGATTTTACCCAGGTACGGGATGCAAAGATGCGTAAAACCCTACTCCTGCTTGGTTTTATTGGATGAGTTCTAGCTCAGGTTCTGGGAGCACTATAGTACACAGCTGCTACTCATGCAGAATCGGTGAGAGAAGCTCTAAAAGTTCACTACCGTAATGCCCTAGGCTCCTTTTATACTCTCGAAGGGTTCACCAAAAGTGGCATACAGTGCGTACACGAGGTGTATAGTGCTATAGTGCTATCATACCTAACACTAATGGTGCAAGATACGTGCATTTAATGCTCTGTCTGGTGCCTCTGACCATCCACGGGACGGGACAGGACCCCGTCCCATCAGCAAAGCTTAGCCCCTCCATCGTCGGGGCCTCGACATGTGCCCAGGTGGGGCAACACCTAGCCTCTGTGCTGGCGGGGTCTTGTCGGGGCTTCGCCTTGTCAGGGGTGTGAAGGCTATCCCAGAAAGGTTTTGTCGGGGTCCCAGCCTTCGTTCTTCATTCTTGATGACTTTAATGCCTTCTTGACTTCCTATACTTGTATTCAGCTGTCCCCCAGCAGGCCTTGCCGCTGGTGTGGATCAAGTCGAGGCTCCACAAGCCATCCCGGCAAGATCTTGTCGGGATCCCAGCCTTGGGTCTTCTAGGTGACCTGTCTGCAGGTCTTCTCTTAGGAAGGCTTGCTTCCTGGAAACTCTATCTTGATTTGGCTGGCCTTCAGCTTGCCGATGATGTGTAGACCTATTTCCGGCAAGTAATCCTTGCCGGAAACCTGGGTCCTGGATATGTAGTGTAAGTGGATTTCTTCTCTGCCATGTCCTTCCCACCTGGAGTTTGTGACTTGCCGGTGCGTGTCTAGGGGTAGCGAACACCCCCCTGTTATCTACACCGACAGGAGCCCCCGGGCCTGGGCCGGACAAGAGTGCATAGTGTTTGTCTGGGCTAGGCCTAAAACATGCACCGGTACATGCGTGGCGAGAAGTAACCGCCACTCATGACTTTTGAACCGCATGTTGATGATGATGCAAAAGAGCTTGAGATTTGTAGGGTCTTGAGCTTGCCAGTACCATTGGCAAACATAGGAGGACGGCAAGAGGAGTCATATGCCTGAAAGGGAGGGTCGTACCATGCAATAAAGAGCCGTCCCCGAGCCTTCCCCAAAAAGGGTACTGCGAGTGCGGTGCTCGATTCATACGCTCATCTCTATTGTCGCCGCCATGCACCGCGAATGCCTCACTGCCGTCTTAGGTCTTGCCGGGTGTGGGTCCTGTCGGGGCTCCGTAAGCCATCCTGGCAAGATCTTGCCGGGCTCCAGCATGGCGTCCTTGGCTTTCTCGGTTGTCGCGTGCCGCTAAGAATAAAGCAACAACCGGGACTGAAGTACTTTTCGCATCCCTGTTGCTGCAATGGCACATATAAAGAAACAATTTATCTTAGTTAGACCAATCTTTACATATGTGACACATGTTTCTTTACGCTAAATGAATGTTTGCTGCTCTCTTGATTAATTATCTCCTTGCATATATCGTATGTCCTAGGCTGTTTGGAAACCTTGCCGGTGCGCATACTTGCCGCGAGCGCTTCAAGGAACAGGTCTTTAGCAGCCTGTTGGAAATGTAGCTATCGGCAAGGCGACTTTCTGGGCTAAAACGCAGCTTCTAAGTTTGTCAAGCGGACTCAAGGCGAAACTAGAGCCTGGGCTAACCATGGCAAGGTCTTTTCGCGTGCAGATTGATATACAAGGATGAAAAATCAATCAGGATGACCCACGCTTGCCGGAAAACTTTCCGGTGTGCATGCTCCAACTGATAGCACTTGAGGAACGAGTCCTTGCAGCTTGCCGAGAACGTCGCTTGCCAGAAAATCTTACCTTCCCAGCTTTAGTGCAGCTGCTAACATCAGCAAGCAAACTCGAAGCGATTAGAGGTGTGGCTAGCCTCGGGAAGGCGAAAATCTTACCTTCCCAGCTTTAGTGCAGCTGCTCACATCGCCGAGCGGACTCAAAGCGATTAGAGGCGCGGCTAGCCCCGGGAAGGCTCCTCAGCATACAGGTTTACGCAGAAATCTGAAGATAAAACTTCTCTAGCCTTCTCCTTGAACTAATGCATTGTTGTGCAATGAATACCTACACTTGCTAGAATACTCCCCGAATGCGCACATTTCGGTCGACGACGGTTAGGATCAGGTCCTATCTAGTAGCCTTTCGAGAACGCCGCCTCTTCGGGAGCTTGACGCTCTAAAAACAGCTACATCTGCATTTGCGTTGCTGGGTGGACCCAGAACAACCAGGAGCGCAGAGTATTTCAAGAGCACTCCCTCGCGCACAGGTTGTAAAAAAGTAATCATCAAGGATAAAAGCTAAACAGAAAAAAGCCATTAAAGTTTGAGGACTTAGCTTTCGCAAAGAATTTCAGCTGCCCCTGGTTCTTCTTGGGCGACATGATGATGAAGACGATCAAGAACTGGCGCGCTAGACACCAGATCAGGTCCACGTGACCTTTCCCCCTACCTGGCATGCCAAAGATGTCGGGGGAAACGACACCTATGGGATCGGCAGGATCCCTTTATGGTTTGGTAGGGGAGAAGGCTCACACAAAGAGCGGATCCGACGAGTAGCGCGTAGGATTTTACCCAGGTTCGGGCTGCAAAGATGCATAAAACCCTACTCCTGCTTGGTTGTATTGGATGAGTTCTAGCTCAGGTTCTAAGAGCGCTATAGTACACAGCTCCAACTCATGTATAATCGGCCAGAGAAGCTCCAAAAGTTGCCTACCGTAACGCCATGGGCCTCCTTTTATACTCTCGAAGGGGTCACCAACAGTGGCGTATAGTGCGTACACGAGGTGTACAGTGCTACAGTGTTATCATACCTAACACTAACGGTGCAAGACAGACGCATTTAATGCTCCGTCTGGTGCCTCTGACCATCCATGGAATGGGACAGGACCCCATCCCATCGTCACCACTTAGCCCCTCCATCGTCGGCACCTCGACACATGCCCATGTGGGGCGACACCTGGCCTCTGCGTTGGTGGGGTCTTGCCAGGGCTTCCCCTTGCCAAAGGTCCGAACACTATCCTGGCAAGGTCTTGCTAGGGTCCCATCCTTTGGTGTTCGGCCTTGATGACTTGAATGCCTTCTTGACTTCATGTACTTGTATTCAGCTGTCCTCCGGTAGGCCTTCTGCTGGTGTGGATCCTGTCGGGGCTCCGCAAGCCATCCCGGCAAGATCTTGTCAGGATCCTAGCCTTGGGTCTTCACGGTGACCTTTCTGGAGGTCTTCTCTCAGGAAGGCTTGCTTCCCAGAAACTCTATCTTGAACGGGTCGGCCTTGAGCTTGCCGGTGATGTCTAGACCTATTCCCGGCAAGTAATCCTTGCCGGAAACCTGGGTCCTGGATATGTCGTATAAGTGGATTTCTTCTCTGCCATGCCCTTCCCGCCTGGAGGCTGCGACTTGCCGGTGCGTGTCCAGGGGTAGTGAACACCCACTTGTTCTCTACACTGATAGGAGCCCCCGGGCCTGGGCTGGACAAGTGTGCATAGTGTTTGTCTAGGCTAGGCCCAAAAACATGCACCGGTACACACATGGCGAGAAGTAACCGCCACTCATGACTTTTGAACCGCATGTTGATGATGATGGAAAAGAGCTTGTGATTTGCAGGGCCTTGGGCCTGTCGGTAGCATTGGCAAACATTGCAGGACGGCAGGAGGAGTCATGTGCCCGAAATGGAGGGTTGTACCGCGCGACAAAGAGGCAGCCCCCAAGCCTTCCCCAAAAAGGGTACTGCGGGTGCGATGCTCGATTCATACGCTTATCGTTGTTGTCGCCACCGTCCATCACGAATTGCTCACTGTCGTCTTAGGTCTTGCCAGGTGTGGGTCCTGTCGGGGCTCCATAAGCCATCCGAGCAAGATCTTGCCGAGCTTCAGCACGGCGTCTTTGGCTTTCTTGGCTGACGCGTGCTGCTGAGAATAAAGCAACTGCCGAGACTAAAGTACTTTTCACATCCGTGTTGTTGCAATGGCACATATAAAGAAACAATTTATCTTAGTTAGACCAATCTTTACATATGCGACACATGTTCCTTTACGCTAAATGAATGCTTGTTGCTCTCTTGAGTAATTCCGTCCTTGCATATATCGTATACCGTACACTGTTTGGAAACCTTGCCGGTGTGCATACTTGTCGCGAGCACTTCGAGGAATAGGTCCTTAGCATCCTGCTGGAAATGTCGCTACCGGCAAGGCGACTTGCTAGGCCAGAATGCAGCTTCTAAGTTTGCCAAGCGGACTCGGGGCAAAACTAGAGCGTCGACTAACCATGGCAAGGTCTTCTCGCATGTAGATTGATGTACAAGGACGAAAAATCAATCAAGACGACCCATGATTGCCAGAAAACTTTCCTATGCGCACGCTCCAACTGGCAGCGCTTGAGGAATGGGTCCTTGCAGCTTGCCGGGAACGTTGCTTGCCGGAAAATCTTACATTCCTAGCTTTAGTGCAGCTGCTCACATCGCCGAGCGGACTCGGAGCAATTAGAGGCGCGACTAGACCCGGGAAGGTGAAAATCTTACCTTCCTAGCTTTAGTGCAACTTCTCACATCGCTAAGCGGACACGAACCGATTAGAGGCACGACTAGCCCCGGGAAGGCTCCTCAGCATACGGGTTTACGCAGAAATCTGAAGATAAAACTTATCTAGCCTTCTTCTTGAACGATTGCATTTTTGTGCAATGAATCCCTACGCTTGCTGGAATACTCCCTGAATGTGCACGTTCTGGTCGACGGTGCTTAAGATTAGGTCCTATCTAGCAGCCTATCAAGAACGCCGCCTCTTCGGGAGCTTAACGCTCTAAAAACAATTGCAGTTGCATCTGCGTTGCTGGGCGGACCCAGAACAACCAGGAGCGCAGAGTATTTCAAGAGTGCTCCCTCGCACACATGTTGTACAAAAGTAATCATCAAGGATAAAAGCTCAACAGAAAAAAGGCATTAAAGTTTGAGGACTTAGCTTTCGCAAAGAATTTCAGCCGCCCCTGTTTCTTCTTGGGCGACATGACGATGAAGACGATCAAGAACTGGCGTGCTAGTCACCAAATCAGGTCCACGCGACCTTTCCCCTACTTGGAGCGTGAAAGATGTCGGGGGAAACAACACCTATGGGATCAGGAAGATCCATTTACGGTTCGGCAGGGGAGAAGGCTCGCACAGAGAGCAGATCTTATGAGCAGCGCGCAGGATTTTACCCAAATTCGGGCCGCAAAAATGCGTAAAACCCTACTCCTGCTTGGTTGTATTGGATGAGTTCTAGCTCAGGTTCTGGGAGCGCTATAGTACACAGCTGCTACTCATGTAGAATCGGCAAGAGAAACTCCAAAAGTTCCCTACCGTAACGCCCTGGGCCTCCTTTTATACTCTCTAAGTGGTCACCAATAGTGGCGTACAGTGCATACACAAGGTGTACAGTGCTACAGCGCTATCATACCTACACTAATGGTGCATTTAATGCTCTTTCTGGTGCCTCTGAACGTCCACGGGACGGGACATGACCCCGTCCCATCAGCACCGCTTAGCCCCTCCATCGTCGGCTCCTCGACACGTGCCGAGGTGGGGCGACACCTTGCTTCTCTATTGGCGGGGTCTTGCTGAGGCTTCGCCTTGCCGGGGACCTGAAGGCTATCCCGGCAAGGTCTTGCCAGGGTCCCAGCATTCGTTCTTCGGTCTTGATGACTTGAATTCCTTCTTGACTTTTTGTACTTGTATTCAGCTGTCCTCCGGCAGGCCTTGCCGCTAGTGTGGATCCTGCTGGGCTCCGCAAGCCATCTTGGCAAGATCTCGCTGGGATCCCAGCCTTGGGTCTTCTCGGTGACCTGTATGGAGGTCTTCTCTCAGGAAGACTTGCTTCCCAGAAACTCTATCTTGATTTGGCCGGCCTTGAGCTTGCCGGTGATGTGTAGACCTATTCCCGGCAAGTAATCCTTGCCGGAAACATGGGTCCTGGATATGTCGTATAAGTGGATTTCTTCTTTGTCATGCCCTCCCCGCCTGGAAGCTGCAACTTGCTGGTGCGTGTCCAGGGGTAGCAAACACCCCCCCCCCCTATTCTCTACACCGACAAACCTTACCACATGTCTCCAAATCTCTACTTCTAAAAAGGGGGTTGGTAGGCCGTTACGTGAATTTGTTTTCGCTTCACCTTGCATCATCCTCTTCATGCCGGGTTTTTATACCTTGCACCTTTCCCCGATTTTTTCTCAACTGAAGCCCACCTTCCCGTTTTTCATACCTTTTTTTAACTTGAAAAAGTATGAATGTCTCAAAACTTTTTATGTGGGCATAAGTTATTTAGTAATGTCTTTATGGGCAAGAATCAACAACAATCAATCATTAACCACCTAATCTCAATTAATTAATCTTACCTTGCGTTGCTCAATTGCATTAATTATTCCTTCCATGTGTCGCTCAATCACATTAATTAATCTCTACTCCAAAATGGGAGTTGGTAGGTTGTTTCTCTTTGTTACGTACCTAATCAAATGATGATGTCCACTCGTACACACTCATGTGTTGCCAAGCACATGGGCCAAGCCCAGTCCTATGAGGCAGCCCAAAACATAGCCACCCCTAGCATGTCCCTCGCCTCCTTGGCCGCGCCTCCAACTCCAGCCTCTGGTCCAAGCCACCATCTTGACTACCTCCCACATCTTGCTCCTTGTTGGACGTCGTGCTGCCCATGTCTTGTGAAATCTCTCTACCCTTGTGGTTGTGCTCGCCCTTGTCTTGCCTAGATCATAGCGAGAGGCGACGTCGACCCCATAATCGATGCCAATGACGTAGGGCCCTTTACGTTGCTCTACCGCATCGCAGCCGAGGAGACTTCATGTTATCCACCCGCATGACCCCGCCCTGGTTTCCACCACCTATTTCTCAGCATCTCGTACACATCTCTCTAATGTGCACATCTCGTCCATAGTGATGATGATGTCCATGCCATGACCAAGGCCATGTCCGGCACATCAAGAACAATGGGGTCACCACACACACTGTCGTGGTTTTGTCACGGCAGATGTCCTCGTGCTAGGACTTAGGTATGAGGCCATCGCCAATGGGTGGCAACTCAAAGAGATCGAACGAGAACGGGAGGCGAGTTTAACCAGGTTCGGCCCCTCCAATGGAGGTAATAGCCTACGTCTTGATTTCTGTCTATATTAATGGAGATCTCAATTACAAGGATGCGGGATTGCTAACCTAGCTTTCAAGGGTGACTAACTTGAGTCTATTGGACTTAGGAACTCGCCTTTATATACAGGTCGAGACCCTGAGTCCTACAAGAGTCCGGGTCATACTATGCACGTGGTCTAACACGTCTCTATCTTGTCTTGTCTCTCACGCAAGGAAAACCTTCGGCGTCTTCCACCCTTTGGACTCTAAGCCACTATCTTCTTATGTTGCGCCGCCGTCCAGCTTACTGGTAAATCATCTTATCTTCTCTGTCGTCACAGTATGTCCCGTCTTTAGTATAATCATTAAGCCGCCAGTATGTTGACCTGTCCCATCAGCGGGTCATATCGTGGAGTTATATCCCCGACATTAGGCCCCAGGTTGATTTGAATTCGTTCATGTAAATCTTCCTCAACTTCATCAGGCGGCTTATCTTCTGCTTATATTCATGTCTTATCAGTGTCTCCAAATGTCGTCTTGTGATACTTCCGGACTTGTCGGTTTTCCAATGTCCGCCAACCAATGATGTCATGCATCAGAGACATAGAAGTCATTGGTGACTTCTCGACGAATATGACCATATCCACATTTGTCGAAAATCGAGGTGTCGTCGCTTTAGAAATTTATTGTGTCGCCTTGATATTAGCGCTTGTCATTTCTCCTTCTAGTCTTTCCTTAAGAAGCACTTACCACAGGGCTCCTTTTTCACTTTCACCTTGCCCCTATTGCTTCTTCTTCCTCGCGCTCGAGTGCTCCACCGAACCGTTGTTCGTTTGTCGCCGGAGATGACCTTCTTGAATGCCACAACACCAAGCTTCCGTCGAGTTCGAACTGCTTACCTGATCACTCGTCTTCTCCGCCCCCAATTCCTTCTGTGTGGTAACCTCCTTTCCTCTTTAGATCCACAGTAGTTCATCGGAGTTCTTCACGTATCGAGTAGTTCTTCTCAAGATTACTACCATTATTTGTTTAGCATATCCAACCCCGTGATTTGCTTTGTATAAATAGAGCAGTTTGAATCACAAATCCATTTCCTGTATAATATCCCCAAATCTCCCCTTAAAATCCACACATTAGGTCATTGTTGCTTCCCAAGTTACGCACTAGGGTTAGAGAATATCTTTTCTTTTCTAAACCTTTTGTAGATCCATAATTATAGCTGGTCTGGTAGAAACTTGTTTCTTTTCGTACTTAGTGACAACTGGACGCTTATTCTTCAGAATGGACCGGCCATATTTTTTACCGGCTTATAATTTTAACTCGCCATGCTTCAGTTTTGCCGAATCAACCATGTTATTCTTATATGGCGAGTCATACCCCCATAAATGCTTTTTAAAACCATCTTCCCTAGGGGTATTATATACGCCGCCACGTTTAATTCCATTCAGATAGCTCGCCATGTCGAAAACTACCTCTTGCAATTTGGAGGCTTCCCAAGTCTCTAAAGCCATCCTTCAAGATTACCAAAAACAAGGATATTTACCACCTAAGGAAATAATTGGCTGGTGGTCTGCCTTTGGAGAAGAGATCCCTAAGCCAGTAGAAGGGGAGGTAGTGATTTTCTTGGACCATCTTCTCAGAGTTTTTTCTACCCTCGGGTAAAAATTATTCCGGGATGCCTTGCATTTCTTCAATCTTCATCCTCAGGACTTGACCCCCACTTATATGTTAAACTTCTGCCGGTTCCAAGTAATCTGCAAGGTGTATCTTCAAATAGAACCCACTGCGTCCCTTTTTAGGGAGTTTTTCTACTTAAACCGCCGAACTAAATGCATCGATGGCCCAAGTCATGAACTTGGCCTTCCTTGCTGCCACCCTGTCGAGTCACCCAAAGGGTTGGAATATGAACTAGTTCTACTGTCAAGACATGGCCCCAACAGATGCGAACCCCTTGTCACGTGATAGGCCGGACCGTCTTCCCATGACCTTTGAGCTGCCTGGCTAGGCTTCTTCAGAAGAGCGTGCGCAACACACCCACATATATCCAAAGCTGAGGGTCTTAGTAGCCAACGGTTTAACTAGGGTGGACCTGGCTCGATGTTGGGTATCTTGGAGCATTCTCACATGAAGCCGCTGAGGCGGCTTGATTCATACTTATTCTCGCGATTTGAATGAACCCCGTGACGTTTAACAATATTACTTTAGACGCCGACGAGGTAAATCAGCTGGTGAAGAAGCTTTTGGGCGAAAGTCTACCCGTTTGCAGCCAAGACTAACTGAAGCCCTTTTATATTCATAACCCGGCTCCTCCCATAAGTACCTTTGACAATTTTACATCTAATTTTCACCAATGATTCCTCTTTTAACTTCTCACCACTTATCTGTTATTTTATTTGCAACTATATAGGCCAACTCTCCATTCTGGATAAGAAACGAGCGAAAGTCATCGTCAAGAAAACCAAAGCCCCTCCAGCTTCAAATAAAGATAAGGTGATCATTGGGCAGTCATCTCCTATGGATGAGTCAGAGACAGCCAAGGCTCAATTCGAATTCCTGTAGCTATGCTCTACTAAACTCAGCTAATATCTCTTTTCCTTAGGGTATCGATATGATCCCGTCTGAAGATGTTGAAGTAATTTCTATCTCCTCCGGCTCAGAACCCTTATCGCCCAAGAAAACAAGGCGGGTTATTCGGAAAGTACTTTTTTCTCATCTGGATGCTCATTTGCATCCCAATTTTATTTTGAAGCAAACTCAACATATGTCAAAACGCAAGACCCAAAGTTGTAGTGGCGATCTTGCAGCCAGTTTACCCAACAAGCCGGCTGCTTGTAAGCGCCCGTCTTAGGTATCTTTCCACCTTATTCTTCTTTTCTCCGTTGCTATCTTTAAGTTATTGATCTCTTCAATCATTTAAATCTATAACTAGGAGTCGCCACCTTCCTCAGATGACTCAACTGCTACTAAGTTGCCACCGCTTGTGATCAACCCGAGGTGAGTTAATTTCTTGTTGATTTTTTACCTTTACACGCTTTTTAGCACTTTCACTAATAATGTCTCCTTATTTCATAGGGCTCGGGTCAAATCTAAGAAGAGGAGAGTTGGCGGGTCGTCAACCAATCCTGAGGCCCTTAAGCCGGGAAATTCTGCCTCTGCTGCTCCCAAAGTTCAGGCGAGTCATCCTGATGATCATCATGAGACTCAAATTGATCTTACTCCTCAACCTGACCCACCAACTCCCAATCTTGTGGGAGTTGTAGCTGACCTGGCGATGAATCTTGACCCGCCTAGTCCTCCCAAGACAGCTGAAGAGGCTCCTAACAGCAAGAATGAGGAGGTTGTCATTACTTGGTCGGGTTATGCCGTCCCCGGGATATCAACAGTATTGACCAAGATTATTGCTAAGGATGAACCATGACTGCGAGACAAAGGCAAAGCCAAGCTGGAGCTTCCAAACTGCGAGAGCATGAGCGCTGAAGAACAACATGTTGGTTACTTCGATCGCCTTGCCACAAGCCGAGAGATGGAAGTCGGTCTTGTTAGTATGATGAAGAACAAATATGAGGTACCTTGATCTCTATTGTACTTGATGTATCCCTATCTAGCCCCAAAAGGGCCGGCTCAATTTCTTGATTTGAGTTGGGTCTTTGATAACCATAACTGTAATTTTCAACCTATACCCCCAAGGGCCAGCTCATCTTCATGAGATGAGTCGGGCCTTATAATATTTTTAAGAATTCGGCCTGTAGCCCCCAAGGGTCGGCTCGTCTTCATGAAATGAGTCGGGCCTTATAATATTTTGAAGAATTTAACCTGTAGCCCCCAAGGGCCGACTCATCTTCATGAGATGAGTTGGGTCTTATACTATTTTGGAGAATTCAACCTGTAGCTCCCAAGGGCTGGCTCATCTTCATGAGATGAGTCGGGTCTTTACCATATCAGGTTTGAGAAAAATGATATGCATTAGCCCCCAAGTGTCAAGGACATTGCTTGCAGTTTGCTTGAGACTTGTCATAATCCTTCATTGCATAAGATTGAAACTTGCGCTTTTCATTACTGTTGAATATCCGAGCTCTTTTATGCAGAAGGCCTTACGGGAAGACGAGTAAAGTGTGACCGGCTTGAAGAAAAAATTGGAAATAGGGCAAAGCACCCAAGCCGCCGCTGAAGAGAAACTGTACCTCGCTTTGGAGGAATTGGACAAAATTAAGGGGCTCTTTGAAACACAAAAGGAAACCTTTGACACTGACAAGACCACCTTGCTGAAGCACACAGAGAGTGCGGAGGGCCAGCTGAAGCCCTTTGACGAAGAATTGGCCGGGTTAAAGCAACATATTGCCACCATGACTCAAGCTATCTTTGGTAAGTCGCGCGTTGTAACTTGCAAAAGCTTCATGTTTTATAGGTATAACTTCTGACGGCTTTGATGCTCACCTTCTCTTTTGCAAGCCCCGGAACTTCCAACTTCTAAGATAATAGCTTACTTTTGATGAAAGTCGTGTATACTCTAGTTGAGCGACTCTACACCAGAGGCCAGCTTGTTGTTGGAAATATGCCCTAGAGGCAATATATAAAGTGTTTATTATTATATTTACTTATTCATGATAATTTTTTATTATCCATGCTATAATTGTAGTGATTGGAAACACATTGCATGTGTGGGTAAATAGACAACACTGTGTCCCTAGTATGCCTCTAGTGAACTAGCTCGTCGAACAAAGATGGTCAGGGTTTCCTAGCCATTGACATGTGATGTCATTTGATAACGGGATCACATCATTAGGAGAATGATGTGATGGACAAGACCCAAACTACAAACGTAGCATATGATCGTGTCAGTTTATTGCTATTGTTTTCTGCATGTCAAGTATATGTTCCTATGACCATGAGATCATGCAACTCACAGATATCGGAGGAGTGCCTTGTGTGTATCAAACGTCGCAACGTAACTGGGTGATTATAAAGGTGCTCTACAGGTATCTCCAATGGTGTCTGTTGAGTTGGCATGGATCGAGACTGGGATTTGTTACTCCGTGTGACAGAGAGGTATCTCGGGGCCCACTCGGTAATACAACATCACAATGAGCCTTGCAAGCACTGTGACTAATTGTTAGTTGTGGGATCTTGTATTACGGAATGAGTAAAGAGACTTGCCGGTAAAGAGGTTGAACTAGGTATGGAGATACCGACGATCGAATCTCGGGCAAGTAACATACCGAAGAACAAAGGGAACGTTATACGGGATTAACTGAATCCTTGACATAGAGGTTCAACCGATGAAGATCTTCGTAGAATATGTAGGAACCAATGTGGACGTCTAGGTCCCGCCATTGGTTATTTACCGTAGAGGTGTCTCGGTCATGTCTACATAGTTCTCGAACCCGCAAGGTCTGCACACTTAAGGGTCACCGGAAAAGTTTTGGGCTCATCGGTAGAGTACCGGGAGTACCGGTAGTGTACCGGGAGACCTCTGGGAGGGGTATTTCGACCCTAGAGGGTCCATGGGTTGTGGGATAATAATAACCAGCCCTTATTGGGATGTTAAATCAGCCAATAGGGAGCAATCCTACTCCAAGTAGGATTGGAGGTGGAGTAGGACTCCACCCCTCCTATTCGGCCGAACCAAAGAGGCCCTTGGCTGCCTCTCCTCTCCTCTCCTCCTATATATACTGGTGGAATAGCTAGGGTTTTAGCAGAAATTATGGCCACGTGCTACCCATTCCACCGGTGCTCCTCTAGATTGGTTTTCCGCAGTGCTTAGGCGAAGCCCTGCCGGAATTGCTCCACCACCACCATCACCGGAGCGCCGTCATGCTGCCAGTGAACTCTCTCTCCTCTCCACCTCCTCTTGTTGGAGCAAGACGGTGGAGATCGTCATCAAGCTGCACGTGTACTGAACGCGGAGGCGCCGTCCGTTCGGTACTAGATCGGAAGGATCGTGATCAAGGCCACGGGACGATCGTGATCGGATCGCGGGACGGATCATGACGAGATCGCGGGACAGTTCGTGATTGGTTCGCGGGACGGTTCGTGATTAGATCGCGGGACGCTCGGCAATTTGGATCGCGAAGAAGTACGACTACACCAACCGCCTTTCTTAACGCTTCCCGCTTAGCGATCTACAAGGGTACATAGATCCACTCTCCCTCTCGTAGATGCTCATCACCATGGATAGTTTTGCGTGTGCATAGGAAAAATTTTGTTTCCCATGTGACGTTCCCCAACACTTGCCATAAAAGTTATCATGGGGAGAAAGAGCCAGTGACACTCATCAAGGATATGATAAAAGTGCTTTCCACCATTCCCAAGCAAATCGATGAACTGGAAAGATCAGTTGCCCGCTCTGGTGCGACCGCGGCTTTGAGATGGTCTTTCGCCTACGCTGATGGGCTTGATCCAGAAGAAATGGCCAGAGGCTTTCCTCAGCTTAAGGATGACGATACAACTTTTGGTGAACCCGACTACCTGAAGTGCGTTAAGACAACTCGAGTGCTGGCCATGCGACTCGTTGATGGAATGGGCTTAAAGAAATATCAAGCGACTTATTTCACGAGCAACACGCGAATTTAGCCGCCCAGTTTTATATAGGTGTATCTAGTTCCCCAGCGCCGTAAGCATACATTCGCTCCTGAAGTTGACACATCACCTATTATAAATGAAGACTTTGTATTCCATGCCCTAACCCATTGCAATTGGGACATGGACAATCTTCAGATCTTAGATCATGTAGAGGAAGTGGAGGATGACCCGGAGGCGGCACAGGAGAGGGAACAACCCGAGGCTAACCCAGACGGTGAAGAAAACATAGCCCACGCACGATGTAAAAACATTTTAAGTTGTCCATAGCTCAAAAGTGTTGGGCCAAAGAAATATTTTGTGACTCTTGATCAGAGTCTGTAATAGGAGTAGCTCTTACTAGCTTTTGAAACTTTATCATTCATTCGTGCATGTTTTGCTTTGGCTAAGGCATTTAACCTTCAATCCCACTACCCTTTTTTCCAGCGATTGCATATTGCTTCACACTTTTGCTTGCCTTGAATATTTATTCCATGATTTGATGACGAGGATTTAGAGTCGGCAAAGAGATCTTGATATCCAGAGCTTAACACTTTATTTGGATGATCGTTAACCAGTTGTAATACGGTGATGATCAGCAACCCAGACGTTTCTACCCGAGTCGGTAGTAAAATAACATTACCTTAAGAAAACTGTGATACCCATTTCAACCATCAAGTGTCGTGTTATA
Source organism: Hordeum marinum (assembly GCA_022496015.1). Classification (NCBI taxonomy): domain Eukaryota; kingdom Viridiplantae; phylum Streptophyta; class Magnoliopsida; order Poales; family Poaceae; genus Hordeum; species Hordeum marinum. Next base: position 147,178,107 of record CM039678.1, read on the forward strand.
AGCTGGCACAATAGTCTCAGCAACAAAAAGTACTGGCTTTTGAGGCTCGGTCAAACAAACCGGTTTTTAGACTCCAACCTGGTTTCAAAACCAAACTTGCATAGTAAGCAAAAATAACAATATCGTATTCGAATAATGTCGTGTCACGATGACATAATTATGTAAAAGATCTACCAGCTTTCAAGGCTTGACATAAAGATCGGCTTTTGAGGCTCGAGTCTTGCTTCAATGAAGCATGTATGATAACCCGTGGTTTATCCTAGATTTCTGTATGTCGGCTCTCATGTGACGCAAGCCCATGTTTTAACCTTAAGAAGTTCAGGGTCCCAGAAAAGGATTGACTTTTAAGAGTACATGGGGTCACCTGATCCGACCCGTGTCAAGCATACAGGCACGTTTAACCACACATGGCGTTTTTCTTTTCTCGGGTTAAGAGGGTGAGAAAGCTGAACTCGATGAGTTGGAAGCCCCCAAATGCCCAATATTTTTGTGGCGTTTTTTGGGTCACAAAGGTGAGAAAGCTAAAATCGATGAGTTGGAAGCCCCCATGTGCCCAATAAATAAAGACTCAAGCCAAGTTGGCGGCTAAAACGACAAGAACTCTGAATTTCGGGTAAGCCAACTTTCTTAAAATATAAATGAGCATAGAACATAAAGGGAAAAAAATACAAAAGTAAAGGAGCTGGTGACTCTACAGATAATATGGTCGTAAACAAGCAATGCTCTGGGCTGGCTTATTTCCTTCTTGGTGGTATATGGTCTTCTCTGCAAACCTTCCAAGAAATATGATTTCAAACTCAAATACTAATGATAATGACCGTTGTTCAGCTGCTAGGGGTTGCTTTGGAAGCCACCTTGATCATTGTGTTGATTGTCATGGCCAGGATGTTGTCTATTGCCATTATTCGCCTGATGCTGGAAACCAGCGCCTAAGTCGGCCTGTGACCCATCAGGACCATGCGGGTTGGGGTGCCCACCACCATTACCTCCTGGATGAATTTGGAAGGCCTGGTTACAGAATTCCAACAAGATGTAGCAATTATCCTATGAATGGGCAGACGACTTATCCGGGGTACTATTCTTAGGATAGGGCGACTTGAGAGCCTCTTCATAGTTGTGAGGCTTATTCCAATTGTAAGCCCCTCCAGGACGGCCATTATGGCATTGGTTTTTAAAACCAACATTAGTATTGGCGACAAAATCTTACCCGTTGTCTTATTGCTTCCTTTTACCATTCTTAATCTGGTGCCCTTGGTTACCACCATGGTTATGCTGCCCTTGCCGCCTCCACCCTTCCTACCTTTGACAGTTTTATCCTCATCTACACAGGGGTCCTTCGTGCCATCTGACTCGGCATACCTGGTGAGGACATCCATAAAGACGTCCATGTCTTGCACCTTTCGTTTGAGTCACCTAAGCTTCGGGACCAGTGGCCAGAAGTGGCAATTCTTTTCCAGGATCAGGACGGCTTGAGATGTCGTGACGCTATCAGATGAGGGTATAATCTCCGCGACCCGACGGGTCCAGTGATGGGCCGACTCATCGACTCACTAGACGCAATGTTGAAGGTCCACAATCGTCATTGGCCATTTGCACGCCCCTTGGAAATTCTTTATGAACCGCTCTTTAAGCTCTGACCAAGTATTGATAGAATTGGGTGGCAGATTTTTCAACCATGTTCGAGCCAGCCCCTCAAGCATCATGGTCAGGTACTTGGTGCACATGGCGTCACTAACATCAAGCATATCCATTGACAACATGTAACTTTCGATCCAAGCCGTTGGCTCAAGATCTACCGTGTAATTCGGCTACTTACGAGGCCACTTGATGTCTTTGGGCATACGCTCTATGCGGAGACCCAGCGACAGACAAGGTATCCCAATTGTCCTACTATTGGTTCCGGCTTCCGTTTGAGGAGGTTGCTGCTGGTTCACCTATGCTGCTGCATCCGTCTCTGCTTGCCGCATCCTCCTAGCCGCATCCACAACTTCCTGCGCTCCTAGTAGCATAGGCTGGGGTGGTTAAATTTGGGGTTGATGCCTGCGACCACTGTTGGAGACAGCCGGCGATTCCAAGTGGCGATTTTGACTATGGCTGGCATACGGGGTGGTGTGCATCCGATCGCGTCTATAAGAGTATTGTGCTTGCTGCACCACCACTGTTTTGAATATCTCGATGGCGTTCCTTGACTCAATATCAATAGGGGTGTTCCCCAATATGGGCAATGTTTCCAGGTGCCAGGTTGCCGCTAGCACGTTATCAACGGGGTTAGAAAAGTGACCCCGTGGTGTCTGGAAACGCTATGGTGGTGAAGGAACTACCGGGGGTTGGGGCGGCTCGTTCAAGTGATTGTGGTTGCCCGTCCCCCCGCGTCTGCTGAGGGGTGTTGAGGAGTCGTTGGCTCAAGGTTTAGCGGCAGCCGGCTTCATTTTCTCCTTTGATAAACCACCTCGGATGCCTCTTTCTGATCAAGCTGCCAAGCCTCTGACTTAAGGCGCTCTGACTCATCACGCATGCGGGACTATAGCTTTGTCATCCTAGCATTCTCAACGTCAATTTACCTCTGCAACTCATTCATCTGGTCCCTCACTTTGGTCAACTCCATGTTACGCCCTTCTTGGTTTTCTGCTGTAACGGCGCTCTTGACGAGCTTACACCCTTCTTTCTGGTCGATCTGCCCCCTCTATGATGGTAGGCTTGGAGGACCTCTGGAGGTCGACGCCTCTGAGGATGTCCATCAGTTAACTAGGCAAGTCGTCGTTTACATGGCAGGAGTCATGGCAGCTTAAAGCCCACCCGCGCCTGGAGCGGCTTCTGGGTCAGGCGGGTCGGGCAAGACGCCGGCTCACGCAATGGCCGATCACGATTACAAGGTTTTCACGCTGGGTCGTCCCCTCCAATGGAGGTAATAGCATGCGTCTT